>OX419689.1:16516987-19016987 GCA_948474745.1 Oligia latruncula | reverse complement strand
TATGATGGGTAAATAAAAAACAAAATATGAAATAAAAAACCATAATAAATTATCATAAGTTTCACAATACTGCCGCTAGATGGTGTTGTACCAACGGGTTACGCTTTCATTCGAGTACAAACGAACTTTGTTTAATTTTCGAATTACAAGCGTATTGAAATAATATCTTATTTTTTAGCTTTACAAGGAAGAAAGTGGTTCTTATTAGTTAATGTCTAATCTGTTTAAATAATTATCTTCGAAAATCAATGTTTTGTTCTGTTTAGTATATATGTTTATATAACAGATGGCGTTGTGCCGTGACGTCACACTTTTCTAGATCGCGATGTTAAGATTTTCTTGCAAGGTCACTGTGCGTGCTACTACGGAACCCTACACTGTGCGTGGGCCGACACGCACTTGGCCGGTTTTTATTTACTGTGTGAGAGCGTGTGTGTGTTGTAAAATAATATTGAGCTACAGCTATTACTAGCATCCAGAAGACGTGAGATGAAAATAAAACAACACATTCAGAGCGAAATTTATTCAAATTATTCAAATTTATACAATATTATGTCTGTTTTCGCTTCATATAAAAAGACAGTTGGTCATTCATAGTTAAATTGAAAACAAATAAATTAGTAATGCAGCACCAAAATACATACATCGTACTTAAAACAATTACGTTCCTACTTACAAATTATACTGACATTGATCTTTACTACGCAGGCCGAAGAAACACTTGACTGTCTGGCCGTCAGACATCCGCTCGAGCCTGTATGTGGACGGACACTACGCTCATATTACATGGATGACAACTAAGCATACTACAGTACCGTCTACATACAGACCTAAGGTATATCGAAATGCGCGACGCAATAATAATAACCGAGTAAATGTTGGCGAGCAAACACGCAGAGTTCTGGTTTAATATCAGTTTCGATACAAATTGGTGGCTGACTATAACCAGAGTGATAAGTCGGTGGTGTGTGGTTCTTATCTGGTCACAGTCAACTAATCTATATTGACACCAATTTATACAATCGTTTCCTCATGCAGCGAGCACAAAGCCCTGCGTGTTTAAACAAAACAAAATTGACTATGAAGTTGTAATTTAACGCCGTAAGAGTAACATTTTAATAAAAAATCTACAGATATACATACATGTAACACGCATGCGCAGTACACATAAACATCTGACAAGCGCGCGTCTCTACCGCTACCCGCATTTCCAATTCATTACTACTCGTAACTACAATACACATATTATTGTATTACTAATACATTTTGGTGCGCCATGGCACTGTACGTTAAGTGAGCATCACTAACAACTATATTTATATATAAGCGACAAGTTCGATAATCTCCTGTACATCGTTAGATACTACGTTTTATTCAGTTTTTCTCCCTCTAGTTCGAGATCTAATCGAAATGTTCTCAGTATTGTAATTAAAGAATGCCACAATAACAAGATAAAAATAATTTACAATGATATCAGTTAAACAGCATGGTAACTTTGTAGAATCGTGAATAAAAAATCTCGAAATATAAAAAATACAATGGTCAGTCCCACGAAAACTCCCCTCTTCGAGTCCCTAATCCTATTGGACGTTTTAACTTCTCAATAGACTATCACATACTCATGGGATACAATTTTGAGCAATTATATTACAAATAAAAGCATTATAAATAATTAAAATCGCATGAACGACGAACTGTGAAGTAATAAAGAGTTGCGTCAAAAACTAAACTATCTGAATTTGTGATACAAATGGCAAGCAACAGATCGGTCACTCAATTTATTATTATTTATTAGTAACAAAGCGAATGAATTCGGCAAGCTAAATAAAACTCTTACATATAATACCTATACAGAAAATACGAACATAGTTAAAATAAATAATATTTATTAAAATTAAACAAAACATTAATTATACACATTATTCTCATATTTTACAGGGAATATTCAATAATTATAAAAGCGATTTACAATAGTTCTCACGGTTATACATAATACAACCATATTATTTGCATTAAGGAGGCTATCCTACATTTTTGCTTGGCCGTGACGTACGTAATCCATTGAGTGTGTTCCAAGCATTTTAATTATGCAAAAATGTTGTCGGTAACCATAACTGTTGGTTCAGACGGGCCAGCATTGCATTCAGTCTGTCTCATTTGCCTACGTATTCTCTAATAACTATCCAAAATGTATTTAGACGCCATAAATCTAGCGCGCCGCTTACCTAACGCAGCCACGTCTGAGCAAACCGAACAATAATATCTTACAGACGATGAAAGCGTCGCCGAGCCTTCATCTGAATAAATTATTACAAGTGGAAATGCCAGCATTGTATAGAATAGAACTAATTCACCAAGTATTAGTTGGGCTCATATCATGTATAATAATTGGATATTTATATACTTTGTTATACGAAAAACTTTATGAATTAGTCTACTTTTTACTCATAACAAACATACACATACACGACACACGTACGTACCACTTCGCCTATACAATTATTTAAATCTCATTATATACACGCAATACTTTCCAGGCATCTCCAGACTACATAACAGTTCGCGTGAAAATATATTGCGTGCGTCCGACTTTTTAATATCAAATAAAAGTTACAATTTATTTTATAATCAACATAATACAGGTCGAAATGATAAAATGTCAAGTTGTTAGAATTAATAAGAAAATCAAATTATTATGTTGAGAATGTTAGATTATTATCCACTGAATACTTCAATGTTATTACGTGGTATTTTGACTCTCCCTCATGCAAATCCTATGAAACATTTTGTAAATGTAGGGTGACTAACATTTACAAGAATGTTAATACATTTTTTTCTCGGTTTTATCTCAGTCAGTACATATAGGTAGTACTCGTACCTCCTACAAAGGCTGTCTACGTTCTTCGCGTTTGCGCAGTAACTCGTCGTATCATTTCATCGTTACATAATACATTGCTTCATTATCTCTGTCACAGGTCTTTGAGGAGTGCAGACTTCGCGTTCTTGAGTTTGTCGAGTCGTTTCGTGAGGTGGCTGTTCTCAGTCTCCAACTCTTCAACCCGATTGAGTGCTTCCCGAGCCTGCAATTCAATTATAACTCTTAGTGTGTTGACATAGGGTGACAAATCGCGCAAACAAGGTTGGTAGCGTTATGTACAGATTTATTCATAAAAACTTGACTTCTACATACGGTATAGCAATATTGAGTTAAAGAGCGTTTAATTTATTGTAGTTAAAACGCTTTTACAAATAAGGAAGTTTTATTGTACATAATATAACATGCAGAAGGGGTCAAAACGTTATATTTACATATTATTTAGTACACATTTAGCATTTGATCGACATTGAGCACACAGGAGTGTGGGGTATATATTATCACAGTATTATTGCGTAGAGCATTACGTAGGTATCGGTTGCGTGTTTAGGGTAGCACACTCCGTGAGTAAGATATGCGCGACTGTACCGTTAACTGTCGTCATTTTTGATAACGGCCCAGAAGTCAACGACTTCCTGAAAATCAAATCATTGCATGTATTTTGTCGTGTTGCTCTTGAAACCTAGGTAGATTTTAACCTGTTTTTAAAGTTCTCTTCGGTGGTGAGACTCGGAGACGAGAATCGACAGATGGAAAGTGATAAATCATTTTTGTGAAGAGTCCTAAAACACAGCAGACAAGACCGTCCCAAAAGCCATTCTATCGAATGTAGATATAGTGACAGCTAGATTATGTATGTATGTAGGGTGTGGGCACCTCTCGCTGCAGCTTGCGGCGCTCCTGCTTGAGCTGCTCCTCGTGGCCGTCCTGGTGCTCCTGGCGCGCGCGCGACCTCGCCAGCTGCGCCTCGAGGCGCGCCACATGCGCCGCCTGCAGCGCCGCCTCGGCCTCGGCGCGCGCCGCGCGACCCTTGGCTTCCGACACCGCCTTGCGGACTGTCTCCACTGGGGATGATTCATGATTTTGTTGATTAAAATGACATTGACAGAGCTCAAAAATCAATAGAATAACTTAAAATTTCACGCTGACGAAGTCGCGGGCTGAACCTAGTTTTACAGTTTATAGTGTTTTCATTGATGCTATAGTACTTGTTCTCTTGTAACTCAACAGAACCAGAACTATAGCATCAATGAGTTCGATTTTTTTTCAAAATCAACGGGTTCGATTCCTGGCTAGATATATTGATTTTACAAAAATCCAATGATGCAGTTTTAGTTTTCATCAAAATCGAGCCCGCGACTCCTTTGAGTACTTTTAGCTATTCCTCATAATTTCGGATTTGGCCATCCACTCCCACTTGGAAAATTCACCCTGTATAATACCGATTATTTTATAAGATCGGTTTTAAAATCTCTGATTGGGTATAATTTATTCCCGGATATTAATTTTCATCTATTTGAAATAGAATTAACAAATCATTTAATTGAATTCAAAAATATGTAGACGCTCGTTTTCATTTTTTACAAAGAAGAATCAGGACCCTAAAACTTTAATTCGTAAAACATATACCAAATTAATTCATTTTAAAAACCAATAATAACAGGATACATGTTTTTTTTTTTGTAATTGATTGATTTTGATTAAATATTATTTCTATGATTTTAATTGAGTATTTTTCATACTGTTAAAATCCATTTTATCGATATCGACTATTTTCCCTTAATGAAGTAGAGCAGCCCTAACGATAGGCATACCTACTAGACCTGACCAATTGCAGCCGCGCGTTCTTTCTCGTCCCCCGGCCCGCGGTAGTGAGTCGTGTACTTCTAAAAAATCGGCTTATACGCTCTCTAGTGGTTATATTTTCTTTACCTCGTACTCGTACCCAGACATTTTTTTACGCCACGATTATTTATCTCGCACTGGATTTTCATTACACTGCATAGCGCCGAGAGCTGAAAAACTAACAGTTGTGTTTTTTGGAACCACTAGGATGGTATCGAGAGTTGAAAATCCAGTGCGCGATCAAAATATCCTCGCGTTTCAAAATTGCCCGTTACGAACTTGGGCTAAAAGCAATAGAAACAGCTGAGCACGGGGTCATGCATGACTCATTGTTTTACTCACGTTCATTCTCGTACTCTTGGTCGTGATGGTTGGTGACTCCGTTCTGTCTGGCGGCGCGTTCTTCATTCAGTTGTAGTTTCAACTTGCGTACTTCTGACTCTAGCGCCTGCTTCGAGGTTAACAGCTTTTGCAACCGCACGTCTGGAAAAATGGATTGTTTTGGTTAATATTGTAAACTATTTGTATAGCAAAAGCTGCCCGAAAGGGAATACATATTTAGTTTCGTTGTGTTTATGTCTGGGGTGTTACACGTAACTGACGTAATGCGGTATACATTAGGTGTATAAGGCTCTGCCTACCACTTCAGCGGTGCTATTCTGTAAAAATCTCATCGTGAAAACTTAGGTGAAGTGAGCGTGGAGTGAGCTGTCAATAGTGTCAATTCCTAGCAAAAACCAACTCACTTCACCTAAGTTTTCACGGTGAGATTTTTACAGAATCGACCGGCAGGTATCCAGGCGTTATGTTATGTAATGTTCACTACTTACAGCCAGCTCTTGGATCGTCGTTTTATTCAATTGTCAGAAACAAGCTACATATTTATCATCTCAAAGTCTACTCTCCCTTTACTACAATGGGGAGTAGGGTCTCTAGCCTAGAGCAAAAATATCGTTGGATAACACAAAAAAAACGTGTGCGGTCGCAGGACTCCCGTCAGGAACGAAGTGAATTTAATACGCGTTTTTAATACAGAGTCATCCATCCAGTATAAGTAAGTTGTCTTGGATTTTCGTTTTGACCTCGCTATCGGCTTTAGCACCCTCAAAAACCATGAAAACGACACCCATGACGAAAAATTTTAAAATTTTCGTAGCCGCCATCTAGATTTTAATTTTAATCTCATAATCAGCTTTAGCACCATCGAAAACCATGACGAAAAAAAAATTGTAGTCAAAATAAAAATCCATGGTGACCCATGGATTTTTATTTTGACTATTGGCTTTAGCACCCTGGAAAACCAGGAAAACTATAATATCTCTAAGAAAGTCGAATGGATGGGGGGGGGGCTACAACGCTTATCCGTTACGTGACGATTTGTATCAGTTTCCTCCTACCGCAAGCCGCGTTAAAGAAATTGGTTTCAATGATATGTTACGTACCGAGCGTGCCCTCCCCGGCATCATTGAGCAGCTGGTGCGCCTGCTGCGTCACCAGCGCCAGCGCGGGCACGGCTCCCACGGCCGCGCCCGCCGAGTCCCGCGCGGCCGCGTCCAGGGCCGCAGCGTCCACGAAGGCGAAGCCCGCACCCGCGGCTGCCGCGTCTCGCGCTCGCACGGCGTCTCGCGCCGCGCTCAGCTCGCGAGTTACGGACTCGTGCTCCCGCTTTAGACGCTCGAACGATGAGCATTTTTCTCTGTGTTCCCGCTGGAAATGACAGTTGTAAGTGTTCTTGGTAAAAATACCGTAATCTGGCGTCATAAAACAAAAAAAAAATTGAAATAACAGTGTTTGTATCAGATCGCAACGTTGGGTGTCTCCAACTGCTGTTCACTTCACACAACTTCAGGCTACTCTTAAACAACGACAGTCCTTATCTACCCGATGTTGAAGAGAAGACTTTCAATCAGAGCTTTCAATAGCAGTCTTTTGAAAAGTTATGGAATCAGGCATTACTTTGCGGAAATCCATGACAATGAAAATAATGTAATATTGTCTTTTAAAATGGCATTCTCGACTTAATTTGAAGGCTATGTAACTGCCAGTATTATGGAAGTAGTATATATGGAATAACCTATGAGTCCATTATCACATATTTGTTACCTGCAGCTGCGCGTACTCCTCGTGCAGCTCCTCTATCCTGTCCTTGAGCAGCTCCAGCTGGTAGCCGAGCGCGGCTTTGTCGTTGTCCAGCTGCGCGTTCAGGATCATCGCCTTGCGGAACTTCTCCTCGACCTCTTTCAACTCATGCTGAAAACACAAGGAACCTTATGAGTCAAATAGATATTAAGTTGGTAAAGCTACTCCACTGATTCTCCAGGGATCTCGAGTATAAGATCAGTCTTTAAAAAAGCCATAATTCTACTTCATAAAAGTCTTAAGCTCATTCATTCACTGTCAGACAGCGCACAACCCAAACTGCTCGGTCTAGAAGCATGAAATGTTGCACAGGAGTTCTATACAACGAAGGTGAGTACTTAGAAATGATTTTTGAAAATTCATCCCCAAAAGGGTTTAAATTGGGGATACAAGTTTGTATGAAAGATCGTCATTTTTGTCGATGGAAACCCCATCACGGACGGAACGCACGGCTTGTAGATAATTCGACAGTAATTCTTTAAGAATTTAGAAAGCCAGCTCAATTGTAAAAAATAGAATACCTACTAAAAACATGTATGCTTATTTGCGGTATTAATTCTAGTGTTATTATCGTAAATTAGTACAGTTATGTAGTATCTGTTTTTACTCTTATGCCTACTAGTTGTAAGCAAATTGTACTATAACAACATATTTTATGTATTTTCTCGTCTGTAACTTATTTTTGTGTATTAAATAAATTATTATTAAAAAATTATTATTATTTAATTTGCAGACCAATATTCGCCTTGCAAGTGAAATCTCAGAACCGCGAAAACGTTCGTAAAGGTGGCGTAAACCGGACCATATACTCTCAAGCAAATCCCTTAGACATTGACACATACACAGTTTCAGGGTTAAGTCTAGTAATGCTACGTACCCTAAGGTCCTTGATGCTGAAGCCATCATCAACCGAGTCTTCAGAGCTTCGTCTCGGTGAGTGCACGGCCGGGCTGAGCGCCGTCAGCCTCGTAGCGCCTCGACGACCCACCGTCTCTACAAACAGGAACACATCATCGTTGAGAATAACTTATCTTGACGTTCATAATAGTGAAATGATGCTGTAATGCTATTTCTTACATTAGTACTAACCGGAAGATTAAAAAAACATAAAGAAAAAAACTGATGGAAAGATGCTGAACTGTCATATTTTACTGGTGTCAATTTAAATGTCAAACAACAGTTTTTTTTTAGGTGGCATTTGCTACTTGCGTAGTCAGCCAGCCTGATTGATGGATCCAATACGGTGGTGGATTGTGTATGGAATAATATGAAAAAAGGGAGTGAATGATAGCGTGATGGTTGACAGGGGAGAATGGAAGAACACGTGTTGCCCGACCCCAAGTGACATGGGACAAGGGCGGGAAGATGAAGATAGGTAAATCTTTTATAAAATTTTGTTGAACAAGGAAGAAGTTACTACACAAGAATAGTTGTACAAGGATTTCATGGATCAACAACGCATTGTCAACGACATTCAAGCGCCAAATTGTCCTGCAGCATTGTATTTATCACTTAAGCATCTACAAGTTACATCATGGGAATAGTTAAAAAACAGCGGTCGCACAGCTGAATCTATAGGCATACCTGGTGTCTTGCCAGCATACATATCGTATGCCTTGTCAGCATGGTCCTCCTGTTCGCGCTGCTGCCTCTCCAGCTCGCGCATGCGTATTTCTCGCGCTTCAGCCCGCGCTGCTCGTCGCGCTGCTAACCTCTGCTCCGCCTGGAAGACACGTTTAGATATTATAGGTGATTTGTAAATAACGTTACCTGAATCCTTCAGTGCATGAGAACTTAGAGACAAGAGTTCACTAAGGAATTGAGGGATTAGTCAAATTGTTCGGTTGACACACAGGGAAAATTAGATAGACTAATAAGTTTCCGTACTTCATACCTCAACCGTACTTCCGTATTACCTGTACTGCTGACGTAATTAGTTAAAAACGGCCGCGTAAAAAGTTTAGCTGGTCGCCGCTTTACCCAGACAGGCGTAGACGCCTCGTCTAGCAAACTGAACAAGACAAATTCAGAATTCAGATCATCGATGATTCAAACTAAATCAGTTGGCAGCAAACATTGAGGGGAATGAAACACAAGCTTTAGTTCTTAATGGCTGATTAATTAATTTAATATGATATTTCAAAGCGCTGCCAGCAGTGAGGCTGCGATTGCGCAAACTGTGGTGTGGGCGGAACATCGTGGTCGTAAGTTAGTCTCCAATTAGCACGCACATCGGTTAGTGTAATCTGTGTTGAAGGCGTTAAGTGGTTTATTTATACTATAGACTTTGCAGATATTGTATTATGTTGTGTCTTGGTTAACTAGCTACCTCTATACCTAATGGATTTAATCAGTCTGACTGGTTCTTAAGCCTATGATGGACAAAATGTGAAACGGATTTCTCATGAATAAAAGTTTCCATTCAGAACTACGTATAATTTCTGAATGTTGTTGTTTATAGGCAAGATTTATTGATATTTATAATTTCCGTTTTGCCGCATGATTAACAAAACATATTGAATCTATAAATATCCGATGATGTCAGTTATTGCTATTACACAATTAATCTGAAACGCAATCTAATAACAAGAGGACTCAATTAACCCGTAGTATGTCGGAACGTAGATCCACGCGAGACACAATGGCTTTTTAATTGTTTCTAACCGGTTAATCACTCAGCCTATCGCACCACTTACAGACATAGCCATTCCATCATTAAGCCATGCTTCTCGAAGGACCAAAGGTTGAGTTTTAGACAAAATGTTTGAACAACTTTCATTGCTCCGATCCCAGGTTAAATTTTAAATAAAAATGAAAAAACCTGAACGAGGCCAAAAAGGCTTGCAATATCACCTTGTTTCTCTGAAGGGTTACCAGTAGGTACACCCACATTTCGCCAGTTATTTTTAAGTATGTGACTTAAACATAACGGAGGCATCGTGCATCGGGCTGCTACTGAGAAATTCCCAATGGAAAAGCCCATTAACACAGGTTCGATATAAGTAAATTATCATTAATTCTTTCAACGAAAGTAAAAACAGATCTTAAAACTCCAACATGTATGAATTGTATACGATGTGCTAACGATCTTACATCATTACTATGAAAGGAAGGTGTTGAAAGAGTGTCGGAAGCGAGCCATTAATTACACCTCACGGTGAGGAAGTAAACGGTGAACGTCATAGTGTACTCCGACGTGGACGTTAACTTGTCATGCTGTCAATCAGGGTAGGGGATTTAGTGAAGGAAGTTTTCTAAAGTAGATAGTACAATCTCCAAAATATTTGCGCCAAAAAATCACGTCGAAATAAAGATTACAGATAACACATCGAAAAAGGCTTCACTACAGTCGATTTAACAACAATCGCCCACCATGTAGGTGTACCTTATTTGCAAACGATGTAATTGCATTTGTAAATAGGTAATTTAGTACAATGCCGTTGAATTTGATCCATATTACGTCTGACCTAGTTTTAAAACATGCCTAACTAGTGCGTAGATCAACCTGTTAGAACAATGAGTGTTACGCAAAATTGACATAATTACCTCAAACATTAGGGCTATAAAACCATTGCCAAATGATGGCAATTAAAATGATTACGGCAGAAACTTTCAAATCTCCGTCACGTCAAGAGCTCCATTAGGTAAATAGTGTGAAGGAGCGAATAATGGACGGGGAGAATGTGAGTGTGTTTTGATGGCGTGAGACAGTGATGGGTATTGATGGGGTCGTAAAGCATGGCTCTGCGTGGGTATGAGCGTGGGCTTGCCCCGCTATCGTTCGCCCAGACCAAGGCACACATCACATAATTAATAGAACACAGAAATGGGGAATCCCTGCTCTGGACACAAGTCCATAGTGATAACCACAGACTTATATTGGTGATAGCCTATGTTTTTTTTTGCTTTTGAAAGTACAGTCAACAAAAGAGATAAATATGCAGGATCGTTGGATATAGTTGAAGTTTAGTAAGAAAGCGATGGATGCTCTCGAATAAAATTTAATCTAATTAATAGAAAACAAACAGCTCATTTATCAAATTAAATTCCAGTCGACAACATCCATCGGTTTCTTACTAAAGTTCAATTATATCCGACGATCCTGCATACTTATCTCTTTTGTTGACCGTACATCAGTATGTTGCTCATTGCCAGCTTCCAGCTTCTAGTTTTTTTTATTGGTCCTTATGTCCGTTTTAGTCGTCAGTTTAGATTGCATTTATACATCTTGCATTCTTGCTAATTAGATATTCAAAATACAATAATAGGAAAACCTTGGGCAGAAAGACAAAAGAAACTTAAACGAATTGGTCCTTGTTTACGCAGTGTCAGTTGAAATGAGAATGTAATACTACATTGTTCAAGTACCTACAAATTTAAAAAAAATACCGAGTGAAGTGTTTTGATAGTTAGTGTTATAATGTGAAAATTATGCGCAGTCGACCTGATGCATACGGGCGTGAAGTTTAAAGTAACAGTAAAATGCGGGTGACGGGAAGCGGTGGCGTAACAATGCGATAACACTGCCTGCCCTTCCTAAGTTCGCATCGCAGTCAACTATTATTACAGCCTTATCTTGTAGAGTCCTCTGACCATGGCTTCCAACGCAAAGTACACTCAACGCGACAACAGAACTTTTAAAATAACTCGAAATTAATGCAACTGCATCTGCTCCAAAAAGTTGTAGCTCATCTAGACCGAAATTATGGAACGAATAACGCAAAAGCGTACAAAGCGACTAACACCAAAAGTAGTCAAGCCCAGACGCAAGACGAACAAAAGCCACAAAAAACAAAAGTATCACAATCGGTTAATGCACGAATCGATTACAGAATGAGCTCACTAAAGTATGATAACGAAAAAATGCGATAAAACATTCTGAAGAAACTGTGACATTCTTACAGAATTTTTGCAGAAGATTCGTAACGGGTTACGTCATATAAGCGGCTGCCATCAAATATTTACAATACAAAATATTCATTAAAAATATGATTCACACCACATGGCACAAAGTAAATAAAATGTGTGTAGCCGGCGGTGGTGACATCATCCTTGAACAAATGCTTTAAGGATACGACGGTCATTCCCCACAGTCGCCGGTCCTTGTAAACACGTGGACGACTCAATTGGTGAAGCTATCGCGCCAAATGAGGAGCATTCGCTTCAAGGAGGTGACGACTTGGAGGATTTAAACGGTGAAGTAGCTGCCCCGATGTGGACGATAACTAAATAATGTATGTACAGACGCCAGCACATCAAGTTACTACAATCTGTCAAATTTCTTTAGTAGATTTTAAACTTTATCGCTACAGCATAAGGTTCAAGGTTGATTGGGAAAATTTTACAGTGTCGGGTAGTTTGATGTGCTGGCGTCTGTACTAGTATTGCGCCGTTAGAAACCAATTTATTAATTGTAAATAGAAATGATAGTTATTGACCAGCAAGGATAAACAGAGGTGTGCCAGTTAAAGGGCGATAATCTCGAGCGCGGGCGTAGCGGCAGGTTGCCAGTCCTGTGACTGGTGTTTACCAATCCGTCGACATTTTTATTGCTAATGCACTTCAATCTGATTGGAAGATAAAGCGATTATGGTCCCATTCCATTTATCTCTAATAGCCTATTACCAAGATGTAATTCACTTTTGATTTTAACAACAAAACCGTCGCATAATGCTAGCTAAATGCTATTTATCTGACAATTTGATTGTTCATTTGATACACTATTTTCATTTCCAGTATTTGTTTGATTGCTCAACGAAATGAAATGTCTTATTCATCATACTAATAATCACCTGTTGCATAATTTTATCTTTTTATTTTCATGTTAGGAATCCACGGTGACAGAAAAAAAGAAATCTTTACAAATACGTGGGCAGAAATTCGTGGCGTCTGCTATGCAATGGTACCAATTTGGAATATGTCTTTAGAATTTGTAAACAGAGTCATTTGACTGTGAAGAATGAATGTCATACTTGAGAAGACAACGGGTGAACACTGCGGAACAAATCGTCGCTGTTGTTTAGCTTAACGTTAATTGTTTATATTGTTATACAAACATATAATTCAAGGATGTGTCGGACTCGGAACATGGAAGCGAGCAGTGAGCGAACACACACATCATCAACATGTTGCTAAAGCAAGGCACACGTGTTGAATGAAAACATCCCAGTAATGCTATTGTTAAATTCATACTAGTCGATGAGATGACACAATACATTTAGTTAAACTAAACACCTACCCGGATAAATATTTAGCACATTATGGATAACACTCCAAGATTTAAAAAAATCATGTTGACGACATCCTTCATTATCATTCAAATCGTTAAAGTTATAAGGACAACAAGGACATAAATATGACGGTTGTGGTTGACCAAACAGTCACAAGATCTGTGTAATTAATACGTCCGCGAAAACTTGTTCGAGACGTTCAGTTATATACTTAATCAAGGCTTAGTTACTTACATAAAGGATCAAAATACGAGTGGCCAAACAGAATAGTAGCTGCAGCGGTGACATGGTGAGGCTATGTCTGCGCTATGAGGTCACCAGGCGTGACAACACCATCACACAAGTGTTCATAGCTGATGTCACGTGTGTACTGACCATTTTAATAAATATAATGTGTTACAACATACCACAAGTTTATAGAACATATAAGAAACAATACCCCATTGAAATTCGTTGCTTAGTTCATTTATTTAGTTGAAAAGGTGACTTACATAAAGGACCAAGAGTTTGCAGCTGAGTGCTAACAAGCTCTCCGGAAACGTCATATCGATGCAATCTAGCAGCACGAGGTCATCTCACCGCAGCACCGGCGCGATTACGAACATACTATACAATACAGAGTTCTAACCTGACCACGAGAGTATCGTAACAATACAAATCACACAGTCACGACAATATTATACCTTAAGTAACACTTTATGTGCCAACTTGTACTATTTTCCACTAAAACACTTGAATACTACATGACTGACAAAGTGGGGACTAAAGTAAACGATATTCACCTGAGACAACTTTATATTAGGCCGCGACCTTCAAATCACAGAACGTAGAAAAAATATGTATAGTGAGATAAGATAATTCCCAACTAGGCGTGTTTGGGGCCATTAACTAAATTAACCTTTAAATTAGTTACTACAAGTACACATATACAATCATATGGTAAGTAACGGGAAGGGAAGCCGTAAGCAGATGGACGTGACTCACCTGCAAATCGTTTTGGGAAACGGAAAAGATTTCGGATATAGCATGACACAATACAAAATTCAGAGAAGGTTATGAGGTCAACACTTAACAATTAGCCTTACGTACATGATTCTGCTGATCGCCGAGAATGCCAACGATTGAAGGATTCTGATCACCGTGTGAATCTCGGCGCAAATCTGATAATACTAAGCTTTGGTTTTCCATATCACTTGAATGAGCTTCGCTATTTTTACGACCATTCATTCTGGGCTGCTCATCGACACTACCATTAGAGTCACCATTAGTAGCAGCACTCTTCTGAATATCATCTTTTACAGCTTCATTGATCGGTATGTGAGCAGGCTTAGCTTCATCAAGGCGTTCGACGATCGTCTCGTCATCGGAATCACAAAAATCTCCGTCAGTGAAGGCGTCCCCACTCTCCTCGTCACTATTGTCAGGCGTGGCCACTTCAGAGCGTTGTCCCATGATGAACGTCACTGATTACCCGTCAGGTATTGTTGCACTTATTCGTAGAAAACACACAAAAGGAGGAGCGCGGTGTTTTCGAATTCTAACATGTGCAGCATGCGTCAACAAATGTTGTGTGTGCGCAGGCAACTAGATTGCAGCATCGCCTCTGCCGCTTGAATAGAAAGGAAGGACGCAATTTTAGCACTGTGCTCTTCTCGAACTGCACTCTATTGCGAAGCGCGATAACATTTATTGTCGAGGTATTATAGCTTTATCTTATCGGCGATGTTTTCCACTTTATTAAACGCTCCTTGACCAACATTCTTTATTTTAGCATCAACCAAACTGCCGTTTGTTTTGATAGCAATGAATAGTTTTCTTTAGGAGCACTTATCACAACGATTGTTTGTGTATTTACGTATCTCAGAGAACAACAGAATTGAATCACCGACAAGTTATGCGCGCGGTCGTTATAATTGCCACGTTAGGGCCACCAGCACGCGTGTGGTTGCGGCGATGTCTGCGACGGACTGCGATTACTGCGAGTGACCGCCAAGCTTGGGCCGCTCGTCACACCGCACTGTAAGCTATCGCTTTCGTTATAAATCGCAGTGTTAAGTACATATCGGAAATTAAAAAATCCCGGCAGAGAAGCACCAGAAATATAGTGAGCAAAAGTTCCTAGAAAAAAAAAATAGACCTTTACAAAAAAAGTAATTTGTCAAACAAACGCGGAACGAAAGACCAAGTCTACGCCAGAGTGCGTGAGAGCCTAGATAGATCAAATGTGCCGCATTCATGTCGCCGTTTCTCTTTGCTGAAGCATAGCACACTGCATGGCAATGGCATTCTATATTCTCGAATAACTCCTAACGATGTTCAAGTTAGTGAATCACTGCATAGCGAGGCGAACGCTATGCGCAGACAGTCCAAGCATCTTCCGCTCAGCAGCGTGTGACGAGTGTTGACTAATTGACCACTGTTTTGGTCAGCAAAACAAATCTCGGCGAGGAAATAATATTATGGAGCTTAATCATTTAGCAAAATGTTTTCCAGATAGCAGTAAATAACATAATAACACAGCCGTAAAAAAAACCTTTTCCGTTATCGTTTTTCAGATACTTACTTGATTCCGTGCTTAAGTAATTGCATTAAGGAAGGTAATTCAGTTCGGTGTCATTGAAGCTCTAAAATCATGTAGCTTTAAATAATAAAATGTTTATTTAATAGATGTACTTTACATGTAATAAAACCACAATGTTTTTAAATAATTAATCTGACAAATGACATGAACAGTGAAACAATGCTAATAATAGTGACATTGAATTTATCACAGGAAAAACTTGTTACATACAATATTACAAATAGTGCCGATAAGCAATCATATAATAAGCGTGTCATAATTATTTATTTTTATGCATAAATTTACGCAGTTATGAAGATTACTCTTAATTAATCTCGTAGTCTCTGATTTCACTAAATTTTGTATAAAGGCACTTTGTAAATTAAGAATAGACCAACGATGACTTCAAGAAAGTTCTGATATAATTCTGACCATACTGAGAGAACCCTTAATAGGGTGTGCTCAGATGGGTGCGGGTATTCCAACATTAGGAGTTACTGACTACGTATTCAGAAAGAGAGGGTGCACCAAGAAGTGGTAGGGCAGTCTAATTAGTGAACATCCCTCCCAATCGAATCTTAATAAGAAAAAAAAATATGATAGTCTCCAGCTCATCTAAGTCATACCATAAAAAACCAATTTCATCAATATACCTAGATGCTTCATCCGGGAAGCTGCAGAAGAAGTTAATCAACATTAGCAGCTGAAGAAATGTGGTTTGCCAATAATAATCATTCTAGCGAAACTTCTTGTCTTGTTCTTGTTTAGTTTTTTAGATCGACTGTGTTACTTTCGATTTCAGTAGTAAAATAATAAAAAGTATTTTTGTCGATTGAAACCTAGAATCATGACGTAACAGAAAGCTGGATTTTTATCTCCGGGAATGTCGCAACAGGTCGTAAAGACACCTATTTTCCAGCTAATTATTGAAATATAAAGAAGAAAAAAGTAGGAGCATGATGAGAAGGCCTTGACCTAACGTTGATACTTGATAGCTTTACATATACAGGCTGAAGATACAGCTCTCTTAACTAGATGATGATAAAAGAATTCATAAAGCCGTAGTGAAATTGAGAGTATCTTTAGGCTGACTAGTCGGTTTCGATTTTCACTTACGATTGGCAACGCATCAATAGTTTTCGTGAGCAGTTGCTGTTTACGAGGTAAAATTGTTGGTAAGACCTGCGTTTATTACATCAGGACACGCTTTTAGTACATATCAAGCTTGGGCAAGCTTTGGGGCCTGTTCTAAAGGAAGTAAAAATGGTGCAATACGGTTACGTATGTTTAGTTGCGGGCTGATTAACCAAGCTGTATGTTTTACGGTTAATAAAAAGACTCATTTCTTAAGTTATTGCATTGCAGCTTGCAGCAGCGAGTTTTATTGTTCTGTTTGTTAAAAGAAAAAAATCACAATCAGGTTATTGCCTAATATGGCCCACCTCGCCTTATAAACCTCAGGAAATATTGCAAGAATCAACTACGTTGGGGCAAAGAGATTGGCGATAGCAAAAAACAGTCTTTTAGGGCCAACTTTAAAAAAATATGGTGTACCTACTCAAAAATCTAGTTCTGTACAACCTAAGTCAGATAGGCACTTGTCAACAAAGCCTTCATTTGAATGAACACTCCAGGTTTTTAAAGAGGCAAACCATAGAGCTATTCAGGTCGCCCGGTCATTGGACAATTTGGCATTTTGGTCCTAAAATATTTGGTCGAGTCGAGTTGAACATTGCCCCTAACGTGGATGATAGTGACATCAGCTAAGGCCACTGCTGCACCTAGCTGTTCAGTAAGCTAGTCGGTGTAGTCTAGCTGCCTAGTGCGTTGTAAGTCAACCTTAGCGCAAGTCGTCATGCTTTTATGCTTCTTTATTGAATTATGCATTTGTAATCGCAAAAACGCTAAGGTCAAAAGTTTAAGGCTAACGAATGAAGGTTAGCACAGTGATCTAAAGCCTGTTCTATTTAGTAATCATTTAAGATTTTGAATACGCATTTTAAAGATCATTGTTTGTTTGATTAGCCTATACTGTCCCACCGCTGGGCAAATGCCTTTCCCAAGTCCTTCTAGAAATTCTTTTCCCGCGCCATCTTGAACCAACCCTCCTTTATTAGGGTTCCGTACCCAAAGGGTCAAAACGGGACCTTTTGACCTAAGACTCCACTGTCCGTCTGTCTGTCTGTCTGTCACCAGGCTATATCTCATGAACCGTGATAGCTAGACAGTTGAAATTTTCACAGATGATATTTCTGTTGCCGCTAAAACAACAAATAATAAAAATAAAATAAAGTTAAAATTTAAAGGGGTATAAAAGAAACGTTTTCTTCGGCGTTTTATGGCTTGTGGTACGGAAACCTTCGTGTGCGAGTCCGACTCGCACTTCGGTTTTTTTATGTTAATTTGTAAAAAAGGAAGAGGATTCGCATACAAGGACCAAAAAAAATGTTTTGATTCTTTTCATTTCTACTGAATACAATCGCATCAATTTCACACTTACTTTCTACCGAGTACAACATTATAATTTCCTGTGTGATATAAATAGTACCGTGGACTTGCTCTCGACTCTCGGTCACACAACGGACCTCAAACAAAGGTACAAGGACGTCACGGCTACACTATCAGACACAATACCCGCCCTACACTACACTTCTAATGATATTGTATGCTCTACGAGTAAAACCAGACTCTAGCAGTAGCTCCTGTTGGTCCTTAATGCCGTTACTGAAAGTGCAATTTTGAACAGTACCCTAATGCTTCTTGGTGATAATAATAGAGCAGCGGAAAGGTGAGGATCCACAGAAATGTGAATAATCATTATTTTAATAGTCGTCAATAATGAGATTCCAATAAAAATAGTGTTGGAATAGCCGAGAAAGATTCAGATTACGTAATAACTAGTCGGACTGGTACACGAAGGGTTCCGTACCACAAGGCATAAAACGCCTAAAAAAACGTTTCTTTTATACTTACCTACCCCTTTCAATTTTAACTTTTATTTTATTATTTGTTATTTGTTGTTTTAGCGTCAACAGAAATACATCATCTGTGAAAATGTCAACTGTCTAGCTATCACGGTTCATGAGATACAGCCTGGTGACAGACAGACAGACAGACGGACAATGGAGTCTTAGCAATAGGGTCCCGTTTTTACCCTTTGGATACGGAACCCTAAAAAGAAACGTTTAAGTGTATTGGTTTTTGATTTAGTGTGTTGGTATTTCATGCAAGTTGCAGCTAGGCATAAATAAACAAAATTGCATTTCTTAAATATCTGATAATAATAGTGAAATTATTGCGGGAAAGTAGTCCCTGGTGTGAGTGGGGGGAGACCTTTGCCTAGCAGTGGGACAGTACAGGCAGAACAAAAAAAATCTATAATTTGGGAGTTTGCATGTAGGGGCTGATCTTCGGAACTACTGATCCGATTTCGAAAATTCTTTCACTAATGGGTAACAGTATTGCTTAGTGTCATAAAATATATTTTCTGTTTAAACAATAAATTTCACGTGTATGAAGTCGGGGGCAGAAGCTAGTTCAAAATATTTACACTTATGGACTATGTTTGGGCCAATCCGTATATTATGCTTATTATTTCCATTTAAAATTACTGCCTGGCAAAGTTTTCTAAGAATAAAATGTATACCGTTTATCCGTTTATTCCCGACCTTCAATTTATTTTATGGTCATAGATTATAATGACGGCCATCAAGCAATCGATCACAGTCTACGTTATAATCATGCGCTGGTCGTAATTTTACAAAATGATCGAAAGAATAAATTAGAAACGTTAAATTAAAGAGATTTATCGATGTTATTGATTCTGCTTCGTAGATTTAGTCATAAATAAATAAATCCGGTATAAATGCGTCAATTAACGTGACGAGGACATCACTCATACTACACTATCATTAATTTGAAATTAGAACCGTTTGATACAGATATCGCACGCACATGTATCAACAGACCGCACTAAACCGAACCACAACCCAACTAACACTCAACTGATTGACGAGCACTCGGCCAGACGTAAGGAACGCATACAAAAACTGCGCAAACGCAACTTGACCGCCGACCGGGAAAATTATTGAGATAGCTGGCACGCGACTGCTGCAGAGAGCTACGTAAAAACCGATTGCGGACGATTAACTGTTAGGAGATCGAACGGGATCGATGGACGACGAGGAGCGCACACGACGGTACGCGGACGTAAATATCGTGACATTTGCGACGCATCCGCTGCTATGGAGCCGTCGCCAACGCACGTGAGATGCGCTTTCGTAATAGCAAAGGTGAATGATCGATGTCTCGGCTATTTATTAACGACGATAAAACATTTAACGATATCGAATTATTGATACAATCAATCACACAACGGCGCGACATTGAAATGGACCATAATACTCATTACTACGGTGTGCAAACTCAAGTACCTACTTCATAAATGAAATCGAGAAGGGTTAAAGTATCAACTGGTCAATAACATGAATAAATACTACACAGTTTTGGTTTTATCGGTAATATTTAACAACGAGGACACGCATAGTCAATTAACGTTAACGATTATTTCGCTCTAAATCAAAAGAACCGATAGAGGGGAGTTTTAAGAGACGAATTTATTTTTAGAGTTAATAAAGTGTCCTGTCCTGTGTGATTCATGGGCGAGGCGCCTGTGTTGTGGGGACCACACGTGTTCCTCGCCTGTGTTGAGTTTATTGCAATGAAACAGCATGCCATAACTCGTAACAAATAATATGTCTCATATTATGCAGATTCTCTGCTTTCACCGCAGTTTGCGGACCGGTCGAGATTGTCTGTGCTACATCTCCAAATCATTAAACTCCTTATGCAGTCGTCGTTAAGCCTGTTATAATTATATATATAGTAATTAATTGTGTATATCCTTATCCGATGTTGTAATACTTCCAGTTGATTATTGCTGCAAATCCGTCTGCATTTGCAATTAGCCTCATTAACAAATGTTTACCTAGCTGCCTACGATGTAATAAATGTTTACTTAATTAGAACTACTAGAAACGGATTTTAGATTAATTTTGTTTTGGCCTTTTATGTTAATGCCGAGTATTCGTATTTATTTATATTTCCTTACTTTCTCCCTGGCTATTTTCAAGGTAACAACAATGATTACGAGTAAATCTAGACAAAAATATTTGGCAAAGAAACATTCAAGTTACCAGTTTTCCCAATTGAGTACTCACTAATTTAGGTCTAACTAGACAAACAATCGATCGAGCCGACGAGTCCTCGTCGCTGCTGCTCTCCAGACAGTCAGACAGGGACGGCGAGCGTTGTTGCGGCCACGACTTGGGAGCCTTCTCCGAGCACGGCGAGGGCAGCACCAGCGGCGGCGGCAGCCAGCTGGCCTGCCCGCGCCACCACGACACCAGCGCCGGCGCCACACCCACTACCATTGCCAGCCCCAACCGCACCATAATGCCGAGTTAACAGTCAAAATCCAAACACAAAACGACTAAAGTCTCACAAGAACATAGTTAAGTTTAACGCACTAGGAAGTGCCTGACGCTCGCCTAGAGCATTGTTCTTAAATAAAAACGTCTATTTTAGATGGATGCAGTCTCACACACTTTCACACATGCAATGTGTCACCAAACCGGCGAGCGGACGCCACGGACTATCCATCAACGTGTCGCCAACAGACAAAACATCACACGTGCGCGACGAACTATAAGTTATTAATCCACACAAACATGATTAACCAAGTTGTGCAGCGTGCCAAATGCCAGGTATACCGACGGTACTACGGTAGGTAGGCGACACAACCGGCACGAAACGCATCGTGCCAAACGAGTGAGTGTTCGCAATCCACTCGCTAATTTTCACAGACGACTTCACGAGGCACCCGGAGCAGTGCACACGCGCGGAATTGAACACTTTATGAAACTACGTTATTGAAAATGTCGAAAGTTGAAAGTTGAATCGTCCGGGTGCAGACGGTGTTCCCTCGCGATCGCAGACAGTCGAGTGGCGGTCGTTGACGCTGGAGCCCCCCGCCGAGCCGCCCAGGCGCCCCTCCAGCCGCCCGCCCAAAGGGAACAACCCCCCTAGCCCTACATGCAAGAGAATGTCGCGCGAAATGACCGCTCGCTGAAATGGTTTCTTAGAAATGGATATGGAAGCTGCTAACGGTTGTGTTTATTTTTAATTCCCGCGGCGAATCCGAGGCGCACCACAAAATGATTGACTTCAGTACCGTTAGCGCAATCTGGTGTCGTAAACTAGGTCAGGCATGTATGCAATACTCGCAATAGCCAATAAAGCATTTGGTAAGGAACATTGTAACTGCATAAAACAACGTTGTACAATTGACTTTAAAGAATTATTACTTAAACAAGGAATTAAAATAAAATTTCCGTAAGAAATGATATCGGACAGACCTATGAATTTGGTTACATAATGATTACATACTTCCGTAGCTTCCTGTAAAGCAAAATCTGCAATATTCCGTATGAATATGTATGATTCTAATACTTTAGTTACCAACTTTCTAATCAAGTCGATGAGATGAAAGGAGCACAAAGTTGGAGAACATATCTGCAGTGGGCGTGAATATGCCGGAGGGCCCAGTAATGCATACTGCATTCACAAAAGATAGAAACCACAGGATTGGTCGGGAGGCGGGACTGCAGCGAGATCGATAAACAGATTGGAATTTTACTTAATGGAAATGGATAAAATGGAAAACGTACCCAGCAGCTGTAACATCAGCAGATGAGTCATCAATCATTATCATACCGGATCAAAGGTCCAAAAACTAAACCACCCAAAACTATGATCATGATATCGCAATAAGTTCCCGAGTTGCATCAGCCGGGACGCGAGGCAGAGGGGGATGGAACCAGACAGATCGATGCCTGCTGCTGACGTCAGTAGAGCCAGACTAGAGGGCGGGCAGGCACAAATCCTATTTATATTATAGCTTTCTGAGATTGTATTAACTTTCTTTGTCTCATCGTACGCCGCTCAATAAAACAAGATCTTTATGGGCAAGAGATGTTCCTCAAGAACAACGTAGGTAATCCTTTTAGATAGACAAGGCATCAAGATAGTTAACACCGACTGATACGTTGGTTTAATTAAATCAAATGGTTGCATACGAGACAGCTTAGCGTAAGGTTCTTTGTTTGAAGCTTAGGACAAGCACTGTTATTAAATTTTTCATTAGGAGTCTCAGTAGCAGCAAACAGCAGCCTTAAGGACCTGTAAAACTACGGTTTACTCGCCGTGTGTAGGCACGGTCGTCAGTGTTGCATGGATCACTATGGAAGCTTGTTCACAGACACGTTTTTTCTACGGCGCGTTTATACGCCGTACTGTAAAGAAACCGTATCGTGTACAACTGGCCTTAAACTAGATCTTGGACAAAAATCTTCTCAAAATCGAAAAAAAAGGAAGCTTGTTGTTGTGTTGTGGACGAGTCGGGTTTAGAAATACTTGTTAAAACGTTCGCATAAAATAAACGTTTAATTTCTTCGATTTTTTTGCAACAACTGGGAGACAACAATTAATGTACTAGCTGACCCGACAGACGTCCTGTTTTTGATTCGAAAGACACGTGGCGACATCTATTATCATAATAACGTTATTGTTGTTATCCGCGGGAACAGCACTTTTTTTCGGAATGAAAGGTACCCTATGTCCGTTTCTGTACACCTGATAACGTATATATTATGCAAAATTTCAGGATGATCGGTTCAGTGGTTAAGGCGTGAAAAGGTAACAAACAAACAAAAAAACTTACTTGCGCATTTATAATATTAGTTAGGATTAGGATGAACTGAAAAGCAATTTGAAACGAAACGAAAATGTGACGAACTCAAGCTGAATCATTTGCGTCGATAAACATACTAGGCACATACTTTGGTGACAGTATTAATTTATTGGTCTCGATCCAATTCTCCTTCGTATTCTTCATTGATAAGGATCGTGGGCATGGTGGCCCGCAATTTAAGGAATGTCTTAGCATGTAGTTTTGTTGGTAATAGCGATCCTGTATCCCAATAGCCACACTTTCTTAACAAAGTAAATGACGCTATGAAAGGCATTACCATTGAGTCTAACGCAATTAACCCGCATAACGGAATTTGTACACTCTTACCAGTTACGATCTACAATATATATTCTCAAAAGATATTCCATAGGGCCTCCTGTGGAATATCTTTTAGCTTAGCTACCAAAACTGCGGAGGCACATAATAACTATATGTATGTATAGTAAGAAGCTACAGTGGTCCTTACATAACCCAAGCAGGAGGAGGGTAGGCCGCTTCCGCGAGGCTGTGTGGAAGTGGGACGCGGATCGATCCGGCACAGGGCGATGAACCCAAAAACCAGGTTCCCTCTGACCTATATTTATTATTCCTACTTTACATTAAAGCCAGTTTAAATCGGAACCAATTTTGAAGAATACAATCTAAAATACTTTAGAAGATTGGAACTTGGTTAAAACAGTCGTCTATGTAGTAGATTTCTAAATTGGAAAGTATGAATTGGATGTCTGACTGGTTTACTTCAAACCTGAACATTTGCTTACAAATATCGCTTTCAGTTTCAATTACATTGAACAAAGATACGGTTACATACTTTAAGTCTACTAAAGGTTTAAACCTTTTAATTGCAACGTAATGACACAAGAGTCAGTTTCACATACAGCTGACGAAGACATTGATTTGCAAATCAATATACCCATATCAAGCTGCTGTTACTATTCTAGGGTGTAGATACTCCATATAAGGGATATAATTCAACCCACTTCACACTTGGAATGTTCGCCTTTTAGATTTATTATTAATTTCCGTTCTGTTGAAAAACATGTTGACTTGCGGAGAAGGGATTGCTATCCTTTTGCTCTGCGTATAGAACGCCATTTGAAATGCGTAGACGTTGACACTTTGAAGTTTGACATTTATTACTTTGTAGAGAAACGTCACGCACAGAAGTCTTTCATCAAATCAGATGAGAAAAAGTAGACTGGGACGGTAGAAGTCAAGGATTAGGATTATTAGGACTTCTTAATCTACAAGAAGGTCTTCTGACACAGCGCATTACCAAAAGGACCAATTTTAGATTCCATAAGAAAAAGAAACAATTTGGTCCTTTTTGCACACGATGTAGCAGAAATATATAATTTCAAATGCTTTACGGGCGCCAATTAGAAAAATTATTAAAACTAGCTCAATAAAACTTGGCAATGGCAATCGCAATGTAATAAAAATAAAATAAAATAACTTTATTTCAGACCTTGATCCATATTATGATGTTAGTAATACACACTACTTATAACCTAATCTACTTGTAATCCCATACGAGGGTATCGTAAGAAACGATGTAGTAGGTCAAATGATTCCGCGAACTAACGGACTTACCTGGCTCGTGCGTCATCTTCCTGCATTTTGCATCGTCGACCTTTTTGCATGGACCACGGAAATCGATTCAGACCGTAACACTCCACATATCCGGTTGTATACACTTTGCGTTCTTCTTAGCGTGTCCATGGCAATCTAAATAGAGTGGGACCAGAATTTGGCTACTTTGGCTTTCAATCATTAGCATACTTTCTTTCTTTACCTGGACTAAAATGGCTTACTATTAAAAAGCTTTATTAGGAGGCTTTGCTTTTTTTAAGCTTTGATTGGATCACCACACACAACCGGTCAACAGAGGCCATAGGTTTAAATCCAGCTCGATTTGAACTCTCGACCTCTGCCATCAATCAACGTAATCTCATTAGGTCAAGAATTCAACATAGATTGTTTAATCGTCGAAAATATGTAATGTTCGAGACGGAATTCCTTTCGGGATGGATTTTAAAGCCATCTAATATCCATCAACATTCATAAATTCGACTGTTGATTAGTTCCAATCAGCGAGCTTATTATACAGAATTAGTACGAAATCTAACTAATAAATATCAATCTGGCTGCCCACAATATAGCAAACGAATTCCATCGATCAATGACTCTTGGCTGCGATTGACTGGTTTTATGATCATATGAATCAACATGAATACAGGACACCTAATAAAGGAACACACGTCATATCGATGTTTCCATTCGACCCACTCCCTTACAGCCAATTACCTAGATGTTTGTTCATTGAAATATCAATAGAGCCATTAGAGGAATACATAACAAAATTAAATGTAAGTATTAAAACACGGACATCCTTGTATATTTCTAAAAATAGGATGTGTGCAGCGGAGTGTAAGATGATTGCAAAATCCCTCGCGAATAGGGGACATTGATAATAGGAAATCTGGCGGGCGTGACGCACAATATGAGGAACCGTAACAAGACCAAGCTATATCTTAGAACGATTGACTAGAATTTGTACAGATGCAACGAGTATCAACGTTAATGAAGACGGCGCATCTCTAGAAACATTCCTGGCATAGCGGCCGTAATTAGCTGCAGTAGATAAAGCGTCACTTGCAGACGCAGTGCACCAGATAATGTCGCGAAGGGTCCCAACCCAACTCCCGTACTCCGAATATTCGTAAATAGCGCCAGCGACCGGGCCGCATGAGGCCGCATCTATTTCGACCGCGCGTCGTTTTGTTTCGCACCGCGTTCCGATGCACGCTGTATGCGCTTACGCATAAATATATTCATGTCATCACTCAGGGACGGCAGAAGCTAAGATCTACTTATTTATTGAGAAAAACCGCGGAAATGCCGGAAAACGCAGCGTGGGTGTGTGGTGGTTAAGGTCGCTGGAAACTGCTGCGATGCGGGAAGCACTACTAGACTATTCATAGTGGCGATGCTTGGAGGATCAGAAGGATGATGATTGAGAAAATTACTACGGCCATCAGAATAAAGAAGATTCAAAGTAAAGAACCAGTAATACAAGTCTGAAGCCGCCAATCCGCCTTGAACAACCGTGGTGATCAATGCTCATGACTTCTCTGTATAAGAAGATACCTTTGCTCTTAAGTGGGGCAGTAAGAGTCAAGATATTAAGATAAAGACCCTTTTTGATTTTATATTGACACACATTGTGCTTGCGTGGGCATAAAAAATGGGCTTGATATCTTGCTTGTTTGTGACAGCCAGTCTACGCTGTTGTTTAGACTTAGATAAATACGTGATATTTAGGTTATATTTATCTTAAGTCATGTCTAGTACGGTCTAGTAGTGTAAATAGTGTTTTAAATTTTATCTTTGTAAAAATATATACTTAAAGATAAAATAATAAAAAAGGCCCATTCTGAAATGTCCACATAATACAGATAATAATCGAAGTTACATTTACAGTAGTTTGTATCATTTTCTGCAGTTAATATTTTGATAAGAGAACCACTAATATTTCCATTTATGCATTTCACGAAACACACAATAGATGATGTTATTATGACATCAACATCATACATGTATGTATAAAATTCAGTTTATTAAACATCGAAGGTGAAGCGACTGGTTTTTTTTTGTGGACTATCTTTATAAAAGCCTGTTCAAGCTGCTGGTGCTTGCGGTTCAATCTCAATAACTGAACTGTGCCTGGCTGAAACTTATTCTCTTGTATTCGATAAGAATCAAAATAGTTTTTTCTTCGTCAACCTTGTGGTGGTAACCCTATTGAATTCACAGCTCATAAAGCAATAATCATCGGATTAGATGGATTCCCGATACAGTCGATCAGCTCGGCGGTATTTCGCGCGCACATTCGACTCAATTTGCAAATATTTTATATTGGATCAGCCGACACCCCGCGATGATACATCACACTAATATTATAATGGCGCAAGTTTGTGAGTGTGTTTGTATGTTTGTTATTTCTTCACGCACAAACGACTGGACCGATTTTGATAAAGTTTGGTATGACGGTAGCTGACACCCTGGATTAACATATAGGATACATTTTATCCCGATATTCCCACGGGATCGACACTTATGCGGGTGAAACCGCGGGGCGCAGCTAGTAATTTGTAGTTTCGTTTATAGCTTACGTTACGCATCGCTGTCATTGACCACCTACTGAGCTCATGTTTTACTTTAAACTGCTACGTTTATTTAAATTTTGCTCTACTAGGAATATAAAGGTCATTATGCTTTGATTTATCTTTACATAGGGTTGTTAAGTTGTTATGTTCCTAAACTTAGGCTCAAACAAAAGCAATTGGCTGAAACAGATTATGAATTTATGGTATATGGTATTTAATTTATGGTACTGTTACAAATTAATATTTGTAGCCTCTTACGACAATCTAGGTAGGTGGTTAGGTATCAAAATAAAAGTAAACAACACACTAAGTCTAACACTGTATATTAAAAAAGGTTTAAATTAGAAATATAAGAAATCATAAATAATAACTAATTGGCTTTATAAAATCTAAATTAGGTAGGTTAATTTAAGTAAATTTGATTATTGCCAGCCAGCTTAAATTTCAGTAGAAAGAGCTATGGGCGTGGGGAGTGGAGATAAACCCAGTACTGTTCCGTAATTAAAATTAAATATTATAAATTGAAAGTTCTAGATACATAACCTTCCAGTTATTAAAAAAAACGTGACTAAATAATAAATGGGCGCCAGGGACAATAAGGGTCCCGGATCCCGGAGCCGATGAAGGTGTCCAACCATATACTTCCTGATGCACACCGAATGTCGAACCCAAGATCCTTAAGTAGAAGACTGGTTTCCACCATTGAAAACTGGACTATAGTAAATAACCGGTTCTTATAAAAACCGTATTAAATGTAAGTAAATTTTCTATTATAAAAAAAAACCGTCCCGCCTGCGCTATCGCTAGACGGACTCCGCCTGCCGCACAGTCGCCTCCGTTTTTAAGTCAGGTTAGAGTATATACGCCTATTGTTGGTTTAATAGTTCCCTCGTATAATAAAGCAATCTTCTCAGATGCTTACATACAGGGTGGCAGGGCCGCAGGGGCATCGACAGGCAAAAAAAAACCCACCCTCTACACTGCATTGAAATCTTCCGCGTTACTAAAAAAAAATTGCTGTTCCATACATTTTGACCGCGTAGCGATGGTATTGCACTTTTTTAGGAAACAGCCCGCTGATCTTATTAAAACCAACGAAAACTTTCAACATTATGGGGTTTAGAATCATGTACTGAATCCGCGGTAACAGGTGCAGGTGTACCTAAATAATGCCACTTATACCGCAATCAACGTGGCCACGTAGGTACTGGTCACAAACTATATAAAAAAATACGAGTAAGAGTACCATCGATACGAAAAGAAGATGGTAACAGGTTGGGGCGTCGATGTGCCAGCCACCCTGTACTTTAATCTCACCAATGTATCAATCATCAGTTGACTAACAACTCTGACCCGTGAAAAAATAAGGCATGAGAATCCAGGATCCATCTCATCGATCAATCAACTGAGCCTATGAAAGGCCGCAAACCCAAGATTAAGGATATAAAGCTCAAAGGAATAAAGTGCCTCTTTGCAAAACAATCTGAACTTCTGGCGATGTAGTAAATGTTATGCTTAAGAGCGTTTACGCCGTACGGCATTTCATACAAACTTTCAAGCCCTTATTTTTCGAAATTAATGAACCGATTTTAATGAAACTTCATACGCATAAGCAGGATACAAAGGTCTAAAAAGTTAGTACAGAACATTTTCGAAAAATAGTGTTACAGCCAAATTAGACCGATTTTAATTTTTCCATAGAAACAGAGATTTCCCACTATCTTTTTTTAAATAAAACATTTCGAAAATGTTCTCTAATAAATACGGGCTGGTTTCCGCAACTCCACGTCAAAGCGCGTATTTTGCGTACGAACAAGCACCAATTGGATAGATCGACTCTCGCCACATGCCCATCCTGATTCTGACATACTTCTTTTTGCTTCGTCCACGTTTATATTTCGTCAGTTAATGCTAATGAAAATAATTAGTTTCAAAAGAGTCGTTAGCGATGTCCCTGCGTGTGATATCAAAGGCGACATCGGTAAAGTCAGTCGGTCGCTGAGGTGTCGCACGCGGAAGTCTATTTCGATCGCGACTTATTTTACTACCTCCATTAACAGGTGGCAAATTACACAGTGCTTCTAGGAGGTGTGGTTTCATACAAAAGAGTTTGAACTACTTTTTGGTAATTGGAAAGCTTTGTTGGAAATATAAAGGCTCCTACAAACAGGCTCGACACGCGACACGAATCGCGCGCGACACAAAGGCACCGCAAGTCGCGCAACGAGCGGTGCCTTTGTGTCGTTTTTTTGAGGTTCTTCGAAATATAGAGGTTTCTACCGCCTAGCGCCTTAAAACAATAAGGAAATTGCTATAGAAGGAATCAAAAGAACGATATCAGTGCACAGTACGCGCTGTAAGCTATGATCAGTCATCGTTATTCTAATTTACCCATCTTTTTCTATCTAGGCAGCTTCCCATAATTCTTCCAGAAATATGTCGGTGCATCCAAATTTTACGGTCATATCATTTTTACTGCTTATTATAACCCTAAGGAAGCAGGTCCAATATTTACAATATATTTTAATAATGACAAATCAATGCCAATACAAATAGCGTACTCCGTATTTTTTCCGAGAGTCGCACGTAGTTGGCACAGCGTGCGGAGTTTTGGATCGCCGTTTGCGAGGCGACTCGTCTGCCAGGACTGCCAGTCAACATAGTGGATTATATTCGACGGTCCGACGAGCAGGTGAGGCGAATTGTGCAACATAAACACTTTTTATCAGTACTACAAGGCAATCTTAGTGAAGTGTGTGCTATCAGTGTATACATCCCCTCCTTATCTTACGAGTTACAAGATAATCAAGTGTTGTTTCGTTAGTCATCATTATGGATTATGGATGTGATTGCCACTTATGCTTTGTTCTGTATCACGTTTGCAGTATTGTGCTTAATGTTGTGATGTGTAATAAATGTTAATTTGTTGTGATAATTAAAATGTCAAGGTGTGTGAGCACCCTGTATAATCGAAGTTCAAGTAAGTTACATTTAGTTAGTTTTGTGTTATGTTATGCAGTAGAAAGTATAACAGGTAATTGGGAACTTCTGACTAGAGGCGCCACCTGTTGACTACTTTAGACAACATGTAAGTTTTTTACAAACAATAAAATTAATGTCAGTGCATAAAATTAGCAATATGCGTTGATACATTTGACCTCTAGATATGAGTCCAAGAGGCTTGAGCACCTGTAATTGGCTCAGTCTTTGAAGCAAAGAGATTAATATTCTAGACAGAAAGAAGGATTATCATGAGTCACATGGGCACTACACATGACATTAATATGATTAACTGTCTACAGGAGACAATCGAAACTAATCCTTTTTTCTGGCATACATTCAATGCATGTCACACTAATCTTGTTCTTTTCAGTATTAGACAAATGGTGGAAAGGAGCCAGCAGTAAGGTATGGACATAATTAATTATTTTGATCCTAGTTTCCTTCTTTAGTTAAGTATGTCAACCACAACAATTTGTTTATTTAATTAAAATTGCACTACAGGTCTACACTCTACAGGTAGAATATCTCAGGTTTTTGAACTTGGCTGATAAAGCATCCCAAGCATTTTGACCAAGTTTTTAGAGGAAGGCTTGGGTTGTATCAATGCCTAATATCTTTAGTACATGTATAGCAGTAGGTACTCACCTCTCTGGCGATCTGGTCGAGGGCCTGCTCCTCCGCCGTGGCCTTCGTCTGCGTGCGTTGGCGCCGCGACGGATCCATCCCGCACGACACGCTTCACACTCTGCACACAAAAATAACATTTATTTAGACACATAATACAATTCTAGTTTCTGTATGAGTTCCTGTTCTGTTTCTATGTGGTATCACCTGGCCTAGCAAATAGCCCAGGGCCAAGCCTCTAGTCTATTTATTAAAATGGATTAGTACAGGGAGGAATAACAATGGAGTAAGCCTTGTTTCATGATGATTACCTATAATGTTATCTAAATAAAATATGTATAATATTTTATTTTATATTATTTATTTTAATACATAGAGGATAAATATTTTGTAATTTGGGATAAATTACAAAATATTTATCCTCTAATATGTACCTCTAATGTTGCCATAACCTTGATCCTACTAATAAAGTCATCATCATCATCATCTGCCGCCTCATCAACTACTACTAATAAAGTATTAAACACAAAAATATTTAATATCAAATAAAACTGTTTCAATACATGAAGACAGTCTTTATAAACTTTAAGTAAAACGCTCCTGTTTTTCTGGGGTTAAAAATGTACCTTAGCTCAAAATAAAAAATTTTAAACAATGTATTAAGCAATTAGTTATTATTTGAAATAGTAACTAAACACCAGTGATAAGCAACAGTGTGACATGCTGACGTAACCTTGGATTAATGGATGGAGCGACACCAATGTGTCAGATGTATGCCTTATCAATGGGAGCTACCAACAACAAGGTTATCTTTAAACGAGCATTGTTCCGCCACTGTTTTAATTACTTATTATTTCCTTCAGACAAACAGTGAGTTAGTTTGTACTTTATTTAACTTCTACACTGCTAATAAGATAAAATTAAAGTTTTGGCTGTTTAGTTAGGGCAAATTAGAAACTGTAAAACTATTTATGCATTTCTTATAATATTCATAAACCTGCTGGAGATTTAGAAACTAAAACCATTAGAAATAAACCTCAAAGTACATAGTGTTCTATAAAATTGAACTTGAGCTTTAGTATATTGATTGGATTATTAGCTAGATAATAAGACAGACTTATTTTTAATTCTTAGATGTGTTTATAATAGGCCTTTTAAAAAAGCATTGTCATTAATATTTTCCATCAATTCTATTGATTTAGAGGCCAATCTCTTGCTAGCTAGCTAGCTATGGCTCGATGTTGCCTGAATAAAGTGATTAATTTGTTTTAAACATTTAAGATGCTAGATTGTCCTGTTGTTTGTACATTGAAACCAATCTATTAAATTAAACTATTTGCACTAACAAATAGTTCACTGGATCGTTGACAGTATCACAAATATAAGATGGAATTTGGTTTCAAAAGACTTCATTAGATAAAGTTGTTGACACAAATAGACTTATAGACAGCTAGTTTCTAAGATGTAGATCAACAATTGAACACTATTATTTGTCTCACACTATAACACTATAGTTGAATCACATACACCACAACCAATGACTTACTGGAGGTTCTTACCTAATTCTATTTATATGGAAACACCACTATGTTGACACAATTTTATAAATATTGTTACACTCATCAGTCACATAATGTATCACTTATAACAATACAACCGCCGTGCGGGTATTTTACAACTAATATTCATAAACAGTGGCCACTGGCTGGACACAATCACAAACTAATTAACATACATTTAAAAACAGGTTGTCTATAACCTAAGGGGTTCATTGCGCTTATCCCACATGCTTGTTTCCTCAAAATCGTATTGGAATCACGATCACCAGGAAAACGGGTGGGCACAAAGCCAACACAGTTTTTTATGGTAGTCACCACAATGACATCATTGCATACTTACTGCGACAGTTACAGATGTAAACACATCACTGCAACGCTCACTATCACCTACTTATCGGTCATCAGTCCCGACACGATCTCACGATTATGCTAATCAACTTTAAAGCGCAAAAGGAACGTAAAAATTTGCAATATTTTAAGAAATACGGCGACACCAATTCACTACCTACACGAATCACATTGATTATGCGTCAATTACACAGTTTACACTCAAAATTTTATGTTGTTTGGCACGGATTTAAAGTCATACAGTCAATTCTATAGTATTATTATCGCTGAAATCGTAAATTATGCCATTTTTACTCAAATTAATTTTTACAAAAGCCATGTATGACATGCATGCCATTGCCATTTAAAACCGTTGCGTTCGAGAATAGCCCGTTGGAATGTCAGTTAAATTCATGGAAGCGTTCAGTTATATAAAACTTCATTCAAACTAAAACCAAATAAATATCATTGACCTCGTTTTTTGTAGTACATATAAAATATTAGAACTTGAAAAAAAGTTTATAAGGATATTTTTTTATTATTCCACTCCTTTTTTATGCATAATACATGCACGTTGCCGTTGGACCAATAACGCGGTGTTGCCATGTTTTTATGGTCCATTGCGTTTCCGAATCCGAGAAGTAGGTACTAGGTAGGCAGAGATGTGTGTGGTCGCATTTGATAAGTTCAAATTCACCGATATATTTTCGCGTGAGGTCCAGTGGCGTAACTAGGTATAGGGTGACATTGGGGCAAAAAGCCACGTGGCCCCAGCCAGAGGGGGCCCCCGGCCGGAGAGGGCCATGAGCACAGGAGGATCCAAACATAAGGACAGAAGCAGTCAGGGGGTTACCATCACCTCTTAATGCAGGGCAGAAGTTGAACTGCACTACTTTTTTGTACTAAGAAGTAGTGCTATTCAACTTCTGCCCTGCTCTATGAGGTGATGGTAAGCCCCCTGGTGTTAAATTTTGTAGAAAATATGAAATGTACGCGGAATAAATCGCGGGAGAAGTGTTAATAAAAAAAACTACAACGTTGGTTAAGCTTCTTTACATTGAGGGAGGGCCCCATCCCTTGAATTTCCCCCGGGCCCCGTATAGTTACGCCACTGGTGAGGTCCCAAATTACGTAAGGTGAGGGACTGCCAGATAGCATTTACTATTTATTTACTCCTATTTACATCTCTTTTTACAATGAATACTACGATCTACTTCTATACCTATTATCTTCTGTCCATGGTATATAAAACAAAGTCGCTTTTCATGTCTGCTTGACCGACCAAATAGATTTTTATTCAGCTTTCAATACCATTTATAGTTTTTATACCCGATGGTATAAGTGTATAATACATTAATATATGTAAATTAGATTTAGCATTGAAATCTCGAAATTGTCGTAGCAGAGAAAGAAAATAAAAATGATGTATAATAAAACACATGAGTAAATAATGAAAAACTGTAATTCACATTTCAAACATTATAAATGCAGCCCACACTTCCATACATTCTTGTTACAAGCTTTTTTTTTAACATTGTGCTTCTTAGCACACGGAACCATGTGAATGAAACCTAAACTAGAATATATCTACTCGCTCTTAGTCTTGGGCGTGTCTTCCTTGTAGTAGAGGAACACGAAAGAGAACAGGAACACGCCCACCATCATTGAGAAGGCGCTCACGTAGTAGGGGTACGCGCTCGGGATGAAGCGCTCGTACTGTGTGTGTTGGAGGGGACGCACTGACACCTGGGATACAAAAAGAAAAATTAGTTAAGATCCTAAATGTTTTGTATCATTAATTCATTAGTGATGTATGTGTATCGGTTATTCCGTTTATCCGGCCCAAATAATCGCCCATAAGGTAACGAGGAACTAATGTGAATACGCGGAAACGCATGTCCGAGAATTCACCGTAAGACTATAAATTCAACTAGGCCTAGGGCGAATACTCGGACATGCATTTCCGGGCATCCACCTTAGGGTAGATTTTTTGGGGTATATAAACGGAACAAGTTGCTCAATCCTGTACCCTACTGTTTAAACTTGTTAAAAGTGTGTATTTATTGTCATTAAATGATGAGACAATATTATTGAGTTTTTATTAAGGTCGACCAATGTAAGCGAGGTATAGTGATCGAGAATAGTTTGGAGCTGGGCAAAGGCCTCCCCCAAATCTTTGCAGGTACTCTTTTCTTGCGCCACTCCGAACCAGTCCTCGCTTTTACGGTAGTAAGTATATATCAAAGAAAGCAATGAAAAAATATAGCAATCAAACTGACCTGCGTCGAGTGATACAGCCTAGTGTACCCAACTCTGTCATAATCAACCTTAAACTGGTAGACGCCCCAGACATCAGGCACCTTAAAGATTGCCTCATACACTCCATTGGGCTTCTTCTGTAGTGTGGTGCGGATGAAGGGGTCGATGCGCACGAACTCCAGCTGAACGTCAGTGGCGTCGAATGGCTGCCATTTGCCGTTCTTCAGTTCCTCAATTTCGATTCTGTATACCTGGGTAAATTATGAATGGTTGATAATATTGTCATAATGTATAATCATGGAGGCATATAAGTTAATGTACTTTTCTCTACATTTTATTTAAACTTGACATAAACTTAACAGATTAATTAAATATGAATCCATCCATCCATTAAAATTATTCTTTTTATAAATGTATGATCATTCCAGAAACTTTTGTAACTTTTCTCATGTAGATCTTTAGTTCCTGGAAAGACCTTTGCTCATTAGGGCAAAAAGTAATGCTTAGTTAATACTATAAACATCATAAATACTAACAACAGTATCAGTGATAGTGTAAGTGTTGGAGGACTCCTTCTCTCCCTTGCGGTTGTGGTTCACGTTGCGCACACGCAGACGGCCGACCTCGCCGAACGACCACTCGCTCAGACGCACTGCTAGAGCTTTGTTGCCAGACTGGGAGGAGCTCACCTTGTCACCCTGTGTGAAATATTTGGAATTAAAAAAAATTAAGCAAGAAAAGTGCAAAGTGGTGCTTCTGATTAGAACATGTACCGCTTGCTGGAGTATCCTAAGTGACTGCCACTGATGTAGTAACCAACGTGGCCACCTACTGGCCTCAAACAATATAATAAAAACTTAATAATAGAAACTTACATGAACTTTAGCAACAGCAGAGTTGAAGGCCTCATCAGAGAAGAAGAACAAGGAGCCACTGAACACGATGCGCGCGTTGTTCCTCGCCTGCAGCGCGGCGATCAGCACGGTCTTGCGGCCGACGGCGTGGGGGTACTCCTTTACCTATTAAAACATTCATGTTTAGAAAGGCGCTAAACTCGTAGCCAAATGATGGGTGGATTCAATTTAGGTTACCATCAACATGCTATCTGGATTAAAATCCATTACTTATCGGAACCCATCTGTGTCTTGGAAAACATGTTAAGCTGTTGGAACCGAGTATTATTTTTGTAGATATTTGACAGTTGTTATGGGTAGTCCTACAGTTATTAGTAGCATCCTGAAAGTCTGACAACCAGTCTTACCATGGTTGTACATCAAAGTGAGAGTCTGACAACCAGTCTTACCACGGTCGGTCGACGTACGGCTATAGGCCTATAGGCTGTTGCTTCATGTAAAATACTGGTATTCCGCAGCATCTGGTTAGAATGGAAGCTGACCCCAACATAGTTGGGAAAAAGCTAGGCAGACTGAATTAGTACAGTACAGAAATAAATTAGCATAGTCAATGGTACAGACGCCAGCACATCAGGCTACCTGAAACTGTCAAATTTTCCCAATCAACTTTGAATCTTAGGCTTTTAGCAATAAAGTTGAAAATCTATTAAAGAAGTTTGACAGATTGTAAGTAGCTTGATGTGCTGGCGTCTGTACAATGCTTATGCAAAATTACTTTTTGATTAGCCTGTGTGATAAACATAGAACAAACAAACCAGAATCAGCTAAGGGTAGTACTGTTTTACGTGACTCCATACCTGGCTCTTAGGATTGTAGCTGTAAGCAGTAGAGTCAGCAGTTAGGATAGGCAGGACCAGGCTGTTGTCCTTATCCAAGATGAGACCGGTGCCCTCAAACAGCAGGGGCTGGGTGTTCTGTGTTCCAACAATGGTGGGAGAGGAGATCAGGTTCTTGGGAGTAACCACGATCCTGGTGTGCTCACCATCATCAGACGCATCATAGTTGAAGTGGTCAATCACTGCGGCAGATTCTTCATCCATCTAGAAAGAAAGAATATTGTTTTATGTACCGCAGGAGGATTGTTTCAAACTAGGTTTTTCAGAATTGCATGGACCATTCTGTGTGTGGATAAAGTAAATCAAGATTACTGTATCAAACTCAATTTTAAACGAATATAAAAGATAAGGATACAGAGGCACATAAAGGAGCCAGATAGTGTAAGTTCTATCTTTATGAGCTTTCATTTTTGTAATCATATGAGATCATAAGCAGCATATGTCGTTTACCTCAAATCCACATTCAGAAGCGATCTCCCGGTACACGTCGCCGGCGGCTGCGTTGCCAGCCATGAGAAGGTTTCCGCCATCGTCGATGAACTTCGTGATAGCCTCCGTGTCAATCTGACCTCCGAACTCGAGCACCGACGGCGCGAACACGATCAGGTTCTTGTATAAGTACTCGCCATACTTTGATAACACTAGGTTAGGGTCGTCAGCGAGTTTGTATGTGAGACTGTAGCCCCTATCTGAAAAGAGGAGATTTGGTTACTGAGAAATAACTCCGTAAACATTTCTTTGACCTTCTGCTGACTGTGTGTTATGTAGATTTAATACATTCATGCCAAATTAGCTTCAAATAGATGATATCAAAATAAAATACCGGCTTTTCATTGCCTTCATCGATTCTACTTACCCTGCAAAGATTTGAAGAACTGTGAGTGGGTTTCCCTTATGCTTAGATTATCAACAAGAACTAGTGTTTCTTGTTCAGCTAATGCTAATGAAAAGCTAGCTATTAGTCCTAAAATAAGTGAAATCTTCATTTTTGTCTTGTGTTTTTAGCCGCAATAGAAATCTCAATCAATGACGTGTACGTAGATACTATAGAGTATAGACAATACGGATACGGGGCGGATTTTCTCTATGGAAATAAAGGCTTCCGTACAACGTGCCCGTAAAACACTCGGAGAGTCAGTCAGTGGTGTCAGTGCAATCAACCGCTACTCGACTCGCCCACTACTCTACCCACTGGCATGGCCCTGGGGGTAGAAACATTGGTATGGTTGTGTGTGTGTGCGTCTCTCTGATTATTGGATGATTCCAACCCTATCCGCCGTGTTGATAGCATGGGCATAGCTTAGCTAGAAAGTATTAGAGATGGGCCTAAACGTTAAAAAAAAATAACACTGCTAAATGCTAATGCTAAAAATAATTAACACTTAAAATTAGCAGCTAGATTTAGCAACTGTTAATTTAATCACAGACAGATTGCTAACAAAATTAATTCTCATTTCCTTCATACTTTTCACAGGCTTAGGACTGTCAACTTTTTCTGTTAGCGTATTTATAATGAGAATCAATTTATTTACAACGATTTCTTTTTTTATAGCTGTTTTTTTTTAGTATTTATAATTTTTGATTTATTAATCATCTTGTTTTTATTTCTTTTTTTTTCTGAGAATCAATTTATTTACAACGTATTCTTTTTTTATAGCTGTTTTTTTTAGTATTTATATTTTTTTTATTAATCATATTGTTTTTTTTTTTTCTTATTAACATACAAACTAAATAATCATCTTTGTGCAGATATAATATATATGGTAAGATTAGGTAGGTACTTTTTTTTTAATTTTATATATTTAAGTTATCGGTAGTTGAAAATCATTAAAAAAACAAAAAATCAACTAAATAACAATCTGTCTGACTTAACAATGAACACAAAATAAACAGTTCACAGTTGCTAAATTGCTAAATGCTAAGTTGAAATCAACTAAATAACAATCTGTCTGACTTAACAATGAACACAAAATAAACAGTTCACTTCACAGTTGCTAAATTGCTAAATGCTAAGTTGAAATCAACTAAATAACAATCTGTCTGATTTAACAATGAACACAAAATTAACAGTTCACTTCACAGTTGCTAAATTGCTAAATGCTAAGTTGAAATCAACTAAATAACAATCTGTCTGATTTAACAATGAACACAAAATTAACAGTTCACTTCACAGTTGCTAAATTGCTAAATGCTAAGTTGAAATCAACTAAATAACAGTCTGTCTGATTTAACAATGAACACAAAATAAACAGTTCACAGTTGCTAAATGCTAAGTTGAAAACATTTCAATAGAGACGGAACAACATTTTGTATCCTTTTCTTTCTTTTGTACAAAGCCGCCTGCAGTAGTGGGTTAGAGCGAGACAAATATATATCAATCTGTGTGTGGACTGTACGCAGGTCGCAGAGTACCTGACGCCGCGCCGCTGCCATTATTATTAATTTGTTATCTGTGTAGTGTGTACATGTGAGATGTGACTGCTAAATTTAACAGCTATTTTAAAATTTATTTAACAGGTGTTGACACTAAAAAAATATAGCAGTGTTAATTTAGCAGCTTATTAATTTTAGACCCATCTCTAGAAAGTATTGTTGAAGTGCAAGTAAAAGCGTCTCCCCACTAGAGCTGCGCGGCCTCAAAGCTTCGCGAGGCTTTTGCTGTTGTTTGCAACGGTTCCCCTTTTTAAGAACTTACGAAGCTCAGCCGCGCGGCTCGGTCTCACGGAGCCGTGCGACCCAAGTGGGCACAAAGCATGTAACCTTCAAGTGGGGACGCGCCTTAACCTTAACACACCCAGGCTACACATGAGACACCCCACCCTTTCCATAAACGATAAGAAAATTGGCTTGTGGACTGTGCCTAGTAGCCATAGATATTATTTTGCTGCAGTTGGTAGCAGTGGAGATTTTTTTTCAATCTGTGGCGTCAATTTATTTTGATTGACGTTTCGTAAAATGATTTATTTTTGTATCGAAAACCTGCTCTTGGATTTAGCTAAATAAGTAAAGTCAGACGTACGGAGTGGTTATTTCATCAAGCAGTCTTCCAATAAGTGTTTATAAAATGATCATATCGCGGTCTAAGCACCGCTCATCGGTGGAAGTGTGCGCGGACTGCGGTGCATCAGGTCAGGGCAATGTTCCAGTTTTAGAATTAGTTTTAATAGTTCCGGTACTAGTTGTTAAGTGTTTTTTGTGTTGTTTGCTGGTCGTAGATCCGTCATGGGCATCGATCAACCGTGGGCTGCTGCTGTGTGCAGAGTGCTGTAGCGTTCACCGTAGCATGGGACGACACATCTCTCATGTAAAATCATTGCGGCAGGGTTCCTGGCCACCATCGCTATTGGCAGTATGTATAATTATTTTGCCAGCACCCTAAGATGACCCTCTGACCAGTCATCAAGAAAGGAAACATTGCCCTAATTAGATCAACAAATTGTATTAATAGATGTGGTTTTAATTCAGTGCTTAGTCATCTGGATTACAATGAGTTTAATTGAACAATTAATTCAACAATAAGCTTCTGAGTAGGAGGTAAAATTAAAGACATACCTAGCAACAATTTCAACCAATGAAACATAAAGATATAATGTAACATTTCTGCACATGATTGAAACTTATTTAATTTCATTCTAAGTATGTAATAAGAGACATTTTCTGAATTTGTTATACTGTTTAGATGGTGCAAGCACTGACTGCTCAGAATGTAAACTGCATTTGGGAACATTCCTTACTGGACACATCAGCCCCAAAGCATCTCCGCAAGAAACCACAGGCCAAAGACCCACTACAGTAAGAACAATCTTATTTAACTTAAGTTCTGTTAATTACATCAATCAAACTAATAGCTCACTGATAAGTTATCTCTATGCTGAGAAGTATGTCAGCAAATAAGCCTAGATATAACAAAGAGCTGCAAAATTATCTGATTTGAAATTAGAGCAATAATAATTGAAACAATTAATTTGGAATAACTCTTGAGGAATACACAATTTAAAAAGTTATTAAACTACAAATATCTACAAAGGCCCACCTTCATGGTAAAGAAATTCTTACCAACATGAAGGCAACTTCAAATGCTCATACCATCCTTTCTTGCCCTCACAGTCAGTGCAGGAGCCCAGGATCTTTTTAAAACATTTTGCCAGCAAATCCTGTTTCACATTTGCTTGATAAAGCAACATGTTCCAAGCAACACAGAAACATTTACTCAACATTTGTTAGCGCTGAATATGGATTGTAACCTTACAAAAGCTAATTTTTAAATACACTTTCAGCCCAGTAAAATCAGAGTTCATTCTGGCAAAGCACTTGAGGCTAGCGTATGTGCTGAGAGCCCGCAGAGATGAGCCCCCCAGTGAGTTGGGGAGACAGCTGCATAGTGCAGTCAGGAGCTCCTCTCTAGACACTGCCATGAGGCTGCTGGCTCAGGGAGCTGATCCTAATTATTATAATCAGGTGAGTTAGACTGTCGAATGTTTCACTTTTGATCACTAGTAACCATTCATTACTCACAATGATTATTGACTTTTGTGATGTGAATTTAACATCACTTGCAAATTACCTAAATGTGAATTGGATACAATTCATACTTCACATCAATCAACCCAATAAAAATTACTATATCGGCCATCTTGAACAATAGGTTAAAAATCTAAACAAAAAAATAGGACTAGATTTTAGCTCAGTTGTAAGATAGTAGTAGCATAGTATCAATTTTATTTTTATCCATTAGGGAAACCAAGCTGATGAATGTAATAAAATAAAGCAGTATTTAGTGTTGTATAGTTTGAATAACTTACAATGAAATACCTTCCTTCCTCAAATAATATGATACAATTCGTGGAAAAACTATGTATTTCTTACTTATAACAACATTATAAATATACCAATTTTTAATTGAGTGAACAAACAGGAATGAATTGCCTTTACTTTGCAAAATATGTCCATTGTCTAAGGCTCTTTGTCCATATTTTTACCGACTTTACAAAAAGGAGGAGGTACTATGTTCGGGTGTTTGTATGTTTTTTTTTTTTTTTTTTTTTTGTATGTTTCTTCATCGAATACGCCGCCAATTGTCGACGGATATTCAAAATTCTTTTTTTGTTCGAAAGTAGATAGTTCTGAGGTGGTCCCATTGTCACCAAGTTAGGATCTGATGATGGGATCTTAGAGAAATCGAGGGCAACCCTCAAATTTTATAGGCTCACTTATTGTTTTTCGCATATTTTATGAAGTATCTTGTGTATTTGTGTATGGTTGTCACCATCTCAGGTAGCTGGGCTGATGATGGAAGGTACAACTCCTTAACAGTAAGAAGTTACTCGAACAGGCAAGGACTGTTTTAGTAAATTGTTTTGATGTTTGATAGGGCATTTGCCACATTTGGTCTCATGATCATCAAGTCATGACCTGATGCTGCAGTCAGGATAGTCTGCAGAGTACCTAACTCCTCGACAACTAACAGCAGATATATCGTGTTTAGGCTCATTGAAAAGGGCTCGATGTGTGGATAAACGTACTGTTACTGAGGAACACCGAAGACCTGATGCTGAAGCCAGGAGCATCAGAAAAAGTACAAACCTTTAAATTACAGCACCATAGTCGTGTTTGGGCTCATTTTAAACAGGACTAATTTTAAGTTCAATGCAATGTTGACATAAGTCTGGCCTGATGCTGCAGCCAGGATTATCAGCATCTAATCTAAAAACTAATAAAAGGAGAACTCCTCAACAATTAACGTCCCTGCATCGAGAAAAGGAATATTTTATAAAAAGGCGATGGGCAAGTTGACATTAGGCTATTGTAACTTAGATAAATTTATAAATAGACCCACTAAAAAGCGAGAAATAAAAACTTTTTAACAAAAAAAAAACCGACTTCCAAAAAAAACACTACAAACTGAAAAATAACTTTAATTTCGGAAGTCGGTGGCAAAAACTAAAATACTGATCCCTAAGACACCGACTTCCGAAATTAAAGTAATTTTTCAGTTTGTAGTGTTTTTTTTTTCAATTTGTAGTGTTTTTTTTGGAAAGTCGGTTTTTTTTTTGTTAAAAAGTTTTTGTTAGTTACAAATGTTATAATATTGGTTTGTGAATTATTTTTAATTGTAAATATGATAATGATTAATGAGAAATAGCCATGGCAATTAATGGTAGCAAAGGCAGTAATGAAATAACACACAACAACCAAATAAAACTTGATATCTTTGGCTAAAAAATAGAAAGGGTCTTTGAATACTTTAAAGGTATTTAAAACTGTCAACAGTAACTCTAACAACAGGGAATGTTTATGAGGTTAATTGTTCCCTTTTTATATATTTTAAATCACCATTGCAGCCACCAATCCAACTCATGAAATAAATTCGTACAGGAGAAAGGCACAACATGTCTGCACGTGGCATGCCGCGCAGGACAGCCGGCGCAGGCCGAGCTGCTAGTGGCGTGGGGAGCCGAGCCCACCGCGCGGGACCACTCCGGACACACGCCTGCTGATTGCGCCAGGTAAACTATAATAACATAAAATAACATCACACCTATAATCACCGAAGGATTAAGTAGAGGAGTACCTATAGTACCGCCACATTTTGCTAGTTATGTGTAAGTCCCATGTAATAGGGGGCGAGCCTATTGCCATCAAACAGGCACAAATCCTTTCGCCTGTCTTGTTCATTTGCCATCTCGCCCAGTTTATCCCACTTGATCTAGTTATTAGAGCACAATTAATTGATTACACTTGTTGTTAGGTTAGTAGTAATTTACCATGACTTGGCCTCTTACTAATAATTAGTGTCAGACACACTTCTGTGGGAGTTTGGACCAAGTTATCATGCGTCACGAATTTAGCCATGGATGGTAAAGAATAATTACAAGAGCAATCACTGAAAACTTCCACAACATTACAACGAAAAATCTTAACTATTCAGGATGTGCATGTTTGTAACCACCTTGTTAATAATTACATTTATAATGAATCTAATGACGCTGGGGTTGTCTCAATGGCCACTTTACCGAATTTTCTGGCATAACACAAAATGGGTATATCCACAAATAAAGACCGCCCGCAGTGTCTGGGAGCATGGACGGTCGTATAAAACTCGGTCGGCTAAAAGGCTCTGACCCGAAACTGTAAATAGAGTTTTATACGTGAACGAAACTCATCCCATAGAATTCACATAACCATATTTCATCCTACAATGATTTAGTGAAGACTGTTAATAGATCCTGACCTGCTTTGTATTGTTTCGGAGCTCATTTATCATCTGCCTACGTGATCATAACACTAGAATAGAGGTAACCTTTATCTTTGTTTATGAATATGGCTGACACAAGGTCTTCATTGCAGTTTTACACCTACAATGTTAATATATGGAGCTTAGAAAATACTTTTGAAATGTTAATGTGATGCATTATGAAATAAAATGTCAAATTCGAAGAGCTTAATGGTATAATGAAACTAAAATTAAATATTTAATATAGCATAACTCTTTGATTGTCGTAATTAGAGACACAATAGAAAGACAATTGCTTATGTCGGACTGTGTAACATAAGACATTCGAGAGGATAACATAAATGGTCGCTCACAATGGGCCTTATAAGAAGGCTAAAAGTCACCCAAAGGGCAATGGAGAGGGCTATGCTTGGAGTTTCCCTGCGTGATCGAATCAGGAATTAGGAGATCCGCAGGAGAACCTAGGTAACCGACATAGCCCGAAGAATTGCCAAACTTAAGTGGCAGTGGGCAGGGCACATTGCTCGCAGAACAGATGGCCGATGGGGCCGAAAGGTTCTGGAGTGGCGACCACGTACCGGAAGACGTAGCGTTGGAAGGCCTCCCACAAGGTGGACCGACGACCTTGTGAAGGCCGCAGGAACCCGTTGGATGCGAGAAGCACAGAACCGGTCGAAGTGGAAGTGCTTGGGGGAGGCCTATGTCCAGCAGTGGACGTCTTTCGGCTGAAATGATGATAGCATAACATTTCTAACATAGGAATATCTGCAATAAGAGATGAAGTGGTAGATTTCTGATGGGTATTGTGTTTCGATTAGAGGATATTATTTCGCAGGATTATTATTTATCTTCGTGTTTTTCACGCAGTAACATTTCCCACGGATTATTGAAAGGAACATGGTTAAATACTCGCCTCTCGACGATCTTCGGTTCACGCAAACATATCAGTACCTAATCGTTTTCATATAATTTGAAGAAGTAAAAATCAACTAGCTCAGTAATATTTTCGAGTTTTGACCATTATCAGTCTGTATGATAACATCACGCCTATAATCTCCGAAGGGTCAGGCAGCGGTGTACCGATAGTAGGTACTCCCACACTTAACACACTCGGCACAAATCCAGACCCTGGGCTGCTACTGAGAAATTCCTAATGGAAAAACTTTTTTTTATTTATTTATCACATGACATTATGGAACCTTTGATATTTTGTATGCCTTTTGGCGGGGCACAGCTCGGATCTTATGTATTTATAACACCTCTTGTATGTTCCCTGTGTTCACGAAGTAAATGAATTTGTATTTGAAAACCCAATAACACTGCCCGACAGTTTTGCCGAGCAGTTGCGACCTCTAGATTAACGGGGCAGTCAGCATGGTGGGGTCGGAGTCCCTATGAGGTGTAAGGTTTACCCCAATGTTCTATATGTAATTCCTACAGACAGGGCGGCCACACTGAGCTAGCGGACCGCCTGACCGAGTTGGTGTACGAGGCCACAGACCGCATGATCTACTTCTTGACGGGCGAGAAGCCCGACCACGCGTCCGGCAGGCACTACATCGTGCCGCGCGCGCACGACACGCACGAGATGACCGACGTCGCCAAGGCCGCGCGTGGCAAGCTGCAGCTGGTAAGTTTTTTATAATGGGTTTTATAACTGTTTTTAATGTATTTACTGCAACACCTTTTATGCAATAAATTTTTATTTATTTATTTTATTTATTTATAATCAATCATTCGGATCCCATTTGATTCTATAGTCTGTTCCAACGTGTATAAAACAAACCTCATCAACATCATCAACTCAGCCTATCGCAGTCCACTGCTGGACATAGGCCTCTCCCAGACTGCGCCACAGCACCCTGTCCTCCGCCTTCCGCATCCAGTCTACCCCAGCCACCTTCTTTTGGTCGTCTGTCCATCTAGCTGGGGGCGTCCCACACTACGCTTGCCGATACACGGTCTCCACTCCAGGACTCGTCTGCTCCACCGGTCATAGGTCCTTCGCCAGACATGGCCAGCCCACTGCCACTTCAGTTTGCTTACTCTGCAAGCTATGTCGGTAACTCCGGTTCTTTTCCGGATAATAAAACAAACCTGTTCAGGTTAAATTCTTATCACTCATTAAATGGAATAAGTAACACATTCATCGGCATTTAATAGGTTTCTACATTTTTTTATCTGTCTACTTTTTCCAACACAATTATTGATTGAATAACATTTTTAAATTGTAATTAGAAAAAAATTGAAGTTATAAAATTAACCTCAATTGTCAAATGAAAAACATCGAAAATGATTAAAAACTTCACACAAGGTTATTTAAAATTAGAATATCCGGATACTAGCTCTGTCAGACACGAAGCCAGGTGAGACAGCGTGCCTTTTGGCCATGACCACCAGTGAGTTTGAGCTCGCGACTAGTTTACTCTTAAGTGTTCAAATTATCCAATCAAAGCCCTCAATTTATAAAAGTGGCACAACAAATTAGCATCAATCGTGACGTTTTCTGATCCATTTGTTTACATTTTCATCAGATACTTTTGGAACAGACCATAGACTTTTAGTAAAATGAACATTACTTGAAAGTTAAGCAACACCAGGAAGTATAGTATACGACACCCAATATTTTTGCAATTTAGTTTTTTGTGTTTTCAGCTACCAAATCATCTATTTGAAGAACTCGTTATGGACATCTACGACGAAATAGATCGCAGAGAAACAGAAGCCAGTAAGTACAAAATATTTCCTGCACAAAAAGTCGACCTATCAGCCTTCTAGTTTTTTTTTTTAAATTTGCCTTTCTTTTTGACTAATGGTAGGTAATGGCCCTCTAGTTTTTTTTTTGCCTTTGATTTTGACTAATGGTAATGGGGTTTCGGGGTTCGACCCCGAAATACAGACTAACAGTCTTCTAAGGCTCACTGGCAACTAACCCTACCATATGTAACCAAATTGTAGGTAATATTTTAAACCACTTCTGACATCTGAATTGTTAAACCTTTGTACATATTTGCTTATGTATGTAGGTACTTGCTTAATAGACAATTTTCGATTTCTATTCCAATCTATGACTTTCTCTTGTATCGTAGGTGCCTTTTCAAACACAAATCTCACAGACAGAGACAGCTAGACCTTGAACAATTATCATTAGATTATACAAATGTTTGTTTACTGTGCCAATGGTGCCGTAATTTTTAGGGTTCCGTACCCAAAGGGTAACAACGGGACCCTATTGCTAAGACTTCGCTGTCTGTCCGTCCGTCTGTCTGTCACCAGGCTGTATCTCAGGAACCGCGATAGCTAAACAGTCAAAATTTTCACAAATTATGTATTTCTGTTGCCGCTATAACACCAAATATTAAAAACAAAATAAAATAAATATTTAAGGGTGGCTCCCATGCAGCAAACGTGTTTTTTTTTTCGGTGTTTTTGCCTTGTGGTACGGAACCCTTCGTGTTCGAGTCCGACTCGCACTTGGCCAGTTTTTTACTGTCTATGAGTTAATACTAGTTTATAAATACTATATCGTATGTTTATTTTCCCTTTTGTCTTTCAGTTTGGCAAACAAGCGCGACGGGGCTCGAGCGCTCCGGCGTAGTATTCTTACCAGTGAACCCCGCGCTGTCGGCGCCTCGCAACCAAGGGCGACAGAAGCTAGCCAGGCTGTCCACTGCAGAGATGGCGACGCTGCTACGAGACGTGCTCGTAGACGCTACGAGAAGACAACACATTGCTACTCTACAGCCGAGAGGTAAGTGTTAGCTATATATTAGAACTAGCTTATGCTCGCGATTTCGTCTGCGTGTATTTTAATTATTTTTTTTCGATATAATTGTGCAGGTTGACGCCTATGTCTTTCTCCAGGATACCTATCTGTCCAATTTAATAATGGTTGGTAATCACAATAACACATAACATATCACTGATGATATGTTATGTTATGTGTTATTGTGATTATTTAATCAATTAATGTTACCTCCAATCGCCTGAAACACAGGATTACCTAGTTCAGGCACAAATCATGGGTGAACTCGACATAGATTTAAGAAAAACTGTATTTAACGTTAGTCCATTTTTGAATAAATTTTATTATTATTGAAATTTAAAACCAGGCTGACAGACGAGAGAGAGAGTTATTAGACTGCTTTTGTGATACAAAATCGGTCACATTGAGTAGATATGAAAACTTGCATTGTGTAGCCAGCACATCAAGCTACCCGAAACTGTAAAATTTTCCCAATCAACTTTGAACCTTATGCTTTAGACATAAAGTTGAAAATTTATTAAAGAAATTTGACAGATTGTAGTAACTTGAAGTGCTGGCGTCTGTACAATACTTACTGGGTCAACGTTTACACCTTCCAAACGTCTCCTAAATTAGCCACTTGCCTCTATGCAAAGGGTTATATATTATTATTGTTTTTGTTATTTTACTGTTTGTATACTGTATATTTTCTATTATGATATAACAATAAGTTATTGTTGCAGCGCCCACGGCTTTGTTGAACCCGCTGCTGTCTGCCAGCCATCTGAAACATTTCTCGCAGATGTCGGACGACGAGCCTTTGTATGACTCAGTGGCTTCAGATGAAGACTACGCCGCACTAGCTCCTATAGATTTAGATGTAAGTACTATTTTATTTTATTGATGTAGTTCTGTGCGTGCTTTTGTATCAAACATTTTGACCTTTTTCTAATGTGAGTGATCAAACATTTTATCAAATCAGTTTGCCCTTCAACAGTTATCGACAGTGGTGCCCCGTGCAGGTGAAACAGTATCTTCTACATACAACCCATCGCTGCCCATAGAGCATAATTCTATCATAGACATGCGCCGCACACAATCGCCAAGCAGCTTCGCACACTCCGCCATACTCGAACAGAACCCCGAAATCGAAACCTTGAAGAAAGAAATACACACTAAAGACTCCACCATTACCGAACTGAAGAACCAATTGAAGAGTTTACAAACAATTGTTGAACAACTGACAAAGGAAAACAGTGTCCTGAAAACTACAAGCAGTGTTGACGATGATCAGAGTATGACGTCACAGATGTCGATAAATGACAGCTCTATCAATGTTGTAGAAGCCTCCAAAGCTCAAGAAAGAGGGAAAAGTCTAGAAACAGAACATTTTTCTCGGTCAGATGAAGTCGATGCAAAGTTATTGAAAGCCGCGCAGCGACCGGTCAGTATGTTTGAGACTAGGGAGGGACCAAAGAATAACTGGCAGGTTACTAAACACCAGGTACTAATCGTTATTAATTACACTAATTTACTTAGAGATCGTACTAACTCGGTAGTATTAAGGTGATAAGAGTAGTCGCTAGTTGCATTAATATCAGTTTAATTGAGTTAACTTGTAGAAGATAATTCATTAATATGATTATAGGAAATATGAGTGAATAGAGAGTATTCTAATAAAGAGTATTCTATTCTATGAGTGAGAAGTTGTCTCTTAATCGCTCCGTCCCGGCGCGGGCCCATAGCGGCCCATTACAATAGAAAATCAATTGTGTCTCATTAGCGGTGATTAAGCGATTAATAATATTTAGCTAAAAGTCCAGTCGTAAGAGGCGACAAAGAAATCACGATAATTATAGTGATACATAAAAAAACATATTATTATTAAATCTGGGCGTTGGGCAGTAGATTGCTAACCAATAACAATTGACTGCGAAAATGTGGGTACCTATTTCGATGATAAATCAACGGTTGGGCGGTAATAAAGTAATTTGATTTCCTCGGGCGCGGTTTATTATAGCTTATTCCATGCCGATACATAAACCGCTTTTTCCTAATTCACTATTTTGTCCAACAAATAATAATACAATTCAAATTACCAAACTGAGATGCGGTGCACGCCTGCGTGCATTCTTCTAACGCGTATCAACCACACTAATCCAAGTTTGTTGATCAGCTGACAACGCTATCAAGCCTGGAGCGCTCGCTGTCTCCGCTATCCCTTGGGGGCGAAGGCGCCGACGTGGCGGAAGGCGGAGCCCTGCCGCGCGCGGAGCTGGTGCAGCGCCGCGCGGAAGCTGTGACAAGAGCAATCTCCGAGTTGTGGGCCGCCGCGCGTGACCAGCACCCGAGACTGCAGCAGCGAGGGGATTCTATCAGACATGCTGTCAGGGCACTACTGGCGCTTTTCCCGCAGGTACGTAATTTTCGATAAAAGCTAAAAATAATAAAATCGCTCTCACGCGCAGATTCGAGACGTATGACATTACCAGTTTCTTTTCTATACAAAGTATTCTTCCCTCTATGACTAGGTCAATTTGTCTTATGCATCTTAGAAAGAGGTTATTATGACATATTTTGCCATCTCTTCGTCATTGAAGCATCATTGGCTGTTCATCCAACAAGTCCAACAACGCAGGGTATATGATAATTGATGATCGTTTGAAATTCGAGGAAGCTAGATGTAGAAACGTGGTTCCATTGTCCTTAATAAATAAAATAACGCTCATTCTGTTCAGTCCCACTTGGGCGCCAACAGTGATATCTAAACTATTGGCGCCCAAATGGGACCAACTTAAAATTGCAAATGCTCACCAAGAACATCTTTTCCTACAGACGAGCTCCGACCGTGAGCTGATGCTAGTATTAGGTGAGTTGCGCACAGCCTGCGAGGAAGTATCCCTCGCGTGTTCAGCGCCCTCGCCCCTCAATGAAGTGCGTGCAGCCGCGTACGACCTCGCCAAGGCCACCAAACTGTTAGTGACGCACTTCCAACCCGACTCATAGCGTTCGCCCCTCTGCTACTACACCACCGTGTAGGGCAAGACTTCAGTATTTCTCAAGGAGTGAAGTAAGTGACTCAAAGTGTTCGTGTTATTATTGTGTTAAGTGCAGTTATAAAGACTATGAAAGTGTCAAGAATTCTAAAGAAAGGTGCAAAATTATTTAGGTGAAGAATAATGTTACATTGTCATCTGTTCGTCGGCTAGTATTCATGTGCGTGTGCTCAAGGAGATGTAGCGATTAGTATTGTTAAAGATTAGCTACTATTACATTCGAGCGTTGCACAGAAACTGCCAACCAATGAATGCATTTTGGAATGCATTTTTGAAGGTTTAACAAAAAACAAACCTGTCCACAAACTAAAATTTGAATGAATATACAACGTTATTTTTAATATATGCGAAACCTGAATATTGTTTTTTCAGAATAAGTAACTGAATCGATTCCGATAATTTTTACCCCATGCTATATTTTATCCCAAAAATATTTAAAAAAGATTAAAACTTGGATACCGAGCGACACTAAGTAGGTTATCCAATCTCCGCGCCGAACGGTTAGGTACTTAGGTACTATTATCAATGAGCGCAAGACGGCGCGGCGCGGGTGAGCATGTTATTGTACGTTGTCCGTACAGGTAACTTAACAAGCTTATAACTTTGTGATTTTTCATGATATAGTTTTGAAATTTTGTACATAGATTCTTTACATAAAAACACTAGACACGTGTTTCGGGTTTCACATATCACATATACTAAAAATAATGTTGTATAAAAGAGGAATTTAGGTCATGTGATCGACTTACAAAAGTATACAAACAAAAATAATTAACGTTGTCTAGTTATTAAAATCGGAATTTAAAAGTATTTTACACGTTGTTTGATCGGTTGTCTTCCTTTTAAGTCGGTTGTATATCGCAGCTCAACGTCACCGCAGCTAAGGTTACTCTCTATTTAATTGTATTATTATAATTATAAAGGATGCGTGTCTAAATGAAGTGGAATATTGAATATCGGTTTACAAAATCATTGCTAAAGAAAGCCTATAGAATAACTCGATTTCGAGTTATTTCACAAATCCATACTTAATATTATAAATTCGAAAGTAATTCTGTCTGTCTGTTTATATGTTACCTTTCACGCCTAAACCACTGAACGGATTTCGATAAAATTTGGCAGAGATAGATTGCATCCTGGGGAAGGACATAGGATAGTTTTTATCGACATACCTCGCGGGCGAAGCCGCGGGCGGAAGCTAGTAATATATATTTCACCCAAACGCAATAATTGGCAAGATATCTCGTAAGTTTTATGATTATGAAATGTGGTCATAGCAGAAGTTGATGTTACATTACATTTCAACCAATTTAATATACAAGCTAGGACTTCCTCCTCGAGTAAAGTAAGGTTAATAAATTCCTACATTGAGGCTAAACTATGTCTTAAGATCTTAGCATACTAGCTCATTATCACTCAAAAGTGTTCCAATATAAAAACCAATGAGATTCTAAACGCCATACGGAGATTGAACAAATATGAAAATATAATGTCTCCAAACCACTCCTTGAAATAAATCAGCTAGAAATATAGACATTTATATTACGATTCTAAAATGACTTCATAAATAAACAAATGGGACAGTATATTATGTAATAAGTAATTATATGATCTCGAGAACTGACAAAATATAATAAATATGAATATTATTGAATTTAAGAGTGACTATAGCGCATAGTTTAGGCAAGTCTGCTATTTTGAGCAATTTTAACAAACTAACTTTGGCTGACTTGAATAAACTGTATGCAAGTGGACATAGCTCTATTATTATTATTTATTTACCATATTTCGTCAAATAAATGGTTAAAATGTACCTACATAATAATATTATTCACATAGTTGTTATTACGTTATAACAATTATAAATCGTTTATTAATGACGAAATAATACAAAATGCTTGATGCTTTCGATGTACCTAAATGTAATTGCGGCGCTTATTAGCTAGAAGAAATGTATAAAAATAATAAGTTCAAATATGTACAATCTCGTTGAAAGTCAAGGGATATAAAGTATGTAATTTTGGACCTTATTATGACTTTAGCTTAAGGTCGAAAATTATATTAGGAGCCTAGTTATATGAGGCTAGGTAGCAAATGAATGGTGTTAGTGATGTATTTAAATAATTAAGGATCGCGTTATACATTAAAGAATCTGAAGACGAAGCAACAGTATAGCATTTCTGTTGAGTTGTGCGAAAAGTATTAGACGAAATTATTGTTATACTGTGCTTACTAGACTGCGCAGACGCACTTATTTTTAAATGTTTTGAAATTGCAAATATTTTTGAAGGTTTTCATCGAAGCATTGTCCAACTAAATATCACGCGACGAATAAAAATAAAGTACCAAAAATTACTTTTCGCGAGTGGCATAATTTTCCAATTGGCTTTTCTTTCTTTCCAAAAAGTCTTTTGTATTCTTTAAGTAGTGTCTGAGCGCGCGCAGTCGAGTTATGTGTTCTAAATAATTATACCACGATGTGATTATATTGTGGTGAACCCAAGTGCCATGCCCACAGGGGTATTAAACATTTTCACTTGTTTCAAACTGGTATGACCAAAGCTTTTTCTTACTTCGTTATTCCTCTACTGTCACAAATCTGCATTTCTTACTTACACTGTGTCATTCCATTCGATGTGTTCTATCGTATATTGTAATATCTCTAGATATATTCATAATACTTCCACTTCTGTATTTTAACTTTATCTTATTACAGTATTTTTGTTCTATTGAAGTGTTTGGTTGCTTTGGGATATCGCGTAATTCCAGATCAAGAATATGACACAAAAAGATATCAATATCGACTTATGAATTTTTTAAATGACAACTGATTATTATCATATCATATAGCGAGGTATCACAGGGTTCTCTTTGATACAGTTGTATACATAGAATGCTAGAAGGATCTTTTGGCACCTGGATGACATTGACAGAAGGGTTGGTAAACATTTGTGAAATTATCACAGAAACGGTATTGAAAAACCAAGATGGCGGCGTTAGTTCCGATTTTGACCACGCGCCAAAAGAATCTTGTAGCGTTATAATTATTCTTGTCTTGTCATACGTGCTTCCCAGAGCAGCGAGTTTCTACACGATACCTACGTAGAGGTGCTTGATACGTAATAGTTTCTCCATCCCAGTGCTCCTCTGTACCCAGTACACACTGAACTTGATAACAAATTGTGCCTAAAAATTTTATATTCATACATTTGTTATAAGTACCTAGATAAGTTTATCGGTTCGTAGATTTTATATGAGCGTTTCATAATAATCTATATTACGTTGTTAGATAGGTATTGTATAGTTAACAAGGTGGATTTACTATTGTGGTTATTATATTATGTATAACAATATTAGCTTTCGTACTATGTATGTATGGTATGTTTAATATAAGTACGTATAGTATTATGTGATCACTTTATGTGCCAATGTTTATGTAAAAGACGTAGAATAGTAAGTGGTACTCGATGGGATCCTGTTTCTGTATTTTTGTACATACATATTTACAATATCCCACCAACACGACATAGCTTTACTGAATAATTTAATAAACTACGACGGTGTGTGTGAGTGCGTACGATAATGGTGCGACGCCATGAGTGCCCGTGACGAATGCTGTAATTACACTCCCGGGCTCCTATATCGAGCCACAGTGCATTTCCACTTAGGTATAAAGGCCTCAAACATCAAAATAATGACGGTTATTCCATTTTCCAGATACACGAAAACGCATGTCCGAGATTTCATCCTTAGGCCTAGTTGTATGCCGGGTCAGCGGGATTGTCCGAAAGGGTTACCACTGGCCCGGAACATAAAGGGCTAAGGAAGGAACACGGATGGGTTTTAGTCAGTAAGAGTCTGACACTCCCTTCCGCTCCACCCAGAGCGGGAGGGGTCATTTGATGATTTCCCATCCATAAAAAAAAAGGAAAAGGCCTAGTCGTATAAACGGAATTTATGAGTTTAGGATGGATTCTTCGACATGCGTTTCCGCTTATCCGCCTTAGTGTGCATTTTTTGGGATGGACAAACGGAATAACCAAATAATGTGTCAAAGAAAAAGTTTTTATGTAGTTTTGGCCTTCATTTAGGTGTAATGCAATCGCTCCAAATTTGAATTCACGTCACGATTTAAAAAAAAAAGCAGGGTGGCTCTATTTAGGAGGCCGGGAGTGTATTAGCTACCTCTGCAATGTCTGCCATGCCTCATTACGAGGTGGTAACGGCTAAACAACCTTGACGAATTCGCTAATCGAATAATTATGGCATGAAGTAGTGTACTCGCTTATTTGTAGTACGTACTCATGCAGCACCTGAGCAACACACTAGATCACAATAAATAATTTAAAATAATGAAAATAAATACAATTACTTTTATAGAAGTTTGTACTAATCACTGAATAGGTATCAAACTAGCTACGGAAACATGATCTCAAGCTGATTCGTATGAAATTTATTGAAATTTTTAACGTTTAACATATTAAAATTTATTATATTATTAATTTTGAAATCAGTTATTTGTTTCATTTCTCTAATTTTAATGGTAACGTCCAAACGGAGGTAGGTCCTAATGAATTTTGTGTGCAGAGGTCATAATAAGGTACATACAGACAGTCGGCAACAAAATTTGCTAAACGCTTGTCTTTGGAAGCACAACATACAAAAAAATCGTCGTCGTTTAATTCATATATTAGAAACTCTTGGCTATTACATGAAACGCTAATAAGTAGTGTATCTGATCATTTTTGATCTATTTTGATCACATGTAAAAATGGCAGAGTTAATCTACTTGTTTTGCTGACCCTACAGGTATAGATCACGTCAAAATGACAAATTAACATAATATGCACAGGTAGCGAAGTATAATCCGGAACGCTTGCTTGTCTCCACCCAGTCCTGCGTAGTCATCGGCGGCGGCGATCGTATTCGCAGGAGAGAGCAGAGGTCGCGGGCGCGCGGACACGCCTACCCGAGGCGTGTCCGCGCGTCCGCGACCTCTGCCCGCGATTACGACGATGACGTAGCAACGTATACTGCGTAGCTGTAACTGCAGGTACCTCGATTGACCTTAACCCCGCATAATGCGTGCCTGCATCAACGCATTGTACTGTTAATCGTGACGGTACATATGTGCAAAAATCAAGTAAGGCTATGCTACTATCTCATAACTTAGCAGCTTACAGCTCTTCGCCTTAGTAACATAAAAACGAGCAAGTATCCGGAAAAGAAACAAAAATGGCCCACAGTGCTCAGCACACGGTAAGGTAGGTGCCCTCTAGGTACCTATTACCTACTACGTTACGTAAGGGACGCACGTCGCATCATTAACGTGCAGTTAACTACTTATGGGACACCCCAATATCACGTTATAATATAATAGGTAATTCTGTAGCCTTCGCCGAACTAGACTACTTTTAATATTTAGGATATTTTATAATAGAATGTGGCAACATTCTATTTTAACGTATCCTGAGGCTAATCAAATCAGGCAACAACGACGTGAAATAACAAAAACTAACATTTCAACACAACCAACGACCCCACGAAATTACACTTCATAAATTAAACAACAAAAAATTTAAGTAAAATATTCTTTATTCCATCATAAAATTTTCTCACGCCCGTAATAGTGTATTTTTAAACAATCATTACAAACATAATTACGTTACATTCAACACAGGTAGGTAATATGGCCTCGATTTTATTTTGTACATTACATTTCAAATGGCGTGTCTTGTTAAAATAGAGTAGGTAATTACAGCAAAAAAATTGTAGGTATGTAATTTACAAAATTATTCTTTAGCTACTCTGATTGCTATACTCATTAAGTCGTTGCTCAGTGAACAATAGGATTGTACACTATACATACATACACGCTCAAGGCTTTAGTGTAATTATCAAAAAAAATTGGGAGTTAAAAATACTTGTTTGTTATTTTTCTGAAGGTACCAACAATCACAGCGTTCTAATTATGGACACAAATGATTTCATTACACATTATTATTTATTAATAAGTACCATGTTTGACCTTGCCTTAGTAATAAAAAATGGTTGCCTGTAAAGTCGGTTTTACGGGCGAAGATTTTACGTGACAACGTCTTTCTCTCTCTCGTTCGGTGACTCATCGTAACGTTACCGAGCGTTACACTTTTTCATAAGTGACTCCCAGCCGCAACCTAATTTAAGACGTTGTCACGTCAAAAACACTATTGTATGGTGACCACAGAAAAAAATCGCTTTTCTCAGTCACGTTTTAATTAAATGGGTTTCAAATATCTATAGGTGCACTTCTGCAGGGTATACATGACATTCGCTCCTTGAATAAGGCAATGCACTTCAAGTGAGCATTATTTAGACTGACCTATATTGGGACCGAGCATTGTTATATAACTACCTAGGTACTGAGGCAAAGGGGTTAATGAAGCTCAGTATCCTCCTTACTCGGGCCATTTGTCTCTGGTCTGAGAATGAAGCCTTTCATATGGACTGCCGCGCTTTAGGTAAAGCGACCTTTCGCAAGACCAACAGAGGTACCTAAATGAAAATAATGTTATAGGTAAGGACTAAGGTGCATTCAAGGTGATAACACTGCGATGGCCATTACTCAACAATAGAGTTTATCAACCTACGTTGATATCCCACTGCTTATTTGTAATCTAGATGCCAGTGAATGCATTAATTAGCATTTTCAAGTATCTAGTACCTACCTAGAACTTACATTGCCTTCTAACTTTAGTCATCTAACATAATTGAGATAAATAATGACTCAAAAATAAAAACTGGAATACCTACTAAAATGTTGGTTTGATAATAGCCCAAAAAGGCGAAAAATAATTTCTATTTTCACATAATTTTTGATGTGGTGCTACTAACGAGTATTTTTTGGCTCTCGTTCCAAGTCGCATTGACCCCGTTTGTTTTACAACATAAACGCCTAGCTGACGTATGACTATGTATGCTCAACAGTCGAGAATATTTCTAATGTTATCTCTACAAACACTCGAGCCGTTAAATGCGTGAAGATGTATTGATCAATGAACTAAAATTACCGGTCAGAGAAGCTGCCATCGCTAGTCAGTGGTCACCATCACTATCTGGGTGGTAGAACTGGTAGAAAGCTGGCGTTTTTTACGTATCCCAATTTTGTATGTATGTAGATAGAATGGTATGTAGAAAAAGTATCTATATGTATGGCTAGGTACGTAGCTCGACATTTATGTATAGGTGAATCTGTCTGGTTTTAGGGACCATCGCCCTTCAAAATTCTCTCTAACAAATCAACCGTGTGGAGTGCAAATTACTAAACGATGCTGTCTGGCTCTGGCGACTCTGGCCCCTGTGCCCTAGGGTGGCGTAGGTAGGTAAGTGTGGAGGGTTCATGGCACGCGTGCTTTCGATTTATTGAACCTATTACATCTGCAACACATAAACTATACTATAGGTATAACTTGCATTTGTACGCGACGGGAGGCCATGACATTTTCGATTCATTAAAATTTTAATTTTTGCGGAAATTGACACGTGAAAAGAGCCCTAACCCGGCTACAGAACGTTTTCCGCGTTTATGTTAATGGTTTCTTTGAAATGTTTGTGAAATAAAAATTTAGCTTACGTGTGAAGAACAGTTTTACATGAAACACGACACGGCGACGTCAGCGCTATTGTTTTATTGTAAAACGTGCTCAACTTTCTGGAACTGAATTTTTACGTTTTTACAATCGGAAGAAATGCTGTGTGTGTACAATATTTATGTAAAGCGAATAAATATGCAAATCGATTAAACGGTTTCACAAACTAGATTGTGCGCGGTTTTGAAGACAACTTACATTATTGTACAGAATCGTAAGTTGAAAGACACAGATTGGCATTAAATCTACATAAGGTAATTAGTGTTTTCTTGTTATATCTATTGGAACCGTTCCCATATTCCTATTATTTGGCTGTATAGATACTATAAAACGTAAACTATTCACATCCGTAAAGAAACTAAAAGTAGATACTTCTTCGGTATATCATTTGGTAAGACTTAACTAAAGTTACTGAGATTTTCACGAGCATTTCCATATGCAGATGGCCTGGTTTCCTCCGAAGTATATGTAGCACATGTTTGTGCATTCATAGGTGACTTCGAAGCCGTAGCTCTCGCCGATGACGACGTGGAAGGATGGGCCGAACTTCTTATCCATGGCCTCTTTCACCATGCGGGCGGCCAACTCGTTGTTTTGCGAGAACTTTTCGCAAGCTGTGACGGACAACTCAACGGCTTCGATGCGCATTTCCTCTGACATGTCTGAATGCTGTGGACAAATGGGTTAGTTAGACTTTTCTCGAACCCTTTTGGTTTCAACTGCTGAAGCGTTCAAACTACTTATTCGCAACGAATGATAACCCTGACACGGGGATCGAACCCGTAGCGCGGCGATAAGCGCTCTGCTTCGTTTCCGTTGCTTTGCATATTGCAATGCCTACAATTTTTAACTGTAGGGTACCTATAATATTTTACTTCTGATCTTATATCGCCTCCCTTACCTACTTAAAAAAATGTTTTACAAAGTCGTACCTACCAAATTCCTTCTAAAGAAACTCAAAGAATATTTCCCCATTAAAATGTCACGCCTCATCAGTGTCCAAACGCAAATCCATTAAGTACCTACTAAAGAAGTTGTCTACACTTTAAAAACTGGCCAAGTGCGAGTCGGACTCGCACACGAAGGGTTTCGTACCACAGGCAAAAACGCCGAAAGAAACACATTTGTTGTATTTCCCCTTAAATATTTATGTTATTTTGTTTTTAGTATTTGTTGTTATAGCGGCAACAGAAATACATAATTTGTGAAAATTTCAACTGTCTAGCTATCACGGTTCTTGAGATACAGCCTGGTGACAGACAGACGGACGGACAGACAGACAGACAGCGAAGTCTTAGTAATAGGGTCCCGTTTTTAACCTTTGGGTACGGAACCCTAAAAACCGATTGTCCAAACACGCGTAGTATTCGGAGATAGCGAGTTTGGTCCACCTGCGAAAACAAACAGTAGATGAAACATCGCGATCGAGCACTCGGGAGAGCTGTCGGCGAACAAACAAATGTGTTTACTTACCGCCAGCCAGCCGGTAATTGATAGCGATATTTGGACGAGAGAAATTTCTTACCGAACGTTGACTTGCAAAATAACGATTGTAGAGTTGAAAAAACACGATGGCAAATAGACAAAGTTATGACATTGTGGAGGATTTCCTAGAAACTTTTACAATGGTGCGATGGTGACTTGAAAAGAAGGTAGAGTTACTGAGATGGACTGGACTGGACTAGGCTGGATGCTTAGAGAGTCGAAACTGATTACTGATGCTTAGAGAGTCGAAACTGATTACTGATTCTTAGAGAGTCGAAACTGATTACTGATATGCAGCAACTTGGACTGGAGCTTCCAAAAAGCCCTTACTGCGACAAATTAAAAAAAGGCTGGACTGGGGTTGATCAAACGAGACGAAAACGTAGGTAGGTACCTGTTTGGGTATTTTCTAGGTTTTTTTATTCAACCCATCAGTGAGATCATTGGACGGGTATGTAACTCTATAGCCAAGGGTTCCGGTCGAGTGATGCGTTGCAGCGAGCCAAGTCGTGCCGCTCTCAGGCCTTGACTCCGCCGAAATTTAATATCCACATCGTTTGATCAATATCACGCTAGTATACAACGATTTGGTAGTAGGTAGGTAATTAGATATAAATTATATTCAATTTAGAAAGTTGGTAGGTACCCAAAAGGGCGCATTTCACTGTTTCATAAATATGTTTATAAGTGTCTCAATCATCAATGATTTGTTTCATATATAAGGATGTCAAAAGTTCAGAAGTGTACCTAAAGGTTTATGATCGCGTTTTGGGCTAGCTAGCCCCATGGTGTAGTATGCAGTTATAGTAGGATAGGTACATACTACCAATCATCATCTGCCTAGCCTTTATCCAACTATGTTGAGGTCGGCTTCCAGTCTAACCGGATGCAGCTGAATACCAGTAGATACATACTACCAATGATATTTATTTTATTTATTTACGCAAATCTTACCTACAACTACCATTAGGTACAGATAGCTACGATCCAATGCGTTATGAGTGGTTTACTTTTATTATCGTTGGTAGTTGGTAATCGAACCTGGGATAACCTAGGGAATAAAAGGACATTAAAGTCATTCATTGATTGAACCAATGGGGATTCACTATCACTAATATTATAGTATATTTAGGTACCCACTTACAAGTGGGTAGGTGTCCCAATAATTCTATTTGGGTATGTTGTGTAGGCAGCAATAGATAGCAACGAACAATAACATTGACGAAGAAACGCTGATGTTTAAAAAGTCATATATTTTACCCTTATGAGAGGATAGGTATGTATCACTTTCTCTGTTGCTAATGCTGTAGCCGCAGTACCCTCCTCTGCCATTGTCCATAAAACTTCCAAGTACACACAAACACTACACAGCACAAAATTGTCGAAATACGACACGTCTCTCCGTGGACCGTTCAATGCAACGTCTCCCCACTGTTTACCCGTTGCCTTGGAAACCGTCGGAGGCGGGAAGATTCTGATTGATTTTTCTCAGCGCAGTGCACTGTGGCACGGTTGTGCGTGGCCAGCCACTGTCGCTGGTTACTAAACTACTAATGGTAGTAAATAATGAGCATATCCTCCAAGGTTGCGCGTGGGAGCAACTGGCTTTTTAACATGGTAGGCACTTATCTTCAACCTTTGGATATAATGACATCATTATCCTGAGGAGTTTTTACCAAAACTGGTATGCAGTAATTATGTACTTACTTACTTATCTAGTTAAATATTATTTTAAGTAGCACTTGAAGCTAGTGAAATTTTATGACTTCCTTAAGATATGCCACAGCACGTTCTATTTCTTTCACTTTTAGCCCCTGAGTTGCGAATCTATTTTTTTAAATATTGTAAATACAAATAGCCCGTATACTTTGTGGACAGTTTGTTTTACTAGAAAAACTTGAATTAAGTATGCAGAAATTCAACGTTAAAACTTGCAGTGGTAACGAAAAAAAAACTAAAACTAAACTTCAAAACTTACTCGGCAAATTGTTAAGTTTTATCAATATGCTGCTCAAGTGAACAGTCAGTTATAAGCTTCTTCATCAGCACATTCAGCACCCAATAAATTATTCTACCAATATAAATATTAAACAATACATGGTAGAAAATTAATTTACTTCGTAGCAATAATGGCTTCAAGTCAACTGTCAATGTCAAACAACCAACAATCAATCAATGTCAAAATCAGCTGTGCTGGTGTTCCGCAAAAGTAAAATATACTGAAACAAACTCAATTAAAAGTGTTTACCACATTGCAATTAAAAGAATACAGATAGAAACTATGGCTTCCCGCTTTAGTGGTGCGTTACAGTTGACCGACCTCGACGATTTTATAACACCTTCACAAGTGAGTAATTAACCTAACTTATCCTATGTTATAAACAAATCAATGGTTTTGTTACATTTCCTGTTCGATTCTGCCTTTTTTTAAATATGCGAGTGTAATATAATACAACCCCTAAGACGACCCACTGACCCAATTTAACATTGACATAAAGTAAAAGAACAAGTCATTTCTATTTGGCCTTAACAAAAATAACCAAAAAAGTTTCCAAAAGTTATGTTGTTTGCATATTTTTATCACCTGACATCGTGAATCGTGATCATTCTCGGTATTTCAAAAGTTTTCTATCAACAGGAATGTATAAAACCTGTAAAAATCGAGAAAACAAAGACGAAAACTGGTGCAAAGATAAAGATTGGTGAAGATGGATACTTTGATGTGTCAAACGGGAGGGAGCAGAAACTACAGAAAGTGGAGATTACCCTGGCAGACTGCTTGGCCTGTAGTGGATGCATTACGTCTGCCGAGAGTGTGCTGGTCACTAAGCAGAGTCAGGAGGAGCTGTTAAGGTAAGCTTTGTAATCTTACAGCATTTATGAATAAATTTGTGTGAAGCGTCTGAGCAAAATGTGATGACACAGCAATATTATTGTCACATGTTTTTTTATCATAATTTAATGTTTTGTTATTTTTTATTAATTGTTATTTATCATCATTTATTTTATTTATTTATGGTATAATTTTTCTCGAGAAGAAACGTTGAATAAAAACGAAATTAAAAGTGTTGGAGATTATCATTGTGAATTATTTTCTGCTCTTAACACTGGTTTATATTTTTCTAGAGTATTCTCTGAAAAGAAGTACACAGATAACAAGGGTGTGAGTAAAGATGTGAGCCTGATAGTGATATCTTTGTCACCACAGCCGACCCTCTCCCTCGCAGCGCGGTACAAGCTGACACCAGAAGAGGCCACTCACAAGTTAGCAGGTGCCTTTATATTTTATATCTAACAAAAGTTAAAGTAATAAACTAAAATTACCAAAGTTTTCATGCCATACTGCTTATTTTAAAATAATATTAAAATGTGTTATCAATATGACTCAGCAAAAAATACATAATAATACATTTTTGGATGACATTGACTTTAAGTGTAAAGATATAAAGTCCAAAGTTGTACACCACTTTTTTTTGTAGGAAAATCTTGCTAGGAAGAGTTGCTTCTGATCAGGATATTAGGAGCAACTCTCTACAAGTTATCTAGTCTCATTGTAGGATGCTGCGTCTTTAATGTAAGTTATACAAACTCATAAAAAAGTTTATTATTCAATGTCATCAGAAAAAATCCTCAGGTCTGTGCTCCACTCACTATGCACAGTGTTTAAGAACTGCTTGTATTTAAAGGCTCATTTCATCTGTACAACAGACGATGTTGCTCATTTTATGAGACTTTTAATAAGTGCATGTGATAGGTACACAACATTTTGCATGATTGTACTCACAATATAACTTGCCGTAACTTGTCCAGGGTACTTCAAGAGCCTAGGTGCCGACCTGGTGCTGGACATGACAATAGCGGAGGACTTCTCACTCCTGGAGGCACAGCAGGAGTTCCTGCAACGCTATCAGAACCAGCAGACCGACCCCACCTCTAAGAATATGCCCATGCTTGCTAGCTCTTGCCCAGGTAAATAGCCATAGGCACATGAAGATTGGTTATAACTTTGCAAATTTATTGCTGTTTTTATACTAAAAGTAATCATTGGTGGCACAGTGGTAACCGCCTCGACTTACGAGTCGTGGTTTCGAACCCAGGCAGATGCTTTACATTTGTGTAAATAATTACAACACCTCTGCTCTCAAAACTTTGAAGGAAAACATCGTGAGGAAACCGGCATGTCCTAGTACCAAAAATTCGAAGACATGTGAAATCTACCAACCCGCACTGGGCGCGTCTCTCGAAGAGAGGAGGCCTGTGTCCCAGCAGTGTAAACATGATTATGATAATATGAAAACTGTAAGTGTACTAGGTAGATCTAAATTATAACTGTCATAAAGTGCAAAGACGCACATAAAAACACCAACAAAGATATAAAACTGCTCGTGGGGCGTCTTTGAGTAAGCTCACGTTATTGCTTTTCAGGATTGCATGTACTACTAATAGTCAACAGTATTCTAGTGTAGGTACAGTGATTGTTGAAAAGACCACAGTATTATTCATCATAATCATAGTCGTTTATTTGATAAGAAAGTAGGTACAGTCAACAAAACAAATAAGTATGCAGGATCGTCGGATATAGTTGAAGTTTAGTAAGAAACCGATGGATGTTGTCGACTGAAATTTAATTTGATAATTGAGCTGTTTGTTTTCTATTAATAAAATCAAAATTTTATTCGAGAACATCCATCGGTTTCTTATTAAACTTCAACTAAATTCGGGGATCCTGCATACTTATCTCTTTTTTTGACTATATATAAAATAAAGGTGTTTACGAAACTTTGTAATTACTGTACAATCTATCTTAAATTAGGCATGCAATCATTGAAAAGTAAAGAACGATTTAACGTTCGTTGCTAACTGTACCTCATACTCCCTACATACAGGTTGGGTATGCTACGCAGAAAAAACTCACGGCAATTTCATCCTACCATATATATCGAGTTCCAAGTCGCCGCAGCAAGTGATGGGCTCCCTGGTCAAGCAGTACCTGTCCAAGTGCAGGGAACTGAACCCGGGGGAGATATACCACGTCACCGTCATGCCGTGCTATGATAAGAAGCTAGAGGCGTCCCGGGAAGACTTCTACAGCGAGATGCTCAGCTGTCACGATGTGGATTGCGTTATCACTGCAAGTATGTCTGATTATACTTTTTTTTTTGTAAAGGACCCCGCACAAAGTGTTAGATAAAAGCCGATCGGCGAATTTGGCTTAGTTATAATATAGCCTATAACATGCACTTCAAGATAAAAATGGCTATAACTCTCAAACTGACGGTTATATGTTTTGCGCCTTATAGACTTTTAATCAGCATGTTGTAGGCTATATTGTACCAAAATTTCAGCTTTTGCCGAACGGCTTTTTCCTAACACTGTGCGGGGTCCTTTAACCGGGAGCATGCCGTAATTACAGAAACAATTACAAAGCCGATGTGTCTCGCGTGGATCCACGTTGCGGAATTCGCAGGGTTAATTGAGGACCTTTATATTCGCAATACGTACCTATGACAGTCCCGTCATACATTAAATACACACAGTCTTCGCATCATCACCATATAGATGAGACAGAATTCTATGGAATGTACCTAAATAAAGTTTATCCTCTAGACCATGATTATACTTAAATTCAGGTACTTGAAATGATGGGCAGGACATGCTACCGCCACTTATTCAATTATCAACTTTAACGTTATGTAATCTACGTTTATTTATGAGTGTGTAATAGAAAAATCCTAAATATATTTTGAATGCAATGGAATTTGAAATTAGTTATGATTATTAAATTGAGTTTGTGGTTCCAAAACTTTTGTATGTCTTTGTAACCCTATAATTTCTGAAACCCCTCTAGTCGAACTAGAACAAATGCTAGACCTGAGCAACAAGTCCCTGAGTGACGTCACGGGGGCGGAGCTTGATTGGCCGTGGGGCGCTCTGGGCGAAGCCCCGCCGGCGCTCCGCAGACACATCGGAACTGGGTCGGGAGGATACGCAGATAATGTGTTCTTGCATGCCGCGGAGCAGCTATTTGGGGAGAGTAATGCGCAGCTCGTCTATAGGAATTTAAGGTATTGCATGTTTTTATTGGTTTTATATAATTTTGCGGCTCGATCGATCAGGTTAAGCTACGCTTGCCGCGGTTGATCCGTGGATGGGTGACCATCTTTACATACCAAGACCCCTCCGTGTCTCGGAAAGCACCCGTTGGTCCCGACTGTCATTCATGGATCTTTGACAGTCGTTACGGGTGGTCAAAAAAAAGATCGAAAGTCTGACAAACAGTCTTACTAAGGGGTGTATTGTATCGTATTACCCAATCATTGGGTTCTGGAGGTCAGACAGGCAGTCACTCCATGTAAAATACGGGTATTCAGCTGCATCTGGTTAGACTGGAAGCCGACCCCAACATAGGTGGGAAAAAGCTAGGCCGATGATAATGACAATTCTGCCAGAGAGATTCATGATTGGAGTATTTCATCCCTATTCCACTTTGCGACTTTCCTGCAGGGCTAGCATGGCCGAAGACATTTTATCCACGGGGAGAGGACAAAATACTATTCCCCTCTGTCAATTTTGTCCACCCTCCGAGCATGGCGACATGGGTGGATAAACTATCACGGTGGACAAACCAGGGGAAACACTTGTCCCCGAAATTATTGCCATTATAAGAAAACTTTTATTAAATTACAAAATAGTCGAGAATATCGTCGTAAACGAAAGTACTTTATTTGTTTTATTGTTTAAATTGTATAAATTATTGTTATTAATTATTATTATTATTTTATTGTATAAATTTATTTTATTCAAATTGAACGCCGGTGTATTTTTCGCTCGATTTTCTCCCTTTCCGACGACAACACTAAGCTCCAGTAAGCACGAGACATTTTTATATTACAATTAATTATATTTCCTCCGAGAGATATACTTAAACCCACCATCTAAAGACGAGGACAAGTTTCTCCCTTTGTTATGTCAAAATATCTGTAATTTTTCTCTTCCACTAGTCGCCATGCTATAGGCGGGGGGTGAGTATCCACGTCTAATGTCAAAAAGTGATATAATTCTCTTTCCCCCTGTTGCCGTGCTTTGGCAGGTGGATAAAATAATTTTATCCCTTGTCAGTGGAAATAACCGGTGGACAAAAGTTTTATCCCCAGCCCATGCTAGCCCTGCTGGTGAAGGAGGAGACGCGTGATTCAATTACAAACGACCACTTTAAGGCCTAATATTCCGATTTTTGTTTCACAACGTTGTAGGCGTGATTGATATACAGGTTGAAATTTTAATCACCGTTTTCCTGATAAGGGGTCATTGTACTCATCATTATGAACAACTTTTACTATGGGACCAAACATGAAATCGCGAAAAAAAAATCAGCTGTTCCCTACATTTTGACGAGTTATGCGAATAGAACAGCTGATTGTTTTTTCATGATTTTAGGTTTGTTTAGGCATAATGATGAGTACAATGACCCCTAAAGGTCATAGCACACATATCAAACCGGAAAGGGATCGCCACCGTATCAACTCGAGCCGTTCAGTATTCTTTATACTCGTATGAAACTCCCTACTGTAACGCACATTAGGCTCAATCCATGGCTCAACCCACACCAAAAGAGCGTCGAAGCGCGGCGAAGCGGAACGCAGTTTCAGTGTCATATGAATTTTAACTTTATTTTTATTACTATAATACTATTATCGCATGAGAAACTCGAACGAGTCGCGCGGATGCCAGCGGCGCCGCTGGAATTCCAGCGAATTAGCCGTGCGATTGCGCGAGAAGTCGCGGGAAGTCCCGAGAATGCTCGAGCAGTCGCGAGCGGCTGCTGGCAATATCCCGCCCCTCGCGCCCGCTCCCCGCGCGCTTCTGTTGCGCGCGAGCATTCGCATTCATTCCTTGCAGTGCAACGAATACAGAAGTGATGGAAATGGATGAAGAAAAGCTTATTTATTTGGTGCAAATGTACGACTGCCTATACAATATCAAATCAAGGCATTACAGCGATAAACACATGAGAGAAGAAGAGAAGGCGCGCGGATTCCCGCGACTTCTCGAGCATTCCAGCGACTTCTCGGGCAGTCGCTGGAATCCGCGCGCTTTCTCTACCGAGCGGGTCGCGGCGCTTCGCTGCCCTTCGCTGCTCTTTTGGTGTGAGTTGAGCCTTTATCGGAATCGTAACGTAATCGCCTCGCCTCGGGAAAAGCTCATGAACCGCGGTGCGGTGCGTTACCTCTCTCCGTAACCGAGCTTACATCTCTTCGTCCACCCTTGCCCCTCTCACCCCTCCGGCCTGCCTGCTGCACCATCAACCAGCGGTCGACGAACCGTAAGCGCGGCGTCGTCGCCTAGCCGTAGCCGAGTCGACGCGATGTATCGGAGCTTCTGATCCACTTTGGTTAAGTATGTGTTTACGTTAGGTTGACGCCTGTTTATCGGCGAGGCGAAAGGCGATACACAATAAGCTTTTTAGTATCAAAAATGTCTCGGCAGACAGGCAGGTAAAGTCTATTCAAAAAAAAAAATAATATTAATATTATTTCAAGTTAAACAAATATCAACTTTATTTTAATGGTAATTAAATTTATTTCAGAGAAACTGACACTATTGAAAAAGTTATTAGTTATTATTAAAAGTTATATATAAATGCTTCAAGCATTTATATATAACTTTGTTGTAGCGTAAACTGACCTTTAATGTGTAGAATTTAAAGTTATTTTTCCATAAACTCATTTTAGGCAAATAAATCGCGAATGCAGATTAGACGGACTTGGCGAAACTTTAAGCATTCCTAGTTCTACGGAACCCTAAAGTGTAAAGTAAGTCAAAGAATATGAATGTAGCTTACAAAGACAAGACTGCGTATCTAGTAGTGATCCCTATGTTGAAACAGTATCGTACGACACCCAGCGTCACAGTTCACAGTGTGACCCCACGCACAATAAGTGTGCCATTGTGTGGTGTGCCACTAATTAGTCAGTGGCCAGCCTCGCATTGTTTGCAGACTGACGCAAACACTGCACTCGTTTTTCTTCATGTTTAGTGCATAACTATGTTACGCGACCTAAAAATGTAAGACCTTTGCTCCTGACCTGTCACGATCCCACGCCGGGCAAAGGATTACGTAACAACTGTAATTATATGAAGAAGTCGAAACGAAATCTTCCGTTACATTTTCATAATCTACTTTTGGTCACAAGCGCGGTTGCTAAGCCTGTCCGTGACGTAATCGCAATGTCTTTCATTTTGACAGTTCACCCACGTTCATTGCGTCATCAAACCTATGAAGCAATGGTGTAATGTATTTCCTCCAAAACCCTTGGATTGCGATTAAAAATGTGTTCCGCAATTAGGGTGATGATCCCAAGGTCCGGCAGTGCTATCCAATTCTTTTATTATTTAATTCTCAGTCGCAAACAACCCAATATTTTGCATTTGTGCCTGCTTTATCGCCTTCTTTGACACGGGACGTCATGTGAAATGTGGGTGTGCCGAACGATACACATCTGCCTACCGCTTCGGAATATGAAAGCGTGGCGTTATACTAATGTTATCTCCCCAGGAACCCCGACTTCCGCGAGGTGACGCTAGAGAAGGACGGCAAGGAGGTGCTGCGGTTCGCAGTCGCCAACGGCTTCCGCAACATTCAGAACTTGGTGCAGAAGCTCAAGCGTGGCAAGTCGCCTTACCACTACGTAGAGGTCATGGCGTGCCCCTCAGGTATGTAACTATGTACTTCAGTTTAGTTGGCATTTGAGTTAGAACCGATATTTCATAAGGAATTGGTAAATATCAGCTGATAATCGATGTGAGAGATTAAAGGTTCGATGGCTTATAATTTGCAAAAGAACAATCGAATCTTTCATCTTTCACATGGATTCTTTTTATAACATCGTTAACCAATGATAATAATGTTTTGTCGTATCGTAATATATACCTATGTAAAAAATTAAAAATATTGAGGGTTATGTATTGCCAAAACCCTCTAAATTTTTACATATTTTTAAGATGGCGTCTTAGAAAGAATGAAATCTTTAGTGACTATGGTCCAATTGATAAGCGGGGGCGGGTAAATTAGAAAAAGCCAATCAAACCAGTCGTAATGACGGTAAACTATGCCTTCAACATTCTAGGATGCCTGAACGGCGGCGCTCAGGTCCGGCCGGTCAGCGGTGAGAGTGGCCGCGAGCTGGTCGCTCACCTGGAGACCATGTACTCTGAGCTGCCTCTAGCTGTCCCGTCAGACAGCAAGCTGGTCCGCAAGCTATACGCCGAGTGGCTGGACGGCAAGGAATCCGACAAGGCGCGAGCTATGCTGCACACTACCTACCATGCCGTCGAGAAGTCAGACATAGCGCTTAATATTAAATGGTGATCGGTTGTGAAAAAGTATAACGGGTGTAAAAAGATCCTTAACGATGCCGAAAGTTATTTGAACTCCCCGCCATTATGATCATTGTTTGTACTCGACCATACCTGCAAACCTTCTGGCTACGGAGATATTGAAGGTCAAAGTTTCTACTTTTTTTTTGACATTTTTTTTTACAAAAACCTGTTTTTAAGGTTATAACTAACTAACACGGGGGTAATTAAAGTTATTAATTACCCCCGGGACTCACATACCGTTGCATACACTCATAAGCACAATGTGTTGCGTGAGTTACATTACGCGCTACAGCAACAGCACTTTTTCACGTAAAAAAATTAGACGTTTCCCAGCAAATATTTTTGTACAATGTTACTTAGTTTGATGCACGGAATGCGTAGCTGATGGCTTCGTGATGGGTATTTTTATACCCTGTAGATAATGACATTCACGAGCGCGCGTCTTGTAACTCTTTATATCATTGTAATAAGGTATTAATTGGAATGATTGAAGCGCATTCGTGGAATGCAACAGCTGTACAGCCCGATGCAAACTTTATGACTGCTCTGAAGTGCGATACTCGCTGCGCATTGCAGTTCGCATGTGCGCAATTTATATGTCAGCGCTGACACATGAAATGTGTGAAACGTTACTGCGCAGCGACTCGCCTCGTGTTCCAACCGCTATAAAGTTTAAATCGGACTGTACCTGGCGTTTAATTTGGCCTACCGACCGTTAGAAAAAGTTCAGTTTTGTATAGAGTTGTCGCCGGTATGACCTGTGTGGACAGTCTCGTTCTGAAGCTCGATGTGTCAAATAAAGTCTCGGGTACCTTCCTACTTAAAAAAAAAACTTATCTTCCCGTACACTTCGTTTCCGGTCACCTGGCGCCCGGAGTTTGTAATACGGCACTGTGTACGTGTGTTACAAGTAAGCAAAATATTTATAGTGAACTTCCTGATTCTTGTTTTCACACCATTCATAATTGTGTGATGAATGTGTTATGAACACATCATCAATCCATGTATGTAATTTGTTCGTCTCACATCATTTCTATTCGATCATTTATAAAAACATATACAGGGATATATATTTTAAATTGGCTAGCTAAACTCCGCACACGCGATGTGTATCAATATCTAAACAAAATGAAACAAAAGTTAAATTAATTTGGTCCTTTTTTGTACGGTCATCGGCCGGAGTTAGCGAAGTCACTTGAATTTCACTTAAAAAAATCTATTTTCTTTGTGTAAACTTCACAGACGTGATGGGTTTCAATATCTAAACACGGTAGAACAAAACAGATTTTCTCAAATTAAACTTCAAGTAACAAAACTACCAGAGGTCGTTGACCCCCGAAAAACATCAAATTAGTCATTTATTTTTTTGTTTTATCGTGTTTAGATACCGATACCCATCACGTCTACAGTTTCCCTAGCTTATTTAATTTGACCCTGTATATTTTTTACTCTGCTGCTACTCATCATAATCTGTTTTTGTATGTAAGTATTAATAGTTTAATACGAGTACTATTCCAGATATCCTATAAACTTTATAGGATATCTGGAATAGTATTAAACTATATCCTAGACTTTATATGTAGTATAAAGGCTCAATGAAAGTTCAGTCGTAATTTATCGTTGAACAGATTTGGATGAAAAACACATAGGATACTTTTTATCCCCATATTCCCACAGGATCGAAACTTACGCGGGTGAAAACGCGGGGCGCTGCTAGTGTATAATATTTGTTTTGTTTCGTCTCTAGTTGTAAGCTATGTTGTGATATTGTGTATTTGCTTATAGAATGACATATAGTTGTAAATATCACGATCTAATTGTAAGAACAATACACTTGTTTGAAAACGTCTTGTTTGTGTCCACTACCCATTTGCATATAATATGTACGTACAACTTATTCACTAGGTATAAATATTTAATGGTAAGTACCCTTTATAAGTGACTGTGGATAAATTGATGACCCTCCGTGTCGCAACTAAGTGCTGCTCATTTCTTTTGTGATGGGATTCTCCCATTCATGTCTAGACGTCACGTCATCATGACGTCAATGACGAATTAACCGAGCCCCTCATGAAAAAAGAAATCAGCTATCTATCTATTATAAAATTCAAAGTCCTGACTGACTGATATATCAACGCACAGCCTAAACCTCTGGTCCGAGACTTGAAATTTAGAGGGTGGGTTCTTTGTGAGAGTAGATAGGTGTAGGTATAGTCCAAGAGCTAGATCGAAGAGTTCACGAAAAAACTTTTAGACCAGCTCTCTTCTTACTAATTTGAACTCATTATATCTCCTAAACTAAGACCCGATTAAATCTGTGACTTGGCGACTGATTCCGACTAATTGGCGACTAAATATGAGAGAAAACAGATCTTCGCTAGGTGCCCTAGTTTTTGAGATTATAAATGTGGCCCTGCTGGGGAGACTCTCTCCACATCGACCACCTATAAACCCTTATATCTTTTGAACCAGTGATCGACAAATTCTGATATTTGGCGACAAATTTCGACTAATTAGCGAAAAATTTTTTGTGTTATCAAAATTAAAATCCCTGATGGTGGCTCTGCCAGAGTCAGTGACACGCCTTTTTAGGCCCCCAGCACCATAATTCCATAATTGCGTAACACAGTAACACACTCTCAATCTCAATTTGAATTACTTTGAAGGATATTGCTATTCCATTGCTTCATATGCTCGAAAATTGTGTCTGCTCAAGAACCTAAATAACGCAATGAATGTTGTTGAACTGTCTAAATGAAAGCCAGTGCTACTGAAAGTGTGTTACGCAATTACCCCACTGGTTGAGATTCGCACAGACCAGGGAAAAATGGCACAAAAGGGAGGAGACATATTATTGCCAGGAGGCTTGTTCTAGCAGTGGGTAGAACAAGGCTACCTAATGATGATGATGATGAAAACATATTCTATGACAGATTCTTTACACTATCGTCTTAGAGGAATGATATGCTTTAGCAACATGTGATTAATAATCGGAACAAATCGAACGAAATCTTCGAAAATGTTACGTTACATACAAAATTTAATTAGTTTGAAAGAGTTCTTTACGAAAATGTTAACTCCAGAGAAACAACAGTATTTTGTAAAAAGCAATCGTCCAACATTCCTAGCGCTCACTTTTATTTAAATAATTTCAGCACACATGCAATTTTGACACGCTTCATAACTTGATTACTAGATATTTAGTTAGCTTACCTGACCGTGCCTAACTCATCCTAGTTGCGAAGTTCTGATGCGCTGATCACAATCAGTTACGTGAACTACGTCACGCTCCGTTATCGTGTCGTGTCCGTCTCGTGATGTGTGTGTTGGCTCGTGAATTAATGAATAACGATCGCAGCTATCGATCGTATTCCGTGCAGTGGCGAGTGCGGGCGCGGTGGCGACCAATCTCGTGTTGTACAAATAATGTCTAGTGTTTACATAACAAGTGTTGGACTGCGCGACTGAACGCTTCTCGACACGCGGCACTAGCGCGCGATGGAAGGCTCGAGCATCACCGCGACCAGGATATACTGTGTTCTGTTCTGCACCATCATCAAGGCCGTGATCAGCACGGGGCTGGGCAAGTGCCCTGTCTACCCGCCGCTGCCCAACTTCGACATACAGCGGGTGAGTAGCTCCACATTTCACATTATCACGTGTGCCGCGTGCATTACAGTGCATTTTTGTATTGTAACGGCGCGTTCGTAAGCGTAGGTATTTGCTGGCTTGAAGTTATAGGGAACTTGTGTTCAATAGAGTTCACTAAATATGTAAATTAGTTTACTCCACTGATGTTTACACATATCTACACGCATAATATTAGTAGGGAACAGTTAATCCCTAAAACGTTGATGGGTAGATATATTATTAACCCCTAAAACTTCGAGAGACAGTTCTCACATCCGCGGCAGTATATGTTACTGATTGTCTAGCATCCTAACAGACTCTCCAGCATTCACATCATCATCTGCCTAGCCTTTTCTCAAATGTTCGCTTCCAGTCTAACTGGATGCAGCTGAATACCAGTATTTTTCTGATCTCTACAACTGTTACTGGGTCAACACGATATCCCTATATTGTAAACTTAGAGGCATTAGCTTCTGCTTGCCCCCTAACTCGTGTAGAATCTATACATTCACCTCATGGCGTACTTTCCATGATATTTCAAATTCTAGTGTTAGACCACTCCCACTAATAAGGTTGCATCTATCTATCATATCTATGCCAAAAGAGGTCATTCCGCTTTTCATGTTTTCCGAATCGGAAAATGTTGGAACCGCCAAAGCTATCCTCTCATTAGGTATGGAAAATCCTCATGTTTGGTCGCCCTGGGCAGGGCGGCGAGATCTGTCAGACTCTTACTGACTAAAAACCACCCCGGTGTTCCATCTCAAACCTTCGCCGCCATTAGGTATCCCTCTGCTAACTCCTTTTCAGTCACACGTCTTATTTATCGGCAACGCTTTTACGTATAAGGGCCTTGGGCCCCATTGGTAGAATGATCTGAATTGGTATTTCTAGAAGGACCAATTTAGACGCTATGGTTGCTAGTAGGGTTATATTATCTGGGCTATGCTCTTGTTAGAAGGACCGTCCACTCATTAAATTTGTACACATTGGAACTGCTCCCACTGCTGGAGAGGAGGCCTGTGTCTCAGCAGTGGGAACATTATAGGCTGATTATGGTTATGAAACTGCTCCCGACATGTCTAAATCTAACGCGTAGACGCTCCGTCTGCATATATTATTCTGATATTGTAAACGGTCACCTTGCAACCTGCTTAAGTCCGAATGTCAAGCGGTTAACACGCAGCCATGCATACGTTTAACATAATGCATAACACTCTCTAGGTACCTAAGCACCAGGTAAATCGGAAGAAAGCGACCAGAATTCGGAACGTTACACCAGTAAAAAAAAACTTAATTGGTACCTACGCATAGGTAAGGTAATATTCAAGCCTGTTAGTAGTGTTAGTACCTACCATAATGTTAGTACGGTCGTTGACCCTAAAAAAAATGTCATCAATTCAATTTTTGTTTTGTTTTATCATGTTTAGATATCGATACATATTATTACACCTGCGGAGTTTCGCTAACAAATTTAATTTGGTATATTGTTTTGATAGAACTAAATGTTAAGCCTAATTGAATGCATTCTGAAAAACAACATACGACTATTTATTTATTTAAACTTTTCGCACAAAAAAGGTACAAAGGCGGACTTAATGCCTTAGGCATTCTCTACCAGTCAACCAAGAGTGGTGAAGAGATTGGATGGCAGGTGCTTTGGTTGAGAAGAACAATGATTAAAATTAAAAAAGCTAATAAAACTAGGTACACAAATACATAAATAGGTTATATACACATACATACTATTTAATATAATCACAAGGCACTTAGTGCACCTATTATAATAAAATATCTTGAATTACGCAGTCTGCATGGCTATTCGAATCGTCTTCATCGTTTAATATTGTTAAAGTTGACGGCACAGTTGGCGCAGTGGTTAAGCGTTTGACTGCTGCGCTGCGTGTCGCGGGTTCGATTCCCGCACGGAACAAATATTTGTATGACCTACAAGTAGTTGTTTCGGGTCTGGCTGTTTGTGTATGTGAGTTTAAATGTTTGTAAACGCACCCACGATACAGGAGAAATTCCTAGTGTGGGGCAACGTTTTCATAAAAAAAAATATATATATATATACTTATAATATATATATATATACATACAAATTCAAGGGAGAGAGGTGTTGAGATGACTCTACGCTATTTGTTTTGAAAATAACTCTGCAATTTCCGCTTAAATGCATACCGACTGGTGGCCGTCCTGATATCAAGAGGAAGTGCATTCCAAAGAAGAATGGACTGAATATGAAAGGAAGAATGAACAAAGTCAGAAGTATGAGAAGGACAGAGTAGGAGAAGATTGTTAGAAGAACGTAGATTCTTAGCGTGGGAAGAACATAGATATTGGAAGTGAGACACGAGATACGAAGGAGGAGTAGGCGAGTTGAGAAGGGAGAAAAGCGTGGTCAAAGCGCGCAAACTTCTTCTTTGGCGAATGGACATCCATTTGAGCTCAGACCTGTAGCTCGACACATGGTCATATTTCCTGAGGTTGAATATGAACCGGATACCATTGTTGAGTAATCTGTCGAGTTTATCCAGCAAAACCGCGTTCAAGTCAAAGTAACACACGTCACCATAGTCGATTATAGGGAAAATCAAAGTCTGCACAAGCATGGTTTTCGTCTTAGCAGGCAAAAAGTTCCTCAGACGATACAGGGATCGCAGAGTACCGTTGACCCTTTGACTAACACTAGAGACCTGGCGTTGCCAGCTAAGTGTAGAATCAAGATGCAAACCGAGATCTTTCACAGTAGGGGTAATGGGTATGACGGTACCATTCATTGAAAATAAGTGGAGGAAGAGAGCTAAGCGTCACCCTACCCATCATGCGTGAGCTTCCAATTAAAATGGCCTGACACTTCGAGGGGTTTACTGACACCCCGAAACTATCAGACCACTCTTTGATAGCATCTAAGTCTCGGTTTACATCTGCTATAGCGTTCGACAAACCTTCTACCCGCTCAGCAGTATATAATTGAAGATCATCAGCATATAGATGATAGGAACACCGAAGACAGTGAGTTATAAAATTAATGAAGATGGAGAATAACAATGGAGAAAGAATACCGCCTTGTGGAACACCAGCATCCAGGTCACGCCAACTTGACGAACTCTGATCAACGCGAACCGACTGCTGACGTCCCCGAAGATAAGAAGAGAACCATTTCAGAGCCTCGGACGAAACCATACGGTGAGAGAGGATAGAAAGGAGAATATCGTGACTGACGGCGTTAAAGGCGTTGGAGAAATCAATTAAAACCAATACAGTAACTTTGGTATCCTCCATCGCTTCTCTAATGTCACCAGTCACTTTAAGGAGAGCGGACGCTGTACTGTGCCCAGGTCTGAACCCAGATTGAAAGGAGCTAACGAGGTTGTTCCAATGAACAAACCCCGTAAACTGCTTGTGTACACAGGCCTCAAGCACTTTAGACAGGAATGGGAGAATGGAAATGGGTCGAAAGTGACTGGGTAGGGAGGGATTTGAAATTTTAGGAAGTGGGCGGACGTAGGCCATACGCCACTGGGATGGGAATTGTCCGGAATCAAGGGAAAAGTTAATAATGTGGGTGATCGGAGAGAGAAGGCTATCAAGGATCCAAACGATCATACTACGACTGATGCCGTCATAGCCCTAGACTATGTAATGAATTAGATTTTCTTTATGAAGCAACTAAGGAAAACTTGCTGGAAATTAATGGAATTGATTTAAGTAATTACTTACTAATAAGCGATAACCTTTTCTTCGCTATCGCAATTTCCCTGGAAAAGATACTAATTATGTTAATATTTCTAACTAATATGATAGGTATTTTCCTCAAAAAGTGTTCACGAAAGGGGCCTGCCTGAATGGTATAAATATTCAAATAAATCGTTGGTCGACGAACTTTAATCATTTAAAATTTAACTAGCAACGATTACTTTTTTTGACTAACAAAAAGACTTCCTCATTTTCCTACGTCGACTAATAAAATCAATATTATCTCCCGGCTTTCCCAGGCCAATAGTGTATCAAATATAATTAATTTCATAATATCGGTTGCAAATACAACGTTTTTAACTATATAGGTGTTCTTACTGTGGCAAAGTTGGCTTATGAATGAATAACTGGCTGCAGCAGCAGCACACGCATGTTGTTGTGTCGTGGGTTTGAATCTCGCAAGAAATTATTTGTATTGCGCACAGGTTGTGATTCCGGGTCGGGAGCGTATACTGTCTGTGATATTTTAAATGATTTTAAAACCACCCATCACGAATTAGGAAAAATTGCCAGTGTTGGACAACAATTTTCCAGAATTTAGGAAAGTCTTAATCTGTCAATTTATATATCTTTAAGTAGTTCATAATCTAATCTCAGATAATTTACATTCCAAAGCCTACTCACTCAACTATCAACTTTAGCGTTATGTATTCTAAGTTAAATTTTAGGCGACATTAGTATAAAAAGATCCTCAAAAAAATTGGTTGCAATCGAATTAGAACTTTGTCATATAGGTCACAAGACATTGAAATTGTTGTTCCAAAACTTTATAATTATCTGAGACTCTGAATACAAATCTTCTTCCAAAATAAAACAAAGTCGGGTTAGTTATACCATTTAATTATAACTCAAGCACGGCTGGACCGATTTTTATGATCTTTGATTTGTTGGATTTATGTCCGCTCCGAATAACTAATAATAACCATTAAAACATGTTAATAGTTCACGATTTTTTTTTAAAGATTTTCTTTTTCTTATTGATTCTGAGGCGGTACCTACGAAGTTCGCTGGGTCTTATAGTATTGTTCAAAACAGAAATCAATAATCACCTGACTGATGCCCACTCGATATTGTGCACAGTTTACAGTCGAAAAGAATGAATGAAAGCAACCCACCTACTTGAAAAAGTATATGAATTGGAAACAATGCGATATGCGACATGACTTTGTAAACTAAAATGTTTACAGGAACACGATTGTTGTGAGATGAGATGCTATTTTTAATTGAAATGTGTTTCTGCTTACACTGCCTTGAAAAACTTGTCGACACTGCGCTATGGGTCGTAGGTTCGCTTCCCGCACGAATAGAATCGAATACACTTTATTCTTCTTCCCGCGACTTCGTTCGCGCGGAACTCGTCAGATAAACAATATACTAAAATATCAGCCACACTTTTATAAATCTCCGTATGCCCCCGACCCTCCGCGTCGCATCGCATCTTCTTCGTTTTCGCTTAGCGTTCTTTCGGACTTTTTTTTTTGCTCGGCTCTTAGGGTCCTAGCGTGATGTTATATTTAACATCACAATAGGCCTATAAATTTTGTCATGAATTGGGCTATTAAATGCAAAAATAACTTTTACAATAAATTATTGCTTTCAAAGTATGTGTTAAGCCTGTTATTAATGAGACGTTTTAAGATCTTGGATGGGGCAGGTAGCACCGCAATAGGGCGATAATTAGTAACAGAGGCGCGGTCCCCTCCTTTAAAAATGGGATGAATAATGGCCTTTTTGAAAGAAAATTTAAAGGTTCCAGAGATGAGGCATAGGTTGAAGATATGGCAAAGTGCGGGTGTATCTACCATAGTTTAGCTACTCTCTGACTAACCTTTCGGGGAAAAGTGTGATGTTATGCCATGTCTGTAATGTTTTGTAATAGTTAAATCCGCCATGTTCCAGATGACCGGCACTTGGTACGAGGTGGAGCGATCGTTCTACCTGGTGGAGATCACGGCAAGCTGCACCGAGCTCAACGTAGCGCTCAACGAGCGGGGCTACCTGCTCATCACTATCAATACAGTTAACAAATGGTTAGTCAAGTTTGTTTATGTGCACATTGATGACATTTCCTATCGGTAAAATTGACGATATTTCATACAAACTTTCATACCTCATAACTTAGTGCTCACTCTAGCTGTATCTACAAATAAGGTAGGCACTCTTTTTTGTGCAAAATATCATAGTTCGAGGACCCAGAGGTTTAGGCAGTGCGTTGTCTGTAACTAGGTGAATTAATGAATTTATGATTTTATTAAAAGTAGATATGGATAGTAGGTAAAACCTAAAGAAGAAGCTGTGAGGAATCGGTTGTCATGGTATTTGGACATGTGATGCGGAGGAATGAGGAAAATTATATATTGATGAAAGATTTGAGTAATTATGTGAATGGTTATAACTCTATAAGGGTGGAAGAAAGGGTAAGACCAAAAAAATCAATAGGTTGATTGTACAAATAATTATATGAGTTAGAGGGTTTCTGTTTCTGTTCTGTTATTTAACTTCTGAGTTTTTATTTTATTTTATAAATGGGCCTGCTCTTGACTCGATATGACGGCAAATAGAAATAGTGAAAGAAGTTATACGCTGCGTAACCTCATTGTGACGGTATTCAAAAATATTTTTCAATCCTCAGGACCAACGGTCTATCAACGACGCACGGCATCGGCATCCCGAGCCACAACGCGTCCTCAATCTTCCGCTACAAGCTCAACAACCGCGTGCCGTACATCATCGGCCGCCTGCTGCCGGGCGCCGGCGTCTACCACGTGCTGTTCACGGACTACGATCAGTTCGCCATCGTGTGGTCTTGTACCAGCGTCAGTATCGCACACTCAGGTATGTCTTGTACCAGCGTCAGTATCGCACACTCAGGTATGTCTTGTACCAGCGTCAGTATCGCACACTCAGGTATTTTGTCTATTGTATAAGACTAGACTACCAGCCTGTGACTGTGGCTTTGATCATTGAGCACCACGCATCAAGACGAGTTGGCGATTTCAGACTTATATTAACTACAAATCCAGGTTTCCTCACGATGTTTTCCTTTTCCGATGTCAGTGGTGACCAAGATAGAAGAAAGTACTTAAATGAATTGAAAATCACAGACATCAGACAAATTTCTTTAATAGATTTTCAATTTTATCGCTAAAGCATTAGGTTCAAGGTTGATTGGGAAAATTTAACAGTTTCGGGTACCTAGCTTGATGTGCTGGCGTCTGTACTTGCCCGAGCCTACAACCTCGCTATATTGGTTGAATGAATTTGTTGATTTCCGCATTACTTCTCAGAGATCGTCATAATATGACATACCTACCTAACGATGATGCATTACCAGATGGACTGGCTAAGTACCTACCTATAGATTTTTTTCTTTCATAAACTAGAAACAAAAGGCTTTAATCACTATAGTAGGTACCTACAAAAAAGGAGTGTACCTATTTACCGTGATGCATGACTACGCACACACGTGTTAAACTGCCTTTAGAATTTGTGTTAGTATGAGTAAAGCTCAAAGTTTCGTTAAACAAAAGTTAGTCATCTTTCTAATAAGCCCATAATTATGTAGGTACAGCTGTGGTAATTTACTATTCCAAATATTTTGACCAAAAATACGAAGAAAGCTTCCTAAAAATATCTGGTGGAGGTTTACTTTCATCGGCTCGATCCATAGCCAAGTCATTTAGGCATTAGGTATTTTTTTTTGCCTTTTAAAGTCTTTATTTTTGTTTCTCATGTTTACAATGGTAGGGACATCGACGAGTAACCAGCTGTTACCATGGGTTCAGTAGGTATATGATTCTGAACCCTTTATGGTTGATTTGAAACCCGAAATTATATTTTTAATAACCGACGAATAATTTCAACGCAGGGTTGAAATTGTTCGTCGGTTATCTACCTATAATTTAAAATTCAAACTCCTGGCTCACTGATATATAATCAACGCTCAGCCTAAACCGCTGCGCTGGTCCTAGACATGAAATTTGGAGGGTGTGTTCTTTGTGAAGAGTAGAACGGGTTTACCGAAATGCCACCCCTAAGAGGGTGAATGGGGGGAGGGTGAAATTTCACGAGGACGAAGTCCCGGGCAGAAGGCAGTTAAAAAATAAATTTGCTGTTCCACACATTTTGACCGCGTAGATATTGCACTTTTGTATGGAACAGCAATTTTTTTCATTGATAACCGACGATATATTTCTTCGCTAGGGGGTCTCGACTCGATTATGTGCATTCAGCACATAATCGGTTACAGTTTGTGCGTCGATGTCCCTACTAATCTGTGGGTCGTGGTTGCCTGGATAAAGAAGTTATTATTATAGCTGGGGACCTATTATCAATAGCTAACGTGACGTCATTATCTTCAGATCACATCTGGGTGCTGGGTCGGCGGCGCGAGATCGAGGCGCCGGTGCGCGCGCATATCTACGCCATCATGGAGGAGCTTCACCTGGACCCCGACAGACTCATCATCTCCAAGAACAACAACTGTACCAACGTCGCTGATAATAAAGTTTAGATTTATATCTCTGCCTTTTTTTGGGACACGTTATAGCAAGATATCGAATGTTCGCACACAGCTGACAGCCGGAATCATTTATAGGACCGGCGGACACTACACTGGCGGGCTGAAATGCATATCAATAGAAAATAAAAAGGCATTGCAGCCCGCCAGTAGAGTGTGCGATAGTTCATACAAAATGTACGAGAAGGATATTGCAATGCGCCTGCCCATGTGTGCGTTGCGCTTTACATTGCGATTGCGCCTCTGTTCGCTTTGATGTGGTCTCCGACTAATAAGTTTATTTATTCTTATCTTTATTGCAACTGAGCAAGGTCGATATTCGTCGAGCAGAAGCAGCAGCGCTGCGCGTCGCCTGATGTGCCCATTAGATGGACGGATAATTTCTCAAAGACCATCCATTTCGGTCTCTTTCTGGGATATACCATTACGTCTTAAATACCCAAGGGGTAGGCAGAGGTGTTTTATACACAATTTTTTTAACGAAGTTCTTTATTGCAGCTTGTGGACTGTGGAAGGAGTAAAGGTAGAAATTCATGGATTTCGCGGGTTCTTAAACCTATAGCGAGGTCAAAATGAAAATCCAAGATGGCAGCTGCAGCCACACCGCGAAGTGGCGGCGAACGAGCATCGTTTCACCTTTTTATCATGACAAAATAATAGAAGAACGGTTATTTTAGTCAACATTCAAAAAAGCAAATTCCAGTGCGCCCACCCGCCAGCTCGCGGTGTGGCCTGCTCTTCACGCTCGGCAGTTGCACTTACGACCTCCAGACCAACGAAACAGTCTTTGATTTGAAACAGTCACTCTTCTAGGCTCGGTTGACTTTTTCGATTAATAATAATATAATTTTTATAAGCAACAAACAGATTGTGGCCACATCATATGTTTCGTATTGTTACGAGCTTCGGGTTCGTGACAATAAAAACTGCCGATTTAATAACCAAAAATAACAATTTATTTTACAACACTAATTACAACTCAACACTAATTAAAAGAACACAATCACACTACTGATCACTCTTAATTCGCACTTGAAGATCGCTTAGATGTTTTCGCTCTTGTCGCTTTATCCAAACTGTGTCGGCACGCGGCCCACACCGGCCTTATATAGTGCCGCAGATAGTTCTAGAACCTTCCATTGTAGAAACATCTAGAATGTTCGAGTACATACCGGCCCCGACCGACTAGGTAGGTAGGTAGGTAGGTAGGTGTCGATAGTTCGAGAAAGTTCTACAAAGTTCTAGTATCGAATTTTCTAGAACGATCGTGACTCGACTAGTTCTGCTACTCGATACTAGATGGCGCTAGTGGTAACTAATGTCACCATGTACCAGGCTTTAATTGTGGCGCGCAACACTGCCCCCTCCTAAGACATGCTCGTCCCGAGCATTATCGGCCCCATAATAACGCGCCAGTCGGTCCACATGGACGATCTTAGGAGTACCTCTTGCACCTTTCTGTATCCGGTAGGTTACGTCATTGATCTTTGTCACAATCCGGTACGGTCCGTCCCATTTAGCTTGAAGCTTAGGAGATTTCCCTTTGCTGCGGACTGGATTGTGCAACCACACTAGTGAACCTTCGTCGAACCCTTTATTGTTCATTTTGCGGTCATAACGGGTTTTCATCTTTTCAGACATTTGCTGGCCCGATTGTCTGACGTGCTCATAAATGTCATTCATTTTGTTCCGCAAGTCATTCGCATAATCGGTTATACTGCGTGGGGCATCAGGTGGTATTCCGGTGATCAGGTCTGCAGGCAGCCGTAATTCTCTTCCAAAGTTTGCGAAAGCTGGTGTCACCGATGTACTTTCGTGAACAGCGCTTCGATATGACAACAAAAACGGTTGTATGTGCTTGTCCCAATCTCGTTGCCGATTTTCCACAACTTTGGCTAGGTACCTCTCCAATGTCTGATTAAATCGTTCCACCATTCCATCCGACTGTGGGTGGTAAGAAGTTGTTCTGGTTTTATGAGTACCCATAACTCGACAAGTTTCCTGGAATATTTGTGACTCAAAATTCCTTCCTTGATCACTGTGAATCTCTAAAGGTACTCCAAAACGACAGAAGACTTCCTGAACTAATTTATCTGCAACTGTCGAAGCTTCTTGATTTGGAATGGCGAAGACTTCCGGCCACTTGGTGAAGTAATCCATCACAACCATGAAATACTTGTTGCCACTTTCACTTACCGGAAACGGCCCCGCAACGTCAAGGGCTATCCTCTCCCATGGTGCACCAACATTGTACAATTTCAATGCACCTCTACTGCGAGTCTGAGGTCCCTTTACAGCTGCACAACTTGTACATTTGCGACACCAGTCCTCGACATCGTCCCGACAGTGGACCCAGTAAAACCGTTCTCGTATCTTCAGTAGAGTCCGTTTTACTCCCAGATGACCTCCTGAACAACCATTATGGTACAGCTGTAGAACATCCGGTACTTGAGCTTTAGGGACAACCATTTGCAAATGACAGCTGTCTCCCCGAGCATTTTCCCATTTACGGCACAGGACTCCATCCTGAATCACCAAGCTGTCCCATTGAGCCCAATAGCTTTTTGTGAACGAACTCATCGCTGAGACGTCACTCCACCTGGGCTTAGGAGCTCTGGCCTTCATCCACTCCAGAATCGGCTTGATGTCCGAATCTTCCTGCTGTGCACGTTGTAGGCTTTCCTTCCACTCGTTGCTGAGGTCTGTCTTGAGCATCCTCACAGGTACGACTTCTTTACTTTCTTGCCTAGTACAATGCTTGCAGTCTTCAGGACAAGGTCTTCTTGACATTGCATCTGCGTTGCCATGTGATTTCCCGCTGCGATGTTCGACCACAAAGTCGTATTCCTGCAGTAGCTCAATCCATCTCGCAACTTGTCCTTCTGGATTTTTGAACTGCAATAGCCATTTCAGTGCAGCATGGTCAGTTCGTACGTGGAATTTCCGCCCCAGAAGATATTTGCTAAAATGCTGCAATGACTTTACCACAGCAAGCAATTCCCGTCTCGTGACACAGTAGTTCTTTTCCGGCTTTGACAACGACTTGCTGAAGTACGCTATCACAACCTCTTGATCACCATTCCGTTGAGACAACACACCGCCAAGTCCTATGTCACTTGCGTCTGTGTCAATTATAAATTCCTTGCCCGCATCAGGGTACCCCAAAATAGGTGTTTTGCACAGACGGTCCTTTAGCTCCTGGAATGCGATGTCGCAACTTTCATCCCAGCAGAAATGTCGCTTCTCCTCGGTTAGCTTATGCAGGGGTTTGGCTATGTCTGTAAAGTTCTTGACAAATCGCCGATAATAGGAGCACAAACCCAAAAATGCTCTGACCTGCGTCTTGTCTTTTGGAACTGGCCAATCCTTGACAGCGGCGATTTTCTCTGGATCCGTGCGGATACCTTCTTCAGACACTACATATCCCAAAAAGCTAACCTGTCGTTTGAATAGTGAACACTTCTTCGGACTTAACTTGAGGTTGGCACTCTGGATCTTCATGAGCACGCGTTCCAGGTTTTGAAGATGTTCTTCAAACGTGCGGCCTACGATGATGATGTCATCCAAGTAGACCAAACAGGCATCGCCAATTAGTCCAGTAAGTACAAGTTCCATCAACCTTTCAAAAGTTGCCGGAGCATTGCACAATCCAAACGGCATAACTTTAAATTGCCACAGACCCTTTCCTGTCGAGAACGCAGTTTTCTCCTTGTCGTTAGGATCAATTTCAACTTGCCAGTAGCCACTTTTCAGGTCCAGCGTGCTAAACCACTTTACTCCAGTAAGCATGTCCAGCGTGTCGTCAATTCTTGGCAAAGGATAGCTGTCCTTCTTTGTAACGTCGTTCAGACGACGATAGTCAACACAAAACCGCATGCTGCCGTCCTTCTTTCTTACCAGCACTACAGGTGAACACCATGGACTAGATGAAGGTTCAATAACACCATCCTTCACCATTCCCTCAATCATGGTTTCCACCTCCTTTTCACGTGCTACCGGCAATCTCCTTGGCCGCTGACGGATAGGCAATTCTTCTCCTGTGTTTATTTTGTGTTGAACTAAGCCAGTCTTCCCGATGTCAGCATCGTTTGACGAGAAAACATTGGCGTACTTGAGTAACATCTTCTTCGCCTTGACCATTTCATTTTGGGACAGAACGCTGCGGCAGTCTTCTAAAAGTGTGGTCACTTTCGTTTGTGCATCCTTGCTGAGGGTCCCAGTCGATAGATATTGGCATCGACGCAACCAATCCACTTCCTCGCAAGTACCGACTAGTGTGCCTTTTTCTATAATCTGTTCCTGATCACAAAGGTTCAGCACACGTACCCCTGAGATGTCGGTGGCTCTGACTAAAGTTCGTGCCACTTTCCATGGAAGGTCATTGTCTACCCTTTCCACGAGAACACAACGATGTGTTTGCCCAGGATTCCGAGGAAGACTAACCGGCACGATCGTTTCTGATCTCGGCGGAAGAACAATCTTCTTAAGGCTGTACACATTCCCTGGTAACGCCCCTTCCACGAAAAGTTCCTCTTGTCCACATTTCAAAACGCCTTGCTTGACGTCAATCTCGCAACAATTCTTCCTCATAAAGTCAAGGCCCAGGATGCAATCGTCCATTATATCGGCCACGATGACATTATGCAGGTAGATTCTGTTGCCTAGTTTCAACTCCATCTTCTTCTCTCCATGGACGGGTATGCGCTGACCGGTGGCTGTTACCAAATTAATGCGTTCTCGGTTGTATGCGGAGTCCCCAAGGGACCGTCTTATTAGTTGGGAACTGACAACCGTGCGAGAGGCTCCAGTGTCTATGGTCAGCTTACACGGCGTTCCGTTGACCTCGCCCTTGATGATTAGGCTGTTCCCGTCATGGGTTTGTGTGATCGAAACCCTTGGGGCTCTTTGAACATCAGCCAGCACCCGCCCCGCAGTCCTGGCTATTACTCGTTTCCCTGCTGCTGGTGCTGGGCGGTGCTGTTAGCCGCACTGCCCTCTGGAGATCGGCCGTCTTCTCTTTCTGCAGTTCGCTTAGGGCAACTGGATCGAAGGTGGCCCCTTTCCCCACAGCCGTAGCACCTAGGGCTGTACCCTTTATTGCGGTCGCGAACTGTAGCCGCTGCAACCTCCCTGACGCGATGGGAACGATGATCCTGCCGCACAGCTTCCACCTCCAGTGCATGGGCCAAGGCGTCCTTAAGCGTCCCGTGGTGACCGAGCCTCACAGCAGCTCTAACTTCAAGGTCGCGGATGCCGTCGATGAATGCCTGCACCAGGTTCCCATCAATAAGCGCAGGTACAGACTGGTACGCTTTACGAACCAGCTTCTCCACTTCAAGGGCCCACTGCTGCAGGTTTTCATTACTGCGTTGCACGCGATCCTTAAGCTGCGCACGAAACACGTGTTCCAGGTGAGCGTCGCCATACCGAGCCTCCAATGCCTCAAGAAGCTGCTCGTAAGTCACTTCCTTACCGAGAGCTTCCAGAACGGTTAAGGCCTGGTCGCGCAGGCCTAGGGTGAGGGCAGTCATGGCCTGATTTTTATTCCACCCGTTCGCCTTCATGACAGCCTCAAACTGGATTTTGTAGGCCGACCAGGAAGAAGTTCCGTCGAACGGTGGCACTTTGAATCCACGTAGCGAAGGTGTTGTAGCTACGGGAGCTGCGATTCCATCACCAAGTTTGAGGTAATCTAGCGTTTTCTTCACGTCAGCCATCACGGTTAGCTTCACGTCAGCCATCACGTTGTCAACCCGATTATTTACTTGGTCGATTCGGGTTTCAGCTTCTGACAGGCGGTTGTCATGCCGGGCAACCTTCTCCTTCACCTCCTTCATGTCTTTCCCGAAGGTTGCGTGAAGGTCCTTCATGAGGAACATTTGCTCTTCCTGGCGGCGCACCTGCTCCTCCTTATCCCGTTTGAGCTGTTCTTCCAATCGATGGGCCTGTTCCTCTTGACGGCGGGACTGTTCCTCCTTATCGCGCTGGAGCTGTTCTTCCAACCGACGAGCCTGTTCCTCCTGACGGCGGGCCTGTTCCTCCTGACGGCGGGCCTGTTCCTCCCTGTCACGCAGCAGCTGTTCCTCCAACCGACGAGCCTGTTCCTCCTTGTCCCGCTGGAGTTGTTCCTCCAACCGACGAGCCTGTTCCTCCTGTCGGCGAGCTTGTTCCTCCTGTCGGCGGGCCTGCTCCTGCAGCATCATCATCAGAGCAGCCAAATCTGGTGCTGATGATGCTGGAGCAGCTGTGGACGGGCCGGCCTCCGTGGTCGGTAGCTGGCCTTCCGACCTCTGTGGCGTAGTTCCACCAAATCGCCTCTGGTCCGTCTCCTGCTGGCGCTGACTCCGGGTACGGATACCCTCCGTGTCGTCTTTGGGTAAAATCGGCATAATCCTTGCTTCTGACACCAATTGTTACGAGCTTCGGGTTCGTGACAATAAAAACTGCCGATTTAATAACCAAAAATAACAATTTATTTTACAACACTAATTACAACTCAACACTAATTAAAAGAACACAATCACACTACTGATCACTCTTAATTCGCACTTGAAGATCGCTTAGATGTTTTCGCTCTTGTCGCTTTATCCAAACTGTGTCGGCACGCGGCCCACACCGGCCTTATATAGTGCCGCAGATAGTTCTAGAACCTTCCATTGTAGAAACATCTAGAATGTTCGAGTACATACCGGCCCCGACCGACTAGGTAGGTAGGTAGGTAGGTAGGTGTCGATAGTTCGAGAAAGTTCTACAAAGTTCTAGTATCGAATTTTCTAGAACGATCGTGACTCGACTAGTTCTGCTACTCGATACTAGATGGCGCTAGTGGTAACTAATGTCACCATGTACCAGGCTTTAATTGTGGCGCGCAACAGTATTATTACAACCAGTAAAAATGTCGGGGAATGATAAATAAAATAAAACAGTTCCATCATCACACTTTCTACTTTTTTTGGAAAAATATCTTATATTTACAGTAAAGTTTAATATAGTAAAAAACTTATGAGAAGTTCAATAACGATTAATTTGAAATAATCATCATCCATTGGAATTTGTCACGTAGGGTCATACGACATATTTTGTGAATGAGGCCCTGTTCAATTACTTTAAATTCAGATATTTCAATAGAAAAAAATCTTTTAAATTCATAAAAGATGGCATTAAATTGTTTAGAATATATTTTATATCCGGTGTGCGCTAAGTTCTAGCCGCTGACGAAGTGCCGCGACAAAACTGAAGAATATTAAGGTACCGAGTATGTAATAATCACACGCGCTTGCGATGGCGTTGCTTATGGTACGGAGAGGACGTTGCTTATGGTACGGAGATGACGTTGCGTATGGTACGGAGAGGATGTTGCATATGGTAAGGAGAGGACGTTGCGTATGGTACGGAGAGGATGTTGCGTATGGTACGGAGAGGACGTTGCTTATGGTACGGAGAGGACGTTGCGTATGGTACGGAGAGGATGTTGCATATGGTAAGGAGAGGACGTTGCGTATGGTACGGAGAGGATGTTGCGTATGGTACGGAGAGGACGTTGCGTATGGTAAGGAGAGGACGTTTCGTATGGTAAGGAGAGGATGTTGCGTATGGTACGGAGAGGACGTTGCGTATGGTAAGGGGAGGATATTGCGTATGGTACGGAGAGGACGTTGCTTATGGTACGGGGAGGGCGACTCTGTGGAACGGTAGACCGGTTGGGGCAGGGGCGTGCATTCAACGGACCGGCAAACTTAGCGCGAAGGGGCAGTATTATAAACAATCTAGTTTTTATGTGAACAGAGCCCATGTGATGATACATAGGTATTTGTAAAGATGTTAAACAAGACAAGACAAATAAATTGTGCTATAAAACTAAGTAAGTGCCTTCAGAATGTATAAGTAAATACTTAAAGTATATAAACAACAAAAAATAAAGTTAGAAGTTATCTGTAACAACATTAATCTATTATTTTGGCCAAGTTATTCTTTAATATAGAGTGAAACAGTTTGGTTATCATATTTGGCATAGTATTGAAACAGTATTATAACATTTAACAGACATAGTATCAATTACTATCACAACTATTTATTGCTGTCACTGCTTTCTATTATTATTTTATTAAAAAGATCAAGACCTCTAATAGTATTGAAACACTATGAAGATCAGATGGCATATAATTTTACAGTCTGTAACATATTGCTATAGAAAGACCATTATTTAAGGCAAGATCTATCTAGATTCACTAAATTTGTTACTATTATTTTGTAACCTTAGGCCTTATGTAACACGAAAATATAATTAAATAAAAACAACAATATGCTGCAATATTCAACATTATTTGTGCAAAACAAAAATAAAGTGCATAAAAAACAATATATTATCAATAAATTAATTTGAACAATACTTGATTAAGTACTGAAACAACAGACTGCAATTATGTCTAAACAGCCAGATTCCGTATATGATACAAACCGACACCAAACCTTATGAAAGTATCTTCTCAATACACAACACACATACAGTAAAAATTGTGAACACATTATAAATTGCCATACAGTCACAAGCAGTCTGTGAAAAGTATTACCAAGTCTAAAATTCACGCATTAAAATCATTTTCTCCACTGGCAACAATGGTCCTCACTTCTGTCACTTTGAGGCACTTGGCGTCGCGATTTCTGTAGTCGTAGTGTGATAGTGAGGACACACTGTCATCAGGGCTGTCACACTGACTGTCACTCAACATGATCCCAGGGTTCTGTGGAGCCTTATTGTTCTGTACAGCGTACTGGTGCATCCACAGCTGCTTCTCTTCCACCTCCCTGCTCACCACAACAAACAATTCCTTTTCTTTACTATCCAGTTGCTCTTTTAGGTACGCTATTAGATCACTGCTCTGAAAGTTGAAGGGAATAATTTTATATAAATACTTTTCTTGGAGTCTGATTTGATTAACTATTATCAAGTCTTTTTGTTAAAGGCCTTTTGCCCAACAGAGATACTTGCCACATCAATGAATGAATACCTTTATAATAACAAATAATATTTACCCTTCCTATTAACTGTGGTACTTCAAGCTTGGAGTCCAGGTTATAGAAATTGCCCTGTATCTGCCGGATGGTGATCCAGTGCCGGCGCCGCAGTGGCAGCATCACAAACCCCAACTTGTAGTCTGATGGCACATTCAGGATAAAGCCACAGATGTTTGACAAGTCCAAACAACCTGGGTCCCTGAAACAGAAATTTTTTGTTAGATTTCTCCAAATTTTTTTCTACATGCAGAATGAGGTTTGAGTAATTTTGCTTGTACAATGGCATGTTTCTTTACAATGACAATAAATTCTTATAATCAACATGATATTGTGCCTTGCTACAACCGCCTTTATAGACTTTTACATCCACTATTGATTAGTGGCTCACTCGACAGATTCATACATATCCAAAAGTACCAGTTATTAAAGTATACTTACTTCCTCTTATCAAACCAGACAGCTTCACAGCCTTTTTTCTGTAGAGCTGCCATTATTACATTGATATCATAGTTGCCAAGCCCCAACATGGAGCGGTGCGGGTTGATCCACACATTTGGTGATAGCCTGCTGCATATTGCATCTAACTCTGTCTTCGAATACGTACCCCGCGTCTGGAAACAAAAAACAATAAATCGTAACATACTTACAATACACTATTTACTCTAAAATACAAGTCAAATATCAAATCATCATAACAAAGTTTGACTTTGAATTGTGTAACAATAGCGCACTTCACGGCCACATTTGACGTGTACAGTAGCATTAATTAAAATTCAATAATTACCTGGAATAAGTTGTTAAGCGCGTGTAAAGCGCATAACTCTTTAACCTGTTTTTCATGATAAATTGTTGGTTTCGAACTCATCGCGTTTACGTCCCATTCAAAGAGTTTCTTCTGAACCAAGCCTCATGATCGTCCCAACCAAACTAATTATCTATTAGCAGAAATTTTCGCTATTTATATCTGTATTAGGTAGAATAAAAAGGTTTTTGTATTATTTTAATCGCTGAATATAACGCAACTTGACAATTTTCTTTGACAACAAAGTTGACAGCTGTTCCTTAGAGTTGGGACAGGGAACGCCACAGAACACTATTACTCCTAACGGAACGCGAACACAAAATATAATTTAGTAAGTTATACTTATAACATAATTCAGTTTTATGAACTAAAAAAATAAAATAAATAATTTAAAAAACCCCCGACAAAAATAAAATTAAGGAATCCCTACAAAAAGCATGAAATAGAAAAAAAAATTAAAAAAATCTTATGGAAGTCGGGGGACCGTTCTGTGGAACACCTTCTATTCTGAGGTCCCCCGACTTCCATAAGATTTTTTAAATAATTTTTTTTATTTCATGCTTTTCTGTTACTTATAATAACTCAATACTTTATCCCTTTCTTGTGGAAATGAAATGGCGCTACCCGCCGTCTATACTTTTCTTTGTCTAAGCATTGAAGAGAATGAGTGGGATATAAAAGGGTAGCAAAAAATACGCTGCCAAACTGCCAATAGCAACCATATAGCAACACCTAGGAGTAATAGTGTTCTGTCTCTGTGAGCAACACATACACACACAGGCACAGGTGCGAGAATACAGCCAGTATTCAAAGGGAAAAATAAAATAAAATTAAACAGCCACTATCGGGTGGGTCAAGTATCATTTATATTTAAGGGGGAAGCTCTAAGGTGGCCCGCGAAATTCAAATTTTCTTACGTTTTTTGCAATTTGCTGGTCAGTATTAAGTTGTACGTTGATTAAAATATGATTCGCGGCCGTAACAAATATGTATTTACAGAATTATAATCATTAAAGTCATCAACACAACTCTCTAAGACCATGTAATCCCCAAGAATGACTATTTCATGAAATCTTGACATTTGGGGATTACATGGTCTTAGAGAGTTGTTTTGATGAATCATATTTTAATCAACGTACAACTTAATACTGACCAGCAAATTGCAAAAAACGTAAAGAAATTTGAATTTCGCGGGCCACCTTAGAGCTTCCCCCTTAAGGCGGGAAATGTTTTTGATTTTTTAAGAGTTTGACATTTGGATTTGACAGTTTCACAAAAATATTTACGTGTTTACAACTATTTTGGGAAAATTTCAAATTAATTTTAACATAAATACATTCAAACAGGCTGACCACACGAAGTAATGTTTGAAACAGATCAAATAGAAGGTTTACTCCCTGAAGATGAGCTTGATAACAACTTATCCACTATTAATAAATCTTCACTGCAACAGTACAAACTTTCTCTACCTAGGTAAAGTTTTCAGTTATACTTTTAATTTATCAGAATAATTTAAACTCTAGTTAACCATTATTCCCTATTATTAGATCGTCAAATATAGCATCTACTGTATTGCTGAACGACATTTGGAATACCAATCAAGAGTTGTTAAATGATGGAGCTGTTAACCACATTCTAAAATCGGCTAATGTTCTACTACAAAATGCTGACACAAGCCAAATGAAAACTTGGAAAAGTTGTTTAAAGTAAGTATTAATACCTACTGGTAGAAACTAATTGCTCTAATTTCAACATTCCAATAAAAACTAAATCTAATGTTTACAGCAATTTTGATGCAGAATCTTTCCTTGAACAGACAACATTAGCTTGCGATCAATGTAATTCCACTACAAAACATGGCTTAAATGAGTTTCAAAAAAACAATTGCATGTGTAACCTAGGCTTAGCTGATTCAACTGATAAACCTCCTAAACAAGTAACAGAGAACAAAGGAAGTTCATATTTTGTAAAGAATTTGAATTCAGAAAACTCAAGTCAAGAGTCAAGATCTGGGGATGACCAGAGACAAGTTTTTAAGCCAAGGTTTGGGCGGCCAAAGCATGTAAATAAGAATGCCAACCAGCCAGTAATATCAAGTATTCCCAAAACTGAGGAAGTTGACTTCGAAAAAGAAGAGGAGGAGAACAGAGCTCATAAGAGCAATGTAGCAAAGATTATGTTTAAGACAGCCAAGGAAGCATTGCTAGCTTCTAACCCTGCAGCTAAAAGAACATTAGGGACATCAAGAAAAGCTCAGGCTAAGTTTGTGTCACCTATGATTGGAGCTCAGTAAGTCAACATTTCCCATATAAAAGCCTGATAATGTTTGAATTGTTGTATTTTATTTTTTATCTTATTACCTATATGTTTTGAATATGTACCAGTGTACCTATTTTTTTCCAGAGACAAACAGGAGACATTTGAGCCAGAAGTAACTGATGAGAGACTCAAACATATTGATCCAAAAATGATAGAGTTGATTGAGAGTGAAATTATTGATAAGGGAACACCAATAGGTTAGTAGAAAGTAAACTCAATGAACTCTTACTTTTCAGCCCAATTTAAATTATTGATTTACAAGATAGCAAACAAGAAATGTACTTGTTTATAAACCTGTTTTTTACAAATTCTCAAAAAAGTTTTATTGTTTCAGGATGGGACGACATAGCTGGTCTGCACCATGCCAAGTCAACCATACAAGAAGCAGTTGTATGGCCTCTGCTCCGTCCTGACATTTTCACTGGACTGCGGCGGCCTCCTAAAGGGATCCTTTTGTTTGGACCTCCTGGCACTGGAAAGACTTTAATAGGTAATACTCTTATCTCTAACAAAACTGATGTATCCTCCATTAGTGCTACTTATGTAAATGGTTCTGATAGCTCCATTGTAACTTTGCCTAAATCTTGTGTTATAACATGTTCAAGATAAGGTATAGTCTCCCTCGTAATTGCTTTATCACCCTAAGGCTTAATGTCACTAGCATGTCAGTAAATAACCAGGTGTCTATGTGACAGTTAGATAGTTTCCACCTTAGTAAAGTATCCATTTACTGGGCATTGTTATCAAAAGTGGTAAACTAATAATGAGGCCGACTATACGTACTTTTTGATAAACCACACGTCATTGTATTTCGTGATTCAAAGTAAGTTAAGTTTTCGTACAAACTCAGTATCTTAAGCAGTATCATCTGGAGCATAGTGTAATTCATTGTTTCATAAAAGTTTCTATGTATTGCATGTATGTGTTAGGTAAATGTGTAGCAGCGCAGTGCAACGCGACGTTCTTCAGCATCTCTGCGTCGTCGCTGACGTCCAAGTGGATCGGCGACGGAGAGAAGATGGTGCGCGCGCTCTTCGCCGTCGCCAGGTGTCACCAGCCCGCTGTTAGTATTCACAGGCCTTCATTAATTTCGTCAATGGAGAGAATCACTTGTGAATTCCACTGCTGGGCTCTAGAAAGCAGCCCAGTAGCCCATTGTTTCATCCTATATTCCTATTGTTACCATACTTTGGAAGCAAATGATCAACCTGCGGTGCTATTCTGTAAAAATCTCACCGTGAAAACTTAGGTGAAGTGAGCGTGGAGTGAGCTGTCAATAGTGTCAATTCCTAGCAAAAACAAACTCACTTCACCTAAGTTTTCACAGTGAGATTTTTACAGAATCGACCGGCTGTACTTACTTTGGCTAGTAACTTTCAGTTGGCAATAAGAAAACCCAGCAGCTGTGTACTGGCTTGCTAACAATTTTGACATTTTTGTAAATCAGTGTCTGTCACTTCTCCCTGCCTATTTAGATGAGAAAAGGATTAATTAAAACACAAAAAAAGTAGATAGATAGAAAATAGAGTATTCTTTATTATTACACCATAAAAATTATAGATAAAAAAAGTAAAAGTATATTTTTATGATGTTTCAGGTAATATTTATAGATGAGATAGACTCTTTGCTGACTCAGCGGAGCGACACAGAACATGAAGCTACCAGGAGGATCAAGACAGAGTTTTTGGTGCAGTTCGACGGCGCAGCGACTGGTACCTAAACTATAATAATATTATGTTATATCTCAGTATTTTGAGCGCATCGAACATGCGATCTACGATAGCCATGGGTTTAGATTTTAAGTTCTGGCCGAGCAAGCGAAACCCTAGCGGGATGCGGGACGAGATTCGCTCGCGCCGATTGTGACAACTAACTATGAAGGTATTCAAAATGGCGCGAATAGACGTGTGACTTTCTAATTATTAAGACTATCGACAAGCGCAGACTCGTCACACGTCTCGCGTGAGATCGTTATCATAATGGACTTGCCCCAAGTATCGCCCAAACCGATCTGCCACTGCCCACATCCAATGAACCATTAAACTCATGGCCATAATAATCCTAATCATGCCTTTGCCACACCTTTCGAAGTGTTTACTGATAATACCACAATTTTAATATTCATAATATGTTTCAGCTGAAGAAGATCGTCTGTTGATAGTGGGCGCAACAAATCGTCCTCAAGAGTTGGACGAGGCAGCTCGTAGGCGACTCGTCAAACGATTGTACATACCACTACCTGATGCTGACGTGAGTTTGTTATGATGCGAAGGCCCTGTAGTTAGTAGCCATTGAAGATTACAACCTAGTATGTTTTTATAAACTTAAAAAAGGGATTTTTTTTTTGACGTGAATACGTCTTTAAAATTGCTTCCATAGTACCCCGGCAAGTCAAAAATATCAATGGTAACAAAATCGGGGGATACAGTTTGGTGTTGCAGCTCCATATCTATCATCTCCATCCTAAATTTAATTATACCATTGAATAGCTAAAGGATCAACGAATTCATTACGCCAAGTGAGGACTGTGAAGCATCGCGCGCGGTAGAGGGAGAAGCGCCGCCATTTTGAGGTCATTTTGCTGCGTATCGAGATTTCCACTTAGTATAACTTTTGACTAGGAAAAGCTACGATCGTCAGCTCTCGTCAAAATCTATCGATTGTATACAAAACATTAGTGTAAAACAGTGACAGTGAATATAATGTATTAAAATAAAAAGAAAAATAATATCAAAAATATATAATGATACGCGTCAAAAAGCCAAATCCAAATACAGATATAGTATACGGTTGGAAAGGGCTTCTCAAGAGCAATCGAATGGTATCATTTTTTTTTTTCACCCCATTTTTCTTTTGTATTCTTTGTTCAGAGAATATATTTATATAACTTGTGCTTTTATCCACACCCGTTCTTGGGACTGTACAATTAGCAATCCATGACTACTTCTGTTAGCTTGGGTATCACCTGTTAAAACTATTGTATGTGTGGTAATGAATAAATAAATAAATATTTTTTAGTTTACCAACACTTATTTTAATCATACTTAATACCAGCCTGTAACTATCCTACTGCAGGCCCAAGGTTTTTTCGCATACAGAGAATGTACGAGCGCTAATCACCACGCTTGCTCAAGGCGTATCAGCGATTTTGGACTTGTATTACACTTATTACAGGCTCATTTATTTTACAGGCGCGCAATCAGATTATAACAAATCTTCTCGCAAATGAAGGCAACGACTTGACACCACAGCAAATATCAGAGATCGCGAACCTGACGGACGGCTACTCGGGCGCAGACATGAAGTCTCTGTGCTCGGAGGCCGCCATGGGACCCATACGCTCCGTGCCCCTCTCGCAAATCGTCAGCATTGACAGGAATAAGGTAGGTATGAAAAAAGCTACCTACGCTAGCTTATATAACGCCTATTCAGATATAAGCGAAATCGCTATCGCGCTTGGTAGCGTTACTGGTCCGCCTTCTGGTTAGTTACTTTGGTTCAACCAAGCGCGACAGCGATATTGCTTTTATCTGATATAGGCTTAAAGTCCAGTTTGGATATGACTCATAGAATGAATACCATGGCTTAGGACCTTAACACAGTGCAAGATTTTACGTGTGTATGTCTGTAAAGCACGCGATTTTATACCGTATACTGGATTTGTCCACAAAGATCGCAAGGTTCGAATCCTATTATTAGTGTGGCAAGTTAAAATTTTAAAAATATTTTCAGGTGCGCCCCGTTTGTATACAAGATTTTGTGAATGCCTTACAAAGAGTGAGGCCAAGCGTGTCGCAAGATGACCTAGGACAGTATGTGAAATGGAACACAACGTATGGCCAAGGATTTTAATAAATAACCTATTCATTACATTATTTTTATTTTATTGAAATCTGTCCCCATATTTCCTGTTTAATGGGTTATACTCCTATAATCCATACGTAAGAAAAACGTAAGAACATTTGAATTTCGCGGGCGAAAGCGCCAGGGTAGCCCGCGAAATTCAATTTTTTTTTTACGTTGTTTGCAATTTGCTGGTCAGTATTAAGTTGTACAATAATAATACGCAAATTACAAAAAACGCGGGCTACCCTGGTGGGTAGCCCGCGTTTTTTTGTAATTTGCGTTGTACGTTGATTAAAATATGATTCGCGGCCGTAACAAATATGTATTTACGGAATTATAATCATTACAATCAGTAATCCAACTTTTTAAGTTAGAGTAATCCCCAAATGTCAAGATTTCGTGAAATAGTCATTCCATTCTTGGGGATTACATGGTCTTAGAAAGTTGTGTTGATGACTTTAATGATTTATAATTCTGTAAATACATATTTGTTACGGCCGCGAATCATATTTCAATCAACGTACAGACGCCAGCAGGTCAACCTACCCGAAACTGTCAGATTTTCCCAATCAACCTTGAACCTTATACTTTAGCAATAAAGTCGAAAATCTATTAAAGAAATCTGACAGATTGTAGTAACTTGATGTGCTGGCGTCTGTACAACGCAAATTACAAAAAAACGCGGGCTACCCACCAGGGTAGCCCGCGTTTTTTGTAATTTGCGTATTATTATTATACTCTTTGCCATAGCCACGGCTATGGCAAAGAGTATAATAATAATAATACGGGAGGGCTATGGCTGTGACTATGACCACAGACTTGCTAGCTGATGCTCACAGGCATACTACTGGCACAGTATGATGTATAGACTGTGCTACTGGCAACTGTTACCGTCAAACAATGTGAGTTGACACTGACACTGACAGTTGTATTGTCATTGTTAGAGATGGGCCTAAACGTTAAAAAAAAATAACACTGCTAAATGCTAATGCTAAAAATAATTAACACTTAAAATTAGCAGCTAGATTTAGCAACTGTTAATTTAATCACAGACAGATTGCTAACAAAATTAATTCTCATTTCCTTCATACTTTTCACAGGCTTAGGACTGTCAACTTTTTCTGTTGGCGTATTTATAATGAGAATCAATTTATTTACAAAGATTTCTTTTTTTATAGCTGTTTTTTTTTTAGTATTTATAATTTTTGATTTATTAATCATCTTGTTTTTATTTCTTTTTTTACAACGTATTCTTTTTTTATAGCTGTTTTTTTTTAGTATTTATATTTTTTTTTATTAATCATATTGTTTTTTTCTTTTCTTATTAACATACAAACTAAATAATCATCTTTGTGCAGATATAATATATATGGTAAGATTAGGTAGGTACTTTTTTTTTAAATTTTATATATTTAAGTTATCGGTAGTTGAAAAACATTAAAAAAACAAAAAATCAACTAAATAACAATCTGTCTGACTTAACAATGAACACAAAATAAACAGTTCACAGTTGCTAAATTTGCTAAATGCTAAGTTGAAATCAACTAAATAACAATCTGTCTGACTTAACAATGAACACAAAATAAACAGTTCACTTCACAGTTGCTAAATTGCTAAATGCTAAGTTGAAATCAACTAAATAACAATCTGTCTGATTTAACAATGAACACAAAATTAACAGTTGCTAAATTGCTAAATGCTAAGTTGAAATCAACTAAATAACAATCTGTCTGATTTAACAATGAACACAAAATTAACAGTTGCTAAATTGCTAAATGCTAAGTTGAAAACATTTCAATAGAGACGGAACAACATTTTGTATCCTTTTCTTTCTTTTGTACAAAGCCGCCTGCAATAGTGGGTTAGAGCGAGACAAATATATATATCAATCTGTGTGTGGACTGTACGGTGTACGCAGAGTATCTGAAGCCGCGCCGCCCGCGGCCATTATTATTAATTTGTTATCTGTGTAGTGTGTACATGTGAGATGTGATGTGACTGCTAAACTGCTAAATTTAACAGCTATTTTAAAATTTATTTAACAGGTGTTGACACTAAAAAAATATAGCAGTGTTAATTTAGCAGCTTATTAATTTTAGACCCATCTCTAGTCATTGTCAACAATCAGCTGTGCAGTGTTTTGGCGCGTACAGACTCAGATATTATATTTTATCAAAAATCATTTAAAATATTCGGGGAGCTTTGTTTTATGTCTCCTAATCAATTAAATAAACAAATTTCTATAAGATGCCATAAGTTAAAGTCAGAATGGATCAAGATAATCGTGTTGTAGTGCTCATAGACATGGACTGTTTTTATTGCCAAGTAGAAGAGAAAATTAACCCAGAATTAAGAGGAAAACCTATTGCCGTAGTACAATACAATCCTTGGAAGGGCGGAGGGTAAGTGACGTACAAAATATGTAACAATCCATGTAGTAGTAACTTTTGCATACCTTGTTGTATTTAAATGCTGTTTTACTAATCCCGTTGCCAATTTGTCAGGATCATAGCCGTGAACTACGTCGCTAGAGCTCAAGGCGTCGGCCGCCACATGCGAGGAGATGAGGCCAAGGAGAAGTGCCCTGATATAGAGCTACCAGTTGTACCATGCCTTAGGGGCAAAGCGGATATTTCCAAGTAAGTAGATTGTTCAATCAGTAATAATCTAACTCCAGTAGTCTTTATTGTTTCTTTCGTAGATGTCCATAAACTTGCGCTACTACACCAGTATTTTCAGATTTCCTCATTTAGCTTACAAAAGCTAACTACTTACTAACTTCAAGGCCAAGAAATTGTTGTAAAACGACTATGGCTTAATGCTGTCACCACATTCCACATTAGTGTTTTTAATTAGAGTTTACTGTTTGGTTTATTTTATTACACAGGTGAGATGTACAGTAATTTTCTAATAAAATTTCTATTTCAGGTATAGAGAAGCGGGCAAAGAAGTAGCGAGAGTGTTACAGAAGTTCACACCACTCTTGGAGAGAGCCTCAATTGATGAAGCTTACCTGGACATCACTGCTCCTGTTAGTAAATCAATATACTTTTAATCTTTCCCTAGAGTGGTCCTGTTTGCTTGGGGACCCTGGTTACTTACTACTATACCTATGACAGCATTCTTGCTAAGTAAAACAAGAACAAACATGTTTTATGATTTCACCTTAGACAGTGTTTTAAAACATTGCTCGAATTTGGTATTCCAGGTGCAAGAGAGACTAAAGACCCTCAATGTGAACACAGTTCACACTGACATGATGCCAAATACCTTCGCCCTGGGTTATGATTGTGTGGAGGAGTTCCTTGCAGATGTACACACATGTGGCATAGAGAACATTGAGTTTGACTATGAACATGCCAAGCAGTTGCTTATAGGTGCAGTCATAGTCAGTGAGATTAGGGCTGCTGTTTATGAAGAGACTGGTAAGGCTACCTAGGCAAAAATGATCAAATTCACCTAATAGGAGTCTCAGATTCTATAGAGAAATGTTTATATGATTTCATCTTTATCAATGGATAATATTTTTGTGTTCACCAAAAATCTAAAGGTACATCTATGTATGCATTTCTAAAATATTGATCTTAAACCCGTTTAATTGTTTTACTATAATTAAACTACTCGGCCAACAAAATATGTTACATCAAACAAATTCCAAATTAACACCAAGATATAACACTTTTTTATTGTAGTGCGCTGCAAATATTCTATTGCAACAATAACTATTTTATTCTTCCCCGAAAAATACTGATCGTGCACCAAATATTACAAAATATTTGTAACTTACTATTTTAATTTTTTTGAAATGGACATTATCGAGAACCGAATTAGTTACGAGGTTAATTATTTAAAAAAAAATGCTTAGGTTAGGTTAGGTTAAAACTGTGACCTCCTACGCACGAGCCGAGCGAGCGAAGCGAGCGGTGCCGCGGCAGCGGCCGGCGAGTGCCAGAAACGACTAAATTTTAAAGAAAAAAAATATAGAAAAAGAGATTATTTTTAACAGGCTATCGAGAACCGAATTAGTTAGACGAGGTTAATTATTTTAAAAAAATGCTTAGGTTAGGTTAAAACTGTGACCTCCTACGCACGAGCCGAGCGAGCGAAGCGAGCGGTGCCGCGGCAGCGGCCGGCGAGTGACAGAAACGACTAGATTATATAGAAAAAAAATATGGAAAAAAGAGATTATTTTTAGCAGGCTATCGAGAACCGAATTTGGACATTAATTGGTGTTTGATTCAAATACATTTTGCAGTGCATTATCTGAAGTAAAAGTAAAAAAATAAATGCTTGTTTTTAAAATTAGGTGTATTACTATTTTTACAAATTTGCAACAGTTGTTAAATAGATGCTCGTTATGACATATTTTAATGAACATATTTTGGTGCACATTCAGTATATTTGGTGGAACACAGGCAAAATTAGGTAAATGAAATGGGAATAAATTGAAGTACTTTTAAATACCATCCTTTATCAATCATGGGGGTGCCGGTTGTATTGCAGGTTACAGATGTTCAGCTGGCATAGCTCACAACAAAATATTAGCTAAACTGGTGTGTGGTATGAACAAACCTAACAAGCAGACAGTTCTACCAAAACATTGTATTGATATACTGTACAGGTAAGTTTTCTGGTTTTATAAAAGTTGCGCCTAAGATACCGAGGGCGAAGAAGACTTGTAGCGTGACCTCAGCATCACGCAATAGAATTAATCTAAATGAAACCAATCATTAACAGATTGCTAGTTTATTTAAAATCTCTTGACTTTCAGCACATTGCCATTGAAAAAAGTAAAACATCTTGGAGGAAAGTTTGGGTCTACTGTTTGTGAAATGTTGAAAATCCAAAAAATGGGTGAGCTTCAGAAGTTCACTGAAAAAGACCTACAAGCAAGATTTGATGAAAAAAATGGGTAGGTATGCTGAATGAGGTTTCATTCTTGGCGACTTATTTCTTTCTGTCGATAAAATGTCCTGTTTAATTTTATAGAACATGGCTATACAATATCGCGCGAGGTATCGACTTGGAACCAGTACAAGCAAGATTTAACCCTAAAAGTATTGGGTGTTGCAAACAATTCCGAGGAAAGGCTGCTCTCCTTGACTTGGAGAGCGTTCGGAAGTGGCTCAAAGACCTCGGCGACGAAATAGACGACAGACTAGACCAGGACGCGTTGGAAAATAACAGATCGCCGAAACAAATGGTCCTTAGTTACTCTACGCAGCTTCCCAATGGTCGAGATAGCAGCAGTTCTCGTTCTTATAATTTTGTAGCTGATGACGAACTATGCGGCGAATTATTTTCAAGCAAAGCTTTAGAACTTCTCTTAGAAAGTTCTGAGGGAGTCAAAGAAAAAGGTAAATTTTGCAGATTTCATGTGTGTGCTGTGCATAGATCTATGGTGATTGCCAAGTGCCGATTAGGGCGTATACTAAAACTCGCGCGGGTGCACACACGCATGACGCTTTGGAAGGTACAGCTTATCTCTACTTAGTTACTTACTTGTCACGTACAGGGAGATCTGTCGACATTGTCGCCGTTGTTTTGCCATATAATAAATTATTAGCGAAAATTCCAATCAGGCAGTCTACCCGATACAACTTTATGTTTATGTTCGAAACCAAAATTATACTAGCGGCGTTGCACGAGGAGGGCGCACGGTCCCAGGCCTTAGTGTGCCCTAATTATTTACAACCTAAAACAATTTTTTTTTTCAGAAGGTGAAGGCAACAGGAGATTGAAAGCTCCAATAAAATTCCTAGGAATAAGTGTTGGAAAGTTTGAAGATCATACAGAAGTAAAGAAGACTAAGAAAATATTAGATTATTTTTGTGCTGGATCATCTAAAGATATCGCAGATAAGACTAAAGACAATATTAAACAAGAAAAAGTTAAAAGTGAACCGTCTGTTGTGAAGAATAAAACTACCACTAAGAATGATGGCAAAGATTACATCATGAAAAAATACTTCCAAGTGTGTGAAGAACCTCAAATGAGCGAATCTCAATCTTTATCAAAGCAGAACCTCGATCTAAACAATAAAACAAACGACGCGATTATAGAATCTAGCTTAGATAAGCAGGAGTCATTTTTTGCAAAAATATTGAATCAAAACAAGAAGGATCCCAGTGTGAGTAAATTACAAGATTCAGAATTGGATTTCCAAAAAATACGGACAACGACGCCCGTTTGTGATGTGGTCACGTTTGGGGAGGATAGCAATGAGACATATTATTCAGGATCAACGATTGTTGACGAAATAAACAACAGCGTGGCGCTGTTCGAAGATGATCCACAGGACGTTGCTCGTGTTACTAGTATAAGAGAGTTACTGAGCAGCTCCAGAAGAGGAAAAGAAGATGGCTCTGACACTGTTTCAGAACCAGAACAAAATACCGATGCAGTTGCACCTGTCGTTCCTCATAACGAACCACCACAAGTTGAGATGTTTAACTGTCCTGAATGTAGCAAATCAATACCAATGGATGAGGTCGCCGAACATTCAGATTACCATCTTGCTTTGAAGTTGAGAGAAGAGGAAAGGCAACAGGTTCGCAGAGAAATAAAAGAAAAGAATAATATTGTAAAAACTAAGCAGAATGAGGAAACAAAAAAGAAGCAACCAGAACAACAAAACAATTCAAGAAATGAAACTTCTTCCATTGCTAGCTTTTTAGTAAAAATCGATGAAAATGTTCCAACAGAGACCTGTTCAGAATGTGGTAAAAAAGTTCCCCTAGAAAAATTTGGGGAGCATCTAGATTTCCATGAAGCACAGAAGTTGAACAGAGAATTAAATAAGAAAACGAATCCCTTGGTTACTGGTAGTAATGTAAAAAGAAAACGGAAATCGAATTCCCCAGCAAAGAAGAATAAAATGCCTTGTAGACCTATTGACTCTTTCTTTAGATAATGACTTATGATATTAAATGGAATGGAAACACAGTTTCGTTGTTTTAAAGGTGTATATTATAGTGTTAAAAAGATTTACACAGCGTAGATCTCATTCTGGATCTTTCTCCAGGCGTCAAGGGGTCCGTGCTCAGGGCGGTACTTGACGTTGCAGCCGTCGTTGGCGAGGCGGCCGTCCTCACGCAGCTTCTCAAACTCCTCACGCTCGTACTTAGTGAAGCCCCATTTCTTGGAGACGTAGATCTGAAATAGTACATCGTCAAATCAGAACCGAAACTAACTTGCAGGTGTAAGTGGTCAAAGTATGTTTTAAATTGACAGCCCAAGATATAAACAAAAATAATAAAAATATGAATTTTGTGGTTTTGAAAAATCATAAGAATTATCCCATATGACAGGGCAAAAGCAGTCTGTTTTCACTTTTTCCAAGATTTTGCCAGGTACTATTTAAAATAGAGCTCTTAGTATGCAAGTTGTCTTCTTTGAAAAAGAAAATGTATATTATGAGAATAGTGTACCTTCTGGCGACCGGGGAACTTGAACTTGGCACGACGCAGAGCTTCGATGACCTGAGCCTTCCAACGGTCGCTGGAGCGCACGGACATGATGGGTTGTCCGATGCGCACACGCGCTACGGTACCTTGCGGCTTGCCGAAGGCACCTCTCATCCCGGTCTGGAGCCTGAAGTGAAAAGATTTTCAATGTTTTTATTTATTACTCTACTAGCATTTTGTAGCAGGAATACATACTCCCTTATTTTAGTAACATTAGTCGAAAGTGCAGGGCAAAAGTTTCACAACTCCATGGTGCATGCTTAATATACAGGATGATTGGAAGATGGGTGCAAAGCTTTAAGGCGAAGATAGTACAGACAATTTAGAATCATTGTATGCTATGGTAGTCTTACCAATTTTTTTTTACCTAATTTTTATGTCGTAACTAGCAGCACCCCGCGTTTTCACCCGCGTAAGTGTCGATACCGTGGAAATATCGGCATAAAAACTATCCTATCTCCTTTCCCGGGACTCAAAATATCTCTATCACCAAATTTCATCTAAATTGGTTCAACGGTTTAAGCGTGAAGTAGTAACAGATAGACTGACACACTTTCGCAATTATAATATTAGTATGGTCAAACATGTTTTGCTAGATTGCTTACACATTACTTTAATTAAATAAAATAAAAATGAATTCATTTATCATTCATCATTCAAAAATAACCAGTTTACTTAAATTGTGGGAATTTTCAAGAAAAAAAAAGTTTAGGTAAAAAAAAATAGTAAGACTGTAGTAACCATGACTTAAATGGTTCTAAATTGTCTGTACTATCTTCGCCTTAAAGCTTTGCACCCATCTTCCAATCACCCTGTATTTGTGAAATAAAGGTTTATCATAAGATTATTTAAGACATCTTTGTAATTATGTCAATACAATAATTAATAAATACTGTTAATTAAGAATTTCTACTAAATCCTGTTACAGTTATAAATATTGACTCATTATGACAGCTTATTGTAGTAGGAAAGAAAAGTCATCTTACTTTATCTTCGAGGACATTTTATAATTTGCAAGTCACAGTGAGCATATTGCTATGACCTATGTATGAGTAATACTACAGGATAACATGATTGGCATAGTATTACTGTTCAGTTTGAATATCACAACATTGTGCAACCATGACTTGAAACATTTTATCAGTTTACTGATGACAATCAAATTTTAACACAGGTTTATCTAGTGCTTATAATACAAATGTTTTTTCTGATAAAAATTTAATGCATTTAACACCAAAGTAGAGACTCACTTATGAATCACGGTAAAATGGGATAAATAAAGATGAAGGGTTGAATCATGACAGCTTGTAGCAATTTTCCCATGTATAAAATACATTCAATGAATCATGGCTGTATCTTTGACAGTCATTACAGGTAGCCAGAAGCCCAAAATGCCTGACAATCAGTCTTACAAAGGGGTATCAATCATGTTACCCAGTAACTGGGTAGCGGAGGTCAGATAGGCAGTTGGTCCATGTAAAATACTGGTATTATGCTGCATCCAGTTAGACTGGAAGCCGACCTGAATATAATTGGGGAAAAGGCTGATTGATTGAGGAACCAAATGGTGACATGATGCGAGTGTACATGCACAGAAGTTGGGAGAGTATGTTCAAACCTGCCATGATTCAACGGCAGTATTGTACCAAATCACCCCATTTTACATTCACAGAGGTCTGCAATTTTAGTCTATTTGACCGAAAAGAAGCACACCTACTGAAAAACATTTTAAATTATTCATAACAAAAAAAGTTTCTAAAGTAGGACTTTGATAGTTTTGCCAACATTAGGGTAAGACTAAACTGGCCAGTTTTCTGTTCAAAATACTGACAATGACATACAACATTGAGCAGTGTTTGTAGAAAACTTAAAAAACTCCCTAAAATATGTTATAACCTAACTTCATCATGACACCATCATGTCAGTTAAATGCCTTGTTATTGTCCCTTTCTATTGTATTACAATCATGATATTATATTATCAGTTTTTGTTTTATGATACTTCTTACTTTTTATTACAAAGTATTTCCATAACATTTATAAACAGTTTTCTGGCTTCAATGTAGGACATTATGTTACTATTTACAAGACACTGTTGTCTTGTAAATAGTAACATAATGTCCTGTTGTCTTGTGACATGTGGGAATAACCCATAAGCTTGGTCTGTTGAACAGACCAAGCTTATGGGTTATTCCCACATGTGGATAATAGAAGAACTAAATTCTATAATGCACCACACTGGAAGTAGATTAACACTGGCCTGTAGTGTTTTTAATATATCTGGCATAATAAAACTGCATTACATTACTTCAGCATGCAATTTTAGAAAGTTAAAATAAGTTTTTATAACTTTGGCTAGAGTAATAACTAAGTAATATAGAGGATGCTTACCTATCAGCTCCAGCGCACGATAACATTTTGTTGATGCGGATAACATGGAATGGGTGCAGCCTCATGCGGATGTGGAACTGATCCTTGCCGCAGTTCTTGACGAGGTACTTGTTGCAGCAAATACGGCCTGCTTCCAGAGCCTCAGAGCTCAGCTGCTCGTACTCGTCAGAGACCAGGTGCACGCATAGCGGGAAGTCGTCCACCGTCGCCTTCTTCTTTCCCAAGTCGAAAATACGGATCTTGGGGTCGGGGACACCACGACAAAACCGTGACTTAGGGTACGGTTTGTTTTTACAATACCGATAACTGAAAAACACATTTCACTAGTTAAAACTTTGCCCAATTATTGATCATAACACAACTTTTGAGGTTGTAAATTATTTACCATCTCGCTGGCCGGCGCCCCATTGTGATCTGAAATAAATCAAAAATTAAACTTAATAAGTTTTACACTACACGTCTTTGTAAATTCACAGAATAATATTCATCACTTTTCAAGATTACATTAGATTTTATATTAAAAAGTTATCAGCACCTTCACAAAGCGACACCACTTCCACGAAAAGACAGACGGAAGTTGGTTTGACGTTGACGTAAGTTTTTTTTAGTGTGGCGAGCTCAAAAAAATATTTAAGAAAATATCACCATGAACTAACCCCTTTGAAAAACTTTAAAGTTTGCACTTAATAATAAAACTGTGGTAGTAGCCCAGTGTGGGAGAATTTTGTCTATAAAAGATTAAGGCCGAATCATATCATATTATCACGCCTGTAATCGCTAATATTAAGTCCCACGTACCCAAGAAGTATAGCACGTACCCAATCAACCGGGCACAAATCAAGACTCCAGGACGCTACTGAGAAATTCCTGATAGAAAAACCCAATAACACTTTGCCCGACCATCAGCATTGCTCTGCGACTAGTGTGTACGTGTCTTGACTTGAGTAAGGTTCTTTTCTTAAACTTCTACTCTATAAAATGTTTGTGGTGTGCAACCAACCCTTAGGCCAGTGTACACACAGGTTTTTTGCCGTGAAAAACTACGGTTGATTCGCAGAGGTATGGTAGTCAGTGTTCTATGAATTACTATGGAAGTTTGTTGAAATGTTGACAGACACGGCATAACGCCGTTACCGTGTGCTTCGTCTGGTGGTTTGCAGTGTTTTATTCAAGCTCAGGCGATTATTTTACGGTGCAGCTTGCGCGGCCGGCGGCGGCGGCGTACCGTAGGGGCGCTTTCCGAATTAGCTATAATCGCTCACAGCGCTCACATCATCTCACATGCGTTCCGATTTAGATATCACGATTATGACAGCTGAGAGCTGTCAACAATTCGGAACGCCCGTGAGCGCGCTCACAGTGCTTACTCAATGTAAAAACGATATTAATACAGTATTTCTTTGTATAAGCACCACATTTCTTCTTTGGTTAGGTGGCGACTATCAGCCAGAAGCAAAATTTCGAAAATGCCACGTTAGTTTAATTTTATGATAAGATGCAAATCAAAACAAAACACACACTGACACATCCTCACACACACACTGTCATTTTTGACAGCGCACACGGTGATATTATTCTAGGGCATGGTCGGCGTTATCGCAAGATGGCGCATGTCATGACGTCATCTATGACGATTCACGGGACGTCGTTATCGCGCTCACGCTAATTCGGTACGGGTTTAAGCACGCTCACATCGATTATTTCCCAGCTCGGAACGCAGGGTATGAAACCGTGCCGTGTACAATGAGCCTTATTCTTGTTACAAGTGTTTCTGAACTTGAAGAATAATTTTGTTGTTATATCCCATTTCCGGTAGTTTCTATACGATTTTTAAACTGTCAAAACTTTGATTGATGTCAGCTGTATTAGAACAAAACAGACGTATTTTTGCGTAAAATTAATCATCTAATAAGAGTATTTTAATAAGTGATTGTTTAAAATGGGTGCTTTAACAAGTAGGCAAAACGCTGGTGTCGAAGAAGCCGATGTAGTGTCCAATCATGCTTATAAATATCCTCCTAGATCAGGTAAATGGGCCTTCTCTAATTTGATTACCTATTTATTGTGGTGTCGTATTCAATAAGCCTGATCCATTGTCATTCTAAACGTTCATTTTTACTATGTAGTTTATTTAGATAACTTGAGCAATGCAAATACGTGGATTTCTTGAATGGTTTAATTTACTATGACTGACAGTGAGAATCTGTCCAATTTTGTCGTGTAAATCTATTTCATAGATTGAATAATCTTGAGTAAACTAAATAATTATTTAAATCGGTTATCAAATTACATCTTGATACAGACTGTTTAATGAATAAATACTACCATTACATAATTTTCACATTCTAATTTCTAAGTAAGTTAATGCTATAAGGAACATTTAGAAACTGATGATGCAGGTAATTACTTCGGGAGCCACTTCATCATGGGTGGCGAGAGATTTGACACGCCACAGCCGGAAGCGTATTTATTTGGAGAAAATGCAGATTTGAATTTCCTTGGCAGCAGACCTACACCTGTAAGTATAATTATATTGAACTAAATTAATTTATCAAGCCATCAAAGTTTTATGATATTTTGAAGTGATTAAAGTGCTAAATGTGTAAGTAATCAAAAGGAAAGGAATCAACAACATAAGATATTTTTAAACTTTTTAGAATATCCTAAACATGCTGGCACTTAGAATGTCAGTGACACAATGTACCCTGGGTGCTTTTGAGATAAATAAGAATGTAAGTCCACTAAGGTCACCTAACTAAAGAACTTCTTCATTAAATAGATTGATTTACGTGATTCTGAATCTTACAAGGAAAATTGAATTGAATTACTTCATGATTAAGACAATATGAAATAATCTATGTATAATTCTGTCATTACCTGATTTATCACAATTAAATTAATAACAATTGACATGTCCTCAGTTCCCGTACCCCCCGCCACAGTCTAATGAGCCTACTAAAACATTAAAAAGTCTAGTAAATATACGTAAGGAGTCTTTACGTTTCGTACGCTGCCCTGAGCCCGTGGGCAAGTTGGCAGAGAACAAGATTGGAGATGGCATGATCAAGTCTACAGAAAATAATGGCAAAGGGACGTATTACAATATTGAGTTCACGTTTGATTGTGACGCAAGATGTGCTATCACTGTATTCTACTTTTGTACTGAAGAAGTCACTCCCACTGGTGTTGTGTAAGTACCGTTTTTATTATTATTTTGTTTTGCTACAACTGAGCTATAGTAACTGTTATTATGGCTGTCTTGATTGTAACACTTTGCGGGACACTAAACGCCCCCAGACATAACAACAATAATTTTCTATTGTATCTCGTTAGTGTTCCCTTCAATGGGTTAATCAATGGTGATGTAACCTTGTGTGCATACAGTGCATAACACTTTATTGTCATTAAAAAACATTTTAATTTCTGATCTGATGATTCATAAGTACATAACCTTTAATGCAGTTTAACAACAACACAAGTAAAATCGTAACATCCTTTTTTTTTTTTTTTTTGTGGATGGGAAATCATCAAATGACCCCTCCCGCTCTGGGTGGAGCGGAAAGGAGTGTCAGACTCTTACTGACTAAAACCCACCCGTGTTCCTTCCTTAGCCCTTTATGTTCCGGGCCAGCGGTAACCCTTTCGGACAATCCCGCTGACCCGGCAGATCGTAACATCCTTAAAACATCTTAAGCTATTTTAATGATAGCTACAATAATCAGACAGTGGGATAAAGTTTACCTTTGTGTTGTTTTAACTTTAATAAATAAATAAAGTCCATTAGAAGAAAAACTGAATGTTTACTTGATGAATATTTCCTGCCTTTTCTACCACAGTTACTACCCGCGCGACCCTGCAATGAACTCCCAGACGTACCACTACAAAAAGGGCGCAAACCAGCAGTTCTGTCAGATTTCACATGTGTTTGATCCTTCTAAGCATCCTGAAGAGGATCTGGTGTACAACGCGGACAGGGAGATCATACCTATCGCTATATACTGTGTCGTTGACGAGGGACAGGAAGGTAGGCATCTAATCTCTCTTCATGGAGTGATTTCCATTCTCTCTAATAAATTCGTCTTCTAAAAAAAAAATATGTGTGCTGTTACATTTTATACAATTTCTTCATCATAAACTACCTATTGACTAAAGATTAGCATGAAACATTGCAAAAGTAAAATAGCAGTTTCGTTTAGCATAAAAAGTGCGCCTGTTACTTTATTGAATTAGTTTTCGGTTTTTCCTCAGTTAGACTTTAAACAATTGATTATGTTACTGACGTTACCGTGTTGAAATGAGATTTTAATTGGAATTACGCGGGCCTCTGTTTGCGATTAAAAGTAAATTACAGTGCCGGGTGACGTGATATGCAGGTGAGGTCAACGACAACTGTTTCTTCATGTCAACGTGTAGGTAGGTATTCAATTATTTACCATCTTGTTGCACCGGCACTCTGATCCTCTAGTATTAAATTAAGTGGATCCACGTTACGTCAAGATGACGCGATAATGGTGGCTATACAGCTATACTATTTCGTCCGATGTAGTTAGACTAGTCTGCCTGTTATTATAGGTACAATAAACTGTCTATTCGCGTATTATAAAGAATACCTACACTATCTAACATGTTACGTTTCATAGAACAATCTTCTGATATCGGAAAAATAAAGAATCAGGAGAAGCTAAGACTAGGTACTGGCTGATCCACTGAACAGTACTAGGTATTTACTTGCGTGAGGTTTTAGGTTAGACTGGAAGCCGACCCCAACACAACATAGTTGGGAAAAGGCTAGGCAGATGATGATGATGATGATGAGTGGCTCGCGATAGATGTTGGATGTCTCACTGCGCCACTTAAATCACGGTCGGCACGAGGCGAGACGTTTCGAAGGCACAATTCTCTTTTATTATTAACCCATTAGTCAAATTCGTGTCTTACCTTGGACGCGAATCAAAAGCTTATATTAGCTTTCATAATTATACATACATAATCTGCTTTCGCGATTTATTTCCCAAATCTAAACATGAGTTATGGAAAAATAGCTTTAAATCCTACACAATAAAGTTCAGTTTACGCTACAACTTCAAACATTTTTATAACTTTTTCAATAGTGCTAGTCACTCTGAAATCAACTTAATTACGATTAAATTAAAGTTGATATTTGTTAAACTTGAAATAATATTAATTTGAAACATAAGTTTTAATAGACTTTAGGTACCTATAGACGCCAGCACATCAATCTACCCGAAACTGTCAAAATTTGCCAATCAACTTTGAACCTTCGGCTTTAGCGATGAAGTTGAAAATCTATTAAAGAAATTTGATAGATTGTAGTAGCTTGATGTGCTGGGTCTGTACATAAATTCACGCCTTTCTCCCATGGGGGTAGGCAGAAACTACAGATCGCCACCTGCTATGATCCTTACATACTCCTTTTGCTTCGTTTACATTATGTATCTGTTCATACAAGCACGCATTTCAAAATTATCGCCTCTGAACATTCCAACATTGTTTTTTTTTTAGCTGAAATAAGGCAGTCCCACACGACGATAGCGGTGGTGGAGAAGCACTCGGACGGCACGTACGTGCTGAAGGCGCTCAAACAGAAGCTGTTCGTGGACGGACTGTGCTACCTGCTGCAGGAGATATACGGCATTGAGAACAAGAACCTCGACACCAAGGTTAGTAGTTGCCGTACCGGGTTGGGTGGAGTATTATAGTGCAACTAATACAAGTATTAGAACATGTCCACAAAAACTAACATATCCACAAAAAACTGGCGATATATGGGTGTACTAAACATCTCTTCCTCACCTTCCGGGCATACCGGCTTAATATTGTGTTTGTATAATCTATAGAACAAATCCTTAATTATTTTATTTACTTGTCCGAAATCAAAATTAAAAGCCAAATCTCGGTAGAACTTCGTACTTGTTCAACAGGAGGCTGCCAAATCCATTCACATATTTTCCAAATTCAAATTACTTTTATCTCCTTCACAAACAGCCGAGTTCAGACGAGGAGACCGAAGACGGTGGCTCCGAATGCGTGATCTGCATGTGCGACGTAAGGGACACGTTGATCCTGCCGTGCCGCCACCTCTGCCTGTGCAACTCGTGCGCCGACTCGCTGCGCTACCAAGCCAACAACTGCCCCATATGTCGCGCGCCCTTCCGCGCGCTGCTGCAGATACGAGCCTTGCAGCGGAGAGCTGATAACGCACCCGCTCTGCCTGCTGCGGCCAATGATGTAAGTCACATTTTGGAACCTCACTTGGCATAACAAATGCTTATTTGTAGAGTTATACCTATATTTGGTGAGAGCTCTCACAGTACACAAAATATGAGCTAATATAATATAAAACCTATTTATATTGGAATAAATTTCACTTGCGAAATAATGAGAATATTTTGTACAAATATGCCATATAAAATGGTAGGATACAATAATACTACAGTTATTTATGAATTATCTGTGTTTTATTGCGATGTTTTTAAAACATTTAAAAGAGAAGTTTCCTTTTTAATCTTTATTTATAGCACATGTCAATTGTATTCTTATAATGTTTAAACAGGGCAGCACAGAGAACATCCCAGCAGGCTACGAGCCGGTATCACTTCTGGAGGCACTGAACGGGCCGCATCCCGCGCGTGCGCTTCCTCCTCCACGACCTGCCCCCGCCATCGCCAGCCCAGATACCGATACTGCTTCTCAGGTATGTTCAGTTTCACCACTTTTAATACACTGTGTAAATAGATAAATAAACCATTTATTTAAAGCACATAAAAGAAACGGCACATCATACAAAACCATAATTAAATGAATAAAAAATTACAAAATGTTAATTTTGAGTTTTGACACAGAGTAGTGAACAAATGGAGTACTAACTACTATGTCAGTCCGACGTAAAAATTAATGACCGCTTTAAATTTTAATTGGAATATTCTTGAACTATGTTTTATGTGAAACTGTATTTCATATTCAAATCTATTCAATATTAAAAAAAAAACATATTTGCGTCTACACTGTATATCACGCCAGCAAGACGTACGTCTATAATTAGTATTTCTAAAATGTTATGTTCAATTTCCTAGGCAGCAGAAATCTTGAACCGCTGCAACTTGGAGCGTAGTTCTTCTACGAGCTTGGGCAGCAGCGGCAGCAGGAAGGCCAAGAGCGGCTCCAAGGATGACGTCAAGAGTGTGCGAGACAGATCCGCGGCGCAAACTGTCACACCTGAGGTATGTAATGATTTGCGATGGAGTGCGATAACGATCTTTCGATGCCTGAATGACATTGTCAGAGGCGTTATTGGTAAAAAAAATGTGAAAAGTTCTTAGTAACGTTGTAACCTAGTACGTCCTTCCTTAGTTTGAAAGCGGAAATCACGGTTTTCCTTACGATTCCAATGTTCATTCTGGATGTTTTCGTTGCGAGTTCAAAGAAAATAGAATAATTTCCGTAGGACTGCGTGTAAGCTTATTCAGCTTATTGTGTCAGTATTTTTCTAATTGGCCGCCAATGTAGATCTGGCTCATAGGAGTTGCAGTGGGAAGGTAGAGTGTACTAAAAAATAAATAGATTTTCTTCTGTTCTTTACTTGCACTGAGCCTGATGTTAAATCATTAAGTTTTGACAATAACATACATAATAAATGTTGTGTATATGTGCAGTTCCGCATGTCAGTTCTGCTGGCTCGTGAGGAAGAAGCCAAGCGCGCCGAGGAGAAGGCGGCCGCTGCCAACAGTCCGCTGCTCTACAACCACAAGATCGTCAACGGAGACAAGATCTCTAAGGTACCAATGTGTATTTTTCACACATCCGGTCCAGTTGAAAACCAGCGTCAGACACTACTTAGTTGTCTGGCATTTTTGCTGAACTGGACCTTTTTAGCAAGCCGTGACACACTTTCCTGCTAATTTCTTACATCGAACTTTCCACTTTTTATTTGATCTTTTATTTGTTTTTATCTGATGTATATATCTGGTCTGGTGTATTTTGTGTCTTTTAGTCTGTGCTAAATAAATGTATTTACTTTCTTTCTTTTTTTGCGGCACACGAATACACAAAAATATGGGCATCAAAATAACATGACCCGTTATGTCTGTAATCAAAATGAATGAAATATCTAATTATGTTATTTGTTATGATTAATTTCTTGTTTACAGTCCTCCCTAAGCCTGGAGTACCCTGGCGATATGGAGTCCGTGCAAGAGGCGTCGGGTTCTGACGATGAGGCTCGTGCGACGCACCCGGAACCCGATAGTGACGCCGAGCGACTGTCGCCGCTGCTCACACACCCTACTGTTAACGGGGTGAGAATACTTGACCAGATTTGAAATAATAAAAATCAAGCCGCCACTATCTAGACGACGCACGGCGCAACGAGTCTTGTAGATTCACAGGAGTTCCTGAACCTATGTACCATCTCTCACTTTATGATCCTTATTGTTAGTGCCACATGATGGTGGGGTTAAACTTCCTCTTTCTCTTCTCCCTCTTGAGCCTAACATTGAAAATCCAACAGAGTGTATCCCTGCGCGTCAAAAAAATACACTCGGCGACTTTCGGCACTAAGCAGTGCGTTGCAAATCCAGTGTGCAATAAAAAATGCCCGCGTAACAATCGCCCTTGGGTACAAGGGCTTATTCATTATTCAATTCTGCACAATAAAGTCCTTCTCAAGATTCACCTAAGACCAGTAGTTCTGGAGATATAAAATTTTATCGAAATGTCGTTTATCTATAACTAGCTTCTGCCCGCGACTTCGTCCGCGTGAAATTTCACCCTCTCCCCATTTACCCCCTTAGGGGTTGAATTTCGAAAAATCCTTCCTTATTCCTTGTCTACATTATATAGGGTGTCTGGTAATTAGTGACCGATACTTAAACACGTGATTTTACTCATCATTATGAACAACTTTTACTATGGGACCAAACCTGAAATCGCGAAAAAAAAATCAGCTGTTCCCTACATTTATGTTCGCTTAACCCGTCAAAATGTAGGGAGCAGCTGATTTTTTTTTCGCGATTTCAGGTTTGGTCCTATAGTAAAAGTTGTTCATAATGATGAGTAAAATCACGTGTTTAAGTATCGGTCACTAATTACCAGTCACCCTATATAGGGAACCTCTGTGCAAAATTTTAGCTTTCTAGGTCCAAGGGTTTGGGCTGGGCGTCGGAGTCAGTCAGGACTTTTCTTTTTATTTATATAGAAGATAGATAGATTGATATTGTAGGTCTAACCTATTATTTTATTAATTATAGGTTGTTTTCTTCTTCGTTTTGGTATTCTGCTTACTAAATAGTTTAATCTCTAGTAATGTCAGTGTAAAACTATGTTAGATGCTATAGGTCAGTATCGCTTTTTCCGATTGTCATTTATTGTAAGTGTACAATATTGGTGGTAGGGCATTCAAAACATGCCTGTCTTGACAAAACATGGATGTGTATATTGCACTTCACTGCTATTTTGAGCATAACAACATAATTTATTTAGCATAACGCAAAATTTAGATAATTAGTTACCGCTTTACCTGTCATTTTGTAATCTGTATATTTTGAGAACCATTGTTACTACGAGATTCTTGTATGTGTTTTTTTTTTATGTAAAATTTAATAAGGAGTAAACTTGTATCATTAGTTAACGAAAAATCAATTTTGGGACCTCAGACAGTCCTTTTTTGTTTTCGCACTACTTATTTTTCACACAGATATTCTAATGCCCGAGGAAAGATAATACCGGCGATAAATCTTAACTAGGATTTATTTCGCGAAATTAAAGGCAACTCGCCTTTAATTTTACTTATTTTCCTGGGTTATTCGCTCTATCCTTGAAATCCAATTCGGGAACTTGACTCTATAGTTTCTTACCTTTTTATTAATTTGTTATGCAGACAGTATCAAGCCTGGGCAGCGGGTCTCCGGGCACAATGCGTGCTGTGAGCTCTGCGCTGCGCCTGTCCGCGCCCGCACTCGCGCACATCGACGACACCGACACGGACGAGCCCGACCACAAGCACAACTGTCAGTATGCCAGTCAGACATACACCCACACTGCCCACACATACACATACATAAAATAACAAACACACGGTGAGCTCTGCGGTGCGCCAGTCCGCGCCCGCGTGGCACACATCGACGAGCCCGGTACGGCACTGTGCCAGTCACCAATTCAAATATACACCAACACATACATATAGACATACAATAACAAACACACATTTTTTTTGTGTCACGGAATAATGGTATCCAAATGGTTTGCCAATGTGCAAGTGACTAACTGGAAATATACTTTAACTTTTTGCATGGGACATTATAATAATTAGTGTAATGTGGGTGTACCTATTATACACCTCTGTATTCCCCATCGGGAAATACAGGCTTGTTATTATGTCTAAATAAGATCTAAGAATTAACATATTATAAGATTCCGTCTTTGCCACTTTCACTTCCGCCTTGTCTTTGCATATTGGCACTCCATCTGTACACTACTCCGTGTCCACCAACACAATGACACTCTACTAATATAATATCTCTCATGCTCCTAATAGTCATGTAAATTCAAACTTCGAACGTCCGCTAGTAGGCCGCTATTTATTTCAACCAACTTTCAATTTGTAGATATTATTACGTGGAAGCTTTGCTTGGAAATAAGGGTGATATTACACTAGCAACCTAGTGAACGCTAGTATGATTTTGCCCTATAAGCCCATTTTGAATGTCTATAGGTGATTGTTCATTTCGTTATTCAGTAATCGTCCTGTCTGATATGGTTTAGGATAATTAATTAGGTAAGATTGTAAAGTGAATTTTACATAAACGCAATACTCCTGTGCTACAACACTACAGACATTATGGTAGAGTAGCTCTTTCCTCATACATAGTGTGTTTAAAGCATGTTTAAACTAAACCACAATGATTTAGATTTTCATCGATAGTAATGTCTCAAATATTTTGGTAATAGAATTAATGATTATATTTAGCATTTATATGTCCATAAAAGGCGCTTTAGATAAGCATACCCAATAAGAGCAGTCATCCATAAAATCGACATGCTTATTATTAGAACTTACCGCATCCTATCAGAAGGGAACGCGCGTGGCCCCTCCTAGGGCATACAATAGCAAAGACAGGAGTAGTGTCATCGTGAAAAGTTGATAATTGGGTGTAAAATCGCACGCAGCGAGCGGAACACAGTCTCGTAACGATGTGGAGTCGCCGGCAGTCGCCGAGGACTCAGATTATTTCACGCCGGAAGACACCAACACGACCATTCTGACCGTTCCTAAGATGAACAAACTTGCAGTAAGTCCGCCATCTTGCATCAGCTGTCATCGTAGTCGTGACGTCATCATTGAGCTTTGTTTGTGTGCGTGTTAATTCGGTTTTGGTTTACGCGATGTTCTTTTATTTTCCGCGTCGTGTTTAATTTGCACTTTCATTACTATCATGTACTGCATCCGTATTGTATGAATGTTGTTGAGGTCACACTGGCACGTTGCAGGAGCCGAGCGATGCACTGCGTTAACCACATAACGTAGCTTGAGGTCAAGGCATTGTGGGGCTTTTGAAACCCAGTTACATGAGCATATTATTGCCGGACAAAATGTTACACAATGTAACAATTTCTTAACCAAGTGTTTTTTAAACAAACCTCATTAGTCTGGCAACAATATGAGCATTATAATTAGAAATCTGGCTTTTAAATCTGCATCATCATGTCCTAATATAAGTATCTGTTACAGGAGCCGACTAACAATGGAGATTGTACTCCCCAGCGTTGGGCCTTGCCGCATCACGTCACGTCATTACCTGGTATGTAGCGTGTAAAGTACAAAATAAGTATACCATGCAAATAAAAAAATTATAATTTGCCCTATAAACTCAAATTAAATTAGCGAAACTGCAGACGCGATGGGTTTTTATAGCTTAACATTATTAAGTATACGAAAAAAAATGCGCGCGCGGCACTGTACACGTGATAGAAGTGAAACTTTAAAGAATAAAAGAGATTTAGTGTCGAGAGACAGAGAGAGTTATATCTTTCTTCTCTCTCATGTAACGAAATGTGCCTAAACGTGACACGTTCTTGAAATTTCACTCTTAACTCTCGTCCAATTATGGAATCGCCGCCTAAGAAGTTTCACTTCAAAAATATGATTTGATGATTTTGTTTCCGGGGGTCAACGACCGTGTAGGAAGTGAAGTTACGCACTGTTCCGTTACCCTAATATCGCTAACTAATTTAATTTGACGCTCTATTCAGACACGTAGTAGGGATTACGGGACAAGGGTATGTCTGCGGCTTACCCAAAAGTTTCGTGCGGTGACCACCTTTGTCCAGTCGTGATCTTCAATAAGCTGTGCCATCACTACATCAAGTAACATTTATCCAGGAACACCCTTGAGCCAGTCCAGCGTGCGCTCATCGGGCGACTCGTACAGCTCCACATCATCCACCCGCCAGCTGCTGGCGCCAGTAGCTGGCTCGCCGCTCGCTACGGACACCGCTTGCTAGCGACCACTGCCACGTCGCAAACCTCATCCGTACCAACCGACACAGTTATACAACCACGTCGAGTACACGCTGCCACCTTACTAAGGAATGCTCCAAACTTGAGCTTCCTTGTGACTGATCGACTGATGTGGCTGCTTCCATTCAATAAAGCCACATTAAACGTTTGTATAACGCCTAACGCAACGGGTGTACGGTGAATAAGCGATCGAGGATCTTACAAACCTAAACGACGTATGCAACGTACGTACGTAACATTTCGTAAAAACAGTATAAGTATGTAATAAGTATATAATAATAATATAAGTGGCTTTATTTAGTAATAAGCAAATTAGACGGTTGATTCGCAGCTATATTGCAGGTTCTATACCTATATCATTGTATGTATCGCTTTAGTTATAAGGAATAAATAATAATAATATAAATAACATGTATAAGTGGGCCCCTGCCAGAGGCCCCAGAGACCCCTTGCAGAGGTCTTTGTTGGAGCGAGATATAATTTTGCCACTTCATACAAAGTCCACTTGGGGCCAGTGCACATCGGCGGACGGCACTGCAGAGGATTTATGTAATACTAGCAGCGCCCCGCGGTTTCATCCACATAAGTGACGTATAGACGTACATACAAGTTACTTTCGAATTTATAATATTAGTACGAATTTTAATCGTTATCTAATCGAAATAAAGCATATATTTCAGTGCTCCTCAAAAATTCGGAGGTCATTCTTTCTGCTGCTGGCCGTGCCGTGTGCGCTGGTCTTTATGCTACTGGCCGGGAACTAACCTTGCCTCATTGGTGTGAGAGCTCATATTTTATTGCTGAACTGAAGTAAAATGATTATTTATTACACCCTGAATTGGGCGCACCGAAAATAATGTCATTCAAATAATGTTTTCTTTGTTTTGCATAATAAGTTGCTTCTGGTTTATTAGTCAAGCTATATATATCGTAATTTTTTAATATTATGACCACATGGCGACACCGTTTTTGATTTCGTAACACTGATTAGATTATGGATAAAAATGTAGTATCCAGGATGAAATGCTGTTTACTCAAACTTGCCACAAGTAAAGCTGAAAATTATTCTATGTGGGGTGAATTTTTGATTATGTTCTGTATATATTTGCAATCATAGCAGTACCCACATCCGTCCTTTTCTGTGTATTTGCTGGACATGGTCATCTGTCTTAACTATTTCTCAACACTATTTAACTTTATGCTCAATTTTTATACTTATTTTTTTTTTCCTAATTAAGGCAGCAATTTATATCCAATATTATTTAGAAAGTAAGATGTCAATAATCTCTAAATTTAATGAAAAAAAAAACGTTGATATAATAGTAATTTCTCATAGTAAAAATATATAATATTAGAAGTTTAGGGTAGTTATTAAATTTAAAAATATTTATGAATGTTGCTGTAGCATCTATTGGACTATAACAGGTCCAATACATTTTCATGTAAAGGTCTCTCAGGTAATCAATCAGTGTACTAGCCCTGCACTACACTTATTCGCCATAATGCACAATACAAAATATAATTATACCCTATTTTCATTCAAATTAAGTTTATTTTGTAATAGTGCGTTTTTATGAATAATTGTACAAATACAAGAAGTGTAGTGCTAGCATGAACTGTGGTATCAGCAATGGTGTAGGTAGGAGGTATAATGTGAAATGTATTTTCGGGTAAGATAGTTGTTAATAGAGGATGCAATGTATTAGAGTATAAAACTAATGGGTAGGACATTATTCATAGACTGATTAAGAACATTCCTATAATTTCATCAGCAGAATCTCGAATTATGTAAAATATATTTCTGCACATGCTTTTTTTGTGTGTAGCCTCACTAACATTTTTTTATAAAGCTGTATAAAAGTGTATTGTTTGATTAAAATAAACTTTTAATAATGTTCAAGAGACTTTTTTCTATAACTGGATAAAATAAGGCAGAATAAATTTTAACCTTTTGAACGCCAGAGCATAAACGCACGCGCGTGCCCTCCACGCCAAGCCACAATTTTAAGTATTTAAGGAATACATTTAAAAACACACAAAAGTAATGATTTAATTGTTTATTTCGTGATAAAGTGCACCGCATTTTTTGTCACATATGTCGCTCGTAATAGGATAGGCGACACACGACTGGCGTACCTACAGGGCACGCGCTTGCTTATCACGTATATGTGACAATGGCGTTCAAAGGGTTAAATGAACCTTTAGTATAAAAGTTTATTGTGATGATGTTGCACTTATAGTTTAATAAACTAATTAATACAAAACTACAGCAGATTAATAACTCTAAAAAATAATAAAGGCTTTTAAACAAAAATCTAAATAGGATTGTATTAGACGTAACACTAAAAATATAATTACTATTTACATAAATCCATTTTGTGTAAAAATCTGTATAAAAGTAATCAAGTCTATATTCTAATAAATATGATTATGATAATTGACTTGAATAAAAGTATTCTCAGCTTTGGTTAGGCATTGTTTGCATATTGTAATTTGAATTTTCTGAATGACAACCATCAGAGGTGCTAGGACCAGAAACTTTCTTCATGGCTTGTCGCCGAGCCGCATACGCAGACATTCTGGTTAGTCTGGCCTGCCTCTGCTCTGGCGATTCATTGGCCAGCCTTTTGGCAGCATAGGCAGACATTCTTGATAAGCGTTTAGCTCTCTGTTCACTGGTCTCCTTGGATAATCTTTTAGCTGCATATTCTGACATGCGCCTCAGCCTGCTGGCTCGCTGATCAGGGGTTTCGTTAGCGAGCCTCTGTGCGGCGTAAGCAGACATTTTTGCCAAACGCGACGCTCGCTCGTCTGGCGATTCACACTTAGGAACCGAATCTCTGCGACGTCTCCGTTTTTCGGGTTCCAGCAGCATGAGCGGGTCCAACTCCTGTGTCGATGACATCGAATTCGAATCATCTATCTCATAATTTTTATCACAACTAGTTTCATCATACTCTTTTTTGACATTATCATAAGATATTAGTTCAAGTTCAGAATTCATATCTGTAACGGTAAGCGTGTTGTCCATTTTGCTATATTCAGATTTTACATTAGAGATCCACTCATTATTTGCTTTCGCTATCACCATTTTCTTCCAGGAACAATCAGATGAATTCAAATCACCCATATTGATTGTTCAAGGATAGACGTATCCATAGAACCATAACGAACTCGACAATATAAAAACTTATTCAAGGTACCAAATACACTATCAGATCTTTAATTTCACTACACAATTGCATGGATATTACAATCGATTCTGACCGAAATAAAAAAAAATAGAATTGCCGATGGCGAATGGCGGCCAAGGGTGACAGTGAGTGAGTGACATGACAGCGCAAGAGACGAAAAAACCTACGGTAGAATGGTAGATAATCATCTTTTCCCAACTATGTTGGGGTCGGCTTCCAGTCTGACCACAGACACTCCCTTCCGCTCCACCCAGAGCGGGAGGGATCATTTGATGATTTCCTATCTTCAAAAAAAAAAAAGCCGGGCGTAAATGTCTGGAAACCTGAATCATGAATGCAATGATTTCAAAAGTAGTAGAAGTAGCTAGTAATATATATGTCAATGCATGAATGCCTTTCTGAATTCAGCAAGTGAATGATCTGGTAGTTCAGATCCACCTTGGCTCCGTTATACCAACGCTTGTCAATCGCCAGGTGTCAGATTAATCTGAAAAATTAATTACCGTAAAATCGGCATGTCAGCAAATTGTGTGGCGTGTATAGGAAATACATAGTATGCAATCTGAACGTTCTGGTTTCAGTTTTTACGCCCGGCCCATGTTTCTAAGGCTAAGCGCGCACCAGGAAATATAATCTTTACGGAAAATAATCACTAATCTGTGAACAATACCAATATACTAGAGTTCGCGCATTGAGGTAAATAATCGCTTGAAAAAATATATCAGCGTTCGGGAATTTATTTCACTTATAGACATGCGATTAATAAAATCGCTTCGCGGTGCGCGCTTAGTCTAAAGCCTCGCATCGTCGTCGTCGTACGCACTAGCCGTTTCGAGCGACATATCATTTTTATCGGCTATCGGTTTTTACCGAGACATCAAAGACCAGAGACAGTCGCGAGATTTGTCTTGTAAGTTTTATGTGGTGGACGCATATATTACTTTACTCTATGGGTGGACGTTAAAAAAGTGCTCTGTGGGTGGCACGGACGTGTTAGGCAGCTTCGCGTGTACAGGGTATGTACCGATAACAATAGAATTTCTATTGTGTCTGCTAATTGGACATGCGACGGTTACAACGTACAGACGCCAGCAGGTCAACCTACCCGAAACTGTCAGATTTTCCCAATCAACCTTGAACCTTATGCTTTAGCTGTAAAGTCGAAAATCTATTAAAGAAATCTGACTAATCAAGGGTACTTCTATTCTTAGTCTGTGAACTTAATACTGACCAGCAAATTGCATAAAACGTAAAAATATTTGAATTTCGCTTTTTTTTTATTTTTGATTTTTCTTCATCCTTACCACCTCTTGAGTAGTATATTCCTTGCTTACCACAGTTCCTTCCATAGGAGGAAAACAATTTGTGTTACTTGCAACACTAAAAGTAGTTGCCAGTTTATTTTCGATTTGGAAAATAGACAACAATTTTATTGATTCAAATTCGTGTCACACAAATTAAATATGTAATTTTAAAGAATATAAAGATATTACATTCTCAACAAAAATGAAAAATATCATTTATAATCATTATAAACCTTAGTAGCGATGTATTTTTGTATTTGTTCAGATTGAGCTCATAAAATTTGCGAAATACGTAAATTACTAGCAACACTTAGCATGTGAGTTGTCAAAAAGTTGGCATTTAATCCATCTGTTTTATTTAGAAAATCTATTTTCAACTCATTCTGCGGCTAACATTAGGGTATTTTTTTTATTTTCTGGAATACTAATATGGAAATATACATTATATTACAACCGGTCCTACAAAAGCTGTTATTTGTTTCATAAGATCATTAAATTCCGTGGAACACGTAAAGCATCTGTGATCCGAATTCGTAGCTATTTGTTTCACTATTTTCATCTTTTGTTGTCTTTGTGTTAAATTAATCTCGCGTTGTTTTGTTTCTTAGGAACTGTAACCCAAGGGAAGGGCATACGATACAGTAACATGATGACATAATGGCGTAATAGTTTGTTGCTGTTGTTGTCGATTGTCACTAAACATGGATAGTATACCCGACTCACCAGTGAAAATGAGCCCTCTCGTGGAGCCCGAGGGCTTCCCGGAGAATGAGACGGATTATTCGAGCGTCAGAGGAAAGGTAAACATTAACATTGTCTTTGTTTACTAACATTTTTGTTCCCGCGAAAATTACGTCTACTCACATCTCCCTGTACCTGTTATACATAGTTATGGATAAGTACTAACGTACTGTTATATGAATTAAATGATTGCATGAATCTCTTGATTCTCAAACTAGAATTCACATAGGAACTTTAAGATCAAATACTTACATTGAAGTAAAACAAACCTTGTTAAAAATACGTCATAAATACTTACCTTTATAATAAAAGAACAGTTTCGTAACTAAAAACATAGTATTAAATTATGATTTAACAAAAACGATCCGCCCCTAAGACGACCCACTGACCAGATAATAATTATAATTGTATTGAATATTCCAATAATCTATAGGCATTATTGCCTAACAAGTTATTGCATCATATCAATATTGCACCACTTTGTTTATGAATTGTCCCATCCACTGTAAAATATGTGAAGGAGGATCTTCAATGAACTAGTTATCATTATCAATCAATACAACTTGGCACTATAAAGATAGAACAAATAGCTAATTACGGAACTGACCACAGCTCTATCAATGTGACTATACATTGACTTTCCAGGACAAAGCTATTAGTTATTTAAATCAACAGATCAGACAAACAAACTCACTATCCGGTTCATTATTTTTGCATAAATAAAATACTAAGTAAAAAAACTGCTGCTGAGCAAAGGCCGTAATATAGTTATTAAAAACGTGCGGTTGGGGGCCCCCCTCATGGACGAAGTTCCTTACACAATACTACGAAAGAGAGAGAGAAAGCCGCATGGAGGAAGCATACTGCTTTTTCAGCATGATAATTTCTACTAGTTAACTCCTACCACAAGCAGTCCAATAATTTATATTTAAATTAGTACTTAATAATATTACATAACATATATAAAAAAACTCAGCATTTAAGACAGGCTTGCCATTAAGTAATTTAACATTATTTCTTTTAGATGGTTCTTGTGAGCCCTACAGCCGATGAGTATGAGCTGCTCCGCAAGCAGCTGCTGGAAAGGCTGGAGTCAGGCAACGGAGAGATAATATACGACATAGGGCAAGGAGAAGGTAACTATTATATTTTATAATTCGTAATGTAACTCGAGCAGAGTGAACAAAAAATAACATGAAAAGACAATATTTTTTTTTTAACTTTGGTTAATTTAACAGTGCAATTTAAAATCCTACACAAGGCTGATTTTTCAATAGTCAGATAACTTTTATTTGAAGAATAATTATGGCAGTTTGACATATATTTTCTATACAAAAGCTGTCAAATTGCAATATTTATTCCTCAGATAAAAGTTATCTGACTATTGAAAAATCAGCCCTAAGACTAACTACTATCAGTGTAACTGATAACAATACTGATTGACAACCACAAAACAATTATAGTTCCTGTCTCACAGTGCAATAGAATTAATCCTTTTGTAATTGTGTGTAAACAAATATAATTCAATCAACATGTTGTGGTTTAGCATAGTAGGTACTTATTTTTTTGCCTGAAGCTTTTACAATACTGGTCAATATTTCATCACTAATTTATGAGTAACATCTACCTGTTTCAAAACGAAGAGGAAAATCATATATGTTAATATACATGATTTTCCTCTCTCATTTATTATCATTATTATTGATTACTCTTGGGTAGTCCCAAGAGTAGCAGACCACATGACAATAGCTGTGCAGCATTAAACCAATTCTGTGAAAATATTTTGATTCCACAAATCCTTGGCTGGAGTTAAGGGAATTCTTGGAACCATAAATTCTTTGGGATTGCGCACACCTGCCAAAGCGCAGTGTATCGCGCGTTTATTTAAAAATGGGTGCAATGTCAAGATGAAAAGTCATTTATTCAAATTAGGCTGAGAATGAGCACTTTTCGAATGTCAAAATTGCATAATACAGTCCCCCGGCACGTCCGCCCTTCACCACTTCCTAGTGCTTTTGCTGGGGACAAGTGGCGCAACAAACTCCCCAGCAGCACAGTCATGTTGATAGGTACTACCTTTATGGCTGTGAAAACCGTGTGTACTGGCCCTTAGATTTAGTCATCATCGTGGTCAATTACGTCATCAAGTATTTTAATGATAATCAAAAGATAAGATAATTTATAATTTCATGAATTCCATGTAAAAGTAGATAATACAGATATTACAACTTGCAAGTCTATTATCTTATCGAAGTGATCAGTCGGACACACGTGCATGCGGTAATGTGGTAATATCGATCACTCTTAATAGTGCGTTGCATGTTACCGCGAATGTAATACTAGTATTTGCGGGAAATTTATTGATGATTCACACACGAGCTTCAAGATTACACGGTGTAAGGGCGTCGATGCGCATTTTTTTTAAATTACGGGCAAATAATGTCCACGCTGCGCTGGTGGGTCTAGAATTATTTACGGAATTCATGGAAACAGTATGTGCGTCGATGTCCCCTACACACCCCCTATACGCCTTGAACTTGGTAAATCCAATAAGGAAATACATTTATAAACCCTTAAGAATTCAAAAATTCTTTAAAATATTAAAGTAACTCCTCTGCAGCCGTCGACAGTGGCGTAACTATAGGGTGGCATTGGGGCAAAATGCCACGGGCCTCCAGCCAGAGGGCCCGGCCCGAGAGGGTCATAAGCACAGGAGGATCCTAACATAAGGAATCAGGTGATCAATTTTGTAGGGGAAAATATGAAATGTACGCGGAAAAAGTCGCGAGAGAAGTGCCAATAAAAAAAAACTAATGTTGGTTGAGCTTCTTTACATTGAGGGAGGGCCCCAACCGCTTGAATTTGCCACGGGCCCCAAACGGTATAGTTACGCCACTGGCCGTCGACTTGTAAAAGTATTCTTTTCTATTATAGTAAGTACATGGTCTTGTTGTATAGTTAAACATAACACGTGACGCGTGTCAAGGGCATGCCTATTCAATCTGTACAAACATTAAACAAAGTTGAGTGGAGCACGCTAGACCTAGCAGCCGGCAGCCGTATAATTTAAATTTAATTTTTGATAACGTCTATTTGGTATTCAATCAATAAAACAAAATCCTCTTTCCTAGCGCCTATATCGCTTTAGGAACTAGTTTGCGTATAATAGGTATTTTCTGGTAGCATACATCTATCTCGTCATATTGGTTGCCTTAGCCCCAGGCGACACAAGTCGACAACGAACGATCGCGAGCTATCGATAGCGAGCAGTCGTTCGCTAACACGAAATTACTTGGTGGCCTCTCGGTCTCTATAACGATTGGCACACAGTGGAGTTTGCCTAACCACGTGAAACCACGCTTTCGAATGTTCACTAAACGCTCGTGAACGAATGTTCGCGAGAGTGACACTTCATGAGGTAGTAAATGCAAAGCCAAAGCAGTCAAAAACGAGATTAGATTTAGCAAGTCTTTTCTGGTGCCCTGACTGTTGGTCATAATGTCCTCATCATCTGTGCAGACGGGCGTGGTCTAACAGTAGACGAGTACAGCGCATCAGTAGCGACGCTGCAGTCGCTGGTCAGCGGCGAGCGCGTGTCATGCGTGGAGCTGCGGCGCTGGGAGTGCGGCAGCGGGCTCACCGGCCAGTACCTGCTGCGTGCCGAGCTCGACCACACCGACTTCATGGAGATCAGGTGTGACAGAGTTATAATGTGATGGTGATCAGCAGTAGTCTAGGTAGATCTTCGTGGAAGAATTCGTCCCCGGAAATAGTCGCTATGCAACGTTGCCGTGTTCTGATTTCAAGGGTCGATACTATGCCCATCAAATCAGAACGCTCCATGTTCCTTCGGGCCTGTGTGATTACGAGTTTTTCAGGTTTGTTTCTGAAAGATGGAAACGCACCTGCTATGTGGATACCTCGGGTATTGCAGAATACCATAGGCGCCTTTGTTGTCAAACTATAACATAAAACACATAACCCTCCTTTTGGGCTTCGCCGCAGTCGGGTAAAAATAAGAAAATTACTATGAATGAATGTTTTCTACCACTTCTGATACTTTCTGCGTTAACCATGAACCTGTTCCAAACTAGATATTTTTCTCTTTCCACAATACAGAGTGGCAGTAGTAGGCAACGTGGACGCGGGCAAGTCAACTCTCCTGGGTGTACTAACTCACGGTGAACTAGACAACGGACGAGGGTACGCGCGACAGCGGCTGTTCCGACACAAGCACGAAATGGAGAGCGGGCGGACCAGCTCTGTGGGCAATGATATACTGGGCTTCGATAGCATGGGTGAGTTCTATGTACATGCCGAAACAAAACACGAAAAATGGATTTAACAATGGCTTCGCTTCTGGCATCGTAACGTCGCTATGTCGTCACGTTGACGCGGCGTTTGTAAAGCATATGTATTCGACGAACGCTTATGCGGGATGTGGCAGGTGACTAAATAGTTTGCATTAAATTGTAGAATGTTATTTTTTAATAGTTTCTAGGAGAGTTAAAATCTCCAAAATCGTCGTCCCAGTGATGACGCTGTATGTTATAGTTGACTGCTTGATTCGCGACTAAACCTCATTGTCTACGAAGCGGGACAAGGCCAGTGAGGAAAAGTGTTCTTATAAAAAGGTTTAGTGCGCTTAATGAAATACAAAAACTGCTTGTTTATTTTCGTTTTAATCATGTTACTTTTAATTAAATCTCACAAAGTGTACTAGGATTTAATAACACAAAGATTAGAACGTAAAACCTGCACCCTAATTGCGTAACACACTGTCAATCGGAATCTGAATAATTTTGAAGAAAATTGCCAATGCATTGCTTCATAAGTTCGAAAAATTTGTCTGCTCAACACGTAAATAACGCAATGAATGTTGTTGAACTGTCAAAATGAAACCGATTCCGATTGATAATGTGTTACGCAATTGTCCCTCTGATGGGAACGTTGGATCAATGATTACGATAAGAACACTATAAGTACTTTGTTGTAGTACGATTACATCAACGACGAAGCAAGAGTAACTTATACAGGGTTATTGGGAAAACATTAACAACCTCTTAAGAGGTCATTGTACTCATCATTATGAACAACTTTTACTATGGGACCAAACCTGAAATCGCGAAAAAAAAATCAGCTGTTCCCTACATTTTGACGAGTTATACGAACTTAAATTTAAGGAACAGCAGATTTTTTTTTCGCGATTTCAGGTTTGGTCCCATAGTAAAAGTTGTTCATAATGATGAGTACAATGACCTCTTAAGAGGTTGTTAATGTTTTCACCCTTCATTTTGGCGTTGGTATTCTGGTAACAAAAAACACATGTACGCGTCATCTTGAGATCATGCTTCTTTTTCGTCGGTTAAATACTATAATGACACGTTGTTTCCATCGAGATGGTTAAAGCGTTGCTACGGCGTAATACTGCAATAATTGGATCAATGTTGAAACTCGCTTGTAAAGCGATGTATACATATTCATATAACACGGTACTTGGTATAATTAGTTCATTTAAGTAGTTAATACTGTGATATTAATAGAACTTGAACGATCACTGATAAACTTACTTATCTAGTTATGCAATTAACTTATGTAACCGTCCGTTAACAGTACCGTTGTCGACGTACGCTATGAATGAGTCTCTATACCTACTACACAATACACCTACTTTGTTTTTTGTACTATTTCTTTCATTAAACTTAACATAACTAGCGAAATGTGGGTGTACGTACTATAATTACTCCTCTGCCTCACCCTTTCAGAAAAAAGGCGTGATATTTTGTGTTCTTTCATTAGAGACTCGTCCGAGATGGACCAAAGAGTAGTAGAACAAGGGATGTCCTCCTATATCAACGAGTGTTAGCCCAGCTAGAATCATCTTCTGAAACAACGAAGGCATTTGCACAACATGCGACTGAATACTTTCTAATTTCATGATAAGAAACTAGAAAGGCTTGTAATACATACAAATTACTTTCACTTTATAAGAGCAAGGCTTAGAATTGATATTCTTTTGAACATTCTTTAGGGTCACGTACCCAAAAGTAGCCACCGGAACCCTGTTACTAAGCCTCTGCGGTCCGTCCTTCCGTCCGGCTGTCTGTCCGTCCGTCCAGCTGTCTGTCCGTCCGTCCAGCTGTCTGTCAGCGGGCTGTATCTCATGGACCGTAATACGTAGACCGTTGTTTTTTTTTACAGAGTGTGTGGTACACCCCATTTTGCCAGTTACCGGGCACAAATCCAGACTGCTATAACTGAGAAATTCTTATATGAAAAACCATATAAGTATCACTTGCCTGCTTGCGCCCACTAGACTAGACCAACGAGGCAGTCTCAATAATTATTAGCATAAAAGACGTAGAATAATGTTACAATCCCACGTTGCGTACAGGTAACGTTGTAAACAAGCCAGACCACGGCACCCTCGACTGGGTGAAGATCTGCGAGAAATCTTCCAAGGTCATCACGTTCATCGACCTGGCGGGCCACGAGCGCTACCTCAAGACCACCGTGTTCGGCATGACCGGACACGCGCCCGACTTCGGCATGCTTATGGTGAGACGCTTGAAAATTGTGATGTCGCTCGTACAATCTTTTCACAGTTATTTTACAACAACATAATCAGCCTATAATGTTCCCACTGCTGGGACACAGGCCTCCTCTCGGTGAAAGGGAGCGAGCCGTAATCCACCACGCGGGCCCAGTGCGGGTTGGCAGAAGCCATATGTCTTCGAATTTTTGGTTCTAGGACATGCCGGTTTCCTCACGATATTTTCCTTTACCATTTTGAGAGCAATGGTGATGAAATAATTTACACAAAGTAAAGCGCCTGTCTGGGTTCGAACCTACGACCTACAACTCGTAAGTCGCGGCCGTTACCACTGAGCCACCACTGCTCTGACAGTTATTTTATAAGAAAGAAAAAAATAGACACACACTTAAGTACACAAAAAAAAAACATTAAAAACTTTATTGTAATAAGTAACAGTATTTTATCTCAGACAGCAACCAAACAGCAATATAGTACGAGAATGAAGGTCAGAGGGTAAAATAACTTTGAAGGGACTGTAGGAGTACGCTGGTTAAATAAACTGTAGAAAAGGACTTCCCAAATGTTTATTAGCTATCTTTTTCTCAATGAGTAATGTCTTACTAAGTAACTCGTGGTTTTGATTACAAAAATACAACTTTACGACTTGAAGATATCGTAATAAACATCCTTGTTTTCTTCATCGACTGCATCGGATGCACTTTTGTTACGTGGTTACAATTTGATACTAACAGGGCTTTTAATTTCGTAGCAGTAAGGACTACTATCGTAGTTCATGTGTGTTACCACTGATGTGCGCTTGACCTTATTATGAGCGGCAATCATGACTCAATATCCCTAAAAATTTCTTCTTATTTTAATCCATTCTTGATGTCGAGTTTTGCTCTTTTTAATGTAAATATAAAAGTTGTGACATATCCTTCCATTTCCTTAGATCGGTGCCAACGCAGGTATAGTGGGCATGACAAAAGAACATCTAGGTCTTGCGCTAGCCCTCTCCGTGCCAGTGTTCGTGGTAGTGACCAAGATCGACATGTGCCCCCCAAATGTTCTGCAAGACAACCTCAAGCTGCTCATCAGGATCCTCAAGTCTTCCGGCTGCCGAAAAGTACCTGTCATGGTAAAGACGAAAGATGACGTCATTGTTAGTGCTACCAATTTTGTGTCACAGAGGTAAGTTGTCAAAAACATGAAAAAATAATCACAAATGTACATTAACTCGCATTAAACCAGTATCTTACCTCAACTTTCGATGCTTAAAAATATCAAGCGCCACTTGATAATTTAAAAAAAAAAAAATGTGTACCTACTTATTTGGGCATTTCAGAATGTCTTCAGCAGTTTCTATACCAACTAGTGTTGTTCCAGGCTATGTCCAATTTTCCAAGTATCAAACGTAAGTGGTGAGAACCTAGAGCTGCTGACGATGTTCCTAAATCTGCTGAAGACGAGGATGCCATCACAGGACGACAAGCCCGCGGAGTTCCAGATCGACGACACGTACTCAGTACCGGTACGGTATACATACCATAACCATACCCATAAGCCTTTTAATTTTCCCACTGCTGGGACACAGGCCTCCTCTCGGTGAGAGGGAGTGGGCCGTAATCCACCACGCGGGCCCAGTGCGGATTGGCAGATGTCACATGTCTTCGAATTTTTGGTTCTAGGACATGCCGGTTTCCTCACGATGTTTTCCTTCACCGTTTTGAGAGCAGTGGTGACGAAATTATTTACACAAAGTAAAGCGCCTGTCTGGGTTCGAACCTACTACCTACAACTCGTAAGTCGCGGCCGTTACCACTTGGCTACCACTGCTCTACGATATACATGGTCACATTTAATAAGTTGGTGATACTGCACAGACGCCTGTGAAGTTTCGCGAGTTAAATCTTAAAAGGTTCCGTTTTCCTTTTAGGGTCGAAACCGTAAAAAGTATGATTTTAAACTCGGAATAGAGTAATATGACTACTATCAAAAATAAATTAAGATGTTATTAAAAATTTGTGAAAAAAGTAACAAAAACCGTGGAACAATGGAGAAGATACACGCCTTTGAAATTTTTCTTCTATCCTTGTCACGCAAAATGATGATTGTACTGAATGGCGCGAAGTTACTACGGCGTTCTGTGTTGTGACGTCTGATGGCAGCAATGCTGTCTCTGTCTAGCATAGGCTTTATACGCATACAACTTTGTAATTTTTTAAATATTTATAATACCCTATTCTATCATGACAAACAAACACGTTAACACTATCGCCAGTGTGATTGATCCTCTACAATTCTCTTAAAAAGTACTTTCTTCCTTCCCCAGGGTGTAGGCACAGTGGTATCAGGCACGACGCTGGCGGGTGTGATCCGCCTCAACGACACGCTACTTTTAGGGCCCGACCCGCTCGGCCGCTTCCAGCCAATCACCGTCAAGAGCATTCATAGGAAAAGGATGCCTGTTCCGGAGGTCAGGGGTGGGCAGACAGCCAGCTTTGCTCTAAAGAAGGTTAGTCGAGAAAAATACTATAATTATTGGGTACCGCATTTAGTTTTTTTTTTTTTTGTATTCCATGATACTGTATCAATTTGTAGCTCAAATTATGTAGGTGGTATCTAATGTGTAATACGTTTTCAAACAAATAAAATGTTTTTGTAGAACATTGGTTTAGCGAAAAATACTTTAATGAGTATTTTTCGCTAAACCTGTAACATGATTTTGATGATGATTTTGTCGTTGATGTTTTGTGGCTACACATTGATACAATCATACAATATTGTGAATCAAACTTGGAGACAGTTAAATTATATCTTTTTGAGGCTGACTGTACTTCACACTGCACTCCAAAAGTTCCGCAAAGGGAATTCCATAAAAAAACAATTCGTTAGAATGGGACTCGAAAATATTCTGTTATAATATTTCCAGTATAACATTACCAATAATGTTGTCGTACAGATAAAGCGCTCCCAAATCCGCAAGGGCATGGTGATGGTGTCTCCCGCGCTCAACCCTCAAGCGTGCTGGCAGTTCGAGGGAGAGATCCTGGTGCTGCACCATCCTACCACTATCTCTTCACGTTACCAGGCCATGGGTACGTAAACATACAGGATAGAATAGCGAAGCAGACCGCAAAACGTTAGAGAAAGGAAGAATTACAATTATTATTTATTTATCCTCCTACTGGTACGCCATACAGCAATTACACCAACGGAGCAAAAAATTACTTCATGTGCTGCTTCCATCCATCCTGTGCGCGGTGGACATCGAACGGGCGGCGATGGAACACGCATGCTCAGTGCTCACACAGCGTCAACTCCACAATTCCATTAGATTGTTTAAACAAACCTAAAACCAAAAAGTCAAAAGGGATTTTAACATTGAAATAATATAGTTTGTTGTTTTTTTACCAATAAGCACACTTATTCTTTAATTATAATACAGTAAGGACATTAGTCTTTTTGTCAACAAAATATATTATTTAAATGTTAAAATGCTTTTAAACTTTTGACCGCCACAGTCATGTATAGATGACAAACCAAAATGTGTGTGGATAAAAAGGATAAAGTTTTGTCCCGATTCAGCCCTGCATCCCTATTTACCTCGTTTTACGGTATTTGAAAATATTTATATCCTCTTTCACCGCATCTGGATACACCAACTGGGCGTAAGGTGAAACATTTATTCACTGTTCATTACTTTTCTGTTATACAATAGTCCTTTAACGAAACGGCCAAGCCTCATATTTTGACTAAGGTGTAGAGTATGTGAAGTTAGGGCTTGTAGAGTTAGAAGCTTGGCTCTACATGAGATCTAATAACTTTTTGACAGCGCGAGCCTTATGTGGTCTCGTCTTGGCAACATTTTACATGAAAATGTTTTTGGTGGGTTTAGTTATCTTTGAAAAAAATTGAACATTGCCCTTCAATATCTCCGTAACCAGAAGGTTCCGAGGAATGGTCCAGTACAAAAAAAAACACAATGGAGTACAAGTGACTCTCGGCTTCGTTAACCGTCATTTTACACCGTTTGTGTTCGTTAGTGCACTGTGGCAGCATCCGGCAGACGGCGTCGATCCTGACGATGTCTCGCGACTGCCTGCGCACGGGCGACAAGGCGCTCGTGCGCTTCCGCTTCATCAAGCATCCCGAGTATCTCAAGAGGGGGCAGAGGATGGTGCGTATATTTTACTGCCATTGTTAGAACTTGTATAGTCAACCTCGTAATTGATTACCACTTTTGAAAAATTCTTCTAGTAAAATTAAACATCACTAAGATTGAATGTCGCATTGCTGTTAAGGCGAAAGCGCTTGGGTAGCTCCGTAAATTCAAAGAACATTGACCAAAATCAAAATCGCTCACATTCACTGCCAAGCCAAAATGCTGAACTTACCTAGATGGCCAAAATAAAAAACCGGGCAAGAGCGAGTCGGACTCGCGCACCGAGGGTTCCGTACCATCATGTTTTTAAATTTTCACCGGCGAGCTACTTACTAGATCTCGTTCAAACCAATTTTCAGTGGAAGTTTACATGATAATGTACATCATATATTTTTTTTAGTTTTACACACACATTTTACCACTTTGGAAGTGTCTCTCGCACAAACTATTCAGTTTAGAAAAAAATGATATTAGAAACCTCAATATCATTTTTGAAGACCTATCCATAGATACGTATGGGTTTGATGAAAAAAAAATTTTTGAGTTTCAGTTCTAAGTATGGGGAACCCCCATAATTTATTGTTTTTTTCTATTTTTTTTGTGAAAATCTTAATGCAGTTCACAGAATACATCTACTTACCAAGTTTCAACAGTGTAGTTCTTATAGTTTCGGAAAAAAGTGGCTGTGACATACGGACGGACGTCTGTCCGTCCGTATGTCACAGCCACTTTTCAGACATTAGACACTTTTCAGACTTACAGACATGACGAATCCATAAGGGTTCCGTTTTTACCATTTGGCTACGGAACCCTAAAAATGGTCATTCTCTTTTGCAGGTTAATATCAAGTTTGTTGATTAAAATATGATTCGTAATCATAAGAATTAAGTATTTACAAAATTATAATCATAAAATTAAATGTTACAACTATTATTCTCAGTTAAGCAGAAATGATCTTTACGGTTTATGACGTGAAAAAGAAAGTGACATTATGGTGGTAAAGTAATTACGAGGTCGACTATATAAGACATTTATAGAAAGTGGACGAAGAAGATTGCGCACATGACGTTCTTCACAAGTTCATAGCATTGATGTGTCGTACAGGTGTTCCGTGAAGGTCGCACTAAAGCAGTCGGCAACGTGCTGCGACCAGAACCCGCCGCCGTGAAGACGCAGCCGCGCACTACCAACACGCGACACGACCGACGCGCGCAGCAGTCGCACGACAAGCCCGACACGCACGCCACGCATGTGGTAAGATGGCGGCACTAATATGTCACATCAATCAACTCGAAAATACTGTCCTTAACGTTTCAGTTTTTTTTTTCAAAACCTGTGAATGCAGATCAAAATATTGCAAGAATAGTCTCCCAAAACCGTTTCAGTAGAATCCATTGTGTGATATTATGTTACAGCAAGAGAGTGACGTCACAGCGACAGACTCTCCGTTCGAGGTGCAGGCGGACAAGCGCGGCGCGGCGGGCGGCGGCGGCGCGGGGCGGCGCCCCCGCAAGCGCCACGACAAGCCGCCCGACGCGCCCGCCGTCACCGCCGCCGCCAACTAACGCGGCGCACCACCCCACACATCCACAACCAGCTACCAGTATCTGTCAGCCCGCCACTTGCCAGTCCGGCTACAGAGCGCCGAGCGGCCCGAACCGGGAGGTTTACAGATATTTTCTAGCAGTACAAGAGACGGACGGGCGCTAGGGAGTGACATTTTTAATATTCTCCGAATTTGTGACGATATTGCCAGATTTTAATAAAAATTCAAAATTATGAATGTCAACAGTGTGAAACTTTGAATTTTGAAGGTACTCCTGTAAATATTTTTTTATAGCTCTTAAGAAATTATTTTTTAATATTTAATTAGCTTCCCTAGCGCAGCTAATTCGGTCCAAAAGCACTAAATCAGAGTACAAGGTACTTAGGTCTCATGTCGATGCTGTGTTACTAGATGTACCGCAGTATACGCAGTACACTTCTCTAACTAATGTAGTGTGTGTTTACTGATTAGTACACACTCTTGGACAACAGTTACATATTTTTGACTAAACTATACTTATAACTTTATAGATGGTCTCTATCTTGTAAGGTTTCTGAAAATTCGACAAGTTTATAATAAATATATTTTTCATAGTTATACAATAGCGTGTGACATATAACAGTACAACAGGAACAGATCAGGCAGGCTTTGTATCTTATTTTTATCAGAATGGCTATTTTTTGTTACTAAAATTCTAATTATTTTAAGCAAGATTCTTGAGTATTACTGTTGTTTTGGAATTTATAGTTTTATTTTAATTTGTTTGATTATACTGATTTCAATGTGATTGATATTTTCATTGAGCAGTCTAGGTTCAATCAACACGAGTGTTGGTCAGTTAGTTACTTTGAGCAGCAGTCAGTGGTGACAGAGGGATGAATCTGTTGTACTTATAGTTGGAACTATTACAAATAATGCAATAATATTAGTGTTAGTGAGGCTAGCTGCTCTACTCCATATCATAACTCAGTATTTTGATTACTTCACAGTACCATAACTATGTGATTTTTGTAGTTTAAGGAAATAAATATTTTTATGGTTTGGTCAGAGTGAGTGAAATAAAACTAGCTCGGATTAATTATGCAGTATTATTTAATGCCTACAAGTGAAAAAGTAATGGCTAAATACACAAATAGCAGAATTTTAGACTAAACTAAAATTATTTACATTATTTCTTCAATTGTTTCTTAGCATCCTGAATCCCTTGCTTTAAGTTTTCATTTAATTTCTTTATGAATGACATGATTCTGTTAACTTGTTCAGGATTTAAATTATCAATGCCTCCCAACTTATCCTTGCTCTTGTAGAACATGGCCACTGCCAGCTGAGCGGCGCGCCTCACTGGGTATGACTCTGCAATCTTTTGCACAAGGCGTTCATTGTTGGCAAGGTATCTTAGCAAAGTTCTGAGAGGCATAGTATTGAGATAAGTCACTTGAATGAAGTTTCAAATGAGCACATATTACGATACTTCTGTAAGAGCTCTCTTTTCAGCCTCAGCTGTGTTCTCAGTATTTCAAACTGTTTCAACTGGTCCTGTTTGTTGTAATCTATGCCAGGCAACCGCTTTATCTGGAACAGACCATAGTGCACAAAGTTTTATAACTCAGATTGTTATGTAAACTAACCTACAATATTGATAATGCCAAATAAATTCGAACCTGAAGAGATAGCATGATTTAGAAATTATAGTCATTATTACCTGAGTACGCGCTATATCAAATTTCTTTTGCAATTCGAGCACCCGTTGACTGCAGTCTTGAGACTCCCTGGCTTTGGCAGAGTTGTCATGGAAGTCCCTCTCAACACTAAAAAAATATAAATATTTACAATACCTAAGTCTCTATAGTGATAGAAATGATGACGTTTATCTAAAAATAAGAGCACTTTATAAAGTACCTTCGTATTATTTCGTAAACAATCGGTAAGAAATCTACATCTACGTCTTGCACAGATAGAGGACTAAAGATGTTTTGTTCAGAATGGTCTGTGTTATTTTCCATCGTATGAAGGTGGCATGAGCTGTACACAAATGAAAAAAACGCACTTGCCTAAAATATAAACGCTATCACTATACTAAAACCTAATTTTACAAAAAAAATACAAAAGGGACAACCAGTTTATTACAGAAGACCTGTTTATTACAGAAATAGTGTCAATGTCATATTGTCATTTTGTTGTCATTGTCACTGTGGTCCACTGTTGTCAGTCATTTTATTCTTATTTTTCTAAAGTGGCAAGTAATGTTTTTGGCTGGCATGAGCTCTTAGAGGAACTTTAGACGATCAATCCGTTAATCTGATCAGACTGTTCAATATGTACGCTTTGGAATGGGCAACAGCTTCGTCTTTCTGACTGAGTGACTCCTTGACAATGAGGTTAAAAACTGAAGGCTCGTCATACGTGGCAGCACCATTCAACGTCTAAAAGCCGCCATTGTTTTGTTTATGTTTACTATTAAAAGACGAGCTAAGGAAGAGGGAAGCGTAAACAAGCAGCTTTTGTGGAAAAGACAATAAATTATGAATGTTTTTATAATTCATAGGTTTTCTTGTGTTTGTTAACTTGAAGTTCCTTCTTTGGTTAAGACTAGAGGCGTACTACAGGAATAACCTGATCAGAGTTGAAAACCAACTCGAGGATGATTTTCCTGTCCGAAAAACTTTAGAGAGTTAATTCTAGTACTGATCTAATATGATAATATAAACACACACACCTTTACTATAATTTATAATAAGTACAAGGGTCCCCGTATTTTTTGGAGACATTAGCTGCGCAACGGGGCATAATAAGAATTAATTAAGCGTAAAAGAAGTGTAAATTCGATCAATCATCAATTTTGTATTACTTACACCACTGGCACGACGATCAATATGGCAACACTGGCAACCAAATAACTAAGGGCCTGTGCACACCACGTTTTTTAAACGCGCCGTTGACACGCGTTTGTAGCGATACAGACGCGATACGCACGCGAGTCAGACGCAGCCTGTAGACCTTCTATAGGATAAAAGCGAGCCGTCGCCGTCGACGCGCGTTTCTAAAACACGCGTCAACGGCGCGTTTAAAAAACGTGGTGTGCACAGGCCCTAAGATCGCGGATTGAACAAAAGTCAGGTTGATCGTCTAGAGTCCCCATACAGACTTATATCGAATTTATCAAAAATCTTCGAGAAAATCATGCATCGTAGACTCACAAATTATTTAGAATTTCGTATCATAAAAGAGGAACAAAACGGCTTTCAAAGGGGAAGATCAACTACTTTAGCAGCATTTAAACTGAATGTAATTGATAATCTAGATAAACGCATTCCAGTATCTGTTATCTTCTTTGACATGAGCAAAGCTTTCGACTTTGTTAACCACGACTTACTAATACAAAAGTGCAATAACTACGGAATTAGAGGAATAGTAATTGATTGGATTACTGGTTATTTATTTAACCGGCAACAAAAAGTAGAAATAAGCACAATAAATAAAAATAACGAGTCCACGTCATAATAGTTCTGAATATAGCTGAACTAAATCAGGAGTACCCCAAGGAAGCATACTTGGCCCATTACTTTCCTCATTTACAGTAACGATTTACCTACAGCTTTACAACAACAATGCATACTTTTTGCTGACGACATATCGATAGTAAATCAGAAACAAATTACAAAAAAATCCTTATTGAAACAGTAAACCAAGTCTTAAAATGGCTTGAAAACAATTATATCTGTGCAAATTTAATTAAAACCAAATACATAAACTTTAAAACTACAATTCTAAACAAAAATTATTTAAAATAAATTGTCAAGGACAACAAATTAACGAAGTTAGTGAATACAAATCTCTTGGACTTATTCTAGACCAGCATTGTAACTAACGTTTAAGATGTACCGCGAGTGAAGCTGTTGCACTTCCTGCTTACCATGGGTTTTCCTCTTTACTCAGATATGGGCTGCTGCTCTGGGGGAACTCGCCGAATATTAATGATGCCTTCCTAGTACAGAAAAAATGCCTAAGAGCAATCTGCGGTATTAGTCCTTTAACATCCTTCAGATCCCGCTATAATTTTTTTAAATTCTAAACTTATCAGGTTTTTTCATAATACAAGCTGGTGTATTTGTCAAAGAGCACTCTAAATTTTTTACAACATGCGACTTACATTCAAAATATACCCGTCGAGACCCAACACGAAAGCACGTTATGTCATAAGAATAGCTTTATCACAGCAATTAAATTTTTCAACAATATTCCAAAAGAACTATGGGAACTCTCTCTAAAGCGCTTTAAATCAAAACTACACAAATGGCTTATTGGTAATTGTTTTTATAGTGATGCTGAGATTTAATTATATTACTTTAATTAAACTATGTATTATTCTTATATATATATAGTGTTTAAATAGATGCGAACCCCATTAGGATTTCGTATCAATGTCATTAAAAATGTTATAACTATAACAAATTAATGTGTTAAATTTGTTACATTTAACATTCTTAAATATTTGTATGCCATTCCATGGCGAAACATGTAAGATCATAACTTTATTTATAAGACCTTAATGTATGTATTGTACGTACCAGGTTTTAAAGCAAATAAATATATTCTATTCTATTTTATTCAGAAATTCCATTGGACCACTCTAGTATGTCAATAGACAATGAAAGAAACATGATTTGACTTAAAGGCCGCAGTAGCCAGTTCATTAAATTTCCAAAAAAAAGGACCATGGCAATGCTGTCACTGACAATTTTGACACTTTTGACAAGTTGGTTGTAAAATGGCAAAATTGTGTGCGTTGTGTTTATTATATGAGAATTTTTAATTAAAATTCACAGAAATGGATGAGGTTGCTAAACTAGAACATCTTTCGCTTGTGTCGAAACTCTGCACTGAGCTGGACAACCATTTAGGATTGAATGATAAAGATTTAGGTAAGTTTACGTCTAAACATAATGGTGATGCTTTGTATTGGTTTTCTTCCTCATGCAATTCAATTTTACCTTTACTGGGCTTTTGTTTGTGGATCAAACCCTGCACTTAGCGTAGAATTTCCTAATTTCAATCTTGTGAATAAACATTATTCAAGAGTTAGAAATTACATACCGCTAAGATGGTTATTTTGATGAGAGTCCTGATACATTTTGCCTTACGACATGCAAAATTATTTATTATAATACATTTACTAGACAAAAAACATAAACAAACATAAAAAAGCATTCCATTCATTAAGCAACATTTCTATCATTATTAAAAATACTCATATTATTCAAAAACATTCAGAATTAGGCACAATGCCAATAATTTAAATTAAAAAGTTATTATGCGTTGAGTCCCACTTCTTATTCACTTCCGCCACCGCATGCCTATTGTCCTGGTGGCAGACACCATTTCTTTTTAATGAAATATAATTCCTATACTCGTGGTTTTTCCATGGGTGCAGGTTGAAACTAACAAACGTCACATCCTTTTAAAGAAGACCAAACTCTGTGCCAAATGTTACCGCAATCCATTCAGTGGTTTGGGCGTAAAAAGGTAACATACATACAGACAGAGTTACTTTCGAATTTATAATATTAGTATGGATAGATTTTATAGAATTACGATTAACTATTAAATTTTATCATACATTTTTCAGCTGAATTTATCATTGACATAGCTGACAAGAATCCCACATTCGACTGTTTCAAGAAGGCACTCATTGAAAATGGAGCTGAGTTTTCAGATTCTTTTATGACTAACTTATTGCGTATCATACAGCACATGAAACCTGCCAATAACACCACACAAAAAGGTGAAACTGGCTATGAAAGTTCAGACCCATTGGCTAATAAGTTTCCAGGTCTTGCTATTCCCAATGAAAAGCCTCCCACATTCTCATCAGATGAAGAGAGTGAGGAAGACAAGGATGATAAGAAAAACAAAAGACTAACAGCAAAAGAAATATTTAAAGATGAATCAAAGACTAAAACAAATGATGATGTGGTTGATCAAGCTATGGCTGAGTTGGAAGCCCTGGCACCATCCCAAGGTGCAGCTCCTATAAAAGAACCTTTAAAGAAAGAAATAATTAAAGTTAATGTCAAAAAAAGAGACCGAAGCCGCAGTCCTGAGCATAAGGACATAAGTAGAAAAAGAGACCGATCTAGAGACAGAGATAGGGATAGAAAAAGTAGGTCCAGAGAGCGAGACAGGGAGAGAAAAAGTAGGCGTAGCAGGAGTAGAGATAAGAGGAGCCGCAGTAGAGACCGTAGGAGTAGAAGTAGAGATAAGGACAGAGATAGAAGAAGACGGTCCAGGAGTCGCCCTACCTCTAGTCGTCATAGGTCTAGAGACAGGCAAAGGAGATCAAGATCTAGAGGAAGGGGATCCCCATCTAGAAGTAGGACATCCCCGAGTAAAGGGAGGTCGTCCCCACCTAGAGGAAGAGGATCCCCAAGTAAAGGCAGGTCATCCCCGTCTAAACGAAGGTCATCACCTCCAAGAGGGAGGGGGTCACCCTCTCATGATAGAGAACAAAAATATGGTGACTATGGCAAGAAGTTTAGGAAGAAGAGCCCTGAGGTTGAAATGAGTGATGATCCTGAGCCTGGGAAAGTAAGTACCAGTTTTTTATATCTTCCGTGATGATTGAAGATTCAACATTCTATATTTGATCATTTGTGAACAATAGTTTTATCAGGTCTATTTCAAATACCCAGATTTTACTAGTTATTTAGTTTTGTTTCAGTGTAACCTACACACATCAATAACCTAAGGTTGATTGGTAACACCTCACACCTCAGGCATTAATTCCGCTTTTGTACAGTATTTTTTTTACTTGTGCACAAAGTTTGAATAAATAAAATCTTTTTCTCAGATCTACAGTGGAAGGATAGCGAACATAGTGCCATTTGGTTGCTTTGTACAACTTGAGGGTGTGAGGAAGAGGTGGGAGGGTCTTGTACACATCTCTCAGCTGAGGTCCGAGGGCCGCGTCACCAACGTGTCTGATGTTGTCAACAGAGGAGATAAAGTGAAGGTAAGTTAGAAGACAAAGATTTTAATTAAGTAATTAAAACTGGGTTTGAAAATTGGAAGTACTTGTTTGATTGCCCTTGTTGGGTCATGTTTTGGTAATAATGTATTTCTTGTTATTGCTTAGCATGAGGTAATCTTTGAAAGTCATAAGTAGGGAATGTTTAAAAAATCTACCATTTCTATATGCTACATCTCCGTTAGGAGTATAACATGTGTTCTGTGCACTACATTGAGTAAAAAAAGATATCATCCTAATATTTTGTATTGTTTCAGGTTAAAGTGTTGTCAATGACAGGACAGAAAGTGTCTCTTACTATGAGGGATGTGTGTCAAGAAACTGGTAAAGATCTGAACCCAGCATCACATGCACATTTGGAGGTAAATATAAAGCATAAAACTGTATTGAAATGAAACAGTTATTTTGGATCAAACACTTGTAGCCCACTAAACGGCACTAAACAGTTGTTGTGTTTATGTATTTCTTTAAGATTGTCTATTAAATTAATATTTTCCTGATATTAGGCTGAACGCGAGGGACGCAATCCAGACCGTCCCCCGCCAAACGCCACAGTGTTGGCAGGCCTGCAGGGCGGTCTTGATCCTGACGAGGACTCCAGCCGGAAGAGGGTCACCAGGATCTCCAGCCCTGAGCGATGGGAGATCAAACAGGTAAGAAAAACTGAAGGAACTTCTCGCCCTTCTTGCAAACCTCTGCACAGCTGCTAATTGCCTAAATACGGGAATCCATATAAATCACATATAAATGTCAATAGAAGGAACAGGCGCAATGAGAAAATCTGTTTTTTTAGTAATGGTTGACAATGGTCTTAATGGGTCACTCTACAAGCCGCACACATTTTTCAAAACTGCATACATATGTACAGAAGCATAATAATGTTTTACCATTTACCGGGTAATATGTCTTTCATTGACTTGAATGTGCCCTGGCGGCTGATAGTATGTCATGCTCACACAAATGTCTCGCTGACGGTGGCGTGTATGTTGGATTATTTAGCTCCCTTCAAAATGGTTGAGCTGAATGGTGCTGATCTATGCGTCATGTTCGTGAACGGGCGCCGTCAGTTGGGGCTGGTCATCACTTAGCTGCCTCGGCTTATTTTTAATTATTTTATTTTTGGATTGTTGTTTTAGTACTATTTGTTGTACTCTGGACGCTTTTAACGCATACGTCTTGTTTATTTTTACATCGTTCTCACATTATTTAATTATAAATTCAAAAGTAATGATGTAACTAATATTTTTGTAAAATATGATTTAAAAAGAGTGTCCATGGAGTTTCTTGTCCGTTCTTCTCCATAGGTACCTACGCTTTGGAATGGGCAACTAGCTTCACATTTTTCTGACTGACCTACTTCTTGACAATTCAAAAGTGCCTGTAAAATGGTTTAATTGAAAAAAAAAAAAAAAAAAAAAAAAAAAAAAAAAAAAAAAAAAAAAAAAAAAAAAAAAAAAAAATGGCAGACAACGTGCTGCCATCACACGGACAAACTCTCAGTTTTTAACCCCATTGGATTAATAAACTCATTTCCACCCGACAGATGATATCATCAGGAGTCATAGACAAGAGCGAGTTGCCGGACTTCGATGATGAAACAGGTTTGTTGCCGAAAGACGAAGATGGTGAGGCTGACATCGAGATTGAACTTGTAGAAGAAGAACCACCGTTCTTACAAGGTCACGGCCGCGCGCTACACGACCTGTCACCTGTCAGAATTGTGAAGAACCCAGACGGTTCCCTCGCACAAGCCGCCATGATGCAGTCAGCGCTATCAAAAGAGAGAAGAGAACAGAAGATGATACAGAGAGAGGCAGAGATGGAGAGCGTACCAATGGGACTGAATAAAAATTGGATAGACCCTCTTCCAGAAAGCGATGGTCGAGCTTTAGCTGCCAACATGAGAGGGACGGGTATAACTCCTCAAGATCTACCAGAATGGAAGAAGCATGTGATTGGTGGGAAGAAGTCTTCTTTTGGCAAGAAGACGAATTTGTCTCTTTTGGAACAGAGGCAGTCGCTACCCATCTATAAGCTGAGGGATGAGTTGACTAAGGTGTGTATGAATGCACTTACAATCTAGAGATTTAAAGTTCGTACATGTGAATATGTCTATCTACTTCCCAAAACCTATTGCTTGTCCAAAAAAACTCTGGAACATCCTTATCGTTTAAGAAAACTTCGTTGTTTTTATAGCTTGAACATAGTGACTTTATTTTTCTTACTATTCATTTCCATATAATTTACTGTTATCACAAATTCTGACTTCATTCTCTTATCGAACCAGGCTGTAGCCGACAACCAGATCCTGATAGTAATTGGTGAGACTGGCTCGGGAAAAACAACCCAGATCACTCAGTACCTCGCGGAATGCGGTCTGACCGCTCGCGGCAAGATCGCGTGCACGCAGCCGCGTCGTGTGGCCGCCATGTCCGTGGCCAAGCGAGTGGCGGAGGAGTTCGGCTGTCGGCTGGGGCAGGAGGTCGGCTACACCATTCGGTTTGAAGACTGTACGAGTCCTGAGACTGTTATCAAGTAAGTGTACGCTAATTTTGGCATGTTTTTACATAAAATGTTACTGATCCCTCAATTCGGCAAAGATATTTATTATTATTGATTATTTAGATTGCAAAAAATCTGCTCGTCGTACAGTAGTAAATTACCCCGTTTGTATAACGTTAATAACTGCAATATTTACATTTCTATATCATCTGAAAGTATAAGCCTGATATCGCCGATCCACCTTGAGTAAGCATATGGAGATCAATGCTTGTTACTTTTCTGTATGAGAAGAAGCCTTTGTCCTGTTGTGGGACAGCACTATCACTAGGATCACAATTATTTTGTTACTAATCTTTTTGTTAATGTGAGTTGTTTGTGCTGGCAGAGGACCCCTAGAACATAATATAGTGACCTTACTAGGGATGTTCTTCAGAAAGGTCAGGTGCGTAGTATTCGCAACCGGCGTGCATTTATGAACGTAAACGAGGCAAAATGAGTACATATGTAAGGATCGAAGCAGGTGGAATTCTGTAGTTTCTACACAAGGGAAAAAGGCGAGTGCGTGTATGTTGCGTATGTGTGTATGTTCTTAATTGTTTAATATTCCTTTCTCAGGTACATGACAGACGGTATGTTACTCCGCGAGTGCCTCATGGACCTGGATCTCAAATCCTACTCCGTCATTATGTTGGACGAGGCTCACGAGCGCACCATCCACACAGACGTACTCTTCGGCTTACTCAAACAAGCCGTACAGAAGCGACCAGAACTCAAGCTGATCGTCACATCAGCTACCCTAGACGCTGTCAAGTTCTCACAGTACTTCTTCGAAGCCCCCATCTTTACTATCCCTGGTAGAACCTTCCCTGTTGAAGTCATGTACACCAAGGAACCAGAAACTGATTATCTGGACGCGTCATTGATAACGGTGATGCAAATACATTTGAGGGAACCTCCAGGAGATATTTTGCTATTCTTGACTGGTCAGGAGGAGATTGATACAGCGTGCGAGATTCTGTATGAGAGGATGAAGTCTTTAGGCCCAGATGTGCCAGAACTAATAATTCTACCTGTATATTCTGCGCTACCTTCTGAAATGCAAACGCGTATCTTCGAGCCAGCACCTCCCGGCTCAAGAAAGGTCGTCATAGCTACCAACATTGCGGAAACTTCGCTGACCATAGACGGAGTTTATTATGTTGTCGATCCTGGATTTGTAAAGCAAAAAGTTTATAATTCAAAGACTGGAATGGACTCTTTGGTCGTGACGCCTATTTCACAGGTAAATATATGATGATCAAATTAATAATCGTGATAATAAAAAAAAGTTTTTAAATTCTTATTTTCAAGATCCTGTATACCTACTTTTCGCTTTTTAAAGTTTATTATTTTTATTTATGTTCGTTTAAATAATGTTTCTTTGTTTGGTACAGGCAGCAGCAAAACAGCGAGCGGGTCGCGCCGGTCGGACGGGCCCCGGCAAGTGTTACCGACTGTACACGGAGCGCGCCTACAGAGACGAGATGCTACCCACGCCAGTGCCTGAGATTCAGCGCACTAATCTTGCCACCACCGTATGTATATTCACTGCTGATTACAAAGCCCTCTGACTTGTCGCTTTTGCTTCCACTGATACAGTACAACAGTAGCGAAGGGTCAATTTTTGTAAGAGGTAAGCCGGAGTAGATATCTTCAATATGATTATATTATTTGTCTATAGAATACTAACTGTGCCATTTTTCAAAGGAAAGCCGGTAGGAATCGAGTTGTATGGAAACTTCACCACTGCAGTACAACCACCTCTTTATTGTGGGCAAAAGATGGAGCTATAGGGGACGTATAGTTTTGATGTTTCATTTAAATAAAATAGCTCCATCTCTTGCCTAGAGATAAGCCAGCTCTCGCTTAGGTTATTGAGACTGTCACTTGGCTAAATTTCGATTCCCCATTTCAATAAGTCTGTTCAGAAAATTTGAGATTGGTTCCCTTCATCTTCTATCGTGTCGTGTTGGCAAGCATGAAAATAGTTCATATTGTTGTGAAAAGATTAGAAGTCAGCAAATAAATAGTGTACAGCTTTTATGCTCCTCGGAGAGAACTGGATTCCATACCAAACCATATTTTCTTAACAGCCTGTAAGTTTGCCATAAACGTCATGTTTTGTAAACAGGTGCTGCAACTAAAGACGATGGGTATCAACGACCTGCTGCACTTCGACTTCATGGACGCGCCGCCGGTGGAGTCGCTTATCATGGCATTGGAACAACTGCACTCCTTGTCTGCGTTAGACTCGGAAGGGTTGCTCACCAGGCTTGGTCGGAGGGTAAGTTATTCTTATCTAGCAGGTTCTAAAGTTGTAATTTCTTTTGGAATGGATAAATGTCGTTTGTTTTCATTGACGCCTATTCTTATTGCTGCAGCAAAACTAAGTCCTAACGAATATGAAACAGAGCTCAAAATCGAATCCATGCAAATGGCATTGTCATAAAAACATAATATAATTCAGTCAATATTAATTTTTTTTACGGTCGTGAATAACATACAATCTGATACTGACCTGCAAAATGTAAAAAAACTTCAATAAATACATTTTCGCGGGCTATCCTGGCGCCAATGTCTCTTTTTAGCACTAACTAAAAATAATGTTATTGAAATTGTCTATAGTAACATATTTCCATTGCAGATGGCCGAATTTCCACTCGAACCAAACCTCTCAAAAATCTTAATCATGTCTGTAGCATTACAATGCTCAGACGAGATCCTGACCATAGTGTCAATGTTGAGCGTCCAGAACGTGTTCTACCGACCCAAAGACAAGCAGGCGCTGGCTGACCAGAAGAAGGCGAAGTTCAACCAGCCGGAAGGCGACCACCTCACCTTACTGGCCGTGTATAACAGCTGGAGGAACAATAAGTTCTCTAACGCATGGTGTTATGAAAACTTCGTCCAGATCCGCACGTTAAAACGAGCTCAGGATGTTAGGAAACAACTGCTTGGTATAATGGATAGGTGAGTTGTGATAACGGTCCATTTTCTTTATTACTAGAGGTCGGCGCAGTTTGTCCGATTTTTCCTGTCAGCCGCCACCTTATCATTCACACTCAGTTCATCAATGTCATGCCTCACACAATCCCACTAAAAATTATAACATCGAAATCGAATGCTGGATAAGGTCTGAACCAATTACTGTTAGAAAACCCGGTTTTTCGCTTTTCTGCATCTAATCAATCACCGCTATTACTTATTAATAATACTTCATAAGATGGTTTCATTCATTGTTTCATCACAAAATCAAGCAAATCTAGCAATATTTTTACAATTTCTGAAATCTTTTATTTTCACAGTCAATTTAAATTCCTATTTATAATTTCGCCAGGCACAAATTGGACGTTGTATCCGCGGGTAAGAACACGGTGCGCATCCAGAAGACGATATGTTCAGGTTTCTTCAGGAATGCGGCTAAGAAGGACCCACAGGAGGGGTACAGAACTCTGGTGGACAGTCAGGTGGTCTACATACATCCTTCTAGTGCGCTGTTCAATAGGCAGCCGGAATGGTAAGATTTTAAGTTTTGGACTTGATAAATACTTTAACTGCTAATACTTTTTTTGATGTCCTGGGTTTGTTTCCCATGTTGGGCAGTGTTATTGAATTTTTGGTGGGTGTACTATTAGGTACACCTCTGACTAACACTTAGAGGTTTCCGTGCTTAAAAAAAAATTGATTGAAAAAGATCCTACTAATATTATTTTATTTATTTAATACTTCAACCACATAAATGTACAGAGGTGGACTTAATGCCATAGGCATTTTCTACCAGTCAACCTTTGTAACTCTTTCACGCAAAAAAAAAAAACTACTGAACGGATTTGGATGAAACTTTACAGTAATGTAGCTTATACGTCAGAATAACACGAACCCCGTTACTAATAAATGTTGTATAGCGTTTGTATAGTTATACAACGTTTTGTCTTCTTCTTTCGAAAGTCAAATTACTGACGACTGAAAGAGAGAAATCGGTGTGTAACTATTCATCTGTCATCTAATATAATACGTTTATTAGTAAGGGGGATAGAATACTTTTTATCCCGATATTCCCACGGGATCGAAAATTACGCGGGGCGCTGCAAGTCTTAAATAATTTCAACTTAATCAGTCCAGTAGATTCGGAGCAAATTGGCTGTGACAGGCGGACAGACAGACAATCGGAAAAACACACGAGTAATCCTCTAGCTAGGGGTTCCGTTTTTCATAAGGACTTACGGAACCCTAAAAAGAATACCATGTTCATCATATCTCAATCCTGGGTTTTTTAAGCTTGCATCAATGTCCGTATAGCCCTGACCTGAACCTATGGGCGAATAGACCATGTATTGTGGTTCCTAATGTTTAATGTAATTTACATACATAAACTCACGCGTTTTTAATTAATGTAATATTTCTATCATAATCAGGGTAATATACCACGAGCTCGTACAAACTACGAAGGAGTACATGCGCGAAGTGACCACCATAGACCCAAAGTGGCTGGTGGAGTTCGCGCCAGCATTCTTCAAGTTCTCCGACCCCACCAAACTGTCCAAGTTCAAGAAGAACCAGAGACTAGAGCCGCTCTACAACAAGTACGAGGAACCGAACGCCTGGAGAATATCAAGAGTACGCAGGAGAAGGAATTAAACTGTCCACTGCCAATGCTAGATCTAATTAATTTACTTCAAATTATATTGATAAGGAATTCGAAATGTTATTTTCTTAATGTTGTTATTATCCATTTATACTCATCCTCTGGCCTCTATCCTACATCTTCCTATACGATCATAGAAATGGAATCCCACCCCGAACATGCCTGAAAACAAACTATCTGACGCGATATTACAATCGTTACGTAACGAAAAAGCGTTATGCGACCATGCGACTCGCGAGAAATCGTTTTTGAGGGTATTAGACGATAGCAAGGTCAAAAAGAAAATCCAAGATGGCGGCTGCAAATATTTTTTCCGTCATGGTTGTCGTGTCTTTAGCACCGTCGAAAACATGTCCGTGACTACCGCCACCCCACCAATGGTATGGTATATCTCGTAAACTACTGGAGTACTAAACCCGATAGTGAGCTCAAAATAAAAATCTAAGATGATGGATGCGTAACTTAATTGTTTTTCGTCATAGGTGTCGTTTTCATGGTTTTCGAGGGTGATGAAGCCAATAGAGAGGTCAAAATGAAAATCCAAGATATTCGTTTCGTTGTATTTATGCGTTGAAACTTGAAACATTCTATAACGGTTGGATTGATGTGTTAGTGTAATAACGAAACGTTAATGAATGTCAATTGTCAATGTCAAAAACTCAAAGAGAGAATCCGTCTGTTATTGGGGATTTTTATTAAAACTAAGTAAATTTATGGGATAAAATGAGCTGAAACAGCGTAATTAATTACGCAATACTTCTAATAATTTATCGTAAAACTGCACAAACTAAATTTAAAGAGCCATGGACTTCTTTTCGGAAATAATCGGCGAAACAGTGATCCTTGGAATAGATACCCTAATATTGGGCTTTTGTGTGAAACAACTGAGCAAATGTAAACATATCCTTAATGCTTTGCAGGTAAACACAATACCTTTGATTACTACGATTGGATATAATCTCTAACAACAGTTTTATTCTAAGTACCTGTTAGAAACCTTGGCTAAATCACATTGCTGATTTACTGCTTTTTATTTGCTTCACGAAATATTAGATATTACTTACATCTGGATTTTTTATTTCCCTTCCAAGAATATTTGTAGAATCTCCAGTTCCCTTGGCCTGTCGTTTATTTTCACAAAAACAAAATAGGCTATACAGGTTTTAAAATTATTCAGTACCATAAAAACATTACAGACAGCTCCTGTGCTGGACATAGACTCGACGCTGAACAAGGAGATTAACAAGTACTCCAACAACACCATCCCATATGTGGTGATCAGAGGACTGGTGAAGCCACTTGGCAACCCTATCACCAGTAACTATAACAACTCTGTGACAGGTGTGGTGCAAAGGTAAGGGTTAAAAACCAAAGTTAAAAAAAGTCTTAAGTAATTTATTTGTCAGAAACACTATTATTAATTAATTACGAAAAGGTCTACATGTTTCACCATTAACTGGTAAATAAATATTAGTTACAAGATTTCAAATAAATGAGTCAATAAGAATAAAATTACTTAGATGGATTAAAATGAATTGCAAAACATTAAATTATGTTGTCACTCTTAAGTTAAAAATAATCCTTATCCCTTTGTAATATTGTCAGTTACAACAACGTCACCATTATATTTCATAGTAGCAGTGCCCCGCGGTTTCACCCGCGTAAGTTTCGATCCTGTGGGAATATCGGGATAAAAAGTATCCTATGTCCTTTCCCGGGACTCAAACTATCTCGATACCAAATTTCATCTAAATTGGTTCAGCGGTTTAAGCGTGAAGAGGTAACAGACAGATAGACTTGCGCATTTAAAATATTAGTATGCATTACTGTCATTCAGATTGATTAATTTAAATTTTTTTTTTTCATTAATTTCAGGCTCACAATCAAAGAGCATGTAATAGCCAGGACATCAGCAGGTTTCTGGTCGGACCAGACACGCACCATACATGAAGTGTGCAACTGCACACCCTTTGTCCTCAACAATGGGAAGTACAGCATCGAGGTGGTGGATGCACTCACTGCTGAATTGCTTGGTAAGTGTACCCATATTATTTTGATTTAAAAGAGTGTCCATGGAGTTTCTTGCCCGTTCTTCTCCATCTTTCTGACTGACCGACCCCTTGACAATTCAAAAGTGCCTGTAATAGGTTTAATCGAAATAAATGCTTTGAGTTTGAGTGAATTGTTTAAAAAATATGACAAACGTCCCTATGTTTTACTCGACTGCACAACACAAAAGGAGGGTATTTATCACCCTATATAATATGTATGTATGTTTTATTGCTTGCTTAGTTTGTGTCTCACTTCTTAGGCTACAAAACAGAGGCAAACTACTATTTTGTGTAATTTCTGGCAATGTTTACCTTACAAATATAATCCAGATTTTCACTCCACCTCTTTTAACTTAGTTCGGATTCGCTAGGTAATTACACATGTCTTACCTATATTTCTTTTCATGGTGAGGCAAGACATCCAAGTTTACCCTATGTTTATTCTTCCACAGACATGGACGTCATCTCAGACAAGTTCGAGCCGATGTCGCCCGGTGTCATTGACCACGTGTGGGGGTTCTTCTCCGGGGTCCGACAGCGTGGTCTTCAGACCATGGAGGAGATGCTACGGGACGGCTCTTACATCACCGCCATAGGAGAGCTCAGCCGGAGTAACACTGGCGAGATGAGGATACAGCCGCCTAAAGACGGCCTCCCCTTGTATCTGACGACAGCTACTAAATCAAGTTTGCTGAAACGGCTGGCCAGCTCGAGGGACTTTCTAAGGTATTATTATTATTAATTTATTCCAGGCAACAACAATAAACAAATTTAAAGAACTTATAAATCAAAATATAAAACCAATAATATCATCATCATCTGCCTAGCCTTTTCCCAACTATGTTGGGGGTTGGCTTCCAGTCTAACCATATGCAGCTGAATACCAGTATTTTACATGGAGCCAGTAGCAGCCCTAGGGCGGTGCGAGCGGTGCGATGGCACCGGCGCCGACATGGGGGGGCGCTGAAATCAACCGAAATGCGACCACCAGGCACCAGTCAACGAATAGTTACTCAAACTCAAACTCAAATCATTTATTTCAATTAAACCTTGTACAGGCACTTTTGAATTGTCAAAATTAAATAGTCTGTCAACTATGACCTAGACTAGAGTCAAGAGCAAACCCATTTCAAATAAAAAAAAAAAAAAAAAAAAAAAAAAAAGTCTGTCAGTTAGTCAGAAAGTTGAAGCTAGTTACCCATTCCAAAGCGTAGATCTCTATGGAGAAGAACGGGCAAGAAACTCCATGGACACTCTTTTAAATCAAGATATTACAAAATCCTGGGTACATTATTCTTGTTGCTTCTATATGTGAGAACAATGTAAAAAAGACAGAAATGAAGAAACAATTCAAGACATAAGATTAAAAATAAGCCTTGGCAGTTAAGAGATGACCAGTCTCAACAGACGGCGCCCGTTCACGAACATGACGCGTGGATCAGCACCATCCAGCTCAACCATTTTGTAGGGAACCGAATGATCCAACACACGCGCCACCATCGGTGAGACATTTAAGTGAGCATGACACGTTCTCAACTGCCATGCTATTTCAAGTCAACATCAAAAATCATAATAAACGGAAACATGGTTCTTACATTTACAAAATAAAAAAAAAAAATGCTTCTAAATTATACAAAACTACAGTTTGCAATTTATTTAAGAGGTAAATAGAATTTTATTACCTACCAAACAGGAAGAGATATTTAATATTGAAGTATTCAACAATTAAAAATTGATTGAATAAATTAAAAAAGTTATGTTCGTAATGTCAGAAACACAAAAAAAGAAAAAGGGAAGCACCTCTTCCAAATATTGAAATTAACTACAAAGATAGTCTTACAATCTTCAGCAGCTCCAACAATACTTTCAAATGTCAATCAATTAGTTGTGGTTGTGGAGCAGGACCAGCACTAATAGTAACTATTCGATGACCGATGATAGTAACTTACTATAAAGCGCGGACGCGGAGTCGCCTAATCGACCGAGTCGCGACTATCATTTGGGCGCGTAAACGGAGCGGGCGGCGCGGAAAGGTCCATATTGGAAAAAGCTTATGCTGATTTGCACATCAGTTTGACAGGGGCACCACATTAAGATTTAGCACCACCTAAAAAAAATTCTAGGGTCGCCGCTGCATGGAGCGACTGCCTATCTGACCTCCACAACCCAATTACTGGGTAATACGATACCCCTTGGTAAGACTGGTGGTCAGACTTTTGGGCTTCTGACGACCCGTAACGACTGTTAAAGATCCACAAATGACAGCCCAACGGCTTAAATTGCTTTCCGAGGCACGGAGAGGTCTTGATATGTAAAGATGTATCTTTGACAGTCGTTACGGGTCGTCAGTAGCCCGAAAGTTTGACACCCAGTCTTACCAAGGAGTATCGTATTACCCAGTAACTAGGTTGTGGAGGTCAGATAGGCAGTCGCTCCATGTAAAATACTGGTATTCAGATGCATCCGGTTAGACTGGAAGCCGACCCTAACATAGTTGGGAAAAGGTTAGGCAGATGATATCGATTCCCATCATATCCACGGAGTTTCGCTAGTTAATTTAATTTGGCCCTGTATAGTATGGATTTGTGCTCGATTGATGGCATTAGGCCCGCCCCCTATTACATGGCACTTCAAAAACTGGCGAAATGAGGGTGTACTATAGGTACACCTCTGCTTTACCCTTCGAGAAATACAGGCGTTGTGTTATGTTATAAAACCAAACATTAAACTATTGACTAAAGGCTCCTACAAACAGGCGCGACACGCGACGCGAATCGCGCGCGTCACAAATGCACCGCAAGTCGCGCAACGAGCGGTGCCTTTGCGTCGCGCGCCATTCGCGTCGCGTGTCGCGCCTGTTTGTAACACGTAACACTGTAACACGTATTGGTATGCTGAACATGGGTCATTCCATAGACATGATAAGCACGAAAGTGCCAAATGAACTACTTAGCAGTATAAAATACGCCTTGTCTTATTCAAATGTTACATTCACAGAGTACTGCTAGTAATATTCGGCACGGTAGCAGCGGCCGCGTCGTGTCGCGTGGCTTACAAGTACATGAAGCGTCGCCGGCGCCGCGCGCTCGAAGACTCCATGAAGAAACAACTCGCGGCGGGGCGCCGGGAGCGACGTGCGCATGCGCGGGAGAAGAACCTCGCCGATGTGCAGCTGTGTGTCGTGTGCACGGAAAACCCTAAAGAGGTAGGTGCCACAGAGTACTATATCAGGTACAGTTAGCAACGAAAGATGATTAGCAGTTCAGTTTTTAAATCATAATATTTACAAAAACTAGAGATTATGTAATACAATCACACAACACAAATAACTATTACGTGAAGTGCCGAGTAAAAGTCTAAGGCCAAGTCCTAACCGAAAGCGACGGTCGTCGCGCCAATAATTACGCGATGACATTACCTAAATAATGAAGTAAATACGCGACTTGATTGATCGTCTTGATATGTCATATTCATAAGAGCGCCACGATCGCTTTCGCTTCCGGCTAGGACGGTTCCTTAGGGCGCCTTCACACGAGCGCGATTTTTAGGCGTGCGCGTCACGTACGCATCGCTCCCTCTTTAGAAAAACATTGGAATTAAATGCTTCTCTTTTGAGGGAGCGATCGTGTGTACGTGCGCCCTTACGCAGGGTTATGAATGATTTTGATTGACTTGACTTTGACTCCATTTGCAATAAAATTAGACATTTAAATAAACCTTTTTTACAGTCCGTTCAACCGATTTCTAATTCTACTGCGTTGGTGGCATGACATCCATATGTCATGACACCAACGCAATAGAAACAGTTCGCTGCAGCTGCAGTAAACAGTTCGTATTGTAACCACTTTTTTTCTTTTAATACTATCCTTATGCCTACGCTACGGTATATAAGTCAAAGTCGGTTGAACGGACTGTAAAAAAGATTTATTTAAATATCTAATCTTATTTCAAATGGATTATATATTATATTATGCCGGGCGGCGGAGCCAAGATAACAAATAAAAACTTAATCATAAGTAATGCTTTTTTCAGATTATCTTGCTTCCCTGCGGCCACGTGTGTCTCTGTGAGGACTGTTCCGACAACATCACAGACCACTGCCCCATCTGTCGCGAGAGGATAGAGTCCAGAGCACCCGCCTTCATTACGTAGACGTGAACATACCATAAGCACGTATTATACTCATTTCATTTCACGAGTGCGCATGTGACGTTGTTCTTATAAACTACGCAATGGATATTGGTGTAGTTTTTAACCAGCATTTTCGAGAATATATTTCCGAAGGTGTATGTGTAATAAACATTAATTAATATTAAATTTACATATAATAAGGAAATCCGGTTGTTTTGTCAAGTCGTAAAAACCGTTCGAAGCAAGGGCGGGTAGCTAGCATGACTGTATAAATTGCAATTATCGCGCGTTCGTGAAATTTAACGACTATAACAGTTTGTACAGCGCAGATTGATATATTTTAGTGGTACAATTTCACAGGCTGCACCGTATTTTGTGTAGGTGCTATATTGATTCTCAGTAACAGCATAATCTACTGTTATGTTATAACAGATTCTTTACATACGTTATAAGTATTAGAACCATTGATCGGATGTGTATTTTTAGTATGAAATTGTAATGTTGTAAGGTAGACGTTTTGTCAGTGATTGTACAGGTATTATTAACGTGCCTAGGTGCTCATAGCTAGAAAAGTCTAATGCATTTGCTTGTTTGAAGTGTGTCTAAAAATAAATTTACAAGATTTGAATCTTGAGGGTAGAAATAATACTGTTAAGTCTAGTGGTGTATTAAAAGAAATTAATTGAAGTTTGTAAAATATTTATGTTGTTTTATTGATGTCAGAAACCTACACTGATCCCACCGCATGAGGCTGAACATGTGTCGTCTTCCTCATGTCCGTTGAAAGGAGTCTCATCATCTGAGTGATCTGATACATTTGTATCCTTCACTCCATTTTCCTTACTAGGATGTTTGTCTGTATTTGAAGTTTCATCTAAACCATATTGTTCTAATAACATATCAAGTTTCTTATTACTAGTAGCCGGGTCAACATTAGTTTTGCTTTTACAATTTCCTCCACAACAATTGTTTTTATTACATGTACCATTATTGCTTGTATTCTCTTTGTTTGATTTCTTATTCTTACTGTTTCTCTTATTACTATCTACTGCTATACTGGTATCATTCAAATCTTTAATAACATCCTCTAGTGCCCCATCATTATGTGCCTGCTTAGCATGGTATTCCTCAAGCATCCTCTTTGCTTTGGAACTCTTGCCGATGCCAAGTTTGGGTAAGCCTTTGTTGAGTCCTTCAAGGAGGACACATGCCTTGCACACCTCCTGTGAGGACACAAACTTGCATCGACTGCATATCCTCTGTGTGGGGAGGGAGACCTGCTCCTTTACTGACATGGTTTCACCTAGAATTCATAATTATTATTGAAACTTTAATTATGAATGATGATTTGAATTACTGCTTCAAAAATGTATTAGGTTTTCAGAACTTAAAATATTGTAAAATGGGAAGATCTTTATAAGTTAAGCAATGATGAACCTACCTGAATAAATAATATCCATGATACAAGCTGGCCTGATCTTCTCCATATCCTTGAGCAGTGCCCGAGCATGTCCCCTGTAAGCATTGGGAGCAAACACACATTCTGTGGAGAAGTAGACCAGCTTCTTGTAATGTGCATACATCACTATCTCCTTCTCATATGTGTACTTGAGAGGTTTTACTCTTGGTATTGTGCCCTCACTGCCCTGGAAGAGAAGAAAAATAATGAAGAGATAAAGAATGTAATTTGAATGACAGCTTCTGTTATTTAAGCTCTCTAAACTAATAAGCAGAATATTTTTCAAAATTTTAATTTAGACTAATATTCTCAGGCTAGTACCTAGTACTTTTGTTAGTTTTCTACAATTACCAACATTATTTTAATTTTTTGTTGCCAAATGAGCTCCTGCCTTATCTTTAGTTTTTTATTACATACTTGTATATAATATATAATTAAGTATTTTAGTGTTGCTTTGTAAATTGAAATTGTTGTGTTTCTGAATGAAAAAAAAAACAGTTTTATTTACAAGAAAACATTATTTTAAATAATGTAGAAGTTATGTTGCCTAAGTTGGTGTTATATTTTATAGAATTTATCAATACTTACAGTAGCTACAGCTGTGCACCTCTTCAACCTGGCAATGTCACCTCTTAGGACATTCATCAACACAGTCTCAGCAATATCATCAGCATTATGTCCTGTGGCTATACACTTGACTCCCAGCATGGCCGCTCCTCTGTCTAGTGCCTGTCTTCTGAACACCCCACAGAAGGTGCAGTTGTTCTTCCTGCCTATCTGAGCCACTATCTCATCCATGGTCCAGCCATACAGGTCTTTGTATGACAGTATCTTCAAAGGCATCTCATAATCATCCCGATTCTGTTTGACAGTCTCAAGACTATCATCTCTGTATCCTGTGATACCCTCATCTATTGACAGCAGCATCAGGTTCAACCCATAATTGTATCTTTTATTTAAAGTCTTGAGGACATATGCAAGTACTGTTGAGTCTTTCCCGCCAGACGCGCCTATAGCAACTGAATCACCTTTGTTGAACAATTCTGCTTTTGTAATGGTGTAGTGAATTTCTGTTTCAAATGCCCAAAAGAAACATTCTTTGCAGAGAGCATCGCCGGTTTTTGGTCGCTAGAATAATTCAAACAATTAGAAAAGGTCAAGTATGTACAAGACTTACTGTTTCTAAGTATTACAGAAATATCACACAGTTACCTTCAAAACTGCATTGTTGCCACAACCCCTTCTGCATGGCACAGGCATTATGATAATTAGTGAAACGATACGATATTGTATAGTCGCAAAGACTTGATTTCTTCTACAAAAACAATAAGGATGATGTAAACAAGACAAGAGATGACAACCAGATAATAACAACTTGTAGTGCCGAGGTATCGTCAGTATTCAATGCCTAAACGTTTATGTATTGTAAGTAGAAGCTAAAGATACTTCGCACTTTATTGATAACAAAATCTCTTTTTTTTACATTTTTTTTTTTAAATAATGGTTTCACCAAAATAACCTCAAAAAATTATAAATGTGACACATGACATCATTGAATCATGACACATGAGTCAGTGTTACCAACCCATAACAAAATTTGCCCCCAAGATTTTTTAAAAATCCCCCTATATGTTCACATAGGGTAAATTTCTTTGATGCAGTTCCCAACTCCCTAAGTCGTTCGTAACTCACAAAATAAAACGCATAGGTACATAGTTTGTAAAAAAAAAACTAGGTACAGACGCCAGCACATCAAGTTACTACAATCTGTCAGATTTCTTTAATAGATTTTCGACTTTATTGCTAACGCATAAGGTTCAAGGTTGATTGGGAAAATCTGACAGTTTCGGGTAGGTTGACCTGCTGGCGTCTGTACCTGAATACCTATTGCTAAACTACTAACTAAATTGTAATATTGTTGATCAGTTCCAGAACGGCATCATCATCATCGCCAGCCGTGCTACTGTTCAAGGTCCATGTATTTTTTAAATCATACATTCGTACGCTAAAGGCTTTTAACATACATATTTGCCGTAGGTTCAAACTTAACGCAAGACCCATATTCATACCCATAGATAGATACGAGCAGCGTCAATAACGCCACAGCAAACTTTTAGCAAGCCCCTAAAAATAACCCCAAAAAAGATCTGTCCCTAAAAATACTTCTTCCCCCTAAATTTAGGGGGAAAACCCCAAAGTTGGCAGCACTGACATGAGTCATGATGAAGGAAGGTCTTTTGACAGGACTAGTGTGGGACTGTAATTGGCACCCAATGTCGATAACCGCTCCAGAAATATTTTAAGCTCACTTCGTTCGCATACTTTTCTAGCTCGCTAATGACAGCTTAACCTTCCAAGTCAGTATGCAATTTTAGTTAGATTGGAATAAGGGCAAGAGAATGATAAAATAGGTTGAATTTTTATTCAATTTTTTATATTGCCACATTTGCCTCTTGACTGTATTTAGATCATCGTAAAAAAAAATAGTTTATCGATTATCGACAGGGTTCAGCCTAGCTGAAAACCCGAAGTTCATTGACTGATTGACAATCATATTTCCGAACGAAACGAAACGTACTTCGTCTGCACTGCATTGCATCAAAAGACCACTTATTTCTGTGTTTCGCTCAAACTATTTTATTTTTATATATTCGTACAGCTTCCTAGTGAGTTACGGGACGTTAAAAACCAGTTATCTAAGTTATATGTGTTGAATAATGGTTGTATGGTGGTTGTGTAGTAGTGGCTGTTGATGTGTCCATTGATGAACCGTTGTAGGTGAATGTTGTTTACGGTGCGGTGAGGGTGCTTCGACACGGAGGTGCAGGGGCGGCGGTGCGATGCACGAGCTACTGAAGCATGTGCTGACGGAGCGGGACCTCACCCGCGCCGGTGACATCTTCGCGATCCCCGATGCGGACATCGTTGACGACCTCAACGAAGTGGTGAGCCTTACCGCTAAATACATAGAACTGGTACAGCCTGTTCGCTTGCGTTACCAAGAATTAGAAAAATATGTAAATTACAGCTGAGTCACACCTGCAAAGTATAATATTAAATCCTTAGTTAGATAAACAAGTAGGGTCAAGTATCAGCCAAGGTAGTGAATACCACTTGAATAATAAAAGTCATGAATCATAAACTCTCAGTATTTATTCAATAATAAAATAATAATTGTTGTTTACTGTAGTTATATTCCTGGCAATAATCATTTTCCTGTAAAGTGTTCAGATTTAGCAAGTTACATTATTTATAGCTAAGTCACCTATGTAAACAAGTAATTAACAATACACATAATTACTGTGGTTGTATTATAATAATTAATCTTAAATAAGAAATACTATTATGAAGATTGAAAACAGTTGCCTATATTGTAATATTGGGTCACTGTTGAATCAGAGCCAATGTATTTACATCAACAACATATTTTTAACAACTAATATCATCAAGATAATCTTATCATGACAGTGCATATTGATATGCATGCTCATTTTTGCACTGCTTTTTCTATTTTTTTAATTTAAATAATGGTGTTTTTACATGATTTTGCTAGCTTTATGTTCAAGGTCAATAAATATATATAACTTTTTAATAATTTTACTTAGTTTGTTTCTTTTAATAAATTATTTTCTAGTTGAAGGGTCCATTCTCAGAAAGTAAAATAAATACCTGTCTTTACAAACTTAAGTTTAATTGTAAGGACTCAACCCACATTTCACTTAACACCTCGAAATCTATTGCAAAATATTTATTCACTATATTCGATGGACAAATAAAATATAAACTATCCCTTTTAATAAAGGGGCAAAAATTTTAAAATATGTAACTTTGTGTTAGAGAAATTACACCTAAAACTTCAAATGCCTATAACTCAAAAGTGACTTTGTGTGGATTGAGTCCTTTCTACTTAACTATGTCAGTTTGTCGTAAATCATAGAATCACGTCACTACTGCTAAGATAATATAAATACAAATACCTACCTCGTAGGTCTAGCGGTTGCAAGCGCTACTGCTTCAATAGCTAGCAATAGGTCTTTCAATTGTCCTCATATTGAACTTAAACACAACTTTTGAAATGTGTGTTACTATAGGTACACATCTGCCCAACCTTTCGGGAACTACAGGTATTATGTTATGTATGAATAAAAATGTACATATTTGTTGCAGTTGAAACAAGTAACTGAGATTTCTTCACGGCCAGACTATTGTCGGAACGACCGAGACCAGGCTCTGATAGAAATATGTGTTGCAAGAGTTACATCATGTGTGAAAGAGACAGTTACTCTGGACAAGTACTGCGGAGCCCTCGTGGCTCTGCTGGAGTCCTGCTTGCACCACAACCTGATGCCAACTGGTCACCTCCGGGATGATGATCCACCTCATGCTAAGATTGCTTCAGACATTATAGCATGCATTGTTTTGGTAAGATATTATGCTATTTAAAATACATGAGATGTATTTATTCTGTTATTATTCATATTCATGTATGAAATTATACTTTTAGATTTGAGTTAGTTTTTTTGCCACATGCGGTGTGAATGTTAAAATGTATCAACAGATTATGGAAAAAGTATGCAAATAATATAAAAATAAACCTCAGAAAAAAGTTAACAATTTTTTTTTTACTGAATTTGTATCTTCCTTTTTTTACTTTATGCGTAATAAGGACGTTCATATTCGTAGCATATGCCTCACCACGAATATGAACGTCCACACATTGCGAATCATGCGATGAGCGCCGTGCGCTGCACATGCCTCGCAATGTCTGTATCCGCCTTTAGGAACGTTTTGTTCTATCTATTCCACTCATTCCTCAACATCTTCAGGTGTCATTCCCGCTCCAATCCGACAAGGAGAACTACGCCAACAAGAGCGTCATGGAGCTGTTCCTACCAGTCGCGGTGCAGTTCCTGCACAAAGGCAACCGCGAGATATCGCGACACATGGCGCGGTACCTCTCACTCGCGGCTGTCCATCATGCGGTGCTGCTGAAGCCACATGTGCAGACTATCATGGATTCTATCATGTCAGGTTAGTGGATAGAAATCGAATGTTTGGAATATGCGGTTTGTGTTATTCTGAAATGGAAAATGTAAACAGCTTGTTACCCACTGCAAACTTAATAAAAAGGTCCAACTGATCTGGACCTACTTTTGTATTGTCTCTCTCTTTCTCTCATAGAAACTCATACAATCACCTCTGATCCTAGCTAAGCAAATATAACCCTATGTGATCTACTTGTTGAAAGTTACCATTATGTTGTCTAGGTAACTACCCCCTCTGTCGGATCCTGACCAACCTCTACGAGGTATCTCCAGAGCCTCTCGAGGGGCACGCCCCAGCGCTCGTATCACTCCTGCCCCACGCAGAACCCGTAGAGAAGAGCTCTCTATTCGCACTGTTCGAGCACATCGCGGCTCGCAAGCCCGACGCGTTGAAGACATGTGTGCCGCAGCTACTGTCGTACTTGTGTCCAAATACTGCCAGTCAGAACGATCCGGGGTGCATGTGTGTTGATATCCTGCAGGTTGGTGTCAATGAGTTTGTGTTTTAAGAAAAGTACCTATTTAAAAACTCTGCAGTAATTAAAACTCATCTGCAGAGAATCCAATTTTAATAACTGCTCATTCCTTTTCAGTGTAATTAATATGTGTGTATATTGTGCAGGTGATAGCGTGCCTAAGCCGAACCCGCGTGACACTAGTAGTAGAGCACGGCTCGCTAGTGAAGCGCGCCGCTCGGCCGCCGCACGCCACGCCGCACGCCGTCACGCTCGTCGCTAACATACTCACGCAGCTGGGGTATACTGGCAGGGTATGTATGTCACAGGGTAGCAACCCTCGCTAGCGTCACACTTGTAGTAGAACACGGCTCGCTGTGAGTCTAATGCCCTTTATATTGCAACTCAAACACCATCACAGTCCAACACATGTCATTCGGCAGGAGCGTGCGCAAGAAGCGCTGAACTTCGTGCTGGAGCGCCTCGCGAGCGCGGAGCGCGCGCAGCAGGCCGCACTGCTGCGCGACGCCACGTCGCTGTGCAGCGCCTTCCCCGCGCTGTTCACCGACAAGCTGCTCACAGCTGTCAGGGCTAACGCCAGGTAATGCGGTGTCGCATATCAGTCTTGTGATCTTGTCTTGGCTATGTATTTTTGTGCGAAATCTCAGCTTAGATTTTTTAAATGTTTATCGTATAATATAATCTGGATCAATAGAGCAGCTGCAGAATGGCGAAAGTAAATATTGAAATCTACTTAATAAAAATCTTAAACTCACTGACTGACAACGTGTAGCCTAAACCGCAGGGTCTAGAAGCTTAAATTTTGCACAAAAGTTCTTTTTATAACATGTCCCGGAATTAACGCACACCACCAAACACCCCAATTAGAATGTTAAGTTATAATCATAATAAGTAAATTTTACTAACATGTATAATACATTGTTTAGTTATTTATTAAATTAGTTATGCTGATTGTGGGAGAAAATTGTGATCACATCACAAATATGCACACGCACACGTAAAAGGGTCTAGCGTAGTAGGCATATCGACCATTTTGGTTTGTTTTGACTGTACAGCGGAAGTGTGACTGTAATTTGCGTAGTTTTAATTATTTTTGGGGTAAAAAAAATACCTATATTAAAAATAAATTTTAATAAATCGATTCTGTGAACGATTTTGAACAAATTAGTATAGTATGTATAACGAAAGTGAGCACTAAGAAAGAATTTTTGAAAGTTTATAATTTTTCCGATGAAATGCCATGCCAATGACTTGTAGCGTAATAAATTGAAATATGCGCATTAAAATAAGCACATTTTTTTCATTTTCCATCTACAGCAGCAACCGTCCAAAGTCCGGCTCGAGCCAGAGCGAAGTGAACCGCACGTCGACGGGCGTCACCATCGTGCGCCTGGGCGGTGCGCACGCGCAGGCGGGCGGCAGTGCCGCGGGCAGTACGGCTGGTTTGTACTCATTACTTTCGAGTTGTTTCTTCTGTTCTAATGTCATTCCACGTTACTTGTATACGTATGTAAGGACTATGTATCAGTTAAATAAATGGAAATGTGTGTGAAAATGTGTTATGAAATTTCGCTCGCTGTATGGAGCCGACCTTCTGCACCTATCTTTTCAGTTCATCATTCTATCCATGTATGTATGTGATTTCCCTACCCCGCCTCCAGGCAGCAGCACGAGCGGCGCGGGCGGCGCGGGCGGGTACGCGCGGCGCGCCAAGCTGGGCGACTCGCGCAGCACGGGCCGCCTGCACCCGGGGCCCGCGCCGCACCGCAGCATGACGCGCCTCAATGTGGCAGGTGAGTGTTGTGGTGACGATATTTTCTCATAATTTCAACCTGGAAACACCCACTGCCGGCTTCCCCTCTTTTCGGCCATAATTCCCGGTTCCGTGCGTCTCTCGTCCAGGTGTTTCCCGAAACTTTGACGATATCATCAACCCAACTCGCTTTTGGACAGCCATATTTTTATGGCATGGCCTTGGCCACCATCAGTGGCGTGCATTGGTTTTCAGAATAGGCAGGCACTAGGCCTGGTCTAGTCTAGGGCAGGCAGACGCGGTCACTAATCAGAAAAAAAAAACGTGTAGTCGGGGGACCCCCGGCCGGAACCGGGAACGAAGTTCAAAATGAAAATCCACGATGGCCGCTGTAAAACTTTTAAAATGACAAAATTTTTAAATTTTCATAGCCACCATCTTGTATTTTCATTTTGACTTCACTATCGGCTTCAGCACCCTTGAAAACCATAAAAACGACACCCAAGATATAAAAAAAAAAATTCAGCCGCCATCTTGGATTTTCATTTTGACTTTATTATCGGCTCCAGCACCATTGAAAACCATGAAAACGTCACCCGTGAAGAAAAATTTAAAAATTTCTGCAGCAGCACTCTTGGATTTTCATTTTGACCTCACTTTCGGCATTAGCACCCTTGAAAACCATAAAAACAACACTCATGATGAAAAATTGCAGCCGCCATGAAGATTTTGTTTTTTTGTTAGGTATGATAATTTAGTGAGTTTCTTAATTGTGGGGCACACAGTCACACACACTAAAATGTAATTGAAAGGCTTATGGTGATATATCGAGGTAGGCACTGCTTAGCCTTTATGCAATGCACGCCTCTGGCCATCATTCGGTCACAGCTTTACTCTGTAAAATATGGGCCATCTTGACGAGGGGATGGCCGATATTTAATGTATGTGCCAAGTATTTCTGATGTTTTCCGTGTATTCTTACCAGGTGGTTCAGTGGGTGGTCTACACAAAAGCATGACGCGATTGTCGTCTTCCCAGCAAATCAACACACCTCCAAACGGGACCACTAATACAGGTAAATAAAAAATAATTTTCAATATTAATTCAAGAAATCAGGACACCTGATTGAAATTGAAATAATTTTGCAGCTTATGATCATAAAATGTACATGCATTTTGCATACAGTATCAAATAGCAAGCCGTCATCGTCATCAAGCGGCGTGGTCGGCAAGTGTGGCGGCGCCATCACCGTCACCAGCGTGTCCCCTCCGCGCGGGCTGCGGCCCACGCCGCGCTCGCACCATCACCACAACATTCTTATTGGAGCTAACACCTGTGCTGTAAGTCAACACTCTCATTAACCCTTCGTATAGGTACCGAAAGGATCCACGCGAGCCAATGGCTTTTTAATCTTTTCTGCATTCAATCGGTTAGCCATGGAAGTGACATCCATATCAAACTGTCTGTGTTAACTTCATGACTTTTATCCTGGGTATTGATTTAGTTCTTAATTTTTCGCATCAGCACCCATGATAATGACAACCTTGATCACTATTATTATTAGGGCCATCATCTAGAATTAATTGTGAACTGATCTCTGTAGTTTTGAAATCAGAAAATTAAGTCTTTAAAATTACGTCCCAAATTGCATATGGGAGATATACCTAAACTAAATTCATTTTTTTTCTAGAACAACCAAACAATAATATCAGGACCGCCACTAGCAACACAATCAATATCCGTCAACCCGCTCACATCCGGCAAGTCATCGGACGGACTCACTCCAATCACGTCGGCGGTGTCTATCCAACACTCCAACACCGCACTAGGCACCGTATCGGTCGTGACATCCAACACGCCAGGCTCCGGACCGATATCGGTCAGTCCGACCAACCCGATTTCAATATCCGGACCAGTGACTGTCACGTCACGGCGTGCGAACAATACGAGTGTGACGATGATAAATACGAACAATAGTAATAATAACACGTCGTCCAACCATCGGATCAGCGTGTTCGAGCCGTACCCGATGCGTGACACCGTGCAGCACTTCTGTGAGAAGCACCTGGATAAGATCAAGGCGTATATGGATAACGTGTCGCTGAGGTTGCCGCCGCCGGCCAAGTGTACCATTGAGGGTGAGTAAATGAATTGTTATTTGGGGTTGAGTTTCAGAAATTCTCTCGTTGAGCCAAAATAAATTTGAAGGCACTGGGTTCACTTGTATTATAAGTGTTAACTTGTAACTGGCCTTGATTTTATTAAAAACTGTTTTGTTCCTAATAAAATAAAAACACTAGCTATGAAGAAGCCAAGAAGCTGGCGCGCCTGCAGTTCTAGTAGGTCACGTATAACCAGTCCCTCCCCTGCAGAGCGCCGCTCCAAGAAGCTGGTGCGCCTGCAGTTCTAGTAGGTCACGTATAACCAGTCCCTCCCCCGCAGAGCGCCGCTCCAAGAAGCTGGCGCGCCTGCAGTTCTATTAGTTCACGTATAACCAGTCCCTCCCCCGCAGAGCGCCGCTCCAAGAAGCTGGCGCGCCTGCAGTTCTAGTAGGTCACGTATAACCAGTCCCTCCCCCGCAGAGCGCCGCTCCAAGAAGCTGGCGCGCCTGCAGTTCTAGTAGGTCACGTGTAACCAGTCCCTCCCCCGCAGAGCGCCGCTCCAAGAAGCTGGCGCGCCTGCAGTTCTAGTAGGTCACGTATAACCAGTCCCTCCCCCGCAGAGCGCCGCTCCAAGAAGCTGGCGCGCCTGCAGTTCTAGTAGGTCACGTATAACCAGTCCCTCCCCCGCAGAGCGCCGCTCCAAGAAGCTGGCGCGCCTGCAGTTCTAGTAGGTCACGTATAACCAGTCCCTCCCCCGCAGAGCGCCGCTCCAAGAAGCTGGCGCGCCTGCAGTTCTAGTAGGTCACGTATAACCAGTCCCTCCCCCGCAGAGCGCCGCTCCAAGAAGCTGGCGCGCCTGCAGTTCTAGTAGGTCACGTATAACCAGTCCCTCTCCCGCAGAGCGCCGCTCCAAGAAGCTGGCGCGCCTGCAGTTCTAGTAGGTCACGTATAACCAGTCCCTCCCCCGCAGAGCGCCGCTCCAAGAAGCTGGCGCGCCTGCAGTTCTAGTAGGTCACGTATAACCAGTCCCTCCCCCGCAGAGCGCCGCTCCAAGAAGCTGGCGCGCCTGCAGTTCTAGTAGGTCACGTATAACCAGTCCCTCCCCCGCAGAGCGCCGCTCCAAGAAGCTGGCGCGCCTGCAGTTCTAGTAGGTCACGTATAACCAGTCCCTCCCCCGCAGAGCGCCGCTCCAAGAAGCTGGCGCGCCTGCAGTTCTAGTAGGTCACGTATAACCAGTCCCTCCCCCGCAGAGCGCCGCTCCAAGAAGCTGGCGCGCCTGCAGTTCTAGTAGGTCACGTATAACCAGTCCCTCCCCCGCAGAGCGCCGCTCCAAGAAGCTGGCGCGCCTGCAGTTCTAGTAGGTCACGTGTAACCAGTCCCTCCCCCGCAGAGCGCCGCTCCAAGAAGCTGGCGCGCCTGCAGTTCTAGTAGGTCACGTATAACCAGTCCCTCCCCCGCAGAGCGCCGCTCCAAGAAGCTGGCGCGCCTGCAGTTCTAGTAGGTCACGTATAACCAGTCCCTCCCCCGCAGAGCGCCGCTCCAAGAAGCTGGCGCGCCTGCAGTTCTAGTAGGTCACGTATAACCAGTCCCTCCCCCGCAGAGCGCCGCTCCAAGAAGCTGGCGCGCCTGCAGTTCTAGTAGGTCACGTATAACCAGTCCCTCCCCCGCAGAGCGCCGCTCCAAGAAGCTGGCGCGCCTGCAGTTCTAGTAGGTCACGTATAACCAGTCCCTCCCCCGCAGAGCGCCGCTCCAAGAAGCTGGCGCGCCTGCAGTTCTAGTAGGTCACGTATAACCAGTCCCTCCCCCGCAGAGCGCCGCTCCAAGAAGCTGGCGCGCCTGCAGTTCTAGTAGGTCACGTATAACCAGTCCCTCCCCCGCAGAGCGCCGCTCCAAGAAGCTGGCGCGCCTGCAGTTCTAGTAGGTCACGTATAACCAGTCCCTCCCCCGCAGAGCGCCGCTCCAAGAAGCTGGCGCGCCTGCAGTTCTAGTAGGTCACGTATAACCAGTCCCTCCCCCGCAGAGCGCCGCTCCAAGAAGCTGGCGCGCCTGCAGTTCTAGTAGGTCACGTATAACCAGTCCCTCCCCCGCAGAGCGCCGCTCCAAGAAGCTGGCGCGCCTGCAGTTCTAGTAGGTCACGTATAACCAGTCCCTCCCCCGCAGAGCGCCGCTCCAAGAAGCTGGCGCGCCTGCAGTTCTAGTAGGTCACGTATAACCAGTCCCTCCCCCGCAGAGCGCCGCTCCAAGAAGCTGGCGCGCCTGCAGTTCTAGTAGGTCACGTATAACCAGTCCCTCCCCCGCAGAGCGCCGCTCCAAGAAGCTGGCGCGCCTGCAGTTCTAGTAGGTCACGTATAACCAGTCCCTCCCCCGCAGAGCGCCGCTCCAAGAAGCTGGCGCGCCTGCAGTTCTAGTAGGTCACGTATAACCAGTCCCTCCCCCGCAGAGCGCCGCTCCAAGAAGCTGGCGCGCCTGCAGTTCTAGTAGGTCACGTATAACCAGTCCCTCCCCCGCAGAGCGCCGCTCCAAGAAGCTGGCGCGCCTGCAGTTCTAGTAGGTCACGTATAACCAGTCCCTCCCCCGCAGAGCGCCGCTCCAAGAAGCTGGCGCGCCTGCAGTTCTAGTAGGTCACGTATAACCAGTCCCTCCCCCGCAGAGCGCCGCTCCAAGAAGCTGGCGCGCCTGCAGTTCTAGTAGGTCACGTATAACCAGTCCCTCCCCCGCAGAGCGCCGCTCCAAGAAGCTGGCGCGCCTGCAGTTCTAGTAGGTCACGTATAACCAGTCCCTCCCCCGCAGAGCGCCGCTCCAAGAAGCTGGCGCGCCTGCAGTTCGCGTGCGGGCGGCGCGGCGCGCACTGCCTGTACGCGCGCGCGCTGTTCTCTATGCGCACGCGCGCGCCTCGCGTGTGGATACACCTCATGTTTCTAGGTAATTTCATTATAGCATACTTATTGAATTTTTGTCGTTTTTGTTAACCAAAGGTTGTCTGGCAGACGCTATTATAATGCAATCATACTGCCGTCAATCGATTTCGACCACTCGCACTCGATGGAATTATATAAAAATAAATCTATATAATAATATACTAATAATAAAGCTGAAGAGTTTGTACGCGATAATCTCCGGAACTACCGGTCAGATTTGAAAAAATCTTTTTGCATTAGATAGCCCAATTCTTGAGGAAGGCTTATAGGTAGTGTCCGACCGAAGGTGCAATTCTGGCCGAAGCCGAAGCCGATTAATCGGTATTCACCAAAACCTTCGGCCGAAGCCGAAGCCGAAGCCGAAGGTGTCATTGACCTTGAGAAATACGATAGTTACTTTGATCTCAGAATATACTAGATACATATTGTGAGAGCTTTAGAGATTTAGCCCAATAACGAGCCGAGTGACCAACATATACAAGTAGGTAATAAAATATTGTCTAAAATAAAAGTTTCAAATATGAAATATTTAAAAACAAAACACTTATTAGAATTTTAAGACGCGCTCTCAAACTTGTTTTGACTCGTTTAGTTTACTAACTGCGATTCGTTTGGTCCGGTGCGGCGGCGCGGCGAAACTCTGCTGCTCTGCACACTCTCCGTCTCGCTCTAGCATCGTTCAGTAAATTTCAAATTTTGACAACTAGCAAACCTTCGGCTTCGGCCAAACCTTCGGCAAATTTTTGGCCGAAGCCGAAGATTTGGCCGAAGGTGCTTTTTTGGCCGAAGGTGGCCGAAGCCGAAGCCGAAGCCGAAGCTTCGGTCGGACACTACTTATAGGCTATTTAATATCACGCTATGACCCTTAGGAGCCGAGCAAAAAGAAAAAAAGTCAGAATGAACGCTAAGCGAATACGAAGTGTTGCGACGGGGTGGGGGTACAAGAAATTTCACGCGGACGAAGTCGCGGGCAGAAACTAGTAATTACATAAAATGATTCGACTATCGATCGAAATGGACTGTCGTCAATAGTCAATTCCAGGAATTCCACACCATCGAACGACACCAAACTCGATCGACCGTAAACAGGCTGTCATGCACCACACTAGATCAGCATGAACGGTTGATTTCATGGATCGAACGCAGTCTAGTTACACCGTGATAGTTAAAACCCCCGTACAGTTCGCGTCAAATAACTTTGCCGCTCTGAAGTAGGCAACAAATCACTGCGCAGTAGATAATCCTATGAAAAAAACAGCAGCGCGCATGCGCGGCTAGCGAAAAGCCTAACTTCAGAGCGGCAAAGTTATTTGACGCGAACTGTACTGTGGAATTATTTGAGTTACAATTTTGATGACCTCCTTTATTTCCCTATTTCGTTTGATCCACGACTTTCTGACCACCCTGTATATGTATGTAGCACTACAAGCTCGGCACGACGCCGCCCTGTCCTCGCGCGATCCCACCGTGGCCTCGCTGAAGCACTGCTGGGACATCCTCAAGTGTGAGAACAAGACCTTCCTCACGCTTGTGACTGGCGCCTTCCCTGGGATCAAAGTATGTTCCAAATTAGTCTTAAAGGTTGTTTCAACACTTTCGTATAAGTTCCAGCCGACTTAAGGTCATAGCACACGTATCAAACCGGAAAGGGATCGGCACCGTATCGACTCGAGCCGTTCAGTATTCTTTGTATGAAACTCCCTACTGCAACGCACACGAATCGGAATCGTAACGTAATCGCCTCGCCTCGGGACAAGCTCACGAACCGCGGTGCGGTGCGTTACGGCTCGTCGTCCCCGCGCTTACGTCTCTCCGTACCCAATCTTACGTCTCTTCGTCCCCCCTTGCCCCTCTCACCCCTCCGGCCTGCCTGCTGCACCATCAACCAGCAGTCGGCGAGCCGTAAGCGCGGCGTCGCCTAGCCGTAGCCGAGTCAACGTATCGCTTCTGGTTGACGCCTGTTTGACGGCGAGGCGAAAGGCGATACGGTGCCGATTCCTTTCCGATTTGATACGTGTGCTATGACCTTTTTATCTGGCAGCATAGGTTCTATACGAACACGGTGACTTTTCGAAAATCTTGGTAATACAACATCGTCTCCAAAAGGTTACTTTTCAGTGCTCCCTATAATTCAAGTAAAAGAAAAGAAACGGTGCAACAAATTGCAGTATCATAAAGAAATTCTTTTAAAAGTCCATATTACAATCTTTTTACTTATTACCTAACTAAGATTACTTACAAAAACCCTTGTTTCAATAAGTAAGGTGTAAAGCTGCCCAAACGAAATGTTTCACACTAATTTGTATCATATTCTACTTAGGAACAAGAGATGTTGTTAAACGAGCTGCGCGCGGCGGGTTTCTTCGACGTGTTCGAGGTGGTGGCGCGACGGAACGACGGCGCTGCCCTGCCGCCCACACAGGCTAGTACCATTTTAATATCTCACCTTTCTCTATCTTATCTATCACCTCTCCTTCAATTCTATTTTTCAGACAGGTTTAAAAAAAACTGGCCAAGTGCGAGTCGGACTCGCACACGAAGGATTCCGTACCACAAGGCAAAAACGCCGAAAATACGTTTGTTGTATGGGAAATAAATAAATATTAAATATATTATTTAAATAAAAATTTATTTTATTCTGCTTTTAGTATTTGTTGTTTTAGCGGCAACAGAAATACATTCAAAATTCCAACTGTCTAGCTATCACGGTTCATGAGATACAGCCTGGTGACAGACAGACAGACAGACGGACAGTGGAGTCTTAGTAAAAGGGTCCCGTTTTTACCCTTTGGGTACGGAACCCTAAAAATTTTTATAATTATAGTCTACAGAAAAACTCACTTATAACAGCGCGTGATAATTCGAACTTAAAAGCTGTGAGAAGAGTGTCATTCCAGGCGGTGCGTTGCGGCTCGTTACATAACGCGCTGTGGAAGCCAGCAGTAAACAAACCTACATAATCATTCCATTATAAAAATAATATTTTTTTCTTTGCATATAGGCGACATGGGGCTGCTTCCTCTGCACTCACCCTGAACGCGCAGTAGGTTTCCTAGCCGCAGACGGAGTTCCCGTCATCGAGGGTCAGCTCAAGGAGAAGAAGGGACGCTGGAGGCTGTTCCGGCGCTGGCGGACGAGATACTTCACGCTGTCCGGAGCACACCTCTCCTGCAAGGGATCTGTGAGTACTCACTTACTGTCACATGTGTCAAACACTCACGACCAAGTGTCAGACACATTCTACTTGCTTCCATAAAGTGTCACACACTCGCGCTGCGATCAAGTGTTACTTTTTCGGACGCTGACGATCAAGTATCAGAAACTTACTATCAAGTGTCAGACGCTCGCGATCAACTGTTAGACACTGAAGATCAAATGTAAGACATCGACGATTTAGTCTCTGACACTCGCGATTTTTTCTTATCAGATATCACACTAATGTGTTTTATTATTTTGTGTGTATGCTCTGGAACTACCAAACTAACTGGACCCCTTTCAATTCCAGAGCGGAGGCGAAAGCATCGATATAAACCAGATTCGCTCAGTAAAAGTCTCCCGCGGCGCGCGCAACATACCCAAAGCGTTCGAGATCTTCACGGGAGACCAGACTCTCATCCTGAAGCCTAAAGACGGCAAGAATGCGGAGGAATGGGTGCAGTGTCTTAGCATTGCGGTGGCCCATTCGCAAGCAAGAGATGCGCCTGCTAAAGCGAATAGTTTGCCAGCCAGGGGACTCACGCTCAAGAGCTTCTAGGAGTTTCTAGGTAATAGAAAGCCTCGTATTCATGATCATAAATGATGCAATTCACGAGCGCGCGTCTTATGACCCCTATGTCATTGTTCAAATTTTAATTTCAAACGGCCTCTATTAGCAATCTTTAAAAAAAAAAAGTTTAACAATATATTTAAATTAAAGGTTATAAATGATGCAATTCACGAGCGCGCGTCTTATGACCCCTATGTCATTGTTCAAATTTTAATTTCAAATGGCCTCTATTAGCAATCTTTAAAAAAAAAAATTTTAACAATATAGGTTTAGACATCTCAAACCTCTCGATTGCTTTGCTCTTTAGCATAGGCCTCCCCTAGGCTTTCTATAGCTCACGATCGTGAGTTTTTCTCCTCCATGTCCTGCAAGGAGCAATGGTGGCCAAGTGGTAACGGCCGCGACTTACGAGTTGTAGGTCGTAGGTTCGAACCCAGACAGGCGCTTTACTTTGTGTAAATTATTTCATCACCATTGCTCTCAAAACGGTGAAGGAAAACATCGTGAGGTAACCGACATGTCCTAGAACCAAAAATTCGAAGACGTGCCATCTGCCAACCGCACTGGGCCCGCGTGGTGGATTACGGCCCACTCCCTCTCACAGAGAGGAAGCCTGTGTCCCAGCAGTAGGAACATTATAGGCTGATTATGAAATTCCCTCCTGCAGTAGTTTTCAGGACGTCTTCCCGTCTTTGAAATGGTCTTCCTCCTTCCTTCCTTCCTTCTTTGGTATACCATTCTGTTACTTCTCTGGCCCATCTTTCGTTTTTACCCCTGATGACAAGATCTGCCCACTTCCATTTTATCTTTTTAATTGTGTAAGTCAGACTGCGTTTGTTTTGTTTTAGACGTATTTCATTGCAATAAGGTACAAATTGGAATAATTTACACGCGTTCGTGAAATGCAACATCGGTAACAACTTGCCAACATGTTTTTGTGTAGCTGGCAACGTTGCAAGTGTGTGAAACATATTTCCAGTGACGAGAAATGTTGCGCAATTTCTGTTTATTGAATACAGGGCTTATGTTATACTTACTTATTTTTTCTGGCCGCGAAAACATCTTTATTACGGAGTTTGATCGTACCGCGCAAAGCTTCTAAATGATAATAATCTATGAAACAGGTCTATAAATAAAATAGGATTACCTTTTCCTAAAATCACCTTACAATTGACTTGATTTAGCGCTGAGTTAAAGTTCTACGTCATAATAAAGATCATTACAAACAGTAGGTCTTACAGAACTTGCTCATTTACTTTACAAGAAGCAAAAACAAGAAACAAGTGTTCAATAAAATATAACAACAGCCATATACTGAAATAAATACATATAAAATGTGACTGAAAATAAGACTTGTATTGAAACGTGCATTTGTATACATAATATTAACTAGTTAAGGCCGGCTCATGAGACACAATTGATTTTCTATTGTAATGTCACCAGTGGTACGCGCCGAGCCGGAGCGATTCAATTATATTACTATGTAAAAATATTGAAAATGTTCAGTAGCATTATGTATGCTGCTTGTATAAGTAAGATATTTTGAAATGCATAATGTTTCAGTGGTTCTTATATTATGTAAGATTTTGAATAAGCCGGTTATATTATACATTGGCGGGCTTTATAATCGTCATTTAAAATTGGTTGACGCCACAGGCTGCTTAGTAAGCGGTCTGCGTATGTCAACATAATTAAGCACGTTATACACGTACCTGTAACTTTCACAAAATACTGCAAGTTACTTGCACAAAAGTATGCATGTTACTTGCACAAAACTATGCAAACTACTTGCACAAAAGTGTGCAAGTCACTTGCACATTATGGGAAATTAACCAATCAGAAGTTGTTATGGCACAGCATGTGCTTGCAAACTTTTGTGCAAGTTACACGCACGTGTATTGTATTTGCGGCTTTATGGTTGTTGTGACGGTACAGTCATGTAGATAATTGAAAATGCTCACAAAGTATATAATAAGTTTTAGAATATTTAACCACATTCCTTTCAAAATCGGGAATGACACAAGGTTGTTTTAAGACTTTTTTATATTCGTCCTTATTTATAATGAAATTATCGAACGCATGCATACAGTTTGCAACAAAACTCAAGTTGTACAGTCAGTTTTGAGCAGAAAGATATTATATTGTGTTGCTAGCTGTACGTTTTTGCATGATTATGTACTTATTTAGTATGTAGTCTCTTTTATATAACGCGTTTATCAATCGCTTTTGCGGTAAAATATTTAATTGCATATGGACTAAAGCTCTATGGCCTGTTTATAGATTTTTGTATTAACTTGAATATAATGCTTTGAAATTAACTTTATGACCACAACATAAGGTCGCAGTTTGGTAGTTATGAAGACGGTTTTTGCAAGTGAAGGTAAGGTGAAAATTCTGTCTTTATTAGTGTTACGAAATACAGGGTGGCACGAACATCGACGCGTAAACTGTAACCATAAATTCAATACATGATTCTAGATCCCCTAGCGCAGAACTTAACTGTTGGTTATAAAAAAAAAACAGTGGCACTCCGGGAGTGCCGACAGAAGTGAAAACAAAACACAAACAGAATACTTTGCCATCACTCACTGACATATCGGATTTAAAACCGAGTACAGCCGAACACATCCGAATGCACGCGCACCAATCAGCGTTGGTCGCGCTCAGACGCGCGAATTCGCGCGTCTTCTTTTTGTCTCAGAAGAAATATGTGCATTACGTTGTGGAGTTAAGGGTGAATTTGCTATGTTAAGTTTCAGATTAACGCTTCGACTCTGCGCTAATATGAATTGACCATAACAGTCTGCGAGATATCCCTGCCAGCTTGTATATCTGAGTGACACTTGTTTTCATGAAGTCAATTATTTTATTAGTATATTTTAGTGCCTTATACATAATAAGTGTTTGTTTTATTGCGCTAAGAGTACAATGGACATTTACAATTTTGTTTAGTGGTAGATATTCAGAGGAAACGAGCGGAAGTAAGAAACAAAGTTATTTAGTAATGTAGGCACTTTTTATTTGAGTTAGTCTTGATTAGATTAAGCGGGACACAGAATCCGTCCGTTTCGTTTGAGGATCGAAAAAGATGCGCAGAAGGTCACCGCATATTACAAAAATATTTAAATGATTAAAATATGACCTACGCAGAGCCGGGAACTTTTTCGGGACATTGACATTATGAACTTGACGTAAAACGATGCACTACGTGCGTACACGCATATTGAAAAATGTTGATAAGCGAGTAAGACTCGTTTTCTTATTTAATTTATGTTAATTCATAATTATATTTAACATCATATTATACAGAATAATTTATAAGATTTTTTGACAAATTGAGATTCTATGAAGAAATAATGCTAGAAGACTGAAAGCTGGTCAATGGTCATAGCTACTTATTGTTGCATGTGTGAGAGACTAATACAATACTAAAGAATTAACAAAATACGTTTTGGACATTTTTGTGAAACCTATTTGATGATCGAAGATGATTTACCTACAGCCCGATTCAAACTTTATGGCAGCCCGGAACATGAGGCGAGTCGCTGCGCAGTAACAGCTCCACGTGTCAGCGGGGTGAGGGGTGAGGTATTGCGCAGCGAGGAGCACACTTCAGAGTCAAAATAAAGTTTGAATCGGGTTGTATTAGAGCAAGTCCTATATATTGAGGATCGGGTTCAGAATACACATAAATTAATAATATGTTTGGTTCAAGAATTTGTGATTCAAAATTAACATTCCCGTCCTGTTCAGTGCTTCGAAATAATAATAAAATTATTATGTACTGTTGTGGTCTCAAAAATCATTATAAATGGTTGTAACGCGAATGACATTAGTCTTAAGTAGTTTTAAGTTGACTAATTACAAAATAATGGCGAAAGTGACTAGAAAAAAAATATATTTAAAATTATCGGTTGCTTTTCCCGAAGTTTTACTTTAGTTTTCAAATCTAAACCAGTACTTAACTTGCTATCTCGCATTTTATGAAAGCACAATTTTGTCATGATTTGGAATACCTAGATAATAGTTATGTCTGCTTTTTAGAAACGTTAGTTAACTGTCACTGTCTTAACCTGAGGTTGCTGTCACCAAAAAGTCAAGTGTTCATTGGTAAACCAAATTGTTTCTTTGTTATGTACTATGTTTAATGCTACGTAACATAACGAGCTTGCTTAAATTGGGGCCCAATATTGAGGAATAGACCTGGCCGGAAAGACATATGGCATGAATAGTATGTATGTTCCAAAATGCCTAGTATTTAAAGAGGTGTGAGGAACAGGGTTTAAAGCTCACTTATCCTCCACAGGAAAGGGAGGATCCTCCGACCAGACGGGTATTGTATCTGGTGGGCAACTGCCCGTCGATTAATGTCGGGACATTGTATATGCTAGTTGCGCGGTAAACGATGCTTGCGAGATGCAGGATTTTGCGTGACGTCAGTGTGATGTGTAGTTCTCATGTGGCGATGTAGATGCCGCCACATATTCATTATTCGGTATTGGGCCCTTGTGCTTCTAGGTGCTTCAGAATTATATAATAACTTATATAAACTAAACAATAACGTCCATTATAAAAGTTATAAACTATAATATAATTTAGATGTAAATATATTGTATTGTTATCTAATTGAATCAGATTTTATTGAAGAAACGCCTGAAACCGCCACCGAATTTAAATGAAATATTTAATGTATTACTTTAAATGATGAACTGCAAACAGGAGAAATCTTTGTATGATTATATTTAATACAGTTTGTGGTAATATATCTCCACTTAATACCTTCATGACCCCAGTTAATTTGGTACCTAGTTAATTTGGTACCTAGTTAATTTAACTGCCCAGTTAATTATAAGAAGTCTTACTCATCATAATGTTATAGGTACACGTATTGTTAAGCCAGTGTCCATTCTTATTCAGATTTGTAGGACGTCACAGCGGCTTTATTACGATCACAAGTAGTATTATTGTGAATGTCATAACTTTTGTATATTAACGCGGAGTACTTTATATGGATATGCCTCATCATTATGTCACCCAACAGACAATTTCTTTTAAGATTTTTAAAAGGTAGGTATCATAACTTAGGATTTCAGTCAAATTGACCTATTCACCGCTTTGTTTTGTATCAATTGCCGTGCCCCGAGCGACAAATGATATCCACGACGAATAGGGTCGTGCAATGAAATAAAAAACGAACGTAGGTTCTCAGTCGTATAAATACGATAGAAGCGGCGCGGGCACGAACATTAGTCCGAGTCAGCCTGGCCCTTGCTGCCCTCCCCCAGTGACGCCCTAAGCCGAGGTCCGAATCCCAAAGAGGGGTGCCTTTAGCTTGTAGTCGCTCTTTTTTTAGGGTTTTTTAAGCCCTGGCTGAAGACCTTAATTTATTGAGGCACCCAGAGGCAAGCCCGGTTAAGCAGCCGACAACCTCCAAGGTTGAACTGCGAGATGAATTTAAAAAAAAAACGGGCCCGAAAACATTAGTCGTATTGATCCGACTGGGCGGTCAATAGGTTAAGTAATACTTTTCTCAGTATGAACTCGTCAATCTATCTTGACACCAAACATATGAAAATGTTGCTTGTAACGTGCTACAACTCTGACTATAGTTTAAGACCATACAGTTGCCAAAATAAATGATAATAACAAATAACATAGCTTCTATAGCCAATATAAACAATTGTACATACAAATATTTATATGAAACGTGTTGATTAAGTTTAAGTGCTTCGGACAACTTATGAACTTGGTGCTACAGTAATAATAATAATAACTTGTAATTAAAGTGTCATGGCTTCCATTCGTAGGGCCGTATGTTATACACGCGTTTTGGCTCATGTACTTAAAACTGCCCTAATTATTAGTTATTACATTAGTTGTTTGTATATCGTGTTGTTTTATTTTGCTCCCATTAGCGTTTCGACTGAATACTTGAGTATGGGTGAAGGAAAACATCGTGAGGAAACCGGCATGTTCTAGAACCAAACATTCGATGACATGTCACATCTACCAACCCGCACTGGGCCCGCGTGGTGGATTACAGCCCGCTCCCTCTCGAAGAGAGGAGGCCTGTGTCCCAGCAGTGGGAACATTATAGACTGATTATACTTGAGTTTGGAAGGGAATCTCCCTTCTCTCTTCTTTCAACAAGAAAAGGGAAAAGAGGATTTGAACCCGCATGTACCACATTGTCATTGAAGGCGTTTAGCACTAACCAAACATATTTAAAACATTATTCTGTCTCTCTCACCTTCAAACGATTGAAAGAAACAGAATGTTTTAAATATGTTTAGCGCTAAACATATTCAGTGATTTGTGGTGCAAGCGAGCCTTAGTCATAGAAATTAAACAAGTTACTTGATTAACTTCAAAAATATTTTACAATTTTACAGTACTATCTACATCAATACAACTTTTATAACACAACAGTCAGTTAACACTTATAACAGCAGTAGTCTATTTTTTTTATACAATCTTACATTACAGGTTCACATCCAATGCGATAACGTGATTAAATGATTGTCATTTACTATTTAATAAATCGAGAGTCGGCCTCACGAATTCCGCCAATGTACAGCAAAAAATGTCATGCCTTTGCGAGGCGCTGTTTATTAACCGTATGGCTTTTGCCACCGGTGCGAATTTGCCTGCGTTAGTGCGAGATTGTACAGTAGTTCTAAAGTATTTCACCAGGCTTCATAGTTTTCAATTGTTTCTTAAACCCATCATTAGGTTGTATAGCCGGCCTTCTACCCTTCACTAAATCATAGGCATCTTGAAACTGCATCCTCTCATAATGCATTAAATAAGCTATAGCAACCATAGACGTCCGTGAAACGCCGGCATTGCAATGAATAAGACAATTCTCTTTGGTCTCCACAGCCTTTCGAATGAACGGCAAACTATCTAATAAAATCTCTTTGATGTTAGTTTCTGGTAAATCTAAGCAGTTAATAAACTTATTGTTGACTGCAACTTCAACATTGATACCTAAACTTAGAACATGTTTGATGTTATAAGCTTCTATAACGTTATTTGCAGTACAATCTTGTGACCCTATGAATATATAGTCAGTTATTAATACTGGAATATTATCGGGTTTCGTGTCAACCACGAATCCGTAAGTGTTCGGGCTTATAGCGGTAACCGTGGAATCTTTCTCGACGTAACGTTGTCCGTCGACTTTTGTAACAACCGTTTCTGTTACTTTCAATTTATTTCTTTGTTTCATTAGTTCATTGAGGAAACTCATTGTTAAATATTTTAGATCTGTGTGATGTTAATTGCAAAAAATATTGTTAAAATAGTTAATCCGAAAATTAAAGATTAAAATTGTATCTATTGGCTATCTAGCTTTAAAAGCCTTATACTGGGCCTCTTTTTCCTTAGGCACTGCTTTCCTTCAACCTTGGCACTGCAATGTCTATCTTCCTTGCCTACAACAGTCCAAAACTGGCCCTTATATCTCCCCAAAATCTATTTTGTATCTCTCTCAGTCACACTCACTATCACTATCGTCCTCCACTTTTCCCTCTTGACTCTTCTCTGGGTCGTAGACGAGGTCCTCAGGCTTGTAATGCACGTCACACAGGTACAGACCGTCAGGAGGACCTGATTGGATGTTGGTGCGCCACGTTTGCTTCGAGGGCACTTGCAGCATCACCTTTATTTCTTCAGGAGGCAACTTGCCTACGGCTACGGAGTTTAGGGCTCCTACCATGCGGCGTATCTGGAAAGGATTATTTTGATGTAAAAGATTTTTTACTACCTTTTTTTTAGAGTACTTATTGTGGATTCGGTATATTGTTCGACAATTTGGGAAACCGAAGGCACGGCGCGTATTCCACAGAGACCACGTTATGTAATTAGTAAGCAAAGTACTAAGTTACTACTTTGCTTTGTACTGCCCGTAATGTTTGCTCTTTAACCGAATTTTATCTTCTAGTTTCGGCCGAAACCTTACGAAGTTAAGTAAAAGTGAATTAAATTGACATTGTTTTTTATTTTCTATGGGAACTATATTTTCTATCACCAAAATTTATATTTGTCATCAAGTTGTATCACCTAATAAATAGATCTATCGCCACGAAATATTTTCGTTCTCAGATAAACAAAAATTGTTCCCAGGTATGAATTATCAAATTAATGTTAATATATGTGTAAAATAAGAGATCGGACATTATCGAGAACCGAATTAGTTACGAGGTTAATTATTTAAAAAAAAATGCTTAGGTTAGGTTAAAACTGTGACCTCCTACGCACGAGCCGAGCGAGCGAAGCGAGCGGTGCCGCGGCAGCGGCCGGCGAGTGCCAGAAACGACTAAATTTTAAAGAAAAAAAATATGGAAAAAGGATACTTGAAGGATATGGAAAAAGGATATTTGAACTTAATGCAATTTTCTAGTAACATAATATGATTTATTGGTGATCTCTTTAAATTAGTTTGCTTAAATACTTATTAGGACACACCTATTATAATACATACAAAAACATTTATTTGGTACTAGACCTTATATCTCAGGATTTTAGGTGATTTATTGTGGAACTGATTTTGCATTGTTTGGTGACTACATTTTGGTGACAGATCTACTATTTGGAGGACAAACCCTATTATTTAAGAAACACAAAACTAATTAAATTGGTGATAGCTTAAATGATACCCATTTTCTATTGGTTTTTGCAATATCAGATTTCTTTTACACAAAGATTAAATTGACTTTTGGCAGACTTAAATAAAGGCATTAGTTTGACTTGCTACTATATTAGCATCTGGGATTAGCAATTAAGTCGTTTTTCAGAAGCTTGATACAGTTGCACCGCATAATTTTAGCAGAGTCGGCAAAAAGCGATGCAGCTTCGAAGTAATCACTGAAACGAGTGATTTTGCTATCGCTACCGAATGCAGAGTTCCATTTTCCAAGTAAACACATTCTTTTTTGGTTTTATACAAAAGGGTGAAAACTGAACTCCATTACTAAGTCTACGCCGCCGCCGTCTGTATATTATATCTGTCATATAATTCTGTATCTATTCTATCAAAACCGACAGCTCAAGAACGCCACTTTCGTTCGTGCCGAAAATTTGGGCATTTTTTGGACGAAATCGAAACTGTAGCCGAAACCTAATTTTATGGCCGAAACTGGCTGAAACCGAAACTTCGGTCGGACACTATATTTTATGTAAATTAAATAAGTAAATGGCTACCTGGTTATGTACAAATCCTCTCCCTCTAATAACAATATCCCAGTAATCAAATATGCTGTCTTTTTGTAAAGAGTAGCTGGTGAGGAGTGGCTTCCCTGGCCTCACTTCAATGGACTGCACCTCTCGTCTGTTGTGCTTGGTCTGTTTTAACTTGTCGAAACGCTTGAATGTCGTGAAATCGTGGTAGCCAACGAAGTATTTGGCGCCTTCTTTGAATTTCTCTATGTCGAAGCCTGCTATCCTGAAATAAGGTTAATAATCTTGTATACTTCGACTCTAATAACATTTTCCTACAGTAAATGTATTAAACAGTGTTTTTAGGATTTCCCAGGTCGACACTTAGACTTAAGGTATCACAGAAATACTATAATACTACAGCACACTACACACACACCCCCCCATACGCACTCTATACTATAGCTTACCTTACAAAATGACACCGCTTCCACTCTTCTATAGGTATGTGTGAAGCTATTGATGTTCTCTCAGGGAAAACTATGTCATCCTTTTTCACTGCCAATCTGAAATAGTATGCACTGGTGTCAAAGCCGTCAAGTCGATTTAGTTTGTTTGGGTTATTTCTATCATTTAAAGTTCCAACATAGCTATCTTTCTCTCTCTCTCTTACCGAAAAATACTGGCTCCAATATGTCAGAATGGCTATTGTAAAGGGATTCTTAAACAATGTAAGCTATAAATTTAATAATGATACATACCTATATAAGTATGTCCTACCAATAGCATTATGTCTAGCATTGAAGTTATCTGCAACTCTGATAACCTTTTTAACATAAATACAATTATTGTGTTTGTAGAAGAATTTGTTTAGGTTGTAGGCGACACCATCGGGGTCGTATATGTTGGAGCCGTACTTATCCAAGTCAAAGTGAGCACTTGTGTTCAGTGCATGGACTCCACCATCTGTACTGTAACAAGATATATAACAAAATAACATTTTTCAGTTTTTTTTTAAATGATCTAGGTACTTATATGTATAAAGAAAAAGAAATGCTATTTGATGGTAACAAATCACTTGGGAATGGCTGGACTACTTAGCTTTTTTTTTTAACTTTTGTAAAAATCCGATTAAGGTTTTTAGGGTAAGAAAAAATTTTAGTGCTTTTTTCTAATTTAATTATCAAGTCGAGTAGGGCCCACTTACCGGCTTGAAAGAACAAGGTTAGGGTAGTTCAGTGATCTAAGTTGCAGAAGTGCTAGTTCCATCAAACCCTGCACACTTTCTGGATCTGGGTAATTACGCCCTTCTTTAAACCATATTTTCTCCGAAGACCTGCAATACAGTCTTAGTGAAATTCTTGTTATTATTGTGCATGCAAATAAACGCTAGCAGCTAGCAATCTGACAAACCTGAATGGCGTCCCTATGTAAGAGAAGAATGATACATATCTGGCTTTCATTATATTTCTCCTCAACGGTTTTTAAAAAGGGTTTTCATTTAGAAAACTGAAAATTTCAATAATTCACTATCATGAGACCGAGATTTGAGAGATTATGAGATTTAGGTTAGTTAGCTGTCAGTGTCAGCTTCTGTCATTTAGGCCGCTTTCCGAATTAGCTATAATCGTTCACACCGTCACACGTAGAGTAATCTATAGATAGACTCATGGTATCCGTGTCACCGAAAGGGACAAAAAATTCCGGCAATCTTCATCATACTATCATTTTTACAGCTTATTACACTGCACCTAACCATTTTCATGGAATACCTACTAGAGTGCCAAAGCCGTATCATCGAATTTTGTTTCTTCGAAAACCTTTCAACGACATCTCTATACTGCGACGCCTTGTTAAATCGACGCCTTGTTACTGCGATATTTCGTTACATCGAAAAACTGTACTGCGAACGATTCTATTGCGTAAATATGACTGGCCTGTTGGTCTAGTGGTCAGTGACTATGACTGCTATGCCGGAGGTCGTGGGTTCGATTCCCACCCAGGACAAATGTTTGTGTGATGAGCATGATCATTTGTTCTGTGTCTGGGTGTAATTTATCTATATATGTATGTATTTAGAAATATATAAGTATGTTTATCAGTTGTCTAGTACTCATAACACAAGCTCTGCTTAGCTTGAGACTAGACGGCGTTGTGTGGTAGTTGTGGAATATTATTATTATTATTATATCATACTGCGAAGCCATGTTCAATCGATGTCACGTTACTGTGATGTTACTTAGGAAAACTTACTTCGGACGACCTTACGGCGATAACCAAGAACATCGATTTTCTTTTCCAAATTAATACCTACCTACATTTTTCACATTTCTTTAAAAGCAGAGAGCAACAATTTAACTTTGCAATGATCTACAATCTTTACTTTTACACTGATGTTCATGACAGAAGGCGCTCTCTGCTTTTAAAGAAATGTGAAAAATGTAGCTGTATTAATTTGGAAAAGAAAATCGATGTTCTTGGTTATCGCCGTAAGGTCGTCCGAAGTAAGTTTTAAAAAAATATTTTTGACCCAATCAGTTGGATAGTAACTTTTAGTAACTTTAAGATTTTAGAGTAACTTTGGATAGTAACTTTTAGTAACTTTATGAAGCTGAAACTACTTGAAAAGTCAATGATTCGTCACGATTTCTAAACGGAAGCCTTTCACTTTGTTGACAATAAAATTGTGTACGTCCATGTCATCGAAATGTCAATTTGTTTGCCATTATTTCAGTCAAAAATGGCACAACGGACGTGGCATATGTTTACGGTGTTAACTTTAATATTTACAGTTTTATCACTTGTTGGAGATGTATTCTCGCAGTCGCCGGCACCGTGGTACGAGAACATGCCTGCGGTGACGATGGACTACAAAGTTCACATCGACGCGGGCAAAGAAGACTGTTACTATCAATATGTTCCGTCTGGTGCTACATTTTACGCCAGCTATCAGGTAATTAATTAGGGTTTTCTGTATCGAAACCTATGCAGCAATTTCAGATAACGATGCTAATGGCTTGGAACCATGATAACAGAACATTTTTGGGCTTTAGCTTGTGTATTTCACTCATAAATAGTTCTCAATGTTTTTTGTCAACAGGTGTTGAAAGGCGGCGATGGCATGTGTGGTTTCGCTGTGCGGCATCCTAACGGCCAGATAGTGCATCCATATGAGTGGCGGCAGAGTGCCGAGTACGCGGACCAGTCTTCTTCTGGAGGATATTATGCAGTGTGCATTGATAACCAGTTCTCAAGATTTGCAGGGAAACTAGTCAATTTATATCTCTCAGTGATAAGATACGATATGTGGGAGAAGTACGCCAAGGAAGTGGAGGAGCTTGACATGAACATAAAGAATTTTACAGTAAGTTTTTATCTATACAATATAGTTATAGATACTTATTATAAAAAAACTAAAACAACTAAAACACTTTCTACAGTCAAATAATTGAATTCAGTAATATTTGGCTGTTTGCTCTGAATCTGTAGAACATTCTGTCCTGTTTTTTAAAACATTATGTTTAATCATAATGTTTTTTAAATTATGTTAAATCATGTAAAACAAAGCTAAAAGTTGTTCTTTTTAAAACTTGGTGTGGTAATCATATTAAAGTAGCAAAAAAGCAGTAGCAGTAAAGCAAAATTAATTATAGTTCTATGATCCAGGATGAAAAGCAGCCTATGTCCTTACCCAAGTTGTGGTCTATCTGTATGTCAAATTTCATCCAAATCCATTCCGCCATTTCATGTGAAAGTGTACCAAACAAACTCACTTTCGCATTTTTAACGCAACTAGCTTCAACTTTCTGACTAACTGACAGACTATTTAATTTTGACAATTCAAAAGTGCCTGTACAAGGTTTAATTGAAATAAATGATTTGAGTTTGAGTTTTAATATTACTTAGGACTAGCTTCTGCCCGCGGCTTCGCCCGTGTGGATGTCGGAAATTATCCCACGGGAATGTGCTACTGAGACAAAAAGTAGCCCATGTTCTTCCCCAGGATGCCATATATCTCCTTGCCAAATATCGAAATCCGTTCAGTAGTTTAGGTATGAAAATGTAACATACAGACAGACAGAGTTACTTTCGAATTTATAATATTAGTATGGATTATGTTATGATGTAAAGTTTTTGTATTAGAGGTTAACCTTCAGCCAAAGGAAGAAAGGAAGGAGTAGTATTGACATTTCTACACATTTGTTCAATAAACACCAATAATTTGCATGCTACTGCATGGAATTACTTTACTAAATAAATATTCATGTAAACACATATTGTAAAATACCTACATCATATTATACAATAATATTTACATGACAAATGAATTATTTCTATCCTATTCCACCATCTTAGAATGATTGCTTAGTTTGTTTTGAAATGTCCTGAAAGTCACAAACCACCTGGTAAATAAAAAATTAATATGGTCCTACTCATACTGGCAGACGGGATGGCAGAGAATGTTTTATTTATCAATGTGTATTTTATACTATTCCAATTGAAATACTGGCTGGCAGTTTGCACTGGCAAGACACACCGGACAAGTTAACTAGAACATGTCAGAAAACAGAAAAACATGCCATTATTCTTTGCCAGCACTAAGTTTATTCTCATTGTTGTTGCAGACCTCTATCCAGTTTGTGGAGAGGAACATCAATGACATCCTGCAGTACCAGTACCACTCCAGGGCCCGGGAGTCCAGAGACTACAACTTGCTGCAAGACAACAATATCTATGTGCTCAGGTATTGTAAATACATAATATTAGGGAGTAAGGGTCAGAAAGAGCTTTATGTTAATGCAATAAAACATCATTTGCCTTGTTTCGGTTTAGACAGCTCGACTCGTCACCGCGTCGAACTTAAGGCGCTGCCCGAAGGTAAACACCGTAAAACGCTCAGTTTTTTGTTGCACAGTTTGGTGTACTGGTACATATTACAAGCCAGAAAAAAGTGAGTGAGTGTATTGTCAAATGTTCAAAGAAATATTCAAAAAAATGAAATAATGATAAAACAATCGTAAAAAAAGCTCAAAAAATATTTTTCGGGGAATTCAATCAATGGGAATACCTAAAAATGACTGCACTGAGCCTTGCATTTATTTTTTAAATTATTTAAAACTGCAAAATTACTTTTATTATGGTGGTCATTTGATTCAAATAACATCAAACGCGTCGCTGTTTTGAACCTTCTTTTGTTGTCGTGATGCGTTATTGTCAATTACCTAAAAAATTGCTTCTTATGTGACAAGAATGGTGATACGTGATCGGTTCAAGCCGATTCTGCGTTGATTAATATGTCGCCCTTATTAGAGGAATTCATAATCACTTTATTAGTTATTATCTATTTAAGTGGAGATAGACGTTTCATAATGTTGTATAATAACCCTTTCATTATAGGGCAAAATAAATTGATTACTGCAGTGATAAGATAAATACGCGCATTAACGTGGAGTTGCGGACACCAGCCCGTATTACCTATATAATACATAGTAAAAGTTTGAAAGTAAAAGTTTTTTATTTTGTAACAAACAAATGGAGTTAATAACAATGGAAACGATGATAGCTACAACAACAACAACATTAGAAACACATTTATTCCAGACTTAACTATGACATGGGTACAGTCACGAGCATAAGTATGTTTACACTTGGCTTTATTCAAAGGCGATTTTCTCCTTTATTTTTGAATGAAATTGTATGTTATTACGAACATAGTATTTTCGAACCTATAGGTTTATGTAAAGTGTCGTATTTCAACTTTGCATTCGTAATTTCGTGAAAAAATCGCAATTGAAAGTTGCCAAGTGTTGACATATTAGTGCTCGTGACTGTACAGTTTAGCTAAAATAAAAATCGTAAACATGCAAAAATTAAAAAGTAATGGCGTGGAATTCTTAAGTGCCAATTTTTAATACTCATAAAAATGTTTAATATAGCTATGATGTAACAACAAGGAAGGAGTTTAATTAAGTGGTATAAAACAGTTATGGCATAGTGGCACTTATGCTTTGATGAATCGTTCATGTGAACTTTTACCTCAAATGTAAATGTAAAACTGAATTTTTATAAAACTGAGTGTTGAGTATTTTAACAACACACAATTTTATTGTATTTTATTTTAATGAGCTACCCCATTTACAGTCACACGTGTCACACATGAATTGGTTTGTTATAAAAACTTCTGTCAGTAATCATATGTAATGTAATACTCTGAAAATACTACATGATTATAATCCTGCTCATTGATTTTTCATGTAAATAGTCATTCAATACGATTATATGAACATAAAGGGTTGTATTGATGATTTTAACAATTATAATTCTGTAAATACATACTTGTTACGGTCGCGAATCATATTTTGTTCAACATCAACCTGACACTGACCTGTTATTATAATATGATTATCCCGTCGCATGTCGCGTGAACAGGGTACCTATGTACCGATAACACACATGCGACGGGTTAAAATTATAAATATGACCTGCAAATTGCAGAACGCAATAAAATTTGAGTTTCGCGGGCTGCCCTGTCGCTTTTCCCTTAAAAGAAAATTATTCGGTGGAGCAAAACATTTGGTATAATTCCAAGATATTTAAGGGGGAAGCGCTAAGGTGGCCCGCTAAATTCAAATTTTCTTACGTTTTTTGCTATTTGCTGGTCATGATTAAGTTGTACGTTGATTAAAATATGATTCGCGGTCGTAACAAATATGTATTTACAGAATTATAATCATTACAACCAGTAATACAACTTGCGAAGTTAGTATAATCCCCAAATGTCAAGATTTCATGAAATAATCATTCTTGGGGATTACTTGGTCTTAGAGAGTTGTGGCGATGACTTTAATGATTATAATTCTGTAAATACATATTTGTTACGGCCGCGAATCGATTTTTAATTAACGTACAACTTAATACTGACCAGCAAATTGCAAAAAACGTAAAAAAAATTGAATTTCGCAGGCTACCCTGGCACTTTCGCATTCAGTATTGATTGAAAAAAAAATTTTTTTACAACAAAACTTCTTTATTTTTTTTTCTTTTTCCAGGTGGTCTATCATCCAAATCCTGGCCATAGCAGCCACAGCAACATTACAAGTGTATTTCGTGAGGAAACTGTTTGAAGTCAAGGAGAATTCTTCCAAAACAAGAATTTGATCACATAACTACGGCCTGTGAAGACGACATTGTTTACTAACTGTTACTGTACTCTGACTGATCTTCCATTCCACTCAAATTAATTTTGATCTCTCTTCTTGTTCCATCTGTGTGTTATAAGCTTGTTGATTGTTTTCATTGGTGCATAATATTAGTTTAGCTCAAGCTCGGTTATACGTAGGAGTCATAGTATGTTGCTAGTTATTGGGCACAACTGCCTAATTTTTTCACTTCACTGATTGTTTCTGAGATTATTAAGTACTCGAGATTCTTTTTACTAGTTTCCCTTTTAATCATATTTCTTTTAATATTTATCTGTTTCTGTAAACATCCAGTCAAACTAAAATGCGCACAAATATATTTGTTTAGTTAAGTTAAATCGCTTTTTGCATTTTTATACAAAAAAAGACATTAAATTGTTTATAAATAATCAACTTAGAATTCATAAGTTTAACTTTTCAGGTTTTTTTTTTATTTAATTAGGTATTTAAAGATCTGATAATATTAACGACATTCATTAAATATTTACGATAGGATTTGCGTTTAAAAATATTTATTTGCTATTTGACAATTATAGTTTTTTATTATTTTTATATTATTTATGTAAGCAAAGACATACAAGCAGCGTGTTTGAAATAATGAATGACCAACATAATTTTAATAAACTGAAATGTTAAGTACTTAATGCTCGTCTTTTTAACTATCCCTTGTTCCACGTCTTTTCGTGTGGTTGTCGTGGCTCAGAAGGACAATTCCCGTAATTAAAAACCAAAGAGATTTAAAAACTGTGCGTCTTGTCGCTGCGACTAGACAGGGCTGGCATTTGCGACTTGTCGTTACGACAGTGTCCAGGAAGCGATCATTTTCTTTGAGTATTTGATGCGCTTCGACGTCCGCTTTGAAAACATCAACAGCGAACGTATCCATGTTTAGATTCGAAATACAAACACACATGCACCTCTTTCCTCAGCGCTTACAGAAAGACTGAGGCACAGAACACAACACATAATAATGTACCTACTCCTGACGAAGGACTGACGCTGACCTCACAGGTCGGGTATGCGATAGCACCGTGCGTCTAGTCACTGGGACAATTAGCGAGAGCGTGCGGCACCCCTAGCCTGTCGTAGTCCACCCTGAGCCTATGAAGTCCGTTTATCCAACTAGGCTTACGCTGGATGACTTATCTGACATGGGTTTCCACGTAATTCATGTCCATCTTGGGGTGGATAAATTGTATAACCCGCCGCAGCCTGCAGTGGCGTCTAGTTGCCGAACTGTCGCAGTCGGAATTCGCATAGTGTGCACCGTTTCCTAGTGTTTTTGTTAACAACGTTAAAATTTTGGTGGCACTGACTCTGGCAGAGCCACACCATCAGGGATTTTAATTTTGATAACACAAAAAATTTGTCGAAATTTGTCGCCAAATATCAGAATTTGTCGGTCACTGGTTCAAAAGATATAAGGGTTTATAGGTGGCCGATCTGGAGTCTCCCCAGCAGGGCCACATTTATATCTCAAAAATTAGGGCACCTAGCGAAGATCTGTTTTCTCCCAAATTTTGAGTCGGAATCAGTCGCCAAGTGACAGATTTAATCGGGTCTTAGTTTAGGAGATATAATCAGTTCAATTAGTAAGGTCTAGAGTCCAAGAGCTAGTCGAAGTTTTTCGTGAACTCTTCGATCTAGCTCTTGGACTATACCTACACCTATAAACCCTTATATCTTATGAACCAGTGACCGACAAAATCTTATATTTGGCGACTGATTCCGACTATTTTGTGTTATCAAAATTAAAATCCCTGATGGTGGCTCTGCCAGAGTCAGTGACACGTCTCTACGGGGAATTTTAGTTTATCTGAATAACCTATATAATTGCCCATGTTCATATTATATCACAAGCTGCATAATATATTATCTAAGTGGGTCAAGCATGTGACAAGTGTTGGAAACATATTATGATGGTTTAGCGACTAAACCTGTGTAGGACATTAAGTGGCGTGATGGATATTTGACTATTCATTTGGTACCTACAAATTCAAAGTTTTGGAGGAGGAAAATTTTTTAACGGGAAAACAAGAAAATTATCCTGTAAAATCAACACAATAATTCTCCCTGTCACACTCAGTAGAGGAAATAAAACAATGCCATTATATAATTATATTTTATTATCATACCATAAATATATAACATCCATGATTTGTTACATTTTTTCCTAATTCTATATACACAATAATTTACTTAAGTACAATACAATCGTAACTTGATTTAGTTGTTAATGATATGGTGCAAAATTATAGCCGGAATTACATTCACTTGTAGATATGGCCGTGCTTCGTTTACCGACGTGATAATAGAGCGGCCAACTAGAGCAATGTAATTCAGACTAAGTGCTAGCCAAGGAATGTTGACTAAATACTTGATAATTTCATGATCAACTCATCCGCTCGTTATGACTAGGCAATTTTCGAATACAGCGGGCAAGTGAAGCGTTACATGATGATACAATATATCTTAACCTAATCAGTAAATGTCTTACAATGTTATACTGTACAACAAACTGCTGCGAATCTCATACGTAACTGTACACTTGACGATTATAACTACGTACTAAACTAATGTAAGCAGAGTTCACTCGCTTATCAATTTGATTATTATCAACTATGTTCTTATAACACGCGAGCTAACAGTCTGCAGCAGACCACGTCCCAATTAAATGTTACTACAATAAAATATAATTAATAACTGATTGATAATTGATTCATTATTTTAATCTGTCTTTAAATATAGTATTATTAAATCAAGTGAATATTTCATAAAAATAATTTTATAGTATATTTAAAAAGAGCTGTTACATAACTCGATTTCGTAGAATTCTAAATGATTTTGTTCATCGAACAGAGCGGAACTATCACAAGTAAGCACCTTCGAGTGTGTCGGATCGTTTCGATCCACACAAACCGTTAAATAGTCCATTAAACAAACACAAAGTTTCTCCCATATCATTATAAAGGCAGTGACTGGACGGACCACGTCTTCTTACAAACAATACAATTTCATAGACAGTAAGTTGTGTCTATGATTGCTAATACTCTTTCAATATCTGTACAGTAACAACGCAAGGAAGAAGTTTTCAGACTCCTAACATTATTGTGAGATTCTAACAACAACTGTGATGATATCGAACAACGTCATACTTCTATATTTATAGTCTTTTCCATTCAATACTTTCTTCAACATTACCTAAACCCGTGATATCAGTGCGGCTGCGCAGTAAATGCATAAGAGATAGTTGCCAACAGAATGTAGCAGCTTCAGCACCTTTATTGTGACGTCACACTTAGCCCCGCACTCTAGAATGACGCATGCCTGAATCAGTTCTCTAATTCATTTATAAAAAAAATCTTGGTGCAAGGTAAGATCCATGCTTGAGCATCGTTTTGGAATAGAGGTCATAGTTGCGAGTTAATAATCCGTTATCACTTGAGTGTTCACCTCAAAAGACAAGAATTCAATTTAAAAATGCTCTATAAAACAGTCGGAATGATTTAGAGAAAAAGCGATTCTATGGAATAGGCCTTGTTAATTCAAGATGAGCGCTAAGGCCTCTGCCTCGAATCTTGCGGGCAGCGGGGCGGCGCGGGCGGTCACCGCTTGACTGGAGTGCACCGCTCGTTGCCCGCTCCCGCGCCGCCGCCGCCCCGCTGCCCGCAAGATTCGAGGCAGAGGCCTAAAACGACGTCATAGTTCGAAAGTAGTTTACTCTGTCTGTTGGGGTATTATTCCGTCCCCTTCTATCGCGTGGTGCGGCTCACACAAGCGCCCTCTTCTTCTGCCCGCGGTAGGTCCCGGACAGCGCCAGCAGACGGTAGCGCTGGCGCAGGTTGCGCGCGCGCACGTGCGGGGACGCGATCTCCGCGGTGTAGGCGCCGGGGAACCAGCCCGCCTCGCCGTCGCGCGTGCGCTCGCCGTAGTACCAACCTGCAGGGGAACGTGGCTAGGAATAGTACTCACGAATATCAGGCAGATTAGATCAGTTTTCAATAGAAAAAAAAAAAGATAATGAAATGAGTTTGTTTGGGACCTATGATCTTGACTTTTATAAAGCTAGCTTTAGTGCTATAAGTTATTTTTGATAAAAACTTCTCTTCTACTTCAGATTATAAAGATAATTTTTCACGGCCAGCAAAAAACACGAGCATAAAATTGTTTTTTATATTGAGCTTAGTTTGTAAATATTAGTATCACTTAGATACTACACCAACCCAATACACTTAGAAAGAGTTTAACTAATGAAGAACACTCCATACCTTCACTAGTCTTCCTGGTAACATTAACCACGTCGCCCTCAGCGAGCGTGAGCTCGTCGGGCTGCGCGGGCGCATACGCGTACAGCGCGCACACTTGCGGACAGTCCCAGCCCGCGTACACCGCCTCGCCCTCCGCGCCCGCGCTGGGAGGGAGCAGGGCTTCCGACCAGCGCGACCACTCTGTCTCGCTCGGACATGACATCAGCTGTGGGACAGGAAATTATTTTATAGTAGGAAAGGTAATCGAGGTTCGAGTTACATGGTGTGCGATTTTAGAGGTTTATATCCAGTAGTGGACTGCTGATTTCCCATCCACAAAAAAAAAGGCTAATCACTCGATCGACACATACCAATAGTGGTTCGAAGCTGATTCTCAATATTATTTGTGAGTGTTGGATAACATACCATTTCTAGCGTTCTCCCTTCGTGGTTCTCCAGCAACGTGACGAGCAGCGCATGCTTGGCAGCAGCCGCGCCCGCGTCGCTCGCGCACACCTCCAGCAGGGAGCGCGCGCAGTGGTCCACGCACACGTATAGCTCCTCGCTGAAGGGAAAAAGGAAATGGATTCTCAAAAATACATAAAAATGTAATATTCAACGGCCGATTTTTCAATCTTCAGATAACTTTTAACCGACTTAAAAATTGCGATTTGACAGCGTTTGTATAGAAAATATGTCAAACCGCCTTATTTTTTTATTTTGATAAAATCGAATTTAGAATGCATTCAAAGAAATATTGCATGGGGATTAGCAATCGTACCCACTGCACTGGATTATCAATATTCGGCCCAATACCGAGAGTTGAAAATCCCGTGCGCGATCAAAAAAATGCCCGTGCTAAGTACTGGCGGTCGATTCTGTAAAAATCACCATGAATACTTAGGTGAAGTGAGTGTTTTTGCTAGGAATTGACAGCTCATTTCACCTAAGTTTTCACGGTGAGATTTTTACAGAATAGCACCGCTGTACTGTACTCGTACGTACCTGGGCTTAGATACGAGTCAAAAGTGTATTATTCATCGATTTAAAAAAGATGCCATACCTCTTCTTCTTGGCGATGACGAGCAGGTCGTTGAAGAGGAACAGATGCAGCGGAAGCTTGTGGAACTTCTTGCCGAACGTCAGCTTCAGCTCGTCTGACTTCCAGATCAGCTGCGTCATCTCGCCCGAACGGACCAGCCAGCGGACAGGTCTACAATGCAAAGAGAATGTTGGTTGTAACTTCAATAATTTTTTTCTCATTGACAGCGATGCGGACGAATTATTTTGATGTCCAATGAGCTCTACTCATTTTTATATACCTGTACATAATAAGTATGATTTAATTTAGTGTTAGTTTGTATTTAAGAATATTTTACATTAAATTTCAAATAGGTATAGTCCTGCTTTTTGTCAACTATTGAGAGTGTGGAAGTTTCGTGTTCCACACTCTCAATAGTTGACAAAAAGCAGGACTATATTTGTCAAAAGGTGTAGTATCAAGCGATTTTGAACTATGTGCAGTGTAAGTATTATTGACAACTTGACTAGCACTTAAGCCGCCTTCAAGAACTCGTACAGTCACAAGCAAAAGTATGTATACACTTAACTTTATTCAAAGGCGATTTTCTCCTTTATTTTTGAATGAAACTTTATATTAGTAAGAACATAGTATTTTCGAACCCACAGGTATATGTAGTGTCGTGTTTGAACGTTGCATTCGTTATTTCGTTTAAAAATCGCAATTTAAAGTTACCAAGTGTTGACATATTATTGCTCGTGACTGTACATGGTGATATATAGTGGTTGGTTGGTTATGGTTATATATTCCGTATAATTTCATTACACTTCCTATGCTTCAAAGAACCTCGGGCTTCAGTTTTTTTTTAAATTTGTATGTCAGGTTTAATTAACATAGTTGTGAGTTTTATAAAACAAAAATCGAATCAAAACACAATTATCTATTACTAGCTTTTGCCCGCGGTTTCGCCCGCGCAGTGTTCGGAAATTATTCCACGAGAACCTATTACCGGGATAAAAATAGTAGTATCCTATGTATTAATCCATAGTTAATAAAGTATCTGTGTGCCCAGTTTTATCCAAATCCGTTCAGCCGTTTTTGCGTGATTGAATAACAAACATTCAAACATCCGGACATCAAAACTTTCACACTTATAATATTAGTAATAGTATGATTATTATAGTTATTAAATATTTATTAACCTTCGGTCTCGCTTGGAGCAGGCGGGCCCGAGCGCGGGCGGGTCACGTATGTGCGGCGGGAACTCGATGATCTTGCACAAGCGGTACATCTCTTCGATGCGCTCTGTGTTGCGCGCGCCTTCGTTACATTGGGATACGTACTGTGAAAGTGATAAAGAACATTTTAATAAAATTTTATTCGAAGAATAATATGAGACATTGCTATGGTAGAACAATGCCTGAAGAAAACAATTGGAAAAGTCTTCACGCATAACAATTTTTTTTTTGATTTGATTTTGATAACGAATGGCGTCACTGTACGAGTTTGAATCTGCCTGACAAGAATGATTTCGTTTATCGCTTTAGGACAGTAACAGATCAAGAAATATAACGCAAATGGTTGAATTGTCTTTTTTTTTCAATGGATTATGTCTATTTCCGTAATCTTCGCTTATTCCGCGCAAAGTAACGCTTCACCGTTTTAATTCAGAACTAGCGTTGATTATCAAGTTTTGGAACAATAAACTCTATGCTATACACTTCGATCAATAATAGTACTAGATGAATGATTAGGAACAAAAATAAGTCGCTAAAGTGGCCACGTTTGCACACATATAAACATTTATATTTCGTACTACGAACTATAGAAAAAAGTTTAATAATATTAACAACTTCAGATTATTATAAACTTTAACACTCTAACATAAAGTTTAATTATGATTGCAAATGGTAAATATTTAAGTCCTTCTGTCATCGAAGCAATAAATTTAAAATGTCACTTGAAATAAAAAGTCATTTTTATAATAACTACAAATATATTTATTCTAAAATGAAACTTAATGTCTAAGCAATAAGGTTAAAAACATTTTGTTGACAATTTCGTACGTATCTTGGTGTTACGGTGGTTATTTACACAACTTTTGAACGCGCACTGAGCCATTTTGACGTCATAATATTGGCTATGATTGGACCATACTAATTTGAAATAAGAGCACAAAAGTACTCGTGTTCGTATTTTTCGGGCCATCTAGTACTATTATTGATCGAAGGCTACAAGGATCTTTTGGCGCCTGAATGACATTGACAGGGGGCGCGTTGTTTGTAAAACTGTCACAGGCATTTTATTGATAAAACAAGATGGCGGCGTTAGTTCCAATTTTGGCGCGCCAAAAGATCCTCGTACTGTTGTATGTAGGTACTCACGTTGTTGAGCGAGACGAGTGCTCGTGCGCAGGCGTGGTACTCCAGGTCCTCGCTGTTGAGGTTCTTGAGCACAGCGTCCAGCAGGAGCGGCAGGCGCGTGACGCGCTGCATGGGCAGCATCAGGAACGAGTGCAGCGACAGCGACTGGCACGACGGGTGGCTCTCCAGTCTGGAGCGATATGAAAGTGGACTAGATCAGAAAAAAATGTTCACAAAGCATTTTTTTATTTATTGCTTTGGTTATATTAAATAGTTGCAACAGTAGGTATACTTACTTCCTCAGCGCATTTGCGAAGGCCGGTCGAGCCTGCAGCCGCTGCAGCGCTTTGACCATGAGCGCTTGATTCTCGCAGTACTTGACGTAAACGCTGAAGTGTTGCTCCGCATGTTGTCTCACAATGTCACAGATGCCTTGCAGCAGGATGTTGTCCTGCCAGCACTTCTCCAGCTCATTCATTAGGAGTTGAGAGCATTTGCGGACTGTGGGGAAGAAAGATGAAGAATAAGAATCATGGACAAATAAAAATGTTTGCTTGTTGTCGTAAGGGTGACTCCTGCTCACTGCTGAGCGACAAGTTCCGGGTTCGTTCCTCGGGTCATGAAATTTTTAACTAATTCGAGAAAAACATCTCAGCAACAGACTGGAGTCTTCTGTCCAGGTAAAGATGCACCTTCGCAAGTAAAAAAAAACTGCGAACTATTGGTGTACTAACCAACTCTGTCCCTACTTCAAACTTCATCATCTGTCATAATCCTATAATATATTCTTCAATGTACAGACGCCAGCACATCAAGCTACTACAATCTGTCAAATTTCTTTAATAGATTTTCAACGTTATCGCTAAAGCCTAAGGTTCAAAGTTGATTGGGAAAATTTGACAGTTTCGGGTAGTTTGATGTGGTGGCGTCTGTACCGCACATTGGGGACTAAAGGGGTATGATAAACCTAGTATTTAGTAGAATATCAGCGGTTAGCTGGTTTCAATACTTGACTATCAGAAGCTTGACTTACCAGGTAGTATGGTAGCGAACAGGGTCTCCCAGTCGTGCCGGGGCATCACGTGCGGGTCCCTGAAGGCGGGGTGCGCGATGAAGTTCGCCTCCAACACGTTGAGGGAGTTCAGGTACGACGCCTCTGACGTCAGCAGCTCGAACTTCGCTTCTTGAAGGCGCTTCTGTGCGGGCGCTAGAGAACCTGTGGGAGAGGGAATATTTTAGACACAAATTGCTAGGATTTACTAAGGACTTGTTTCAGTTTCGATAGGCATTATTCACCACATAAATGGATTTTATCTGGAGGTGTGAAATAAGCTCATATCAGTTTATTGGGTTTACTTATTTTCAAACAGTATGTACCTACACGCAGCGATGAATTTATTAAATTCAGTGCTTTGAGGACCGACTAGCTTTATAAAAAAGAATAAGACTGTTATGAACCGAAAAAATACGTTCGACGTTGCAATACTTTCTGAATTGAAAGAAGAGCGGGCGCTACGCTGACATTTATTTCCATTGTGGCACACAATTCTTTAAAAAAAAAAAACAATGGCACTCCAGGAGTAAAAACTTGAAAAAGCATAGTAATTTTATAAATATATTTGAAGGTCATTCTTCCCAAAGAAAATGTACCGCGCGTTGTTGTCTTTATAATGGCCAAAACTTAAAACAGAGGTGTCGGTTACGGTAACAGTGTCGCGAGTTCAATGGTTTTTTCCTATCTCAAAAAATGGCCAACGCGCCTAAAGAAATTTCACTTCAAAAATTCCTTATAGGGTGGGTAACTCTATAAACACTTACTAAGCACAGCAGAGTTGAGCACCTCCGGTACCTCACACCATAGCGTGCGCGAGGGGCCGCGCGGCGCCACTAGCGCCATGGCGGACGGTCGCGACGGCGCCGATGTTTCACTCACTGATGTGCTGGCGCTGCGCTGCGACCCCGGGTCGTAGGCGTCTGAGTCTGAGTCGCCGGTCTCGCGACACACCGACTGGAAAGAAATAATAAGATTAGATAGTAATAATCATCACAATTGATTATATTTAGGCTTGGGCTTCTGCAGTTGCACGCCATTCAGCTGGATTCTCGATAACCCTCATCCAGCTGCTACCAGCCACCCTGCGAAAATCGTCGTTCCACCTACTAGCCTTGAGGCGTCCTAACTTACGTCAAAAATCATCACAGTTATTGAAATTTTAGTACCTACCAAAATTATGCCAATTTCAGAAAAAAAAAAACACTTTTTATCAGGGCTCAAAAACTTAGGACGTTTAGATACCACGCTACACGACGGCCGCCCACGCCCAGCAAGGTAAAATTGCCCATTTAAAAAAAAATTATGTCACTTTTTTCTGAAATTGACCACATTTATAGACTTTTAGCACGACACTGAACAACATCCTCACGGATCGGACAGGATTTTTCTTACATCTGTATCTGATCTAATAATAAAGCCGAACAGTTTATTTGTTTGTTTGAACGCGCAAATCTCTGGAAAAACCGGTCGAATATGAAGAATTTTCTTTGCAAGTGATATCCCAGCTCTAAAAGAAGACTAAAGGCTATTTAACACACTTCACGCTATGACCCTTACTTACTTACTACCCATAAGATCGACAGCGCGGCCAGGCGATACGATGAGACGGGGTGGGTCGCCCGGTCGGGGGAACAAGAAATTTCACGAGGACGAAGTCGCGGGCAGAAGCTAGTAATGTATAATATTGTTATCATTTCCGTCAAAGAACATTAACACTGACATTAACTGGACACTGCTGCTAGATACTGTAAATGTGCTGGAAAACTCGCAATAGAACTACTGAACCGCTTGCAGAACACTAGACACCACTTGCTTCACAGCGTGTTAAGTTTTAGACTAATGATCTTGTTGATATTTTACCGAATTTTTAGATCAAAACAAACAAACAATCCTAACAAAACAAAACAATCCTATTGTATTATGTAGTTTCATTGAAGTCAATGTTTAGTAATATGTCGAAGTAATTAAACTCACTGTTTGGTTCGGTCAAGAGATTCGTAAATGTCCTCGCAATGACAATAGAAAGAGTTTTATTCTTAGTACGCACAAGCGAATAATAACAAAAACACTAATTGTCGATGAAAATGTTTACAGAACACATTTCAAGAACACGAGACAAAGATATCGATGATTGTTCTCATGGAATTACATCAATTTGTTTTCCTTTCAAGATATTGTGAGATGCAATATTTTATGAATTTGGTTCACCTGAATCTTAAAAACAAAACACGGTGCTCGAAATCAAACTTCTCTACGGAAACAACATTATTATCACGCCTGTTTCGCCGAAAGGTTTACAGAATACGGGCAGAAATTCCTGGTAGACAAACCAAATACCTAACTTAGCCTGTCTTGGGAATCGAACCCAGAAGCTGCAAGCTCAGCAGTAGCCCTTGCGAGCATTAGACCAACGAGGCAGTACGGAAATGATTCGCTTTAAGACCGATGACCGCTAGGTATTCGCACTGTTGTTAGTGTTAGGTCATGCAAGTCAAAGTCTAGTCTGTTCTCGAAGGTCACTACAATTACGACCAATTAGCGGCAGAATTAGCGCCGATCGTTTACACACCGCCTCTAAAATTGGACACGAGCTGGATAAGTGTAATTAAATTGTTTACTTCCTTAAACTACGTCAGTGTTATACCTTCCTATAAATATATTGTGCGGGATACAGACGAATCCCGGGAAAACAAGTGTCATTGTTGGGAAATATGGAAATAGGGTGGTCATGAGTTTTATGACGTTTAGAGCCGAGGACTTTTATGTTACGTCATGAAATAAAAGCCAGTGACTGTTCTTATTCTACGTCACTGGACTATGACTGGCTTGCAAACTCGAATTCAAACTCAAAGCATTTATTTAAAATAAACCAAATTAACAGGCACTTTTCAATTGTCAAGGGGTCGGTCAGTCAGAAAGATGAGGCTAGTTGTCCATTCCAAAGCGTAGTAGGTACCTATGGAGAAGAACGGGCAAGAAACTCCACTTGAAAAGGCTTACCAGAGATAACACGGAAGCAGGATTTGGCTAGCATGAACACTAAGATGACGGCTGGTAGAAGTTTATAGCAAGGTGAAAAAAGGAACGTCTCTAAACTATAACACAACTTGTTACAAGGCAGTCATTGCTGTCGCAACTAGCTGGCGTATAGTGTCGTCATTACTTACGGCTTACGGTGTCAAACAAATCTACAGACTTAGGTAACTAATGACAATGGCTACTTTATATAGGGAAGACCCAACCCTCGCCGGCGCCGTTCTAATGACAACGTCATTACGTTTTATATTGGTACTAAAAGGTGCTGTAAAGATTATGCAGTGCGTACGTTAGCGAGGCTTATCGTTTGCGGGCTCGTAACCCATTTCTCGATGTGCCTCCTTCCGTGAGATAAGAGTAGCATAAAGATGGCGGTCTATCCACAGCGGCCTACGGCTAATCTACGCACGTGTACTTTGTAGCTTCGCTTTGTATGAAAATGTAGGAGAAGACGCCTAGGCTTGCCCTGCAAGTGCGACAATAACTGGCCGGTTTTTTCTTACCGATTTGAGATCGTCCACTGCGACTCAGCACCGTGGTAATCTATGGATTCGTGAGTACGTAACTCACGAATGTGTGGCTGGCAAACAAATGGACCAGCTAAAGTGGCAAACCTCTCCGTGCACATCCTACGTAGCAGTGGACGGTCGACATTAGACTGACATAATAGTGGTCTGTGAGCAGCAGGGTACCTACCTACACTAACAGTAGCAATGGCTTTCATTTTGACAGTGCAACCACATTCATTGCGTTATTTATGTTGTTGAGCTGACAAATTTTTCAAACATAAGATGCAATGGATTAGCAATATCTTTCAAAATGATTTAGATGCGATTGGAAGTATGTTACGCAATTAGGGTGCAGGTTCTTGTTATGAGTGGTTATGCAACTTATGCCAGATATAGTCAGCTGGTATTATTGCCATTGCTAGGACTGCCTGTCTACCAGTGTAGGTTGTTTTTACCTACTTATTATTTATAACGCCTTCGTGAATTATAAGTAGGTAAAAGCTACACCAAACAAGTTGTTAGGCGTTTTTTAGGCTTTCATGAATAAAACATCCTTTATCTAATATCTGAATCAAACCTGAATGAATCGCGGGCAAAAATATTCTGACACAGTTAATTAATCGTCGAAAACAAGTTGTTTTATTGAATCGAACGGAAAATTCCTTTCCACTTTTCGAAAGGAGTTCTCCCAAATAAGTCCACATTATGGCACTGACCTCAACTTTGGCTGCGTTGTAGAACTGGTAGAGCGGCTCGTGTGTGAACAGCGAGTGGGGTAGGGGGCTGGCGGGGTGCGAGCCTGACGATGCACCTGATGATGACGAGATGTTTCCAGCCTGGTACAGACCTGCTTCTGCGTACCTGTGGGCAAAAGAAATAGGGTTTGGAAAAACCATAGGAACAATAACACGCCTACTTAAAGCCCTAAGCAATCCACGCCTGTAGGCCCTCCTATCCACTAGTCGCCTCCTATTCACTATTCGCTTCCTATCCACTAGTCGCCTCGTATTTTTCCAAAACATCGACGAGCGATTTGTAAAGATTGGCGCACATCTCTAGAGTGACTTTTGGGTTTTGTAATATCTTGCTGATAAACAGCCTTGCCATTCATGTGCTAGCAAAGGCAAAGGCGAAGGGGTATGATGTTTATTGGCACGCATTCAGTATTCTGTTTGGCACTCCCGGAGTGCCACTGTTTTTTTTTATTGTTATTACGCCTATGGGCGTTTAGTGTCCCCGCAAATTGATCAGTTTCGTGTCGGAGAACAAGTTTGGGAAACGAATATCTACGTCCAGGTAACATCCATACAGTGCAGTGTAGTTAGGTAAGTATATAAGTAGAATACATATATGTAACGTAGGTATGTAAATAGGCATACTATAGCGTGAGAAAAATCAACGCTGCAAGGTCTTTAGATATGAGTGTCGTCATTCTATGGCCTAGGATTTATTATGTAGGTACACTCAACAAAAGAGATAAGTATGCAGGATTGTCGGATATAGGTAGTTGAAGTTTAGTAAGAAACCGATGGATGTTGTCGACTGAAATTTGATTTGATAAATGAGCTGTTTGTTTTTATTCATAAAATAAAATTTTATTCGAGAACATCCACCGGTTTCTTACTAAACTTCAACTACCTATATCCGACGATCCTGCATACTTATCTCTTTTGTTGACTGTACATTGGTAGTGCATGATTGGCGAATAAATCAGATGTTGATCGCATGATTGCCATGTTACATGTTTAATGTAAATAACGAGTTGAAATTTCCAACAAGTTAACTAAGTATCAAGCGAGATAAGAGACGAGGAAAACATTTTTTTTAGGAATACTATTAGGATTGATAATGGCTTATCAAACAGCCTGTAACTACAATGGATGGTTGGATGTTTGTTACTCATTCAAGCAAAAAATACTGAACGGATTTTGATGAAATTTAGCACACAGATAGTTTATAAGCAGGATTAACACATAGGATACACTGAGTAAAGCCCCTATAACGCGCACCTTGCGTGTATTTAATGACGTAGCAGACAGCATAGATCTTTTTACTTGTTCTCTGAGTGAGTTCACAAAAACAACGATGTACAGAATATGTTATGGTAAATAATAAAACTGTAATTATGGCCACACTATTGAATTAGGAAATTCCTGTAATGATAGTGATGTCGAGTTAATAAATAAATAACCCGATATTACCACGGGATCGAAACTTATGCGGGTGAAACCGCGGGGCGCAGCATAGTCATTTTATAATGAGTAGGTAATCAGCTATGACGAATCATTATAAATGACTTATTGTTAGTACCTACCTACACTACCCACCTAAGATTACTATGATGATGTAAGGCACATCCTGACAGCTCTACGAAACAATTTCCTTGTTGTGACCCTCTTACACGAGTTCGTTCCAAAAAGGTTGAATATTATATTAACACTAGCTGCGCCCCGCGGTTTCACCCGCATAAGTTTCGACCCCGTGGTAATATCGGGATATAAAGTATCGTATCTGTTAATCCTGGTTATAAACTATCTGTGTGCCAAATTTCATCCCAATCCGTTCAGTAGTTTTTGCGTGAAAGAGTAACAAACATCCATCCATCCATCCTAACTTTCGCCTATAGAATACTAGCTGCGCCCCGCAGTTTCACCCGCGTAAGTGTCGATCCCGTGGGAATATCGGGATAAAAAGTAGCCTATATGTTAATCCAGGGTGTCAGCTACCTCCATACAAAATTTCATCAAAATTGGTCCAGCCGTTTGAGCGTGAAGAAGTAACAAACATATAAACACACCCCCACACACACACACTCACAAACTTTCGCCTTTATAATATTAGTGTGATTAGTGATTGTTATTGCTTTATTAAAAAAAAACAATTGACTGTGCTATTTTGGTAAGAACTTGAAATGCACTGATAGTTATATTTTTAAATATTATTCCAAGGTGACATTGATCCCAAAACCAACAAACAAGGTAGGCGTCAATTTTGTGCACACACATGTGGGTTGCATCCATAGATATATTTCTATGGTTGCATCAATACTACAAAAAACTCCGGTATATTGGAATATTTTTAATCAAAGTTAAAATGATTACCTTTGTTTATCTTTCCATCACTTTAGAAGATAACATTTGACACTAATTTTTAACATAGTTATTTTGTCCACTGTCAAAACGCACTTTCCAGAAATCACTAAGGTATTTTTTTCCTCATGTCTTATTTCACAAACATTAATAAACGCACAATAGGTATTTATTACCAGAAGAAACCATTTAAATAAAATATATTTACGCGCTAAAAGCCGCGAATCAACGGATCCGATTCAAATCGCACCAACGTCCTTCTGAGCATGCGCATAATAGCAGAGTTAAAGTTATGAGGTGTCCCAAGACATAGCCGACGAGCGAGACAAATAAAGGCATATAAACATGACGTGAGAACTGCTTTTTGATAAGTGATTTACAGAAGTCTAAATGCTCATCATCATCATCTGCCTAGCCTTTCCTAACTATGTTGGGGACGGCTTCCAGTCTAACCGGATGCAGCTGAATACCAGTATTTTACATGGAGCGACTGCCTATCTGACCTCCACAACCCAGATACTGGGTAATACGATACCCCTTGGTAAGACTGGTAGTCAAACTTTCGGCCTTCTGACTACCCGTAACGACTGGCAAAGATCCACGAATGACAGCCGGGACTAACAGCTTAACGTGCTTAATAAACTGAAATATACTCAATCTTAAAATGTTTATAAAACAAGGCAAATTGCCTGAATAAAGTTACTGACTTGCCCCCTGGACATTAATTTAAGGCTTTAACGCATAGTAACTAATGTTAAATCGCTAGCGCTTATGCATTGGGACGCAGCGGTAACGGTGGTACGGAAAACTGGCTTGTGAGTCATCGGTTTCGTGGATAATGGCGGACGTCATGCGTTCGCGCCGATACTGACTAACGTCTGGGCGAAGATCGCGGCTACCTCCCAGGAACATCTTTCTGGGTCACTTCGGTTGGACTACAAGGTCTACAAGCATTTTTATTATTTTGCTCTTTCGTGGTCGTAGTTCTTCGTATTTAAATAACAAGAAAATTAAGTGCCATAAATTGATTTTAACTTTACTTATATTATGATGAGGGATACCCCTTTTATTGATTTCTGGACTTAGAAAGAAAACCTCTTTCTATGTCATTTTCAATAATTATAAGTTACATAGATTTATTGATCTCTGCTTTCCACTGGAAAATTCAGAACGACCCACGCACGACACCTCTTTTTTTTTAAATTACAGTAACATAAAAATAAATAAATAATTAAAACGTAAAGAAAAAACTATGAAAGTTTTTGGTTATCAAAACCATGTTGCAGTAAGTGGGTTATGTTAGCTTGAATTTCTCCAAGTGGGACAGGGTAAAATCGTCGCAGTTGACCTTTGTCTTGAACTCGCAGCCGGCGCCGAATGCCAAACGGACCGCAATCGTAACTGTAGCGTAAATGCCGCGTCGCTACGCAACCATGCACCATGCACCACGCCGCTTTTACCAACCATATTGCAATGGTACATTATAAATTACTAGCTTTCTGCGCCGCTTCGCCCGCGAGGACGTCGAAAATAAATATCTAGTACCCTATGTCTTAACCATGCCCAATTTCATCGAAATCCGTTCAGCTGTTAAGGCGGTCAGTGGGTCGTCTTAGGTGTTAAGGGCGAATTTCATCAAAGTTTTATAAGTGCCTAGAATAAGTACCTACTGAGAATATATTTGAATTTTTGACATAAGTACCTACTAGAACTGTCAGAATATTATTCCACAGATAAAAAATATCTGCCTTTGGTAAAATCAGCCTTGAGGCGTGAAAAGGTAGCAGACAGACATACATAGTTAGGTAAGTATGTACGTTTGGGTATGTCTCTTAAGTATGTCAAGTTTCACTGTCAACATGTAATTTTATGTGTAAGGGTAACTGCTTGGTGTTTATCAAGACTGTCAGGTTTAAGTTCCACAAGTTTCATTTCATGCGCGAAAAGAGTTTCTGGAAGGATTTGGGTGAGGCCTTTGCCCAGCAGTGGGACAATACAAGCTAAAAAAAAATATGTTGGTAGGGTGTACCTTTTTTCGGTTGGTAACTTTCAAATGGCGCCCGGGCTTAGGGTATAAGACCAGGGAGAGTCAGATTTTTACCTCACTAAGACCACCCTGGTGGTCACCATCTGCACATGAGGGTACCGTTACCTCTCAAAAGACCGATATCCGAATCTATGAAACGCCTGTTAGGGCCCATCCCTGGGGAGATTGTAAAGGTCCGAAACCTAACTGTGCAAATTTTGCAAGGCAGCACGTGACTACTGTGCGCCGTCTTCCCAGATCACTCGACCGACCGCATTAAATTTTTTACAGAAAAGTTAGCTACAGTTGGTCAATAAAAATAAAGGAAAATTCGCTGGAATTGAGTACCTATCTATAGTAGGTCTTTTGTAGACTAAAGTTACATATAAGTTACAGTTGGGCCACATAAAGGGAAATTCGCTGGAATTCTGATCAATGAATCAAACTAAATGTGGGTGTGAGTAAACTTGTTCTGGGACAATATTTACGTAGACACGGGAAAAAACAGAGTTTTGTTATGAATGAAACAGGATGTAGCAGGAGTGTTGGATTTACCTACACGTACATAGTTAGTTACCTAGATTACTTAGGCCAAGCCCTGTATAGGGCGTGACTAATTAGATTTAATGGGTGGAGGATATCCTTTATTAGGGCTGTCAACTTCAGAAACTAAAAGGTTTTAATCGTATTGAGAAGTTTGGTAATGTATAGTAAATAATAATTTATTAATTTAATAAAAATAGTTTAGCTGCTTTTGAAAAGACTCCTTTAGTAAAAATTGGTTCTTGGCAGCTTTAGAGAGTGAGCGGTGGGGTGAGATTAGGGAGGTTTTTGCCCAGCTCTGGGACATTAACGCCTATAGGCCAAAAAAAAAATATACGAGTATATATTAAAAAGCGAGTATAGACTGAGATTGAAAGAAAGCAAAATGCTGGTATGTAGGTCGTTCAGAGGTCAAGGTCATGGTCACACTTGCAATGTAAATATTGCAAAAAGCCGGTATCGAACTCTGAACCTATAATTCAGCTATTTTTAATTTTCTCGATAATGCCCTTGTGTGCTGTACCGGTATGTACTAACCCCGGTGAACAATTATTTCGGAAAAATATAACTCTAAAAAAAAAAAATGGGAAAAGGCTATACGTCGCAAATTTTCTTTTTCTTTCATTTCTAATACATGTTATCGATAACGATGGTGGACTGGTTTCAACACAAAAAATAGCGATTAAACTGATGTAAACAAAGCGAAAATGATTTGACAGCAGCCATCGCGCCGCTGGCGACATCTGCGTTGAGCTTTGCGTGTGGATCCCCATTGCAACGCCATTTGAATAAAGAGGACTCCTTAAATACATTCAAGGAGACCTCTCATTCTAATTCAAGCCGACTATTTAAGTAAATAAAAATATCTACTTACCAAGACGTGTTGGAGGTGTTAGGCGTAGTGTTGGCCGAGGTATTGGGCGTAGTATCCGCACCACATTCGGCGTACCACGAGGTGCGCGCGCGCGGGCTCTTGTCCTTGCGCGACAACGTCGGCAGCAGCCGCTTCAACTCTGCACACCAACACGTTACGTCATCACCTCATCATTACATCATCCGGTCTAATCTGTAAAAATCTTACTGTGAAAACTTAGGTGAAGTGAGCTGTCATTCCACCTAATGCAAGGGATTGGCTCTGACAAGCTCACTTCACCTAAGTTTTGATGGTGAGATTTTTACAGGAAACATCAGCAGCAGCAGCAGCAGTGTTTACTTAAAGAATGGCGGTAGAAATAGCAGTGTTGTTATTATTGTTGTTTGTGCGTAAGAGGTGAATATTGTAGCCATTCCTAATACCAATTTTAAAGTAAATTGTTTGTAAAGATGCCTGACTTCTTTGGTAAATAATAGGATTAATTGAAAATTAGAACGATTTGGGACCAATTTGAGGAGACTTCTCCAGAGAACCCCGTGCTTCCCTGTTGATTTGTTTGTAGACAAAAGTTATGCATGTGTGCGTGCGTCACGAACCTTACGCGGGAAGTCAAGCATTAGTACAGTAATTTATCTGCGTCACCTCCATGTAATCATTATAATAGAGTAGGTACCTATAGTTGCATGCAATCGTAGCGTTTTTATTGTTTCAACTGTGCTGTCAATTACAAAGATTAATGTAAACGTGAGGGACACTGATGAACATCAAATAAAAAAAAAACAAATGAGCAATTGTTTGCTGACTTATTCTTCCTTTTTTCTCATTCATTCTAACTGTTCCATTTATAACTGATTTTGAATGGTTTGTCTAAGAGTTTCTTTATCTTTAAGCACTGTAAAATATGCAGTGAATACAAAGAAACAGTTAAAATTGTAGTCAACGATATGTGGGACGTTAACTTGGAGCAATACCTAAGTAACATGATGTAGGTGCGACTATAATTCACATAAACCAAAAACCCTGATGTTAGGTATAACTAGAATTATGCGTAGGCAGATTTTGCCAAGTGATTATCGTATTCATCATAATACGTTTCGTGTTAAATAAGACATATTCATGCGTAAATTATTAAGTACAAAACATGCATAATAAAGTTGAGGAAGGGAATAGAACTCACTACCCATCACACAGTGCAACACATCACAAAAGACGTACGAATTTACGAACTGCGCGGGAGTAAGGCTTTTAGCTTTAAACACGGGTTGCTGCGCCGGCGCTCACAGATGACTAACCTTAGTTTACTCTTTGGACTAACCTAACAGACTATGAAGTAAATTGCACAAACCCGTGCACATTGTGTGCAGAGGTCGCTAGCGTCACCACCATGGTATACATAAACATCTTTATACAATATACACAATAGTGTATATAGCCCATAGAAATGAGACCCAGCCATGGATTGTTACCCCTTTGTTATTGAAATTGCCAACATACCTACTTGGTGACAAAACTTCTGGGTTCATTTGGATTTTATCCATACTATAATATTATAAATTCGAAAGTAACTCTGTCTGTCGGTCTGTATGTTACGTTTTCACGCCTAAACCACTAAACGGATTTCGATAAAATTTGGCAGAGAGATAGATTGCATCCCGGGGAAGGAAATAGGATAGTTTTTACCCCGATATTCCCACGGGATCGAAACTTACGCGGGTGAAACCGCGGGGCGCTGCTATAGTATAAAATAAAACTGGCAATAGTTATTGCAAATTGCAATATTATAAAGCAGTACCAGTCCGTGCCATACAGGAGGTCACTTCAAGACTGGTTTAGACCATACATACCTGATGTTAAATACATGTTCTGCTGTAGGTAATGCGTTTTATTATAATTAGAATTATGATGTAAAATGGCCCAGATTACTGAGAATATGACAATTTACGCTTACTATTAGTGGGATTTTGACATGTTTTATTGAAATAAATTGCTTGAGTAGGTGCACTAATGGTAGGAAGCGATATTATGTTCTAGATTTTGGAATAGATACCCGCGTGGGGTTCATAATTATAATGATTTTAATCTGACAATGTGGGTCGCACAGAGTTTAACAGTTTAGCCTTCTCTTTTATGGAGCACAAGCGACGAAACACGAATTGTTGAATGACATTCGTTCCTAATTAAGTAAAACTTTATTTATCTCAACATCATAATTATTAAAATTACAGACATGGATTAATAGAATGCACAATCTTAAACAGAGAAAGGTGTCTGAGATTGGAGGGTCCTTAGTTACAGATCACCCAGCTCTCTTAGATAGGACATGTTACTTTACAAAACGGTTAGAGTCAAGATATTAAATAATTAAAGTTACTTCAAATTTAGTTTAAATTGATAGAATAGATAGCTTGAGTTGTATTGCAGAAGCAGTTTATGTAGGTATGTTTGATGTTTATTTTTTATCAAATCTCTAGGTTTACTCTATAACTCTAGAATTTACTCCTTATTACTTGGAGAATGCACGATGGCAATAGGGACTATTATTACGGTCAACGACCGTTAGGTAGGTACCTACTTAGTATTTTTTATAACTTTGTGAAAAGAGAAATAAAAATGTTAGGTAGGTAGGTACTTGAATGTGGTATAAGCCTTAACCAAGTGTTACTACAGGAAAAAATAAACATTAATGGCTCCAAAACAAAATGGCTTGACTTTGCAACTTTGCAACCAAATAAAAGTCGACTATTACGCCATTTTGTACAGGAACTCTAGAGTATTAACACAATAGTTACAAACGCAAGACAGTGCAAACATAAAGACGTGTACAGTGCAGAATCCTCGACCTCCTCGCTGTGGGAATAACTATTTAAGTATTTTAAGTAATAAAATGTTTATCAAACTGACTCAATAGGTACCTACGTCACTTTGACTCTCTTGTGGTTAATCACTATATGCTACGAATGTTAAAATAATACCAAAATTTGTAGTTTTTCATAGAACTGATAGATTTTCTAATAAATAACAATGGGCTGTAAAATGTGTATGTTGTACGTAGGTATGGTATGCTTAACGAGTTTAAAAACTAAGATTAAGATATTTACATTGAATTAATTTCGTAAAACATATTTACTTTTTCCCGACGGAAAACTTATATAATTTACTCAAAGTAAGAAAAAAAAAATCAGTTTTCCAGTCTGAACCGTTAAGCCGAAACAAAAACAAGGCTACCCGTACCAAAGAGTTTATTTAGAAATAATGCATGGTCGTAATTGAGGAAAAAAAAAACAAAGAAAACTTGTGCAACGATCCTTCCAAGTACTTGCCTGCACTAAGAACAATGTTTTCGCGGATAGCGTCAGTTCTCTACAAGACGAAGCGATTACTACAAGGTTGCCAGCCTACTATACTTAATAGTTATGACTTGCGGAAAATTACAATAATTCGCGGCGTTGTTTCTAACGGGAATATATGTTTAGACAAAATGACAACACTAAGCTTTTAATAAATGGCTACAATAATGGAGGAATTGATCAATTATTTTTATTAATACTTCGCCTTGATTTTGTTGATAGGTACTTCTTTTTAGTTTTTGGAAGGCATATTTTCAGTAGCAGTGGTGGCCAAGTGGTAACGGCCGCGACTTACAAGTTGTAGGTCGTAGGTTCGAACCCAGACAGGCGCTTTACTTTGTGTAAATTATTTCAACACCACTGCTCTCAAAACGGTGAAGGAAAACATCGTGAGGAAACCGGCATGTCCTAGAACCAAAAATTCGAAGACATGTAACATCTGCCAACACGCACTGGGCCCGCGTGGTGGATTACGGCCCACTCCCTCTCACCGAGAGGAGGCCTGTGTCCCAGCAGTGGGAACATTATAGGCTGATTATGTTATGTATGTTATATTTTCAGTATCTATTCGACTTCACAGCATGCATTTCATTGTTGTGCACGTAAATGCACATTTTGAAGGAACATTAAAGTGAAAACTTCTTTAGGCGCGTTGGGCATTTTTTGAGATGGGAAAAACCATTGAACTCGCGCCACTGTTACCGTAAGCGATACCGCGCGTGTTTTGTTTATAAGACGATTAAAAAAATACCCGCTTCGGATGTGTTCGGCTGTCCTCGGGATGTACTCCGTTTTAATGTATAATATATACAGGGTGTCCAGTAAATAGCACGACATACTGCAGGGGGTGATAGCTAGGGTCACTACCTATCAATACAACACAATATATGTTCAGCAAAATCTTACGGATTTACAGTTTTACAAAATTTTCCGAAATACCGAAAAATCTCTACCTTGAAACAGATTTTTAAGCATCTCGTAATGAAAAAATCCTTTTCTAGTACTTTTTTTTACATCAAATTATTCGTGAATAGTTACTTTACTCGTTGATAAGTCTTTTTTCTATCAAAGACAAGAAAGTTTTGAAGAAATAGTTTTTTTTGTTAAAATTTTCACAGAACAATTTTCTTTTCGCATAACTTTAACCTACAGTGGTGAAAAAAAATGTATGTGGCAGTTTTGTACAACAAACTTAAAAGATAGCCTGTTTAATGGTGATTTAGGAAAGATACAATACTAGTGCATTTTCATTAAAAAAATACAAAAAAATGCTATTTTAGTTCCAGAGAAGCTGGTTTTGTTGAAAATGTAATTAACGTAATTTTGACAAAAACCACTATGAGAATAAGTAATAGCTGCTCATTTACGCGAATTATTATAAAACTAGTTGTGACACGTAAAATGCGACATGCACGCGTAATGACTAAAGGTTTTTACCTGCTCGCCGACCGACCCGACCGGTTACTGTCTAACAAAAGAAGCGCATGTGCTATCCCGCTCTTTCTTGCATTGTGATTTTGTGTCTCACTCTCAACCTTATTTGCGACACTTGTCAGTACGCTACCTTAAACCGTGCGCAACGCATCTCTGTGTTCACAAATTATTGTTTCGTACTAACGACTGTTTTGTGCCTTGGACCCCGGACTTTGTTTGCCTTACGATTTGGATTTTTTATTGTGATCACTACGACGACTTGGCGACCACCTGGACTTTTGTGTTTTATAACATGGCCATCCGCCGCGTTTTTCCTGGTTATACGCAGCGAGAGTATGCTCAATAATTTGTGAACACAGAGATGCGTTGCGCACGGTTTAAGGTAGCGTACTGACAAGTGTCGCAAATAAGGTTGAGAGTGAGACACAAAATCACAATGCAAGAAAGAGCGGGATAGCACATGCGCTTCTTTTGTTAGACAGTAACCGGTCGGGTCGGTCGGCGAGCAGGTAAAAACCTTTAGTCATTACGCGTGCATGTCGCATTTTACGTGTCACAACTAGTTTTATAATAATTCGCGTAAATGAGCAGCTATTACTTATTCTCATAGTGGTTTTTGTCAAAATTACGTTAATTACATTTTCAACAAAATCAGCTTCTCTGGAACTAAAATAGCATTTTTTTGTATTTTTTTAATGAAAATGCACTAGTATTGTATCTTTCCTAAATCACCATTAAACAGGCTATCTTTTAAGTTTGTTGTACAAAACTGCCACATACATTTTTTTTTCACCACTGTAGGTTAAAGTTATGCGAAAAGAAAATTGTTCTGTGAAAATTTTAACAAAAAAAACTATTTCTTCAAAACTTTCTTGTCTTTGATAGAAAAAAGACTTATTAACGAGTAAAGTAACTATTCACGAATAATTTGATGTAAAAAAAAGTACTAGAAAAGGATTTTTTCATTACGAGATGCTTAAAAATCTGTTTCAAGGTAGAGATTTTTCGGTATTTCGGAAAATTTTGTAAAACTGTAAATCCGTAAGATTTTGCTGAACATATATTGTGTTGTATTGATAGGTAGTGACCCTAGCTATCACCCCCTGCAGTATGTCGTGCTATTTACTGGACACCCTGTATATCCGATATGTCAGTGAGTGATGGCAAAGTATTCTGTTTGTGTTTTGTTTTCACTTCTGTCGGCACTCCCGGAGTGCCAGTGTTTTTTTTTAATGTGGTTTACAGGACAGTTAGGGCCAACAATTTTGGGGTATTCTACCTAAATTTATTACTTGGTCAAAGGTTTTTTTTATCAAGTATTTGTCATGTAGTGATTAAAAACACATTTTTTTGTGATATTATTGAGCCTTAAACTTATTCCTTATTTTGGGAATTGTAGTGTGCTTGACAAAAGTTGTGCAGTTTGAATATCTTATCATAACTAGATAATTTTAAGTCAGTTCATAATGCTACCGATAAGTTTTTTTTTAAATAGTTATTCCCACCATGTCGCAAGCACTGACCTCAGTTTAGCGCTGTCTTCGTCGTCAGCCCAATGGCCACGATAAAACTATTCGGCCAAACCATAAACCTATAGTCTATGGGCTAAACCATAATTACGTGATACGGACAGACGTCAACTGTAATATCTATTTACATGGCATATGGAATATAGTTATGAGAAAAATACGAAGATAGATAAAGATGATTTTATTAGAAAAGTTTATTTTTAATCGGGCACATGGTAGTGTGCCGGACAAAGTTCGACAGTAAAAGCATAATTCAGAAGGAGAAAATAATAATAATTTTAATCATAGTCAATCTTAGATTATAATCTTATATTATATTAAATCGAACTAACATAAATAATTACATCATTAGAGGCTGAAAGTGGCAACACAGCCGATAGGTGATATGGATAACGTTAACACCATCCAAACTACTTCGGAACAGTTACCAGTATTTCAGTTCGTAGCTTATTTCTTTCTCGTAGGACACATATCGAGGACTGCGCTCGCGCATAGTGTTGGTTCGATTTCCAATAATAATATGTCTTAAGGGTTTCCCAAATATAACTTTAAAAGGAAACAAGCTCCACAATATCTAAAGCTTATCAAAACCTTAGCATTAAATATAATTAGTAAAGCGATATTCTGTCACTCAGCAAGGGTCAAAAGATAGTAAATGATTAGCGCTACACCACCCTGGGTCCAGTTGACGGCTGTGCGTTACCTTCGTTGACAGCGCTAAAGTCGGTTGCGGGCGGTGAGGGCGCGAGCGGGGGCGTGGGCGGCGCTGGGGGCGCGGGCGGGGGTGGGGGCGGGGGCAGCGCGGGGCGCGCTGGGAACAGGCAGGGGGAGGAGTCGGCGAGGCGCCGCCTACCGTCGCGCCGCTTCGGTCCGCTAGAGGGAGACAGCGTCTCTGTGCTGCCCGGCTGGCCGTTGTCGCTGCTGTTCAAAAAACGAATGCATGACACTTTAAACTTTAATGCTAAACTATGTTAGTATGTAAACATAGTTGGGTCAGATTTTATCAAAATAATAATCGTAATTAGAACTTGGCAGGGCACTGCCGTGCACCCAGATTAGATATAAGGGAATTGGAGACCGGAGGTCGTCGCTAACACCAATTATCATGTTACACAAAACAAGCAAAAATTATATTATATATATATTATTAGCCTGTGGTGTCCCACTGCAGGGCAAAAGGCCTCCCTACTCTCTTTCCAAAAATAACATAAATCAGTAAAAAAAGGAATCGATAAATCAGTTTTGTTTCTACTGCCTTCATATTTATTTAAGAACTATAACTTAGTTTTGTGGAGGTTTACGTTATACTTATAAAAGCCGTATTCAAGAATATTCTCGGACCTTATAAGGTCTATGGATAGTCTCAGACCTCATAAGATCTCTAATACCTACTATCGTGTCTGACAGTGCGCTCGACCGCACAGGGTACAGAAAATCTATTGAAAACCAAACAGGTCTGGCTAATTCTAGAATAAAATCATGCTATAAATTATTATTATTATTAAAACATAAATGTTAGACAGACTCACCAGTTGCTAAATCCGGAGTCACCATCCATGGAATCAGTCAGGTAGAACGTCGAGTTGGTGATCTTCAGAGCGCTGGGAATGTCCGAGTTGATGTCCACAGCCAACGAGGTCGCCCGTCTGAAGCGAGACTTGAACGAGAAGTACGCTTTCCTCGACAAAGTCCCACTGTCCTTCTTACTCGCCTCACTAGTGGGAGTCACTGGCTTCTCCGGAGGAGGTTTCTCAGGTAACGGAGGAGGTACATCCCCATTACTCGCCCGCTTATCCAAAATAACAGTCTTCAACTCATCCTTCAACGAACCATACACCTTGTTCAAGGGAATTTCAGTCTTATTTAGCACCGGCCGCGTGTCGTTAAAGTTTACGTTTGTGTACACGGGCTCCAGTGGTTCGCAGTTGGCGTAGATCGGCGACTTCTTCTTAGGGGTGTCGTAGATCTGGTTCTGGTTGTTTGCCTTCGTGAATGGTTTGCCGTCCATTGCCACTGTAAACATAATGACTGATTAATAAAATGCCTTTGTTTGAGATGATGAAAGAGGGTCAGCGTTTATCTTTAAAGATATCGACGGATAGTGATGTTGTGAGGACTGAATTTTATCGTGATTCAATGTTATCGTAGATAGTGACTTTCTAAGAATTTAGTTTTTTTTGCATTACTCACGGCCAGTCTAATCTTGGGACATAAATTGTAATTTATTTAATATTTTCTTTGTTTTTTTAGTTTTACAATTTTGCTTTAGTTTGTTCATGAAATCATGACTTGCAAAGTGATCAATAAGATTTCAATGACAACAGTTTCGTGGCTATACATAACACAAACATTGTTTTAATTGAATAAATAAAAAATATGCCTCAGTTATAATAAAAGTGGTCGGGGAGAATGACCAACAATTTCAGCACCGTACTCAATATCCGATATGGTCTAGTGGCTAGGATACCTGGCTCTCACCCAGGAGGCTCGGGTTCGATTCCCGGTATCGGAAAATTCTTTTTGCATGTTTAAATCAATTTTTGCTTACCAGAATATCTTTTGGTGAGGTTTCTCTTGATTTGCCGCATTTTCTTTTGAGCAGCGCTGGCTATTTTGGTCAGAGTGTACTGCCCACCACCGGTCGGCGGGTTGGGCAACCTCGATGCCGGCAATGTCGGCGCTGTTTGGGCGTACGTGGACTGAAAATAGAAGAAAAACAAAATTAATTAATAACAATAATTAGTACAGATATTGTGATAATATAAGAGAAATAATCGGTTTCTTAAACTATGTATACAATGTGGCTAGTTGAATTTATAGTTCATTTTATATAATTTTGGTACCCACTTTTATTATTTTTGTAACCATTTTTTGTAGGATATAAAATTACAGTTTGCGTGCTAGCCGAATAAAAGCAAGTCATTATAAATCAAACAAAGAATTTATTATATATAATAAATATTATAAAGTGTGTCTGCTCAAAGTCAGAACGACACAAACAAATCAATGCAATGACATGTAACAAACATATAAAACGAAATTATTATGTAATGTTTTCCCTAAAATGAGACATAAATAAATGTCACCCTGTTTTTTCCTCAAACACTTATTACCATTGAAATAATATTTTATGGCATAATTATCTTCAGACGTCGTACACACAGCTGACACAGCTTGAGCATTTAGTTCATACATTGTCATTCAGAGGGCGCTGCACGTTTAGGAATTGTTTTCTTGATTTTGTTGGATGTTATAATTAATAATTTATTTATGCAACATCCACTGTTTGTGTGTGTTCATTGTTTTTAAGATACCAACGCATTTGATATTGATTCAAATCAAAATAAATAATTTCAAATGATTTTCGGAAATTAATTTCAGTGTTTCATATGACATGAACGTATTGTGGGTACAGTCAACCTTACGTTCTTTGTGACAATATGATATTGACAGCGCCTTTATTTTGTAACAGTGACGGAAATGTTCGTAGTTCACGTTCAGCTGTTCAAACAAATAAAACAACATACCTTGTCGTGATCATCAGTTTCACTGTCACTATCGAAGGAGTCGAAGTCTTCTTCTAGCGGAAGGGGTGGGGGTGCGTGAGGGGGATGTAACTGCGTAGGCGCCGGCTCCAGCGACTCGTACAGGTGGCCCGAATCGCTGCTGTCGCATTCTGTTAACAATGAGTTTGTTTAGAAACTGGTTGTGGTAAAATTGTTTGCTAATTGCCTAGCAGTTAGCACGTAACTATAGGTTAATTTCAGAGTTCCAAAAGCTAATCGATTTTGGCTTAACCAATCGAATGTTTAATGTTACGAATATTTGTGAAGTTCAAATCAAATAGCAATGACGTAATATTATATATCATTCTTGGTGAACGGTCTTTATTTACAGTGTTCCTTATTTATTTCATCATAATAATTATTATGGTGTAAGGTGGAAACCGTGGAAATATCCCACAAAATTCGAATAAACATGGGATTATGCTAGTTTCCAAGCATAAATTGTATATGGAATTATTACTCTGCCGAAGCAGAGTATTCAAAAAATATTATAGACTCATTTGAGTGTTCCCCTCCACGGAAATCTTTAGTAAAAGGCGAAAGATTTATGCGTTTTGAAGGGAAACCAGAGATACTACAAATTTGTTTGGCCGGCCTTATATCATTCGGGCGGTAACGAAACCATAGCGCGATTCAGAAATGAGCACAGAATGTACAACGCCATCTATCGAGGTAGCGCGAACTAATTTTTTATTTTTAAGACGCTCGACGCGCGGCTAATCCTTTGTTAAATACTCGTTTATAACACATAGATTTTCAATTATCTGCATTATATTTTAAGCACAGTTTCATGATAGTAAGTTCGTGTCACATGGCGCCTAATATCGACATGGGCAACTCGTCGAAATAGAACCTGTAATCGTACAAGCACAAGCTTGTACGTTTGTGAAAATCTGAAATTCTGTTAAATAATCTTGGAGATTTGTGTTTAATGTCAGATACGAAGCTAAGCATAGAAACGGTGGTGATTAACGCGTTGATCTCGAAAACATTCAGAAGAAAGTGGATCTCGGAAACAGAGACGATTAATCACAAACAAAAAACATTGCAAATTATAAACAAACCATTTTCAACGAATTAAAGATTTCACTAAATCGCAAGGCGATCAATCAACATGAAAACACATTTATTTAACTAACAAGAATATGCAAAACAAACCATACAACTGATATCAATATTATAAGAGCAAAAAAGCGAGTAGTGTATGGTCAAGGTCTCCGGTGACCCTCGTTTCATAACCGAGGTGTCGCATCCGGCCCGCAGGTTGGCATGACACCTTTTTGCGCAAGAGTGGTTGTTGAAACAGTCATCCGGAGTCTAGATGAATATTTGATTGGTTACAAAGATACGTTGGTAGAGAACATGGGTATAAGATATTTCTGTCTGTAATAGGTAATACGGGCTGGTTTCCGCAACTCCACGACAAAGCGCGTATTTTGCGTACGGATTATTTCTGTCTGTATTTGTAGAGATATAGAAATACGAAATACAGTACTATTGCATTTGCAATATACGCTGCTTATGCTTATTTCAAATTCAGTTGTGTATTAATTTCTATTAAGATATCATTTAAATTTATGCTGGTGCATTGGTGGTGTCTACAGTAGATAGGTATGATAATTTATTCGCGTCTAAAAAGCAGACTATTATAGAAAGTTTGATCTCCGGAAGAGACTAAACCATACCTGTGCATCAGTGAAATAAAACAAATGAACAGTTTAACAACAAAAGCAGTGAATGTCAAGGTCTCTAGTCCCTTCGTTACATAAGCGTATCGCCGCATCTGTCATGTAGCAACTCTTGCGCAAACTGCGGTCGATGAAACACGAGAGCGAGTAAACAGTTTTCAGTGATTGCATTGCCTCATGGATTCGTGTCATGTGTGTTGTTGCATTGCACGAACAAGTTTTACCAATTATTTGAATGAAGGGAACTATTGGAAGACGCGTTGAGATTGAGACATAGACGTAATGTAAGTTATAAGGAAGGAAAATTAAAATATCCACCGAAACCGGATCCACAGTCACTCTTTCAATGAAGGTGGACAAGAAAGAAAGAATTCGGGTGAACCTCTGAATACCTCTAATGTCAAGGTAAAATCCTTTCAAAATAATACAAAATGCTAACGGAGTCATCTGGCGTGATGAGCATGTTGAGAGGAATCCATTGCGAGATGAACCGACTCGGTAGAGTTATGGGATTTTTACAAGACTGAACAAGAAATTAATCAACGTCAATCAAACTGACCCCAATGCCCCCATTATACACAACATTATCGCTAGCAAGTTTTGAATACACTGTCGCGCAGGCTGTATCAAAAGTCAAAACTCTTGAATCTGCATCGATTTTTACTAATTGGTATTTTTGCGATAAAATAAGTGGAATAATTATCATTCCGAATTATGGGAAATAGAAGAACATAACCGGCCAAAATAGCAAACACAAAATAGCAAACACAAAATAGCAAACACAAAATTGATGATCAAAGGCATTAACGGTCTCCCATATGAATTGGTCACCGACAGGTTGTGTTGCAACCGTTGCGCAAACTGCGGTCACATGTACCGACCGACAGTCGTTACAAAGTTACGAATAACAAGCGTATGACTGATTGAGTCAAAGATTTGCATCATGTGTTAGCTCTGTCGATGTGTAATGGATGGTGAACGGGGGGCCTAAAAAGGACATTTTGGAGAATCATAAAAGGATAACATTATGAATTATAATATGGCGAAGACAGTCCGTGTTTTTCTTTTTTTCCCTGCATTACGTAGGTAAAATCAAAGAGATTGGAATTGGATTTAGATTGGATTGATTGGTATTTTAGCACAGACAAAAAAAAATAACTGAAAAATGCTTCACCAATGGGATTTGATACGATTAACTTAACAGTTAACTGTCCGTTATGTTATCCTTTTATGATTCTGCCAAAGTGGCCTTTTAGGCCCCCTGGAGTTATGTTATGTTGGATTATGTTAGTTGGTAGAGTTCCAGCATAACAACCCACTCAGCTACATGAGGGTGGAACGTATCGTCATGGCAATAATATTCACGCGTGAAAATAAACAAATATGAGCTTTTAAAACCGCTCTAATTCGGAAAGAAAGTTGGTCATTACGCGTGATTACGAAATTATTGATTCATGCATCATTTCGCTAATCAATAGTTGCGGATCAACATAATTATTATGATATGAAATAAGACACTGGGCCTATTAACATTTTATGTAGTAACCGAGCCCATTAAAATGTAATCGAAAACTATTAAAAAAAATGAAGTGCGGAAGAGCTTTAATAACAAATTGCTGTATACATAAAATTCAAGTTTTCCGTTATTTAATGGATGAACATGACTCACGAATCCAAACTACATAATTGCTAAAATAATATATAATGATAAAGAGTAACAAATTGGTAAAGGCAAATATAAATTGAAGATATAATATAGATTAAAAAGTAAAAGCAGAAAAACAAATAGGAGTTTATTATCAAATTATATATTTGTAAAGTAATCTGCAGATTAAGAAGGTAATGTCACTGGTAATGTAAATAACAACTAATGATAAGATCATCAGGCAACTCAAAAGCCCCAAACAATGTGATCAGAATATAAACGTTTTGGTTATCGAATGACTAGTGAATAGTTGCCCAATTGAAAAGATACGATCGACCTAATGAAGCATTGCATTATTTTATATTAGGACATGTTTGAGTCACATTCAAAATTCTTATGGATGACGTACGCTTATATGCTTGCTTTACCTCCAATATTATGTATATGTAATTATGTATGCTATGCATGTTGCGGCCAGGGTTTTTCCAGGTGATTGCCTGGATTCGCGTCGTTTTATTGGCCAATATAATTTATTTATCATCTGTTTTAAGCGATATACCTAGTGCTACTTTCCCATTCGAAGTTTTTCAAGTTGCCCTGAGTGACCTTAACTATCACTACTGGTTTTTATGAATAAATACTAATATCCGCATTATAAATGTTTGCATGTAGATACTGCTTGAATGTTTGCTCATGCTGCAATGGTAGACGACCATGGAAACCACCACAAATATGCTGTAGAGCAGCATGAAGTACGTAATACACTTATTATATCTGCCCTTGCGACTATAAATAGGCTGGAGGAAGTGGAATGACTTGATTGGAGCACGATAATGATCTATGCCTTTGACATTTACAACCGGTTCAGACCACAGGTACTGAACATGACTTCATTTAGTTATTGAAAGTAAGACTACTACGAACAAGTGACGTCGGAGAAGTAGAAATCGAGTGACATCCCAAACAATATATCATAGGTCTCGTCGTTTCAAATGTTAAGTTGAAAAACGCGAGAAGTGACATCAAGTTGTGATTGTAAGTAATAACTTAAGTATACGTCATGTATGCGTTTTTGTGTTTTCACTTTCTTGTCAGTTGTAGTTGGAGAGACAACTGTGTCTATTATGAGACACGCGAGCTATTATTCAATGAATTAATTATAGGTATTGAACTAGAAACTGTCTACGTGAATTAGGGTGAGACAAATAGCTTTTAATCACAGCTGTTTTTCATATGTACCTGTTTTATTTTTCATGAATTAGATTCTGCCCGCGGCTTCGCCCGCGTGGAGTTTTAATTTTTTTGCGCGGAACCCTAATTCTTTTTCTAAAATAATATTCCTTATAACATCAGCTATCTGCCAGTGAAAGTCCCGTCAAAATCGGTCCAGCCGTCTCGGAGATTAGCCGGAACAAAGAGACAGACAGGAAAAAATGTAAAAAAAAATCTTTTTTTTGTTATATGTACAGTATATACTTTTACATGCATCTTTTAGTAAAACGCTGTTATTTTGACATTACAAACAAACACTTCAATTTTATTCATTTGTATTTCTATAGATTTGTAGTCAATCTCAAATATGCGGTCATAATTATCAACCCATAGTCTAGTTATTATTTTATTTTATTATTAGCCTGTGATGTCCCACGGCAGGGCAAAAGCCTCCCTAACTCTCTTTCCACTTCTCTCTGTTCAAAGCTGCTAAGGACCAGTTCTTGTTGAAGGAGTCCAGCTCATCCCGCCATCTCCGTCTGGGCCTGCCACGATGTCGCTTGCCATTAATAGGGACCCATTGGGTCGTAAGTTTGCCCCATGGAATTAAATGTAAATTTTTCACTTTCACTATAGACTCAAAGTGAAAAATTTACATTTAATTTTTGGAGGCCCAAAAAAATGTCAACATTTATAATTTAAAAGTAAAATAAATATTTTCCAAAACTAGCATATTAATGGAAATACTGAAACTGTATGTAGATAGAATTTAAAGAAGTAAGATGAGTGTTATAGTAAGATAAGAAAATAAGTATATTTATTTGCTCAAACAGATGAGGGCAACTTATGACGCTTGATGTTTAGAAATTTATTTATTTATTTATTTATTTATTAAACTTTATGCACAAGTAAAAACTGTACAAAGGCGGACTTAATGCCTTGGGCATTTTCTACCAGTCTACCTTAGGGTGATGCAGAGACAATACACAGTAGGTGCAAATACAGAATACAACTTAGAGAATAACTAGAATATAAGAATAAATACTTAGATACATACATACAACAAAATATAATAAAATAAAAAAAGTTATGAGAGTTAAACAAAAAAAAACCTGCAACAACTTAATCTTGAGACGAATCTGCCAACTTCTTGTGAATATGTTCTCGAGCTTTCATTTTAAATGTGAACTGATTGGTTACCGTCCTGATATTCTGAGGGAGCGCATTCCAAAGGAAAACCGCCTGGACAAAGAAAGAAGACTTTATAAAACCAGAGCGATGAGAAGGACAACGAAGAAGACGATTATTCTCTGACCGCGACCAGCGCTGGACTAATAATTTTGTTTCTTTCGGATGATTTCATCAAAGGAACAGTTATAAACAAAGGTGTTTATGAAACACTGGTTATCATGAATAATAGTTTTTCACCACTTGATCTAGAAGAGCACGTCTATCAAGTAGAAAGCTAGAAAGTGCACACAGTGATCAAGCCGAGCCGTTTATTGCTAATGACACGGTACACAGTGTTATTACAAGCACATAAAGACGACGGCGACGCCACTTAATCCCGACATCCGAGGGATGTTGACTAACATTGAGACAATAATATTTTTCCAATTGAAATTGACCCGTTGTTTTCATTTTCGATTGGATTTGTTTTGAGCTTACTGCCTGTACCATCCATGCTGAGTGTCTATTGTTGTTACTCTTGCGCATAAAGAAGTCAATATGCATCGAAAACGAGATGGTAAAGTTTCAGCACTAATACTAACATCAGAAGAGAACCACAAAACAGTTAATACCAAAAAATGCGATGAGATCTTGTATTTCGATTTCTCCATCTTGTAGCACGGTCCTGATGTTGAGCCAGCAGGTCCGCTCCAGCACATCGATCAGCCTCACTCTGTCGCCCAGGTCCTCCCGCGGCCTGCGCGGGCGCTCATCGTTCTCACTGTAGTACGAGCACTTGGCGCTCGTGTTGATGTACACCTTCGTCGGTGAAGTTACGAACACTATAACAAATGACGATCGAAGTCACAACAGGCCAAATAACCCCAGGTCAACAGATTCATGATCACGACTCAAGATACTGTGAAATTGACGCGGTCATGGTAAAAAATATCGAAGCTTTTTCAATTCAAGTCTATTACGAATTTCGCGAAAAATGTTTATTATTTTGAACAAACACGTTTTTTCTACTTCAATTTTTGGCAATTAAGAATAAATCCAATCTTGAGTCACGTCAGAACCGTTAAATGGTTGACCGTGTATCGAATAATAATTGGGATTATTAATCGGCCTGGTGCACCTTGATCGCCGCAGTTCCTTCGGAATGTCCTCAGTCTCGGCGGCGCAGGCGGCCCGACGCCACCGTTCACCTGAGGCCTCTCGGAGATCATTGTTCATCATCACCGGATCACTGCATCACATCACTTCACTTTGATTCACGAGCACTTTGTCGAACAAAGAACGTTCGTTCAGACATCCGCTTGCACTGTCAACGAACAACGTACCACTTTAGAGTTTCGTTCATACTGCTGATTTCGCTGAATCACTGAATGTCCAATTGAAGTATAAGATTAAAACAGGCTTCCTTAACTCAGCCGCACGATCACGTTATAAAAAAAGCGAAACAAGTCGTCGGCAGCTGCGTTGCCGGCCGTCTCAGGGTCGACTGGTCCACGATTGTACGGATCGACGTTTGCATCGCTACTAGAATCGAGAACCGCTGCTTTTTTCGCTGGTTCAATGCTAAGCGCCGCAGTATCGCAACGTGCCAAATAACATTTGTAACAGTTCGGCTGACATTGGACGTGGTTAATGCACTTAAATTGGTATTTGAAAATCGTTAGCTACGCCTCAGTGAACAAAAGTGTTTAGTTATAAAATATTATTGTTTTGTAAACAATCACCTCAAAGTTTAAACGCTGTATGGCTAGATCGTATGACGCGGTATGATATGACGACTGACGTGATGGTCCTCACGGAGAACACTTTTCATATTTCTATTTCGGGCAGAAGGATGTTACGAGTAACCGGGGAAACTGCTACTTACAGCTATTAGATAATATTTATGACTTTAAGTTATGGTGTAATTGCAAAACGAGTTGTGTGTTTGTGTGTATGGCGTTGCAATCAGAGCATTGCGGCTTGCGAAACAATGAAGGCCTAGCGCGGCGCATAATCTGTTCCGCGGAAAGAGAACTGTAGCATTACAGAGTTGCATGTTTGAGCAGGCTGCAAGGAACGCGCGCTAGTTACTGCAGTTACTGAATGACTTGACGCCATCGGATAATCAACATGCAACCTGTGTAATAACCGAGTGGAATGATCGCAAAAAACTAACGGCCGATGATCGCCATGACACTGCACTTAAAGATGATGTGTAACAAGATGTAACGGTAGGCGTTGCTGCATTATGAGATAAGTAGACTACTAGGCAACTGCATATAACATACATAACAGCACTTAAATAGCTTCAATTATCGAGACATTACGTATAGTCGGAGACACTTTCTAGATCTAGATCAACAGATAGAATGACAATACCAGCTTTGTCTTGTGTTTCGCGGAACGCAGCGAATTGAAACAGTTTCGTCAAGAATATTAATGCGAAAACGAAAATAAATAAATTTATTAACTTAAATTATAAAGTTAGATGTTTGTATAGCAGATTGTGCAATGGAATTTACTGAGATATAAAATGATATTCAGACTACTGCCATTAATATCGATAAAGCAATTGTAAATACGACCGTGTCTAAGTAGTTGCATACTTGCAGCTCCAACCGATTGTTTCAAGCTATATGCAGATCGATTAACGCCGTATAATAGTTGGGTATTAGAGTCGAATATTAGAGGTAAATGCAGTGGAATGCCACGAATGTGGATTAACTAAATAAGGTAGCATTTGTAAGTGGAATTCCGTTGAGCAGTTGTCACAGTTCCGGCTGGGTGCAGACACCGCGGGTCGACGGTCTACACTCGCTCATGACACACGGATCTGCTTTACGATTGTTTTTAATAGTAATGTTTTAATATGCATCTAGTATCGTATAAGGAAAGCACTGAGAACCGCATGCACTCTTTAGGAGGTTCTATTTTAACATCTTCAATCTCCTCATATTGAAGGTCCTCCTCAATTTAGAAGATATTTGAGACTCTTCCTCAAACCATTCGTCTGGTGTATCAGTGGATGCTTAATTTACAGGAACCGGTTTACTCGTATCATCTTCCGTATTCATTAGAACAGTGTTATTAAGAAATTTGAAGCTGAACATCTGATTGTTGATATCAAATTAGCGTGAGAAGATTTAACATTGATGGACATTGTTAAAAAAACTTATCTCAAAGATAATGTTACGTAAGCTGCTGTAAAAATGTGGATGTATATTAATAGGATTGCAGAAATACGACATTTTATTCATGTATATGAAGTAAAAGGATGACTTTAGATTGACAAATTGTTAATTTTAATTAGATGTCAAATGAAAGGATATGTAAATAGCAAGTTGCGACACTTCAAGGTGGACAAGCGTTTAGAATACATGAAAATTTGTGAAGCAGCCGCTTGTAACTCTGTCTCTATTGACTTTAATGGAGCCGCACGAAGCGTGACCGAAGATAATGTGTTAAGTAGCGATAAAGAAACACTAGAAAGTAAGAAACTATATAACATACAAACTAATTAATATTATTTTACGCCCAGCGTTTTATAGTAGTAAGTTTTCGCAACAGTTGTCACGCTTTTTGTTGGGCAAAAAAGTAACCGGCCGGCTGAGCTAAGTGTACACGGATGTCGTACGTTAACGAAACAACAGTATGAACGAAAACAATTTAAACACGATTGTTGATTCTGAAGTTTACAGTAATAGGTTTTCATGAACATTCACATTATTAACAGTCCGTAAACACGAATGGAGCACTTTCACTGTCGCGGGGTGTGGAGCCGGTGGCGGCAACGCGTGCGCTCGGCTACGCGGGCGCAGGGCTGACTCGCGCGCGCGCCGACATCACCGCCGTCCCTCTCCCACGCGCGAGAACCTTTTGTGGCAACTGTAGCAAACGTGTAGGTGTACCAGAAACGCCATTTAAGTAACACCCCTAATAATGTACGAGACAAAATGATGCAAATGATAGGACATACGTCATCAAGGGCCTTAAAAGCACTTTTAACGGCAAGAAGGTCGTTTGGATTGTAATAAGACAAAACAGCACGCAAAAACTGACTGATTAAAAATATAACAGTGAACAAAGGCACAATTATAAATAATCATAGCCTAGAAGCAACATCTATTCCAGATATCTCGTATACTATCTAGACTAGAGTCAGCAACAATAGGGAGCAAACTGATTCAGCAAAAGCTACATTTTAGAAAACTGGTCCGGTGAGTCTGTCCATGAGAATTTAGGGCGATACGCTATCAATGAAGCTATAAATCAGTGTTGCCAGCGAATAATGAAACTGAGATATCGATAAACAATGCTGTAAGGCAACTTGGTTAGATCGGCTGAAAAACTTGGCTATGCTGGATAAATAGTCACTAATTGTGCGAGAAATCTAGAACATTGCACTCATTACTGGGTAGTGACATAACGTTGGAGTAGCCACAAGTGGAGCAGGTAAATAATTGATCCCACGTTCGACTTCATCGGTGATTTTGGCTGCGTGTTTTGCAATTACGTTACAAAATTGAAGATTCTGTGCGTTTAGTTTCCTTGAAAGTTAGTTTTTAGTTCAGGCGTGTGACGAGTGCTTGGCTTTTCGTGTGTTGGGCAATGAAGGTTACCAGTGCAATTGGTGATAGCATCGCCTTTCAGCTATAATACTTAGAACACTGCGAAATGTTTCGATACATTTTCTAGCTCAGTAAGCGTTGGTTCATCGTTGTTTTTGTAACCTTGGTTTTTTAGTTCGAAGGATATTTGCATCAACCATTTCAATATTTGGGGCGTTGAACACTTGCTGTAAATGTGGGAGGTGCGTAAATGTCGTTAATTCGGAAATCACACGGGTTTGCTAACAGTCGTGATGACCACACACGACCTACACAATGATAACTAAATACAACCTCATGCAACGTAACCGATGCATTGTTATCTGCATACAAAAATAATTCCCACAATTACGTTTTTATCTGTTATTTGTTAAAATTGTTCAGTGAAAGCCGTAATAATGGCTTCAAATTATTTTCGCAATTTTAACGACATCGTGTAAAATTCTGAAAGTTGTTCTTTCATTCATCACCTCTGAATCATTGATTTCACTTTCGCAACCAGCTAATATTGTTTCATCGTATATCGTTAACACCATTTTATTGAAGTTTTGCTCAAATACACAGATATTAATAATTTCCCGCGTATTTGTTAATCGTTTATCAGTTTTTTCTCCGACATTGTGTGCATTTTCTCGGTAACCAGTTCCATAGTGTCTCGCAATTCACAAGATAGCAAATACAATAGGATTTAAAAAGTTGTAAGCGTTAAATACACTTTTGAAAGTGCCTTTCATTAAAACATCATTAGATGTTACATTCGTGTTATAAGCATAATTTATCTTCTTATCTATTACTTTACAACCATTAAATTGAGTCCAAAGCTGACATGCCTACTTGTTCAATTTGATTTGGATTGGCCAGCTGAGCCTTCAATGCGTGTTAAATATGCGTATCATCACTGTTATGATGCTAGTCATCTAAAGCATACACATCTAGATCTCCTCTGGCGTTGGTTACTTTAATAACTTTAATACCAAACTTGTACAAAGCAGGCCTCGGTAGTTCTCTTCAAAATGGCTGCACATAAGTAATGTATTAAGCTTATATATTTTTACGGTCAAGGATGAGTAATAAGTACTGCACGGCGCAACGTGAGAAGGTACGTTTATTATGCGTTGAATGACAGTACTTGACGAGGAATTCTTTTGTCGTGCGGATTTGTTTGATAACATGTATGATCTTATCTCATTCGCCTATGTTCATGGGCACTACTTTACCTCATACGTAAACAAGACGCCATTTTTGTGTTACAGCTTACGTCATCTGTCCTCGTCGTGATTGAAAAAGTGCAGTGCTTGGAACTTGTTCATTTTAATTAATTTACAATAAGTGCACCTGCTGTTTTTAACTGGAGTTATAAAAGCGGAAGTCATAAGGAAATGTTTGTTGTGAAGAACGTGAATCCAGTTTGTTCCGCAGAGAAAAGTACTTCGCAGTGCAAATAGAGCGTGGCTGCTGATGCTAATACTGGTTCCTGGCTTACACACGAACTTGTTGATCAGGAAGAAGATAAGCACATGACCACTATTTGGCTCCATAAAGTAATGAAGTGGAACTTCAAGCTTGATTGGATGTGTCTACATATATCATCTTAGACATCTTCCTTCCTAGATGAAAGTGGAAAGAGTTACAGCAGAAAGAGGGACTAGATATGCTTTGGCTAAGGTAAAAAAATTGCGAAAAATCCAAAATCAACTTGTTATACATAAGGTCAATACAAGATGACCTAGACATACATTTTGACATGTTTGCTGATGACACTATTGCGATATAATAGAATGCCGAATCATGTTCATGTGACGAAAATGACAATCTTCTCAATCTGTGAAACATCGTAAGCATGCAATACTTCGCTCCACACAACTTGGTAGACAAAGACATGTTTTGTTGTGACTGCAGAAGGGTGTGGTATTAAACAGCTTCTGTGCAGCTGTGGTCTGCTGATAAAATGAGGTTTTACTGAAATATAGTTGGCTCATTTTGAAGAGTCTTTACACCAGTCACTTTGATACATGTTGACCCTTGGTGTTTAGAATTTCTTTAGTTACGTTCATCTATTTCTGGGTGGTGAAAGCCTCCCTAGGTCAGTAGCAGAGTTCAGAGAGGCAAGTGAGGTTAACGTTTCAGGAAAACTAGATGTTGATCCCAAGTTGCGTAGGATCAGTAAACAGGTTCATTCGGAACCCAGTGGAGACATAAGCAAGGCTTTCGAACAGGCGGTGTCTATTTATGGCTTAAACTCAAGCGTGCGCTGATGCGTATCATAATTTAATCATGTAGCCAGCCGTGGGCTAAGTTTATTGCATCGTTTCGGACACCGCGCGCAATATTAAAGAGTACGTTTATGTACACGACAGAGATATATGGCACGATGAAGTATTTGTGAAATATGGGCTATATACATGTAGTATCATTTTTTTTTACATGTAGGTAATGCCAATAAGATAAGAGCAGAGCTTATAAAAAGAAGATCTCATGTAAATGGAATGTTGTAACTAGTGGTATAGTTATTAGGATTGGAACAGAAGATGTTCTATTATAATCTTCAAACAAACGGGACAGGAAGACAATAGTGACTTGAAATTAAATCGACCATTATCTCTCTGTCATGTGTATAGTGCTGCGGATCTGTGCGCAGAATGTTATTGTTAGATGTTTAAATATAGTACACAATGGTGCTGTTGCCACTAAAACATTTATCAATGAGCAGGTTTTTACAATAACTGTATTATGGTGTTCATCAGATGTTGTAAATAAGAATACTTTAATCAAATAATTGGTAGCAATGACCACTAAATGAATCAATTCGACTGGACAGCTTTCCGCAGTCGATGCACAGCCTCGAATAATAAACCAGATAATAACACAATTCAGGTGACAATTTGTACCGGTAATAATGATTCAGAGCTGTTTGCGACATCTGTTTGTGGTGAAAGTACTCATAAAATGGACGAATCTGATACGAACAAGCTTAACAATATAATTTTAAAGGAGCCGACATTAAGTTGTCAGCAGAAGACAACCTTGGACAGGGCTGACAATCTTCCAGAACAAGAATAGGAGAAAGACTGGCAAAGAAAATAAACATGGAAATTGGAAAACTCGAAGGTGAAAAATGAGTTCATACAATTTTCTGCTGCTGATTAAAAAACAAAGTATAAGTCCTGAGTGGATGAAGAAGTTGATTTGTATTTTAGCACTACCAGACGAACATGGATGAAAAATCTTGTTGCGCCATACTTCAAATAAAGAATGGGACAAGAGAATGGTTGCTGGCGACAAGAAATTTTCCGTCAGCTCTTTAGTGGTTTGGTTTAGTAGTTTGGCAGCCCTGATCAGGTCATAAAGTAGCCAACTGTCTCGCAGCTCGTAACAATGGCTTATGGCCTTATAGTCACGGCTTGTGCGTACGGGTCGAAGGGCGGCTCAGCGGCTGCGCCCAATAAGGAAGTCTACTTCAGTCGCTTTGCACAATGACTACGTAAAAGATATATTATCACTGCATTGTTGAAAACATTGTGTTCGCGCTGTAATTAATACTGCTATTGTTGACAGATTGAATTATGTACCTATTTTAGGTTTTAAATGTATCTATTGTAAACTTTTGTAGTTTTATTTGGCTTTTGGGACTGTTTTCTCTTTCTATACAGTGTTAGATTTCATTGGTGACCGATTTTTTGCCCGAGTCGTTAAAATGAAAATCATTTAAGTATCGCTTTTATCCCCGATGTGTTAAAAGTTTCAAGTATTTTATATTCTATTGTCAAAATACTTTCAAGACCACTATCTGATAAGGAATACTAGAAGAACAGGGGGAGAAACTAGGAGAAAGTTTAGCAGTTATCAAAACTGGCAAGGAAATGTAACAAAAGAAACGATGATGGCAGAACAAGACCTATCTGCCTATACCACCTATAGTTGGCTACAAAATACCAGTCGACGGTAAAAAGGAAGTGCGACATTTTGGTAAAAAATGAGTTATATATCGTCACTGGAAAGGAGAAAATGCTTAAGCGCCATTTGGGCCAAAATGAGTTATATAATAATTATATTGTTGGATTAGATTTTTTTTAAACAATTTTCATTAATTTTTTTTTTCGACAATCTGCTCCTATTAAAATTAGCTCAGATTGTCTTGAAACATAAACAGATCGACGCAGAAAAAAAATCAAATCCAACGATATAATATACAAACTCATTTTGGCCCAAATGGCGCTTTAGCATTTTCTCCTTTCCAGTGACGATATGCCATCCTACGTAAAATTTTCCGCTCTTTCGAATGCGCTTACTCCCATGACTCTACGATGACTTTTTTGGCGTTTATGCCCTAGCAAAACTCATTTTCACATCAGTTTTTCTAAAATTTAAAACTTTGAACGGCTCTCCTCAACATTTAATTTTTTGTCACTTATTTCCTCTTAACCGTCGCAGTGATGTTATTGATCTCAGCATATAATACGCACCTATACTTAACCAACCTGCGGTATTATGTTTTATACACAGACCATTAGACCTTGACAGGTCCGTAGCTTTCTATTTTAATTCACACTTGACTAGCTTGCATACAAATACTTAAGAATGATTTATTTTAGACTGCCATGATTGTTAGATCTATCTATTGATTTGTTTAAGTGATTATTGAGTGACGGGTTGTGATGTGCATAGTGAGTGGCTTGCCCATGAGAAAGACTTCGACATGTCACATTCTTCTCTTAAACACAAAGAGATGAATTTGTAAAAACGAAAAGGAAATTCCGCAAAAGGATCGGTTGATGCAAAATAAAATTGGCTTTCAATTTTATTTTGCATCAACCGATCCTTTTGCGGAATTTTCTTTTCGTTTTTATTTTATTCTAAGTCATGTCTCTCTCTTCTTCTTTTTAAGACAACTTTAATGTTGTCTATTGATATATATCTATATAAATAAAAAGAAAAGTCCTGACTGACTGATTGACTGACTCATCAACGCCCAGCCCAAACCCTTGAACCTAGAGAGCTGAAATTTTGCACAGAGATTCCCTTTATAATGTAGACAAGGAATAAGGAAGGATTTTTTGAAATTCAACCCCTAGGGAGAGGGTGAAATTTCACGCGGACGAAGTCGCGGGCAGAAGCTAGTTATACAATATTTCCGTCATTATTTTAGACAGCAGATCAACATCAGAAGGCCAATTCTCGTAATTTAAAACGTTCAAAATCTAGTCGCAGTCTCGTCTCGGCGACAAACAAATGTCACAAATTTGTCAAAATGTAGAGAAATTAAAGGTATTTTTGACAGATTGAGACTGAGATCAGACTGTGAACTTTCTTAAAGTTACAAGAATTGTTCCTCTATTCTTAAAACCACAACAAAGCCTTCGTGTGAGTCAGCCCCTTCAAAAAGAGTGAATGAAGACCCGGCAGGAAGTATCATGTTTATACATAACACAATATACTTAATCGATGTATTATTGTATGATGTATGTATTATGTAGGTACCTAAATAAATGCCTAAATAACTTTCAACTTTTGTCTAAGCCAAGCGTTAAAATCCAATAGTACGCTATTATTTAGGCACTCATTTAATTGTTACCTAGAGTTAGTGTCAACCTAGCAGTAAAGTAATAGTAAAAGTTACCTATTGTGCAAAAATTCTAATAATGGTAAGTCGGAAGACATTAAAAAGTGAAGGTGAAAATTAAATGTAGGTACCTATTTAGTACGATTGAGTACGAGTACGATGAGAATGTTGAGATGGATGTGTGGAGTGACGAGAATGGATAAAGTAAGAAATGAGTATATAAGAGGAAGTTTGAAAGTGGCGCCAGTGACAGAAAAGTTGAAAGGAAATCGTTTGTCTTGGTATGGGCATGTGATGAGAAGGGACGAAACGCATGTGACTAAAAGAGTGATGGATATACATGTTGATGGATGGAGAGGGAGAGGAAGGCCGAAGAAAAGATGGATGGATTGTGTGAGGAATGATATGAAAGAGAAGGGAGTGAATGATAGCGTGACGGTTGACAGGGGCGAATGGAAGAAGAAAACGTGTTGCGCCGACCCCAAGTAAACATGGGATAAGGGCAGGAAGATGATGATGACCTATTTAGTACGATTGTTAGTTAGTTGTGACGTGATTGTCGCGAAGCAATTTGTTTTAATAATTATGTTCAAGAAACTACTAAATAGTTGTGCATAAAATGTAATGGTCGCACACTTTGGCAAGTAATTATTATACAATCATTACCAACATCAAACCAAATGAGCCAACCAATAAAGTAAGGGTGCTTACACAACGAAGCGGGTTCCCGGTAAAGACAAGTCGGTAGTCAGTACCGTACCGATCGGTGCGGGTGAAATTATAGTCCTTGGCTCACACATAAGGCCTGCGCAGACGACGGACTTTTGTCCGCTAAAATAGATCGCTTACAACTGTATCGAGTAACGCAAACGAAGGATTAAAAGTATTAATACTGCGTACAAAGCGATATTTTTAAGTCCGCGGACAAAAGTCCGTCGTCTGCGCAGGCCTATAAAGAAACAGATAAAACATGTAACCGTTTCCTTCCGAAGATCGACCTGCAGAGACCTGTACCGAGAGTCGAGACCGAACGAAAACCCGCTTCTTTATGTAAGCACCCTTACTTTATTGGTTGGCTCATTTGGTTTGATGTAATGATTTCTAGGAAGTGTTTTTGCTGTTTAACTTTTCAAACCTTTCAAAAGCTGGAAAAAGGAAAAATTTAAGGTAAGTACTTAAGCTATTCTTCCTAAGAAAGCGGTGAACGGTCAGACAATAACGGCTTTCCCAAATACACAGCGTTTTGTGTTGTGACACCGTAATGTCAAACACTAGAGAAAACGACAGATTTTCATGACGGCCGTTACAATATTACGGCCACCGCTCTTCTAGGAAACAGTACGTTTAGCTACAATTAAGTTGCTCCATGGCAAAGTTCTCTCTCTCTGTAGTCGGTCCCTCATGTCTGAGGTCCATCGTGTTGGTAAACAGCCGCACGATCGTTTGCCTTCGATGTTCCCAACCACAATCAGTTTTTCCAAACTTTCATCGCCTCTGCGTACAGGATCGTGGTCAGCTTCGGAGTTGCATCTGGAGCGAATGATCCGCCTCCAATGTCTAGCGCATCCCTTACCACCGAGTAGAATTTAGAGGACGATGATTCCTTATTCACCTCGATCAGGTCCATCGTGTTGGTAAACGACCGCACGATCGTTTGCCTTCGATGTTCCCAACCACAATCAGTTTTTCCAAACTTTCATCGCCTCTGCGTACTATATGGCCGAAATAGGAGAGAAGCATTGTTGACATGGCAAAGTTAGGCCCCAGCAAATAACTTCTATCTATCTATCTATCTAAGTAGATCGCCTTTTTTTTTTGGTTGGGATTACATCAAATGACCCCTCCCGCTGTGGGCGGAGCGGAAGGGAGTGTCAGACTCTTACTGACTAAAACGTACCCGTGTTCCTTCCTTAGCCCTTTATGTTGCGGGCCAGCGGTAACCCTTTCGGACAGTGCCGCTGATCCGGCAGGCTTCGGCCCTAGCGGGCCCCTTCGTTTGATGCTGGCATCTCTTTGAGGCGCGCGTAGAACACGTACGCGCCGTTCGGCATGGGCCTGGTCCTGATCGGACGGTGAGCTACCCATTACTCTCCGTCCGCAGGCCCGCGCCTACGGTGGTGGTTTTTCCAAACTTTCATCGCTTCTGCATACTATATGGCCGAAATAGGAGAGAAGCGTCGCCGTGGACATGGCAAAGTTAGGCCCCAGCAAATAACTTAGTTAACTTAAAGCTTATAACACCGAAGCTCAGTAATATATAATAGATAGTTATCGAAGTAGGTCGCCTGCTATCATTATCGACCGCTTTAACCACCTTATGTGAAAAATCAATAGTTTCTACTGGGTCAGCGACCGGGACCTAAAATTTTGCACCTAACATTAAAATAATACTAGCTATTGTGAGTGTACTTTAACGCTATCAAACGTAATTTAATAACGCAATGTATGTAGTTGAACTGTCAAAATGAAATCCATTCCTACTGTTAGTGTGTTACGCTATTACCCCGCTGTTTAAGTATGGAATAGAATATACACATGTATATGGTATCTCTAGAAAAAAAAGAAGAATAGACTGAATGGCGTTAAAGACTTCGTTAGAGAAAAGGCTTTGGAAAGAGTTGACCTTTTAGTCAATCAACTTTTTGCCGTCTGCCTGTTAATAGAATGAAGTTTTTCTGCGAACAAAATGTAAAAAACTCAAAGGCTGGCAGTTCTTGCTTGCCTTTAAATTGTCGTAAAACGTTGAGGACACAACATTATGAAGGTTTACCGGTGCATTGGTGTGCACAAAAAGATCAAATAGTTTTTACATAATATAATTTAAAAGTAAAAATATCTTAATGTTTGCAACTTTAGGTTTCCTACACAACACATGAGTAGGTAGGTACACGATATGAGGCAACTAGGCGGGCGGCGCGTGCGCAGGAATCCGGTAACAATTAGCGGCCGCCCACCGGCGGCGCGTGCGGTTCATGAACTTGCAGCTCATGTAGACCCACACTTGCCATTGTATAGTTGTATTACACAGTAGTACTAGTACAGTCACGAGCACTAATATGTCAACACTTGGCAACTTACAATTGCGATTTTTTCGTGAAATAAGGAATGCAACGTTGAAATACGACACTTTACACAGACCTATGGGTTCGAAAAGTCTTTAGGCGCGTTAAAAGCGCCCTGTTTACATAAATGAAACTCGATCCAATTGTACTCAACAGATGTGTATTTGCATCACATTCACAGGTCACAGCGCGGTATACACGCTGTTCAAGTCCATTTGAACATATAATATTAGTTATAATTTTATCTTGTTAATACTTAGTAACCATAGCCAATTATTATGTTACTTCTCTAATTTCATAAACTGGCAACATTATTTTGGGACTTCCGTTTCCTATACTTTCACTTGGAAAATTTGTCTAGGTCAGGGCACATTGTGTTCCATTTAAAATATTATAATAAAAAGATTTTATCTTACAAAGTTACCGCATTTCATTTCGAACATGCGTAATGGTCCTTCGAGTTAGTGAATCTGTAAAATCAGTGCCTTTGGAAGGAGTTTGTTCGTCTTGCACCGTGTGCGTGACGAGTTTGAACCGGACGCGTTGCCCCGGCGGAGCTTCACCCTGCTCATAGTTTGGGTGAGAAACCCTACGTGGCATCCGTTCCAGCTTCCAGCCTTACATCGATCAACGTGAGATCGCTAAGTAAGCGATTTTCATCATCAAGGTACATAATTATCTACATTCACCCTGCTCATATTTTGAGTGAAAATTCCGCCATTGCATCGGTTCCAGTTTTAAAATATCGCTAGAACGATAATTATTGTGAGCGATCATCATTTGCATCGTGATTTGCAATTCATCAAGGTACATTCCAGTAAATTCCGGAAAAAGTACCTACATTCTACCTACCTACTCAACGGAAGAAGTTTGACATCCCGCCAACGACTTGTCAGATTGACATTGTCAATTTGACACTACGAGACGTAAACAAGTTTCGGTCGGAGAAGTTTTATAACAACAATTTTCAGTAAATGCTGTGGTAAATACTTCAAAAGTGTGTTGAAAGTGAATAAAAAGTGTGTTAAAATATAGTGAATTTGTGTTGAGTTAAAATGGCCGACCTTAAAAAGCTAAAATTAGCGCGTTCACAGTATAAGGGAACATTAACACGAATACAAAACTTTGCGTCTGATCCTGATACAATAAGTTCAGCCACAATTGATATGTTAGAAGCCCGCAAAGACAAATTATCTGCTGTCTTTAATGATTACGAAAGTGTACAATTAGATATTTTGAGCTTGGATGCTGAGGACTCTGAAGATGTCGGAGCATTTGAGGAAAAGTTTTATGCAACTCTTGCTATTCTAAACGAAAACATAAAGTCACGTTCCAAAGCAGATTCAGAGCCCTCCCAGACTGGCTATGTCACTTCTTCAAAGTTGCCTAATATTGACATTCCTACTTTTGATGGGAAAGACTACACTAAGTATAAACCATTTTATGAGTTGTTTATTGCTGTCATTGATAACAATACAACATTGTCGGATGTCCAGAAGCTATTTTACTTGAGAAAATATTTATTAGATGAGGCGTTGTCAGTAATTGTGAACCTACCTCTCACAAATAAGTCCTACACAGAGGCTTTAGAATTATTAAATAAGCGATATGACAATAAGTCAAGATTGATTTGCAATCACATAAACCTGCTTCTGGACATCCCATCAATGCCTAAGGGCACAGCGGCATCTATAAGGACGTTTGTTTCCTACATTCAGCAACAGTTACATGCGTTGAAAAATTTAAATGAACCAGTTAATGAGTGGGACCGTCTTTTGATTTGTGTTCTTTGTAGGAAGATGGATTTATATACATATCGCGCTTTTCAACTTGACCGCAATCCAGACACATTACCTACAATGAAAGATTTTTTATCCTTTCTTGAAAAACGTGCTACAGCTTTGGAGGAAAGCAACCCTCATAAAGTTAATAATGAAACTAAAGGTAAGTCTGTGACACGTGTATCCAATTTATCTGTCCCTTCTGGTTTAGTGTGTTCATTTTGTGATAAAAAAGAACATGCAATTTTTAATTGCCCACAATTTAAAATGATCCCTATAGATGCTCGACTGACTTTTGTTAAAGATAAAAAACTATGTTCTCTCTGTTTGAAAACTCATGCTGACAAGGTTTGTAAATATAAATTTAAATGTAGAATTTGTAAAAAACCACACAATACACTCTTACATTGTGAAGATCAGCCAGAGACTCCAGTCTCACTTTGTTCAAATTCTCAAATTACAACCTGTAATATTATGCTGCCTACTGTAATAGTAAAAATTATTGACAAATATGGTCGTGATTTTAAAGTTAAAGCATTGCTTGACAGTGGCAGCCAAGGTTCCTTTGTAACTAAATCACTTGTTGAAAAGTTAAATATGAGTCCTACTCAGCAGGTTACCAATATTATTGGGATCGGCAATCATTCTTCAAAAATTAATCAAACTGTTAATTTTAACATAAATTCATGTCAATTAGATGATGTTAAATTCAATGTAACTTGTTATGTTGTAGATTCTATCACTACATCTTTGCCTCAACAATTTGTTGATATTTCTAAATTAAAGATTCCTAAAAATATTCAATTGTCAGACAGCGACTTCAACATTCCTTCAGAAATCTCAATCTTGTTGGGTGCTGAAATTTATTTTAACTCATTGTTAAATGGTTGTATCAAAATTTCAAATGGTCCTGTACTCCAAAACACTGTATTTGGATATGTTATTGCTGGCACAATTGGGGAATGCAACAAGGAAATGGTATGTAACCTTGTATCAAATTTTGTTATATCTGATAATGTAAAATTAGAAGAGGTGATGGAAAATTTTTGGCTTAATGAGAAGCTACCTGAACCTGTCGCTAAGTGCACAGATGAAAGTCAAAAATCAGAAACTATATTTCAGCAGTCTGTGCACCTTGAAAATAATACATTTAATGTTGACATGCCACTCATCTGTTCTAAGGAAAGATTAGAGCTTGGAAATTCCTTCTCTATTGCCCTTCAACGGTTTTGGTATTTAGAACGCAAATTTAAACAAAATCCAATGTTATTGGAGAAATATAAAGAATTTATAGATCAGTATGTTGCAATGGGGCATGCCATTGAAATTGATATAAGTTTATATGATATTGACTGTGGCTCTGTTTATTTTTTAGCCCACCATGCTGTCTTCAATGAGGAGAGCAAGACCACTAAGTTACGAGTGGTTTTTGATGGAAGTATGAAAACTAAGAACAACACTTCATTAAATGATGTAATGCTGAATGGGCCTGTAGTACAGGGTGAGCTTTTCGATATACTTCTTCTATTCCGAACATATTTGTTCACCTTGATTTGTGACATAGAGAAGATGTTCAGGTGTGTTTTTATTAATTCACACTTTACCAGCCTGCAGAACATTCTCTGGAGGGATCATCCCAGCAAACCCATCAGGTGCTTGCAGTTGCAGACCATCACATATGGGCTTAAGTCATCTACCTTTTTGGCCACTCGGTGCTTGATAGAGCTAGCCAATAGGTATAGGGAACAATACCCTCTAGCTGCTAATGTTATCATTTCTAACACTTATGTAGATGATGTCATTTCTGGTTGTGATAATGTAGAGGAACTACACCTGCTAAAAGGTCAATTGATAGAGTTACTTAAATTAGGCAATTTCAATTTACATAAATGGTGTTCAAACTATCCTTCAGTTCTCAAAGACATTCCAGCTCAACGTCAATATTTTGATGAAGTTAATCTTAATACAGACAAGGTTGTTAAAACGCTTGGTCTAAAATATGATGTTCTTTTAGATAATTTTACTTTTCAATCCCCACAGTGTGAGGAAGACACTTTAAATACTAAGAGAAAGGTACTTAGTTATATTGGTAAAATTTTTGACCCTTTGGGTCTTATTGGGCCTATTATAGTAGTGGCCAAGTTAATAATGCAGGAATTATGGCTTTTAAAGATAGAGTGGGACTCTACTTTGCCTCCTAAACAACTATTACTATGGAAAAAGTTTCTTGCCAATTTAAAACTTATGGACAAAATTTCAGTCCCCAGATCTATCAAAAGTCACAATTTAGTATCGGTTCAGTTAGTTGGTTATGCTGACGCTTCACAGAAAGCCTTTGGCTGCTGTATTTATTTGAGAGTTTTATGTGAAAATGGAAAAGTTGAGACTAATTTACTATGCTCAAAATCGCGCGTTGCTCCTGTAGCTAAAAAATTAACAATACCTCAGTTGGAACTAAATAGTGCATTATTGCTATCACAGTTAGCAAGTAGAGTAGCTAGAGTACTTACATCTAGATTTAATCTCTCAGTTTATCTCTACAGTGATTCCCAAATTGTATTAGCCTGGATACAGGCCGAAAAAATAAAATGTAATATTTATGTTCAAAATAGAGTACGACAAATTGTCGAGCTCACACAAAAATCTTCTTGGTACCATGTAAGGTCTTCTGACAATCCAGCTGACATACTCTCAAGAGGGATAGACCCGCAAAAATTGCAAGATCACACTCTATGGTGGCATGGTCCACAATATTTGTCAAAGGCAGATTTCTGTCATGAAAAGCCAGTATTAAATGATACAAATAGTACTCAGATTATTGAGGAGGAAATTACTTGTTTCTTACAAAAGGTAGAGCAATCCTCCATATTGGATATTTTTGAAAAATTCTCTGATTTAAATAAAATTATAAATATTGTCTCATACATATACAGATTTTATAATAATACTTTTAAAAATAAAAAAGAGGCTGTTGACTCAAATCTATTACCTAAAGAATTGCAAGATGCTCTTTTGATTATCATTCGTTGTGTACAGAAACAGCATTTTGCTGAAGAATTTAAACTGGAAAAGAAAACGGCTCTTGCAAATTTACATCCTTTCATAGACGCACATGGATTGCTTCGCGTGGGTGGCAGGTTGCTCAATGCTGGCATACCACATGATAAAATGCACCCCTTAATTCTTCCAAAAAATTGCCATATAACATCTTTATTAATTAAAAGAGAACATCTCAGGTTATTGCATGCTGGTCCTAGACTAGTCCTTAGTTCCCTCTCGCAGAAGTATTGGATCATTAGTGGCATTAGAGAGGTCAAAAAGGTATTGCATAGGTGTTTAATATGTGTGCGTTTGAAGGCTGAAACTGCAAAGCAGCTTATGGGTTCATTACCAGCTGAGAGAATCACCGCTACTAGACCCTTTCAGAATGTGGGTATTGACTTTTGTGGCCCTTTTAATATCAAGGTTGGTAGAATCCGTAAACCACTCGTAACGAAGGGGTACATTGCTCTCTTTGTTTGCTTTGCCACTAAGGCTATCCATGTGGAGGTGGTATCAGACCTCTCTACTGAGAATTTTTTGGCATGTTTTAATCGTTTTATATCCAGACGAGGCATGCCTACTAAGGTTTTTTGCGACAACGCAAAAACATTTAAGGGTGCACAAAATCAACTTAAAGATTTGTATGAGTTACAAAACTCAAAGTCTCATAGAGACTCAGTGCACAATTTTTGTAAAAATAATTATATTAGGTTTGTATTTATCCCTAGTTACTCACCGGAGTTTGGTGGATTGTGGGAAGCAGGGGTTAAAAGTGTAAAACACCACCTTAAAAGAGTAGTAGGCAACTTAGTTTTGACCTATGAAGAATTTAACACAGTTGTGGTGCAAATTGAAGGTGTTTTGAATTCTCGACCTCTGCTCTCACTGAACCCAAATGAAGGTAAGTATTTGACTCCTGGTCATTTTTTGATTGGAACGTCTGTGTGCAGCTATCCTGAGATTAGTTTAACAGAAGTCCCGATAAATCGTCTACGATTTTGGAAGGTAGTAACCAAGCTTAAGCAAGACTTCTGGAAAACCTGGTCAAATGATTACTTGACTCAGCTGCAAAGTCGTCCCAAGTGGAAAGATGAATCCACAAATATGAAAGAAGGTGATATTGTCTTAGTAAAGCATTTGAATACATCACCATTAGTGTGGCCTATTGCTAGAATAATAAAAGTTTATCCAGGAAATGATAAATGTGTAAGAGTGGCTGATGTAAAATTTAATAATAAGATTTATAGAAGGAGTGTGACAAAGTTGTGTCCACTACCTATTAATTAAGAATATGTCATGTTCTATCACTATGTTATATCTAATTAATTCTACTTATTTTGTATACTGTATTTCTGCTTCTTGCCCTGGCCCAACTATGTTCAAGTCCATTTGAACATATAATATTAGTTATAATTTTATCTTGTTAATACTTAGTAACCATAGCCAATTATTATGTTACTTCTCTAATTTCATAAACTGGCAACATTATTTTGGGACTTCCGTTTCCTATACTTTCACTTGGAAAATTTGTCTAGGTCAGGGCACATTGTGTTCCATTTAAAATATTATAATAAAAAGATTTTATCTTACAAAGTTACCGCATTTCATTTCGAACACACGCGACAGCAGAGGAATACCGTATAATCGAACAAGATAATAACAATCGTGATAATAATTATTTACATGGAGCGGATTAGAAAGGTTTCTTACATTCCGATTCAAAATCAGACTTCTTGCTAACTACCTCTGTACCATAGACACCATGTTCTAGATAGGTAGTGTTGTCTTTGTAATTGCTAGTAGTGGGAACCACAGACAATTACTTTGGTTCGCCACACCACCCCCCCACGGAGAAATACAAGGTATACACACAGAAAATACAAAACAATATAAGATAAAAACTATAAATCTAGAATGTCCCTAAATTTAACCCGTCTGCCAGCTCTGGTGGTGACAGTGTCTGAGGGGAATGGAGTAGTTGGCATGAAGGGAGTTGGGTGTGTGGAAGGAGAATCTGGAACGGGAACTGGAGCAGGTGGTGAGGAAATTAGTTCAGAGTCCAGGTATGCTGGCTTAACACGGTCTATGCTGACCGTAGCCTCTCTTCCGTTCATCTCCAAGGTAAGGGTTTTGTCCCTTCTCCTTAGGATACGGTATGGCCCAGTGTATGGAGGTTGCAGAGGCCGTCGAACAGTGTCGTCGCGGAGTAAGACATGGGTCGACGTCGCCAAATCTTTGAATACGAAGGTTGACGGTCGAGCGTGTCGTGAGGCTGGTATTGGACGTAAAATTTCCATCCGGCTCCTCAACTCCGTGACGAAATCAGCGATATCGTTTGGGCTCCTGGGTTCTTCCGCTGGCATGATAAGTTCTCCAGGAAGTCGAAGAGGTTCTCCATAGACTAACTCAGCGGACGAGGTGTTCAGGTCCTCTTTGAGGGCAGTCCTCATGCCAAGGAGTACCAGTGGAAGTGCCTTGCTCCACGTCTGGGGATGGCACATTAAAGAAGCTTTCAGTTGGCGGTGCATGCGTTCTACCATGCCATTTGCGCACGGGTGGTAACTGGTTGTGCGAATCCGCTTTGTTGCGCATACATTCATGAGGCGCCGAAACAAGGCAGATTCAAACTGGCGACCCTGGTCGGTCGTCACGGTACTTGGCACCCCGAAACGGGATATCCAACCAGTCACCAGCGTGTCTGCCACTTCTTCCGCCGTGATAGATGTCATAGGCCACGCTTCGGGCCATCGCGTAAATCTGTCAACCGCGGTAAGACAATATGTGAAATTGTCTGAAGGCGGTAGTGGTCCTATGATATCAATGTGGACATGACAGAATCTTTTTGATGCGATCGGAAAAGACATCAACGGTGCAGATGTGTGCCTGGTCACCTTACTGCGTTGACATTGTAAACATGACTTCGCCCATTGTCGGCAGTCGGTGTTAATATGCGGCCATACGTATCGCTCAGCCACCAATCGTAAGGTTGCTCTCACGCCTGGGTGACTAAGACCATGCAGTCGATCGAATGCTGCTCGACGGAAAGGTAAGGTGAGGTATGGGCGAGGTCTACCTGTCGACGTGTCGCAGATTATGGAAGTATCAGTTCCTGGAACAACGATTTTTTTCAATTTTAGAGAAGTGAACGAGCCCGCCTCTTTGAGTTCCTCGTCTCTCTCTTGCGACTCTGCAAGGGCTTGGTAGTCCTCCTCTAATGAAATGGATTCAACCCTCGACATAGCATCTGCGACTACGTTGTCGGTACCCTTAATATATCTTATGTCGGTGGTAAATTGACTGATGAAAGTTAATTGGTTGAGTTGAGTTGGTGGAAGCTTGTCGCGACGCTGCGTGAAGGCATACACGAGGGGCTTATGGTCAGTAAAAACTGCTGCGTTTTGTACTTCTAGTATGTGCCGAAAGTGTTGAACGCTCTCGTACACAGCTAGAAGTTCCCTATAATAAGCGGGCCACTGAGATTGTTTCTCGGTGAGCTTTTTGCTGAAATATGCTAGGGGTTGCCAGTTATCATCGACCTTCTGCTGTAAACATGCGCCTACGTGCATGCTCGACGCATCGGTAAAAAGACCTAAAGGGGCCTCACAATTTGGGTGCGATAGAGTAGTAACGTTAGCTAGGCTCTTCTTGCAGTTATCAAAACATTGTTCGAGCTCGGGCGTCCATGGAAATGGTTTTGCGCCTTTGCTGTTAGTTGCAGCGACTGCGTCGATTAAAGGAGCCTGATACTTAGCGGCGTTGGGCAAAAATCTACGGTAATAGTTAACCATGCCCAAGAACCTACGTACGCCTTGTACGGTCTTAGGAGGAGCGAAATCCACTAAAGCACGGATACGGTCTTCGGGAGGAAAGGTGCCTGCAGCATTAATACGGTAACCCAAAAACGTTACCTCGGCTGCTCCAAGTACGCACTTCGCCGGATTGATGACCACTCCATACTGGTGCAGTCGGTGAAACAAGAGTCTGAGGTGTTCAGCATGTTGTTGGGGGTCTCTCGAGTACACGAGGATATCGTCGACATAGGCGAAACAGAAATTAAATCCTCGCACAACTTCGTCTATGAACCTTTGAAACGTCTGTCCGGCATTTCTAAGACCAAAGGTCATATAGGGAAATTCATAGAGTCCAAAAGGTGTAATTATGGCTGTTTTACAAATATCATCAGAATTTACAGGAATTTGTTGATATGCTTTAACTAAATCAAGGGTGCTGAAAACTGAGCATCCGGACAAGTTGTGGCCGAAATCCCCTATATGGCGGACAGGGTAGCAGTCCGGAATTGTGCGGGCGTTTAAAGCGCGGTAGTCGCCGCACGGACGATAAGTCTCGTCTTTTTTAAGTGCGAGGTGTAACGGGGAGGACCATGAGCTGCTAGAAGGTCGAGCGGTGCCTACGCGAATCATCTCCTCGAATTCTGTCTGAGCAGCTCGAAGCTTTAGTGGGGCAAGACGACGTGGTCGGGCTGTCACGGGTGGGCCATCGGTGGTTTTGATAAAGTGCACCGTAGAGTGTTTCACCTCTTTAGGCGCGCCAGGGGGACGTGATATGCTCGGGAACTCGGTCAAAATGTGCGAGTATGGTGAGTCAGGTGCTTGAATAAGTTTAACACTGGGTTGGTCAATTGAGGAGAATTCGGTTTCCGCTGACAACCCTGTTTTATCGTCTCGCAACCTTCCATGAGCACAGTCTGGTAAAAGGTGGTAATGAGCCAGGAAATCTGAACCGATTATTGGAGTTCCTACTTCTGCGACTATGAACTTCCATGCAAAGTCACGTCTTAAACCTAAGTTCAATTTAAGTTCGACTAGACCAAAAGTATTTATTTTAGTGCCGTTGGCTGCTAAAAGTTCGTACGGGAGTGGCTGCTTTTTTCCCTGGGAGTAACGTCTAGGTAGGCACGAAAGATCGGAACCGGTGTCAATTAAAAATCGTCGGCCCGAATACCGATCGGTGACAAATAGACGGCGACTTGCTAGGGAGCAGTCAGTGGTCGCCACTACTGACTGCTGCTGGAGTTTCCCTGTGGTACGGGGCCAGACCAAGTGCACGGTTGTAAACACCTGGAAGCTTTCGCCGCGAAACGCCTGTGATACCAGCATTGGCCGTTAGGAGTGCGTGAGCGTGAGCTTGAGCGACTGCGGTTATTTCTGTCATTACTTGTGGTGAGGCCGGTCACAAGCCGTGTCAGATCCGCCACTTGTTGTTGGAGCATCTTAATTTGTTCCTTGGTGTCATCACAGGATGATGATGATGATGCCCTACCTGCTGCATGGACATTCATTGGTGGACTGATTTCTTGCAGCTTATCAGCCAGCTCACCCAAGTCCTCAAGGGATGAATGTTTTTGGGCAACTAAAATACCTTGCATGTAATGAGGTAACCTATTTGTCCAAATATTTTGAAGGAGCTGCTCCGGGAAAGATGGACCAGCAAGAGTCCTGAGGTGGCGGAAGAATGATGATGGCTTCCTATCCCCGATCTCCTCTTTCTCAAGGAGCCTTCTAATTTTCTCTTCATAAGATTCAGAGAAACGGGAGATAAGGGCCTTTTTAAGGCAACTGTACGGTTGACTCTTAGGTGGCTCAATAATTATGTCTTCGACTTCAGTCGCGGATTTGGTGTCCAGCTGACTTACAGCATAGTAATATTTAGTCAACTCTTGTGTAATGCTATTAATATGAAATTGTGCTTCCAGACTTGCAAACCAGAGAGCTGGTCGGTCTGGCCAGAAAGGAGGAACGCGGATGGAAACTCGATTGACTAATATCGGTTGAGATCTAGGTGGGGATGGGTCAGCGGACTGTTCACCACCAGTTCCAGGTTCAGGATCCAGGAAAACTTCCTTTCCTTCGGTAGTCATTGCGTTACTATACAAATTATATTTATCTTACAAACAAAAACACACAACCCTAAGAGAGACACAGTATAACTTATACAATAGTAGCGCGGAGGTGGAATCAAAGAGTTGGATAGTCACCATGAGAAAGCAGATTCATAACAAATAGGACACACAAAACTAAATAAAAATGAATATACATGCAGCACACAGGCAAATAAAAGCAAAATGTAAAAAAAAATGTAAACAGTAAAAATAAAATGTTCTCCAAAAACCTCTTTTTATGTTATTAGCATTAGAGTATTAACAATTAAACCGGAATAATTACTATAGTCAAAACATGCAGAATGCACAAAACAAAGAAAAGAAATACAATTAAAAGTTGTTATGTTTAGGCATTTAGTTTAAAATTAAGCACTTATTGTTCTTAAGGAAACACCGTTGTATTTGAGGTAGGTTGTAGGAATGTCCATCCATGCAGAGTTTAGGAAAAATAAAAAGTAACTTACAGGCTTCTGTTGTCACATCGCACTATTGAATATGGAACACACCTTTACATTTCGAGTTTCTCTGGAACGCAGCCGGTTTACGTTTGACGTTTGCAGATAGTGATGACAGGCACATGTGTCAGTGTCAGGCTATGTCAAACTTCGCGCGCTAACTTTGAAGTTTCCTTAAAAAATCCGTACAAGAAAAAATGGCGCTGCTATCGCGGAATTATATGATTTTTCTTGTTTCAGGGTCGATAAAGTTCAAGCACGGTGTAATTAGGCACAATTAATACGCACAGCCGAACGTCAATGCACTAATATCACGAAAGTCTATTAACACGCGTAATAACGGCGAGTAGGTTTTGCTCACGAAGAAACCCGCTGCCCGGGATGAGTGTGAGCTCGTTGCGCTTCACAATACTGGATCGAGTTCTTCTGTGTAAAAACACTAATATGATCTTCGTTCTTCTATCGTCGGGGTCACCAATTTAGGCGCGTTAAAAGCGCCCTGTTTACATAAATGAAACTCGATCCAATTGTACTCAACAGATGTGTATTTGCATCACATTCACAGGTCACAGCGCGGTATACACGCGACAGCAGAGGAATACCGTATAATCGAACAAGATAATAACAATCGTGATAATAATTATTTACATGGAGCGGATTAGAAAGGTTTCTTACATTCCGATTCAAAATCAGACTTCTTGCTAACTACCTCTGTACCATAGACACCATGTTCTAGATAGGTAGTGTTGTCTTTGTAATTGCTAGTAGTGGGAACCACAGACAATTACTTTGGTTCGCCACAAGTCTTTGAATAAAGCCAAGTGTATACATACTTTTGCTCGTGACTGTACATATACACGTGGTACATAGAATAGAGCAAATCGTATCTCTGAACACAGATATAGCTACACGACTCGGATATACAGTATACAGCCTGTATAGCAGAACCAGATGAACTAATGTATGTACTAATGTAGGTAGCAGTTAACTGTGATTGTTATCAAGAATGCATGCCGTCGAAAATATTGACCAATGATTGTTCATACTTAATGGAATTGATTGCGGTGCGTTCGGAGGTTGCAATAGCGCGATATTGCAGTCAAATAAATGAGACAATTAGGGCTAAGTAGTTTATAGGTATTTAGCTAACGAAATACTAAGAACCGCAATGATTTCTATAATATTAAATTGTGGTTTTATTCTCAATGTTTAAATAGACTCGCACACGAAGGGTTCCGTACCACAACACAAGGCATAAAATGCCGAAAAAAACGTTTCTTTTAAACCTCTTTAAATTTTAACTTTATTTTATTTTTATTATTTGTTCTTATAGCATACCTCATTTGTGAAAATTTCAACTGTCTATAGCTATCACGGTTCATGAGATACAGCCTGGTGACAGACAGACAGACTGACCCCTTAGGTACGGAACGCTAAAAATGGTTACTTGAGATTCTATTATATTGATTGACGGTTTTAAGGTTTGCCGTCGGTACTACAGTAGAATTATACCCGATATTTATGTTGCCATTTTAGAAAGGATGAACTAATAATTTTGGTCAAAAGGTATCTAATCTATGTTGTATGAGATACGTATCAAACACTGAAACAGGTGTAGACAGATCACACGAGTCACCAGTTAGGATTTAGAATTCAAAGTTTAGTTAAATATTTTGATCAAATACATTTTCACCTTGGATTTAAAAGGTCACATCTTAACTGAATTAAGAATATACCAGTTACCGCGTATACAAAGGAGCTTCCATTGTAATGTTAAAAGTATGACACTTATGACTTCTGTAAAATGCTCTAGACATTGACCAATATTTGCAGTGTTCAAGTTCCAAGCGAACTGTCAAAAAAAGGAAATGACAAACAACGAGCCAAGTATTGTTTAGGCGCCGGAATGTGCGCGTAGGACGCCTGTCGCCGTAGCTTGCACAACCGGTGGCTAAAGCGCGCGCTTGCGCAAACTCAATCAAGAACCACAAACGGCAGGTCCTATCTCGTATTTCGCTGAAAAATACTTGACTAAAAGCTATATATCAGAATTGGAAGTAATGTTTGGGCTATTTAAATGTTGCAATGATTTTGTTTGTTACTTGTAGGTATATAACGCCATCTAACGTGATCTATAAGAACTTATATTACAATTGGTTGCACTTAGTTCATTTGTGAAATCATAGATGGCGCTGTTAACAATGCTTATAAATGCAGTCTCCGTTCGTTGTTATGTTTGAATTTTGCAACTTATCCATGTTGCAAAATTCAAACTGTATTATAAATTCCGGGGAAAAATTATTTTTACAAAAATAGCATATTAAAACAACCTCACCTTTATCATTGCTGTTCGGTTTCGGTGACTTCTGCCACTGATGTCGAACTTTCTGCGACCAGCTGATTGGACTCTTTCTGCCGCGACTTCTCTCGCGTACACTGTAATTCAGAATTTCCATTTTTTACCAAAACAAATATGATGTAACTATCTAAACGTGTTCCCCTCTTCATTGCGTTTTTCTCACTGAGCCACCGCCAAACACAATTTCATATCAAGTGCCGATAACAATGTTTGCACTACTCTTTACAAACTAGTATAGCTTTTTTATTAGGTCAAGTGAAACGATAATTTGATGTTAGGTTTTCATGGAAAAAGTTGTTTTATCACACAATTTATCGAGCATCTGGTATACTGTCAATATTATGATTTGTAATTCGACATATTATATAATGCACTTGATTGTTGCCGTAAGAGCTTTAGTAAACAATCTGTGAAATTCATGGCTGTTTCCATTATTTGAGAAAATGATTCTGAACTCCGGATTATCTCACATCTTACTTACGCTTAGATTAAATATGATTATGATAAGACGAAAAAAACAGTTTAAACTTACATGATAATTTTCTGCTCATTTTTTTCTTCATCAGACACATCGACCCAGTCGTCGCTGCGATCGCTTCTGTCGCTGACACTGGTCTCACTGCTCGGTACTTGGAACGCGATCTCCTGCCCGTTGTAGTTGATCACCGACCTCTGTCCGTACAGGCTGTTCGTCTTCTGCTCACTGGACATCGTCGACTGACTGATGTTCGACACGTTCGACAGACGCTTCTGCACATTCGACGCCGCCTGCTTCCTCATATCGTTCCGTAACTTCACCATACTCGGGCTGTTAGGTATGCTCTCGTAGCAGTGCGACAGAGACGTCGCGTCACCATGTTTTATCGTATCATATATGTTTTCGTTCTCGTTGTACACCGTGTAGTCGGATATAAAAGAATGTCTACTACTGTAGGTGGGACTGCTCTCCTTGGACTTTGGCGGCCGAGCAGGGATTTTCTCATAAATCCTCTCTGATGCTGGTCCTATCTTTTCGTAGCTAACGGTGGATGCACCACTTACTGACTTTGTTATTGTGTAGTTCTTGTTGTTATTTTTAGCAAAGGGTTGGTAATCTTCAGCTATTTGTATACCAGAGCTGGATGTTAAGCAGTACGGTTTAATAGGAGGTGACTTGCAGTATTCATAGCCGTCATCGCTATCTCCATCGCCTCGCGTTCTCTCTTCAAGATCGTTCTCGCAAACTTCATAATTGTGAAGACTGCTCTCATCACCTTCGGGATGTGATCTCATTTCAAGTAGACATTGGTATATATTGTCTTTGTCTGTACACTCATCTTCGTTCTTATCATTTTCAATCTTAGGAATTTCAGGCAAAGGACAATTTATTTTAGAAGTTCTGTCCACACTTTTTATAGGAATTATAACAATGTTTTCATCGTCTCTAGGTTCTAACGGTTCATAATAGTCCTCAACTTCTTCTTGTTTAGGTTTTGATGTGAATCCAACTATAATTTCTTTGTTGCAGGCTTCTACAAGATTACTTTCGAAATCCAAATTAGGATCAGATTGTTGTTCACACGTTGAAATATTTACTTGAGATTCGTTTGTTCTTACTTGAGATTCATCTTGTGCAGTTTCGTGTAGCTCATCGGAACAACTAATAGTTGTGCTATTCGTTGTTACGCTAATAAAACTGTATGAATTATCAGAGTCCGAATATATTTGAGTACTACTTTTTCGGCGCCATAAAAATGATTCATTAGGTGTTATTGAGGAATTAATATCTTGACATATTTTTTCACTTTCATTTGGTGTAACAATGCTTACAACTTCTTCTTTTTGTTCATTGTTGACTGTAAATGTTACTGTATTACTTTCGTGGATATCTTCTGGAATTATTTCGACGACCGTAAGAGGTAATTTCTCCGAGTGTATATAGTTTGTTTTATATCTTTTACGGTCGTATAGAGGCTCTTTCCTTTTCACGACCTCCGGGCTTTGGTTCGTTGTTTTATCTAGTTTTGCTAATTCGCTTGCTACAGGCTTGATCGTTTTAATTTTTGGAATGCCATCTTTTACAACAAGATTTTTGGTTAATATTAGAGATGATTTCTTTTCAGGTACTTTTGGTTTTTCCTTGACAGGTGTTGTACTCTTAGTTTTATCAGATTGTCTTTTTAATGTATTGCTCGAATTCGATTGAGCCGTTATTTCACATTCAAACTTTTTAATAACATTTTTAACTACAGTACTTTCTACCGGTTTTGTGTGTTTCTTTGATTCCGTTTCTTTTACCTTAACTGGACTACCATCAACAGAATCTGATCCACTCGGCTGTTCACTTGAATCCTGATATTTTAACCGTTTCTTTGAAGTTTTTGGTATTTTAGTACCGTCTGATTTTGAGCGGATTACGCGAATTTTATTTGAACTGTCAGCAATAAGTAAATCCTCCATTGAATCCATACTTGAACACCTTTTTCTATTGTTGCGCTTTTTTGAACCCCTTCTTTGTCGTAAAACAATTTTTATGTTTGGACTCGAACTGAGAGTGGAAGAGGGCGTGGAGCTGTTACTGGCTGAACATCGTGATGCAGATTGTAATTCTTCTAAAGTTTTTGCAAGTTTTGATTGTTTGGGTGATCCAATATGTGTCTCGGTTTGTAAGTTGTTGAATTTTTTGGTTAGTTCTGCAACATTACTGCTCGTTATAGTCATCGTTTTGGCTAGAGGCGGTCGTTTGTGGGATGTCACGGCGGTTTTAATTTTAAAGCTTACTTTTCTCTGATGCTGTTCCACTGTTTTCTTTATACTCGGAGATACATTAACTGGAATGCTGTATTCCTTGTTATTTAAGGCACACGAATGCTTTTCACCCCTGCCTCCGCCTGTGCTCCTAGTGTCACCACTTTCTGTTGTTATTGCTATCTGTGCGTAGTGGACTGTGTGCTTTTCCTTTTTTGTTTCATAACTTGTAGGTGCAACAGTGGAACTAACAGTTGAATTCAAGAACGCCTGTTTCGCGTCATTGATGGACTTCATTCGATCCGTCAAAGTTGGTAAAGATGGTTTGACGGGTACCGTGTAAATATATTTGTTGCTGTTATTTTGGTTTTCTTTTATAGCCATTTCTGTTTCTGGTAAAATGAAGTTTTTCAGTAGAGCCTTTATAGTGCCGTGTTGTTTTCCATCACTGTTGAATTTCTTTATCGACGATATGAGAGTGTTCGTGGTTATCGTGTCGCCTTCCATCAGGTTTATTAACATCGGTGAGGGATATCTGTCGCTGCTTTACTACGCCATCTGTAACCAAGAAGAAACACATTAAATTATGGCAAATTAACGTGTAGGAAGTAATTACAAATGGGTGTGATGGAGGTTAGTTTATCCGAATACTATAACCGTCAGACAATTCACACTGATGGCACGAATTTTGTAGTATTAAAATTAATTACTGTATTATAAACCTGGTTCAGTTTATCAATGTAGATCACAATGGTCGGCTGCAACTGTTGCAAGCCGACTGTTCAAGTTTCTATTGTCATTACGCGTCGTTGTTGTACAGTTTTCCGCGCGAGTAAGTTGAATAGCTCATTACTGCCATAAGTGTCCCACGAGATTGTGTTACTGATAAAGAATGAAATTTATTTGTAATTCAAACCAATTGATTGCGGACATGTAGTATAGAAAAAGTCATACCGTGAGATATGTCGCATGTAGAAACACAAGTACAGGACAAAGTCTATTCACCAACCCAAAAAATACTTCTTAGAACAAAAATTGGACTTGAAATATATGCAAATCTTTTTATTTTAGCCCAGCTTCTAAGTGATCTATTCAATGTTTGTGGAGGTTCTTGGCATCTTACAAAGCTATGAGTCCTCCTTACGCATGCAACACGCTAATATTATTACTGGCAGTAATTTCTCGGCTGTTTGAACGACAATGGCGAGTCGCGCTGGACATTATAGGACGGCAGTTGGCAATAAGTATGTATTTAGGCGACAAAGACATTCTTTGATAAATATGTAAGTTGGTATAGTTTGAGGCCTGTACGCAATTAACGAAGCAGTTCAAGCAGTTGGAGTCGTTTTTTGAGTCAAAGAAATTTTTTCTCTGTTTCAAGGCGAAATTAAATGAAAAGATAGAAGTTTAAAGAAGATATTGTTTAGATGTCATGCATCAAGGATCAGGCATCTTAGTATGTTTTTGAAGTACTAATCTATGAGTTGCTAAATAAATAAAAACTTTATTAAGGGGGGGGGGGGGGGGCAGGCAGGGGGTCAGGGGATCAGACCGGAATAAATAAAAAAAACACAGTACAATATTTAAGAAAAAACTAGTAAGTAACAGATTACATAGGAATCTTAGGTGCTAGATGTTTACAAATGCCCTGGACCCTACACTAGGAGTACCTGTGCCGTGGGGTCCAGTGGTTGCTGTCGGTTTAACAAACACAGTAACTGAGGTCCTCAATTGCTCCTAGTTCCCAACATTATCAGCACTTTCGCTTTGCATACTCGTAGCATTGGCACTAGCCTCAGTTTGGGCCTATTCTAGGAGCATAATAAAACAAGGCATGGGGTCATGGCGTGCGGAGCAGTGCTTTCACCGCGTGGGAACTGCGCACGCGTCGCAGATCATCACACCTGATTTACCAATTCCTTTGTTTACTTACGTATAATCATGGCTAGCTTTAGAGCTACTGCCATTATTAAGGAAAATAGGATTTGCGCGGCATTATTATTTGTCTTGATCATTTAGGTCGTATTATGTCGCGTGCTCACTTCAATTTGGTCTTAATTTTGAATGAAGCAGAAACAGGAAATTTTGGAATATACCGAGGTTTTTTAGTGGCAGGTTCACTACGTGCGATGCTATTGCAGTACGTACCTATATAATAAAAACAAAAAACACAAACAACAACAACATCAAAGAATACGTTGTTATGGCATAGAAAGAAAATTTTGGAACAATAATAACAGATCTATTAAACTTAAACGTTTTAATAAGACGTCTATTAGAGGCTGTTGTTGCAAATCCAAGCGAGAATTATTTGGAATGGTTTTATTTCCAAGCAATTAAGTTTAGCAACAATACTACAACGTGCATGCAGAATCGCAAAACACTGGAGAACTAGTTTAAGACCTAGGAAAAGTGAGATGAACGTGCTTACGTAACAATATTGCTAGAAGTAGTAGGTAATTGTATGATCGCCGTAAATTTTGGATCGTAAAAGTTTTTTTTTAGTTTGAAATTAATTGGTATTAGAAAGGAGTTTAGATTGTTACAGGAACTACATAACTTCACGCCTAACATTTTGCACGACCTGAGAATCGAACCTAGTACCTTATGGTCAGCAATAGCGCTGCCAATCACTACAACAACTAGACAGTCACTAGTGGAAGTACAGGAACTAGTCTTGCAAATACTCCAGAATTACACTAATATTATAAAGGCGAAATTTTGTGAGCGTGTGCGTGTGTTTATATGTTTGTTACTTCTTCACGCTCAAACGACTACACCAATTTTGATACAATTTTGTATGGAGGTAGCTGACACCCTGGATTAACATATAGGTTACTTTTTATCCCGATATTCCCACGAGATCGACACTTACACGGGTGAAACCGCGGGGCGCAGCTAGTAGTTTAATATCTGAAGAATAGTCGTTATGATCTGTCGTGGTTTGTGGGTGCATTTATAAACACAAATCTCACATGCCCAAACATCCGGTGCCAAAACAAAACTATTTACAGGCAGACAATACAAATATTTGATCAGTGAGGAAATAGAACCTTCCGCGGTAAGTGCTAGGTATAGTGTGTTGATCACCACATTCACCACAGCAATAATAACCGCGTGAGAACCTGCACACCAATTCTTTTATGACCATCACTAATCTTATTTAGCTTTGTGACATCAATCGACTGTACCCGAGTACTTAGAGCCAACAAACATGACCACTTTTTTACAAATTTTTAGACCATTCTCTTTTGTTATAATAACCAGCGGGGTAATTGCGTAACAAGCGATGGCTTTCATTTTGACAGCTCAACTATATTCATTGCGTTATTTACGTTGTTGAACAAACACATCTTTCGAACATATGAACCAATGGATTAGCAATATCCTACAAAGTGATTCAGATTGTGATTAATAGTGTGTTCCGCAATTAGGGTGCAGATATCCCACATAAGTATTTGCTAATAAACGCTCCACTAGTTCCATTTCAAGCAACATCGATTAACCTGAATAATACGTCGCATGACTATGTCGCGATTACCTGACAGTTAATGTTCCATTCAATCTGCTTAGGTTATAAATGAGATATATACATAACGATCGGGAAGTGTTTAACAAATCCATAAAGCGATCAATCTTCTGCAACAGTTACACAATGGCACGTGCGATGCGTTCAGATACTCCATTTACAAATTACCTGCGCCTGCGCAAACCTCTTAGAAAGTCCGACAATACCTACGTGATGGAAATCATAGCAAACATAGAACACGTCTGACACCATAGTGCAACACTATGGTTATCTAATGGCTATGTTTATTTAGAAAACAGTTTTCGAATCAAGGCTAATTGTCTGCATCGCGTGTTTGAATAGGAGCGGGGTGCCTAGAGAATGTTGGGATTTCGCGAAACAAGTTATGGAAAAAAGTGGTCACTTTTCTCGTGAAGCATTATGTAAGTTATTTAATTTTGTAAATCATGAAACGTTTATTTTCTCTTGACTCTACTTACCTGTCAAAAAGAGTAAACCTGGATAAGACAGAGATTAAAACAGAAGAGGAACTAGCAGATGATCGAGGGGGGGAGGGCGGTCAGGGGATTAGACCGGAATAAATCAAGAAATTAGGTCAAACTTGCTTTGTTTTCTGATGATCTTTTACGAAAGAGGTTTCCGCTCTTAGTTGTCTATTAGGTAGCAGGTTCCATAATATCCTACATCAGAATAATTCTCTCCACCTGGATGAAGGAATTAGAACACCAACGTCACCAACCTCGCAGCATCATGCTGAGATAGGAGCCTTTTGGCCTAATATAGGCATTCTGTTTCATTTTTCTTCTTAAAACAATACAAAAAAAAAACCAAACCAACCAACCAACTAATTTGGTTTGTTATTTTTAACTGTGTTTAGTTTGTGATCTTCCTGTACTTACGACTCTTCTTTCTTTATTTACTTTCATCCTACCACCTTCCCTTTTCTTTAACTTGCTTAAGATATTATGTATAAACTATGAGAACTATGACCCTCTAGCCGGCTTGCAGCTTATGGATGCGCTGGCCTACTTACCAAGCCATTAGCTATACAAAATACGCCATTAGCTATGCAAAATACCTACTCGCAAACCTGTCATGTATTTTATTTCTCGTTATCTTTTAGCAATATGCTTTAAACGATGGGAAAGTTCTAAGCAACGCAACGTCAAAATTATTCACAATAAGTAACATTGAATTCTTTGACGGCTATTCAGCGCAAGCGCAAACTAGCTAATTTGGTATTTGCGCCATTCATGTGCCATTACCCGGTAAGTGGACCAATTTGAAAAGAAAAGAAAGTCTTTCAAAACAGCTTTGTTTATAGATAAATACGAATAACACAGAAACCTATTTATCTATTTTTATTTAACAAAAGACGGGGTTTTTTGAAAATTCTGGAAGTAGGTCCTTCTCAGATTTGGATCTGTTTGTTGCAGGTTTTTGGACTGCGGGTTTACGGTATTTCCCCAGCTGATTAGCTATTAAGGGTAAGAGCAATTAGCTAATCTGCTTTAATGAGGTGGCCTAGTAGCCGAGTTGTAATTTGAGATAGTTGACCGAGGACCATGTACCATGGTCTTCGGGAGAAAAATTTGTTTTTATTTCAACTAGATGACGCCAACTGCGTCCTTGAAATGTTAAACGTCATCTGTTGCGCCATCCAATACATGTTTTTTTTAAACTATCGTAACCACAAACTGTGTCATTTATATTTGAAACATGTAGATATCTAGACATCATCACCTTATAGGAAAAGGAACACTAATATTCTTAATTTTAATATGGGAATCCCAATTGACCATTGTACCAGTACCAAGTTGGCAATGCACGGTGTCCGTCGAAGGTCATATGTTGGCAGCGACGCGTGTGAGTGATGAGCCCATTGCCCAGTTTGAATAACTGTCAGTAACGGCGTGTGCGCACGCTGCATCGCAAACAAGATACTATCGATGAGAGAATGCTAAGAGAGGTAGTGGTACTTAGAACAAAATGTGTTGCTTATCTAAAGTATGTAAGTATGAGACATAAACTCGTTGTATCTGTATTCGTTTACAAATGTAGTGTTTTTATACTTTGATTGATGTATTTTGATGCGCTTTTCAAAATCGGTTGGAGAAATTCTCGAGGGTGCTTTAGTGTTGAATTTAATGTAAGGATAAATGACACCACATCATTATTACAATGCACCCACTCAAAGATAAGCCGTATTGAGGATATTTATTGATTTAAGTGTAATGTGAAGTGTGTATGACCCAGATGACGACTAATAGAGATGTATGGAAGAAAATGATATGTTGCGCCGACCCCCAGTAAATTGAGAAGTGCAGGAGAATGGTGATGATTGACGACGCGCGAATTCCGTCGAATGCGCGCGAATTCGCGCGTCTTCTTTTTATCTCAGAAGAAATATGTGCAGTACGTTGTGGAAATAAGGGTGAATTTGCTATGTTAAGTTTCAGATTAACGCTTCGATGCGCTTCGACTCTGCGCTATCGCTAGTATGAATTGACCCTAAGGTGTTGCAAGCGGAAAACTGGTCACGTTGTAATTTGTAAACCTTAGATTAGGTATTGTGATATAAGAGCTCTGACCACTGAACTCTAACCTGAAACGACGGGAAGTCATCAAGTAGTAGTAAATACGTCTTTAAATACAATGACACATAATCACATAACAAAGCGTGTAATTTTCGTCATACAGTCTGAGTTATCCAATCTTTCGGAGTTTCCGAGTTTGTCGTAATGCCGAGTTTCCCATAATTCCGAGTTTCTCTTAGCATTGTATGAGACAAAGGGCTGTAAAACGATGGCGACTGACGAATATGTAAATAGTCAAGTCGAATAATATTTATGTATTTGACTTTCACTTTAGTGACATGACATTTGTTTACGACATGGCCATAGTATTCAAATACGGCTAAGTATAGTTTTTCAAATAAATGTGTTTATTTTAACATCATCAATGCGTTTTCAAATTAAGTAAATGTCATCACCACAAAACGTAAAGGAAAACATTGTGAGGAAACCGGCATGTCCTAGAACCAAAAATTCGAAGACATGTGACGTCTACCAACCCGCACTGGGCCCGCGTGGTACATTACAGCTCACTCCCTCTCACCGAAAGGAGGCCTGTGTCCCAGCAGTGGGAACATTATAGGCTGAGTATGCATTTGCTTTGAATGTCTTAGAAACAATTGAAAGTGGAGAAACGAGAGTTCTACCATTAGTACCATTGTGAAGGGAGGAACTCGTATGCTCGGTACATAATATTTTATAGGTAATTAGTAATACACACATCAACACGGTCTAGGGATATTTCATACTCAATTAAATAACTCGAAAAGTACTGGCCGCATTGGAATCTTTTATACACCGATTTGTTTGTAATTTATCTCAGACTAATTCCAAATTTAAATTTTTGAAAATTCTTTTGTTTCGGTGGCAAAAAATGTCTTGATGTATAGGAGAGGGAATTTTCATTTGTGCGAAATTTAGAAAACAATACGAATTACGTTTACTTACAGTTTTTTTTCATTTTTAAACGAAAGATAAAGTTAAAATTGAGGTATTGTAGCCATGCAACGCCGACATTTGACGAGGGCGGAGATGTTACGAGCTGTGGGAATGCTGGAAGCTGGATCTGTTCAGCGTAATGTTGCTGAGGCCATAGGGACCCATCAAAATGTAATTTCAAGATTGTGGACAAGCTATCGTGCCACAGGTGAAGTAGCGGAGAGGCACCGGGGGCCAAGTCGCATCACTACCCCCAGACAAGACCGATTTTTGCAAATTACTGCGCGAGCACAACCAAATGCAACGGCGACTCAATTGGTCCAAAGGCTGCGAGTGGAACACCAAGTGCTTGTGAGTGACCAAACTGTAAGAAGGCGACTGCATGAAAGCAATCTACGCTCTCGTAGACCACTCTGGGTCCCACCTTTACGGAGAGGCAATCGTGGAAGACGATTAGAATGGGTTCGGAACCACGTGGACTGGGGCCGTGAGCAATGGTCCAATGTGCTGTTCACGGATGAATCCAGGTTCGGCTTCCATCCAGATTCACGAAGGACGCGTGTTTGGCGAGTTCCTGGACGATGGAGCCGTCTCCAGAACCCTCAGGAAGTTCACCCATACCAAGGAGGAACAATTATGGTTTGGGCAGGAATTCGTCTTGGAGGACGGACGGATCTCGTTTGGGTGCGGGGCAATATGACGGCACAACGATACGTCCAACAGGTGCTGGGGCCCGTAATCTTGCCCCACAGAACACAAATGGGGCAAGATTTCCTGCTCATGCACGACAATGCCCGGGCACACACGGCGAGAACGGTAGCAGCTTGGTTACATACACATAATGTTAGGGCCTTAGACTGGCCTGCTCAATCGCCAGATCTAAATCCCATTGAGCATGCGTGGGATATGCTGCAAAGAAGAGCTCTGAAGGAAGTTCCTGAAAATCTGGCTACAGAAGATCAACTTTTTGCGCACCTCAGAAGGACATGGGACAATATTCCGCAGCAAGACATTGACAACCTTGTTCTGAGCATGCCGAATCGTTGCCGATGTGTTATGAACATCATGGGCGCTTTCTCAGACTACTAACTTCAAGTTTATAAACACAAATTAAATGATTTTTCTATTTTTTTCAGTTTTTACTCACAAATTAAAAGTTCATTCATATACGATTTCCGTCTATGCTTCATTTTTTTTCCATAAAATCCTGAAATTTTAATCTAAGTACCTTAACCATTATTAAAAAATGGTAGAATATTAAATAACGTATCTTTTAAATATATACATGTCATATAAATAATTAACACATTGATAGTAATTCGCTTTTTTAAAAATATCCCTAGACCGTGTTGATGTGTGTATAATGACGTTTTTGTTAACTCTGCTAAGCCAATTATACTTATCGCGTTTTGGAGAATAAACAAAGTCTAAGGACTCATAAAGCTAGAACCGTTATGTTTTATGGCTGTGTTTGCAGATTTTTCTCAGGAGATAAAACAGATATAATAGTGCAGATAAAAGTAGAGATGCCTGTGTTCATATGAGAAGTGGGTTATTCAGAAAATAACCCACTATTTTTTGAGCTTTACAGGATTGTTGGATTGTTGGTTGACTCCAGGCTTCTTCTGAGAAATTCCAGATAGAAAGACCGACCTCATGCTCAGAAGTTGCGCTTGCAATATAATAGTGCAGATAAAAGTAGAGATAGGTAAGTACCTATATTCATAAGAGGAGTGGGTTATTCTTCTTATTTTTTGAGCTTTACAGGATTGTTTAGTGTACCAAGTATTATTTATTCTTTTATCCTCTTACTAATAAACGTATTATATCAGAGGAATAGTTACACACCGATTTCTGTCTTTCAGTAGTCAGTAATTTGACTTTCGAAAGAAGAAGACAAAGCTTTGTGTAACTATACAGACGCTATACAACGTTTAATAGTAAGGGGGTTAATGTACAGACTATCTCATCTGCTAGTGTCCCAAATGTCCGTCTACCTGCATCCTTGACGGGCCTGGGGGTAATTGCGTAACACACTAACAGTAACAATGCTTTTCATTTTGACAGTTCAACAACATTCATTGCGTTATTTACGTTGTTGATCGGACAAATTTTTCACACAAGATGAAGCAATGGATTAGCATCAGATTGTGATTGAAAATACGCAATAAGGGTGCTGAACAACGCTCCTGACGCACCTCCTGGCACCTCCTGGCACCTGAGTGAATGCACCTGACACACAGCGGCACATTCACTCAGGTGCCATTTAAGCGGGTGCCCAATGTGGAATACGTCCAGATGCCGCAATAAACGTGGCCACCTACTGGGCCCAAACAGTGTAAGCAAGATAGATGTACTGTCGAAACGAAACGAAGAAGATTGTCAATTCAGGGTCAACCAGTTTCTATACTAATTTTTGATTGGAATAAGGAATGGGCACGTGGAAAGTACATGAGTATGCCGGTTACTAGCCTCAGGTAGTTAGCACACAAGCACTGTAATAACACGTTTCCTTTGAACTTTAGAATGTAAGTACTACTACCGTAATTTGCCACTTGAGCAGACCTAAAATACGTGGATTCTCGTATCACAGTTATGAGAGTGTAGGAAAGAGGATTTTCTTCATATTGTTATTTGGCCCGTGGCTAAATAATAACAGCCGCACAGGTCAATCGATCAGGTTAAGCTACGCTTCCCGCGGTTGGTCTGTGGATGGGTGACCAACTGTCAGGCTTCAAATGTAAGACGATAAGTTACCTGTGAATTGTGCTAAGTCGAAACTTAGCACATAAGTCCGTACTATGTCAATTTTCTTCATTCGTATCATCACGAACTAATACATAGAAAAGAAGGAATAAATCATGCCGTGCTAACAATAGCAGTCAGTCACCAAGGTGGTCACGGGGATGACTACGCAACTGGTCAGTGCGCATCGAAAGTTAGTATCACATAGAGGAGGATATTTCATGCATAGTCAGTGGTCTGCCCGGTCTCTTATATTGCAATCATAATCCTTGCTTCGTTGGTCTAGTGGTCGCAAGAGCATATTAGGTTTTTTCATCATGAATTTTTCAGTAGTATCACGGAGTCTGGATTTTGTGCCCACCGATCTATATAAATATAAAATTCAAAATCCTGAGTGACTGATATATCAACGCACAGCCTAAACCTCTCGTCCTGGAGAAATGAATTTTTGGAGGCTGTGTTCTTTGTGAAGAGTAGGTATCCACTAAGAAAGGGTTTTTCGAAAGTCCACCCCTAAGAGGGTGAATGGGGGGAAATGAAACGAAGTCGCGGGCAGGAGCTAGTAACTCATAATTACCCTATAATGTTCCCACTGCTGCTGCGACACAGTCACACAGACCTCCTCTCGGTGAGCCTGATTGAAGATTCGTGCCCGATTGATGGCAATAAGCGCGCCCCCTAACATGTCACTTAAACATAACTGGTGAATTGTATGTGTACAGTACAGACGCCAGCACATCAAGTTACTACAATCTGTCCAATTTCTTTAATAGATTTTCAACTTAATCGCTAAAGCATTAGGTTCAAGGTTGATTGGGAAAATTTGACAGTTTCGGGTAGCTTGATGTGCTGGCGTCTGTACTATAGGCTGTGAGCTGTGACTATAGGTTACTTGTGCCTAACCCCTCGAGAAAAACAGGCGTAATTTTATGTGTGGATCATGTACCACATATAGTTTTCTTTCTAAACAAAGATAGTCGCGCATGTTTTAATTAAATATCACCTATTGTTCTGTCTATGGTCCCTAAAGAGTCGGACACGGCAGTTATAACAACTTGTGCGTCCATTCGACACAATGACAGGAAGTTTACGAGCAAAGATATTGTTTTAATTTCAAATGCAAGCTAGATGTGCTATGCTCGGAAAACTCATGAAAAGTTTTCTGGGATGAAAATGATTCCAAATGCTCAATTATGCATGCATTCGCATTATGAGTTTCCGGATGGGTAAATGATAAGATAGGTTTCCTACTGGCGGCTCATTATAGATATACACCAAGATGGCTAAAGCACTTCTACTTCTAGATATAGGTATCCATTTATTGAAGTATCTGTTTGTTTGTCTTAGTGTTTGTGCACTCCAAACCAACTCGTCATATTGCTGTTTAAGCAAAGAGATAAATTGGATTTTGAACCGGTTGGCCAACCATGCCTCGTACGCCCCGCTCACCCCCACAGGGCCCCAGAAATGCCCTTGTTCTATTGGAGACGCAATCTGAACCCGACCTTTCTCCTGCCATGTTGGTTCCAGAAAGTAGCACCTTTGATTCGGTAAATATTACCACAAGGCCGAGCAATAAGCGTTTTCGAGGTGATGACAACTGTGCGGAGCCGGATAGGTTCGAAGAATTAAAGAACATGCTGCAGTCCTGGAAGGCTGACCAGGATAAAATACTTAATAAATTAGTGACAGATGTCTCAGAAGTAAGGCAGCAGAATCTCTCTATTCAGAAATCCTTTGAAGAGATTGAAAAATCTATTAAATTCTTCAATATAGAATACGAGGCTATGAAGACTCGCATAGATACTGTGGAGGCGGAGCATAGAGAATATGTGAAGCGCTTCCATGAATTAGCCAGCAATAATAATTGCCAACATAAGGTGGCCATACTTGAAGCAAAAATTGACTCCATGGAACAGCAGGCACGTCAGTGCAACATTGAAATTTGCAATGTGCCCGAAAAACGCAATGAGAATCTTATAGCCATTATGGAGTCTATAGGTAAAGCCATTCATTCACCGGTGCCGCAAAATGAAATCGTGGCAATACATCGAGTCCCACATGCACAGCAGCAGGATAGCAAGCCTAAGAATTTAATTGTAAAGCTCAGATCGCGGATCGTTCGTGATAATATACTCAGCGCCTACCGTAATGCGAAGAGTCTCAAGTCAGATCAGATAGGAATTCCAGGCGCTACCGCTGTATCTGTCTACTTGAATGAGCATCTAACCCTGAAAAACAAGGCTTTATTTCGTGAGGCCAAGGTACTCGCCAAGAAACAAGGATTTAAATACGTTTGGATCAGGAACTCGACGGTGCTTGTACGTGAACGGGATGGAGACAAGTCGTTTGCGATTCGATCCGCTGAAGATTTCAAAAAGATCACTGCTAGCGAGAAAACCGGTACTGAGAACTCAATTTAACGACTCTATGTGTGCTGCTGTTCTGTTGTTGTTTTTTGGATTCGTGTTTTGCTTTTGCTTGTCGCTTTTATGTATGATATTTGCTCTAATCTACGTTCCCTCTGAGCTATGTATGTGTTGCTGTTCTTTTTCTACTTGTCATATTTGCTTGTTTTCATGCTATGTGCTATCAATCGCAGTTCCAATGTTATGCTTCCTCCAGTTTCTTAAGCGTGTATTATTACCATTTTATATTTTATTGCTTATGTACCTGCATAAAGTTCTACATAGTGAAGCACCCGACCTCAAATTTGGAATTACTCTTTATGTATCATGTATCGAAAATAAGTATGTTAATTGTTATTACTATTGTAAGATTCTAATTATCAATGGCTACTAATAACATTGTGATTTATTATCAGAACTGTAGAGGGGTCCGCACGAAGTTACACACATTGTACATGAATATTATGGCATGTTCCTATGACGTCATTATACTGACGGAAACCTGGCTGATTCCCAGCATCCAGGATAACGAATTTATTGACGATCGTTACGTGGTCTTCAGATGCGATCGTGATCGTTCTGTGACAGGTAAAGGCGACGGAGGGGGAGTTCTAATAGCTGTTCTCCGTGAACTGCGTCCTACCAAGTTGTCGACACAATTCGTCCGAGCAGATGTTGAACAGGTCATTGTCCAACTGCCTGCTTCCCAACACAATAAACGCCATATCATTAGTGCTGCATACTTGCCACCGCGAACGCACGAAGTAATATATACACATTACTTAGACATGCTGCAAGACTTAGCTAACGATCCCTCTACCGACTCTTACTTTGTTATCGGTGATTTTAACCTTCCTGACATTGACTGGTTTGACCATGGGAATCATGCAATCGCACAAGTTTCTAACACAATCGGACGAATATTATTGAATTTCATTAATTTAATTGGTGGCTCACAATTCAATACTACAAAAAACAAATTGGGTCGAATACTAGACCTGTTTATCTCAAATGTTGACTGCCAGTCCGTATCATGCAATGCTCTGCTTGACCCCGATGGTCATCATCCGGTTTTCTCTGTATTGACTTGTCTGAATACGCATTACACTCCACTAGAACACCGCTCGGTCCGTAGACATAACTTTCATAAAGCTAATTACGATCATATAAATTTTGACCTAAATAAAATTGACTGGAACTTGGAATTATCTCACCTTGACTCTGATCAAGCTGTCAACGTCTTCTATGAGAAATTATACGGTATTATCAAGTCATATGTTCCGCTTACTAGAATAAGAAACTCAAGTTTTCCTGTCTGGTTTACACCCTCTCTCATAAGAATCTTTAAAACTAAAGAGCGGGCTTGGATAAGATGGAAGAAGTACAATAATCAATCTGACTACTTTAAATTTTCTAACTATCGCAAGCTTTTCCACGGAGAGTCGCTTAAATGTTATCGGAAGTACATTGATTCGATCGAAGACAGCATTCCTAAGAACATAAAGCATTTCTGGTCCTACATCTCATCTAGAAAAGGAAAAGCTAACTATCCGGCTAGTATGTACTTCAGAAATGTTTCTTCAGATGACCCCATACAAATTTGCAATCTATTTTCATCTTTCTTTTCTTCTGTCTACGAACCCTCTACTTTGGACCCTGTTACATGGCAACCTCCTGGTCACTATGCAAATGGCTCGTCTTGCATTGCCGATATATGTTTATCCACAGAAGTTGTACGCGCTGCCTTAAAATCTTTAGATTCCTCTAAAGGGGCTGGACCTGACGGCTTACCGCCTAGCTTTTTCATAGAAACACGTGACAGCTTGTGTACTGCATTACATGTGATTTTTAATAAATGTTTACGTGAGGGTGTTTTTCCCGCAATTTGGAAACCTGCGTTTATAACCCCCGTTTATAAGACTGGTGACAAGAACAATGTAGAGAATTATCGCCCCATCTCTATCCTCTCTACTTTGTCCAAGGTTTTTGAGAGACTTGTACATGACGCCGTGTACCCCCACATTCATCAGCTTATTTTACCCGAGCAACACGGTTTCGTCAAACGTCGTTCAACCGCAACTAATCTGTTAGTATTTACCAACTACTTATTTGAAAAATTGGATCAAAAAGTTCAAGTAGACGCTGTGTACACGGACTTTCAGAAGGCTTTCGACAAGGTGGATCATACACTGCTTTTAGAAAAATAGCATTCAACGGAATACGTGGAAATTTGCTTAGATGGTTTGTGTCATATATTTATAACAGGTCCCAAAGAATAGTTGTTAATGGTTACGAGTCAGACCCTATAGTTGTTACATCTGGCGTACCACAGGGATCCATTTTAGGCCCTCTTCTCTTCATTATATTTATTAATGACATTAAACAATGTTTTATCAACTCAAAGTTTTTAATGTACGCCGATGATATAAAAATTTACAGATCTTGCAAGAATATACAAGACTGTCTACTTCTTCAAATGGACCTAGATAGATTATATACATACTGTAACAACAACAAACTCTTTCTCAGTCTACCCAAATGTCATGCCATCTCATTTACCAAAAAGAGAATTAAAATAAATTTTAATTATTCAATTAATAACGCATTCTTAAATGTAGTTAGTTTTGTTCGTGACTTAGGTGTCACACTGGATGCCAGTTTGCACTTCGACAAACACGTTGACAATATAGTGAACAAGGCATATCAGATGTATGGTTTCGTTATGAGATCGTCACGTGACTTTGTTCGGCCCTCTACGTTCTTACTGCTTTATAAGACTTTGGTACGATCCCAGTTAGAATATGCCGTCCCGGTCTGGAACCCCTTCTACGACAAATACTGTACTAGAATTGAAATGGTACAGAAGAAGTTCCTACGATCTATGAATTATAAGTGCTTCCAATCAAAGGTTCCTTACGTGCAGCTATTGAAACGGTATGGCGTACTGGATTTGGGATCTAGGCGACTGTTACTCGATGTCATGACATTGCACGGCATATGCAGTAACAAATTTGATTGTATTGACCTAACAGACAAATTGTGTTACAAGGTACCCAGAAGTGTTATTCGAAGGGGGGTGCGCGTCCCTCAACTATTCCATACAGACATATGCAGGACTAATGCTGGGGAACGTGCACCTCTTCGTCGCCTTGTTGATTCTTACAACACGCATTTTATGGATTTGGATATATTTTGTCTATCTAAGCAGTCGTTTAAGAAAATGGCTCTGGATATTTTGTTTAGCGACTGCTTTAAGTTAGACTAAGCTAAGCTAAATGACGCAGCTATATTATTGTGGTAGCGACTATTGTTTTACTTTTCTCTTTCTTTTTTGTCTTTAGCACTTTTAACCTTTAGTTAAAACGTGGACAATGGTGTGGGTTACATGTTTGTTAATCTTATTTTAGTATATTTCTGTATTTTGTATCATGTAACTGTTTTTTGTCCCTAATAAATAAATAAATAAAATAAATAAATAAATATTTGGCTTTGCTTGCTGTTGTGTTAGTGTTACCAAGCTATGAGAGGAAAACATACGTAAAGTAACGTTTAGAATTTACTTACACAGTTGCTTGACAATTGACATTAACCACTTTACACGTTACAAACACTTATTTCCGCATAGCAACTTTAGCCATAACTGTATTATTGTTAACCATATAATACATAGTTACATCAGTAATTTAAAATTCATTATCTTTTAATTGATTTTACAGTAGAAGTGCGACGCGGACGTGGGAACTAATAAGTTTTCACAGAGTGATCAATGAAACTGTATCACTTTCCGTTGCGTGATCGGTGGTATAATGAAATCGTATGGGTAGTTGTTACTCTGTGGTTTTGTTACCATCACTTTCTTTGGTGGTGTAAGAGCGAGTACCTACTCTCGCTTCTACTCGCCGTCACTTCAAGAATAACTGTTGTGAATCGTAGTCATCGTAATTTTCCCACTGCTGGGACACAGGCCTCCTCTCTGTTAGAGGGAGTGGGCTGTAACGTAATCCACCACGCGGGCTCAGTGCGGGTTGGTAGATGTCACATGTCTTCGAATTTTTGGTTCTAGAACATGCCGGTTTCCTTACGATGTTTGCATGATCTTCTCAATTAGAGAACGTTTTTAAGATCTTCACAATCACCTATAACATTTTCTTTCGGATTAAATACATGTAGGATGAGTGTTTTTAATGTAAGAGTGAATGTATTATTATGAGGAATGGAACGTAACGCATGAGAGAGAGAAGGAACGACTGTGAGAGGGAGTAGAGTAGAGCGATGGCGGAAGACAGTTTGGGAAGGGAACGTTACGGGAGACACACGGTTAGAGGAAATAAGTTTTATTAAACCATTTAGAATGTTTATTTAAGCATTTTATTTGCCCCACACTCCCACATTCTACATTTTGGGGGCTCGTCCGGGATTGCGGGCATGTGGTTTGAAAAAACGAAATAAAAAAAAAGACGATCGCATCAAAGGGTGAAAAACCAGTGGAAAACGACGAACAATTACGACGAAGACGCATTACAAGGACGGAAGACGTTAGTTGAAGACGAAAGACGTTAGTTGAAGACGAAAGACGTTAGTTGAAGACGAAAGACGCTATTGGAAAACGTTCCCAGAGAAATTCCCGATACTCAAATGACGATGGGTATGGCGGACAGCAAAGACGCATTTTTCAACATGTTTGAAGTGGCTCAGTTCAGTGGTGAAGACCATTCCTATGCATCCACAAAATGGGCTCAAGATATCGATGACAACGCGGAGATATTTGGATGGTCTGCGCAGCAACGGCTTATCATTGCTCGTAGGTCATTGACGGGAACAGCAGGGCTGTGGCTGAAGACGGAAAAAGTGCACAAAACTTACGAAGAACTAAAGGCAGCCGTGTTGAAGGAATTCCCGGACGCTGCGAACACCAAAGAAATGCACGAGATGATGGCGGCACGTAAGAAACACAAAGACGAATCCTATTATCAATATATGCTAATAATGAAAGAAATGGGGAAGCGAGCTAAATTCCCCGACTACGTCGCCATCCAATATATTATAGACGGAATTTCAGACCTGGAAACTAATAAGGCTATACTTTATGGCGCATCGACGTATCCGGCATTGAAAGAAAAGTTACTGTTGTATGAAAGTATAAAGAAAAAAGCTCCTAGGCAGAACGCCGAACGACCTGTAAGACTAGCTTCTGCGTCAGGTACTGGCCAGTCGTGCTACAACTGTGGGGAGAAAAATCATAAAGCAAGCGTATGCCGAAACGGGTTAAAATGTTTCAAATGTAACCAATTCGGCCATATTAGTTCCAAATGTACAAGTCCGAGCGCAGCGGCAGGAAGCAGCGGAAATTCGGTCGGGACAGCAACGTCGGTAAAACAGCCAAGACCGGCCGGATCGACCAATCAACAGTCACCGCAGGTGCGCTCGTCGGTAAAGCAGTTTGATGCCGCCGCCGGTACGAAGAAACATTCGGCTATGTTCGGGATTACGACGGCACCCGAAGATGGATCGGACGGCCATGATGAAGAGAGTTATAAGATGACGGTTGACGACGTTGACGTAGATGTCATGCAGATTGTAAACAAACCGAATGACCGATATAATAGGGCGATGAAATTCGTAGAAATAAGTGGTAAAATAATAAGTGCGTTGGTAGATACGGGCAGTGATGTTAATCTTATATGCGAGGACCTGTGGAACGAGTTAAATGTGCCGTGTAATAATGATAATACGATGCTATCTGGACTTGGACTGTCGAAAGTAAGATCGAGCGGAAAGATTATGTTATGTATACAAATAGACCGCAAGAGTTATTCAGATGTCATATTTCATATTGTACCTAAAGGGTCCATGCCCTACAAACTTATTATTGGGCAGGAATTTTTGCAAAATGTTGTGATGGTAGTTCGTGAGGGTGCAGTGTTATTGTTGTCACAAGATGACGAATGGTTGTCTAGGGTGAACTGTTGTGTAAGAGATGTGGATGTTACAGGTCATATCTCCAATCCTAGCATAAAGACGGAAGTTGAGCGCCTGGTGGATGGCTACAAGCCTGTTCAGACGAGAGATGCCCCAATCGAGATGAAGATAGTGCTGAAAGATGATGTGCCAGTAGCTCAGCGACCTCGAAGGATATCACACATGGAGCAGAAGGTAGTAGAACAACAAATAGATGAATGGTTGCAAAATGGAATAATACAGGTGAGTTTTTCAGAGTATTCCAGTCCATTGGTACTTGTGAAAAAGAAGGATGGGTCTACCCGAATTTGTGTGGATTATCGCTTATTAAATAAGAAGATTGTAAAAGATGAATTCCCGTTGCCAATCATTGATGACTTGATTGATAATTTAAGAGATGCAAAAATATTTAGCGTGTTGGACCTTAAAAATGGATTTTTCCATCTTAGGGTAAGCAAGGAGTCAGTGCAGTATACTTCTTTTATAACACATCATGGGCAGTTCGAATTTCTGCGTGCTCCTTTTGGTCTGTCCATATCGCCTAAATATTTTATGAGATTTGTCTCCATTATTTTCAGAGAATTGATAGCAAAAAGAATTATGGCGATATTTATTGATGATATTGTGATTCCAGCGGAAACAGAAATTCAGGCTTTAGAGAGACTTTCGCAGGTGTTAGAAGTAGCGTCACAACATGGTCTTGAAATAAACTGGAAAAAGGTGAAATTGATTAGCCGTGAGATTGAGTATCTGGGTCATTTGATCAAGAATGGTGAAGTTAGACCAAGCCCAGAAAAAGTGCAAGCTGTCTCAAGGTACCCTGAACCTAGAAATGTTAAACAAGTTATGAGTTTCATTGGCCTAACATCCTATTTCAGACATTATTTATATGGAATCCCTTTTAAAATCGTCACAGATTGTAAAGCTTTTGAACAGACGTTAAAGAAGAAGGATTTGACACCAAAAGTGGCTAGATGGGCATTCATGCTAGGTGAGTACAATTATGAGATCGAACACCGAGTTGGCGGTAGAATGCAACACGTAGATGCTCTCAGCAGAAACCCATTTGTTGCGGTGGTGAGCCTTAAAGATGAGATAAGACAAGGACAGGAAACAGACGAAGAACTCAATGCCATCAGACAGCTGATTTTGAAAGAGGGTCAGTATCATGACTTCTGGATTGATAATGGTATTTTGTACAAAGGTGAAGAGAAACGATTAGTAGTTCCGAAGATTATGGAGAAAGAAATAATAAAGAGAGTGCACCTAAATGGTCACTTTTCAATAAGAAAGATGAAAGAAGCTATAGGAAAAGATTACTACATAAGAAACATGGATAAAAGAATAGAGGAAGTAGTCTTAAGTTGCATACCTTGTTTATTAGCAACAAGAAAAGAAGGAAAACAGGAGGGCTTTTTGAACCCTATAGATAAAGAAGGAATACCTCTGCATACATTGCATTTAGATCATGTAGGACCATTTACTGAAACAAGAAAACAATATAACTATATACTTACCATGATTGATGCGTTTACGAAGTTTACATGGCTTTTTCCTACCAAGTCTACAACAAGTACAGAAGCGTTAAATAAATTAAGATTTCATCAGCAGGTTTTTGGTAACCCTACTAGGATCATAACAGACAGAGGCACATCTTTCACCAGTGGGGAATTTGAAGAGTATTGTAAAGAAGAAGATATCCAGCACATCAAGATTACTACTGGAGTGCCTCGAGGAAATGGACAGGTAGAGAGAGTTCATCGTATATTAATACCTATGCTGACCAAGCTGTGTATAGAAGATAAGTCTTTGTGGTACAAGCATGTGAGTCGTGTCCAGAGAGCCATTAACAGTACCTACCAGAGATCTATAGACACCACTCCATTCCAATTACTGATTGGAACAAAAATGAGGTGTAAAGAAGATATTGGTATAGTTACCCTATTGCAGCAAGAAGTTATCAACAGTTATGATGAAAATAGAGAGAATGTGAGGCTGAAAGCCAAGCAACAAATTCAAAAAGTACAAGATGAGAATAAGAAGACTTATAATGAGAAGCGAAAGTCTAGTTCATCGTATGAGCTGGATGATTTAGTTGCAATCAAGAGGACTCAGTTCGGCCCAGGTCTAAAAGTGAAACCTAAATTCCTTGGACCTTATAGGATTACTAAGGTCAAGAGAAATGACAGATACGAAGTTGAAAAATTGTATGATACCACAGAAGGGCCAAAGAGAACATCTAGTTCAGCAGATAACATGAAAAAATGGCCAGGTAAGGATGAATGAATGATAGTGTTTGTTTGTTATTTTACTTTTTATTTATCTTTTGTTAAAGGAGTCATATGTGTGTGTATATTTAGCTGTACCTAAATAGCACTGCTCAGTATCCTTACGAATACCAGGTTATGTGTTATATACTGCTATGTGATACTTTGAGTTTGGATAGTACAAGGTTATTTTTGTAATTAAAATAATAAGTTTTAGTGCTAACTCAACTGTTATTTTTTTTTTCTGTTATGATTTTGCAAGTTGATACAATAGTATTGTTACGTTAAGTAAATAGTTCTTAAGATGTAATAAGTTTTTTTTTTAAGTTCTTAAGGGTACATATTTTGTGTATTTACCAGAATTTATATTCTATCATATAGTATGGTACAATGTTATAATTTAGTTATTCTGTGTAAACTTTGTTAGTAGCTAGATTGTTTAAGATAAGGTATGGTGAATTTGTGAAGTTATGTCAGTGCAGTGAAGGTGGATAGCTGGTGTGTGAATGAGGCTTGTAAGAGTGGCATGTCTGGAGAGTAAGCATATCTGGGGACAGATATGGGAGCAGGATGGCCGAATGTAGGATGAGTGTTTTTAATGTAAGAGTGAATGTATTATTATGAGGAATGGAACGTAACGCATGAGAGAGAGAAGGAACGACTGTGAGAGGGAGTAGAGTAGAGCGATGGCGGAAGACAGTTTGGGAAGGGAACGTTACGGGAGACACACGGTTAGAGGAAATAAGTTTTATTAAACCATTTAGAATGTTTATTTAAGCATTTTATTTGCCCCACACTCCCACATTCTACATACATATTGGTTATAGTCAAGTAGAAGAAAGAATTACAGAAAATTCTGGAAAATTATGTTTATTTTGGTATGGCTGATTTATCTGAGAAACCAAAAACAGAAACAAATTAAAAAAGAGAAGGAAGTATTTAGTCGGACATTAAAGATGAAATAACAGCTGAAGTCTGTACCTACCTACTGACTTCTATTATTCTTAGATATTTATCATAGATATAATTAGACGCTTATCAAATCAAAGTCGTAAACAGACAATGATAATGATATTATGCAAACAATGCCTACTACGTTACTATTTATGAAGCCTAGCGATCATTGTATTCAATTCGTATCACACGCACATTTGACTATACTCAACAGCACGTGAACGATGCAGATGTGACTAGAAATATGAGTAATAATGACAGTGAAATTACTGTCACTCATTAGACCTATCTGGAACTTATCAATGATGCAGAGACTACGGCAGTAGTCATTAATATAATAACAAAAGCGATTTAAATGCAGAATGAATAAACGATGAAACAATAAGTACCTAGAATATTATCTATATAATCTATTCAGAAGGCATTTTAGAAACACTTGTTGGGATTACAAAATAGGTAATATAAACCGGTTACTAAATACCACAGGTAAAGGAATTACTGAATCCCATAAGCAATTTGTTAATGAGTTCAAAGGAAAGGGCGATCGACCAGCCACAGCTAATATGAATTGAGGAATGGTTCCCATGCCCAAGGTTGCATACATAGCCGGACGTGTATTTTTACAATGAATGTATTGTTAAATGAAACAATGCAATGGATACCGTGTCAGTAGAAATTTACAGCATTCGTGTAGATGTTGTTAAAGTTGTGGGGGAATTTGGACAAAGGCGAAACTAATATCTATGAAAAGTTTGTAATGTCGTTAGCAAAATTAAATTAATGTTTATTTCTACGGCTTCAGTGTGTAATAGAGGCGGTTGTTATATTTTATTTTTATCTGTAATCTTTACTGCAAAAGGATTTAATCAAGCTCCTAATTTTGGATATATACAAATGGCTTGGTCCGTACCGTAATTTATGTCTGTATTGTTCTACAAATTGGCCGTAGTTACTTCTGATATTCTATCGAAAACTAGTCGTATAGTATATAGGATGTACGCAAAATACGCGCATTGACGTGGAGTTGCGGACACCAGCCCATATCCATACTAAGGGTGCTTACATAAAGAAGCGGGTTTTCGGTCCCGACTCCCGGTACAGGTCTCTGCAGGATCTTCGGAAGGAAACGGTTACATGTTTTACCTGTTTCTTTATAAGTGAGCGAATAAGATAACACAGGAATATTATACCTGAACCGATCGGTACCGACCCGCACAGACTCCCTTGCACAGGTACCCTGTTTCTTTATGTAAGCGCCCTAATATTATAAATTCGAAAGTAACTCTGTATGTTACCTTTTCATGCCTAAACCTCTGAACGGATTTCGATAAGGTAGAGAGATAGATTGCATCCCGAGGAAGGACATAGCATAGTTTTTATCGACATACATCGCGGGCGTAGCCGCGGGCGGAAGCTAGTTACCTATATAGGATGAAAATAGCAGACGGCAATAATCGTTGCGTTTGTTACAAGCACATTACTTCACCGGCGTCATGTGAAGTTAGTAATAAAGTAATAATTGCATCCGACCGCTCGCGCGTGACTTGCCGACCTTAATATTTGACGTAGCATACACATGTGCAGCCAACTTTAATTCTATTATTTTTAAACTGGAAATAGCTGCTATTATTCTCAATTACACTTTTTTTATGAGTGTTATTCGGATCTTGCGGTTGCAACCTTTGCCATCGATTGAAAACGAATCAGAAATTTAACAAGAGTATCGATGCAAGTATGATTGTCTACGTTATATGCAAAAGAGCTTTCTGTTTCTTTTATTTCAAGGTAGTTATGAGTTTGTATATGGTCGATGGCCTGTACATATTTTTCTACTTTTTCATCAGTCGTTAACTTAATATTCATACACGCGTCTGTATGGTAATTTATGATGCATAAGATGGGCATAAAAATCGTAATAGAATATTGGTTTTCTTGAGCAGGTTGTTTCAGTTCATCGATGTTTATAGCAAGTGAAATAAAATATTGGTATCCAAATAACACAGTAAGTAGAGGAAACCCATCTATCATATAATTTTAAATTCTTTTCGAGGGTTGGTATAAAAAGACAGCTCAAAATTGCCACTCTGTATTTTCAAACAAGCGCCCATCTACAATACGTATGTATATCTCATGGCAGGAAAACCGTCTCCATTGAATTTTCCTCATTGGGAGAAGTTAGTTTCTCGAAATAAAACTAAACATCTCACTCACCGAACAATAAAATGCGACTGGCGGCGGAAATCAAGAAAAATCAGATGTTAATCTAGGTAGGTATCTTATGACGTAGAAGAGTCTAAACAATGTTTACGATTTTCCGTCACCATTTCTCTTTGATAAATGTTAATTATAATTGATTAACGAGTATTGAACAAACGCAAGAGGAAAACGAACTGCCAATATAAGAACAAGATGATTACGATCAGCGGAATGTAAAAGCATATGCAAAAACAAGTCACGCGAACACTGTGCAGTGTTGCGGAAAGATTAATGATCTCATTCACACAGTCCAAGGTAGGTCTGTAAGTCCTGTAGTGAGTCTAGTAAGATGCTTCGCCACATCTGTATTCCCCACCAAGTCTATCGGCCTCGATTGGCTTGGATCTACGTAAATTCATCGATCAGGCTTTTTCAGGAAATGGAGAAGCGCCATACCCATGCCTGCAACAGCTGCAATGTATTCAAATGACCTTCTCATAGTGCTCATAAGTGCAATCGGTTGGATGTGACATTTCGTTAATCAAATGGGGACAATACCGTTTTGAAACCAAAAAATTGCAGAATCGATATCAACAATAATTTAGTTAACTTTTACAAATTAGACGGTTGTGAATTTTATTGGAAATGCCAATGTCGTTGCTGAGACTGCAATAACTGCAACAGTTTGACTTTTGGACTTTATTCAAGTAATTCTAGGTGTTTTACCTAAAACTTGAATTGATTTCAGCATAGATCTTTGAACAGTCAATTATTTACAAATTCCTATATTTACCACAACTGCCTAGACAAATTACCCCTTAAGCTATTAAAAACTCGGCAATATCTAACGAGTGGTAAAAGACCAGCAACCACGTAATAATAAACTCGTTATGATAGTTATCTCACGTTCCGTTACAAATAAAACTTAAACGTCCAAATTAAATGAACGTTAACTGGCAATTTAACTGAACTCGACCAACTTACCCTCCATGATAGCATTACTTTCACTGTTGTATAGACAAACGAATAATACATTAGAAGAGAATTTGAACGCTTTCCATGATTAGGTAACTGATTTGTTGCTATGGAGTCCCTACTCGATTTATTGTCTATGAATCAACACACGTACTCTATTTGAAATGTCCCGGTAAGAATTGTCTATGGCTGCAGTCGATGTGTCGTGTTGTCTTGATTGCTTTTGGTCTGTGGTATTACGTTTATTGTGACCGCAATTGTCAATTATTGAGCAGCAGAGCATGTTACATTGCAATTTGATTGGTTTTTGATAACTTTTAAATCATCACCATCTATTGGACTCTCACTGGATCCATGGTCGTCTTTGACCTCAACCTCCGGTTTCTGAGCGCCTTTTTAATAAACTGTTGTAACATCTCAACTCTTACCTTATCTCTCATCTCATCTCACCAACCCGCACTGGTCGCGAGTGGTAGATTATAGCCCACTACCTCTCACAGAGAGATAGCCTGTGTCCTAGCAGTGGGAACATTATAGGCTGATTATGCTAGCATCTCATGTCCAGTAACTTGATTGGCTGTAGTTCCTTTGGTCAGAGACTAACAGCAATTAACATGAGGAATATGAGAAATAGAGTGTTTGTTATTTTTCGGGAAAAATCTTTAACTAGGTTTCGGAAAGGCTGTGATGCCTTGTAGATATCGAGTTTATGTTCTTTGAGTACTGGATGATTTGGCTTCATCTTCCTCGAATTAAGCTGCCTTGAGATCTTTGAATTAGCGTGGAATGTCTTCAGGTAAAACTGCATTATAAGTACTATCGTTTGTAACAATGTTATCATTTACATTTTCTCTCGCTTTGCCATAACGATTGAAATGATTGGCTGCTAGTTAAATATTTTCAATTGCCATAAGTAACTCTACGCACGAGTAACTGCACTTCTTACTCGTTGTTACCTTATTTTGAAGTGACTTAAATTCAATAATACAGAACAACGAAGTGGAAAATTGAGTCTATTAGGAATTTTATTATAAGTGTTGAATGGAAATTATTTTATGTATCTGATGTAACGGTTCAATACAATTTAGAAACTAGTTCTATTTACTATGTTTGCAAGTTACCTACATAAATGACATAACACTGCCCATTATTATGAACCTATCAATCGAAAGCTGCACACAAAACAATTAAAAAGCTATTATTATTGTTTAGAATAGTCGAATGCCGCATATTGATAGCAGACAGTTATTCGCACAGCTCTAACTTAATATTACTTTCTCTTGACATTTAAATTATTATTTTATTTGTTTTTATTACCATCATCCAATGTTTAGCAAATCCGAACGGGCACATCACTAACCACAGAACACCACTAAGCACCAATATAGTATTAATTTACGTCACAACACGCGAGTCATCAAGTAATTCCATGATGAATGACGTTATTATTAGCAGTTTATAAACGTTTTCTCTGCGGGTGGTATTGGAGCGATCCAAAATGGCGTCGGAGCGCACGCTATACGTCTGTCTCTGCGGGCGCACCGGCTGTCACTGACGTCTGATGGTGTTGTGACGACATGACCTGGTGGAATTGGGTGAAGCGGACGGACGTTGGCTTACCTAGCTAAATACTTTTGAGGCTGTGTATTCTTTGCAGTGTTGGATAGTTTAGTAACGATTAATTCTTGCGGTACCTACGGCAATTCGTGTGGGAAAGGACCATAACTTTTTGGCAACTAGCTTGTGTATATTAACATGATTCATAATATTATGTAGAGCAGCTGTGCAATGTTTGTTAAACCAGTCCAGTGACTTTCGATCCTATAGAGTGCGATTCATATAAGTCTGTTAGAATATTATAAAATAATTTGCGTAGAGCAATTTTGAAATTGTTTTTAAACACCTATAAGGGTGGTAATTAGACTTATTATATTTACCGACTATAAAAAATACAGTATATTATAATAAGGTTTGTTTTTGTAGGTAGGTACCTACCTACCAAAGTTGATTTTATGATGTACCTAAGAGGGATCTTGAATGAATAATCGCGTCAGAAATGAAAGGACATTGACGGGTCACCAAACAATAGCCAATACCCGTTGCCATAACCGGCTGAATCTAAAAAGGATTATCAGAACACCTTGGTCACGTCAGTAATGTAACTGGCAGCATGAACATAGATAAAGAAATAATTATTCTAATAAAGAAATATTATTCTATGCAGAATTAATGACAATAATAAAGTTCGTGCCTGCTCGCGCACGCTCCTATACATCCAATTACAAAGGAATTTGGGTCACTTGCCTTTGCCTCATACGTTAAAAACTACGTTATTTGTTATTTCGACTTCATTCTTTCTTTGACAAATAGCTATTGGATAAATTGAACATCAATCAATAGGATTTTTTAGGTAAATGTTGCTTGTGAGTTGATTGAAGAATCAGAATTCGTTGAAAATGTTACTTTGATTCTCTTATGTTTTAGTAAATGCGAATGATTAATTTATTGCTCCTTCTGAGGTATCAAATACTGAAAATAATTCGATTCATCTTATTTTAAAATATTCTAACAAAGAATACCTAGATCTATGATTGCAGCATGATGTATATTCAAATAATCTAAAACAAAATCACTACCTAAACCGAAGTATAATAGAATTACCTATAGAAACTAACCGCATAATTGATTAGCTACCTAATTCTTTTATCATGATATTTATGGGGAATAAACAAGTTCTCCGCAACATGATGCTACTGCTAACGAAGGCAAAAGAATCATACAGGCTATGAAGCTACAACATTTTCAGAAAAACTAAGATACGTCAGAAAGTAAACGCTGTGATCAAACACTAAATAATAAATGTTAGCTATTCCACAAACAGGAAAACGAATATAAAACTGCAGCATATCAGCAACATAGTCATTATTTTTAGCCAACGAACGTACTAGCATGATGCATCAATCCATAGGGCAAAACATTATTGCGGCGTATATAGAATCAATCAACAGCTAGCAACAGCAAGGCTATCAGTGGCGTACACAATAATTACATGCTTACACACACAACTACATTCCTCAGCAAGACAACCGGTATCTATGGGAGACTGACAACTTTTTGTGAACGCCATAGAGTAGAGGCAGAATGAGTGATGACCTGTGCCGTGTAATTGTAGCTTCAATGTCAGACATAAGTGGATGCTTGTTGGACGTAGTTATTAAAATCGGAACTAAATTGAAATTCGTTGGTGAGCGTATATTGCACGTGGTTCAAGAATCTGACCTTTTAGAACATACCTACAAATTGGATTCGTTTGCCTGCAGCTACTGCTAATGAATTTAACAACACATGTCGAATCCTTGAATTTAATGTTAAGATAACAGAAAGTCTTCAACAGGTGTGGAATGCACATAGCCTTGTGCTTAAATCTGTAAACCTATTTTTAAAATACTGCATTCGAGATAATCATGACACAAACAGAGCAATAAGAAAAGATAATCCTAAATGTTACCAAACAGCTTGTGAAATATGTAACATTTTGTATAATTTTAAAATTCGCTCGTTGCATATAGAACGAAATGCATAGAAACGAGTATGCAAACAGAAATTAAAGAAATATCTAGACGATATTTGCAAAAATATGCTCATATAAGTTACATTAACACCAAAATTAATTCAGAATTACCAACATCTGGTTGACAGAGTTTGTTCAGAGTTCACACTTAGCTTGAAACCTGAGTCATGACATATCTTTAGAGTCCAGACAGTCATGTAATACCTACGTAAAGTCGTGTTATCGAGCGGTGTCACATTACGGTCGGGAATCCTAAATAGTGAGAAGCGTCTACGGAAGCTACCGCCGCTATAAGGTTTCCCTTCCTTGTGACTAGGAATCGATTCTTGCACAACAAGTACGGTTTTCGAATCTCGATTTACATTTATTTAAATGGATACGTTCGATGTTGAGGCAAGTTTCTTATTTTGAATGATCTTTGAAACGGATATTACAACTGTCTACAGTTTCATTGCAAGTTCTTTGATGGTAAGTTTTTGAAGAATAGGCAAGTGCACTTGTTTCATTATTTTATTCTTCTTTTTAGCGTATCGATGGCAAAAAGTTCAAAGATCTTTGGCCCAAAATTCAGCTGCGCGAACTCAGTTTATTGACGCAGTCATAAGATCATCAAAGGCACAGGAGACAGGGCGCAGGGCATTATTTTATTAATAAGGCATGTAACCAAACCAAATATTAGAAAGTGCAATGGACTTTGATAAAGTAGCTAGCTGGTAAGACAGTGATGATAAATTACACCTGTTGGCATTTTCAATTGTCCAAAAACCCTGGAAATGACCAGCTGAGAACATATTCTATTTCAATCATATTCAATTGCATGTTTCTCAGACCATTGTTATATTAGTGTAAATTATAGATGACCCAGTTTGATATCGTATACGGACGAAGTTGTAAAACAAGCTAAAGATAACAATTACGTCTCGGAAGTCGGAAGGATTATTTATAACCATATTTTAAATGTTTCAAGTAACTTTATCGCCGACTAATACAGAAGGCAAGTTAGTAACATTCGTAATGAAGTAGACTAGACAATTTAGACCAACAACAAATTAATAGGAAGCAAAAAATGTAAAGCAGAGACCGATGAGAATTAAACTGTCAGTTGGGCAACCTTGCGCGTTTATTAGGCAACATGATTTACTTAAGAAATATACTCGTAACAATACAAAACGTAAAACACACACACTATTAAATATGATACATTTACCCAGCGCAGGCGCACAATGGGGCGTCAATACTAATAGTAAGAGGCGTGCACGCAATACCGCGAATTGTGAAACTGTAGTAAAAACACGTAAAAACTGCATAAATCAGATGCTTTGACGCCACAACTGTGGAACGAATTCCTTGCGAATGGGAAAGGAAAGAGTAAATGGGAACTTCGGTATTGGAGCTGATACTGCAGCTCCAGAAGAGGAAGAAATCAAACAACAACTTGTTGACAGTTTTAACAAGATTCAATAAGATATCAAAACGAAGCTTATACCGAGGCATAGAGATTATAGCCAATTTCAATTTACATAAACGCGAGATTTTCTTAATAGTCAACACACGCAATTTCCCGGATATACTTTTACTTATAACTATTTCTATTTTAATAGTAATTAATGCTTTAAGAAAAGTGAAAACAACCAGACCAGGACGTGCCATCGTTGCTGAAAAGTCAATAAACTAGAGGCAATGGGCACGGCTAACGTAAGCAAGCTTGCCCATACTGGTCGCGGTCCGGCCCTGCCGCCAATTAACTCTAAAAGGTTGTATTATGTCGTCTGCCGTTCAGGTTGCACCCAGGAACAAGGGAAAGTGACTGGAAGGGTCAATGGACCTGCACCTGTTGTAGCTGACATTTTAACGTATGGGTCCGCGATTTCACAAATCAAAGGGTACGCTCCCAAATGCGATACCGGTTCCATTCTTACACTTGACTTGGCATTATGGGATTCGTTTCATTCAACTTTTGGCGAAGAGGTTAAAAATACCGATGAAACTTTTTGTGATTTATTTTTATCTTCATTTCTAGAATGAGGACTAAGATTAGAATACACAAAAAAAATTTTAGCAAAGCTAGTGGCACATGTAAAGTTATTATCAAACCAGGCCCCAGGAGCCATTTGGAAATGGTTGTTTTGAATGGAGCTATTAATCTGAATGTTCCATCTTAAACGCAATATTACTTAAAACAGCAACCCTTAAAGCAATTTACTGCAATGTAATTGAAAGCGTCTTGGATATACATTACCTATATATCTTCCGGTCGCCAGAAAAGTAGAAAATCTAAGTAAGAAAAGCGACTTATGATTATTACGCGATTACTTACGATTATGAGTGACGAAGTATATGAAAGTGTGTAAAAGCTGATTCTCTGGAAGTAATATTAAGTGGATTATGATGTACGAGGCCGTTCCATCATTATATGGCAGACACCTCATGGGTGAAGCTTCCTCTGCATCAGCAGTTAAGATGAGGAGCGCTGAATTGATCATGATTTGTATAAAATAATAATAAATCATTTATTTCGGACTCTCACACATCCATACTATTGTTACTTGTTCACAAAGATACTTATAAACTAAATTAGTAGGTATACATAACAGATAAAAAAAAAACTATAAACTGTCTCGTTGGTCTAGTGGTCACACGCGCTACTGCTGAGGTCCTGGGTTCGATCCTCGGGTCGGGCAAAGTGTTATTGGGTTTTTCCATCTGAAAATTCTCAGTAGCAGCCCGGAGTCTGGATACGTGTCCGGTTTATGTCAATAGGCTCGCCCCCTATTACATGGGACGTCAACACAACTAGCGAAACGTGAGTGTAACTATAGTTTCACCTCTGCTTCCCCCTTCGGGGAATATAGGCGTGATGTTATGTGTTGCCTGTGACACATGTCCTATGAGTAGTTAGTAGGTAGTTTTAAAATTCCTATAATCATTTGAACACAGATGGGTAAGGGCCGGCTCTGACCCTAACTGACGTCGTGTCACGGCACGGCAGGGCATGCTTCGGCAGCTCGATGGACGCTTTGATATGACGCGGCATGCCGAAGCATGCCGGAGCATGCCGCGTCACGTCGCCGTAGAGGCATCACGCAGAAAGCAGAGCCTGCCAAAACCTTATTTCAATTAGTTTAGTTGTCATAATCCTGTGCCCTATGTGGCACGCCGCGGCAATCCGTGGAATGAAACGGCATGACACGACATGCCACGGCGCGGCGTCCCGCGGCATGCCACGACGTGCCGCGGTATGATTGTATCGAAATAGAGTAATATTAATTCTAAACTCATTGAAATAAAGATAAAAAGAACTTGATCAGAAATAAAATCCTTTACCGTGCCGTGCCGTGCCGCGACGTCAGTCAGCGCCGGCCCTAAAGCATACTTTCCCTTTTAAGGGACATAAATAGAACTAAAATGATTCGTGATGTGTTCAAATTAATAGCATTTATGGTTGAATCATGATCTGTGGTTATAAATAGGTAACACAACTGTCACTGTTATTACCTACAACTAATATCTACATAATTATTGTACCTACTGCTGTGCTGGTGTCTATGTCATTTAAGACTTATTATTTTTCAATCACTAATAATGTTGTATTGATTGACGTGGGCCCTGACCTCGACATTGAAGATTTGTTAGATCATCATTATGTTTTTAAAGAACTACTTGCATATTCTATTAACTTATTTCATCTACTGATCCATACACATACCTACTCTGCCGTACGTTACTTAAAACACGGTTAAGCCTCAAACTGCCATTTTTTAGTTTTGAATCACACATTACGTTTTGAAAAATTCTCTATCTTTTGTGCTGGGTCCCATTACTGTACGACTTTTACTTTCCGAGTTAGAAAGATTTTTATATCTTTATTCGTTTGGAAGAGACATCATTTCGCAGGTTTTTGTCCGATATCTCTGAAACTACTTTATGGGTTTAACCGTATTTTAAACAATGTACGGCAGTACTTACAAAGTTACGCATATCTGAAAATCTATGTGTATCTAGAATTTAAATTTTAGAAATTGTAGGAGATAATACTAAGGTTAGAAAATTGAGACTCTTTGGAGACCAAGTCGATGCAACAAGATGCTACTGAGAGATATTACAGGAATGGCTTTCTGAAAGTGAATATAAATTTCTTATAGTGAATACCTATCGCTTTGCAGTAGGAATAGTTCAAGTAAGATCCGATCCGATCTTTTATTATATGGGAAAGGCGACTATTTCTAAACAAATGTTTCACAGTATCCCGTTACCAAGCATCTACCAACCAAATTGAGGTCAATTAAAAAGAATTTGAATTCAATGATCTGCCAAAGTTATATCAGGTAGTTTAAGAAGCTACTAGATTCACGAAACTAAACTAAAGCTATCGATGGGAGACTATTTTACCATAAACATGGAGAAGGTGTGTGCAACTGTGCCAACACGAAAGTTATATCGATTCAAATCATAACCATTAATCGAACGGTGATATCGAATCATATGTGGTCGAATTGGCTGAATCGTTTTCGCGTTTGCAATATTCCGGAGAAAGTTAATAGGCTTTAACAGTAAAATAAAAGAGACTGGAATTGCAATAAGAGTACCTTTGGCAGTTAAGTTAACAGTGTAAGTACTCAAACATTATTGGCAATTAACAGTGTTGATGATATAGTAGGTAACGACGGAAGAGAAAGTACGGTTTTGTCAAAAACCAAAGGACATTCGTAATAGTAGATGCTAGAGCTAAGTACTTAAGTTTCTGAGAATTCAAAATTCGCTCAAACGCAGAAGACTTCAAAGGAAATCATTTGTCTTGGTTTGGGCTGAGAAAAGGTGAAGCACATATGACAAGACAAGAGTTGGATGAATATAGAGTAAGCGGACGACCAAAGATATTAATCGATAAATGTAAAATATGATGGTAATAATATAATAATGATAACAAATAATGAAAAGAACATGTATATGAATGAAAAGAGAGTATATGAAAAGTAAACTAGTCGATAGGAGAAAATTTAAGAGAAAAGCATTTGACAAAGGAAGACAGAAGACGTAAAAGTTTATAAACGAGTGCAAGACAAAAGCAAAGACATTTCAGTAAATCAATGTAACGACATTAGATGTGCTTTAGTCGTAAATAATAACAATTAATTATTAAATTAATAACGCCTTTTTCGTCTGGCAAATGACGTAGTTAGATAATTACAGAAAACTAATCTCAAGGTTTTATGAGCAAAACTTTCACTACACGAGAAAATCAACGAAAAACATCAATAAATAAAAGATGCATCAATGAATGATGATATAAAATTACGTAAATAACAGTTTTATATAAGCTAGGTGGACCCTTAATCAATTAATTATAAATATTATTGGTGTGTAATGACACCATCCGATGGATCATTAAAATGAGAAAATGATTTTTTTCTACCAATTTTTTTTTATTACACCTTTTAAAGCAGGTTTTTCGTGCTTCAAGTTGGATTTCAAGCAAGTTGTATGAGCCCATCAATTGCATACGAGTTTTACAACATTTAAGTAGCATCAAATTATTTTTGACATTTATTCAACTTTGCGGAAAGAAATAATTGTGGTGACAAGTTTATGTAATCATGATTCGAAAGGGAAGCGTAAGCGTAAAAGCTGTTGTAGCATCAAAATTAATAGTCACAACGCAATCAGGACATAATGAATATAAACATACATAATCAGCCTATAATGTACCCACTGCTGGGACACAGGCCTCCTCTCGGTGAGAGGGAGTGGGCCGTAATCCACCACGCGGCCCAGTGCGGGTTGGCAGATGTCACATATCTTCGAATTTTTGGTTCTAGGACATGCCGGTTTCCTTACGATGTTTTCCTTCACCGATTTGAGAGCAGAGGTTATGGAATAATTTACACAAAGTAAAGCGCCTGTCTGGGTTCGAAACTACGACCTACAACTCGTAAGTCGCGGCCGTTTCCATTTGGCCACTAATGAATATATAATAGAATAGAAATAAATGAATCATCATCATCATAATTTCAGCCGAAAGACGTCCACTTCTGGACATAGGCCTCCCCCAAGCACTTCCACTTCGACCGGTTCTGTGCTTCTCGCATCCAACGGGTTCCTGCGGCCTTCACAAGGTCGTCGGTCCACCTTGTGGGAGGCCTTCCAACGCTACGTCTTCCGGTACGTGGTCGCCACTCCAGAACCTTTCGGCCCCATCGGCCATCTGTTCTGCGAGCAATGTGCCTGCCACTTAAGTTTGGCAATTCTTCGGGCTATGTCGGTTACCTTGGTTCTCCTGCGGATCTCCTCATTCCTGATTCGATCACGCAGGGAAACTCCAAGCATAGCCCTCTCCATTGAATAATCACTGAATAAATGAATATTCTATTCTATGATATTAAAAACCATTGACAAATTTGATTCATTTTAAAAGTTCAAATACTTCCTTCCATACACGTAAACAAACATCACATATTCAAAATGATCAAATATTGGAACTACTTAATTGGCCGACCAATGAATGATGTTATTTGATTATCATCGGTCCTTTTTTAACTAAATGGTCACCTGCCGCCTGCCGCATTTGGCAGTGAATTTATCGCCAACCAAACAGAACCGGTCGCACCAGTTTCGTCTGTGTTTGGCCATTTAATCTAGCTTAGGATAAAACTGATTACCAAAATGGTAATGAATGAATATGTAATTTATTTGATAATAAGTTGAAGGAACATTTGAGGCGTTTTTGCTATTTTTAACTATGCTTTTAAGCCTCTGTTTAGATGGTTTTATTCTTAAATAAGTTGGACTCTAAAAGAGACCATGACCTCCGAGTTTGGTTGTTGGAGTTTCTTGGCCATTCTTCTCCAACACTACCTTTTGGAAAGGGCGACTAGTATCAATTCTATTTTATTGTAATTTTTGATGTTCAAAAGTAGGTATTTGAAATAAATGATTTGAATTTGACTTTTTTTTTTTTGTGGATGGGAAATCATCAAATGACCTCTCCCGCTCTGGCTGGAGCGGAAGGGAGTGTCAGACTCTTATTGACTAAAACCCACCCGTGTTCCTTCCTTAGCCTTTTATGTTCCGGGCCAGCGGTAACCCTTTCGAACAATCCCGCTGTTTGACTTTGACTTTGTTTCCGCATTTCTTCGAGATCAGTTAGGTAGGAAATGCTGGCGCCATCTAGTAGTAAAGTCTTAAAATATCTACTTACAGAAACAAACATCATTTAATTTCAAATATGTAGCCCTATGAAGGAAGATTGCTACAACGATTTTAGGTGATAATTTTGAAAATGACGACCTTGAAAGTCGAATTTTTGACCATAAAATATAAAATCAGCACAAGACTGGAGAATAAGTGGCGGAATTATTTGAATCACATTAGTAAGAAGTCCATTGTCATAAATGTTAGGCCATAGCTGTGGCTGAGTAAAATATATTCATAATGTGTCAAGTTAAATAGAAACCTCGTGTATATTATTTACATGTTAATCTAGGATAAGAGAAAACAATGTCATAGTCGTAAGTCTTGCTTTCCTGCGTAAGTTGTTACCTCTACTAAGAGAAATATGTAGAAATTCATAATTATACAAATTTAAGTTATATTAAGTTATACAGAGATCTATCTATCTATTACGGAAATAAATAAATACATGAAATAAGAAAATTAATAAAATGAGAGGTGCTAATAAGTTAAATGGGAAGTAGTAAACTGTCTTTGAGCTTACCTGATCAGATTATTTGTGCACTGACTACAGATTCTGAAACAATCAAAATTAGTGTGTTATAATTTAGCATGTAACTAATAGCATCAGAAGGTAAAATGATAATAACAGTGCTTGCAGTGGTTATCAAAGAAGAAAATACAGTGTAAATAACAGAGGACTATACACGTCAACTAAACACGATACAAATTAAAAACAAGAGATAAAGGAAGTCAATACATCTACGGAAGAAAAACCATTACAAGACTCGTCTAATCATAACAAAAACTGAGCTCATTTTAGCGAACGACACGCGTAATTTACGTGGGATCCATGTTTTACTCCGTGAGGAAGTGAATGAAGCTCCTCCATTGTTACCAGAACATTGTATTGTGACTGCAGCACATAACAACTATGAGTATATAATTGTTTTATTAGTTGTTGACGTTTCCGTAAGGACTGTCACGTCTTTGTGCTGATTGATCTTTGATTGTTTACGTTTAGGAAGTAAGGAGTTATGAATTTATGACACAGTGTTCAGTTTCAGTGTATATGTGTAACCTAGTTTTTGAATTAGATTCATGTATCGAAAGTAAATGATTCACGTTCAACTTGAGGAAAACCTCCATCGAAATTTGAAATTGGCAATGTTCTCTGACGTCAATAAAAATATATCTGACCATTGGGAAACACTAATGCGTAAAAGATTTGGGTAGATATTCCCTTTGATTTTTAGCCACAAAAATCACTGGTTAATTATATTATTTAGGTAAAGGACGGACTGAGTAATGAAATTATTCAACTTATGTTGTATTTCATTTCCCTCTGTGATTCATCATCTAAGTACCTAATTGAGAATTTGTTTTCCGTCATGTAGGTACCTTACAACTCGTAGAACTTCCTGAATCAGCACCCAAATTGCGTAATAACACACGATTAATTACAATCTCAATGATTTTGGAGGATATTATTGCTAATCCATTGCATCATTCGAAAAATTTGTGTGCTGAAAGCGTGAATAACGCAATGAATGTTGTTGAACTGCCAAAATGATAGCCATTGCTACTGTTACTGTGGTACGCAATTACCCCGCAGTTTTGTACCTACTAATAAACTATTTATTTCAATCATTGTGATCTAACTTCAAAACGAAGGTATATTATCTAATTAATATTAATAAGCACATCAAGCCAGCACAACAAAGCCTGCATAAAGGCAAGAATGCTTATTGTGACATTATATAAGGTTCTTAGATAACGCAACAATAGTAAAGTGTGGGAGACGGTGGATTCCCATATCTACACACGACTGTTTAAAAAAAAGTTTATAGTGAGGTGTAAGTAACGAAGAGATTAATAAAATTACTGAGACTGTTGCAACGTGGATTGAAGAAAGTAATTTAGGCTTTGTCCTTAAGTAGATAGGTACTAAACAGATTTCAATGGAAGATGATGGAAAGTAAGCAGCGATTGTTTTGGAGCCGTAACGATCCTCATTGAAAATTGTTATTTTATTGCTCTTCGCACGGTTATAAATTTTATTGACGTGGTATTAAGCCATGAAAGGCATTTGGGTGGCTATTATCGAAATAAGAATGTCCAGTTAACTTCTTGATTAAGCACTAGGGCCTGTAACTCCGTACGAAAAAAGCTTTAGCTTACCGAGTTACCGATATCACCTTAAAATTAAGGCCAGTTTCACTGATCACCTCGATCTGGACATCCAATCCTGTATTATCTACCATAGGATTTATATTTAGTGATTAGCCAGATTTCCGTCTGTTAGGTAAATTATTAGACTAAATTAAGTCTCCTGTCTCCACGGTATTGACATAAAAGTTAAAGGATCTCCTCCACAGGCGCGTTATTATCGGTCGATAATATCGGATGCGTTAATGCGATATCTGTTTTTAGAACATTTTATATTAGGACGGCCACGAAGTTACACAGTGCTGCTATAATAACGACGCAATAGAAGTAGGACGCTTGCTTTCCTTCGTCCTGGGATATACCGATATGAGTTTTTAGAACATTTTGTATTAGGACACATACGATCTTACACTCACCTGCGTTAATAACGTACCTGTAGTGTACACGTACACTTTAGAAATATCGGACGAAAAAATGGAGCTGTGTGGCAAGGAATCGGGACGTATTATCGCAATAATGCATCCGATATCATCGACCGATATTATCGCGCCTGTGGGGAAGAGCCTTAAATCTTCTGCAGTCTCGTCTATTATATTGCGACTTACCTAACACCTAGTTACCTCGACACTATTATCTCCTGGTGTTATATTGCACTAGTATATAAGTAGTGACAGTTTGCCAACAATCGCTCGTTACCCTTAATTGAGTGTTATGGCTTGCATGAAATGACAAGTAATTAACACACCTGTTCTGATTATTGTACCTTACTACTATCGTAATGTTGAAGAGAACGTTGTTTTTTGTAGAGATCTGCATTTGTAATACGGTGTAAATGCATGAAGTTATGGTTGTGATGCAAGCAAGATGTATTGTGCGTATACGATAGGTACACATTATGATTTTGCCAAAGACGAACATAGGTATATTTTATCTTTAATTTCTCAACGAGAAGGAGGTGGGAGCTTACTTTTGTGAGTGTAAGGGGAAGTTTGAAAGTGGCGCTAGTGACAGAAAAGTTTGAAAGTGACAGAAAAGAAATCGTTTGGCTTATGATCAGGAGGGAGGAAACGTATGTGAATATAAATATTGATGGATGGAGAGGGAGAGGAAGACCAAAGAAAAGATGGATGTATTGTGTAAGCATGGAATGTGAACGATGGATGTAATATGAAAGAGAAGAGAGTGATTCACCGTCCAATGTTTTCTTGTACAGACGCCAGCAGGTCAACCTACCCGAAACTGTCAGATTTTCCCAATCAACCTTGAACCTTATGCTTTAGCAATAAAGTCGAAAATCTATTAAAGAAATCTGACAGATTGTAGTAACTTGATGTGCTGGCGTCTGTACATTATGATTAAATAAAGAAATATTTGAATGATAGCGTGATGATTGACAGGTGAGAGTGGAAGAAGAAAACGTGTTGCCCGACCCCAAGTAACATGGGACAAGTACGGGAGACGATGATGATTATAAGATTTTCAAATCAGGTACCAACTGACTTGGAGCATGTCAAAGTATGATCTGTAGATTAAGTTTCAAAGTCGTGCTAGCTAAAAACTATAAAATTGTATGTCTATGATGTTGACACAAAAAGCAGCAACGTAAAACATAGAACTCACGATGTATAAGTTTACGTACTTGACCGATTTTGGCGCGAAGTTACCATCACTATGTAAACCGTTCGTTACGCCTTGCGCAAACCGCGGCCGTTTGCAAATTATTGCAATTATACTATTTATTTACACAAACTATCGCATGTGAAGGATTGTGTGGTAACTGGATAGTTATTTAGCTCTTTATACTGTAGGGACGTCCCTTCTGATATGAACCATAAATATAATTGTTTAATATGATTGACCCAATTGAATTACCAATGTCTCATTACATGCCTACAACTCAAAGAAACAGCAGATTGAAATACAATTGAGACAAATATAGACGTGTCCCGTGATATAGTACAAAACTTGGAGTATGGGCAATTGGGCATGTAATTTGGAGGAATGAAAAGCATGTGCATTGTGCATGTGACAAGAAAAGTGAAAAAAAAAGACTAAATAAAAGTGCAGACCAAGAAAATACAGTCTGATTTAGGGGCAGATAGTAGGAACGGCTACGAAGGAAGAAATACGGCATACAGTTGAAATAAAAACCACCCCGGTGTTCCATCACAGCTACGCCGGGGGTCGCGGGAACGTACGATCCTTCCGCAACCCCCGACTGGTGCCGGCCCGCCGCTGCGGGTCAGGTCAATGAGGTGTTTGACTCCCCCCGTGACGTCTGAGAGGGGCGTGCGTGGAAAACTACGCGGTACACCTCGGGTCCTGATGTGTGGGGGGCGCCCCTGGAACCATTTAGGGAGGCTGGAAGAGGGCATTGTCCACCCTCCGCAGACGCCCCCGCTGCGGGCCGGGTGAGTGTACGAGATCTCCCTCTCTCTTTCCGCATTGAGTTGAAATATTGCTCCTAACTTCAAATAAATTGGGGTAGGTAAGGGCACCAGGATGATGATAAACCTGGTAAATACTTATTTATTTATTTAACCATTTATGTACACACATATAAACAGACAAGTAAAACAGAACAGAAAAATAGGTACAAAGGTGATGCTTATTTCATAAGAAATCTCTTCCAGCATACCTGCGATAGGACAATTAATAGAGAGATGTAGACAGCGTGTGAAAGATTAAAGGAGACAAAATAATACAAGAAATCTAAAAACAATTCTCTTAATAAAACTAAACAAGTATTATGAGAATATACTTACATACATACAAACAAACATACATATTTCTAAAATAAATATCACTAGAATTTTAATAAATATAACGTAATCAAATAATAAATACAAACACAACTATGATAAGGTGGAAAGATAGTGTTCTTTTACTCTTCTTTTGAAAACTGCAACAGTTTGGCAGTCCCTAATTTCAGGCGGTAGTGAATTCCACAGCCGCACCGCGTGCACTGTGAAGGAGTAGGAGTAGAAGTCGGTGGAGTGTATTGGAATGTAATCGACACATACCTATCTAAAACAAAACTTCAAAAGTCTAAATTCAAGAAAGCGGAATTCGCATATAACCAACGCAATCTTTTAAGTTAAGTAAATTCAAGCTTAACTTAAAACATTGCTTTGGTTCTGCTGGAAACATAATATGATGCAAACATGGAATTCCGCTGCGATTCTTGCAGAGCATCGGACCACACTTAATTAATAACAACAATAATACACAGTTGTATTCCTGCGCCGCATATGGCCGACAGTTCAGTGTTCGCGGTTTGTGTCCGTCGATACCACCCTACGCCTGTGTTGTTAAGCTTACACATAACGACGTCAATGGTCTTAGCTTCGATCGGTGGAGAATATGTGTAAACCTTTAGCTTTTGTTGTTAAGTATGGTAAGGAGGTTAGAATTTTATAAAATTGCTTCTCTAGAACTCAGTTGAGGCGCTTTCAAGACGACGCGGTCATTTTGTCGGCGGAGATTTCCATACGTACGATCATCCGGAAAAAAATTCCATCATCTGCTCAGCGCCTTACAGAGGTGATGAAATATATTTTAAATGAGAATGCCAAAAGCATGTAGTGATTGTATGGAAGTCCCCAGATAAGCAGATGACTGAGAATTAGTTAATTATGAAATCGTTAGATACTACAAGGATAAGGCTCTGTCAAAAATCAAAATGCCAATATTTGCACAAGAACTTCCTCAAGCTAACGCGAGGAAAATTGATGAACCGAAGGTCATCGTACCTGAAAAGTCCTTAGCTTGTATAACCATATTAGTATTCGCATTATATAGTGATGACAAAGACTTAAACGTAATTCGAGCACTACCCAGCTGATGTCTTGAGGACGACCTTGTCACGGAAACAACGAACCTAGTTGCTGAGTTTACAAAATATTCACTAACAAAAATGATTCATTCATTTCTCTGTTACACATGAATGGACAACGAGTAAACACAGAAAAAGAAACCCTAAGTCAATCATGACAGGTTTCGATTCTCAGTGAAGACGTAAGCAAACTTTCTGTCGATTTGTGCTCGAAAAATATGAATCACAGAGAGATTGCCAAACTTGTAATTTTCTAGGTCGATTGTAACTATGACGTTGCTATTGAATCCGCCATAGCTGACGTAAATATAATAATATGCAATTATATAACTAATTGCAGCGAGATATGACGAATACAGACGAAAATTATTAGAGATAATGAAACGGATGTTAACTGATAGCTTCAGCAATGTTGCATTTTGCACTTGTCCAAGTGCATAATTACAGCCGATTTTATTCAACAGCGTGAGAAAATATGCAATGCATCAACAACTAACCCACTTGCAGCTCTAGAAGTTATGAGGAACCAAGGACTACTTGAAAATCTGAAAGGTTTACACTTTTATATGATACAAAGAAATGATGGATGGATTGTGTGAAAGATGATATAGAAAGAAAAAAGCGCCTGTCTGGGTTCAAACTTACGACCTACAACTCGTAAGTCGCTAGGCCACCACTGCTCTACATACACAGTGAAATTCTTTTATCACTACGATTACTGTGAAATTCTCATATTTTTATAATGCAAACTAATTTAGTAGTAAGTTTGTGCAAGACTGCAACTTTCGTAATCGTTGTACTAATGTTTTAAGTGTAAATAACTGCACGTCATTATTACCATAATTATCGCAATCATTAACTAAGTGGGTTTTGTTTCGGCTATGGACAAACAAGTTAAAGTGAAAAGCTTTATTTCACCATAACAATATTGATATGTATGCTGGGTGAAGCAACAAATGCATCCATGTTGTTTTGAGGGAAGCACAAAACCGTGAAGACTGGTATAATTGCAAGGTCATCATAATTTCAGGAGAGAGCTTCACTGCTGGACTTAGGCCTCCCCAAGAAATGCTACTTCGATCGGTTTTGTGCTTTTCGCATCCAGCGGATTCCTACGGCCTTCACCAGGTCATCGGTGCATCTTGTGGGAGGCCTTTCGGCCCCATCGGGTATCTGTTGTGCGAGCAATGCCCACTGCCACTTAATTTTGGCAATTCTTCCTTGGTTAAGGTTCTCCTATGGATCTCTTTATTTCTGACTTGACCCGCTCCATAGCTTTAAATGCAAGTTTGGGTCTCTGCTGGCGTGGTAGTTAGCAGTGGGCCATTCTGGGTTCAAATGACGATGAAATGTAAAGTAGGAAGTTAGGTATTTACATACGTTCCTGTGCGAGTCCTATTATATACCTATTCTTTTTTTTCTTTATTTAAAGAAACAACAATTTATTTAATTTTTGGAGTGTCTAAACAGTTTTTATATTGCGTGTACTTTGTTTTTAGTAAGTACATGAAGATCTACTGATGCTAATGATAGCTATGTAATTGATGTACAATTATATTGAATTTGAATAGACAACTCCGCCCGTTGCGTTGCTCTCTATATCTAATTAATCCATTTCTCTCAACTGTACTTGCGTGAGAAGTTTTTTATCTGCCGTAATTTAATTGAACATTGTAATTAGTCCAGTTTAATATTTTTTAACCTCTAACTTAAATGTTTAAAGAAAGCAGTATACTTAATCTTGGATGTCATTCGGTTCCATAAGTAAATGTTCCTTCCTTAAGCTAACTTGTCGTTTTTAGGGTTCCGTACCCAAAGGGTAAAACGGGACCCTATTACTAAGACTCCGCTGCCCGTTTGTCACCAGGCTGTATCTCATGAACCGTGATAGTTAGACAGTTGCAATTTTCATATATGATGTATTTCTGTTGCCGCTATAACAAAAGATACTAAAAACAGAATAAAATAAATATTTAAGGGGGGCTCCCATACAACAAACGTGTTTTTTTCAGCGTTTTTGCCTTGTGGTACGGAACCCTTCGTGTGCGAGTCCGACTCGCACTTGGCCAGTTTTTTACATACACGTGTTTAAGTGACAAGAAAGAAGTCATTTTATTCTTTCCTTCTTCTTTTTCGTCAGTTTTTGTGTTGAACCAATTTTCATAAAGATGTCATGGGATCGTCCATTCTCATTGTTATGACGACTCTTTCTTCTTCGCTTCGCTCTTGACAGTAGTCGTGGTCACGATTAATTATGTCCAATCGCAGGTGTAGTCGTTGCCCGCCTCACAATCTCTCTCCATCTGGTATCTGTCAAGGCTCCTATACACATGCCGGCGGCACAGCCGTCGGGTTTTGCCTCGCAGGTATGCCGCCAGCATCATTTCGTTTGTGCGGTAAGCCCGGCTGCTCAAATACCCGCCGGGTATGCCGCCGGGCTTGTTGGCGGCATGCCCGCCGGCACAGTGTGTAGGAGCCTTAATTTAGATGGCAGTTTAGTGCTTCTTCTTTGCACTTGGTTAAAAACGCAAACAAACAACGCACTTGCAGCGAAAGTTACCAGACAAAACAATTGTGTTGTAATCAATTCCTTTGTTGATTGATTACTAACCCATACATAGTAAACTGTATACTTTCTAAAGAAATATGTGCATAATCTAGATAAGAGTGTCAAAAATGTATAGGTAAGTAAATTAATAATATAATAATGGTCAATAATTGAATGGCCAATAAATCATGTAGATGCTGGATGTTATCTGCGCGGGCGCACCTTATCATCCATCATGAATTTCATAATACTGCCGTTGAAACTTCGAAAGTAAAGGCTTCCGCGGCACGATGTATTTTAGGAATATCTTTTTATTGATTAACTTTATTGGTTGAATAAAAAAACGTGTAGTTGCGGGTTTAGCTAGGTTCGAAGAAACAATATGCAGTTCAATTTCGACTGTTGTCAAGTAGATAGATAGATCCATATTATAAATTCGAAATATTATAAATTCGAAAGTAACTCTGTCGTCTGTCTGTATGTTACCTTTTCACGCCTAAACCACTAAACGGATCTCGATAAAATTTGGCAGAGAGATAGATTGCATCCCGGGGAAGAACAGAAGGATAGCTTCTATCCCGATATTCCCACGACATTTAAGGCTCATTCAAACAGGCGCGTCACGCGATAAAATCGCGCGCGAGCGCGACACAAAGGCTCCGCAAAGTCGCGCAACGAGCGGTGCCTTTGTGTCGCGCGCGATTATATCGCGTGTCGCGCCTGTTTGTAGGAGCCTCTGTGCGGGTGAAAGCGCGGGGCGCTGCTAGTTTATATCATAAAAATTATAGACACCTATAAATGTAGAAATTTTACATAGGGAAACACAATGGGCGGTCTTATCGCTAAAAGATGCAAAAATTAAAGATCATACAAGAGAAAGAAGCTGCTCAAAATAGTATAAAAAACCATTAGGTAATAACCAGACAGGTAGGTCTAAAAATAAAACTAATTTAAGATTGAAAAAGCACGAATCATGAATTCATTACTTAACAGTCCAAAGTTATAATTATTAAAGGAATGCCGGGCGTGGTCTCAATCATATTCAAATGTAGAATTTGTTGAACGAAACGCTATGTTCTCCGAGCAAAAAATAAACTATTGATTGATACCTGTCAAAATATGCAAAATATGTAGTTTACAAGCAAATAATGCTAAGCAGTTTTTTGCCTAGAGCCTTCTTACATCACATAATGGCCTGACTAATCGAGATGTTATAGAAGCCTCTTATTTTATATTCAACTAGCTGCGCCCCGCGGTTTCACCCGCAGAAGTATCGATCCCGTGGAAATATTGGGATAAAAAGTAGCCTATATGTTAATCCAGGGTATCAACTACCTCCATACAAAATTTTATCAAAATTGGTCCAGCCGTTTGAGCGTGAAGAATTAACAAACATAAACACACACACCCCCCACACACACACACCCCCCACACACACACACCCCCACACACTCACAAACATTCGCCTTTATAATATTAGTGTGACTAGCTTCTGCCCTCGACTTCGTCCGCGTGAAACTTCTTGTAGGTACCCGACCCACCCCGTACCATCGCAACGTCTGCACGCGCTATTACTTCGTTTTCACTTAGGGTTCTTTCGGACAGTTTTTCTTTTTGCTCGGCTCCTAAGGGTACTAGCCTAGCCTAAGGTGCCTATTGCCTTCCTCAGGAATTGGGCTATCAAATGCAATTTTTTTTTTTTAAATCCGTGTGGTAGTTCCAGAGGTTAGTCCGTTCAAACAAACAAACTTTTCAGCTTATAGATGACTACCAGCGCCCCGCGGTTTAACCCGCATAAGTGTCGATCCCGTGGGAATATCGGGATAAAAACTATATCCTATGTCCTTCCCCGGGATGCAATCAATCTCTCTGCCAAATTTTATCGAAATCCGTTTAGTGGTTTAGGCGTGAAAAGGTAACATAGAGACAGACAGATATACAGACAGACAGAGTTACTTTCGAATTTGTAATATTAGTATGGACTAGGTACCTAATGTGGTTAAATGTAGATCAAAAAGGTAAGCGCAGATTGCACTTTACGTCAACGCTGCTTTGTTTAGAAAATAATACGAAATAACACAATGCGTCAACTTACCTAAAGATAAATTATATTATGTAGATACGCTTATGGACTTACTTTTGTTCGTTAAAACCGCAAAACAAGTACCTACGAGTATACATCACGAGTTAAACGAAAAGCCGGAGTGATAAATAGGAATCCATTACTTACAGACAGTCTTCCTGACCTGGACTTTCTAGGCAGTGGGCTGTATATCCAGTGCCGGATTAGCCCATAAGCTAATTAAGCAATTGCTTAGGGCATCACGTTCTGCCTCGCCCACCATGAGGCAGAAACAGCACCGAAACAGTATTTGCCAGCACATGAAAGGCAAGGCTCTTAATCAGCAAGATATAACAAGACCCAAAAGTCACTAGAGATGTGCGCCAATCTTTACAAATCGCTCGTCGATGTTTAGGAAAAATACGAGGCGACTAGTGGATCGGGCCTACAAGCGTGGATTGCTTAGAGGGCATCAAGTAGTCTTAATCCAGCACTGTGTATATCAAGCGTTGTCCTTGCCACACCCGAGTGCAGACTTTGACGATAGAATAACACTGTCAGTTGTTTGAAGGCAAGCTTACAAAATATTATGAAACCCTGGAGTGTTTGCAAGATTTAGTACCTACTGCAGTTATCACTTGTACTGTACCTTCTGTATCGAATGCAGCTAATTCATATTACAGTAGGGTTCATGCTACGACTCATAGCCTCCTGTATATCAGGATACTATAACCCTGTAATCTTAAAATCAGAGTAGGAACCACTTCAAGTGTATTTTATAAAGAGAAAACGCAAAATTGTTGCGGACCCCAGGCATAATCAGCCTAAACGGTTCTACTGCTGGGACACAGGCGTCCTTTCTATGAGAGGCATCAAAGCGATATTAAATAGAGAACTGAAGAAAGATATTTCAACGCAACATAGTGGCGCTTGTCCATAAAGATAGACGATCGCAGTTATTCCAATTCCAAAACAGATACCGACTTTTAAGTAAATACGGCTACACTTCGCTGGCCATCTAAAACAAAATTCCGCATTTCTATTACTAAATTAGAAGCAGGGCGATGCATCTTATTATGTAACCGCAAGTGGACGGCATAGCTTAGATGTGGAACGTCGACAGCCGCGCGGAATGCCCAAGTTCATCCAACCTGCAGTTTCACGATCGTGACTCGAATGACGGAGCGAAAACCACATTCTTCATACTTTATACCTCAGTTTTACAAACATACCTTGTATGGGAATACGGCGATATATGTCAGTTTTGTCTAAGGGAAATCGGACCAGCTTTTGTGGCAACACTGCCAATGGCTGCTGAAGAATGTGTGAACGAACATTTACTGTTCTCACAGTTCCAAGAATGTCTAACTAAAGGTTTATTATTACATACACATTACCTACTTGTAGCAAAAGAGCAGTTAGGAATTTCGTGCAGTTTTGTAAACATTTTCTCTCATCGGTATTGATAACATGTGGGTAATATTATATTGACGTAAATTCCATTTCTTAAATTAGTCATAAAGGATACAATATGTTCAGTTTGATTATGTGACGTTCTCGCAAAATGAGCAATTAATTACTTGCATATTGTTCAAATAACAACCTAAACATTTAATACGGCTTGACACGCGACGATGGGAAGAGACCAGACGGAATGACCATAATGCCCTGGAGGTTAAGCAGACCTTTGGTGTAGGATGCAACATGTGTCGAAACCCTTGCTCCATCCCATATTCCTAGCACGGTGGGTGCAGGAGCGACTGTTGCAGATGCAGAAAACCTCAAACGTCGAAAATATTCCAAACTGATTGGAAGTTATATGTTCGAGCCGTTTAGGGTTGAAACACTAGGGCCATGGGGTCCGAGTGCCCACTTGATATTCCTAATTTCCTAGATATCACCAAGCGGTTGGTCGACACATCACGTGACCAGAGGGCCGGCCTATTTCTTGGCCAAAGAATCAGCATCGCCATAAAAGCTAGCCTTTTGGGCACTGTTCCTGTTGTCAGCGATGCGACGAATTTTTGATGTCCTATGATTCATTTGCTTCTGTTTTCATATATGTACTTATATATTATTATTTTAAGTCTGTTAGTTTATATTATTTAATTAATATCTTGAAAAATCACTTTTTAAATTTCGTTGCCAGGATTTAATACCTATTAGTTCGTTCTCGGCCCTATAATACAAGACATTACCCTAAGTTTGAGAAGCAGACCAATGACTGGTAACTAAAAGCCTTGACATTTTAGATGCTATTAGTACTAACACTAGTACTAAATGTCAGTTTATTTTCGTAGCTAAGAAATACAAGAATGTACGAAAACCTACGAAAGGTTTTATGTCACTTCATGTAAGGGGCAAACAAATACGAAGCACCTAAAGTGTGAAACAAATAAAGGCCACTCGTTTCTTCACCTTGAAATACAAATATTTTGATAACAAACAAAATCAAGATTCATTAAACAAAGTCTCTCAAGGTTTGTGGTAAACACATATTAATGTCAAAGTAGAGGAAAGTCGATTGGCAATACACGGAAAAGTAGGAGCAAATCAAAGGACGAAGCCTTCCTCAGAATGCTTAAAGAATGTTAATTTAGCGTAGCAGTGTAGGCTCTAAAGGCATTAGACAAAATATGAAAGAAGTTACAGACAGATCAAACATGGTGAAAAACTCGCACACAGTAACGCCTTTTAGAACTGAACCCAGGGTGAAGCAATCTAGGACCATCCGACTCCACTACAGTCCAAGAGATATTTAACCTAACCCGTAAAAAAACTTTATGATGGATTTTCATTACCAGTGCACCTTCTGGCCATAACTATCCTAAATGTAGTGTAACGGTAGCGTGCGCGCAATAAAAACATTAGCGTTATTTGTGGAAATCCCTGCACTAAAGATAACAATGGCATTAGTAGGGACAGATTCAATTGTCACTTTTTTTACGTAGAAATAAATATAGTCTATATTCAATTGTAATAGTTTTGCAGCCTAATTAATAGAATAAAATCTATGAGGTATGTACTACATAAAAGGTATACGGACGTACTTGATATTTATATACTTGTTTTAGTTATGATAGAAAAGCTTTCAAAATAATAATAATACCACATGAAACACCTATCTTAAATCTTTCTCTTTTATAACAAGTGAATTCTAGCTAGATAAGAAAATTATTAAAGTAAATGAGAAAGGATCTTAGGATGTAAATGATCCTAATTAAAATGAGAAAGTCATATCTACGGCATTTGTAGTTATAGGTGATAGTAATTACATAATAGGTCCTAGTCCTAGAAAGCTGTTCGTTCCAGGACTTGGAGAAATTAATTGGACTCCCATCGCAAGTATTTTCCCAGACTAGAATAGGTAATCAAAGAAGACAAGGAAGTCTAGCTGCAGAACCGGTCATTAAAGAGCAAATGCAAGGAAGCTTCTCAAGTTCTTTAATAATCTCTATGTAAGTAGCATCGATACCATCGGATACTTTTACAAATAGTTTTTCAAGACTGCATGATATTTCAAACACTATGCAGTATGCATTTATGTTTGTTTTACTAACACATTGTGAGTTTGTGAGGTAGCACCTTTCTACTTGTATACCGTTCGCGTCACGAAGTTCGCGGAAAGATTAACTGACTCATTATTTAATGAAGTAGGTAGTACTGTACGGTGTACCCACGTTTCTAAAAGAAACTGGGGGCCTACTCTCTAAGCCTGTCAACGAAGATACGCCCATCAAAAATTAATTGATCCGTCAAAACAAGTGTCAAATTCCATTTTTCGGACGGGCAAATCACATCGGCCGTAGGCACTACTGTCGAATCGTGTTGTCATTGATTCTTAGTTCGGAAATCGAACTAACCTTATGTCCACGACTTCGTGGAAACTACAGACCTCGTGCTGAGGGAGTAGACCTTCTGAGCATTAGTCGAACAAAAATGGTTAAAAATTATCAGTTACAACCGCAGTGCCAATAATACCTTTTTCTGGAATAGAGAAGAAACAAAAGTTCTGTGAAATAGAAGTCAAGAAGTGAAAAATTTTAAAATTTTATAGCCGAAGTAAGATAATATAATATGCAATCTAACACGTTCTCACAACAAAGACCAATTGAGAGGAAATGCCGCGGCAAAAAATGCTGAAGATTTGAAAAGAACTATTGTTATCACGTGGCTTTTGCTAACTGCCGGATTCGACACGGTTATTTTTCACGTGGCAACCGTAATAACGTAATGTTACACGTGCCTGTATATCAGGTGTTAATCTTTGGAATGTTCAGTAGGTTGGTGGCTTGGTAACGTTATTATGTGTAATTGAGCGGCTTGTTGGTAACTTGGAAATAACTGGTAAATAATTGGGAATTAATTTATCATGTTATAGAGGTGTTGAATGCTTAGTGGACTTGAGTTTTGACAAGATGGATTTCCGAATATCATCCTTTTCATAAGCCCTACTCTACTCTATCTTATGCTTGACTCCGTCCTACAAAGCTCATGTAGCTAGAGTCAGCCATTTTGGTTACCAGAATAAAGCTAAAGTAACCCTGTGTTTTTTTTATGGTTTCTTCTATTTTTATCATCAATTTCGGTTTTCCGTTTCTTCACTATCAATTTCAAAATGGTGTTCTGTTTCAGATAAGCATCAATATGGCTTCTTTTAAAACGTCACTTTGATATTATTTAGCAAAAGCAATATATCACGAGTTCGAAGTTATTTAATTGTTTCTGTAAAATGAGATAAAGATAATAAAATTCCAAACTAGAAATATATGCATAGATTGAGCAGGTTTCATTTGATTAGATAACGCGGCAGGATTTGATTTCCTTAAATACGACTTGAGACACGAATTCAATTTGTTACTACTTATTGTGTCTGCAGGACTTATTTTTCTTCTTTTCCTGTCGATAGTACTCTTCTTCGATATTTGTATATGTATTGATTGAGCCCAGTAGTTGGCCACATTGGTCGCGTCATCATTGGCATCCTTTAGCTCATCCGAGGTGCAGTTGAACGGGCACTTAGGACACTCCAGCAAGTGAGGTATGGTCTGATTAGAAGCACCACACTCGCACTGGGTATTGGGTGGGTCAGTGTTTCAGTAATCCCCCACTTCGACAAACTATGTCTTGCAGCGGCTTACTTGGATACGCAATCGATTGAGAGCTTTCCATATCTGCAGGATTGATTTCATTATATAAATATTGTTATTCAATGCTTCAATGTCTACATGTAACAAAAAATACAGACGAAAGAAAAGATAGTATTGCGTGAGGTTATTTTTAGGCTTTTAGAGATGATGCTCATTCAATTATAAGCGAACATCTTTAAGAGAATTTGGGATTAACGACATATAATGTATAAGCGCTTGAAGAGAATGCATCTACCGACTTGAAAATTCTGCAAGCCTTTCCACATTACTTCTCCAAATGTTCTTGGATATGGAGAAAGGTGGATTACAATTTAATCAACTAAACAGGAAACTGCAATCAATTTTTGGGTAGGGTTTGGTCAAAACAGTATCAAGAATACAAGGAAGAATAACATCATTTGGTTTGGTTTAGGTATTTAATTTCTTTATTTAGCAGCATTTCTTTGCTACGGTATTGACTTCAAAGCTTATCAGTTATCAGCCATAAAGCGTATACTATACCTATGTACATTTTCTTTTCATGGTTATCAATATCAAGGACTTTAAGAATGAAGGATTTCTTTAGCGGATAATGAGAATTTTCACGGGTTTTATGCATGTTTATATTGATGTAATAGCATCGAAGTAATAAATATGACTGCTTACTTGGCAACTGCTAAGAAAACCCTTAAGAACTTTACTTACTTACTTAAAGTTTTCTACACAAAAATATTTTTGACTAGGTACATAAATATACCCAATCATTCAAAATCGAAAAGCTGTTGATAATGATGGCCCTACCATCAAACCGTTAAGTTTCGGGTCAACATCTCATAAGTAGGTGTGAGACAAACAAGTGTAAAGTCCACTTTCACGTAAGTAACATTAAAATATCGACTCAAAGTTAGTACATGTGCTTATACTTTATTTCGGACAAAAAACTGTTTTGGGAATTGGACCCACATTGGTCAATAACTGTGATGGAATTGTAAGTCCAAATATAGGGCACCTTCCGTGATCCGGATCACGATTTCCTGTAATGACATGATCAAATACCTATCTAGTGTAATGGATAGTTTACGGTTTTACTCAATGAGTCACAATTTTGTTTTGTAGGTCTGAATTCTGAAAACTGACACCTGAACAAACAAATGTATTCACAACGTTGGACAACCTACATCCCATATGTTGCCGAATAAATTCGTTAAATATATCTAGGCCTTCTAGGCACCTACTATTTCTTAGCAAGTTTTAATAACCACCAAAAAAAAAAATAACGGTCCTCTGACATCATTTTGTAAATAGTACTTACCGCGCGAAGCAATAACTAAAATCCTTCACAAAGTTTGCACAAAACCAAACTGTTTATAACAGCATCTATCCCTCTATCGCTTAAATAAAGAGAAGATAATAGCACAAACACAAAACCAGGAGCACTTCACTAATATCGACTGGATTAATTTGAATATCGAACGTCAACGTATGTCGCGCTAGTGCGCGGGCGCACCGACTACAACGGACTGGCAAACAGGCTTCAATCGAAGGCTGTAGCTCTAGAGATGAGGACGCGAGACGTTTGCGTAACCGATGCCGATTGGTCCGATGCGATCGATTTATTTATTACTCGATAAACTCGAATAAAGTTGATTGATAATGGGTGGTGAATGACTTGTTGCGGACATGTAGCTATTAATTTTAGGAGTCGTAAAAAAGTTTCTCAGAGTATTGCAGATCATAATAGTCTGCAAGCTATTTATGCAACCAATGGCCAGTTTTATGTTTTTCTCCAAGTAATAGTAATTACCTACCTGCTAACCGGTAGATAGAAGGATTCAAATACTTAATTACAAATCTCTGATTTTTAATTAAGCTATCTTTTTTGTCAATATTACATTATTTAGTATATATTAGCTGTAATTTTGGTCTAGCAAATTAAAAACCATAGGGTAGTTCCTACTTTATTTTTCCACAATCCAGAACTGGTTTCACGGCACGCAAACTTAGAACAAAAAATTTCAACCGTATACTCTATGGTTGGAAGAAAAGAACATGGCAGGTCTCCTCGCTCCCTTCATTCATCATTCTTCACCCCTCTTACACCCGGTGCCAAAACTATAGACAATTTACAAATGTCACTGTCAAATGAAGGCGGTTGACGGCTAAGTTTTTGAGTTTTTCGCTACCGCCATTAACCGCCATTACAGTTTTATTGTTGATCGAGTAGTCTGCGAGTCCTCTCAGTGATTTAAACTGTAATATTTTGCATCGGTAGTGCAAGATGTGCAACAAGTGTTGTATCGAACATTGTGGTGCTAAACGAAAGGTCGTTAAAATGCATCCGTTTCCTTGTAGTGAGATACGACTCAAAAAGTGGCTTCTGAGCATTAACAGTGATTATTTGCGTAGCTTAAGCGCGCAACATCTTCAAAAACTAAGTGTTTGCCAGAAACACTTTGAAAAAAGGTTCATCAGTGAGAAGTATCGGCTCAAAGTTGGTTCCTATCCAACATTGTTTTCAGCTGATGAAATTACCTCTGGAATACCAACTAAAGTTGACGAAGGTTCGTAAATCTCTTTCCAGAATGCAACTTAGGGCTTACAATAAATTTAAAATTAAATAAAAAAAAAAAATTTGAATAAGTAGATATTTGTTGTGTTTCTCAGTAGTTCCCCGGTAATTATATCGATGAGCTCATCTAAGAGCTTATTGGTTTTTTGCAGCTATATCAGCAAAAAAAAATTGAGATTCGAATACAGTACCAACGGGGTAATTGAGGCTTCTGTGTGAGCCTTTGCCAAAAACTCAAACCTAAATTAAAAAAAAAAAAACGAACTGTCATGTTCTAAACTTCTAACTTTTGACAATCTCTACTAACCATTTTTAGGGTTCCGTACCAAAATGGTAAAATGGAACCCTTATGGTGAGACTCAGTCTGTCTGTCTGACACAGCTGGATATCTCAAGTACTACTAGTGCTATCACCTTGGAATTTGGAATAGTTTTAGATGACGTTTGCCCAACTATTTTGCAAATAAGAAAGAAATAAAAATATATGTATATTTTTTGCAACAGGGACTGAAAGGGGTCTGAAAAATTCGAAGTGGAGCTACTACAGCCTGTGGGGTATCACATGAAAGAGCGCAGTTTGCACATTCTCAAACATTTTTTCTTTTTTTTTTTGGTCGCATAGTTTTCGACTTTTGATGAAAAATGTAAAAAAAATACCGTTATATCTCCGAAGTTTGCAAAGAGAAAAATTTGAAATAATTCTATGCGATAGAAGTTTATGTAAAGATTACAGGAAAAATAAAACAAAGTCTATAAATAACACACTTTTTCAGAAATCATCAACAAAAGTTACATTAGTTCCACTATCGGTCAAGAGATGGCGCTGAGATAAAACTGCAATATTCTACACCGCAGTGGACAGTGTTAAAATTCTCTGACTAATATAGGCCTCGCCGATGAAAAATTAAAAACATTTATGATGGTACGGAACCCTCGGTGCGCGAGTCCGACTCGCTCTGGCTTGGTTTTTTCTCTATGGGAGGGGTCGTCTGATACGTAGTACCTATCTCTAAGTAGTCTGTGACTGGTTTTAAAAACAAAGTCAAAAGTAGCTCACAAAGTTAACAAACCGCAAGAAAACCATTTCTATTTGACTATAGAAGTTGAAACGTTTTACTGAATATAAATAACCAGTTAGTTATTTTATAAGTGCGTTGGGGTCAAGAATGCACACTATGAATGGAATTGACCAACTTTAAACATTGGCGAGGCCTATATATATAATTTAATATAGCATCTAACAACAAAAATAAGCCGTATATTTTTAAGTCGTACAACGGAATAGAGTCGGTAAAAAACAAATGAAAAATGTCTCAATTGTGTTGCTATTTTTCAAAGAGCATGCCTTTCCGACATTTCCGTTACTTTCCAAAGCTCAAGTGTTAGCAAAAAGTTTCGACCCGTTCTAATTTCGGATCGTATAAAAATGGCGCCTCACTAAAGTCAATAGGCACTAGAAATAGCGGCTTACATTATCACCGGCGTCCTCGCGGCATCGGCAACACCTGCACACAGTGCATACGAATGTTATCAGCACACATTGAGTGCAAACACTACTCGATTCCCCACTGAGCTAAATACCTACGGAGCAACTGAAGATCCCATTGTCTTAATGCCACTCAACATAATTTTGGGATACTTACAGCTTATTGCCAAGTCGTGCCTTATTCAACTGCCATACAATAAACAATAATAATACAATGTATTGTTCAATAAAAAAAAACAATTGTGTTCATCTCATTGTGAAAAAAGTGGATTTGAATTAAGTAGGTAATGACAAACGGGCTCTTAACGATAACTTGAAGTCCTTCAAGATGCTGACCGCTTCTTGTTGGTACCGAAGAATGTTAATGATTTAAGTATTTAAATACTAAAAGAATTTTAATGACCACACAAATTCGGCATAATATGTCTGATAAATAATTGATTGTTCTAGTAGGTGATTTTTACAATGGTAAGAGACAGAGCCGTGGGAAATTTTTGGTATAACTGAAGAATTACAGTCTTCTAAGCACACATTAGATATGCTAATGAGCTTAAATATTCCTATTGGATTTATTACTCAAGCGAAATGGCAAGTATAAAACGACCAAGGCTGAAAGAAGAAAAGATCACATTAGATTATGAAACGTGGTGTTCAGTTTGACATAAAATCTATAACTTAGCTAAACTTCAACTTGGAATGCTCCTGTCTAAACAAGAGCGTCTGCAAATAATCCACAGAGGGGTGCTGAAATGTGTTCAACATCAATTATCGCGCACAGTATGTAGCAACGTGACACAATATTTACAGTAAAACCATAATTTAGCAACGAACCACTGGCATAAAAGCAGTCAGTAGTGTAATCAAACAAATTAAAGTCACGTCTCGAACAGCGACGTAGAAAGCCTCGCAAGACAAACGATAGCTGACAGACGTAATAACTCGGAATAACTAGCATTAGCAGGCGCGAACAAATACAATACATATTACACGGATGTAATTATATTTACGGTGATAGACTCGCTAATTTGTTTAAAAGGAATTAAAGGAAGAACAGTATCTACAGAATATTTCATATATCCGCAGAATGGAATAGTGGTCAGTAAAATGTGATTGGACACAAAGTTCGGGTAGAATTGTGTCATTTTTATAATCGTATGACTATGAGGATCTCCAGCAATAGAGTAGAATAGAAAACATTTATTTCAGACAGGAGTCCATAGGATTAGTAATAATTTTAGTAGGTTATAGACAGATATAAAATTAGAATTCAGCGTGGAGCTTCATCCACATTCGTAACATCGGGAATAACCTACACAACAAAATGTTGCACTTTCAGATTGTAGTTAAATAGGTACATACATCGGCTTCGATCTTGAAGAAGAAATTCACGTGCTCCACAAAGGGTCAAGTCAAATTGAAAAACAACAGAGATCTAAAGATAAACATGAAGGTTTATTTCAGAAGTGTTGCATGCATGTGTCAATGACGTAGACGATGCAGAGCGCTAACCAACAGCTGAGGTCAACAACATTTGGATAATTGTGTTAGATAGGTTCTATTTTGTGAATGCGTCGATTTGGAACGAAAAGGCGTGGGTTTGGAATTTAGAACTAATCTGTTCCAACAAATATCAAGACGTATTCAAATGTTTGAAGGCAATGTCGTTGGCGTTGTCAAGATCGCAAAGTGATATTGTGGTTACTTATTTATATTCTGTGTAAGTGCTAATTTAGTTTGTTGAAGATAAAGCGCACAATACAGGCAATTTATTCATAAGCTATCACTTAAACGCGGATGCAGAATAATCTGTTACAATGATATATTGTTTATCAAAGCCACTTTAACAACTAACAAAACAGAAATGGCCAACATTCCACGAAATCTCTACAAAACGGACGTTACGCATGCTTTGTTAATAACATGGAAAGTAGCAAAGAAATGTTCCCAGACTCGTTAGAATTAAATGTTATCTCATTCTGGATAATATAGAGAAAACAATGAACATACGAGACTTATGCAATGAGCTCGTAATATCTGAGAACTGAGGACAAAGATGTACGGACTGATTAACTGTTAATAAAATAATAGTTATGTAGTAAAGTAGTGAAGTCATGTAATTTTCTTATATTATATCCGTCTTCGTAAAGATAGCTGATGTTATGATGATCGTACTTTCTAATTAAATAAATGATTTCGAAATTAAAACTATTTTTAGAAATTGAGACATGACCCCGTCATTTGTTTTATATCCCACGCTCTGTCAAGCTAGAGCTAGAGGTTGAGATGCAATAACTTCGGTATTTGAAGACGAGGAACCAATAAAATTTATAGGAGTAATAGTAAAAGGTATTAATTATTTATTGACTTCCTACCATTAAACGTTTCATAATAATAATTACACATTATCATCTCACGATATCGCTAGCGATTTGAATGTAAGATATACTTTTACTATATCGGAAGCAGTAGATGGGTTAACTCGAAATTCATTTAAGTATAATATCAAAGCTCTGACCCTTATACAACGAGATCAACTGGCAAGCCAAATACGGAAACAGATTAATCTTTGAATCAGTTACAAAAAAAGGTGCTGATCCCATCAATACATGATTGATTGGATTCGTAGACGACGCAAGAAATTGCAAATGATAATAGAACGACATACCAGGTGTATTGGAAAGCAAAGAAAGCGAACTTGCTCTGAAAGTGGTCTGCGATTGAGGAGTTCAGATAAAGTTATCGTCAATAGGCTCTGAGAGCTAAAGACCACAGTATCAGATTACACGTCTATAGACGTAGGACAAACAGGGTTGATTGAGGAAATACATGATAAGTCTACTGGCTCTAGCTAGGCTTCGTCTGTTTGGAATTTGTTATTGATGACTGACTCCAAAGTACGCTGGATTATACTAGCTATAGATATGACATTGAATTATATGGAGATATAATTCCATACCATAACTTTTTTTCTATTCAAATGAAGTAGGTACATTGGCAATCAATATTCATAAATATATGATGATGAGTGATATAAAATTCAAATGAAAGTAAGTGAAAATGAAAGACAAGACTTTGGAAACGAGATCTACAATAAAAAGTTAATGTCAATCAATGTTGTGAAAGCAATAATATCAGATTCCATTGAGTTAATAAAAAGTTAAACAATTGCGTCACAATTGGTTCCTTGTACTTGGGAACCAGAGCTGCTGCCAGTCATCGAGTTATCTTGAGTTTACCACGTTACGTTTGTTGTTAAACAAATAGGTAATATTTCTGGAATTTGGTTCTTGAAACATTAGCAGAGCGAATACAGGGAGCTAATAAAATCTGAGAAGACTCAAAGATTGGGGACATTCATTAGGGCATGATGACTGGCTGAGAACAACATTCGACAAAAAAAAGTGTTACGAAGACGCCATTCAGAGAAAATACCCGAAATCGATGACAGCATCAATGAAAATTTCATCGGGACATGAACTCCATGATGTAACAAACATTTTTCCTTCTTCGACGGCCAAACGACAATTCCGCGAATAAAATAAATGTGCTCTTACAAACATTCGATAAGGCGTTAATTAAAGCTGGTTACTCAACAATGCAGTCTGACCAGTTGCCTAAAATGCCATCGCTCCGGACTGAACTTGTTCGTCATACGCCAAAACTGCATTCTACTAATCGAATAATGATGTAAAAATTATGTAAATGTAAAAATATCTGTCTTTTGATTTAAATCTCAAATGTCAGCTATGTGTCATGTCAGAGAGTTTCAGAAGCAATTTATAAAAAGGGTAAATAGTTTAAGTACTAATTAATTAGAAAGACACTGTCTTGTCTAGACTCTCAGTTGGCGCTACATGCTAGCTCCACGAAGTTTCTTTCTTTGGATTGTTAACATGAGTTTGACCACTTTAGTTTTTAAATTGTAGGCGCATTCAATGCAATTATGCTATATTAACCATAATTAAATGTCAACCTCTAAGACAAATCGTATTACCTATTCCTTTAATCCAGCAAATCATGTTTAACATCAATATTATGATTCACTCAGTAGTGAACGCTGCTGTGGTCGAGATCCTTTATTTTTGCGTTCGGCATGGCACCAGTTGGCATGAAACCTACGTCACAAGTTCACGACGTACGATGTCTGTTTTTACGTACGTACGTAAGGACTGTCTTTCTTTTATTACTCTTACTAGCTTCTGTCCGCGTTTTCGTCCGCGTGAAATTTCCTGTTCCCCCGACCCACTCCGTCACATTGCATCGCCTGCCCGCGCTATTTCGCTTAGCGATCTTTTTGCTCGGCTCCTAGCGAAATGTTAAATGGTATTTTGTTGTTTTAAACACACTCTTCAGCTTTATTATTAGTATAGAATTTGACGAGGTGTAAGGGGTTTATATGCCCATTCGAAGATGCGTAAAGCTGCGTACGTGGTGCGTAGAGTTTGATTTATTTAATCAGGTTACCCTGTGACGGCTGCGAATGTTCAACAAGACGTTAACGGCTCATTTTGCAAGGCTTGCCTTCCTTAAGTGGTGAGTATAAAATGGCATATCATTTTAAGTTCTATCTATTAGTAGTATGTACCCACCTAGTTGAAAAAGCTAAAGATGTTGAAGCTTTCACTAAAAGCTTATATGTTTTGGAGGGTAAGACAAGAAAAAAATTAATAGAGCTGGAATTGGAGTTTCTAAGCTTAAGGTGAACTTTGTACTCAACTCGTTAGCAATACAAACATGTCCTGTGGACATAATAACACATATTGAAATGACTAACTTGACTTCCCTTGACAACATGGCAGACAAGTAAACACTTGACAACCATCAACACTTATAAGAGACGTATGATCTATTTTTAGTTTTTCTTTATTTAAACGAGCCAGCCACAGGGAGCCCTTTGAAAGCGCTTAAATTATTACAACAAAAAGGATAACATATAAACAAGGACCTCCATTCGTCGTCAAGCAACATACTTCGTATAGCGTAATGGATTCCTTCGTCTGGGTAATTACGTGTAAAATAAATCAATACCAAGACTCACTCGCATATACAGACAAGCGTATGTGTATAATCAGAGTAAATATTAATTCCTTAGGCATCGCACTTCATAATTGGATGAAACAACCTTCAGAGATTCTATCATGTCTTTTTGATGACTGTACGCTTCAGCGTACAGTCATCAAAAAGACATGATAGACATGTCCTTGAATTCAGATTTTATCAAGTCAAAAACAAGGCTGAGCTAATAACACAGAACACAGCAAATTGGATTTAGTCAGTGACTTCATTGTGGACAAACGGACACTGAATACAGATAAGAAGACGAAGATAACGGGTTTTCCAAAACTACAAGTGCGAAATTGTAAATCGCAGTCAAATAACTGGTATTTAACAGGTTTTAAGGAGCAAACAATGGTTATGCAAGAACTTTCACTAACCACCCCTGAGCACACCTCTCTACGCCTTTTACTTGTCAAAAGTGTCTGAGAAAAAAACGAAAGTGCTCACTTGATAGCAATGTTATGCTGGAAAGGCGATAATTAATACTAGTAATTCATGTTAAGTTAGATCACGTACACGCACGTCAGTCGCTGTTTGTATGACGGGCGACGAATCACAATCAATCGTTTGAAATAAGAATGTCCTTGCGCAGGAGTCGAAAGCTATGTTCGAGTACATTTTGCAAGACAATGATCGTAACGGACGATGTCCTGCGCATACCTTATTGTATTTGTTCTTTGATGTGTTTAGTGGTACCTTCTTATAGTGTTATTGTGCCAACTGTTATGTGGTAACTGTCTTTTTTGTCACTTAAATTCGTTTTGTGTGTCGAGTTACATTTCATTATGTATGGCGAGTTTACTGTACGTGACTGTTGAAAATAGTTATTTTATTAATAAACGTATTTTACTGCGAACTTTGCACTCGACATGACACGTAGATATATACTTATGTGGCGGTTAACGAACTCGTTGAGAATACATAAAGAAAAAAGGTTCACTGACAACCTAAGATGGAAGCCAGGATCATAAACGAGGTCCAAATTTTCACCAGAATCGATAAAAACAAAAATCCTACATTAATTTTTTTTTGCATGGTTAGAATCTTTCTTGTACATTCAAATCAATCGTTTTGTCTGTAGCCATTTGCAAGCCTATCAACATATCTTTACCAAGTTGCCTCGCTGTAGTCTGTGTAAACCTTGCATGTATCTGTGCCTAAGGACAATCGAGACATGCCACTGTGATGAGCACAGAACTACAGGCATTCACCTACTTACGTTCACAGCGTCCATAATATCCATCTTAATACTCATGCCCATTGCAAGATACATGTTCAAGCACTGGATTGCTTCAATGTTCCTTTACATTACCATAACTGCAGCTTATGAGGCTGAAAAGCTTGTTAACGAGTCTAAAAGTGCCGAAAATTCAGAAAATTTTGCGCAATGCGTTAGATTTTTTTTTCTGCTCTTACTAACGCCCAATGAAAGGATTTAATTAGTCAATTATAATAGGTCTTGGTCCTTTGATTTAATGCGTAAGTTTTTATTAATATTTAAACAATTTTTATTTTTTTAAACTAAAATTATTACAATAGTATTACTAACAAACTGGAATCCACCCGCCATACCACCGGTACAGTTACAAATTTTACGGCACAATTCATTTTAGTCAATTATGGTAACTGGTGAAAATCGATTACTGTGTAAAGCAGAAAAGAGAACAAGCCACAGAGCTTGAACCCAAAATACGTTTTTGTAGCTGAATCTTGTCAAATTGGTCCGATAGGTATTAAAGCGTGTCATTTGTCTGGTCGAATGCAAAATCAGCCTGGCGAAAATAAAATGATAGTCATCACAGAAAGAAAAGACACTTTTTTCCAAAAAAACAGCCGACTTCAAAAAAAAATCTACAAAGACCCACGACACTGACTTCCGAAATTAAAATTATTTATCACTTTGTAGTTTTTTTGAGGTCGGTTGTTTTTTTTTTTGTAAAAAAGTTTTTATCTTTCACTTTTAAGTTGTACCCACCCCACACAAATTCAATTAATACTAGTGCAGTGAAGAATTAAAGACACCGACTAGAAGAATCATCAATATTTGCATAGAAATGCCGGAGATGCAATATATTTATGCATATAACTTCGTACATAAGAATAATTACCTAATGTATTATATACCAAAACCTTCCTGAAAGTATGTAGATCACATTAATGAAGAAGAATTATCAAAATTGCTTCACTACTTTTTGAGAAAATCGCGGACATACAACCATACATACATATGTACATACTGATACATACGGGTCGAATAGAGAACCTCCTTTTTGGAAGTCGGTTAAAAAGGACAATAGGTTTTGCCATCACTGATACGAGTTCTTGAGTCGTGCTTGGATTTGTAAAATTGCTAGAAGTGGATTAGTAATCAGGAAAGATACTGGATTAATACGTAACAAAATCAGACTGTGAATCACTTTTATGCTAAGCTTTATCGAAACCGCGTGATTGCTCGCTGCTTCCCTCCACGTGATGGAACAATTAAAACCCAATGACTTTCTTCTACTTAAAATAGAAGGACTCTTTGTAGTTTTTTTAAATACATTTTATGTAATCATGCGCAGAAATTAGCCGTACTTTCTACAAGTTGCGCAACAAAAATTCGAGATTAGTTTGAATAAAATTGATCTTGTATGTTTGCGAATGGCATAAAAGGCATAGCTATATACTAGCTAGTTACTCTTTATCAGTTATAATTTGACACCTGTCAGATTTGAAGAAAGAAGTAGCAAAGTTCCGCGCACAACAGACCTGACATCTTTATTTATTTGTGCCAATAACTAATATACAGCAGGTATATATTATGTATATCTAAAATAACTTGTTATATGACACATACATAGGTAAACAGGTTACTTTTACCATTTAATAATTAGATGCGGCATTTAATCTACGTCTTTCTTAATTAAAATACCGTTGAGCGATAAAATGATGAAATCAATATTATTTACCAATATTACGCCACGATTAATACAATCTATTGCCATTTAAGGCACTGAAGGGTCCACTGCAATAGTGATAAATGTTCAAAAATGTTAAAATTCAAATTAATACCGTCATTCGGTTACTTGATATATGCAGTTTATGATCACGTTTACAAACTTAGCACCTATCGCTTCCAGTCTCGAGAGAATTGCGTTTTTAATATTTGGCTACATGGTTAGAGCGCTCGACGTCCCAGGTGTTCACGCAGACTACATTATAATACGGCAATAATGTTGCTTTTTTTAAATTATTTAAAGTGACTTAGGAAGGATTATTTTCCAAAGAACTATTACTTTAATACACTATATCATAAATAAAAACTATTTTCCTATCTACCTAACCTAACACTGTGTTTTTTTTTACCTTAAAACCCGAATAACTCAGAACAATAAACGAAGGACATTTATCACTATTGCAGATGACCCTTCATATGGAACCTGAACTGCACTCAACTTAAAAACCTCCAAAGTGGCAGCGCCAAAGGACCATATTTTTTCCTCTGTTGAGATGTGTAACTTCATGTGCGTACGACTTGGTCCTTATGTAAGTACAACCACTGCTAGCATAAAAAAACAATATGTTAGACGAGCCAACAAGCGGGTGTTTAACCTTATAATGATTTTCGCGATCACGTCGCAACAAACATGTTTGTGGACGGGTCCCACTATTCTACTCTATAGCTCTACTGAGTCTAAACGATGGCATACTTAATAGCTTGAGTACACTGTACACATACCATAATACCTACAATAATGATGAACTCATCCTAGATCGGGGCACATAGTATCTGACCAGGATATTCTGGACAAGCACCTAGGGAAAGTTCATCATTAAAAAAAAACATTATTGCTAAATGGGCCCGCTCGCTCTTGACCTCGATCGCGCCTGACGGAAAGCGATAGATGAGGTCTATGATGGAACGAGCGTGCCCTGAAGATGCCTAAGGCACTGGAACTCCCACGCATCGACGAAACACAGCAGGCTGCTTGACGCCGTGGACTCCGGTGGGAGGGTGGTCGTAAACCAGGCGGGCGTTAGCCCTACCACCGCAAGGGAAGAATTGGCCAGTCAAATAAGTTGTTGGGTGTGACTTCAGTATGCGCCGAGCGCTCGGTTCAGTTGAGTAACTGGGGAACAAACTGCGCTACACGAGGAGGCTTCTTCATGCATCCCAGAATTTATTTCTAAAAGTGTTTCTTATTATTTATAATTGTTATAGTGTGAACAGTGTACTCAGGCTATTAACTAGTGTGCCATCTGCTATCTTAATCATTGCTCGACTAAATACTGAGAGCTGCATTGAACTACTACTTTGTTTAGCCAGCAACCTTCTTCCCTCCAGGAACCAATCTGCGTTTAAGCATGTTTTAACTTCAAATAATCCGATTCTCAAGAAGGTCAAGGTAAAAATTAGTAGATGCCAAATTCGGTAATAATTATCTCGCCTTGTCATCAATGTCACGTTTGCGAAACAAAATGACAAATAGTAAACCGTTGCGTCCACTTATTTTATAACATTCGGTAACTTGAGAATAGCTCTTTAGTTTCCATCTTTAGTAGGCAGAATATTTTAGCAAAATAATGTTAAATACTCGAACAACATAAATGTCGCTTACCGCTAGCATTCCTGAGATACTGGTAGACAACAGAATTAATATTCTAGTTAGATCATACTTGAGACTGTGTGTTTTTCCTTGAAACTTATTGACTCTCAGTGTCAATATGTGGTTTAATTATATGGTGGTTAAAGTTGTTTTAAAAAAAATGGCACGTGGCGTCCAAAAATTATTCTGTGGTGGTTGAAATTTTATCAACGTACAGTCTAGTGGTAAAAGAGAGCCAGAAGGGTTCTAACTGGCAAGAGCCGTCAGCCAAACATAGGCAGTGGCTGATTGACTACCGAGTCAAAGATGAGAAGAAAAACACTAGAGTTGGCAGAAAATTAATATAGGCTGAATACACAAGAAGAAAAGCTTAAAAAACAGAAGACGAACTAGCAGGGGATCGAGGAGGGGGGGTGGGGGTGGAGGGGTTTCAGGGGATCAGACTGGAATAAATCGACCAAAGAATGGCAAAGTTAAACAACCGACGAAAAATTTTTCTTCCTCATTTACTTGAACACCATCAGGTTATACCATAGATATCCGAGGTTATACTGAGCAATAGAAACTGAAACTAGAATCATTACTACTATCAGCATGCATCTAAACAATTGATGATATAATTGAGGCCTATAAAGCTGTTTTTCACAGAATTATACCCTCTATTACGAAACGCTGAAAACATATTTTTGCTTGTGAATTTTCTTCATTGTAGCAGCATTGCGTACGCGCAGGCACATCGGTACAACGTGGTCATTAACCCGGGCCACTGGCCGTAAATACACAATGCTAATTCAGCAAATTAGGAAGACAAGCAAGAAAAAGGATACTGTCGTTTATTGACAAAAGCAGATGTCATTACAAAGGATATACACGTTAGAAAGAAATGGAAATGACATTTCGAGTGCGTAGAGGTACAGAGGATTTTTGGGTTGGAAAAAGGTTAATACATTGTAAGTAGGAAAGAACTCAGGAGCTGAAAACTTCGTACATCATTGATGTGACTGACAAAACATGCTCATTATTTATTCTGAAGCAACATAATCTCCGAATTATGACGCGTAGTCAGAAATCAGAAGTCAGAATCAGAAAGAAGAGAGAGAGAGTCAGAATTTATCTTTTGGCGAGCCACACATCTTTCAGCATTGTTTATATCATATAATACATATTTATTAGAAGCATTACTGTTACATTATTCATTGAATGTTTTATTTTGTTGTCTGCACCAGTCTGCGCTAAGTTTTATCGTGGTGCGTCTGCGCAGACATCCGGCGAGAGGCAATTTGATGCTCGATTGCGCTGATCACTTCGCTGATAGATTGGTCCTTTGATGTTCATATTTCATGATATAAGTAACTGCAGTTCATTAACAGATAAGCAGAGGTCCTTGATCCCTTGTTACGTCGGTGTAGTAACTTACGTACAGACGCTATCTGTCCTTATAGATTTTCTAAAAACATAAGGTTATATAATCGCTAAAAACATAAGGTTCAAAGTTGATTCGGAAAATTTGACAGTTTCGGGTAGCTTGATGCCTGTACTTAAAATATTTTGGTACAGTTTGTTATGGATCATCATGCCTAGCCTTTACCCAACTATGTTGGGGTCGGCTTCCAGTCTAACCGGATGCAGCTGAATACCAGTATTTTACATGGAGCGACTGCCTATCTGACCTCCACCCTCCACAACCCAGTTACTGGGTAATTCGATACCCCTTGGTAAGACTGGCTGTCAGACTTTCGGGCTTCTGACTACGAATGACAGCCGGAACCAACAGCTTAGCGAGCTTTCCGAGTCACGGAGGGGTCTCGGTATGTAAAGATGGTAACCCATCCACAGACCAACCGCGGCAAGCGTTTTGTTATGTTTATGCGTTGATATTAGTTTATAGAGCTTAAGTGTATTTGAAAGGTTGTGATTTTATGATAGCTCGTCTACAGCGCTTATATTTTATCAATTAAGATACACCCATCATTATTTTTTTGAATACCCATAAAATATTTTATGTAGGACACTTTGCTGTGACACTTTTTGTGTTTGTCTTTCCGTTTTGCAAGACAAATTAAATACATCGTTTTATGCTGAACATTACAATAACGATGTTATAACTATCTAATATTATGACGTCACAAGAACAGCAACCGAATGATATTATAATGTCTACTAGATAATCAAATTGATGCATACCATGTCAGTCCATGTCATTCTAACTATCTAATCAAATTTGTCTGCAACAGCTCCGCACATAATTAATTTAATATCAATAATAAATTATATCTCAGTACGGTGAGTTCTAATTGCAAAGAGAATTACGTTCGGAGAATTATTGATTTATTTGAATTCGTCTTTGATCTTCTAACTTGATAAACTTGTTGATTAGCTTTTTGGGCCTCTAATTAACATAGAAAACAAACTGAATAAGAAGAATATATTATACTGACCCTATATTTTCCTTTTCTCATTAATACTTGTCAAATTTGTACACTAGGCCTCTGTTTAAGGGTTCTAGTGCTTATAAAAATAATGTATCATCAAAAAAGAAACGACCACCCGCATACCTTTGACTCTGTGGGGGGGGGGTTCAGACCGGAATAAATCGTAAAAATGTATGAACCGTCTCGTCGGTCTAGTCGTCGCATGCGCTACTGCTGATCAAGAGGTCCTGGGTTCGATTCCCAGGTCGAGCAAACTGTTCTTGGGTTTTTCTTTCTGAAATAGGCTATTTGACTGGTTTCTGATAAACATCTCAGATTATTTAATCCACAAAAACCTATTACTTCAAATTGCATAATGTATTTCTTTTAAAAAATAGTAAATAAAAATGTACTGTTTAAATAAGCCGCCAAAACGCTATCTTTAACAATATGGCGTCGTGACGTCACGATTCACGTAAACAAACGTTGAAACGTTGAATTTCTGTCAACGATAGACAGAAATTTACTAAATCATGACGTCATCTTAAGTTCAGCCAATCCAGACCGTTTTCGATTACGTGGCGCCAGATTTAAAAAGATGAAGTTTTTTCGGGATTTTTTTTATAAATAATAAGTACATTGTTTTGTAGTAAAATTAATGCAAATCGATTTTAAAAGCGATAATCTATACGAGTGTCAATAATTATGACCTTATTTTTTACATTGTCAAATAGCCTATTTCTGCGTAGCAAGCAGTCTGCATTTGCGGCAGTTGATGTCAACAAGCTCGCCCAGCGAAATGTGGGTGTACAGTCACGAGCAAAAGTATGTATACACTTGGCTTTATTCAAAGGCGATTTTCTCCTTTATTTTTGAATGAAATTTTATATTAGTAGGAACATAGTATTTTCGAACCCATAGGTATATCGCCTCTTTGCTTCAATAACGTTATAAGTCCGACAATTTCAATTTCCAAGATACCACATTATTGAAGCAAAGAGGCGATATGTAAAGTGTCGTATTTCAACGTTGTATTCGTTATTTCGTGAAAAAATCGCAATTTAAAGTTGCCAAGTGTTGATATATTGGTGCTCGTGACTGTACTATAGGCCCAATACTTCGGGGAAACAAAGCGTGATGTTACGTTATGTAGAAACTAGTACTTATTTTAAGTTTACTGATATCGCAGAAGGTATCTGTCCTTGAAGCGACACACACGGACTGGTACCGTACAAGAATTCAAGACATATTTTTTCGACAGAATCGTACACGCCGCGTTTTTACGTTAGGTACTTAATTTTTATTCATTCAAAAGTATCTATAATGCGGCTGGCACTCGGCAATACCAATATAAGTCAAATATGTTTGTATAATTAGATCAATACTTACTTACTGAGGGGCCCGTGGCTAAATATTAACAGCCGCACAGGTCGATCGATCAGGTTAAGCTACGCTTGCCGCGGTTGGTCTGTGGATGGGTGACCACCTTTACATACCGACCCCTCCGTGCCTCGGAACGTTGATCCCGGCTGTCATTCGTGGTTCTTTGACAGCCGTTACGGGTAGTCAGAAGCCCGAAAGTCTGACCAGTCTTACCAAGGTGTATCGTATTACCCAGTAACTGGGTTGTGGAGATCAGATAGGCAGTCGCTCCATGTAAAATACTAGTATTCAGCTGCATCCGGTTAGACTGGAAGCCGACCCCAACATTATTGGGAAAAGGCTAGGAAGATGATGAATTAGATCAATACTTCCAGAGATTACCTCTTCAAAAAAAAATTTGTTCAACTCTATCATTATTAGTTTAGATGGGTGGGTCTAACATACACGAAGAAATTACATTTGCTACAATAGCGTGTCAAACGTCCCTTACCTACTTAAATGCGTTCAATCAATCAAAGATTTTTACATAAATTGTTCACAATTACCCTGTAAATAGCACCTTTTTGTACGTTTTACTTCCTGGCCAACAACGGAAGAGCCGTGATAACGGATCGCGTAGAACAATCAAATAATTAATAGGCCAAGGATGGTTTGATTTCATACGTGTTCGCCATGCATTGACGGACACGCAAATAGATTATTATAATTAGCACCAGCAAACTGATTATGTTGTGCTAATTACAATCTTATTGAGAGTGATTAACAACTACAGAGTAGGTAACACGTATTTTGGATCAAGCTGAATCCCGGAGGAAAAGCGCAGCTCTAGATTTCAAAAAGTGGGCTCATCAGCTGGAAAATTGATCCTGCACCCTAAATGCGCAACACACTATCAATCGGAATTTGAAACATTTTGAAGCAAATTGCTAATCCATTGTTACTTCATAAGTTCGAAAAAGTCTGCTCAACACGTAAATAACGCAATGAATGTTGTTGAACTGTCAAAATGAAACCGATTCCGATTGATAATGTGTTACGCAATTGCCGCGATGGCTGCATCAGCTTTAGACTAAAATGTGGAACACAATCTAAGGACTGTCTGTGAAGAAGAAAAAATAAGAGAGAATGTTTACCTAGTCATCTGCCTAAACTTTTCCAAACTATGTTGGGGTCGGCTTCCAGTCTAACCGGATGCACCTGAATACCAGTATTTTACATGGAGCGACTGCCTATCTGACCTCCACAATCCAGTTACTGTGTGACACGATACTCCTTGGTAAGACTGGTTGTCAGATTTTCGGGCTTCTGACTACCCGTAACGACTGTCAAAGATCCACGAAAGACATCCGGGACCAACGGCTTTCCGAGGCACGGAGAGGTCTTGATATGTAAAGACGGTCACCCATCCACGGACCAACCGCGGAAAACGTAGCTTAACCTGATCAATCGACCCGTGCTGATGTTATTATTTAGCCACGTACCCAAATGTTTACCTAGTACTTACACTTTTAAAAGCCTGAATATATTAAAAGTGAAACAAATGCAACTGTTGTACCTACTTGCAAATGCAACCTCTTTCTCTTCAAGTGGAAGATAAGCACCTGATAAGACAATAAGCATGCGTAATTTTTTGCAAGCGTAAGATGCTTGCAACCGCATTTAAAAAGCAACTTCCAGTTTTAGGTTGTAAGGTAAACGCGGGTGAAGTCGACAGTGACCCAGAAGTCGTCAAATTGTCTAAAAACTTCAATATCTTTTTCTACTAAATATTTAATTGGCCAATTTTTATGGCAACCTATTTTTGGTAACATATTGAACAATTAAAATAACAACACTGAGTTTTAACTGTAATGGTGGCTGAGATATCTTACTTGAAAAGTGTCTCCCACAATTTTTTCATTTTTTTGCAAGTTTAACTGCTAAATGTCAAACTCAGCGCGCAGTTTTGTTTTTTTATTTACGAACCTTCAGTGGGGTCTACGGTAAGTTTGATCATTTGATGAATTAGTTGAGTTAATTTGCTAATGACGTAACTTGATGTTTGGAACAGTTTTATCATAAAAGTATTTTTTTTCGAACGTGACATCTATTGGTACCTAAAAATTCTTACTTGACCCAGAACTCGTCATTTTAAGTGCTATTTTGACGATTACTGGGACCCGCTCTATTAGTTGTCTTTAAACTCGTCATTTGAACCTTATGCTTTAGCGATAAAGTTGAAAATCTATTAAATTAATTGGACAGATTGTAATAGCTTGATGTGCTTGGCGTCTGTACAAACATATACAAGGTGTAACAGAATAAACGCAAGTCCTGAAAGTAGTTTGTTCATAATTGACTACTGAATCGATATCAGTAACTTTTAATAAAGGTATTTTTTAAAAAATTATGTATTTTGCCATACTGACCGGTGATTGAGCCAAAGAAAATTAAATCTTATTTCAAAGCTATAAGACTCAATTTTAAATGCATAAAATAATGTTAATCCGTCAACACGATTTTCTTAATAATAATAATTAGCTTTAAAAAAATTAAGTAAGCACGCTCTACTCATTCAGCCCGTAAAAAGTATTCTCAGGTCTAACCTAAACTAAAAAAAAAAAAAAAAAACTGTCCTAATGAGAAAGGTATAATACTAAGTTGTAATTAACCTCTCGCTAATTGATGCTAGTTTTCCAACAGTAACTCACTCAGATTGAGCGCGGTTGATACAGTTCCAATAAAATCCTCTCCTATAAAGAGGCGTCTCCTTACTAAGTCTTCTGCCGTTGAAACATCCTAATGTTCTCGTAATTTTGACCCATGTACGCACTTGCACTATGAGTACTATGACACGATGCCGCCGATTAATAACTTGACAATTGTCGATGATTTTTTTAAGTTTTCAGTTTAATACTTGAATATTTTTAAAAATCTGCCCCCTAGTTAGCCTAGCTTTTGAATTAGCTTATAACTATATTTTTAGGCTTATTGTGAAACATACGATTTAAAACTTTCTTTGGTTGGCCTTTTTATAATTTCGAGCAGATTTAGTCGTTATGAAGCGAATTATCTTTTACTCAAAGGCTTTTGTAAAAAAAATCATACGATTTCCGATACTGCCTTAACCATTGTATTTGCCCGAGACTGGACTTAGTTGCATTGCACTCCTTATAAAAAAACCTTTCACCGTATGTGATATTTTTCAGTTCTAAGCAGATTTACGGTCTATATCTTTTTTGCTGCAGATTTTCTTTCGTTTTCTGATACTGCCGTAGCTTTGGATTTGCTCGGCACTGGGCTTTTGAGATTCATTTGCATTCCATAAGATGCAAGCTTACTTTGATTTTTCATTTCTGGCCAGATTTACGGCCGGTGAGACGATATTTGAAATTATTTTGCTATGAACAATGCACAAGCATATGCAGGGCGAAAATTTGATAGCCGAGTAGCTGCGGCATGATGAGAGAACACCGAAAATATTTTTGGCAAAGTTTCTGATGGGAGCCCCGTGGTCAAGAGTTCACTTTCAGATTTCAAAAAAGGGCCAAATTAAAGTGATCTTCAGAGTCGTTGATTATCGTAAGATAATGTGCGGCCTAACCCATAACGACTTAAATAAGCAAATCTGATGAATAAATTATGAGTTTTCCTAAAATCTGATTTTGAAAACTCAGATTTTGACAATTTTTAAAAGGATATTCAGGGCGAATAAAAGTTATTCTGTGCAATAGTGTTACATTTCCTGATATTGAATATATAAATATCTGACGGTTTGATGGAGCCTTTTGGCAAATATGACGAAATTTCATTGATTCAAGCAATTCAGGGTAAGTCATCCAGCTCGATAGACACAACTTTGAGAAAGAGGCCGACAGAAGGATCCAGTTGGTTTGGGCAGCATTTGGAAAACTTCGTCAAGTCTTCTCGTCGCCTATCCCGCAGTGTTTGAAGACTAACCAGTGCGCCCTGCCCGACAGACCTACGGTTCTGAAACGTGGACACTGACGGTCGGGCTGGTTTACAAATTCAAGGTAGCTCAGCATGCTATGGAGCGAGCTATGCTCGGAGTCTCTTTGAAGGATAAAATCATGAATGTAATTATCCGAAAAAGAACCGGAGTTACCGACATAGCTTGCAGAGTAAGCAAACTGAAGTGGCAGTGGGCTGGTTATGTCTGTCGAAGGACCAATTGCCCGTGGAGCAGACGAGTTCTGGAGTGGAGACCGCGTATCGGCAAGCGTAGTGTGGAATGCCCCCCCCCCCCCTAAGGTGTTGTGGCGCAGTCTGGGAGACTCCTATGTCCAGCAGTGGACTGCGATAGGCGGAGTTGATTGATTGGTAAAAAGTGGTAGTAATTTTGCATTTAATTTTAAATTAAACAACCGAGTAGATTTCATTGCTATTTACTTTTGAAGCTGACCCTTTTATGAAGATTTCTAGGCATTAAGAAGTTGGAAATATCAAACACTTAATATTAATTATTAAAAGATATGTAGCTAAATTAAAGCGTCGTCGGAGTACACTATAAACAAACTCGATTATTTCAAAATTATACTATGACACTAATTGAAATTTCGACGCATAGTGAAAAAGGAGGGTTGGGCGTATGCGCCTGCACTTGCGATGTGACGTCAAAGGCAAATTATGTTTTGCTTCAAAATTTGTACAATTATGACCAATATTTTGAATGCTCATTCATTACCCTAGCATTCAAATTCTCTTAGTTATTAAGGGTTGAAATGTTACATGCTTTTGTCGGTCAAAAATGTTGAATTTACCAGAGACTGAAACGACGTTTTACGTGAAAATTTATTCTGATAAAAACCGATTCTGTGATTCTGATATCTTAATTTTTTAAACAAAAATATATTAGAATTTACCTACCTACTCTGCTAATACCTCACAACCTTTAGTAATTTCTTGCGATTTGGTCTTCACCTACCTTCTGTTTCTTAGACTTGCCACTCATAATTATGAAAGACAAACACAATTTGTTTTAATGTGTAATCATCTTGAACCCTATGTTAAAGGCCTGAGAGTTCATATTAGCATCAAAAATTGACGACTACTGGGTCCTTTTGATGATTAATAGTACAAATCTGGCGAGTACTGGTACAAATCGCCCTTTTTTCACATTTGCTTCAATAAGTATTTATTATCACTAAAAATGATAAACATTAAAACTTATTTAGAATAACGGATAATTTTTCTATTTCGTCATGCAAAAAGTTTCGTTCTAAATTAAATATTTTTCACGCAGCAGTTCTTCAAAGTCAGTGAATTTCAAAACCCGACGAGTATTGGTACATTTACCTTACGCCATAAGCTGGTTGGAAAGTCTAACACTATAAAACTGGCAGTATCCGCACTTTTCTCAGATTTTTCCTCAAGCAATCCCAAACTTATGGTTTTACTCTTTTGCAAGCAAGGTAATTTCTATTCATCCAACTGCAAAAGATTCTGATTTTGGAGGGCATTGCCTCAAAAGGTTCAGTCTTTTCAAATTAGCAAAAACACCATAGGTAATGGCGCGCAACAAAGGCGACACAGATAAAATTGCAGAATTTCCAAAGTTCATTGTCACTGGTAGTCATGCGTAAATGATACCAAGCTATTATGTTGATACTGTTGTTAGAGAGGATGTGCAACTTAGGTAAAACTGCAGTGCAATTCCGTAAAAGTCTCACCGTGAAAATTTAGGTGAATTGAGCTGTCATTCCACCTGACGCTAGGGATAGCTAGGGATTGACAGCTCACTAGCTCACTTCACCTAAGTTTTCACGGTGATGTTTTTACAGAATAGCACAGCTGGTTGGTCCCTTGTAATTTTTGAAGTGAAAACTTCGTTAGGCGCGTTGGGCATTTTTTGAGATGGGATAAAACCATTGAACTCGCGATACTGCGCGTAACCGACACCGCGCTACATTCGGATGTGTTCGGCTGTCCTCGGGATGTACTCGGTTTTAATGTATATCCGATAATGTCAGTGAGTGATGGCAAAGTATTCTGTTTGTTTTGTTTATAAGACGATTAAAAAAATACACGTTATTGTTCAAGTTTTCACTTCTGTCGGCACTCCCGGAGTGCCACTGTTTTTTATTTCAAGGGTGGTGATTAATGCTCATGCCTTCTCTGAATGAGAAGAGGCTTTTGTCCTGCTTAGGGAACTGTCCCTAAGCAGGGCAAAAGCCTGTTCTACCAACCTATTGAGGTTGGTATTATTATTATACCTACTTCATGTACAAAACTGGTAGGTATCTATATAAAGCTGACTTAAAGCCACAAGGCATTGTCTACAAGTCAACCATCGACCTTTTTCAATGAAAATGACCAAAATGGAACTAACGAACCTTCGTTATGTACTTAAATATTTTAGTGAGTTTAAATGGCGCTTAAATCATGTTTTGTACAGATATCGTCGAAGCTCATAGCTGTTTATCTCGTTACAAACTAGCACGGATATAGTCATTCAGTCATGTGCTAAATCTCAACGATTAATCTGTTTCCGCTTTATGGGCCGCCGCCCACGCTTCGTCAACTGTCGTCAATAGTGAAAGGACAATGATAAAGCCTTTATTAGCATTTAAATATCTAATAGGTTTCCAAAAATTCCAAACTCGTAGGAAACCTTTTCAAATAGGCTCTCTTTACGTTCAGTACGTTAATTAGTACCTAAACGAGTAGGTTCTACCTAGAAGTAATAACTTACGTTAGGACTTCCCAATAGCACTATTTTTACAATATAGGTGTAGGTAGGGGTTAGGTATAGGTACCTACCTAGGTATAAAAGGTATTTGTCTACAAGTAATGGACTGCGGATGATCTCACATCCCTATAGGTACATCATTATACTACACTAGCTTCTGCCCGCGACTTCGTCCGTGTGAAATTTCACCCTCTTAGGGGTGGAATTTCGAAAAACCCTTTCTTAGTGGATACCTACTCTTCACAAAGAACACACCCTCCAAATTTCATGTCTCTAGGAGCAGCGGTTTAGACTGTGCGTTGATATATCAACAATCAGTCAGTCAGTCAGTTTACCATTTTATATATATATAAAAAGATAGGATAGGATGAACGTTGTAATTTCCTTTGCTTTTCTTTTTGCAGTAAGCAAAAATGACAAATCTTCCGTCCGTTGAAGCGCCATCTTCTTTACGAAGTTCATTCATCTTTTCCGTTGTGATTGACTACCCACAGAATGTTTCTACAGTTAGTTTAATTACTTATAGCAGTCCGCTTTTCTTTATATTAGTTATCGTGATGCGTTTCTAATATTGTTAATGGCACATTACAGCTATAAATAACAGATTGAAGGCAATTTAGATAACCGATATAACAAGATTGGTTTCGTAAGTTATCTTCAGACGACTGATGACTCTACGAGATTGCCGTTCAGAAATCTACAGGGTTAGTTTTCAAAGACCAGCCAAATTTAAGCAATTTTCTCCATGGGACCAACAACATCGTAATCGCTAATAAAAATTCAGCCGTCCCATACGTTTAGGTCGAGTAGGTATTGAAGTTTTCTATTGGACAGTTGATAAATTTTTCGCGATTACGATATTGGTCCCATGGAGAAAGTAGTTCAGTTTGATGGTCTGTACCACATCCTTAAATTTGGCTGGTCTTTAAAAACTAACCCTGTATAGGTACATGTTCGAAGAACTGTCTATAAGTTTTGGTCTAGTTTCCTTGCGAAGTAATAAGATGATGCGTAATTTTGCCTTTAATGTTTTGTAAGGCTGAATTTAGTGATCAACCGACGCACGGTCAGTGCTGACAACTCGCGTTCGCTGACTGTCGGTGCTTACAATACACGTCCATTTATCGTCAGCGTCTTGGTACGCGGCAGACGCCAGGGTAACGCTAAATCCAGCCTAATATCCGCTACTTGTATCGAATGCGGTGCTCTCGACAAGACCATGGCCGACTTGCTGGAGTGTGCAATGTCTGCAAAATGTCCCTAAACCTGCACTTAACGCGATTAACGTGACCATCTACGGGGCCCAATTAATTTGACAAGACGTACTGTAGTGTATGTATTTAATAGATATGTAAACATTATCTGTTTGCACATCCATAGGTTAGGAGCTGTCATTAACGTCAACTGTAAATCACCACGAATAGCGAGCAACAGTTAAAAGTGAGGCGGTGCCCGCCCAAGAGGCTTGGTGTGGTGCTGGGCCAGCCTAGTGATAGAATCAGGGTTCACCAGGGTCCTACACGTACCATCGACATGAAAGAAGAAATCTACAACTTTCTGATGATGCATGGTTTCTTCATACAACATCGTGCCGATCACAATGCGAATTACACTAGTTTAGATCGACGCCATTGTTCCCAATACGTTGGATAGTGTAACATCGTGATTGTTCCGGCAACCGTCGCTAATCAGGAATGCACCGTGACTGTGTCTTGAGACATAATAACGGAGGCACGTAAAAATCGGCATCCAAGTAAACACTGGTCAGCCTTGGCGGAATGGCAGAAGACATTTGTTTTTACTTTTTAATAACACTACCTACGGGGTACCTACTGTTATTAAGATGTCAACATGCTTATCATACCTAATAGATTGTTAAAAGAACAATAAACGTAGGTTATTAGTCATTCATTAGGTAGATAATTACAGAACCGGAGTGATTGTTAAAATATTTTATGTATATTAATTAGGCATCCATTGTGATCATGACTGACCTAAAAGCTCAACTTGACAAGTGCAGCAGGTAGATATACGCATGATAATAGTAGGCTTAGATTCATTTTCTAGCATGCAATAATAATACTTCTTAAGAGGGAACAGGACGTGCTATTAAATGTATACCACTTTTTTCTTCCTGAATAATGCATCTAGAAGTCAAGATCTGCTGTAAACACATCCCTGTCATTTTCTTGTTTTCAGCAACTAATTAGTAAAGAAAATATGACCCTCTAAAAATTACAAAAATGCCCTATTTTTAACGCCGTGATTAGAGGACTACCAGACAAATTAGAAAAGTTTTTAACATAAAAAAAAATGTTAGGGAACTAAACATAGGTACTCTTTCTTAAAATGTTAATGTAAAAAATAATTGAATCGGCTCAGTTTTCGAGGAGAAAAAAGGAGAATGCGAAACGTGGATCTCGTCAAAATTTTTGTGATAATTTCGGTCTGAGCTGCAGCTGTCCCTATCACACACTACAGCAGCAGACCTGAGGTAAGGCGACGGCAATAGTTTCTTCAAATACCTATTTTTCAAATTCCTCGCAGGTCCCGTTCCCTCTTAACTGCTTCTTTTTGGATAAAGGTGCAGTAACTTATTTAGGGTGCAAGTCGATAGCCCTTGACTTACACTCTGGCTCTACTCTATATGTAAAAACTTTATCAAATTAAAATTTATGAAATTAATATTTCACGGATCAATCAAGCAAGCAAAGGTCAGCCGAAGAAAATTAACGAAAATAATTCACACGAATCGTTGCTGGAAAATTCCAGGCCGTGAAAATTCGTATTTTTCCCACTGTGTCTTGAGTTTTGGGTCAGTAAATGCACCGCAAGGATGATCGTTCTGTCCTATTTGGTTTGTTAACATTGCTTGGATAGGTAAACTACAAATATGATTTGGGAAAGTCAGGTGTCCCATGGGATTGCGAAGTTTCGTGGAACTAAGAAACGAAACAAGAAGTTTCTAATTATTTTCTTAGCTCATTGTGATAATGCGAAAACTAAGCACGTACAAGTAAAATTCCTCAGAACAAGCTTTGGTTAGGAAGACCTGAGGTGACAAATGACATTGTAAAATTCCTCAGAACAAGTTTTGGTTAGGAAGATCTGAGGTGACAAATGATATTGTAAAATTCCTCAGAACAAGTTTTGGTTAGGAAGACCTGAGGTGACAAATGACATTGTAATATTCCTCAGAACAAGTTTTGGTTAGGAAGACCTGAGGTGACAAATGACATTGTAAAATTCCTCAGAACAAGTTTTGGTTAGGAAGACCTGAGGTGACAAATGACATTGTAAAATTCCTCAGAACAAGTTTTGGTTAGGAAGACCTGAGGTGACTGACAAATGACATTGAAATTCGACGTTTTATTAAGCATTTAAACGCTAAATCTTGTAATAATTACGTGGGTATTGTAATGTTTTAACAAATAGCTTCATAAACAAGGGTAAGGTCGTCGGCGGGTCTGTTACACAAGTGCTATTGAGGCCGCTTTCTCATTGTCTCCTTGGTAAGCCCCCGCAGGCTAACGCTGGTATTACCTGATGCCCACATGTGCTCTGATTAGTTATTGTAATCTAATGTTACATCTACAACTACTGATTGTATATCTCTGTTTGGATGGGCGTGGTAAAAAACATGAAGATTGTAAAGGTAAAGCGCACTATTTTAAACGTGCCGTGTTCAGTATATACCTAGATACCTACGTATCCTATGTCATCATCTGCCTAGCCTTTTCCCAACCACGTTGGGGTCGGCTTCCAGTCTAACCGGATGCAGCTGAACACCAGTATTTTACATGGAGCGACTGTCTATCTGACCTCCACAACCCAGTTATTGAGTAATACGATACCCCTTGGTAAGACTGGTTATCAGACTTTCGGGCTTCTGACTACCCGTAACTACTGTCAAAGATCCACGAATGACAGCCGGGACGTTTAGCACGTTAAGCCGGGACCAACGGCGTAACGTGCTTTCCGAGGCACGAAGGGGTCTCGGCATGTAAAGATGGTCACCCATCCACAGACCCGCGGCAAGCGTAGCTTAACCTGATCGTTCGACCTGTGCGGCTGTTATTGCCAATAATTTTATAACAAGTCTGTCAACAACAGGCGCATTTTGCCAAGTCTAGCAAATTTTTATGCACACCTAAAAATATTCACTAATGGTAATGGCACAGCATCTGCGAAAATAAGAAAATAAATACTTAATTACTTTCAACGGGCTTGCCACTGAAAGAGTTTGATTAACGGACTCTGTACTATCCGCGGTTTGAACTAAATAAAGCATGCATAGTAAATCAGTTTCACTATTCATAAATTCTTGCCCGTTTCAATGCAACATTTTCAAGTGCAGTTTCATCTTCGAGTTTAGTAAAAGCGACACGTAACGATAGCGAATTCCCGCGACTCTTGTTGGTCTGTTTGCTTGTCTATCAAGGTATAAACCTCTACCAAACATGGTTGTAAGCCACGTGCGTAGGAAGTAAAATACTATTCAACCAAATATGTAACAGCAAGGTCTGCGAGGTCGTCGACCAGCGTCATTGTTTTGGTGAAACTTTAAAGGACTCTAATTGATGTTTAAAGAACTGTCAAGAATAACTAACTTCTAATTACATGTTGTTATTGGTGCAATTTTGTGAAGATGTTTTTGGGAATGTTGATTTTTGTTCTCAACGAACTGTGATTTAGGTAACGGGTCTTCCGAGATTCATGCTGTGATTAACAACGTTTTAGGGCCTGAGACCGTTAAAGCGTAGGCGGTAAAGTTTAAGGACCTAAAAATACAGCTAATCATCTGAGTTTTAAGACTTTTCGGCTTCATTAAAACATTTTGAACGCCATTGTCACATATACGTGACAAGCAAGCGCGTGCCCTGTACGCCAGCGACACAAATATGTGACAAAAAATGCGGTGCACTTTATCACGAAATAAACAATTAAATCATTACTTTTGTGTGTTTTTATTATATTTTAAATTGTGGCTTGGCGTGGAGGGCACGCGCGTGTGTTTATGCTCTGGCGTTCAAAAGGTTAAACTTTAGGACAACTCATCCGCTCGAAACGACGATATTAAACGCAGTTTTTTTTTTTCTATTTAATTTACCGTAAGACCTAATCTACATCCAAGTGAAGTTGTGTTTCGAAATTAGCGTCTCTCTCATCGAAATATTAATCGCGCGTAGTCACGAATCATTTGCGCAACAACATAAGGTCAAGTGCGAGTCGGACTCGCGCATCGAGGGTTCCGTACTTTGTAAGTATGTAAATAGTTTTTTTTTTTTTCGGATTTTTTCCTTTACTTGTGTTACATGAACTTGCTTCTTGCCAAATTTCATGATTCTAGGTCAACGGGAAGTACCCTATAAATATTGATTCTCTTGGGAGTGTCGTAATATACGTTTTTGCTTTTTTAGGTTAATTTAGAAGTTTGATTTTTTCACAGCTTCAAGGGACTGTAGACCTGAGTATATGGTTTTAATTTCAACTCGATACCTCCACGCGTTCTCGAGATAAAGGGTCTTGACAGACAGACGGACGGACGGACGGACGGACAATAAAGTGATCCAATAAGGGTTCCGTTTTTTTTCCTTTTGAGGGACGGAACCCTAAAAATCAAAAATAGTCGCGACACCTTGATAGTAAAACAGGTTGGTGAGTCAGCCTTCCCCAGCGTATAGACAGAAAGGCCAAATAAACTAAGAGCAAAGTTGCTGAACCACTCGCTCGCCTAGCGAGTAGCGAGTCGCGACCATTTTCCGCAACACGATGAGTCATCGAGGAATTTCTCTGATTGCTACCAAGAATAATACTGTTGCAGAGCCTCTTGATACACACCTGTATTGCATGTGGGTAGATGTATTTTTATGTGAAGCTTCCTGGACATTAATAAGGCTCTAACTAAAGGAAGCAGCCATCTTTTGAATAGAATATATGGCGCGAATTGATTTTGACACCGCCATCAAAATGATTTGTAGAACGTCAACCCTACTAATAGCTATTGTGACTGTGACAAACTATCTAAAACTCCATAATGCTTTATTAACAGGGTCAAGCTTTTTTTCTGTTCTACTAGGTACATTGTTGAGCCTTTAAGAACATGAGAGGAGCTTTTCGAAAATCTAACTGCCTCGTTGGTCTTGTGAACTCTTGTGGTCGCAAACGCTACTGCTGAGCGTGAGGCCCTGGGTTCGATTCCCGGGTCAGGTAAAGTGTTATTGCGTTTTTCGATCTGGAATTCCTCAGTAGCAGCCCGGAGTCTGTATTTGTGCCTGGTTGATGGCAATAAGCTCGCCCCCTATTACATGGGACTTAAACATAACTGACGAAATGTGGAGTAGGTACTATATATGTATAGGTACACCTCTGTCTTACCTTTCGGGGAGTACAGGTACAAGCCTGATGTACCTACATATAGAAACAGTATCTTGATAAGTATGATATTTATGTTTTGGTACACTTGGCGGTCGCAGCCACGATCGCCCCGAGATTTTGCACCTGTGGGTGGCGTTGCGTTTGCACGCTTGTTGTTTTGCAAGCAACAGGAAAATATCCGATCGGCTGGCGAGCGTACACGTAAACATTGCCGCTCGCGCAACAAAACATAGGAGATAAATAAAAATTGCAGGATTTCCTTTACTATTTTGATAATAAGTAGAGGAAATAACTCTTGGGAAAACCTAGGCATGGAATAAATTATGTGTTTTGGTACATAGCACACATAGAATTAAGTATGGAACCTATAGATAGGTAGGTACATGAACAATCAATGTTACATAATGATCTGTCCACACAATAGAACAAAGATACCATGACAAGCATGTGTTTAGTAATTTTATAGGCCTGCGCAGACGATGGACAAATTGTCCGCAACGATAGAATGTATGGAAATCCCAGCAGTCTACTTGTCCTTCGTGTGCGTTATTGCATAGATTTCCATACATTCTATCGCTGCGGACAAATTATCCGCGGACATATTGTCCATCGTCTGTGCAGGCCTTAAATCATAATACCTACAGTTCACTCCTGGAGAAAATAAAAGCAATACTTGTATTTCTAACTAGTGTGACACTGAAAGGTTTATTCATAAATGTTGCTTAAAGTTAAGTAATGATTAGCAACATACATTTTGGCCCCTTTATAAAATTTATAAATGTTGCATAAAGTTAATAGTAGGTACTGATTAGCAACTGTTCAACCACACATTTTTTTTACTTTAATCATTGTTTATAAATAATAACTAACCTGGTAGGTAATTTTTCTAAACACAGCAGACCTTGCTAATATTAGTCTGGTTGTGTGTTTAAAAGGAATTTTAAAGTAGAATGAAAAATGTTTCTGGTACTAATGGTACCTATCATCTATCTTATTGATTGAAGGTAGATTTTTCCATGTATGTTTCTACTGTACAAACAGCAGCAATATTTACTTTGTATAACTAATACCTATTACAATAAATTATATAATACATAGATAGTTATTACTTAATATGATTACATAGAAGGTTGCAGGTAAGTTCTTAAATTAATATTTAATTGTGTACAGGAAGTTTAACAAGGTTTTGATAATTTTTAGGTATGATCCCTAATGATGATAAAGTCATTAGTACAACTACAAACCATGCGGCATGCCTGATCTTACATGCGCTTTACTTCTTGAAAATTAAAATAGTAAGTAGGTTGTACTTAGGCACAATGGCAAAAAAAAATTGCTATGTACCAAAAGTAAAACCAGTTAAGTTGAGTGGTGCATTACTACATTAGTTTATAGTACTATAGAGTAATGTTTAAAACATAGTTTTATTCGACTTTAGTCTTCCGTTATTCACTTGTAATTTTTTTAGTCTTTAGGATAATATTAATCTTACATCATTATTTTTATTACTTACTTCTTCTGTCTCTTCCTTCCTATAATAACTTTTCTATCTCGATGGATGGCTTCTAATTTGGTTCTATATTAAGTACCTACTTGTTTCACTAAAACAATTATATTATTTAAGTAGGTAGGTAAGTAGTAAAACCACAGAGCATTAAAACAGTTACAGTTGCTACCAACAGTTGCAAACTATAATTATAGCATGTATTTATGTTATTAAAACCATTGCAAAACTTAGATTAGGAAAACATGAACATAGTAAAGTATCAAAAAGTTTAAACAACGCAAACTTACCTTGGACGTCAATACGCGAAGCAACACAAAAACTATACTAGAAATAGAAAGTTATTAGACATGCTAAAACTAATTACAGATGATAGTTATTTCATGAGTTATTTAAACTTGAACAATAAGCACGCATCCACATTTGTGCGATTGTAAAATTGTAAAAAAACAATCACAAACAAACAAAAAAAACATGCAATAATAAACGTCAACAAGGATAGAAATTCAAATCCTAGAACATTTTATACACAATTTTTGTCGTGATTATGCAATATCATTAATTAAATAATTATTTTTACCGATTAATCTTTTTTATGCTGCAAAATCATTGACTTTCTAGTCATAGTTTTGTTTTAGTTAATTTTCTTCAGTTAATTTCTATATTTTCGATAATTTTTAGAAATAAACAAGTTTATTGCTAATTTTAAGTTCTGAACGCACCACATGAGGTGTATTTGCGAAAGAAGCTATGCATGTTTTATGAATCAATTATATGTAGATTACTAGCAAGATATTTTAGCAAAATATATGTAAAATGATTCATTTGTACAGAAAAGATGTTTTTTCATTAATAAATTTACTAAGTTTGAGCACAAAGTTATCTTTCTGAGTTTTGGAGTACGCTAAAGAACAAACCTTTTTTGTCTTTTAATTTAGATGAATGTCATTATTGTCACTGTCAAAAAGTTTTTATTTATTTTTAAATTGTTGCTATGACAACAATAAACGTAAATAAACGGTGCCAACTGAAAGATTCAAGGACCAAATCAAATATTATATTTTAATGCGAAACATGGGAAGCATGACTCGTTGGTTAGACGTAGAAGTAGGAACAGATGACATAGATCTAAATACTTTGCCTCAAAACTTGGCATTACTGGACTTACACAATGATAACGAGTACAAACTCCTTATTGGTGACTTCGGACGAGGAGAGGAAGAACCTAAGTTGAAGGTTGGTATACAATTGAATAAAATAGCCTTTATACATCAGATACCCGGCCATTAATCGAAGTAAATAATAAGGTTTCGTTGCGATTGCTTAAGGCTAGGCACAAACGACACGCCGGCCCGGCCACAGCCACCGGTGGCCCACTTTCAAGCAGTTAAGACGACCCACTGACCGTCGCACACGTGTGGGCGGTGGTGGCTATCCGCTACGGGTGTGCTCGCCACCGGCAGTAAGTCGGGACAGCCATCAGTGGCTGTGGCCAGCGGCTCATTTGTGCCTAGCCTTCTGTGAGTAAATTACTCGTCGTAAACTTTTTGTAGTGAAAACTTCTTTATTATTGGTATATTGGGTATTATTGGGCATTTTTTGAAATGGGAAATAACCACTGAATTCGCGACACTGTTACCGTAACCGACACATCTGTTTTAAGTTTTGGCCATTATAAATTACATCAACGCGCGGTACATTTTTTTTTGGGAAGACCTTCAAACTTTATAAAATTACTATGCTTTTTCAGGTTTTCACTTCTGTCGGCACTCAGTGCCACTGTTTTATTTTCCTAGGTACAGTTAAAATTAAATAAAAAAAAGAAAAAAAAAAATTCAACACAGGAGGATCCAAAGTCTTGTACTGAATCCAAAGTAACAGGTTGTACCCCTGCCAACTTGTACATATATCCGCCAGTGACTTCTTGAGAAATACTAAAATAATACCTAAATTCAATTTCCAGGTGTTCAAAGGAGCTATGCAGATATCAGACACTGTACTACCAGACCTACCTCTGGGTGTAGTAGGTTTCTACATAAATGAGACAGTACCTCGGTCTGTCCCTATTGTGGCCGTAGCATACAGTTCTTGTGTGTTCATGTACCGGAACTTAAAGCTGTTCTATAAGTACTATCTACCATCCACTGAGCTTAGTATGTGTGAGATCGATGTTTGGAAACAGGTTGGTACTCTATTTCTATAAATAAAAGATTGGATTTTAACACCGCTGGTATATTTACCTATTGCAGCTTTAGGTCTGTAGTTGATACAAATACAACAACAAATTTCTGTTCAGCATTATTCTTCTGTTCATAGCTTTTAAACAGTTAGCTTTATCAAACCATTTCAAGTTTGAAATAAATAACTTGGATTGGAAGCAAATCCCTCTGCAGGCTGGTCAGTGGTCAGCCAGTGGAACTCCTAGGAAGCTAAGGTTGTCTGTAACTTTTAGCTAGATGTGCCAATGATTTGTAGTACATTTTTATTCCACTTTGGTAATGCTATGCTGTACAGTCCCCAAACATTACAGGAGCATCATTAATTTTTGTTTTTACTTCCAGTTAACAAACCCAATCAACCACAATACAGATGCAATAAAACCGCTCATGCACAGCCTAATAGCAATTCCACATGAAACTCTAACGGCGGAGTCACAGTATATCTTAACACTAACACCAGAACAGCAGTTAGAATACCTAGAGATTAACACAGAGTTACCAAGTAAGAACAATGCAGAGATTGTATGCATTGGCACTCTAAAGATGCACTCCATCGATAAGTGCTCTGTGAGCTGTGTTGTAATTGCTACGGAGGATGGAGATGTCATTTTATTGGATCCACAGACTTTTAGTCAGTTGTCTCAGGTCAGTATTATTGTGACTTGTTGGTTGTTACTTAGGTATAGTACTTTTATTTCACGAAGCCAGACGCGCTTTACTTGTGAATGTGTATGTAAGAGCAGGAGTTCTTAGTACCGTCTGAGATAATGCCGAAGTTGGAAGTGTGTGTGCGTGCGTGTGTGTGGGGGTGCGTGTGTGTGTGTGGGTGTGTCTGTCATGTACTCACGTTCCTCATCTTGACGCACACATTCACAGCGTGTATGTGTACTTGGTTAACACAAGTAGTGTGTGACATAAAAATACTGCTACCTACTTATTTAATGGGTGGAAGAATTAATTAAGGTTTATAATAAAGCCTATCAAGTGTCCAAAAAGAGTTGGCGTTAGTTGGACAAACTGCAAACCCAAGACAATTTACTCGACTATTTGTCTAACAGATATGAGGCCTTCTTACCCTTAAAATTTTCATTTTTTGTAGAACAAATGGCTTATGGATAATTATTATGTTTGATTTGTCCAGGCCAAAATATGTGGGGTAAAGAAAACGCCATACCAAATGATAACAACTGGACTGTATACTGTTGACTACAGAATAACTATAGCTACAAGGTGTGACTTATTGCTATTCAAGTTTTGAAGGCACTTTTACAAACACTGCTTCTATTTCACACCCATGCACAATGTTAGTGGCACTTCTAGATTATGTAGTGCATTGCTATAAACAGCTTAGTCTTTGTTAAACTAGGAAAATAACGTAACATCACGCCTGTAATCCCCGAAGGGCGATTGCAGAGGTGTACCTTATAGTACACCCACATTTCACCAGTTATGTTTAAGTCCTATGTAATAGAGGGCTCCAAATCCAGACTGTGGGGTGCTCTGAGAAATTTCGGGTGAAAATCCCATGAACACTGCCCAACCTGAACGCGGAGCATGATTGCCGCTGAAACGGGTTTTGTCGACGGAAGAATAGACAAAATGACTGATTGTAGAAATATTTGTAGGTACGCATTCTACGCGTCTAAGCATGGCAATATGTCATTTTGTCTATTCTTACGTCGACAAAACGTCGTCATGCTACGCGTGCTGGGAATCACACCCAGAAACTAGGAAAATGTAAATGTAATACAATCCTAGTCAGTCGACTATCACCTCGCTGACTTGACTGGCACATATTTTTACCACAGCATGTGTCGCCTGCTTGATGCTCGAGAAGAATTGCGAAGCTCCTAGCCTACTTCAAAATTCGTATTCTTCTTTTTCAGAGAGAAGTCAGTATGCGTGCTAAAAAGAGATTGGCCTGAGGGTCGGTTACTGTTCAACACCGACGATCACATCATTGCCATAGAAGTGGTGACTGCTGACAATAGTGTCATGGTCATATGTGCTGATCACACCATGGCCTGTTATAGCAAGAAGGTGGGTTACTTAGAAATCTTGTTTGTTTAACTTTGTTTTGTACCTATAGGTTGCTGAATTGCTATCGAAATTACTCCCATAGTGCTGCTTCTTCCCTATTAGGATATAGGATGTTTAACTAAGAAGACTACATTCTAGGAATTTTCAGGAAACACGTTTCAGTTTGAACACATTCCTCTCTGCTTGTTGGTTCAACCAATCAACTATCGGTCAGTAGCCCACCAGACAACACCCGTCTGGCCGAATGATTCCTCTCTTTTAATTGAAGAACTTCGCACCTTGTTCTTCCACCTCCAAAATGTGTATCCTCAGTATTCTGTATTCAGCCAAATTCTTATTAAAATGTCCTTTATCCATTATTAATTTCTTAGTAACAAGCCCGGAGTTTGGAAGTTGGCGGTGTGATACCCCCGTGCCTCGGAAAACACGTTAAGCCGTTGGTCCTGCGCCTGATCTCTCCGGTCGTGTCGGATTGCCGTCCCATCGGACTATGAGAGTGAGGGAAGAGGGAGTGCACCAGTGTCTGCGCGCACACTTGTGCACTGTAATATCTCTCGCGCCGAAGGCTAGTCTCCTTTGAGATAGGCCGCCGTGGCCGAAATACGATCTGGAGAACTTTATTTATTTATTTATTTACAAGTTTCCAATAACTTATAATTCATATACCTAAGTGGAAGATTTAATTGGCCATTTCTGCGTAATGTTACTGCATACTCAAATGTAGGTACTGTTAGTACAAGGTGGAAGTTTTCTTATTTATAAAATAAAATATTTTTAGGGTAAAAAGCAATGGTGTTTAACCCTAGAACACCGTCCGGTCGCCATGACTCTAGTGCCGGTTTTACACCTTGGCATCACTCTAACAGCCGTTGCGTTGGCGTCGGGTCACGTCCATCTGTACGACGGCAAGGCGCGGAGGGACACCGTATTTGTAAGAGGTGCGTGACACTTATAGTTGTACAAGGATACCTTGGCGCGTGGACGAAATCGGAACTAACGACGCCATCTTGCTTTCTTAACATTTCACAAAAAATGCACAAATGTTTGCCAACAGCGCCCCCCTGTTAATGTCATTCAAGAAGATTCTGGCTCCTGGAGCTGTATAATGTTCTTATAGTGCAGTCAACATTAGGTCCCTAGTGCCGGTGCTACACCTGGGCGTCACATGATAGGGACTGATTTTATGATAATGCTTATATTTCAGATGTGGTGTCCGTGATGAAGTTTGGTCAGCTGGGGCAAGAGGAACATGTGTTCATCATAATAACTGGAGGTGAGTTATCTATCATTTTGATGGTATACAAGTACCTACACCAGAATTTTCCAAGATTTATTTCGAAATCTAGCTCCTAAACTATAAATAATCGCTGAACCTACATCGGGGTGATTCGTTAAACCCTTTGAGAGAGCCTTAATAAATTCTTACTTCCTGTATTCACAGACTTTGTATTATTATTATATTGAAAAAACATTTTATGCCAAAGTAAGCAAAAAAGAAAACATGGTTCATCCCACTTTGAAAAATAGTGTAACGGTATCTACAACGCCACATGAGAACAACGCGTCATACTGACGTCACGCAAAATCCTGCATTTCGCAAGCAGAGTTTACCGCGCAACTATCATAGATACAACGGCCCGACACGAATCATCGGGCAGTTGCCTGCCAGATACAACACCCGTCTGGTCGGAGGATTCTCCTTTTTCTATCGAGTATAAGTGAACTTTACACCCTGTTCCTCATACCTCTATAATAGTACCATTTCATAAATTTACAGGCGGCAACCTTATGCTAAAGATACTTAAGCGCACAGCAGACTTCAGCGCGCACGCAGCCGGCGTAGAAATGTCACCCAGCGCGCTGACCGGACAGAAGCCCTGGCTCATACCCAAGAAGTCCAAACTATTCCTCGAACAATCTATGAGAGAGCGGGAGAACGCTACGTGTGAGTATATTGCTTCTCTTTCTAACGTTTACTGACACCACTCAGCGCGTTATCCGGACAAACGCCCTGGCTCATTCCCAAGAAGTCCAAACTATTCCTCGAGCAATCTATGAGAGAGCGGGAGAACGCTACGTGTGAGTATACTCCTTCTCTTTCTAACGTTTACTGATACCACTCAGCGCGTTAACCGGTGGATAATCCACCACGCGGGCCCAGTGCGGGTTGGTAGATGTCACATGTCTTCGAATTTTTGGTTCTAGGATATGCCGGTTTCGAAACGATGTTTTCCTTCACCGTTTTTGAAAGCAGTGGTGATGAAATAATTTATACAAAGTAAAGTGCCCGTCTGGTTTCGAACCTACGACCTACAACTCGTAAGACGCGGCCGTTACCACTGCGCCACCACTGCTCTAGCAACAACTATAGTAAAAGTGCGCAGTGCTGTACAAACCCCACCCTATTTCAAGTTAAACAAATATCAAATTTATTTCAATGATAATTAAGTTGAGTTCAGAGTGACTAGCACTATTGACAAAGTTATAAAAATGTTTGAAGTTGTAGCGTAAACTGAACTTTATTGTGTAGGGATTAAAGTTATTTTTCCATTAATTCATATTTGTTTATATTTTTGGCAAATAAATCGCGAATGCACGGTAAGTCTCTAGTAATCAGATGCTCACCTGGAGGTGGCAAGTTTATCGTTTGCTCACTTGAAAGCTACACTACTTAGGAGGTACTAAATCAATCACATGTACACTACGACCGACGTAACTTGGCGGGCCTGAACTTTGCGCAGAAAGCTGCGTAGTAAGGTTTTTGTAGGAACCAAATGGTGACATGAGGCGAGTGCGAGTGAGAGAACATGCGCGAAAGTTCTTAGTGCCTATGTTCAGGCCCGCCAAGTTACGTCGGTCGTATTGTAGAAACCACAAACCATTAAAAAAAACAAAGACAAAGACAGTGCTTGAAGTGAAGTGAGTTTAACTAACATAGTTTTAAGTTTATACACTAACACACATTGTATTATTATAATATATATGTTAGTCTGTAAGGTATTCATGGGCCTATGGGCCAAAGTAGCCTGAAAATAAAGGTCTTATTATTATTATTTTTTATTATTGACGGCACGGTTGGCGCAGTGGTTAAGCGATTGACTGCTGCGCTGCGTGTCGCGGGTTCGATTCCCGCACGGAACAAATATTTGTATGACCTACAAGTAGTTGTTCCGGGTCTGGCTGTTTGTGTATGTGAGTTTAAATGTTTGTAAACGCACCCACAATACAGGAGTAATTCCTAGTGTGGGGCAACGTTTTTTTTAAAAAAAAAGAAAAAGAATAAAACAAATCTTACCTACTTGCCTCTAATATCATTTTTAATCACATTGCAGCAATGCACGAGACATTTCAACATGAGCTGAACAGACTTCGCCTGTTGGCTGCTAAGACTTTGTTGGAAGCGCATGAAAAGTCGGATAACTCAGTAGGAACTGGCCCTATGGAATCTATGAGACTTACTGCCGAGGTGAGAATGAAAATAATCATCAGTTTAAACAAGAACTATTCTCATATTAGTTGGAGCGATGATCTTCGTAGGGTGGTTAGTGGTTACTTTACTAGCTGGGTGAGAGCGTTTACGACGTACGGCATTTCATACAAACTTTCAAGTCCTTGTTTTTCGAAATGAATGAACTGATTTTAATGGAACTTCATACGCATGAGCAGGATACAAAGATCTAAAAAGTTACCTAAGAACATTTTCGAAATATCTTATTTAAAAAAAAGATAACTGGAAATCTGTTTCTATGAAAAATTTAAAATCGGTCTAATTTGGCTGTAACACTATTTTTCGCAAAAAAACGTAAGGAACATTGAATTTCGCGGGCTACAAGGCGCGCACACTGCGTGCCATCTGTTTGAGCTTGACTGTTCGTCGCCCGCATCACTCTTTAGCACATAGCTTACCCTTAACAAATTTCAATGCTAGTGTAATGTCAACCTAACCTGTATATTTCGTTTCTTTTTTCAGGTGGAAGGCCTCGGCCCCGTGTTCCGAGTAACGCTGATAATAGAGAATAATTCTAAAGATAAAGCGGTGATAGGACTCTCTATTCTGTTCCACGTGCATACACTCAACTATAAAGTGTCCAATCCTTATATCAAGGTAATTACATCCTTAGTAACCTCATCATTAGTACCGTAGAAAAATAAGGTTTGGCGTCGTTGGTAGTAAACAACGGATTTCTGATGATGTGTTATTGTTCCTAATCCAACACCTGGTTCCTAATGGAGCACCCTAATTGCGTAACACACTATCAATCTCAATCTGAATCATGTTGAAGGATATTGCTAATCCATTGCTCCATATGTTCGAAAAACGTGTCTGCTCAACAATGTAAATAACGCAATGAATGTTGTTGAACTGTCAAAATGAAACCCATTGCTACTGATAGTATGTTGCGCAATTACCTCGTTTAACCTAATACTATTGTTGATCGAAGATTTCTCTCCTCCCAGTGGCGTAACTATACCGTTTGGGGCCCGTGGCAAATTCAAGGGATGGGGGCCTCCCTCAATGTAAAGAAGCTCAACCAATGTTATAGTTTTTTTTTTATTAGCACTTGTCTCCCGCGTACAGTTCATATTTTCCCCTACAAAATTTAACACCCGACTGCTTCTGTCCTTATGTTAGGACCCTCCTGTGCTCATGGCCCTATCGGGCCGGGAGCCCCCTCTGGCTGGGGACCCGTGGAATTTTGCCCCAATGCCCCCCTATAATTACACCACTGTCTCCTCCGTTTTTATACCGAAAGTATCAGGTGTCTCACCATGATTATCAGATTATTAGCCTATTAAGCAGTCGTTGTTCTAGAATAGTACCTTAGATTAGAAGATTATTTTATGGTATAGATTATCTATGATTGGGCTGGTCTATGGACCACTCTGGTTCTATGTCATTGGTCATCTGTGTTCATCATGTGAGTGTTTGGTAGCTATTAAAATATAAAACCAATATTTATCTTTTAATCATAAAACATGGCGCAGCCGTGAAAAAAGTATTGCAATTATTGTTATTCTCTACGATTCAAGAAGTATAAATCATTATGGAGAATTGTGTGAAAGTTTTGCCAAATTTTGACATGCGGGCGAGTAATGCCGGCGATGAGTGGCCATTGTGGAAACAATGTTTTCAAGATTATTTAATTGGAATTGGTCAAGATGAAGCCGCAGACAATGTTAAAGTAGCTCTGATGAGAAACATGATGGGGTTGGAGTCCGCTAGAATACTCTCAACTCTTCCGGTGTCTAGTGAAAAAATAATAAAATATGAAAACTTAATAGATGCCATAAGCAAATATGTCCGACCTAGAGTCAACGAAGTTTTCGAACGTTTTAAGTTCAACGAGAGAAAACAACAGCAGGATGAAAAGTTTGATAATTTTCTAACCGATTGTAAACGATTAATTAGTACTTGTAACTATAATAGCACAACTGAAACCATTGAGGATCAACTTCTGAGGGACAAGATAATTCACGGTATAGCTGACAAAAACGTGCAAGAACATTTACTCAGACAAGAAAGTTTGACTGTGAACAAAGCTGCAGATTTATGCAGAAGTGCAGAACAAAGCAAAGAACAGATGAAGATAATGAATCCAGCCAATAGTTATGAGATTGACAGAGTAAAAACAAAAAATCGTAATAAAAATGCAAGTATCAAAGAAGAGAAGAAGTTTAATTGCAATCGATGTCAAACGACACATGGTCCGAGACAATGTCCAGCATATGGGAAAAAGTGTAGTAAATGCGGAACTTTAAATCATTTTGCAGTGTCATGCAGAGTCAGAAGAGTGCATAATATTCAAGAGAATTGCGGAGATTCTTCGCCAGAGTCATCATTATTCTGCGGAATGGTCAATAACGGTCAGTGGACTGAGAATATAATAATTGAAAATACCAATGTGAAGTGTCGTCTGGATACTGGAGCCGATGTTAGTGTTATGCCGTGGAAAGTTTTTAAAAGTCTTAATACTAATTTGCAGGTAACTCCGGTTCAAACTGAATTAGAAGGATTCCAAGGGACTAAAATTAAACCAATAGGTATGGTTAATTTAAGGTGTAAGTATAAAAATATTGAATGTTGTGAAAATTTTATGCTTGTTGAAAGCCAAAACATGCTATTAGGTTTACCCGGTTGTATTAAATTAAATTTATTAAAAAGGGTACAAAAAGTGTCAGTAGTAAGTAATGTTGATGAACAGAAGTCTAAGTTTATATCTGAAAATTTGGAAGTTTTTAATGGTCATGGTAGATTTCCCAATAAATGTAATATTCCTACAATTCCTCATGAACCTATCTGTAATCCACCTGTTAAGGTTCCCTTAGCTTTGTCTGAACCCTTGAAGTGTGAGTTAGACAGGTTAGTTAAGCGAGGTGCTATAAAGAAAGTTGAGGAAATTGGCTCCGAAGCTTGTATTAATAGAATTGTGATTATTGAAAAACAAAATAAGAAATTAAGGTTGTGTTTGGACCCAACAGATTTAAATAAGTATATAATAAGAAAACCAAAACATATGTCTACTGTTGATGAAGTGGCTTCTAAGTTAAGAGATATGGAAGTATTTTCTGTTTTTGATCTCTCAGAAGGATTCCATCATTGCCCACTTGCTGAGGAGGCTTCATGGAAATGTTGCTTCGCTACACCGTTTGGAGTGTATAGATATTTAGTTCTTCCATATGGTGTAACCAATGCACCTGAAGTTTTCCAAGATCAGATGGAATTTTACTTTGGTTCTATACCTAATGTGTTATGTTGGTTCGATGATATCGTAGTTATGGGAAAAAATGAGTTCGAACATGATAAATCTGTTAAGGAATTGTTAAAAAGAGCAAAAGAGATAGGAGCGGTTTTTAACAAAGATAAATTACAGTACAAGCAAAGAGAAGTTAAGTATATTGGCCAAATATTCAGTAAGGAAGGTATGAGAGTTGATGGTGATAGAGTAGAGTCTTTATTACAGTTAAAGTCACCCAGTTCTAAGGAAGAATTACAAAGATTAATTGGTTCATTTAATTATGTAAGGAGATATGTACCTGAGATGGCAGAATTAATGTCACCCTTATGTAAGCTTTTAAAAAAAGATGTAGAGTTTCAGTGGTTGCCACATCATGAGAAAATGTTAGGTAATTTAAAATGTAAAATTTCTCAGGCACCAGCATTGAGCCCATTTTGTACTGATAAAGAAATAATTTTGCAGTGTGATGCTTCTAAAAATGGTATTGGATGCTGTATGTTTCAAAAAGATGAGAAAAGTATTTTAAGATTAGTTGCCTGTGTTTCTAGAACTATGAATAGTGCTGAAATTAATTATAGTCAAACTGAGAAAGAGCTATTGGCCATTTATTATGGTACACAAAAATTTCATAAGTATGTATATGGTTGTAATTCTGTAAGTGTCCAAACTGACCATAAACCTTTGTTACCAATTATGTCAAAACAGATTAGTAAGATTGGGTCACCTAGATTAAGACGTTTAAGGTTAAAATTACTAAAATACAGTTTAAATCTTGTATATGTTCCTGGGAAATTGATACATTTTGCTGATATGCTATCAAGGAATAGTAGAAAACTGATTGAGAAAGATGTTGAGATGTTAGAAATGGTACATTCAGTTTCAGTACATTTACCTATGAGTTCAGAGAGGAAAATTCAATTTCGATTAGCTACTAGTAAAGACAGAATCTTGACAGAGGTTACGAAGTATTACTTTAGTGGATGGCCTGACGAATCTAGGGTTTCCCCGGAATGTAAACCATATTATAAACTTAAAGATGATATTTACGTTGAGGCAGGACTAGTATTTGTTGGTTCTAAAATAATTGTACCAGAATCCTTGAGATCTTATGTGCTAAATTTAATTCACCAAGGACACCCTGGGGTAAATAAAAGTATTAATAGAGCTAGACAGCTATTTTATTGGACAGGTATGTCTGAAAATATTAAAAATGTAATTGTTAAATGTAGAACATGCGAAAAATTTAGACCTAAGAATTATTATGAGCCTATGTTATGTCATAAGATACCTAAGCAGAGATTTAGTAAAGTAGGGACAGATATATTAGAGTTTGCCGGTAAATCATATTTAGTGATAGTTGATTACCTGTCACATTGGCTTGAAATAATCCCTTTGTTAGATAAGAGTTCTAAATCCATAATTAATGCAATGCAAGAAGTATTTACTAGATTTGGTTACCCGGAGACTGTAGTTGCCGATAATAATCCGTTTTTATCACATGAGTGTAAACAGTATTATAGGTCTAAAGAGATACAAATTGTAACCAGTAGTCCTCATTACCATAGAAGTAATGGGTTAGCAGAGAAGTCTGTTCATATTGCTAAGACATTGTTAAAGAAATCTAATGATGAAAACATTGATTATAGAGATTCCATTTTACATTATAATAATACGCCTTTAGCTGGCTTACAGGTTTCACCATCACAAATTTTGCATAGTAGACGCCTAAGAACTAACTTACCTACTAGCAGCATAGCTTTAGAACCAAAGATAGAGAAAAATATTGATATTTTGTTGAATATGAGAAAATCTGTAACTAAAAACTTTCATGATAGAAAAGCTAGAAGAAGGGAACAAAATTTTGAGATAGGGGAACAAATAGTATATAAGACTGATAAGGAAAATATTTGGAAAAAGGGAATAGTATTAAATAAAGCTAAAGAACCTCGATCTTACATAGTAAGCGGTAATTCTAAACCAGTAAGACGAAATACTTATCACATGAAAAAGTCTCAAACTAATGTATGTTGTGGTCCTAGAGATATGTTTATAGATGTAAGTGATAATGATTGTCGATTAAGTTTACCTAGCTGTTCACAAAGTGTTTCGCCTGATGTGACGAATGGAAAAAGTTCTCATAATATGACTAATAATAGTTTAAGTTTGCATCAGACTAGATCTGGCAGAATTATTAAGCCTAGACAGATTTTAGATTTGTAATGAGTGACCAATGTTGGTTAGACTGAATTATGTTTGATATTGTTTTATTGTTGATTGGGTTTGTTCACAAGTATAATGCTTAAGGGGGAGGTGTTCTAGAATAGTACCTTAGATTAGAAGATTATTTTATGGTATAGATTATCTATGATTGGGCTGGTCTATGGACCACTCTGGTTCTATGTCATTGGTCATCTGTGTTCATCATGTGAGTGTTTGGTAGCTATTAAAATATAAAACCAATATTTATCTTTTAATCATAAAACAGTCGTTCCATGTAAAATAATGGTATTCAGCTGCATCTGGTTAGATTGAAAGCCGATCCCAACGTAGTTAGGAAAAGGCTAGGCAGGTGATGATGGTTGCCTGTTAAAGACTTTATTTACTAACTGCGCCCCGCGGTTTCACCCACATAAGTGTCGTTTCCTTATGAATATCGGGATAAAAAAGTAGTCTATATGTTGATCCAGGGTGTCAGCAGCCATACACAATTTTATCAAAATTGGTGCAGCCGTTTGAGCGTGAAGAAGTAACAAACATATAAACACACACACACTCACAAACTTTGGCCTTTGTTTTTATGTATAAAATAATGGTTTGGTTTGTAGCCGTGTGTTACAATTTTATGGGACAGTATTAATGTCTAAAACTCTATCTCTTTCTCTTTAACTGGTTAAAACTGGTTCTCTTTGACTCGTTAAAAGACCACTTTCAAACTCATTACAAAGATCGGTCTTAATGGATTATTCTTATATTAGTCATTACTTGGCTTGGTTTGGTGATCGTAGTGATGTTACCAGCAGATAAAATAACACCACTACTTTGAACAATGATGAATGAACCTTGTTCTGCCTTTTATGAAATTTAGATAAAAACGCAGGCTATGCATTTTGCACTGGTTTTTAATCTATTAATGTCATCGAGGACAAGGATATAAAGTTATCTGCATAATGTTATCATGATACTGAATCCTTGCAACTGTTATCGCTATACTTTGTACCCGACGAAAAAAAGGAGGAGGTTTTCAAGTCGCCGCGTATTTTTGTGCGTAACTGTTTTTTTTTTACATACGCCAGCACATCAAGCTACTACAATCTGTCAAATTTCTTTAATAGATTTTCAACTTTATCGCTAAAGCATAAGATTCAATGTTGATTGGGAAAATGTGACAGTTTCGGGTAGCTTTATGTGCTGGTGTCTGTAAGCCTAACTTTTTTTGTAAAAAATTTTCAAAGAGTAATAAAATTACAGGTACCCCTCCTCTCACCGGGCGGAAAGTTGAAATTCCCGACGAAAATCGAAGAAGTATTTGACGAAAACATAAGTCCGGATGTTTTATTCCGTCCAGTAACTGGACAAGGGGGGGAACGATCTCTGATCAAAGTTCTATTAATCAAGGAGGGTAGAAAGACCCCAGTACTCGCTGCGACGGTACAAATGCCACCTACAGACCCTATGATGTTACCCTTTGATAAAATGCAGGCGATTGCTGGTATTGAGGAAAAAGAAGACCCTAATTGGACGACCAGGGCTTAGGGTATACTAGCTTTTGCCCGCGACTTCGTCCGCATGGAATTAGTAATTTGGGTAGCTTATTTTTTATCCAATCTGTTTTTTTTTATTATAATTTCGGGGATAAAACTATTCTATATCCTTCCCCACAACTGAAACTATCTCCATACCAAATTTCATCTAAATCGGTTGAGCGGTTTAAGCGTGAAGCCGTAACAGACAGATAGACGCATTTATAATATTAGTATGGATCTAAAGTAGGTTTTAACGCCATCTTTTGGCTAGTGGTGGTAACTGTAGTGTGGGCATAGGTGGCGTGCTTTCCAAAGGAGGTTGAATCTCAAGATTTTATAACTATCTGTTTAGTTTAAGAGTTAAAATCATGCAAGCTGGGTTTTAATAACACCATTTGTTCTGGAATGTATTTAAATACTCAAAAAACAGTCAAAATAAATTGATATTAAATTGTTAATAAAGATTCGGCTAGTTTTACTTAATTTCTTTTTCTCTTGGTATTTCATGGATACACCATTCCTTGGTTCAAAAACGTGCCGTCGGCGTCAAAGTCTGTCATGTAGTCGAACCGTGGCGTGCTGGGCACATTTTGGTTTGTCATCTATACATGAGTGTGGCGGTCAAAAGATTAAAGAATAACCCATCGAAACTTCCCGGACTGGGAGCAAATACAGAACCTCAAGCTCTGTAGTCGCACTTGCGATCACAAGGCAAACGAGGCAATATTAACCGGTTGAATGCCGTAATTACAGAAACAATTAAAAAGCCATTGTGTCTCGCGTGGATCTACGTATCTACTAAGGCTTAATAGGTAATAATATCTTACTACACACAAATACATATACATACATACATTAGATATTTTATGACGTCCATTATGATAATGTTATTAAAAGATTTGAAGAGGATAGTGTTATCTGCACGTTATCTGGGTTTACTTTATGGACTGACCCGATAGCCAACGATTTTGTGGGTTTAGTAATTACGATGTTATGATATAATATCTTTACAAAATAACCATCGCAGGTGTTTAGAAAAAGTAATTATTGAGTATTGAGTTAAAAGACATTACGCTATCTTGGATTTGCGTTTTGCCGTCAGTATCGGATGGACCGATATTGATACCGATACAATTTTTCAAATCCCAACACTACTATGGTGGTATGGTTCTGTCCCACCCTACCCCCAGAGGTATGGCCAGGGGTATGGTGGGTCCGGAGTGGGCGCCCTCATGACTCTGTGATCAACTCTTTCAGTTTTGGGCCAATAAAATTTGAGTAATCATCGTGCCAGCGACACGAAGAAGACAAAGAATAATCAAAGAGATTGGATTTGGATTGGATTGGATTGATTGGTATTTTAGCACAGACAAAAAAAATAAGTGAAAAATCTTTCACCAATGTGATTTGATACGATTAACCTAAGGTGGCCCGCGAAATTCAAATTTTCTTACGTTTTTTGCAATTTGCTGGTCAGTATTAAGTTGTACGTTGATTAAAATATGATTCGCGGTCGTAACAAATATGTATTTACAGAATTATAATCATTAAAGTCATCAACACAACTCTCTAAGACCATGTAATCCCCAAGAATGACTATTTCATGAAATCTTGACATTTGGGGATTACATGGTCTTAGAGAGTTGTGTTGATGACTATAATGATTATAATTCTGTAAATACATATTTGTTACGACCGCGAATCATATTTTAATCAACGTACAACTTAATACTGACCAGCAAATTGCAAAAAACCTAAAAAAAATTGAATTTCGCGGGCCACCCTGGCGCTTTCACCTTAACAGTTAACTGTCCATTATGTTATCCTTCTATGATTCTGCCAAAGTGGCCTTTTTAGGCCCCCAGGAATCGAACCGAAAATAGCAAAAATATTACCTACCCACTGTATGATTTTGATTAACTTAACAGTTAACTGTCTATTATGATTCATAATGTTATCCTTAAGTAACTTATACTTATATGCACTTAAGTAAATGACCTTTCTAAAGGACATCATCAATTTTGCATAATCAGTTCAGACTAATCTAAAGCCCAGGTTTCAAAAAGTTCGATAATCTGATAGAATATGGAATTTATCTTATCTTTTATGTGTTTATACTGGGTACTAGGCAGGTACAACTGGTGGGTTAGATTAGCGTTAAGTAAAGGTATATTATAGGTATGTACCTACCTTACTTCAAAATCAAGAATACCTAGAATAGATAGAGATATATATATACATATACTGGGTTAGATTATATAGGTAATACTGGGTTAAGTTGGTCCTGGATACGTGAGGAACCTCTACTAAATACTGATAATTTACAATGGAGTTCCGACACTTGCATTGAAATTCCTCTGTTACTGGGAATAATTAAGCCTTTTATCTGCCTAGCCTTTTCCCAACTATGTTGGGTTGGCTTCCAGCCGAACCGGATGCATACCAGTATTTTACATGGAGCGACTGCCTCCACAACCTAGTTACTGGTTATTACAATACCCCTTGGTAAGAATGGTTGTCAGAGTTTCGGGTTTCTGACTACCCGTAACGACTGTCAAAGATCCACGAATGACAGCCGGGACCAACGGCTTAACGTGCTTTCCGGGGCACGGAGGGGTCTCGGTATGTAAAGATGGTCACCCATCCACAGACCAACCGCAGCAAGCGTAGCTTAACCTGATCGATCGAACGGATTTTGATGAAACTTTACAGTGATATAGCATACATATCGGAATAACACATAGGGTAATTTTTATTCCGATATTCTCACAGAATCGCCACGTACCTATGCGGGTAAAACCGCGGGGCGCTGCTAGTCTATAAAAAAAACCATCTAGGTATATATTTAACATCACGCTAGGAGCCGAGCAAAAAGAAATAAGGAAAAATAAAGGTACCTACATGATTTCATTAGCGTATTATGTGACATGATTTAACATTTATCTTTTACCAGCAGGGCATTTGCGTAACACACTAGCAGTAGCAATGGGTTTCATTTTGACAGTTCAACAACATTCATTGCGTTATTTGTGTTGTTGAGCAGACACATTTTTCGAACATATGGAGCAATGGATTAGAAATATGGTTCAAAATGATTCAAATTAGGGTGCAGGTAGTTTACTAATTACTATTAAAGTGTGAACGTGCTCTTTTGAATCACTTACATTTTTGGGTAGGTACGGTGGGACAACTTTGGATTGTTATTTGTAAAGAAATAGGAATACCCAGGAATCGAACCGAAAATACCAAAAGTATTACCTACCCACTGTATGATTTTAATAACGCATCAATCGACGGGATCAATGATGGATGAGAAATGAGAAGCAATATAATTGTCTTCTTCAGGCTTATTTGGCTGCATCCGGTTAGACTAGGAGCCGAGCCCAAAACAGTTGGGAAAAAGCTAGGCAGCAGATGATGAGGATTATTAATTCCTGCGAATTTACTACCTAGGCATTATTTTAGGTGTGGCCTAGTATTAGTGAAAAAGGGCGTAGCTATAAGTCTTCATTCAACCCACTTGGCAACGACCTTATTTTGTCAAGTCGGGAAAATGTTATAATCGTGGTTTTAACTTGTTATCGGAGCTTCAACTTGAAGATAATCGCGGTTCCAACTTCTAATCAGGTGTATTCCAATAATTTAAATCAATTAAGTCAGCGATAGCTGCAAATGCTGCAATCGCCGATAAATATGTCCTACTTAGAGCGCCATTTTTTTATTATCTTGGCGACGGACGCCTGCCGGCTGATAAAAAAAAATCATTAAGGTACTTAAAGGATTATGAGCAGTGGTGGCCCAGTGGTAAACGGCCGTGACTTACGAGTTGTACTTCGTAGGGTCGAACCCAGACATGCGCTTTAAACTTTGTGTAAATTATTTCATCACCACTGCTTTCAAAACCCGAAGAAACCGGCATGTCCTAGAACCAAAAATTCGAAGACATTTGACATATCATCATCATCATTTCAGCCGAAAGACGTCCACTGCTGGACATAGGCCTCCCCCAAGCACTTCCACTTCGACCGGTTCTGTGCTTCTCGCATCCAACGGGTTCCTGCGGCTTTCACAAGGTTCATTTGACATATACCAATCCGGAATGGGGGGTAGATTCCAGCAGTGGAAATATTATAGGCTAACTGGCTGATTATCTGATATCATCTGTATAATAAAGCGTATTGATAGAAGAAAGCATATTGTGGAAGTGGAAGGGGTCTTCGTGTTCTCGCATTTCAATCAAATGTCTCCTTAATTCATTATCATTTCAGCCGAAACACGTCTACTGCTGGACATAATAGGCCTCCAAGAAGCACCGCAACTCCAACCGGTTCTGTGCTACTCGCATCCAGCGGATTCCTGCGACCTTCACAAGGACATCGGTCCACGTTGTAGGACCAACGGTACACCTTCGGGTATGCGGTTGCAAACGCCAGAACCTTTCAGCCTCCTTAGCCATCTGTTCTGCAAGCAATGTGCGCTGCCCACTGCCACTTAAGTTTGGCAAGTCTTCGGGTTATGTCCAGCGCCGGATTAAGACTACTTGATGCCCTAAGCAATCCACGCATGTAGGCCCTCCTATCCACTAGGCGCCTCGTATTTTTCCAAAACATCGCCGAGCGATTTGTAAAGATTGGCGCACATCTCTAGCTAGTGTGACTTTTGGGTCTAGTAATATCTTGCTGATATTGCCTTGCCTTTGCCTTGCCTTTCATGTGCTAGCAAATACTGTTTCGGTGATGTTTCTGCTTTATGGTGCCCCCCGAGACGTGATGCCCTAAGCAATTGCTTAATTTGCTTAGGGGCTAATCTGGTTATGTCGGTTTCATTGGTTCTCCTGCGGATGTTTTCAATTCTGATTAGATCACGTAAAGAAACTCCAAGCATAATCGAGCAGTCTCTCTACTCCAGGACTCGTCTGCTCCACCGGTCATCAGTCCTTCGACAAACATGGCCAGCCCACTGCCACTTCAGTTTGCTTACTCTGCAAGCTATGTCATATCGGTAACTTGAAAAGCCCAATCCGACATTCTTAAGTCGGCGTTATTTATCTGAACCAATGTGAATCATAAAATTATCGGACATTTAAACTGTAAAATAATGAGGAAGCATATAATATAGATTATCTGTCGGAATACATAGTATATAAGTGTGGTATAAGTAAGCACCTACTTTGTAGATAGATCTACGTTTTTATGTTATTTCGTGGAAAAATATAGCCGTCATTGGAAAGGAAATACACACATCAACACTGTCTAGGGATATTTTGGATTTACTCAATTTACTCAAAATTTATTAAAAATAACATACAACATGTATATATTTTTATAAAGCCCATTTATCAGACTACACTCCAGAATAAAAGAAAACTATTTTTTTTGCGTAAACAAATTTTTATTCAAATAAAGAAAAAACTTGAAATAATGGTAAAACTAACAATGAATGTGTTTCTCAAGAAAAAGTGAAAAATAAGGAAAAATTAATCTGTTTTTAACAGTTATGTGAAAAATCTGTAGTCAGTAAAACCACCCATGACGTTAATAACGGTCCTGCAACGGTTTTTCATGCTTTGGATTAAGTTATCCAAGTCTTGCTGCGGTATATTGTCCCAGGTCCGACTAAGATGCAAAAAAAGTTGCTCTTCCGTCGCAATGTTTGCAGGGAAATTCCTCAAAGCCCTTCTTTGGAGCATGTCCCACGCGTGTTCTATGGGGTTTAGGTCAGGCGATTGAGCGGGCCAGCCTAAGACCGATACGTCGTGCTCCTGCAACCAGCTCGTCACCACTCGGCTGTGTGCGGACGGGTGTTATCGTGCATGAGCGTGAATTCTTGGCCCATTTGTAGTCGATGGGGGTAGATTATTGGTACTAGCACCTCGTTACGGTATTTTTCAGCCGTCATGGTGTTTCTGATCCAAACGAGGTCTGTTCTTCCACCAACACGAATTCCCGCCCAAACCATAATTGTCCCGCCGTGGTATGAATGGACTTCCTGAGGATGTTGCAGACGGCTCTCACGACCAGGAACTCACCAAACACGTACTCTACGTGTATCGGGATGGAAACCGAACCGGGACTCATCGGTAAACAGCACTACAGACCACTGGTTATCTTCCCAGGGCAAATTTTCACGAGCCCACTCTAGTCGTCGTCCACGATTTCCTCGACGTAGTGCTGGAGTACGAAGCGGTCTGCGAGCATGAAGGTTAGCTTCATGCAGCCTTCTCCTCACAGTTTGGTCACTCACAAGCAACTGGTGCTCTAACTGGAGCCTCTAAACCAACTGCATGGCCGTAACATTTGGTTGTCTTCTCGCGGCAACTTGCAAAAATCGGTCTTGTCGTTGAGTGGTTATGCGCGTCCCGCCTGGGTGTCTTTCAGCCACTTCACCAGTAGCACGATAACGTGACCATAACCTTGATATCACGTTTTGTCTTGTTCCAATCTCCTCAGCAATACTCCGTTGAGTAGCCCCAGCTTGGAGCATGCCTACTGCCCTTAACATTTCCTCTCTGGTTAAATGGCGCCGCTGCATGATGCACACAATAACATTAATTCGAAATTAACCGATAGCCTGTTGTAAAACTTAAATTTGACACAAAAAAATAGCCAACAACTACTGTACGTAAATGAAACCTTCGGACTTTGCTACCATTATGCCGCGTAAATCTTTTGTTTTTAATTTATTTTTTCAAATTCAAATTTAGAATCGTTCAAAAAGGTTTACAAAATAAGCTTTCATCAAAAGAATTTAAAACTGGACAGTATTTTTTGAGTTTAAGAACTTTATACAAAATATCCCTAGACGGTGTTGATGTGTGTATCATGGTAGGTACGGACGCCACCGCCAACCACATCAAGCTACCCGAAACTGTCAAATTTTCCCAATCAATATTGAACCTTATGCTTTAGCTATAAAGTTGAAAAGAAAGACAGATTGTAGTAACTTGATGTGCTGGTGTCTAGGTCTATACATAATCAAAGAACAAACGAACCGTGTTAAGTAGACTGTAATAATGAACTGCTAACTCGCCTATTTACCAGTTTAATTGTATTGCAAGATATTAGCGATGCGAAATGCTAAAGAATGCTTTGTAATCTTGCGGGGTTCTGTGTAAATATATAGCAATGTAAATAAAATTTAATTTTGAACCTTAGACAAATCATTCATTCCCGATACTTTTTTGACTGAATGTCAACAAAATATTAACAATTAAAACAGTCTTTAGGCGTTATGAGCACGATTTTACTAAGGTCTTCTAAAAACTTAGTTAATATGTCTTTCTTCATAGTCCTTTGTCAGTTTTGCTATAGCTTTTTCGTTGAGAATACTTTTTCTTCTTCTTCTCTTTCTTTGGTGATGGGTATCCCTTTGAACCGCAATTTGTTTTGTGCCGTATCGTAGCTTGATATATTAGTCATTATCATTTGTAAAAATAATAACAAAGTTTGAACCTAAACGGCATTGCAATCTGTTATTCCATGCCTCTACTAAATTAGTGCTTCTGTGCTGTTCTTTGTAACTACACCATTAAGCAATCCTGTCCTGCCATCAGGCTCCAGCCACTGTTGACTATTCAACAAAATAGTCGTTCAACTTAGTAACTGGCTCAGCTGGTAAACTGTTTTCCATTACTGACAAGACAACCAACCATCTTCTATTTCATGTGACGGAAGATATGCCAGACACATGCGCATAAGTTTATGTAGCTATTACTCATTCTACGTATTATATTTTTTGTTGACAATTTACGTGGTCTTATTTATTTCCCCCACATAAACCTTATCCGTCACAAGTTTATGTAAAAGAGATACAATCACAATTATGTCGCAAGATTACATACAAAAAGACAGACATAGTGTCCAGCTGGCTGCACTAGCTCTATTGTTTATTATAACTGGTTGGTGTTCGCTCAGGTAAATTTTTTGCAACCCTTCGCGCCCGGTTGTGCTTCGAATTTGAAATAATATAATAGATAGTTTGTGAAGTTAGGGCTTGTAGTGTTAGGGCGTGTAGAGTTAGAAGCTTGGCTCTACATGAGATCTGAATATATGATAACTTTTTGACAGTGCAAGCCATATGGTCTCATCTTGGCAACATTTTACATGAAAATGTTTTTGGTGTGGGATTTCACTTATTTTTGTAAGTTGCTTGACACATTTTTTTTCCATGTTTTAGAATTATTTTGTTGTTTGAGTACCTACTAATACCAGCTTACATACCAAATTTCAGCCTTTACTTCAGGAAGTACCTTATGAATTTTGATGATCAGTGACGAAATCGGGGTTTTTAGATATCAATAAAATCTAAAGTGTATGGGCTATGCAATTGAAACTTTATATGTTTCATAAGTCCACTATTGACATCATACCTCGAGAATTTTATTTATCTGGTATAATCCAAACCCACGTTATGAGGGTAGGCCTAGGCAGTGCCCTTGCGCTTCGCTTCGCAGCACTATACCGTGCCCCCAGATTTCTTAAGTATGATTTTATAATATTGTAACGTTTATTTTATATTTTTGATACATTTTATTCAAACTGTAATAACCTCTATTATAACTATAATTCGACCTTCTTTCGTCGTACGTATTTAAAACACAATTCGACAGTAAGTTGAAAACAATAGAAAAGAGAAAAATAAAGTAAGTACTCATAATTTATCGTATTCGGGGTTCTCCGGGACGGGGGCCTCGGGGATCGGGGTACTCAGGGAATAACCCGCTGTACCTATCCATTGGGTCATTCGGCCAGTGCAAGCAAGTTTAATGTAATATTAGCCGTCAGCATCATCAGCCATAAACTCAAACTCAAACTCAAATCATTTATTTCCCAAGTAGCACAAAACTGCATTATAAGATGTCACAAGAGGTAACATCGGTAATTTTAGCACTTATGAAGAGTTATTACAGTACACTCGACCTGCAATAGGTGAAAAGTGAGCTTTCACCTGAATAAGAACGTTATTATGCGTCACGGAGACCACAATGTAACGCTTGCAGCGTTAATATAGGTAACAAGTTCAGTATTATACAGCTTTAAGCAATTTAAAGGATTTTTGTGGACTTTAACTAAGCTATATTCTGAATTGAAGACCACAAGTGTACCCTTAGACCACTTGCATTTTAAGAAAGAACACGTGAGCTACTATAATGTAATCAGTTATTCTGTGGCTTCAAATAACAAAGATATAATGCCTTTTGCTGCACACGGTGGAATTTGTGTAATGTTAATCAGCTTGTTACACGCAATCGTATAATAGCTCTTATAAAGCCCACATGATCACTATGGGTGAACATATATGATGCTAAGTTAAAGCAAACTGCTCTATATTAGCTCACATGTTACCCATAATCTACACACATTACCCATAATCTAATCACATGTTACCCATACCTACAGTTATTTGCGTACATGTTACCCACTATCAAGCTTTACATGAATTTGTAGCTGACTTGTTGTAAAACAAGAACCACTCGTAACAGCTCGTTACTGATTCATGTACCACGAGTGGACACTTAAACAGCTCATGCTGTTTAATTGTGGTTAATACGGTACACATAGCTTGTCTGCCATTTTTTAGATTCTAACCTATGTATACAATATAATAACAATTTGTTTTTGTTTAGTCAACGAAAATAACAACAGAATTTGAATAGAAAATGTAATGATTTTATACGTAAACAGCTTATTGTCAAATTACAAAGGAAAAATAAAAATACTTAATTTTTTATAATAATATCATCAACCTATTTTATACTATAATTTTCAAGTAAACAGTGATATTTTGAGAGCGCGTGAAAATTTTCGTCTATAATTATATAGTATTTGACAATAAACTCTCTTTCCCATTCGAATTTCATGCACATGGAGGAAAAAAACAAAGTTTTACTTATCGTTAACATATATTTGCCTATACTTCCCACAAACACTTTACAAAATGGTTCACACAAAACATATCAAAATAATAAGTAGTAGGGTGAAAATTATTCACAATTTTGCCACTTGTGAATTGTCAGATCCATAAAAGAGTTACTGTTAGTTTAAAAGGTATCCTGGAGTGTATTTTGTGCTGAAAAATAGGTAATAAGTACTCTATTATTCAGCCCTTGTGGTGTATAAAAGGTAACACATACCCTGATAATCAGTCATTATTCAGCTCTTGGGGCGACTGTTACCTTTAATAATGCTCAAATAACGCTGATATAGTGCAACCAGCTACATTATTCAGCTAACAGCTGATTAATTTGTGCCCAAATCAGAGTTATATCAGCTGAGTAGGCGCCTCTAACGCTCTTACTCAGCAGGTTTATTCAGCTGAAATTTCCATTGTGAACAGTGATTCAGCTACTATTCAGCGCTTCTGTGCTACTTGGGTTCAATTAAACCTTGTACAGGCACTTTTGAATTGTCAAAATTAAATAGTCTGTCAGTTAGTCAGAAAGTTGAAGCTAGTTACCCATTCCAAAGCGTAGATCTCTATGGAGAAGAACGGGCAAGAAACTCCATGGACACTCTTTTAAATCAAGATATTACAAAATCCTGGGTACATTATTCTTGTTGCTTCTATATGTGAGAACAATGTAAAAAAGACAGAAATGAAGAAACAATTCAAGACATAAGATTAAAAATAAGCCTTGGCAGTTAAGAGATGACCAGTCTCAACTAGGGAATGCAAATCCGTTCTGTTTTAAAATCCGGATTTTTACGAACGGATTTTTGGTCCAATCCGGATTATCCGGATATTACGGATTTTTCATGAAAACAAACAAATATACCCATATTAGTTTGATAATAATATGATATTTCTTATATTTGTGTAAATGGATTAAAATAAAAGCACACGAAAATCACATCAAACGATTTTTTAAATTTCTTGTTATTTGGAATTATTCAAACTATCATCATTAAAATAATCAGTCTGTGTCTCGCGTGCTAAGTAAAGATGATAAAATAATTCATCATCATCATCATTTCAGCCGAAAGACGTCCATTGCTGGACATAGGCCTCCCCCAAGCACTTCCACTTCGACCGGTTCTGTTCTGTGCTTCTTTGCTTCTTCCTATACAAAATTAAAAGCTCCACGGTCTTTGCTAGAGATTAATGGGCAGAGCCAGCTTAGGAAACTAACGACCGATTATGACAGGATCGTGTCCGCCAAACCTGTGCTGTTAAGAGAGATCGAGAGGTTCCATGGTCAGTTATACAAATCAACAAGTAATCCTGTTACAAATCTGGCAAACTACCCAAGAACTAGATTGACCCAACACTACACTGAAGACATCCCGAACGTCAGCGTGTACAAGGTTAGGGCGACAATGCCCTTCTTAATAATTATAGGCCCATCTCACTTCTAAGCCATGTGTACAAGGTGTTTTCGAGAGTCATCACGAACCGTCTCGCGCGCAGGTTTACACCACATACATACGCTGCGACAGTTTATACAGTAGACCGAAGAATATAACCGACCTCTCTGCTTAGCGTTTGTGGACTACGAGAAAGCCTTTGATTCGATCGAGACATGGGCTGTACTGCAGTCTCTTCAACGGTGCCAGATCGACTATCGGTACATCGAGATGCTGAAGTGTCTGTACGAAAACGCTACTATGTCAGTCCGACTCCAGGATCAGACCTCGAAACCTATCCTTCTGCAGCGAGGTGTGAGACAGGGAGACGTTATCTCTCCGAAACTGTTCACCGGTGCACTGGAGGATGTCTTCAAGGTTCTGTACTGGAAAGTGACTGGCATTAACATCAATGGCGAGTAGATAACTCACCTTCGGTTTGCCACCGATATCGTAGTCGTGGCTGAGACCATGGAGGACCTCGGTACAATGCTCGATGACCTCAAAAATAATAAGGCATCTAAAGTGCTGTCGTTTAACCCGCTGCGAATTCACATAATTCCTGCTGCGGAAAAAGCACGCTCTGATTCGACGCTTGTAGGTGGAATGCACTGAAGACACTCTTGTAAGCGGAATGAACGGAATGATCAAGGACGCCTCACACACTTTCTCGTGTCGAGAAAGTGTTTGAGGCGTCCTTGATCATTGATCAAGCGAGCAGGGCGCGGGACGCGGGTCGAGAATCTCTCTTCCCCCAGAGCCGAAACTCAACACTCGCGAGACGCGACGCGCGAACAGCAAACTCGCTCGTTTTGATTTTTTTGTTACAATTTCTTAAAAATTGAATTATTCAAAAAATCCGGATTCGATTTTCAAATCCGGATTTGGAAGTCTAGTAAAAATGTGCGGATAACCGGATTTTTCGGATTACGGATAATCCGGATTGCATTCCCTAGTCTCAACCGACGGCGCCCGTTCACGAACATGACGCGTGGATCAGCACCATCCAGCTCAACCATTTTGTAGGGAACCGAATGATCCAACACACGCGCCACCATCGGTGAGACATTTAAGTGAGCATGACACGTTCTCAACTGCCATGCTATTTCAAGTCAACATCAAAAATCATAATAAACGGAAACATGGTTCTTACATTTACAAAATTAAAAAAAAAAAAATGCTTCTAAATTATACAAAACTACAGTTTGCAATTTATTTAAGAGGTAAATAGAATTTTATTACCTACCAAACAGGAAGAGATATTTATTATTGAAGTATTCAACAATTAAAAATTGATTGAATAAATTAAAAAAGTTATGTTCGTAATGTCAGAAACACAAAAAAAGAAAAAGGGAAGCACCTCTTCCAAATATTGAAATTAACTACAAAGATAGTCTTACAATCTTCAGCAGCTCCAACAATACTTTCAAGTGTCAATCAATTAGTTGTGGTTGTGGAGCAGGACCAGCATTGAGCCAGGCATTTTTATCAGCGATGTAATCCCCTAACTTATAGTATGCCTGACTGCATAGTGTGCGTTTTATACAAGACTTGAATTTTGTCTCATTCAGTTGAAGAATGTGGGGAGGTATTTTATTATAACATTTTAAACAGTACCCCATAAAAGATGAATCTACTTTAGCCAGTCTGAAACCTGGTTGAACTAATAGGTCCCTATTTCTAGTACTATAATTATGTCTTTCACCTCTTTTACTAAAAAGATGTAAGTTTTTCCTTACATACATGATGTTTTCGTAGATATATTGACAAGGCACCGTCATGATGTTAATTTCCTTAAACAGTTCCCTTAGAGAATCGCGCCTGCGGAGATTATATATAGCTCTGATGGCTCTTTTCTGCAGAATAAAAATAGAATCGATGTCTGCAGCCCGTCCCCAAAGTAAAATACCGTAAGACATGATACTATGAAAGTAACTAAAATAGACTAGTCTCGCGGTATCTACATCAGTAAATTGACGGATTTTTCTGACAGCATAAGCTGCTGAACTTAGCCGTCCTGCAAGAGATGTTAAATGAGGACCCCATTGTAGCCTTGAGTCGAGCGTGATCCCCAGGAAAACAGTTTTATCGACGAATTCCAGTTTCTCTTGATTCAATATTATCTCACAATCACTACTCTTGACATTTGGTAAAGAAAATCTTATGCACTTAGTTTTATTTCCATTTAATACTAAATTATTAGCAGTGAACCAATTTTGAACCTGCAGTAGGGCATTATTTACGTCGTCAAAATTTGTAGCACGTCTATTTACCTTAAAAATTAAGGAAGTGTCATCAGCAAATAACACCATTTGGGGTTGATTTTTTAATAAATGGAGAAGATCATTAATATACACAAAAAAGAGGAAAGGACCCAATATTGAGCCTTGTGGCACACCAATTTTTACTATTAAACCAAGTGAATTGACACCATTTATTTGAACTTGTTGTTGCCTATCATTTAAATAAGAACTAACTAAACTGGGCGCAAGTTTTCCAAGTCCGTAATGCTCAAGTTTCAAAAGCAAGGTTTCGTGATCGACGCAATCAAATGCCTTGGAGAGGTCACAAAAGATTCCTATTGCGTCTTGGGCCTCTTCCCACGCGTTAAAAATGTGTTTTAATAAAGTTACACCGGCGTCGGTCGTACAACGCCCTTTGGTGAAACCATACTGTTGATCGTGTAAGATTTTATTCGTGTTAAAATGATTGAGCATTTGATTAAGCATTATCTTTTCAAACACCTTGCTGAAAACCGGCAAAACGGATACGGGTCTATAATTATTGGTGTCTTTACTATCCCCGGTCTACTTCGTGATTTAGGTAGGTCTCTCCAATTAAACAAAATATTAGGGATACGCTGGTGTCAAGGATAGGTGATCCAAGCTATTAAAGCTGGGTGTCGAGCGAACGGTGAGACATGTAGCAATAAGCAATGTTATGAACACCTTTGTAAACACCATGTTTCTGGCAAATAAATATTCTACTCTTCTATTCAATATGAACTTCCTCGAAATACGTGCGAAATCGAGGACTAACTACTTGCTGTATGAGGCCCAAGATTAGTTCGTCAAGGCTCAATGGACAACGGGTCGATATCAGCCGTTACGAATTACAATGATCGGCACAATAAGACATTTTACTCTAATTCCACTTTACCTTTGGATTATAGGTTCTTCTTTATTAATTAAAATATGAGGCTTTTTACCAATTTCCATTCAGAATTATTAATTCTCAGTTTCCATAAATAGAACTTCCCTACCTACCTATTTGCAAACAGGTTTGACCTAACTATGAGCGAAACTTCGTGCTGTTTTTTTCAAGTTGGCGGTTATTGAGGCGCGGAAGGTGTGTCCAACGGAAAATTTCTTGTAGGTTCTAGATAAGATCGTATCCCTTCGACAAAAACATGTTATTTTATTTGCAAATACTTGTACCTAATCGCGACCTATTTCTAAATCTGATAAAATGCGCAAAAATTTCGACACTATTGGAGTTATAGTTATGCCATCGAACTCAAAATATTAACAATTGCAATGCAATTTTTTGGCCGCAGGCCTTTAATATGGCCACTCAATGATTCGTTACTTCGAAACCACGTCAATTCCTTAGCTAATACCATAGTAAAATATGTTTTTACTATGCTAATACCGCTAATCTCGCGTTCATTTCTCGCGGTTTCATTCATTATGTAGAGAGAATACAGCCCAGATCGTTCTGGCACCGCTGTACAAGAAGACCCGAACTGAGATAGGGAAGAAGAAGAGTAGGTTAGGTTACCTACCTTGGTACTTAATTACCATAATCAGCCTATAATGTTCCCACTGCTGGGACACAGGCCTCCTCTCGGTAAGAGGGAGTGGGCCGTAATCCACCACGCGGGCCCAGTGCGTATTGGCAGATGTCACATGTCTTCGAATTTTTGGTTCTAAGATATGCCGGTTTCCTCACGATGTTTTCCTTCACCATTTTGAGAGCAGTGATGATGAAATAATTTACACAAAGTAAAGCGCCTGTCTGGGTTCGAACCTACGACCTACAACTCGTAAGTCGCGGCCGTTACCACTTGGCCACCACTGCTCTCTGTACTTAATTATGTAGGTATAATTATCACAGTAATAATTAAGGTTCCGTACCAAAATGGTAAAACGGAACCCTTATGGTGAGACTAAGTCTGTCTGTCTGTCTGTCACAGCTGGATATCTCAAGAACTACTAATGCTATCAACTTGAAATTTGGAATAGTTTTAGATGACGTTTGCCCAACTATTTTGCAAATAAGAAATAAATAAAAATATATGCATATTTTTTTGCAACAGGGACTTTTGATGAAAAATGTAAAAAAAAACACCGTTCCCCCCCTTATCTCCGAAGTTTGCAAAGAGAAAAATCTGAAATTATTCTACGTGATAGAAGTGTACAGGTACAGTAAAGATTACAGAAAAAATAAAACGAAGTCTCTAAATAGCACACGTACTTTTTCAGAAATCATCAACAAAAGTTACATTAGTTCCACTATCGATCAAGAGATGGCGCTGACATAAAACTGCAATATTCTACACCGCAGTGCACAGTGTTAAAATTCTCTGATGAAATCGCCGATGAAAATTTAAAAACATATGATGTTACGGAACCCTTGGTGCGCGAGTCCGACTCGCTCTTGTTTTATATTGACAGCGCCTTTATGTCGAAGCCGTAAGGGCGATTTTCGTAATGCAAGAGTTAGGTACTGATATGCGGTTAACGTGCCTAAGATTTGTTTCGTGATCTTTGTCACACAGGATGAGGCTGGCACAGGAGCGTGGAGATTGGCACAAGAAAAAGAGGACTATGTTCAGCACTGGGTGAAGATAGGCTGTGGATTATGATGATGATGACGTCACACAAGACACGGCTAAATAAAATGATTAGCATTATCTTATGAGGCTCTTAGCTTTGAAGAGTCAAAATAACTAATCGACCACTAGAAAATTATTTGCTGGTATTTGGAAACACGTAGGGACTTAGTGAATTTATGATTGGAAAGCAAAAGTAAAATTATTATTTTTTAATTAATTATTTTATTGTTGTTTTATTATTTATTATTGTATTATATGTAAAATTTTACACTTAAACTACCATTGTTGGAAAGATTAAAACAATCGCTATCAATGTTATATCTAAAAATTTATTATAACATTGTGATTAGGTGTAAAGAACCACGTGGTTCCACGTAGCAATACACGTAGTTCCACGTTCCACGTGGCGGGGTCCCTAGGTATCGTACGTGTGTTGCCACGTACGTAGTTCTAAAATAGTTACTCTCTAGGAATTGATGAGTCAATTAAACCTTATACCGGCACCCTAATTGCGTAGCACACTAATAATCAAAGTTTGAATAATTTTGAAGTATATTGCCAATCTATTGGTTCATTAAGTTCCAAAAAATTGTCTGCTCAACAACGAATGAATGTTGTTCAATTGTTAAAATGAAAGCCATTCCCACTATTAGTTTGTTACGCAATTACCCCGCTGTTTTAAAAATAGAATAGCTTTCGCATATTTTATTTTTATTTAAACCCTAGACGGAATTCTATCGTTTAGTCTTATTTTAAGTAGCGAAGGTTTTTATAAGACTTCACCACGAGGAAACCGACAGGCGACGGGTCAGTTTAGATATTTGCTTGCACTTCTTACATGAATGAGTATAAAACTACTGAGATATTCTATAAAGTTCATTTCGTACTTCAATCAATAGTAACAAAATGTACAGTCTACAAAAGAGATCTAAAGTATGCAGGATCGTCGCATATGTTGATTGAAGTTTAGTAAGAAACCGATGGATTTTGTCGACTGAAATTTAATTGCCTACGGTGGCCGGGAGTCGTCACGCGGCTCCCAACGCCTGGAGCGTCTCCTTCGGCGGCTGGGACTTGAGGCTCTGTCCCTCAACCATCCCGCCACCTTCTTCGCTAGCATGATTGCTTCGTAGAAGGAGGTGACTGCCTCCCACTCCCTCTCACTCCGGACCATGGCTTGAACCAGGGCCGGACGCGAGAGGTCGCCGCCGCGCCGCTGGCAATCGCCTCTACGAGGACACAGCGGTGCTCCGCCCAAGCGGGGCAGACCTCCACCGTATGCTCCACCGTGTCCTCTGGGCGACCCTCGTAATGGTGAAACTCGGGGGTTTCCTTTCGCCTGATGATGTGCAGGAACCTCCCGAAACATCCGGTCCGCTGAGGACGCCTTGACGCCAATAGAGCCGGGCTGGTTGGAATAACCGCCATGGCTCACGCAAAATGATCCACCTGAAGGACTAAGTGCGGAAACCAATCCCTCTAACATAGAACATGGAAACCACCTTGGTGGTCACACATGAGGAGGTCCCGGGGGTAGGTAACTGTGTTAAAACACACCAGGATTCCCCTTGCGTGTCTGGCTTACCAATTCTCGGTTTGTTTCAATAATCAGCACTGCGCTACGCTACGATAAGTACCATGAACCGGTCATTAGGTACTTATCGTAGCGGATTTCAATAATGTATGAACACATATTTTTTATCCCACCCTAGAGTTTTATTTGGACCATGTTGGATAATCTTCGGGTGGATTAAGGCTCTACGATAAATTCAACATTTTATTGCATGATAGCGTTTATTTATATTGCACATACTTAGCTCAGGGTTTTCACCTTTCCTTTTTCTCTAATATTTTATTATTTTTTGTCATATATAACTAGGACCCCCGGGGACTGAGATATTTTGGGGTCTTGCTTAGTACCTATATGACATGGAAAACATAATACTTCCCACATCAAGTACAGACGCCATCACATCAAGCTACTACAATCTGTCTAGATTTTCAACTTTATCGCTAAAGAATAAGGTTCAAGGTTGATTGGAAAAATTTGACAGTTTCGGGTAGCTTGATGTGCTGGCGTCTGTACCTTTTGTGAATAACCCTTATTATAATTTAATGAGTTAATCAGTTTGATTCAGATTTTTGAGCATCTTAGCATAATATCTGTGTTTTGGCGATGGGAGCTATTGCAAGCCAAGCATGGGAAGTCATCATGATTTTGTTACGTGTATCCATAGATTTATAAGTGTATCCTACTAATAACTATTATAAATGCGAAAGTTTGTGAGGATGGATGTTTGTTACTATTTCACGCAAATACTACCGAACGGATTTGGACGTGGCACACAAATAGTTTATAGCCAGGATTAACATATAGGATTTAAGCAATTTTTACCCCGTTATTCCCACGGGATCGAAACTAAGCAGGTGAAACCGCGTGGCGCTGCTAATATTTGAATAAACGGTTCTTATTTTACTTATTCTTCCTTGTAAATCTAGTATTAAGCAAAATATAATTTGGCATACACTTTCAGCGAAGAAGGACACTTCACTTCAACCACCATGCAGCCGATCTGCCGGTCGATTCTGTAAAAATCTCACCGTAAAACTCAAGTGAAGTGAGTTAGTTTTTGCTATGAATTGACACTATTGACAGCTGATCGATTCTGTAAAAATCTCACCGTGAAAACGTAGGTGAATTGAGTTTGTTTTTTCCTGGAAATTGACAGTATTGACAGGTCACTCCACGCTCACTTCACCTAAGTTTTTACGGTGAGATTTTTACAGAATAGCACCGCAGCTCACTTCAGGCTCACTTCACCTAACTTTTCACGGTGAGATTTTTACAGAATAGCACCGCAGTTCTGGGTTTTTCACGATGAGATTTTTACAGCATAGACCGGCCAGCATAGGTATTCACAACCACTTGATACGCTTCCGTACCTTATCGAACATCAATCAACGTTATCGTAGGAGTCCTCTAAACGCTGTTCACAAGTCCAAAACCCGAAAACTTTGTCAGCTTCCGACAGCTGTTTGCTGTCGGGGACAAGGAAAATCAGGTTATCGAAATGTGTCATTTTCGATACGATTTCGATATGCTTGTCGAATGGTTGTGAATAACTATGCAGCAGATGTGTTTATGTCCCAAATTTGGGATACTTTTGCTAAAGTACTTACAAGTAAAATTATAAATATTATCTGTTGTCTTGTTGAAGCCGGTCGATTCTGTAAAAATCTCACCGTGAAAACTTAGGTGAAGTGAGTTTGTTTTTGCTAGGAGTTGACACTATTGACAGCTCACTCCACGCTCACTTCACCTGAGTTTTCACGGTGAGATTTTTACAGAATAGCACCGCTGTTAAGAGTTTTTAAGACCGCCCAACGCCCTAAACCGCTGCTTATCTAGGCAACAACGTCTGGTTCAAATTCCACTTAATTACCTACCCAGAGTGACTCACAGTTAATTATTTAAATCAAAACACTGATGATCATTCACAATACGCCTGATCTGATTAATATAAATCATTCGTTACATTTTGACTAGTCTATCATATAAATAATAATATGTAGATTTTATCGTCAACGCTATCGTAATCAAAATATTGACAACCCTGGCCACTCACGCCATATATTTGACGAAATTTAACTTATGGATCTCACATCAAATTGTTCAGTGTCCTCCGCGATCTCGACCTAGCTTCTCTACCTTGTGGTAAGTACCCTCATGTACCTAAGTGTGGACTATATTTTAGTGCCCTTATTCATATCAGCGGGATTGTGTAATACACTAACAGTAGTAATTGGCTTTCATTTTGACAGTTGAACAACATTGATTGCGTAATTTACGCTGCTGTGCAGACAAATTTTTTGAACATATTCAAAATGATTCAGATTGTTATTGATAGTGTGGTTCGCAATTAGGGTACTGGTTTGCGTAAATGTACAGACGCCAGCACATCAAGCTACTACAATCTGTCAAATTTCTTTAATAGATTTTCAACTTTATCGCTAAAGCTTATGGTTCAAAGTTGATTGGGAAAATTTGACAGTTTCGGGTAGGTGGATGTGCTGGCGTCTGTACCTTTGATAACGCGTATTTTGTTTGTTAGAATCGTAATTTAATTAGGAAGACTCGTGTTCCCAAGTATCGGTTCTTGTGAGTTGTGACTCCTAAAAGCAGAGACCGCACAATGTTAGGTTAGGATCTATTTTCTGTAAAAATCTCACCGTGAAAACTTATACGTGAAGTGAGCTGTCATTCCAGCATTGACACTATTGACAGCTCACTTCAAACTCACTTCACCTTCCCTTTTCGCGGTGAGACTTCCAGAATAAGTCGGCTGTATTGGGGAGTGCGTAAGATGTTGTTTGAAAATTATTGTAACGGAATTTTTGTTTTCGTAAGATTGACCTAATTGACCTCTCCCCTGCAGAATGCCGTTTGTTAGTAACGATTTGGCACTTCCGCTTTCAGTGGAAAATTAACGATATTAATATGGTCACATACAGTATAAATAGATCACAGCAAAAATTGACTGAGCAAAGCAGACATTTCTAATTCATTATACATTCTTCCTAGTGATCTGCATTTCACTCCCCCGTAGCGAACAGCTAATCTAGCCGGATTTCCTCCACATAGTTCACATCACCGCGATCCACTGTCAATGAACGCTGGAAAGTGCACTCGACAGCTCCAGTTCCGCTGATGTACTGGTCGATGAACCCGAGGAATGCGCAAGCGCACGCCACGCGTTCAATGTCTGCACTTTTGCGCACCGCAAATATTGGACCTCTTTGTTGATTTTGTTTGTGTTTTTGGGATTTCTTGTAGGGTCTTCTACATTGTTTTATTCAGATGCTTTAAAATAATCACTCAAAATTCTTGTATTTTGATCCCACGGCACTATTGTCTATCGACTATCATAGATAACATAACGTAGGAAAAAACCCTAGATTTCTTATCTTATCAAGCATGAGATTTATTTTAAACTAGCTTCCACCCGCGGCTTCGCCCGCGAGGTATGTCGATAAAAACTATCCCATGTCCTTCCCCGGGATGCAATCTATCTTACTGCCAAATTTTATCGAAATCCGTTCCGTGGTTTAGGCGTGAAAAGGTAACATACAGACAGACAGATTTAGTTACTTTCGAATTTATAATATTACTAGCTGACCCGGCAAACGTTGTTTTGCTCCTACACTACTCTTACCCAACTCCTACCCTACTCCCACACTACTCCTACCCTACTCCTACCCTACTCCCACACTACTCCTACCCTACTCCTACACTACTCCTACCCTACTTCTACCCTACTCCTACCCTACTCCTACCCTACTCCTACCCTACTCCTACACTACTCCTACCCTACTCCTACACTACTCCTACACTACTCCTACCCTACTTCTACCCTACCCCTACCCTACCCTACTCCTACCCTACTCCTACACTACTCCTACCCTACTCCTACACTACTCCTACCCTACTCCTACACTACTCCTACCCTACTCCTACACTACTCCTACACTACTCCTACCCTACTTCTACCCTACTCCTACCCTACTCCTACTATAAAAAAAAAAAAAAAAAAAAAGTATCCTATGTCCGTCTCCTGGTCCTAAGCTACCTCCCCACCAATTTTCAGCCAAATCGGTTCAGCCGTTCTCGAGTTATAAGTGGTGTAACTAACAGACTTTCTTTTATATATATAGATTATAATTCGAAGTTACTTTAGAGTAGTTAAATTATAGTATGGATACTTGTTTGCGTCCAATGTCCATACCACGGAAGAGATAAATTTATCTATTCCGTGGTCCAAACCTATTGACTATCATAATTTTACATACCGCAGGTATTAATTTCTATCAGCATAAGATTTATTATAGGAAGCCAGGAATTAAGATAATAGCTCTAAATCTCTTCAAAGGATTTGAGTCTATATATTTTAGGCCCCCTATCTCGCTACCTACTAAGGATAGTCGACCCCACGTCAGTGGTAGGTAACACTTTAATCTTAAACTGGCCTAGGCCTAGGAATACGAGGCCAGCTTATGCTGGTTTTGTTACCACTGACATGCGGTCGACTGTACTGCCCTGCCAATCCAATACACTAACTTTTGAAAACCACATGTGAGATTTGTGACGATATCAGTTTTCCAGCATGTTTTTAAACCTTAATTTGAACGTAGTACATTGTTTTTTAGCTTGCCATATTTTATCATGCAAAATATACCTACAATCCTACATGTAATGAAAAAATTACTGGTCAGGGACTAAATATTTTACAGGACTCAGGGGTACTAAACAGACTTAAAGACACTGATTGGGCGTTGTTGAGCCAAACACTGTAAGTTGAGTTACAGTCTTTTGGATTGGCACGGCAGTGTATCTTTGCTATAAGCTGTAGGTATGCTGCTATGGCGTGAAAATTATTACAAAGACATTGGAAATATCTATATAATGTATACGTATAACTAGGTTAGGTACAGTCACGAGCACTAATATGTCAACACTTGGCAACTTTCAATTGCGATTTTTTCACGGAATAACAAATGCATAGTTGAAATACGACACTTTACATAAACCTATAGGTCCGAAAATACTATGTTCGTAATAACATAAAATTTCAATCAAAAATAAAGGAGAAAATCGCCTTTGAATAAAGCCAAGTGTATATACATACTTATGCTCATGACTGTACTAGGTAGGTACACATTGTTAAGAAATTATAATATCTACATTTTATTTTGTTACAGATCTCAACGAAAATCAAAAGCCATGTCTCTCGATGAGGTAAGTTTCCATTTTTAACTAATCTCCTAAAATCAGCTTGATTAGATAAAGTCTCGGACATTAAGTCCACCGACAATAACCCAGGTACTTCATAATTTGCTAATAACGCTCATAGATAGTAGGTATTCCGTATTATTCATCTTGCATAATAGCCTATAATGTTCCCACTGCTGGGACACAGGCCTCCTCTCTTCGAGAGGGAGTGTGCCATGCCTGCCCGGTGCGGGTTGGTGGATGTCATATGTCTTCGAATTTTTGGTTCTAGGACATGCCGGTTTCTTCACAATGTTTTCCTTCACCGTTTTGAGAGCAGTGGTGATGAAACTAAATTCACAAAGTAAAGTGCCTGTCTGGGTTCGAACTCATGACCTACCTACTCATAAATCGGGGTCGATACCACTTTTGCAAACATGTCCTAGGCAGGTTTAGAAACAGAAATCCAAAAAATGTTAGGTTACAATCAGTAGGTACAGTAAAAAAAAGAGATAAGTATGCAGGATCGTCGGATATATGTAGTTGAAGTTTATTATGAAACCGATGGATGTTCTACAATAAAATTTAATTTTGTAAGTTGGTGGTAAAAAGTGGTAGGTACTTAACTATATTAATCTTTATACAAAAATATTACTTTATTAACTATTTTACAATTTAACTCTAAAATATACATATTATATAGTATATAAAAAAAGAAGGGAAAAGAAAAAGAGAGGAGCTCATTGGGCATCAAAAAATTCGTCCGCATCGCTGTCAATGGCATAAGTGCCCAAAAGTTTGTTTGCAACAGCTCTTTTATCAGATTAAATTTCAGTCGACAACATCCATCGGTTTTTACCTGCTTACGTAAATATTATTAGTACCTAGGTAGGTACATTACAAATAAACAATATGATACGATAATTAGGACTTAAGATAAATTATCAAGGTACGAACTTTAGAATTTATTCCTTTTAAATCACTGCACGTGAAAATATTTTAAGTAATATATAATTTTTATTATCTCTGATAAATCATTTTTGGGTACGTGCTACTAAGCACCTTACAATATTATCAAATTATCAATACGGTATAATTTGTCAAGTTTAAAGATCTAATCTATAAAGCTGAATATCATTAAAAATACCTTTTATGAAATAACCAGCAGCGGCGCCCCGCGGTTTCACCCGCGTAAATGTCGATCCCGTGGGAAGCATCGGGATAAAAAGTAGCCTATACCTATGTTAATCCAGGGTGTCAGCTACCTCCATACAAAATGTTATCAAAATTCGTCCAGCCGTTTGAGCGTGAAGAAGTGACAAACATATAAACACACATACACACTAACAAACTTTCGCCTTTATAACATTAGTGTGATGGATGGCATGACCTACGCAATTGGGGTGCCGCACCCTTATTGTAACTCACATTCAAACACATTTTTTATCATTTTGAAGGAAATTGATATTCCATTGCTTCATAGTTTATTAAAAAAAATTGGTTTGCTCAATTCAACGTAAATAACGCAATGAATGTTGTTGAACTGTCAAAATGAAACCCATTGCTACTTTAGTGTGTTATTAAATTACTTACCCTGCTGCATAATAAAATAATGGAAATATGAAACCATTAAGAAACCGTCGTCATTAAGGTAATAACGGCTCTTTGAAATAGACATCGGACAGTTAGAAATGAAGTTTTAATTGCTAGGGTATACCATTACTCTGATCCAATTACCGACAGATCAATTGAATATGAATTGCTCGGAGTCATTGGCTTCTCTTCACCTAGCTCGATTGATTTTCTAAAGAGCTTGAATTTGAACTAAAAAAACTAAAACTTAAACTTTGCCATACGGTTGTTTACTCATGCATGCGGATTCTTAGAACAGACAACATCGTTTTACCCAAATTCTTTTAGAATTACAAATTGTTTCTCTTCGAAATTATTTTTAAGTTTGAAACTTGCTGTTTTCAAATACCACCCATATAGCCTATGGGGTAGCATATATAGAGTTCATATTTCTCAAAATATCATCGTATTTTTTTCAGCAATTCACCAGCGTCGCCGGCACCGTCAGGAACTGGAAGACCACCCCCAGCAACGATGAGAACCTCGCGCTGTACTCCTTGTACAAGCAGGCCACCATCGGCGACGTCAACATTGGTAATTAGATATTTACCGTTTAAATGAGAACTTCATGACTTTAGGACCCGAAGGGCAGGGAACAGCAAAAGCGCCTAAATATTCTTACTTCACTCATAGACTTGTCTGGCGAAAGTGAATGTTCTAAATCTAAGGCCCGCTAAATACTTTTAGCGAAAAAGGAATTAAAAATAACGTTCTGGGGGTCTTCTCCGAAGCGGTTAACCCATAGATATGTTCTATCTATATCTGTGGGTTAACCACTGTATCGGCCGAATGTTCGGTCATTTTCTACTACCATTAATTTCCTATATTGACTATTGGTCCCGACCAAACTGTGCCAATCCGAACCTTTTTAGAACCCTTAACCGTTTTTTTACCTTTTTTTTTAAAGTTAGTAGTAGGACAACAATATTCGAATCAGAAAATGACCGAACATTTGGCCGATACAGTGGTTAACCGCTTCGGAGTAGACCCCCTGTTTCTGTCAATCGTTTCAAGATGATCGAGACAAAATTATATTTGTATAGGTTAAGCGCTAAACGCGTTTAATGATTTCTGGTTGGTGGTGCAAGTGGGCTTAAATGGCGGACCTATTGTTATTAACCCAGCGGCCACACAGCCAAAATCTGCTACTAAGTATTTTCTTTTGGAAAAAAGCTAAAAGTACTTTGGCTGACCCGGAAATCAAACCTGGAGCCTACGCTCAGCTGCATGTGACCACTAGAGCAAATGAACTGTAAAAGCCCCTACCTGTTTTAAAATGATGCAGGAGAATAGGGAGATATATAATATATCCATCATTATCATTAAGAATTGACAGAATGCTTTGGAGTGTTAGAGAGTATATACTACTTCCTAAATAAATAAACAATAAATACTGTTAGCCTGCATCATCCCACTGCTGGGCAAAGGCCTCTCCTCATGACTTCCAGCTCTTTCGATCTAGGGCTCGTAAGGATCGCTGGTCGTATGTTTTTATGTTTTGTCGTCCCGCCATCTTCTACGGGGTCTACCAAGACGCCTTCTAGCTGTGTCAGGGCTACACACAGTGGTTATTTTGGTCCTTAGTTCATTGGGCATACGGAAGACATGGCCAGTCCAGTCCCACTTCAGCTTAGCGGCTTTTTGATAAACGCCAGTCATCTGTGTTCTAGAGTGCAGTGTGGTCCTGCAAATATGGTTATCTCCTTATCTCTTACATCATTAAATTCATAACCGAATGTATTTTTTACAGCTGAGCCTAGCGGTTTAGTGGAAAAAGCCAAGTTCAAGGCATGGACCGGCCGCAAGGGAATCTCCAAGGCTGATGCCAAGCAGCAGTACATCGACTTGGCCGCAAAACTGGCCCCCAAATACGCATAATTATGTATAAGGACACTTCTTAATTTTATATAAATTATTATCAATAAACGCTTCACACTTTAGTTAACATGATTTTCATTTGAATGCCTATTGTTTTACTATGAAAGTAATATCAAGCAATCAATCAATCATTTATTGTGTTAACATAGGTCAGCACCCTAATTGCGTAACACATTATTACCTACTCTCAATTTGAATAATTTTGAAGAATATTGCTAATCCATTGCTCCATATGTTCGAAAAATGTGTCTGCTCAACAACGTAAATAACGCAATGAATGTTGTTGAACTGTCAAAATGAAACCCATTGCTACTGATAGTGTGCTGATGGTTACTTACAGATAGTACCTATAATTGTTGTCTAAATTATGTGCACTATGCTTTGCCAATATATGGCGTACAAATAAGATTTGTTTGCAACTCATATCTGTATCAATTCATGATACAGATATGAATTGCAAACAAATCTTCTGTAGTACCTTTCCTAACTAATGAGGTTAGTTAATTACCTACTCTTAACACAATAGCTGCATTATCAGCCTATAATGTGGGAACATTATGGCCAGTGTCCCAGCAGTGGGAACTGCTGGGACACTGGCCTCCTTTCAGTGAGAGGGCGTGGGCCGTAATCTACCACGCCGGCCCAGTGCGGGTTGGTAGATGTCACATGTCTTCGAATTTTTACTTCTGGGAAATTTCGGTTTCCTAACGATGTTTTCCTTTACCTTTTTGAGAACAGTGGTGATTAATTCACATCATCATCTGCCTGCCTTTTCCCAACTATGTTGGGGTCGGCTTCCAGTCTAACCGGATACAGCTGAATACCAGTATTTTACATGGAGCGACTGCCTATCTGATCTCCACAACCCAGTTATTGGGTAATACGATACCCCTTAGCAAGACTGATTATCAGACTTTCGGGCTTCTGACCACACGTAACGACTGTCAAAGATCCACGAATGACAGCCGGGACCAACGGCTTTACGTGCTTTCCGAGGCGCGGAGGGGTCACGGTATGTAAAGATGGCCACCCATCCACAGACCAACCGCGGCAAGCGTAGCTTAACCTGATCGATCGACCTGTGCGGCTGTTATTATTTAGCCACGGGCCCATAATTATTTACACAAATTAAAGCGCCTGCCTGGGTTCGAACCCCGGCCTACAACTCGTAAGTTGGGATCTTTACCCTAATTTGACTGTACCCTAATCGGGTAAAATGAAAGTGCTGTAATGCTGTGACACGCTTCCAAATTTTTTGCTCTTGCACAGTTGCATGTAAGAATTAATGAAATGAAGAAAATGTGTAAAATTTATTTAGGTGGTCACGCAAACGCTAGAATTCGTTCTGTTTTATGGACAACAGTCTCTTCAACAAAAGACCCGGACATTCTATATTTTATTATTTTTCTTAGATAGATTAGATTTCTTCCTAAGCATTTACGACAGGTACAGACAGTGGTAAAAATCGCGTTAAGAAAACTACTCTGACCACCTACTTACGACTTAAAGGATTGCATAAAGGTACTATCAAAATGTTTACCATGTACTGATGTGCTGACTGTACCACTCTAACAACTTCCCTGCTGGCTCCACCGTCACTACCACAGAACATGTAATGGTCACTACATTTTTAATTATTGGCGCCGATTCTGTTGTTCACAAACTAAACTAAATTTAAGTTCATGCATCTTTTTGACGTGACAACGTCTTAAATTAGGTTGCGGCTGGGAGTCACTTATGAAAAAGTGTAACGCTCGGTAACGTTACGTTCTTATTTTCATTTAATTCCTTGTTCCTATTGTGCAATTTAATTATATTCATATCAATAAATATTCTACCGAGAAAAAGACGTTGTCACGTAAAATCTTCGCCCGTAAAACCGACTTTACAGGCAACCATTTTTTCTTTCTATTTCATTAAGACAAGGATAGAAGATAAATATTAGTTTAATCTTGTCAAATTAAGATACTCCATAGACAACTTTAGACGAGATTAAAAAAATGTCTACTAAAAATACGTCAATTTACGCCAGACGCTGACTAATTTGACAGGACTAAACTAATATTTATCTTCTGTCCTTTTCTTAATGAAATAGAAAGAAAAAGATGCCTGAACTTAAATATGGTTTAGTTTGTGAACAACAGAATCGGCGCCATTGTGTACCTACTGTTGCAAATACGGCATCACAGAGCATGTAACACTACGGCATGTCTTAAAATTCCAAGACATGAGACCTCTACCAACTGGCACTGGGCCCGCGTGGTAGAATATAGATTTAAAGCCCACTCCCTCTCGAAGATAGGAGGCCTGTGTCCCAGCAGAAGGAACATAAAACTATTATGCTGTTGCAAATACACGGGATGGAAAGTTGAAGCGGCCCCTGGAGAGGTAGGTACCCAAAATAGTGATGTTATCAATTTTTAGAGTTCCGTACCAAAATGGTAAAAACGGAACCCTTATATGGTGAGACTAAGTCTGTCCGTCTGTCTGTCTGTCACAACTCACAGCTGGATATCTCAAGAACTACTAATACTATCAACTTGAAATTTTGAGTAGTTTTAGATGACGTTTGCCCAACTATTTTGTAAATAAGAAGGAAATAAAAATATATGTATGTTTTTGGCAACAGGGACTGAAAGGGGGTCTGAAAAATTCTAGGGCATGTGGGATATGAAAGAGCGCAGTTTGCACATTCTCAAATTTTTTTTATTTATTTTTAGGCCTCATAGTTTTCGACTTTTGATGAAAAATGTAAAAAAAAAATACCTCCCCCCCCCTTATCTCCGTAGTTTGCAAAGATAAAAATCTTAAATTATTCTATGTGATAGAAGTTTATGTAAAGATTACAGGAAAAATGAAACGAAGTCTCTAAGTAGCACACTTTTTCAGAAATCATCAACAAAAGTTACATTAGTTCCACTATCGGCCAAGAGATGGCACTGACATTAAACTGCAATATTCTACATTGCAGTGCACAGTGTTAAAATTCTCTGATGAATATAGGCCTCGCTGATGAAAATTTAAAAACATATGATGGTACGGAACCCTCGGTGCGCGAGTCCGACTCGCTCTTGCCCGGTTTTTTACTCAAAGGAAACACAAGATTCACAAAAGTAAACTCTCTAAAACAGTAAAACTGCATTCAATTATGTTGGAAAGTCGTTTGAAAATTTTCAGACGCTAAAAATTAAATGAATACGAGCAAAATACATTACAAAACGTAAAAATGATTAGGTGCTTTCAAATCACATCTCATATTTCCTAAAAAATCCCATTCCATAATTCTCAGCCATGTTCCATGGAATATAAATTCTCAACACTATTCCCAAATTGCATAGTGCATCCCTGTCATTTCTTGCTGTCATGCATGTCATGTCAATGTCAAACTCAATAATAAATGTCAAATTAAATAATTTCGGGCAGTGATTTCAGGCGACAAACTTTTTTGAGGTGAATTTTATTACTATTACATTATTGTATTTTTTACTGATCAAAGATATCATACGATAAGGATAACATTCGCATTACGTGGTTAATGATAGCCGATTCGTCACCACATTTTTTATTATTTTTATGCTCGTTTGAGTTGTGCTTGCTAACGTCTTTAGCACGACGACGACCAGTGGACCAGTTCCTAACGAGTTCTCGTGCCGACCACACGCTTCTGTTTAACTGTAAGTTAGTGACGTGTATTTCTGATTACAGTAGTAAAATATCTTGAAAGTACATCAATTTGTTCAAATAATAATTTGGTACTTCATTTGTTTTCAATACTTAGATCAATAATTGGAATCTTGTCATTTCTTTTTCGAATTTTAACTTTTTTATGAGGTTAAGTGTCATTTTATTCAGCCGGCTATCACGTTGTACCCCCAATACCTACGCTTGATCTACAACTGGTGTTTTAACAATACTATTTGTGTTTTTAGGTTAGTTTGCTGTATCAACAATCACCATGTCTCTCCAAGAAGTGAGTATTTTCTTATATTTATTTATTGTTAACCATTAAGATTAAGCTTCCCCTAAGACAACCCACTGACCTCAACTTTTTGTTTTTTCACTTGCTACCGGCCAGTTTGTCATTGCGAACAAAATGTTATTTTTTTTATTTTGTAGCGACTATAAATAGTTTGCAGGTATGTGCTTCATGCATTATTTAGCAACTGTTTCAGAAAGTGAAAAGTCCATTTACCTACATTCATGAGGTGAAATTATTTAGAGAATGACTGGCAACTCGCTAGACTTCACATTATTTTTGTCTACCTACTTTAACATTTTTATTTAGATACCCTCTATAAGTACAAAGAATAGGTCAGATTTATATTTGACCTATTTCGTAATTGAATAGGGTAATGGTAGAAGAATTATATTGTTTTATTTGCTTGGTATTAGATAATAATTATGTGGGTACGACTATACAGGGTTATTTGTAAAACACCAGCAACCTCTTAAGAGGTCATTGTACTCATCATTATGAACAACTTTTACTATGGGACCAAACCTGAAATCGCGAAAAAAAAATCAGCTGTTCCCTACATTTTGACGAGTTATACGAACATAAATGTAGGGAACAGCTGATTTTTTTTGCGATTTCAGGTTTGGTCCCATAGTAAAAGTTGTTCATAATGATGAGTACAATGACCTCTTAAGCGGTTGCTGGTGTTTTACAAATAACCCTGTATAACTGATTAATTTTGAAGATAGGTACTCTGCACTACTAGCGATGACATGACACATTGTATAATGGCTTGGGAAATAATTAACAATTTTTCTGTTCTTGTTTGTTAACTAAAATATGGCTTTGTTTGGACCCCAGCCTGCCAGCCAGTTATTAAAAATCAAGTGTTATAGCAGTTACAGTAGCTAATATTGTTATCTCAAGTAAAAATAATAAATCATTACCACCTAAAGAATGAGATAGTAAATATGCGAGATAGGTTGGTATCTATTTTTGTCTGAATAATGACTTTGATTTGACTTTATAAAATATTCCTATTTTTTGCAAAAAAAACGTTCACAACATAATCCACTTGACATTTATATACCCTAGCACAATGTCAGCCAAGTAAAAATAAATTATTATTCTTGTACTTATCCATTTACTTTTTGTGATGATTTGGCCTTGTTTGTAACCGATTGGACGGAGAAGGCACAGCACAAAAAGTGAAAAAAAAGGAAGAGACCTTTGCCCAGCAGTGGGTCAATTAAGGTCAATTGAAAAAAAACTTGTTCAAATTATGTGTACCTACTCTAAGGTCACAGCTGTTGTCATTAGGTCCTCTAATAGAAGCCCCACACATTTTTATTTCCAAGTAAGCACAATCATTATTTTGTTGTTGTCCAGACTGTAAAGGGTGTTATCAGCATTATGTATAATTACATATTATTAACCTTGGTGGCGACCTGTCAAGTGAATGACATAAACAGAACTATTTTTACACAGCCTTTCAGTTTTCAAGTTTACATAAAAAAAATAGTACTTAAGTATTTTCTTAAAAACACGACTGATGAAAAAAAAAACGAAAATTTTCTAAGACCCAATATTTTTTTTAAAACATTTCTTTGCTTCTCATAGTGCCCCTAAGCGTATACTCCAACTACAAGAAATCCGCCCCTAAGACGACCCACTGACCAACATTTCCGGTATAAGAAAAAAAATTTTTCTAAGATTCTAAATAAAAAAATGCCCTGGAGTAGAAAACAAAAAAAAACATCACGCCTGTAATCCCCGAAGAGTTAGGCAGAGAGAGAGGCGTGTAAGTAAAAAATACAGATCCTCCCTGCCTGCCCGCAGGGATGTGGAAAGTCAATAAAAAGTTAGCTCAAAGTTTCGCCTTAGTGTCGGCCGGCGTACTTAGTGGTAATACTTATTAGCAATTACTGTCAACAAAATAACATAAACTTCCTAAGTATTAGTTAGTCATTGTCACATTTCAAAGCAACTGCATGGGGGGATATTGTTTGTAAATATAAGTTGCTGGTATTCTGTTAGATTTACATACTATTAAACAATTTACACTGACCTGAGGAACTGGTTTTTAATAATATACATTGTTAGTTCAGGGTGAGTCATTCAGATAATTATTGAGTGATAGCTAACTCGGGTAAGCCTTGAATTTACCATCAGTGCTGTTATACAATTTTGAAGCATTATTGCATCAATAAGTATTATAAAACAAAAAATAAAACGTATTTTGTAATCTTCTGTAATTTTGTCCCTATTTCTTGAAATAAATCAATAGGATTATTATGAACTTAGATTTAGATTTTACTGATTATAATTCTGTAAAGTCATATTTATTACAATCGCGAATCATATTTTAATCAGCATACAACCTGACATTGACCTGCAAATTGCAAAAAAACGTAAGAAAATTTAAATTTCGCGGGTTACCAGATAATGAAATAACAGAGGTCAAAAATATTTAATTGCCAAATAGGAGAAAAGAATATACCAACAGCTTTATATCAGTCTTTTAAAAATATTATACCAACTATATAATCTTACTTCTACTAAAAAAAAATATAAACGCAAAAGTTTGTGAGCATGGGTGGATGTTGGTTACTATTTTACGCAAAAACGACTGAACGGATTTTAAAACATAGAATACTTTTTAATCCGTTATTCCCACGGGATCGATACTTATGCGGGTAAAACCGCGGGGCGCTGCTAGTTACTTTATTTATATTTTAGTTGACCACTTTTGTACTTTCACTACCGGACGTACTGCAAGGTACCATCTGCACTTGGTCGTTATACCGACGAGTAGTACTCAGCGTTTCTCCTCCACATTTATTATGCGCACGGCTAAAGATTGGAGAGTGGTAGAGCGGCTCTCTGCCAGCGTCTGTGTTCCCTTCCACGTATATAACCCGTATATAATCAAATCAGGAGTGAATAGGCTTCTTCGGGGCTTGCTCGTTCCAACATTGTCGTCATCCATCGCCTTCCACCAGGCGAGATCGAGGTCAAGCGCTGGCCTTTGCACCAAAAAAAAACTTGCAAAATGTGGACAGTCCTGCAGAATAACTTGTTCTATGGATAGTCTACTAACTACGTCAATGCTTTCAAGCGAATTCGCCGAAGTACTCAGTGTTAGCTTTTTGCTGTTTGCCAACAACTGACTAACTCAACTGCTAAAGCACATGTATTCTTTGACAAACACGAATGCTCTTAAGGGTCAGTTCAAACCGAGACGCGACGCGACGCGCAGTTTTCAAAATAGAAATACAATTACAGACCTTATCTACTACACTAAAAGGTACACAATGCAGGGAGCTACGCCGCTAAGGTCTGTAATTGTATTTCTATCTTGAAAACTACGCGTCGCGTCGCGTCTCGGTGTGAGCTGACTCTAAGAGGTACATAAATATTTATTCAATTTTTTTGACGTGACAATTCGAGGAATATATTTTCAACTTAATTCACACAAAAACTCGACAAGTCATTCTTTTCTTTCCTATATTTTGCTGTTAGCTATTAGTCATTCGTGGTGGCTCTTTGAGTCTCTTCGGGTCGTCGGAAGCCCGAAAGTCTAAATTACCAGCGGGGTCATTTATCAGTAGCAAAGTTTCATTTTGACAGTTCAACAACATTCATTTCGTTATTTACGTTGTTGAGCAAACATATTTTTCGAACGTATGAAGCAATGGATTAGCAATTTCCGTCAAAATGATTCTGATTGAGATTGATAATGTGTTACGCAATAAAGGTGCATTCTTACTAAGGTATCGTATTACCCAGCAAATGGGTTGTGGAAGTCAAATAGGCAGTCACTCTATGTAAAATACTGGTATTCAGCTGCATCCGGTTAGACTAGAAGCCGACCCCAACATACTTGGGAATAGGCTAGGCAGAGGATGACGATCTTGCTGGTTAAGTACATACATAAATTATGATTGTTTCATAATATTAGTAGATAAACTGTTTTATTGGCCTTAATGTCAGTTATGGACCGGGATAAATTGCGTAACGCACTATCAGTAGCAATGGGTTTCATTTTGACAGTTCAACAACATTCATTGCGTTATTTAGGTGTTGAGCAGATTTTTTTTTCCAACATATGAAGCGATGCATTAGCAATATTCTTCAAAATGAGATTCATAGTGAGGGTGCTGGACTTACTGTCGTTGTAGTTTACGTAGACGTAGGTAGTCTTAAACAAATTAATCATTCATCAAGTTCATTATAAATTTAACTAATACGTATAAGCTGGCCTCCTTATTCTATTGAAGACAATGTCGAACCAAGTAAGTAAGCCATTAAAAGGCACTTTTGAAAGTCAAAATTTACAAGAAAATAGAATTGATTCCAGGCGCCCCTCCCAAAAGGTAGTTTTGTATAGAAATGAGGGGGAATGAAACTCCATAGCTACTCTTTTAGATTGTTTTACAATATTTTGTACTATCTTCCGCCCGCGGCTTCGCCCGCGAGGTATGTCGATAAAATCTATCCTATGTCCTTCCCCGGGATGCAATATATCTCTCTGCCAAATTTTGTCGAAATCCGTTCAGTGGTTTAGCGTGAAAAGGTAACATACAGACAGACTGAGTTACTTTCGAATTTATAATATTAGTAGTAAATAATAGTGTGGAGTATGAATACTACGCTAGGACAGCTCAAGGGCAAAGTATTACCACTGGTGATCAGCCTACTGTACAAAGTTCATTGTCCATAATGGGATTGCCCGTAATAGCCTTGGCCATGGCCCCATAGCCATTTATTTTAAAGTAAATGGCCTTCAGTCGGTTAAGTGTTTATGCGGCAAAATGGAAATTTCCTATTTCGTTTATAATATTGTCTAGCGACGATTTCTCTATTGTGGTGAGCCTACGGCAAACCATAATATTCCACACCGAGGTTTTAGTATTATCTAGGTATTATTACTGTGAACTTGATACCGAATAATATATAGGAAGGCAAAATGTTATGAAGTAAAGTACATACATACATACAATAAGGGCGAATTTCAGCAATGAAACTGATCGCGATCAGTAAAAAAGAAAATATGTTTATTTACGGTGAAATATGACACATCAAAAAAAAAAAAACCAATAAAAAAACTGGCCAAGTGCGAGTCGGACACGCACACGAAGGGTTTTGTACCACAAGGCAAAAACGCCGAAAAAAAACACGTTAGTTGTATGGGAGCTCTGTTTTTAGTATTTGTTGTTATAGCGGCGGCTAGACAGTTGAAATTTTCACAGATGATGTACTCATCTGTGAAAATTTCAACTGCCTAGCTGTCACGGTTCATGAGATACAGCCTGGTGACAGACGGAGAGTGGAGTGTTAGTAGGTAATAGGGTTCCCGTTTTTACCCTTTGGGTACGGAATCCTAAAAACAAACTCACAATTTGGGAGAAAACAGGCGTCACATCTACGCAAAACGGCCATCGCTCAGCTCGAGTGAAGTGAGTTTTACTAACATAGTTTTAAGTTTATACACTAACACACATTGTACTATTATAATATATATGTTAGTCTGTAAGGTATTTATCTATGGGCCATAGTCGCCTGAAAATAAAGGTTTATTATTATTATTTATTTATTATAATGCTAAGACCCATCAGCACATTTAAACGGCGTTCGAGAGCTGGCTGACTGTCTACAACAATGATGACACTGACAGCTTTTGAAAGTGTGCTGATCGCGTCAGTACCATTGGTGAAATTCGCCAACAATTTCGCAAAACATAAAATCACCTCTTTGCTGACGCAAGCAGAAACTACAGAACGCCACGAATGTATGACGTCTTATCGTTAACACCTCATCTAGGATATGATATTCTATCTCAGAACGGTGAATGAAAACATCGTGAGGAAACCTACAATCGTAGAACCGAAGACATGTGACATCTACCAACCCGCACTGGGCCCGCGTGGTGGATTACGGCCCTCTTACAGAGAGGAGGCCTGTGTCCCAGCAGTGGGAACATTATAGGCTGATTATGATCGTTAACACGTCCAAAACAGACGTCCACGGTCCAGGTTTAATGCCTAGGTGTAGTATTATATCAAGTGTATGTTTGTTTCCAGCAATTCGACAAGGCCGCCGGAGAAGTTAAGAAGCTGAAGTCCCTCCCCAGCGACGCTGACCTCCTCGAGCTGTACGCCTACTTCAAGCAGGCTACCGTCGGAGACTCTGACCCCTCAAGTGAGTAGCACATGTCAAAACCTGAGGTGAAGTCAGCATCATTTTGAATGACAGCTAACTTCAAGCAGCGGGCAACACACTATTATTCAATCGGAATCTGAATCATTTTGAAGCAAATTGCTAATCCATTGCTTCATAAGTTCGAAAATTTGTCTGATCAACACGTATAACGCAATGAATGTTGTTGAACTGTCAAAATGAAACCGATTCCGATTGATTATGTGTTAGGCAGTTGCCCTGCTGGATCAAATTCAATAATAAAGGGGTTTATTTGTAAACGATGATTAAAGTTGAAAAATCACAAATGTTTTGTGTTTTTTGTACAGACAAACAGGTACCTAACTTAACAAGCTTATAACTTTGTGATTTTTCACGAGACAGTTTTGAAATGTACAGTCAACAACAAAAGTAGATGATGAAAATCAGAAATTCAATACTGAACGGAGTTTGCGTCAGAACTTTGATCATCTACTTTTGCTGTTGACTGTACATACATACATTCTTTACATAAAAGTACTAGCTACGTGTTTCGGGTTTCGCATATACTAAAAATAATGTTGTATATAAAAATATTTATCGTATTAATAAAACGACTCGTTTATCGAACGGTTCAAAAGATTATATTTTTATGTGTTATCTACTATTTTCGGTATCTTGTAGGTCTAGGTAGAATTATATGAAACGTGCTAAAATCTCAGACGGCGACGTGTTAGCACTTTTTGATTGCAATAAAGATAAAAATCCTTCTACTTTAAACGAGTCGGTATACTTACGTAAATTATGACTAACGTTTAAGGTGGGGTACCCGACATTTATATACATTGTTAGGGACAATTAGCCAATTAAGTATACAAGAAGGTTGTTATTGCACTTACACCTTATACATAGTCAATACCTAGAATTTATACACTTACAGTAAAGACAGAATAGTTGGGAAATGCGATAACGCAGTGTTGATTAGGTATACCGTGTTCAGCTTATCAAACAATCAAAAGCTAATGTGTTTTTTTCTTTCATTCACTTATTATTTCACCACGTAATTGGGTTTAAAATTTTCACATTACACGGTGTACTACTAAGAATTGAAATGGCTTGAAATTCTATTAGGATGAATCATTTTGATGATTTGACTAAGTAAGTGTACATACCGCAGAAAAATTACTCTATAGAGCGGAGTTGTGGTTTAAATCTTATGATTAAAAGCAGTGTTTTGAGTGTGTTTGCAAAGTTATACGTACAACTTTTTTGGCGATTCCATCTAAAAAAAAAAAAACGGCCAAATGCTAGTCGGACCAAGCACAATGAAGGGTTCCGTAGTTGGAATGAATTTATCCCAAGAACAAACTTAACATTGTAGTTGTAAAAACATGTTCTCCCATACATTCCAACTGAAAATGTAAGTTTGTACGCACAATATTGAGAGATTTACCATGTTGTTTTAAGACCACAGACTTCTTATATTTAATCCTGTAAGTAATCTATAGATATAGAACTATTTTCTGTATCTTTAAAAAAAATTTAGGCTCAGTAGTTTCGGTTGTGGTACGGAACCCTTCGTGTGCCAGTCCGACTTGCACTTGGCCAGTTTTTTTCATTTTGAGGTACGGAACCCTAATTATGAACAATCAACACAGCAGTGAATGGAAAATCCTAACTTGTTATAAGACTTGTTTTTACGAAGGTAATTTAAATTTTATGATCGCCAAGGACGCCAAGTCTATTAAGGACGCAGTAGACCAGAAGCGCTATTATTTTTAACTTTTACCATAGTAGGCCATCCATATCTGTATAAAAATCATGACTACCTAGTAATTATCATGAATATGTTAGTTTCATAGCTTGCCTAGGCGTAATGGACATACCATTTTTATTATATTTTCGAATTCAAATGGGTCCCGCCTGCTTCCAACTTTTATTTAATTTAAAATGGGCTTGTTTTTAGCTTTTCAGTTCTTTTAATAACTTAAGTTTTTTTACCGCAGTCGGGTTTTTTATTTTTTTTTTAATAACTTTTTTATTATATTTTCAAAGTTAAATAAATCCCGCCTGCTTCCAACTTTTATTTAATTTAAAATGGGCTTGTTTTTAGCTTTTCAGTTCTTTTAAGTTTTTTTACCGCAGTCGGGTTTTTAATTTTTTTTAATAACTTTTTTTAAATTTAATTTGTAAAAAAAAAACATAAAATTAGGCACAACTAGCTGCTGTGAAAATATACTTTTTCGAGAAGTCTCTGAAAATGTTACGTTCAATACTTGTCCTGATGGCCTTAACCAGAGGACCTCAATAGTTATGCTCCCGCGTCTGTCACACCGTCTATTGTTTCATGCTAAGAATAATTGCATAATAACAATAACCTCTTGAATAATTGTGTGAAAATCAAAACGGTCCTTTGTATGATAATCGACTTAGATGACTATCCGTATTTTCAGAACTGATTGTGGCGTGGTCCTTGACTGAGAATTAGCCCCTCTGGTCTTTTGACTACAGTTTATTTTGAGTTATTTTTGACCAGTAACCTTGAAAATTCCAAATCTGTATTGTCAATTTAAACCTGTTTTTTATTGCTTAACCCGTTGTTTTCTTAGTAAAATTTAAAGCGACCCCGGTTTTATGAGTACGTTGTCGTAGGTACTCTGTTTGCTTTTATATGGCTTATTTAAGTCCTGTTATAATGAAACAAAACGAAACTGGACAGCCAATACACGAACGAACGTGACGAACAATCCGATTCGATTTGTGTATCATACTGTATAATGAATGACTTGTGGGGCTCGTGGCTAAATAATAACAGCCGCACAGGTCGATCGATCAGGTTAAGCTACGCTTGCCGCGGTTGGTCTGTGGATGGGTGACCATCTTTACATACCGAGACCCCTCCGTGTCTCGGAAAGCACGTTAAGCCGTTGGTCCCGGTTGTCATTCGTGGATCTTTGACAGTCGTTACGGGTAGTCAGAAACCCGAAAGTCTGACAAATAGTCTTACCAAGGGGTATCGTATTACCCAGTAACTGGGTTGTGGAGGTCAGATAGGCAGTCGCTCCATGTAAAATACTGGTATTCAGCTGCATCCGATTAGACTGGAAGCCGACCCCAACATAGTTGGGAAAAGGCTAGGCAGATGACTTGTAATAATATGGAATTATTTGTAAATTGACTGCCTCTTTGATCTAGTGATCGCAAGCGCTACTCCTGAGCATGAGGCCCGGGGTTCGATTCCCAGGTTGGGCAAAGTTTTATTGGGGTTTTCCATCAGAAATTTCTCAGTAGCAGAACTGAGTGGATGTGTGCCCGGTTGATGGTAATAGGCTCGCCCCCTATTATATGGGACTTAAGGCTCCTGCAGACAGGCTAGACGCGACGGCGCGAAGCGAATTTGGTAGAGCAATTACCATGAAGTTTTCATAGAATTTTTTCTAATAGAGCGAAGTCTATAAACGTACTTAACTGGCGAAATGTGCGTGTACTATAGATGCCTAACCGTACGAGGAATATGTTATTTAAACATTGTTGCATGGTCAACAATAATTAAGAAAGTGAACATCGTCGTCGTGACTCGTGTATGGATGACATTTGAAATTCCAATCAGTTTTCAAATTCGTGTCTATTTAAAATGGTAATTCAACGTTTTGTTTGTCCAAAACAGTACTACCTAGGAATCCAGCCGGTCGATTCTGTAAAAATCTCACCGTGAAAACTTAGGTGAAGTGAGTTTGTTTTTGCTAGGAATCGACACTATTGACAGCTCACTCCACGCTCACTTCACATAAGTTTTCACATTGAGATTTTTACAGAATAGCACTGCTGGCCAGTTTTGTTAAATAAAATAAAAATAACAACAAACAAATATATCAATCATGTCATAAATCCGTTTATCATTATATTATCTACTAATCACTTAGCACAATCATTTAAAGTAATAAATCACGATTTAAATATGATAAGTCCTTTAAATGACTCCATCACCAATCCTTGATAAGAATTGAAATGAGGTGGCACACGCAACTAATTAGAATATTTGAAAAGGCTGGGCAGATTGCATCAATCAATCTGCCCTTGCCTTGCTGCCTTTTCCTAATTAATTATGTTGGGGTCGGCTTCCGGTCTAACCGGATGCAGCTGAATTCCAGTATTTAAATGGAGTGACTGCCTATCTGACCTCCACAACCCAAGTTACTGGGTAACACGATACGCCTTGGCAAGACTGGTAGGCTTCTGGCTACCCGTAACGACTGTCAAAGATCTATGAATGATAGCCGGGACCAAAGGCTTCGAGTGCTTTCCGAATTTCCGAGGCACGGAGGGGTCTCGATGTGTAATGTTTGGCCACCCATTCTCCATCCAATCGCCACAAGCGTCGACCCGAGCGGCTGTTATTTCATTTAGCCACGAGCCCCTCCTATTTGGGTTGACTCAATTGATATGAATTGCATGAAATTGTATAGGAAACTTTATCTACAATTCCTACCACGGCTAGTCAGAAATACCTAAGCTACACAACTGCAATGGATTTTAAGTTCTAAAAGCATGAAAATTGGGTATAAATTCTATCAAAGTCATCTTATCATTCACTGGTTGGAAGAAGTCGCGACGAATGCCTAGGATCACAACTGCGATAGATTTTAAGTTCTAATTGAATGAAAATAGGGTATACATTCTCTCACAGTAATCTTATGATTCACTAGTTTATTATAGTCGCATGAGATTTTAAGTTCTAATTGAATGAAAATAGGGTATACATTCTATCACAGTAATCTTATGATTCACTAGTGGATTATAGTCGCATGATGATATTTTCATGCCGGTGGAACTTCGTCGAGCATTTCCGACGTTTGGCCCCCAAACTGGAACGGGCCGGGGCCGCCTTCAAGCGGCTCTTGCCCAACCTGGGGGGGCCAAACGCCTCCTGCCGGAGGCTTTACGCGGGGGTCGTGCGGTCCATGGCCCTATACGGGGCCCCGGTGTGGGCGCGTTCACTGCGGCGGCGAGCCGCCCACTACCTGAACGCGCCCCAGAAGGTGGTAGCCATAAGGCTTATCCGGGGCTACCGCACGATCTCTGGCGAGGCGGCAAGCCTCATTGCCGGACTGCCGCCATGGGATCTGGAGGCGATAGTCCTCGCGCGCGTCTATGAGTGGCGCGCGGAGGCACTAAGCCGGGGGGAAGTTCCGCTTCCGCGGCAAATCGCTGCGGAGCGGACTGAGCTCCGGCGCGATCTCATGGCGACATGGAAGGAACGACTGTCGCAACCCAGCGCAGGGCACGCCGCGATAGCGGCGATAAGACCCCTCTTTGAGGAGTGGCTAGGGAGGCGCCACGGCGCCCTCACCTACCGCCTGACGCAGGTCCTCACCGGACACGGAAGTTTCGGGAGGTTCCTGCACATCATCAGGCGGGAGGAAACGCCCGGGTGTCACCATTGCCAGGATCGCCCAGAGGACACGGTGGAGCACACGGTGGAGGTCTGCCCCGCTTGGGCGGAGCACCGCCGTGTCCTCGTAGAGGCGATCGGCAGCGGCGGCGACCTCTCGCGCCCGGCCCTGGTGCAAGCCATGGTCCGGGGCGAGAGGGAGTGGGAGGCAGTCACCTCCTTCTGCGAAGCAGTCATGCTAGCGAAGGAGGTGGCGGGACGGCTCAGGGAGAGAGCCTCCCGTCCCAGCCGCCGCGGGAGACGCTCCGGGCGTCGGGAGCCGCGCGACGACTCCCGGCCACCGTAGGCGCGGGCCTGCGGGCGGAGAGTAATGGGTAGCTCACCGTCCGATCAGGACCAGGCCCGTGCCGGACGGCGCGTACGTGTTCCACGCGCGCCTCAAAGAGATGTCAGCATCGAGGAGGGGCCCCATAGGGCCGAAGCCTGCCGGGTCAGCGGGATTGTCCGAAAGGGTTACCGCTGGCCCGGAACATAAAGGGCTAAGGAAGGAACATGGGTGGGTTTTAGTCAGTAAGAGTCTGACACTCCCTTCCGCTCCACCCAGAGCGGGAGGGGTCATTTGATGATTTCCCATCCGCAAAAAAAAAAAAAAAAAAAATGATATTTTCATGATAATGTACTATTGTTCGTTTGTAAAGATAAGCAGCAATGAGCACTTGGTGATGTTTATAAATCGTGATCATTTTTCTTTTTGAACAAAATGCTACGTGATTTAAGCTGGATTCCTTAATTCTAATTCAACGTAGGTAGCTTAGCTGGGGAATATCTTTATACCGCCATTTAAGTGACAATATTATTTGAAGCACGATTTCTGTTAGTCTTGTAACACTTATAAAATACTTCCTGATTCCATCTGACATCACCACGGACATAACACTGTTGTACAATGACAACTAAAGAATTTCTCGAAACAACGTTAGAATAGTATTTTACTATTTGCATAAGCACCACATTTTGATAACCTTTGACCGACTAAACGAAACACGTTAGAAATACTCATTCCAATAATGTATGTTAGTCTGTAAGGTCTTTCTATGGGCCAAAGTTGCCTGAAAATAAATGAATTATTATTATACTAGTCGGCCAATTTGCATTGATGGGTTTCTTTTCTTCAAACAACGCACTCATAAATTTATTTTTTCATTTACAGAGGCCCCCGGCTTCCTGGACCTGAAGGGCAAGGCCAAGTTCGAGGCCTGGAGCAAGCACCGTGGTCTGTCAAAGGAAGACGCACAAAAGGCCTACATCGCAAAGGTTGAGAAACTCGTTGCCTCCATCGGCCTCCAGTAAATAACTTTACTCTGACTGACATTAGCATAAATGTAATTTAAAATCAATGTGAAATTTTTATATATGAAAAAAAAACAACTATATTATTTTTTGTATTAAAATCATGGAAAATTTGCGTCAGATCGGTTTGCAAGCGAACTTATCTGGCATGGAGCGGAACGAGCGGGGATAAGTTTGTTAAGACGCGTTTTTGTATTGGTCGAAAGTTTGGTTAGCTCTCTCACGAATAAAATGTTCTTGCATTTGTTTATTCTACACGAAATATCACCATCTTATTCGTCCAACTATTCTTTTCACCGGCCTGTAACAACAACGGCATAAAATGCTGTAATTTTTCTGGAAAACAAATACCGCTGTCGCGAATAAATTTAAATACAGCACAATACTTACAAAGTATTTCTTATAATGTCATCTTATGGCCGTCCGTCTCATGAAATCATTATTTATTACTTTGGTTAAGGCACAACTAGCTCGTAATTAGGCGTTAACATCACATAAGTAATGTAAGGATACAAAATATACCTCTGTTCAATCATTCTATTCTTCCTGTACGTTTGGTATGCGGTGCTGTTTCTTTGGTGTCTTGTATTTTGCATTTTTGTTGAAAAAGATTTTTTTATACATGAAATATATCCGTTGGTTACTGAGTTTTTTGTTTTATTTTACTCATAGTTATGCAATTTGAAATCTGCACAGACGTAGATTACAGTCAACTAATAAAACATAAGCTGCAGTGCTATTTTTATAGAATCGACCGGCTGTACCTACACTTTAATTAAAGCACTACGAGGTTCTTTTGGCGCGTGGCCAAAATTTGAACTAACGTCGCCATATTGTTTTTTCTATTGCATTTCAATTAACTTCAAAACAATTGCACAAATGTTTACCAACAGCGCCGCACTGTCAACGTCATTCGAGCGCTAAAAGATCCTGGTACAGTCGGTCCAGTTTATTATTTACCTGAGATTTTGCATCACTGTCCAAATCACGGTGATCTTGATTCTCATTCTAATAAGGTTGCTGCCACTGACAAGTCTGTGCACAGTGATCTTGATTCTCATTCTAATAAGGTTGCTGCTGCTGGGTTGCTGCCACTGACAAGTCTGTGCACAGTGATCTTGATTCTCATTCTAATAAGGTTGCTGCTGCTGGGTTGCTGCCACTGACAAGTCTGTGCACAGTGATCTTGATTCTCATTCTAATAAGGTTGCTGCTGCTGGGTTGCTGCCACTGACAAGTCTGTGCACAGTGATCTTGATTCTCATTCTAATAAGGTTGCTGCTGCTGGGTTGCTGCCACTGACAAGTCTGTGCACAGTGATCTTAATTCTCATTCTAATAAGTTCGCTGCTGGGTTCGACTGGCAAGTCTGTCAAAATCACAGTAATCTTATTCTCATTCTTTTAAGGTTGCTTTTGGGTTGCTGCCACTGGCAAGTCTGTCCAAATCACAGTGATCTTGATCCTCATTCTAATATAAGGTTGCTACCACTGGCAAGTCTGTCCAAATCACAGTGATCTTGATCCTCATTCTAATATAAGGTTGCGGCCACTGGCAAGTCTGTCCAAATCACAGTGATCTTGATCCTCATTCTAATATAAGGTTGCTGCCACTGGCAAGTCTGTCCAAATCACAGTGATCTTGATCCTCATTCTAATATAAGGTTGCTGCCACTGGCAAGTCTGTCCAAATCACAGTGATCTTGATCCTCATTCTAATATAAGGTTGCGGCCACTGGCAAGTCTATCCAAAATCACAGTGATCTTGATCCTCATTCTAATATAAGGTTGCTACCACTGGCAAGTCTGTCCAAATCACAGTGATCTTGATCCTCATTCTAATATAAGGTTGCGGCCACTGGCAAGTCTATCCAAAATCACAGTGATCTTGATCCTCATTCTAATATAAGGTTGCGGCCACTGGCAAGTCTATCCAAAATCACAGTGATCTTGATCCTCATTCTAATATAAGGTTGCTACCACTGGCAAGTCTGTCCAAATCACAGTGATCTTGATCCTCATTCTAATATAAGGTTGCTACCACTGGCAAGTCTATCCAAAATCACAGTGATCTTGATCCTCATTCTAATATAAGGTTGCTACCACTGGCAAGTCTGTCCAAAATCACAGTGATCTTGATCCTCATTCTAATATAAGGTTGCTACCACTGGCAAGTCTGTCCAAAATCACAGTGATCTTGATCCTCATTCTAATATAAGGTTGCTACCACTGGCAAGTCTGTCCAAAATCACAGTGATCTTGATCCTCATTCTAATATAAGGTTGCTACCACTGGCAAGTCTGTCCAAATCACAGTGATCTTGATTCTCATTTGAATATAAGGTTGCTCTTGGGTTGCTGCCACTGGCAAGTCACTATCATTTAGTTAGGTACCGTAGTATTTGATTTTTAATACTTATCTTGTCATTCAGTAGATTATATCAAGTTTAGGTACTATCTTAGTACGATTTTATTTATTAAATCTGATTTGTCCGTGGTCGATGGCAATGGAAAACTAATGATACCTAATCTTAATCCGCTGTAGATATCTTTACCTACTATTATCAACCAAGATCTTCATAATATCATATCCTAAAATATAGGGTAGGTACTACTTAAAGTGCTAATCCTGTTTGTGGATTATTAACTAATTATACCGAGATGAAGGTGCCGATTCCCTTGTTCACAAACTAAACTAAATTTAAGTTCAGTGCATGTTTTTCTTTCTATTTCATTAGGAAAATGACAGAAGATAAATTTTAGTTTAGTTCTGTCAAATTAATCGGCGCCTGACACTACTCCATACAAGTTTAGACGTGATTAAAAACTTGCCTAATAAAATTACGTCAGGCGCTGATTATTTTCTCGCCTGTGTCTAATCGAATAGTAGGCGTTACAGTCGCCGGCACGTAACTTGGCAAGGTTTTGGTGTATTGGAAGTAAGTTAGCGCATGTACATTTAGTGCAACAAGAAAATGGCCACTTTTATTGTTTGTCATTATACTATGGTTATTGCCATAGATTACTTTTAAAGATGTCTGTTTACAAGAAAGTTAAAGAAAGGAAAAACGAATCTAACGATTCTTGCCAAGTTACGTGCCGGGGACTGTACCTACTTTGTTTTATTTCACAACTCATAGACTGTGTTCTATGACTAAAGGGCTGATTTTTCAACCGACAGAATAATTTTTATTCGTGGAATAAAATTGACATCTGAAAACTTTTGTATAGAAGAACTGTCAAAAATTCAAAATTAAGTAATAAGAATATTGCTCACTCAGATTGTCCGTATTCGTCCAGAGTGGTTAGCGAGAGACTTATTTAAACTAGCGGGTTGCATTTTAGTTTTCAGTAGGCGCTATGTCAAAAGTGTGCCGATGCGATGGGAAAATCTGGGACTAAGTGTACCGACAAAATATATAGTTACAAAATAAAACACCACATACATACATATATAATTATTAGCACAAGTACGAAACTAAATATCACAATTTACAGAAGTAGAAAAGGTACAAAAGTATAAACCTTTAATGTAGGTAACCAATGATTCCACAAGCTATGGCAGGTCCCGATGTGCCAGTGAGGGCACTATCCTCTGTGCTAGCACGTCCATAGTCGTCTTCACCTTTAGAGATAGCTAGAGAACGACCGACTACGGACCGCGGGCCGGCGAGCGAGATGAGGTGGTCGATGAGACGGACTGTCAGTGGTCCTTCCTCTGCTTTTATGTTGCCGAGGTCGCCGACATGGCGCACTTGGTCGCGGGGACCGCCGTGACGACCCTGCGGAGGAGGGTAAAAAATAAATATTTAGCAAGGTGTGTTGCAAAACTTGGGGTAGCGTTAGCCAGGGGTTTTATTTAGTACATTACCTACGTCTAGCAGGAAAGCTTGAATGATTTCACAGATCGTTGTAGAATTTTGTGTACCTATTGTCATATATTGCATCAGTCTAAGCAATCCTGCAATGGGTTTAGGAAGTGGTTCCGTATTTCTACTTTTCCAAAAATGATTAAGTACTCATAATCTCAGGTGAATTCTGGAAGAGGCGGCACCAGCGTGTGTGGCTTTGGTGTGTCCCATCCCACCAAAGAAGAATAAAACTTTACAAGAAGAACCCTTAAAAGCAATACTAACATAAAACGCAAGGAAATGCGGCCCGATCTCCTTGCAGTTATCCTTGACGGCTCCTGTCTGGTGCACATGGATGCCGTGCAGCCCAGCAGCCAGGCCGGTGATGTTGCCTTCGATGGTGACGGGTCCGTTCGGGACCAGCTGCGTGAAGATCAGGTCGCCTTCCACTCCTGACTCCTCGTCGGCTTGCAGGTGAACTATCGCTTGGAGGCCTGGCGATCTTTGCGGCTGGGGAAATAAAACGTAATGGCGTTAAATATCACTTGATTATTATGAACTTAATTAATTACGGGTTTATTTCTTATACTTCCTGCCTCCTTCCTTCCTTCAAAAGAAGACAAAGCGTTATTATACAGACGTTATACAACGTTTAGGTATTAATAAGGGGGTTAAATTATAAATGACAGATAATTTAAATGAAGAACAATGTTACTTAAGGGTGGGGTGAAACAATGGGAGGTATTATCGCTAAAAGCGATATTTAAAAGACAGACACAGATATTCACACGCACATACACACACTTGTATTCCAACTCCAATAGGTAGAGCGAGGCCTATATGCACTAAAAGAACGCACCTACCGCCAAAAAAATAATTAAATGGGAAGGCAAGAGGGCTCCACGCTTCGCTTCACCATTTTCCATCAAATTTTCGCCGCGATGTAAGTACAGACGCCAGCACGTCAAGCTACCCGAAACTGTCAAATTTTCCCAATCAACTTTGAATCTTATGCTTTAGCGATAAAGTTGAAAATTTGACAGACTCATTTCTTATTCTATCCTCTATAATCTATCCATTCGATTCCACTCAGCATCGGTCTTAGCATCATCATCTAAATTCAAGGTTTAAGGATCGAAAAGTGTAGAGCGTTTTCGCCTAGATCCATTTTCATCAAATTTTCATACATCATAGATAAAGTTTTTTTTATAATAAGCACGTCTTCACATTGCGTGTCCGTAATGGATGCCGTGGCCCGTGTCGAATCCGGCGACGAACATCAAGGACTTATTTAATTATTCAATAATGTCAATGGGTTACGGTTTAGGTACCTAATTACAGCATTCGAGGTTTTACCTATTTTTAGTTACGATATTTTTTTATTACCTACTTATTTTTGGATTATTTGACGCATCGTCCTAAAAACTTTAGGGGTTCTCAATTCTTATCAATCTAGATATCATGCTGGAGGCAATTTAGAGCTCATCGATACCGCACAATTAATGACTATTGGTGCAGATTAGGAGTTTGACAAGAAATTGAATATACTTATACTCTAGGCCAGCCAGCACGCAAAGGAAAAAGTTTCCCCATCCCTGGACATACCTATTGATTTACTAACGAAATATAATGGCGGGCCAAGTTGTTGCATTTTTAGCTACTTATATTATTTACTGAAATAAAAATATTGATAATTTATTTATTTATTTATTTATTCACAAGGCAACTACAACAGGCAATAATCACAGTGAGTACAGTAGGTTCAAATTATAGGTTGCGACCTGACTATCACCCAAAGCGTAGTCGCACAACATGACCAGCAACAACAATAATAATGGTAACAACTACAGTAAAAAATAAAACTTAATTGACAAAATTACAGCTACAAGGTATGAGCATCTGCCCTCCGACACACTACCTACTACTCACGCAGGGCATGTGTAGGAGACCAAACACGCCAGGTTAAGTGCATAATTCACACAAAGTTACATTATTATAAAGAGCGAGCACAGAGAGAGAGCATTATTTAAAGCGATATAAAATAAAAGCGTTTTAAAATCAAAATTAAAAAGAAAGAGTACATACATGTCTTTTGAAAGCAGCGGCACGAGAATCGAAGATATCAATACTATTATTGTCTTTTGATATTTCATTGTATAGTCGACAGATTCTAACGATAGGGTTATAATATGAAGTGTTATTTGTAAAGACCAGAAGTACAAAAGTATTCGGTTTTCGGGTGTTATACCTAATATTGATGTTTATGAGGGACAGCAGAGCTGAAGAGTCCAGCGTAGAATGTAGTATCTTATGCAAGTTGATTAAGTCCTGCTGTTTGCGACGAGCATGCAAAGGTTCCAAATTGAATCTGACAAGGCGTTCGGAATAGCTTTGTAGCGTTCTAGAGAAGCCGTAACGATACGAGACCCACTTAACACACTTTCTTTGCACACTCTCAATTCTGTCAGAGTGTACTGCGTAACACGGTGACCAGATTATCGAACAGTATTCCAATACATTTCTTACTAGGCTTTTATAAAGTAATATGAAACTTTGAGGTTTTTTAAATCTTTTGGTAGACCTAGATACAAAACTGAGAAGTTTCAATGCTCTATCCGTCATGCCATTGTAATGATCTCTAAAAGATAGTTGTTCATCAAACAAGACGCCAAGATCTCTGGCTACGTGCTTCCGTTCCAACGACTGACCCTCGAGTCTGTAGTCATAGGTGTTCTTGAAACGTTTTTTCGTAAACGTTATAACAAAGCATTTATTTATGTTTAATTTCATTTGATTAAGCGTACACCAGTCCGAAATGATATTTAAGTCGTTCTGAAGAGATTCACTGTCGGAGGCGTTTTTTATCGACGTGAAAACCTTCAGATCGTCGGCATACAACAGACAAGGGCATGCTAATTTTGTCACCAGATCGTTTATAAAAATTATGAAAAGCAGGGGCCCTAAATGAGAACCCTGCGGAATGCCTGAAGTAACATTGACCGGCAACGACAAGTACCCTCTGACAGAAACGAGTTGGCTCCTGTTTTTTAAGTAAGACTGTATCCACCGGAACAGGGAACCATGTATACCATACGATTTCAGCTTCAAAAGCAGTACCTCATGGTTAACTTTATCAAAGGCCTTCCGAAAGTCTGTATAAACTAAGTCTACTTGACCACCCTTCGCGAAAGCAGTACACAGATAGTTTTTGTATTCGAGCAGGTTTGTGAGTGTTGATTTACCTCGAACAAATCCATGCTGGGATTGGGAAAGATACGGTTTAAAGTGAGAATAAAAATGCTGATATAGAGACGCTTCAAAAAGTTTTGCCATACCAGATAAAATACTTATGGGTCTGTAATTTGCGCAATCTGACTTGTCACCGTCTTTATAAATGGGCACAACGTGCGCCTTTTTCCAACATTTCGGAAACGTACCTAGTTCCAGCGATCGATTAAACAAATAATAGAGTGGCAATGATAGCTCTTCGGCACACTTGACCAGGAAACGTGAGGGAATTCCGTCTGGACCAGCGCATTTATTATGATCCAGTTGTTTCAATGCACGCAAAACATAGTCGTGCTCAATATAAATCTCCGATAAAGAAGAGTTACATTCAATATTTGATGATGTATTTTCTGAAACTAGTTTGTTGTGCAAGCTGCAAAGTAGAAGTTGAGGAGCGCTGGTTTTTTGGCGACATGTTTGGACACATTTGTATCTGGGTACGGTCTTACCCATTCTCCTTTCTAACAATTCGAAAACTTCACTTGATTTTTGTTTGATGGTTGCGGGCCGGATTTTAACGCTTCGCGGGCCGGAGATGGCCGTAGCTTTCCATCCCTGCTCCTAGGCAATACAAGATAAATAGGCTATACCATGCTTACCTATCAAGGCATGAAAACCTATGGCCGTGCTGCACTGCCAGGAACAGCCATATAAGTTTATCTAAGGATATTGTCATAAACATTACGCTTAACAAACATATTGTTGGTCAGAACAGTTTGATGGTAGGTATGCCAGAAAAGGACGATATTGCCCCCTTCATACAGGGTGGCAGCTTAGGAATATCGACACCTAGGTAGGTGTCGATGTAGGTAGGTGGTGTAGATACTAGATAGGTGGGGATCTAGAATCATGAATGGTAACAGGTGTTTCCATTCATGATTCTGCGGTGCTATTCTGTAAAAATCACACTGTGAAAACTTAGGTGAAGTGAGCGTGGAGTGAGCTGTCAGTAGTGTACATTCGTAGCAAAAACAAACTCATTTCACCTAAGATTTCACGGTGAGATTTTTACGGAATCGACCGGCTGGATTCCCGGCGTTGCAAGTGTTCGTCGGTTATTTAAAAAAAAAACTGTTCCATACACCTGCCACCTAGTATAATCTATTGGTATCTTCAAGAGATACCTACGGTGATTTAGTGACCCATTTTTTGTTCATGCGGTAAAAAGAAGCAGTTATAAAATTACTGTTATACAACGTTAGTTTTAGTATAATTATGCGAAACCTGAATATAGTATGTTCAGAATAAGTACCTAACTGAATCGACTCCAATAATTTTTACCCCATGTTATATTTTGTCCCAAATAAGCATGTTTTTGTACGGAAAAACAGGAAACTATAACTTTATGATATTTCATGATAGTTTTGAAATTTTGTACATAGATTCTTTACATAAAAAACATATATAAAGTCGACATATAACCTCCTCCTTTTTGGAAGTCGGTTAAAAATACTAGACACATGTTCGGGTTTCGCATATAGGTACTAAAATAATGTTGTATAGGTACCTATTTTTTTTTTCTTATTAAAACAAAGATGGTCATGTCTGCGTGTATTAGCTACATTATGATGTAATCTTACATAATTGATTGTCAGGCTGCGTGATACTGATTACTTAATATTATGGTTACTAAGTTTCATGGTGAATGGTTAGCTGATCGTTGCAGCTGATAGCTGATTTCACGAGAGCCTCGTGGGTAGGTATATTAGGTCCTAGAAACAATTGACACTAAACAACTTTGGTGACGTTGCGAGATGATGATGTCGTCAGTCCATCTAGCTGGAGGTCTAATATCTGACTAAAGGCGAACAAATTGTAGCTTATAATAATATAAAAATCAGCTCAAAAACAGACACGATAATTCCAATTGTTTAAAAAACTTTTGCCCAAAATTTCTCCTGGTTCGTGGATTTATTAATACAATTCTTACATGACTTTAGAGCCGAAATATTGTAGATGTAGAACCTACAAAAATTTTACCCGAGCGGGAATTGAACCTGCAAAACTTGAATCATTGCGCTCTTCCACACCCAAGGCAACATGCATGGAGTCTGACAATAAATCAAACACTATTTATCAAAACGTCAAAGTGCATAGCTTTATTAAAAACAAATTAAAAAATCCATACTTAATATTATAAATTCGAAAGTAACTCTGTCTGTCCGTCTGTATGTTACCTTTTCACGCCTAAGCCAATGAACGGATTTCGATAAAATTTGGCAGAGATAGATTGCATCCCGGGGAAGGACATAGGATAGTTTTTATCGACATACCTCGCGGGCGAAGCCGCGGTCGGAAGCTAGTATGTTATACCTTGGTTATAAGTGTTATAACCAATCACATACCGAATCACTATTCGAATATAATAATCCGTTGGTAATCAAATCACGCTCGTTATATTATTCTAAACTTTTTTGTTATATATTTTTTGTTAAATACTTTTTGATATATACTTTTTTGTTATATACTTTTTGTTAGCTCCATTTATGTCATGTTCACTTCCGTGATATCTGATGATTATTGTCTGCAATTATCACGAATACTATACGATGTTTTTGTAAGTTAACGATCTGTTTTTAATGTTTTTAAATATTAACTATTAAGTAATGCTCAATGAACAGGTTGTAAATAATTAATAATCTATACTAATATTATAAAGCTGCAGAGTTTGTTTGTTTGTTTGTTTGTTTGTTTGAACGCGCTAATCTCTGGAACTACTGGTCCGATTTGAATGATTCTTTTAGTGTTGGGTAGTCCATTTATCGAGGAAGGCTATAGGCTATATAACATCACGCTACGACCCTTAGGAGCCGCGCAGCGTGTGACACCGCGGGGAACAGCTAGTCGTAATTAATTGTAGACAAATAACCTTTTCATGCTATGAGGTGTAAAACATGGTACCTACGTAAGTAAGCAGGTATAAAGATACGAACGTTTATAAGTAGGTACTATAGTTTTTTTATTGATTGACTAGCAGCGCCCCGCGGGTTCACCTGCGTAAGTGTCGATCCCGTGGGAATATCGAGATGAAAAGTCTCCTATGTGTTATTCGAATGTGTAAGCTATATTACTGTAAAGTTTCATCAAAATCCGTTCAGTAGTTTTTTCGTGAAAGAGTAACAAACATCCATCTATGAATCCTCATATAATTTAGCGTTTATAATATTAGTAGGATTAGTTGTAGTGTTCTATTGATATAATTATATCAATCATTTGACGGCACGCTACGTGTCGCGGGTTTGATTCCTGCACGGAACAAATATTTGTATGACCTACAAGTAGTTGTTCCGGGTCTGTGTATGTGAGTTTAAATGTTTGTAAACGCACCCACAATACAGTAGAAATTCCTAGAGTGAGTAAACGTTAAAAAAAAAAATCTTATGGTGCCTAAACTAATGTAATAATAGGAGTACCTAGTTACATTTTAAATTAAGTATGTAAATTATGTACCTACTTATGCATTTTTCATCAAAAATTGTAATCGCGGTCAGTTTGGCCGTCGATTACTATCTATAAGTAGATAACTAACTATTTATAACTTTACTTTAACCAAATCTAAAAATAACAAAATTAAACTAAAACTATACAGAAACTAAAAAGCAGCGTCGAAAAATTCATCCGCATCGCTGTGGACTGATAATGTACCCAAGAGACTGGCGGCATTGTAATAAGAAGAAAAATATGTAGGTACCTGATAAGATACGACCTCAAGAAACCAACCTGGCTTACTTGGCTTGGCTGGCTTTGGCTGGCGTTATGTTAGAGACGTGCTGCCGTGCATAGTGAGGCTCAAGGGAGACCCCTTTACAGTCTCCCCAGAGACGTACCCTAACAGGCGTTGCACTGAGGGGATTCCGGATTGGTCTATTAAGAGGTAACGGGCCTCCCTCCATGTGCTGATGGTGATCACCGGGGTGGTTTTAGTGAGGTAAGAATCCCACACTACCTGGTCTTTTTCCCCAAAGTCCAGGTGCCTTTTGAAGGTTTCACCCCGCAAACAAAAAAAAAAAAAGGTACCTGATAAGATAGTAGAGAGATAATACCTACTTAGGATGATGCAAACAACTATTTTCTGGCGATCTCAGTAAGTCATTGTGAATATATTTTTTGCCCCCGATCCTCAGGGACCACATCCTAATCCTCAAGAGCAAGGAAATACAATCATAACAGAATCACGATCTTAAACGTTTAAAGAAACTTAATGTTAATTGATAAACAATTAACTCTCAGGGCAAGATTCACAGATCGCATTTTAATTGATTTTGATATTTTTTACGTCTAAGTGAATCGTTGAAGCGTTTTGTTCAAATATCAACATTCAAATTAGGTAGGTATACGAATAAAGTTCACATTTGTATGAGACACTTTTTTTTTTGACGACGGGATGTCATCAAAAAACCCCTCCCGCTCTGGGTGGAGCGGAAGGGAGTGTCAGACTCTTACCGACTAAAACCCACCCGTGTTCCTTCCTTAGCCCTTTATGTTCCGGGCCAGCGGTAACCCTTTCGGACAATCCCGCTGACCCGGCAGGATCCCGCTGACCCGGCAGGGGTAGCAATAGGTTAAGTTGTGTGAATTCTGCGTTGTCTGCCAGCCTCCAAAGAACTTACCTTCTAATTTTTTTTGTCAGCATTGTTGGCTGCCGGTTACAAAACCATAATTATGTAATAGGAACTCACGATTAACTCTAGGCCTTTATGTTCCGGGCCAGCGGTAGGTAGGTAACCCTTTCGGACAATCCCGCTGACCTTCGGACAATCCCGCTGACACACACACTTTATTTGGCAAAGGTACCTAAGTGCGATCTGAGAATCTTGCCCTCAGTGACGTCAAGTACAAAATCGTGAAGAGCGCGTAGACAGACAGATTTAGGCTTGTTCACACCCGCGTACCCGGTACCAACTAGTCACGCTGTTCGTGTTAGTAATTAGATTATGTTTTAATATGCATACATAACTGTGTAATCTTAACAAACTGGGAAGTTAAAAGGTTCGTGAACTGTGGCTCAGATTATAGAAAAACGTTTCGTTTGATACAATGTTTAATTTTGTTTTTGCTAAATATTGTAATTGTCTAAAACGTATGTGAAGTGCGGCTTAAAGTGAGCTAGCAACGGCCGGTCGATTCTGTAAAAATCTCACCGTGAAAACTTAGGTGAAGTGAGCGTGGAGTGAGCTGGCAGTAGTGTACATTCGTAGCAAAAACAAACTACTTCACCTAATATTTCACGGTGAGATTTTTACAGAATTGACCGGAGGGATGAAGACTGCTGGATTAATTATGAGCAACTTTTACTATAGGACGAAACGTGAAAACGCAATAAAAAAATCTGGCACTCCCGACTAGTATCAGCGGGTCCCATCACCGCATGCGGCCGATCCCACGACCGCACGTCCTTCCATAAGGCGATTGGCACACTGCACTGCACAATATTACTTTACTCTATGGCACTGCATTACACAGCGGGACGTGCCCCATGGCCCACGCGCGTGATTTTTTACATACAAATTCAATAAAAACGCGTTTCCGTGCGGGGAATTCCGGGAATTTGACGTTTCACGCATCCCCCCGCTGCGTAATGCGGTGCAGTGTGCCAGCGTACCACCTCTTTGAGATGATAACAGTTTCCCTGCCACCCTGTTCATATGATTGTTAACAAAATGCAGCCAAAACATGTAGATATATAGATACAATCAACAAAAGAGATAAGTATGCAGGATCGTCGGATATAGTTGAAGTTTATTAAGAAACCGATGGATGTTCTGGAATAAAATTTAATTTTGATAATAGAAAACAAACAGCTCTTTTATCGAATTAAATTTCAGTCGACAACATCCATCGGTTTCTTACTAAACTTCAACTATATCCGACGATCCTTCATACTTATCTCTTTTGTTGACTGTACATGTAGGTACATGACATTTGATAATAAACTTCAGTTTATATAAAGGTAATACTTACGACAACGTAGTCTATTTGCTTCTGAGCTCGATTGCCAGGTGGGTACACTTGCTGCCCGAAATTCTGAAATGTATAAATACCATATTTTAACCTGTACCTATATAAAAATAGCTTCTGCCCGCGACTTCGTTCGCGTGGAAGTCGTAAGATACACAACAATGCCATACCAATAGTAAAATAACATCCATATTTTTATAAAACTCGCCGTCGCTTTTACATACTTTTTTCGCTTAACGTTCTTTCTGGCTTTTGACGTGACAACGTCTTAAATTAGGTTGCGGCTGGGAGTCACTTATGAAAAAGTGTAACGCTCGGTAACGTTACGATGAGTCACCGAACGAGAGAGAGGCCCGCCGAATGCCTTGCGTCTCTCTCCCACTCAACTATCATTCAATTCCTTGTTCCTATTGTGCAATTTAATTATATTCATATCAATAAATATTCTACCGAGAAAAAGACGTTGTCACGTAAAATCTTCGCCCGTAAAACCGACTTTACAGGCAACCATTTTTTTTCTTTTTGCCCAGCTCCTAAGGGTCCTAGCGTGATGTTAAATAGCCCATAGCCTTCTTCAAAAATTAGGCTATCAAATGCAAAAAGAATTTTTAAATCCTGTTGGATACGGTGATGTTGACATAGCTTTAGAGCCTTTGTGGCGTTGTTTACACATTTGCTCAGTATTTTCTGTGACAATAACTCAATACCAGTGCAAAAGCCGTGTGTTGTTATACTTTTCGATCGATATCGATAGTACCTATTGTTAATAATGAATGAATCAAATTCATTCCTGAACAATGGCGCCGATTCTGTTGTGTCACAAACTATTTAGTTAGCTAGCTAATTAGTCAGCGCCTGACGTAAATTTACGTATGTTTAATAGGCATTTTTTTAATCTCGTCTAAATTGTCTATGGAGTATCTTAATTTGACAGGACTAAACTAATATTTATCTTCTGTCCTTTTCATAATGAAATAGAAAGAAAAAGATGCATGAACTTAAATTTAGTTTAGTTTGTGAACAACAGAATCGGCGCCAATGACTGCTTTGCTAGCAGAAGTATCGATGGTGGTAAACTTGTTTGTCTGCGATGTATGTAATTTCTGATTATTTCTCAATACCATATCAGCCTGTAATGTTCCTACTGCTGCGCTTCGCCTCTGTGGGAGGGAGTGGGCCGTAATCCACCACGTAAGCCCAGTGCGGGTTGGTAGATCTTCGAATTTTTGGTTCTAGGACATGCCGGTTTTCTTACGATATTTTCTTCACCGTTTTAATTTAAGAGCAGTGGTCAGTGGTGATGAAATAATTTACACAAAGTCAAGCGCCTGTCTGGGTTCGAACCTACGACCCACAATTCGTAAGTCGTGTTCGTAACCACTGTTCTTCTCATGAAGATTATTGTTATTAGCTTACATAATTCATTCTGTTACCTATATCTTCTAATGTATAGACAAAAAATAACTCAGTTCAACAAACTTGTAATAATAAAAAACGTTTTAATAATAATACCTAAGTACATTATTGATAGATTCATATTGAAGTCCACACCTCGATACATTTAAATTCTCTAGGTATAAATATTACAATCGATATAGATGCAATATAAAAATTAAGGTTGTCACCTCATGAACAATTGCTTCTGATAAAAAAATAAATTCAAGAGCCAACGGATTCGTCGACTATGATAATTTCTTTACCCTGCTTAACTGTAAGTTTTTGTCATCAAATGTTTTTTGTATCGCCATCAATCATATTTATGTCTTTCCGGTGTCAGAAGATAGCTTTTATTGATCATAGAACATTCCATGATAAGACCGGTATGAGCTCAGTAGTAAGAATTTCATGAAGGTACTCGTAGCTATCAAAATAATCACACTAATATTATAAAGGCGAAAGTTTGTGAGTGTGTGTGTGTGTGTGGGGGTGTGTTTATATGTTTGTTACTTCTTCACGCTCAAACGGCTGCACCAATTTTGATAAAATTTTGTATGGAGGTAGCTGACACCCTGGATTAACGTATAGGCTACTTTTTATCCCGATATTCCCACGGGATCGACATTTACGCGGGTGAAACCGCGGGGCACAGCTAGTGATCCAAAAATTTTTTACCTAATCAATTAAAAGTATGCCAGTCACAAGACAACAGATTTCTTCATAATATTTGTCAGCCTAAAAACCATAAATATTATATTACGACTGAATTTCGTTTAAATTTTTAATTTCCTTTTTTTTCATTCCTTTCCTTACATTTACGGCCGAAAGAAGCCATTTTCGATTGAATTCTATTCAGAAGCAGAGTTCGTGAATTTTAATGATTTTCCGAACAAAAATATTATACTCAGAGACTGATTAATATCATTGTCAGTAGCGAAGGGTCAATTTTTTTAAGAGGTAAGCCGGAGTAGATAATCTTTATTATGATTAAGTATATTATTTGTCTATAGAATACTGACTGTGGCATTTTTCAAAGGGAAGCCGGTAGGAATCGAGTTATAAGGAACCTTCATCACTGATCATTGTCAATTGTTATCATTTTATCACAGAAGAAATAACTGATGTTTTGACATGACTAAACCATTATGTTTTGGTATTTGTGTTTTGTTTGTGTTTTGGGTTTGTATTCTTCGGTGTTGGTTGGTTCAGTTTCATCAACCAGCCCTCATTGGGTGATCTGGAGGTACACGACCCACTCTCTGTCACTGGAAGGGGGCCCAAGTCGGAAAATGTAGACTGATATCATCTGCCTAGCCTTTTCCCAACTATGTTGTGGTCGGCTTCCAGTCTAACCTGATGCAGCTGAATACCAGTATTTTACATGGAGCGACTGCTTATCTGACCTCCACAACCCAGTTACTGGGTAATACGATACCTCTTGGTTATAAGACTAGTTGTCAGACTTTCGGGCTTCTGACTACCCGTAATGACTGTCAAAGATCCACGAATGACAGCCGGGACCAACGGCTGAACGTGCTTTCCGAGGCACGGAGGGGTTTTGGTATGTAAAGATGGTCACGCATCCACAGACCAACCGCGGCAGATCGATCGACCTGTGCGGCTGTATCATTTAGCCACGGGTAGGGGCCCGTGGCTAAATGATACAGCCATTATCAGTGTACATTATCAGTGTATGTGTCCATTATCAGTGTACATTTTCGGAGGGAGGGGAGGGCCCCTCCCTCCGAAAATGTATACTGATAATATGACCCTAATGGTGTTTTTCCCATTCACTGAATATCAAGACAACAAGACTTCCTGTCATGACACTGCAGAACTTTTTGTCACTCTATCATTAAATCACAAGTACTTAAGTTACAAATTAACCTTGACCCTGAATGGGTAACATATGACATAACTTATACATAAGCCTTCCTGGTGGCATCACAATAAAAGTGCCCTTGAAAGAGAATTTTCATATTTAGGTATCTTGAGCACGGGGCGAAATAACAGGTGTACTCACATACAAATAAGGTTCCATGAATACTTCATATACGTTGCTCTGGTAATCTTCAATCGCTGGCAAAGTTTTGATGAGCAGGTTCCTTCCATACCCTGGAATCCTCTGGTTGGCTTTCCCGTTCAAAGCTGCCAATAGCCAAAGGAACTGGCCGAAAAACACATGGAGTCGCAAATTCATTTTGATAAAAACTATTTCGAAAAAAAATTATAAAAAGTGTTCGTTTTCTTGTATCACGCGTGTGAACTTCGCAAGAGGCTAGGTATCAATGATTTGACTTCTTAGTGTTGGGCTGCAAATTATGCTCTTTTTTAGGGATCCGTGAGTCTGAATGCCAAGTTTGTTACAAGATTTAAATTATTTTTTACCCTATTTCAGTGATATTTTGACTAAGTATAGGGTCATATTCAAAATAATTGTAAGTTACGGATAGGAAACAGATATGAATATTATTTGATTGTAACAGAAAAATAACAGAAAGGAATTATTAGGGCAAGTTTAAATAGCACACGTTTATAACAGGCTACGAGTGCGAAGTCGGTGTGGGTCGCTAGGTGGGTACATAATGAAATAACATTTTGGTGATCGTATTTTAGTTGGTATAATTGCCATAAATTCATCATCATCATTGCCATAATGCCTTATCTCCGAAACTACCGAGCCTAAAATTTTGATATTAATATTAAGGCAAAAGGATTCTAATGATTAGAATTATGTATAGCCATATTTGTTACGGTCGTGAATCATATTTTAATCAACATACAACTTTACACTGACCTGTAAATTGCAAAAAACCTGAGTCAATTTGAATTTCGCAGGCTACCTTGGCGCATCCCCCTTAACTGATACTGAGACGGCCGACGAGAGGCTGGGTACGCCTCGGCGAGGCTGCGCGGTTAGTATAAAAGGCTCAAGCAGTGAGGACTGAGGATACGCAGTAAAACATGCACACACAGACAATACATGGCACAGCAATGCAATACATGGCACAATATACGCAAACTTTACATACTTCAAATAAATTTAAGTAAGTAAAAAAAAATGTTTTGGCTAACCTGCGGTGCACTAAGTACCTATTAATATTTTATTTTCATTAATTCATACATGAGACAATGTGAATAACGCCTAATCATTCATATCTGTTACGTAACGGAAAAAAGTGACAGATAAAATAACGTATATGAATTAATTGCACGTGTCTATCTTACAAATCTATTTATTTCCACACCAATTCACATGATTATACGAATATTTTATAGTTATAACAAATATCACAATACAGCCCTTTCCTAGTATGAGTAATAAAACAGTAAGTACTTACCGCTACTGTAAACGACTCACATTGAATATTTACTTTTAAAAGTCTAATTTTCTTCGACAACGAAACGAGCTGAAAAACTATATTGAACAAAATGGCAAAGCGTTTATTCTTACGCGTCGTGTAGTAACAGCTAGTGAACTAATTTTGCCAGTATTTCAAATTTCTTTATTGCCATGGAAATAATGTTAAAATAGCATAACAGAGAAGAATAACAGATATGTGCAAAATCAGGACACTCATTAATAAATTAAATTTGGAGTACACTAAATAGTATTTTATATTTTGTTTAGTAAAGTGTTGAAAGTTTAAACAATATTCTCTGAATATATTTTTTTTTAAACTTTTGTGTAGGAATGGTTAATTAAATTATTTTTTTTAGTTTACCGTTAAAGACGTGGACATAGAATACTTGTATGAAACGGATCCTACGCAATGTCTGGTTTAATTTTTTTAAATGAATTGTTTAGGTTTACCAAATGTTTCGTTGTTTTTTATTAAGCTCAAATAAATATTTTATCTGTTTGTTTATGAAATTCTAGTCAGTTGCATCTCGTTATGAAAATAATTGGGTTGGACATTAAGACAGTAGTAAATATACAATTATTTTGAATATGACCCTATAACATACTTGTATTAAAATTTCCCTATCTTGACCTTGGACCGACGACCTGACGAAGGACATGAAAATCTGCTGAATGAACAGGAACGATCGTCGAGGCGATGCTTGCTTGGGGGGGGGGGCTATGTCCAGCAATGGAAGCCCTTGACTACCATCATCATCTGCCTGGCTTTTTCCCAACTATGTTGGGGTCGGCTTCCAGTCTAACAATCCTGTTAGACTGGAAGCCGACACCATGTTAGATAGTTGGGAGCTGAGTATCAGTATTTAGCGTTTGACTACCATGGAAAAAAGCAAAAAATTGGATCATCAAATCAAACCTCAAAGCAAAATTTAACTATTTACAGGCACTTTTGAATTGTCAAAGGAGTCAGTCAGTCAGAAATATGTAGCCAGTTGCCCACTGCAGCGCCTCGTAGGGTTCTCCCTGAACGGACGAGTCTCCATGGTAGATACAATATATAGGTTGCTCTCCGTTCCAGAGATATAGACATGATCCTTGCTATAAAACACAACCATAACTAGACAGGACGAATCTAAATAATATTTCCGATGTTCTACTATCAAAACTGGATGCTGAAAAAGTATTTTCCTATATCTGAAAACATATACAGAACCATACCACAGAAAAGCGTCTACCAGCTGATTTCCCTAATGAATAGCTTTAGACGAAGATACGGCAAATCGTAGTTAGTGGTGTTAACCAAGGCTTCATGATATAACCGTGTGTTAATGGCAGGTTAGCTACGGCATTGTCCCGCCTGGAAGCAGGCTCGTGCCTCGTATGGTGAACGCTAATTAACTCCGAAGGTTGATGAATGGCATATTAAAGTATTAACTTGTTTAATGTTAAGATTGTTAATTAAAATTGTTATGATGTAATTTTACGTTGTTCTTGAATTGTTGGGTTTGTAACGTAGGTTTGATTGTCATGTGATTGTGAGTTTGAAGTTATTTTTGTAACAAAAAACGGTATGCAAGACATGTTGTATATGATAAGGAAGTGACTGTTAATGTTGTCTAAATTTAAATCTTCCCATTCATTAGCTTCAACTGGATTTTTGTTGTGATTAGTATGTGGGTAATTCTTCAGGGACAAAATTTTCGATGTCTGTGGGTATATTTCTGTAACCAACTAAAAAAACGGCATGTAATATTTTTTTTTGTACAGTTTAGCTTTATCCCTTACTAGGACAAATGATTTTTTTTTAATAATTGCTGTCTAGGTACAAAATAAAAATATTTGAAGGTCGTTCTTCTGATTCATATAGCGCGTCCGTTTGCCATTTTCCGGAACAAAATGGTCGATGTCGCATTTTCCCTTTGATACATCAATATAAATTATAATTATATCGAAAGGAAATGAATTGTCCTCTTACAAAAAAAAAGTGTATTAGTTATAACTACGTTAGTCTGTTTATAAATAAGTAAAAAAGAAGTGTCCGGCGTATAATACTGATTAATGTGGCGTAAGCTGCACTTGACCGTACTTGGTCGGGTAATAATAATGAGAGTCTGGCTTCCAGCGCGGGGGGAAGCCAGTCGTGCAACGGACGACCTAGAAGGTGGATGTGCGGCTGGTTGGCTTAGATCCGGTGTTACGAAGGAAAATACCTGATTCATCTGTGTTTGGTTCAGGTGGCATCCTGATTACAATGCCTACTTTATAAAATTTATTTTATTGTTTTAAAACTTCAATCTGTGTTTCGTGTGATGCTTTTGGGTTATAGATTCTTGTAGAAAAATAAAAATAATGAAGTCTGTATGTACGATGAGTTATGCATGATTGTAGGCAAAATCCTGATTCATCTGTGCCTGATTCGTATGGTCAAAACCCCATATGAATAATAAAATAAATTAGTTTTTCCCCTCTCCAGCACGATAGGAGCGCTTTTGTTGCGTAATTCTCCTTGTCCAATTTTTGACCGTGTACAAGTCAGTAGTTTTAATCTTATTTATTATTATTTACTTAGCTATAACCTTTTGAATAATAAAAAATGACAGGAGTATAATCTTGTTCTAAATATGATACTTTTGATATGTCTTAGTCCTATTTAAGAATTAATAATTATTGTTTAGAATTTACATTCATAACTAACGGTGTATTTATTACTTTTTATTTCTGTTTCTGATTAAATGTAACACATTCTGATTCATCTGGGCACAAAATTATTATCTTGAAAACTACTTTATAAAAACGAGTCCCTCATTCAAATATATGTTATTTAGTATACCTATTTTCATATGAACATGTGTTACAGAGCTGAAAGTGAAATTAAATTTTGGCCATATGGATCAGTCAAAGAATCAAATTTCGAAGAACTACCCATGTACTGTACTATCATTATCATCACTTGTTTTGATAAGGTTATTCTTCTATTAAATTCAAACAGTCTCTACGTCTCTTCATGTAGAATCAGATCAACATCATCATCAGCTTATGGCAATTCATTGCTGAACGAGGAAAGGTCCAATTGCAAGCCATTGAGCTCGATCTCCAGTGATTCTCATACATTCGTTTCTAGTTATCATACAAGAATGAGAGCAGGTGTGGTGGCTTAATCTGAGGGTGACATAGAATGCGTTTGATGATTTTGTTATAAATCCGGACGTTTCATTTGCTAGTACGTTCCTGCATTTCCATCAATCCTGCGGTAGTTCCAACGTTAACCCAAACTGAAGAGTAACTTACAGTCAGCGACTAATGATGATAATGTTTCGGTGAACTGTAGGGTAATTGCGTCACACACTAACAGTAGCAATGGCTTTCATTTTGACAGTTCAACAACATTCATTGCGTTATTTACGTTGTTGTGCAGACAAATTTTCGAACATATGAAGTATTGGATTAGCAATATCCTTCAAAATTATTCAGATTCTGATTGATAGTGTGTTACGCAATTAGGGTGCTGGTTAGTATAAATGGACATGTTCATCTCCACATACAACACAAAAAAAAGTTTAGATTCCTTGATGTCACTGACCTCTTTAGGTCAGTGCTTGATGTTCATTGTTCACAACCATAAACATACTATACAAAAAGTATTTAAATGAATACTATAACTGTCCATATGAAGAAACGAAAAAAGTTAAAATCCTATAGTTGTCAGCCGTCATCGTGGCACCGTCATCATCTCGAAATATCTTTTCGTATGGTCTATAATAGTTCAAGAATAGTGGTGACTCATCCACAAAAGCCACTTACGAAGAGTCGGAGTCGTATGACGGTGAGAGCCCAGCAACGATGAAGTGGTGATGAACCGGAATTTTGTGTTCGACCACCAACAGGTAATGTCTCATACTCTTTATTGTTATGATCTTGTTGTGGCCCTCTTCAGGACAAAAGTCTCCCTGCCTTCTCCACTTCTCGTTCTATTCCAATCAAGCCAATCCATCAAGTAGGAGTCCCGCCTTCTCCGACTGAGCCCACCATGTCTTGTCGGTTCCTGTTGTTCGGGAGTGGGACCTCCGGTGTGACTACTTTTATCAGTGAAAAAAGTTTTATTGGCAAATATCTGAAGGACAGACTGATCTCTTGCTTGCTATCAAATATAATGTGCTATTTGGAGCAAAATATATAATATTTTCAATTGCGAAAACTGGGCGTGTAGAAACTGTGCTTTTGGGACATAGAATACCCGTAACAAAATCTGATCAAAAAATTATTTGCACTTTGTGAATTTGTGACTTGTTCTGATATGGGAGAGCGCTTTTCAAATCTTTATACGTTAGGATGAAGCCACATTATCAGTTTTAAAGTTTTTACATACCTTTTATTTATATTCTTAAATTGTTATTTGCATAGCTTGCGATACCTTTTTTGATCAGTTTTATTATTAGTTGTATGGTAAATTTTTGAGAGTTCGTGTATGCCAACAATGATTGAATATTATTATTGCGTACCAGTTTGTCATGTTAGCTGGCTGTGATGTCCAACACCTTTGGCGTGGTTGCTTGGCGTTGATGTACCTTCACAGCTATATGATATGCACTGCTTGACATTACATTGAGATGAAGTGGATCATTCTGATAACAAGATTACTTAGTACCTATTCTATTTTGCATGTCATTTTATTTTACAAGCTAGGTCGAGTGGTGACCACCGAAACAGGATCGGGAATTAAGGTGTCTAAAATCCAACAAGTTCCTATTAACAAAAATCCCACGATCCCCACCAAACCTACTTCAAATCTTGCTTTCAAGTAAATCTTAAGAAATAAAATCTGCTCAAAACGCAAGAAAGATTCCTACGCAAGAAGGGGTTCTTCTTGACGCTCATGGTACAAATTGCATGCCACTTGACTTTTAGTCTAATACTGTTCTGCTATAAGATTACGGTAAACCCTCAGGACAGGGAGAGTGTATGGTCAAGGACTGCAAGCACCCTGAACAAGTGGCTGTGGGGGGCGCTGTGCTGCGGTTTGCCTGGTGTGCCGTGCAAATTCTGCAGCTGCTGCGAGAGGCTTGAAGATGGCGGTCCTGAGAGAGAGAGGCCAAGAGTTAATCGTGAGTTCCTACTACATATAGTTTTGTGACTGGCAGCCAACAATGATGATAATAAAAATTTAGAAGGTAAGTTCTTTGGAGGCTGGCAGACAACGCAGAATTCAAACAACTTAACCTATTGCTACCCCTGCTGGATCAGCGGGATCCTGCCGGGTCAGCGGGATCCTGCCGGGTCAGCGGGATTGTCCGAAAGGGTTACCGCTGGCCCGGAACATAAAGGCTAAGGAAGGAACACGGGTGGGTTTTAGTCAATAAGAGTCTGACACTCCCTTCCGCTCCACCCAGAGCGGGAGGGGTCATTTGATGATTTCCCATCCGAAAAAAAAAAAGTCTATTGCTATACCTATATTATATTATATAACCTATTGCACAATAGAGGTTTTGGTGTTATTATGTTTCTAGGGGCGTTTAGTGTGCAGCAGAGTGTTAAGGGAAGTTGCTACAGTAAAAGGTGCTAACCAATTAGAAGTTTTTTTGTCAGCATGACTTGTTGGGGTTCCGTTCATGTTCATAGGTGCCTGCAAATGAATAGCAATTCTAAAATTACTAGCGTATTTAATAGCAACGTTTATGGAGAGTACAACCAATGACTCAGATATTATCGTGAGTTGTGCATCATTGAACTATAACATTGATAAATTGCTAAACAAAGGAACCTGACTGGTTTCACGTTTTACTAAATGATTTCCTGACATTTATGTAAATATTAAGTCAATTTCTGTAATTGCTGTACTGGATTCGAAGTACATGTTTCATTCTTTTTAACATGTTTCATTCCTGTTTTTACATAATCAAGAAATCTAGGCAAGGTTCTAATTACTTTTCGGTGAAGTAACTGCAATTATAAAACACTTATGGTAAGGGGGTACCTATCGTATTACCCAGTAATTGGGTTGCGGCAGATAGGCAGTCGCTCCATGTAAAACGGCATTCAGCTGCATCCGGTTAGACTGGAAGCCGACCCCAACATAGTTGGGAAAAGGCTAGGCAGATGATGATGAGGCATGCTTGGTAATATACCACTGCCATGCTTGATGGATTTCTTCAATGTATAAAAAAATCGTTCGTCGTTTACTACAGCTTTTTCCTTTTTAAACAGAATCCACTGCGACAGTCGAGCGAATGGCGCGCCCGCACCGACCCCACGCCCCGCGCGGCCGCAAGATCACGCCAGAAACACTGTCAGCAGTGCGATGTGCGCTGTCGCAGCTTCAGGGGGAGCCAGCGGTTCTGCCAGTCCTACCAGAATACGAGCCACACTCCCCCGAACCAGGCTGAGTGATCAGAATCAAGGGTTTAATCTTACGCAGGTATAAACTGCGCGAGAATTGTCTTAGGTCTTGATCCTGGCTGTTGTCAGGATTTACGTAGCGGTCTGTAAAAATATCGTTACCTTTTATTGAGCTTTCGATCTCTTAGATCTGGGGGCCTAAAAAAGCCACTTTGGCAGAATCATAAAAGGATAGCATAATGGACAGTTAACCCTTAAGTTAATCGTATCAAATCCCATTGGTGAAGCATTTTTCAGTAATTTTTTTTTGTCTGTGCTAAAATACCATTCAATCCGATCCAAATCCAATCCCAATCTCTTTGATTATACTTACGTAGTGCAGCGAAAAAAAGAAAAACACGGTCTTCGCCATATTACGATTCATAATGTTATCCTTTTATGATTCTCCAAAGTGGCCTTTTTAGGCCCCCTGTAAGATCTTTTCATTTCTGGATCTTCCAGTGTAAACGTTGCGCAGTACCTCCTGTCTGATATCTGTTACAATTTGTCTCTTATATTTGGCAGAGCGTTGAATTTTTCGTTTGTTGGCCCCCCCGCGAGGTAATCGCGTAACACACTATGCAATAGCATTGACTTTCATTTTGTTACTTCAACAACATTCATTGCCTTATTTACGATAAGCAATATCCTTCAAAATGATTCAGATTGTCTCCATTAGACTGTTGCCTTCCCATATTTTTATGCGTAAGTTATAGGCAATTTCGCCCCTGGTAAGTATAACTTTTGCCTGCAGATGGTGGTTCATGAGCTGCTCATTTTCTCCGACGCGTGACGCCGGCGATGGCTGAATGATGATGATGAATGAATGATGATGATGAATGAATGAATGATTATGCGCTGGAATTGCTCGATGTTAAATTGCGTCACTTACTACGGGTAACGTTATTTTTGCACGTTATGGTTCTCAAAGTGCTTGTTTTTAGAGAGTTCTTTTCCTGTGAGATGTCAATCTGTCACGCGTGTCTTCTTGCTTCATTAGATCATTGTATAGAAGTTGCAGATTCAATTCCTAAATGTTAATGTTATTTACATAAGTTTATTGAGTTAATTGTAAATACTTACATTCTGTTTTAAATAATTTTCAGACATCTATCGTGAGGTGATATTTTAGTTTTGTCGCAAACGTTATACCAGCGGGGTAATTCCGTAAACACATTCTGACAATTCGCCTACATTCATTGCTTATTTACGTTGTCGAGCAGTCGAATCTTTCAAAAATATGAATCAATGGATTAGGAATTTCCTTCAAAATCCTTCGGATTGTGAAAAATAGTGTTACGCAATTGGGGTGCAGGTGAATGCAGACTGGATAGTACAGACGCCAGCACATCAAGCTACCCAAACTGTCAAATTTTCCCAATCAAACTTGAACCTTATGAAGTAGTAATAAAGTTGAAATCTATTACTTAAAGAAATTTGACAGATTGTAGTAGGTTGATGCGCTGGCGTCTGTACCTACCTACACTCTGTCTGTAGTTTACGATTTTAATAATTAAGGATTGGTATTAAGTACTTGTATGAAGCTCTAATTATAAAGTTCCGGGTCAGGGTCTTACGGGCTGCCACCGCCGGCGGCGAGGAACCGACTAGCTAGGTATAGACCGCGCGGAACTAGTTGGCCGCGCCTTGGGTGCGGACGGGGGTGAGGGCGGCGGGTTGCTTAATGTTCGCAACGCACGTACTGAGTAATGACAAAGCGCTCCCGCCCCTCCGTCCCACCGCTCACATACCTAAGGCGCGGCCAACTAGTTCCGCGCGGACTATAACGATTTCCTCGCTCAAGAAATGTATTAAGGATTGTAGGTCTCGTCTAAGTAAAAGGGACAAATATGATTAGATTAATAGCTGATCGGTGACTGTACACACCGCTGTCGAGTACTCGTTTGTCGCAGTGACAAGAGCTACGCTCAGAGACGCTCGCTTGGCGGGCTGAACACTTGCTGAGAGATTTACGATTGGTACCTAGTACAGACGCCAGCACATCAAACTACCCGAAACTATAAAATTTTCCCAATCAACTGTGAACCTTATGCTTTAGCGATAAAGTTGAAAATGTATTAAAGAAATTTTACAGATTGTAGTAGCTTGATATGCTGGCGTCTGTACATAGAAGCATGCACCTCTCAAATCAAATCAAATCAAAATATTTTATTTCACATAAGCCTACATGGGCACTTATGAAACGTCAGAAGCTAGGTGCTCTACTCGTTGCTCTCCAACAAATTTTTATTTTCTAGCTCTATTCGGTTCTCCTTGATCGTCGCTATTGTGAGAGGTGTCTTATGTCGCTGGCGAACTGCTGGCGATTTCAAAATCTCACAGCCACACCGTTTGACATCGCTAGCGACAAAATCGGCTATAAAAATCTATGTGTGGCGTGAGAATTTGAAATCGCCAGCAAGTCGCTGTGTGTATCATTACGAAGGAGTAGGTACTCTCAGGAAAGTCCAGAATGTGTCAAAGCAATGTTTTCTTATCCCTGATGACCCCATTGAGCCCGGTACGCCCTGACCAATAAATGTGTTGGACCTTTATCTTTGCTTGAAAAAGAAATGATTTGAGCAGCAAAAGAATGTGTTATTTGTTTTTATACGTTAATCATTGTACAGTGTTAAATAAATATTTTGTATTATTGTATAAATAAAGGCAATTTTAAACAAAACAAAAAAAAAAAATATTTTCTTATTACTGCTGACCTCTATCCGTAGCCCATGTAACTAGTAAGTGCCACACGCTGTTCGTGACGAACGAGACCACTTTGTAATTTACAGGCTCGTTGTAGTTCCACATAATGTGCATAGATGGTGTTAAAATCGATTATTGCTTTATTTTTATGACATTAATTTAACTGTAACTTTGAGATGTGTGAATTTTGTCAAATTTTCTTGAGCAAATGTAATTAGCGGATATGTCCATTTTATGCTATAGTAAATAAATGGTCAGTGGGTCGTTTAATAAATTAAGTTTAAAGAATAAAATGTCAAGAAAGAAAAATAAAGTTGGTACAACTTGAAAATGAAAGATAACTTCAGCAACATATTCAAATGCAAACAAATCAAAAACACAAGACAAATCTTCAAGCAAAACAAATGCGGTCATTGTCGCTAACTTAATTAGCATTCCCTAATAAGATTTTCTCGTCTTAATTTTGTTATCGTGTCTTGTGATTTTCAGTTACGCGCCATCTTTCTCATAGAGAGATCCACTACATCTCCAAAGTAGGTCATCATATTTGAAAGTAGGTAAGTAATTGACGAGTTCTGTCTCCATAGGTCCGTATCTTCACGGTCAGAACGTGATTATAGGTCGTCAGACTTGTCACGTCTTTGTGGATAGATGGATAGATACTGGTGGTAGTTTATTTAGTTCAGTGAGTTAGTTATTTGAGATCAGCTGTTATCACTTTTATCAGTGTCTGATTTTATTTGTGAGTGATAATTTGATAAAGTTACATTAGGTGAGGTGTTTTTTTTCTTGTGTTGTAAAAAAAAATATTGTTTTTAGGTAGATTGTTTGAGAGGTGATTCCTTCGATACAGGTGAGTCGGTTTTAAATTTAATTTAATCTAGTCAAGTGGTTTAAATTAGCATAATAAATAAGTTGATCAGATGCATTTAATGCGGAAGGAAAATTGCATAAGGAAATCTAAGTGGTTTATAAAAACTGGCCAAGTGCGAGTCGGACTCGCACACGAAGGGTTCCGTACCACAAGTCAAAAACGCCGAAAAAACACGTTTGTTGTATGGGAGCCCCCTTAAATATTTATTTTATTTTAATTTTATAAAGTATAAATACAACTGAGTATTTTGTGAATATTTCAAGTGCCTACCTGTTGCCATTATTGATATCGAGCAAAAAAGGGCAAAAAAATCGCGTTTGTTGTATGGGAAATATTTATTTTATTTAGTTTTTAGTATTTGTTGTTATAGCGGCAACAGAAATACATAATCTGTGAAAATTTCAACTGTCTAACTATCACGGTTCATGAGATACAGCCTGGTGACAGACAGACAGACGGACAGTGGAGTCTTAGTAGAAGGGTCCCGTTTTTACCCTTTGGGTACGGAACCAGTAAAAAAACGATTTTCAAGGACAATGATATCAGACCGTTTTATTACTTTATTTGTTAGCTATATGTACGCAATATGAACATGACTTGTTTACTAAGGAACCACAGGTTTTAAAATTAGATGAGGCTCCGTTAGTCATAAAATAACTTCAAGGTTTATTTTTTATTGAATCCGAAAATAATCCAATGCAGGTTTAAATTCTACAATAATTACACCTGGTTGATCTTGAGTTTTTCGGAAACACGCCAATATTTTCAACAGTATTTTATAAAATCATCTATTCAAGAACTGAGGAGCAGTGGTGTTTCAGTGGTAACGGCCGCGACTTACCGAGTTGTAGGTAGGCCGTAGGTTCGAACCCAGATAGGCGCTTTTCTTTGTGTAAATTATTTCATCTCTCAAATCGATGAAGGAAAACATCGTGAGGAAACCGGAATGTCCTAGAACCAAAAAATTAAAAGACATGTGACTCCTACCAACCCAAACTTGGCCCGCGTGGTGGATTACGGCCCACTCCCTCTCACCGAGAGAAGGCCAGTGTCCCAGCAGTGGGAACATTACATGTTGATTAATGCTTATTAGGCATTCAAGAACTTAATTTCATCGTTTTTAACCGACTTCAAAAAGGAGGAGGTTCTCAATTCGTCGGAACCTTTTTTTTTTTTATTTTTTTTTTTTAACAAAGCGTTCTTCGAGTTACTAGAAATTCATCCATAACTAAACATTGCGTTCAGGCTGCGCAAGAGTGTAGTTGTGCCTGTTACTGGGTCAAGTTTATCAACTGTAGCATTGCTAGATCAGTTTGTACATAGAAAGGGCAATGTACGCCGCGGGCTAATGCAATAGACATGGACTGGTATTCAACAAATAAATAAATAAAATCTTCCAGACCGAAGTTCGGCCATGGCGACCAATGCCAGCGGAGAATAGCCTTCGGCGCGGGAGATATTATAGTGCACAAGTGTGTGCGCAGACACAGGTGCACTCTCTTTTCCTTCGCTCTCATTATCCAATGGGATGGCAATCCGACACGACCAGAGAGATCAGGCGCAGGGCCAATGGCTTAACAATTCAATGGTTTTCTAGGCACGGGGACCAGTGTTGTCAGATCCGAATTTAAAAATCCGTAGGACGACTCTAGAAGAATCTATAGAAATACGGACAAATCCGTAGGTCTGGCAACCCTGACGGGGATATCACACCGCTGATTTCCAAACTCCGGGCTGTTACTAAGAAACTCCCAATGGAAAAACCAGGAAAAACCCAATAACACTTTGTTCGACCCGGGAATCGAACCCAGGAAGCTCAGCAGTCGCGCTTGTGACCATGAGACCAACGGGGCAGTCATAAAAAAGATTAGCAACAAAACAAAAGGAATAGTAGAGTTCTTTGTGAAGGTGTTTGTCCGGAGAAGTTCCAGCTATTGAGTACCATTATCATCTGCCTAGCCTCTTCCCAACTGCGTTGGAGTCGGCTTCCAGTCTAACTAGATGGCAGCTGAATAAATTTTACATGGAGTGACTCCCAAACCGACCTCCACAACACAGTTACTAGGAAACACGATGCCTTGACAAGACTGGTTAACAGACTTTCGGACTAACCTAACCATAACGACTGTCAAAGATCTACGAATAACAGTCCGGTCAAACTGCTTAACGTGCTTTCCGAGGCATGGAGAGGGATTACTTAGGTTTATCCATACTACATCAAATCAAATCAAACGTACATACACTAATATTATAAATTCGAAAGTAACTCTGTCTATCTGTCTGTATGTTACCTTTTCACGCCTAAAGAACTGAACGGATTTCGATAAAATTTTGCAGAAAGAGAGACTGCATCCCGGGGAAGGACATAGGATAGTTTTTCTCCCGATATTTTTACGCGATCGACACTAAATCAGCCTGTGTGGTCATGGTGGGTCCGCAATGATCCCATTCTAGGGCAAGTCTCCCTTTCATTTGTTTTTCACTCAACGTGTTCCTGAGCCAATCTGGACCAATCCCGCCCGTAGGCGTCAAGCTCGTCCCGCCATCTCCGCTTGGATCTGCCGCGATACCGTTGGCCATAAGCTCTTATGAAATCGAAAAATATTATATGATTTTACCTGTAAGTTTGAGAGAATTGCGTCAAGGTCTTAAATACCAGAATGACGAGCGACAATGTCCTGTTGACCTTGAAGACGGGGCAAAGAGTTCGACGGAGTTCCTATTTATAGAGTAGTTACTTACGATACGAGTACTATGTGAGGAAACTGGCGATGGCGTCCGGTATTATGGGCGACTCAATAACATTGTGTAAAGCAAAAGTACAGATATCGGTGGATATATATCAAAGTAACCAATATTTTGTATCAATATACTATATATATTTTGTATCAATATACTATATATGTATATTTTATATATTTTTTTCGAGCCGTTTGGGGTTGAAATGAAACCCTCGGGCCGTGGGGTCCGAGTGCTCATGGTATTTTTAAAGAAATTTCGAAACGGCTGGTTGACACTTCCCGTGACCCAAGCGCTGGCTTTTACCTTTGCCAGAGGCTAAGCATCGCCATACAACGTGGTTATAATGCCGCCAGTCTCTTGGGCACATTACCAGTCGACAGCGATGCGGATGAATTTATCGACGCCATTTTTTAGTTTCTGTATAGTTTTAGATTTAATTTTGTTACTTTTAGATTTTATAACCTTTAGGATAATTCAATATTTTGATATAAAATAGTGTCCGTGGAGTTTCTTTCCCGTTCTTCTTCATAGAAACCTATAGTAGGTACTTTTCGAGCCCCAAGATACAGACTAACTGCTATTTTTGGGGCTCACCAGAAAATAATTTAGTGTAACCTAGCTGTAGGTAGTGTTTTAAGCTACTCATGTCGTCTCAACTTGCTGTGAACCAGAGAACCTGCTTACTGTATTACCTGGACAATAAATATTTTCTTTTCTTTTTTACTTTGGAATGGGCGAACTAGCTTTATCTTTCTGATTGACCGACTCCTTGACAATTCAAAAGTGCCTGTAATGTTTATCAATCAATCATAATCAGCCTATAATGTTCCCACTGCTGGGACACAGGCCTCCTCTGGGTGAGAGGGAGTGGGCCGTAATCCACCACGCGGGCCCAGTGCGGGTTGGCAGATGTCACATTTCTTCGAATTGTTTTTGGTTCTAGGACATGCCGGTTTCCTCACGATGTCTTCCTTCACCGTTTTGTGTGATGAAATAATTTACACAAAGTTTCAGTGGTGATGAAATAATTTACACAAAGTAAAGCGCCTGTCTGGCTTCGAACTTACGATCTACAACTCGCATGTCGCGGCCGTTACCACTTGGCCACCATTGCTCTCAGAAATTGACTAATTGCCACTAACCAAGCAGAAATCCGTACTCCGGACAGCCACTGAGAATTTAAAGAACTCACACCAGAGCAAAAAGTCAATCTGATTAGGATTTACAACATTAGTTTACATAGACATAACAACAATTATTCTAATGATGATGTAAACATAAACATCATAAAACAATTTGAGCAATGTCAAGCTAGATGCTACGCCGAATTGTTCCTCCTTTATGTCACTCATCCACATACAATATGCGATCCCGTATTGGCAAACAATGCAGGTACCTAATGCCATAGCAAATAACTAAAGCTCATGCATCATGCACGCATTTATAATCACCGGATGTAGGATTCCCCGCGATATTTCTTTTTAGCTACACAACCAGTTTTCTGCAAGTTTTGTATAAAACAGTTAATCTTCACAACTTGTTTTAGGTGTAAATAATAAATGAAAACAGTTTGTACTGTTTTCATTTTTTTCATTTTTTTTCATTCATCTATACATATAATAAATCTGTAGACGAGGCGTTTCTGTACATTGAAAATATTAAAAAAAAAAATAGTTGGGGTGTTATAGGATAACCAACAGATGCCATTTCATCAATTTTTAGAATTTTTGTCTGTTTGTCTGTTTGTCGGTTTGTCTGTTTGGATGTGACAAAATTTCATTTGAACAGGTGCAACGTAAAAAGTACCAAACCAATATGGTTAATTTTTATACTCAAATATAGTGTAGAACTCGGAGTCGTGTTTAGTTTTTGTTTCATCGCAATCGGTTCACTGTATCAAAAGATATAATCAATTTAAAGTATTCTACAACAACTTTCATTACGTAAGTTGGATACACGTAATGACATCTATTGGCGCTTTATAGTACTAACGAAAACATAATTATTGTGTTTATAACATTATTATGTGAATAATCACGTCATGCAGGCTTACCTATAAGATGACTATCACAGTCACTTCTGCCTGTGTTATTTGAAAAAGTAATGATAATGATTACATAATGTTGGTTGATTAGTGGCGCTAAAAGAATTTCAAATAAAAAGTGAGGATAATGTAAGATAATATTATGTGATGTGGTGTTCTGAGTGATAAAGATTGCAATGATAAATGATTTTATTTTTGTAAGTAGGTTTGTACAAACACTTTTACACGTCAATCATGTTTTTTTTTTAAACTAGATGAAGTCGGCGTTTCCTATCTGACTACTCTGAGAAGAAAGGCCGAAACAAACACACACACGGGCAACTTTATGTAGGAGCTCTTTCGAGGGGCAAGCAGCCTTTCTAACATTGTTAACAGAGAAGCATTTTCTTAGTGACATAAGGTTTTAAGATCATATCATAGTTTCATAGTATTTGCCTTTTTTCTCGAATTTTTTAAAATTTCTTTACCATGATAACGCTTCAACGCACACCTCCAGACGGGCTGTTGATTTATTGAGTATAGGTTCGGCAGATGCACACCCTTTTTTTTTGTTTTCGGGGTGGAAAATCTTCATGGATGTTCGCCGCCCTGGGGCGGGCGGCGAGGTCTGTCAGGCTCTTACTGACTAAAAATCACCCCAGTGTTCCGTCTCACACTTACGCCGGGGGTTGTGGGACCGTACGATCCTTCCGCAACCCCCGACTGGTGACGGCAAAGAGGGGCGCGCGTGGGACACTACGCGCCGCCAGCTCAAGTCCTGATGTGTTGGCGGTGACAGACGTCCCCGAATTCGTCGCCCCTGGACCCGTTTAGTGGGCTGGAAGAGGGCGTTGTCCGCCCTCCGCCGACGCCCGATGCGCCTACTGCGGGCCGGGTGAGGTGAGGTGAGGTGAGGTGATCTCCCTCTCCCTTTCCACAGCCTTTCGAGACGACCGTTTCGCAGAAGGAAACCACCGCGTCCCAGGACTCTTCGCTGCCGTCGACTCGACTACAGCCGGCAGCGATACGTCAAGGTGCACACCCAATACAAGTAGCACTGCCATGTCGTAAAAAGGTATTGTAAATTATGTCTTCGAGACAATAACTAAATTTTTAGCCATTGTCTTGGTTAAAACCATATCGACCCCTTTTTTTTTGGATGGGAAATCATCAAATGACCCCTCCCGCTCTGGGTGGAGCGGAAGGGAGTGTCAGACTCTTACTGACTAAAACCCAGCTACCCATTACTCTCCGCTCGCAAGCCCGCGCCTACGGTGGCCGGGAGTCGTCACGCGGCTCCCGACGCCCGGAGCGTCTCCCACGGTGGCTGGGACGGGAGGCTCTCTCCCTGAGCCATCCCGCCACCTCCTTTGCTAGCATGACTGCTTCGCAGAAGGAGGTGACTGCCTCCCACTCCCTCTCGCCCCGGACCATGACTCGCACCAGGGCCGGACGCGAGAGGTCGCCGCCGCTGCCGATCGCCTCTACGAGGACACGGCGGTGCTCCGCACAAGTGGGGCAGACCTCCACCGTGTGCTCCACCGTGTCCTCTGGGCGATCCTAGCAATGGTGACACCCGGGCGTTTCCTCCCGCCTGATGATGTGCAGGAACCTCCCGAAACTTCCGTGTCCGGTGAGGACCTGCGTCAGGCGGTAGGTGAGAGCGCCGTGGCGCCTCTCTAGCCACTCCTTAAAGAGGGGTCTTATCGCCGCTATCGCGGCGTGCCCTGCGCTGGGTAGCGACAGTCGCTCTTTCCATGCCGCCATGAGATCGCGCCGGAGATCTGTCCGCTCCGCACCGATTTGCCGCGGAAGCGAATCTTCCCCCCGGCGTAGTGCGTAGTTAGCAAATGTGGGCACAGGTTTACAGAATAAGTTAAGAAAGACTTCAAACTACTTTTCAGATAAACTTCAGTAGGTACGATTTAAGAGTAACACCATTGATGTATTCTTCTTTTTATCTTCTAGATATCTCGACGCTATGATAAAGTCTTAATATTGGTATGTAAGATATCTACAATACCAAGTTAAGAATTTCTAAATTTTTCGCAGAGCGGCAGAGAAGAAGACAAGACTTATAAAAACTAACTTCAAACTTCACCTACTAATCTCAGATATACTTTAGATAAAATGGTGGTATGATTTTACGATTTATTCCGGTCTAACTTAGTATTCTAAAACAAATGCAAAATAAAATGGACATAATATGGCTATTTGGTCAGACAATCAGCCTCGAGCAGGCGCTTTAATTTTTATTTATCCTCAAAAATCAAAGTGACACTTCGTCGCATTGTCATTATGAATCCTGAAGACGCAGTGACTGCTGTACAGTCGAAAGGGCTATGGTTGAGAACCCCAGGCAAGGGAAGAGTTACCAGACAAGATCGGAAGATTCTTCCTTTTACACCTTTCCTAAGCGACACATTATTGTGTTCCGACATCCACGTGAACGAAGTCGCGGGCACAGCTAGTGTAGAATAAATCTTTTATACTGACTACCAGTTGTGTCGGCGATTCGTTCGGCGGTGAAAGATTCCGTCGATGAAATTCTCAAAAGTGAATCGTTCTGTCGTAGAATCGTTCGCCATTGAAAAGTTCTATAGGCGAAACACTGAAGAGTAAATCGTTCTGTCGGCGAACCTTTCATCGGAGATGACAAGGAACTACGACAATCGGTACCGCATCCTAAAAGAAGTGCTGGCCGCCTCATAATGTCCGCAATTTACTGGCCAATGGCGTCACTCGTTTACTGAAACGTTATTTATGAAAGTTGGCGTGTTTTCCAAAAGAGCTTTTGTCAAAAAAGCTCTTTTGGAAAACACACCAACTCGTAAAGTCTCGTATCGTAAAGTCAAACCTCGGACCATCGTACCGGAAGACACTAGACGTAGCGTTGGAAGGCCTCCCACAAGGTGGACCGACAATCTTGTGAATGCCGCAGGAACCCGTTGGATGCGAGAAGCACAAAACCGGTCGAAGTGGAGGTGCTTGGGGGAGGCCTATGTCCAGCAGTGGACGTCTTTCGGCTGAAATGATGATGAAAGTCAAACCCCGCGGCCATCATTTTCATGAGAACCGTCACTGTGGCCGTTATACGGCGGCCATCATTTGTGGGTTTAGGGCGCGCGAAATGCACGGGACCCCTCCAAATATTCAAATGTCTAAAAACATTTAGCGGCTATCTATGTATTTTGTGGTAACTTAACACTAATATTGCACTTAGGAGTCAAAAATTACTTACAAAGCTAAGAAATACATACAAACTTCTAACTCTTATATCTCGTTTCGGACTGAGTTTAGAGATATGCATGTCAAATAAGTTTGGTTTGTTACACTATTCTGTACTAGAAAAACAAGATTTAGTTGATGGCCGCGCGAAAAAGAAAAAGACGCCAATTTCAGGCATTGTCTTTTCTATGCCTTTACCTTCGGCATAATATCGAAAAACCAATTTCATTAAGAGGGTTAGCAGAAAATATTGTCAGAATCAGAATTTAAATTGTAATGTAGTTATATATAATTATAGTAGGTATGTACAGACGCCAGCACATCAAGTTACTACAATCTGTCAGATTTCTTTAATAGATTTTCGACTTTATTGCTAAAGCATAAGGTTCAAGGTTGATTGAGAAAATCTGACAGTTTCGGGTAGGTTGACCTGCTGGCGTCTGTACCTATATTAAATGTGAAGTTTGTAAACTTAAATACAAATGGCGATCTCTTGATATATCTGTTACCGGCCAAACCCGATTTTAGGATGAACTAGTTTCGCCTAGGCCAAACCAGTTCACCGGCGACGTAGGATTTGTGATGGGTAGGATGCAAGAGCGAGCGAAGGGCACCCCGAGGTTAAGTTTGGTTAGGTTAGTTTAAACCCTTTACGCAGAAATAGGAGCCCCGCAAAGGGGGGGGCTCCGTTGAAATCGGATGCAAAAGCGAGCGAATGAACTGGTTTGGCCTAGGCGAAACTAGTTCAACCTAAAATCGGGTTTGGCCGGTAACATATATCCAAGTACAATTTTGCTACGGTTATTTAGGGGCTCATGTTTGTCCAGCATTAGATACTTTCGGGCTGAAAATATGATGTAAATGTATCTATAGAACTTCTGTAAACCAGTAGGTACCCTAATTGCGTAACACACTATCAATCACGATCTGAATCATTTTGAAGGATATTGCTAATCCGTTGCTTCATATGTTCGAAAAATGTGCCTACTCAATAACGTAAATAACGCAATGAATGTTGTTGAACTGTCAAAATGAGAGCCATTGTTACAGATAGTGTGTTACGCAATTACCCCGATGGTTCATCTCTTTGACTTTTAAACAATTTTCCTTGTTTCCTCTCATTGAACAAGCTGGTAGCACGCGACACAGGTGATGAGCAGAAGTCCAGGTTACACCGTCCTAGGTATATGATGGGAATTCCGGTTACATTAGGCCATCAGGAAAACTAAGTACTTACCATGCTTTTTTTTACCTGTAAGTACCTACTGTGCAAAAATATACAAAGGTGAAACAACATACTTGTTTCACCTTTGTATATTTTTGCACAGTCATTAATTTTTTAAGTCTCGCACTTGAAAGCTAGTTCTCGTAATTAAAAAACATTCAAACTCAAGTCGCAATCTCATCTCAGCGAGTATCAATCAAAAACTTGTCAAAAATGTATGTACAGACTCCAGCACATCAAGCTACGTTTGAACTTTATGCTCTAGCGATAAAGTTGAAAATCTATTAAAGAAATTTGACAGATTGTAGTAGCTTGATGTGCTGGCGTATACATTGATTGTATTTTTGACAGATTACGACTGAGTTTAGAATGCGAACGTTCTTAAAAGTACGGGAATTGCCTCTCTGATTTCTGAATTGTGAATTTAAAGTTGAGAATTTAGAAATATTAACAACGCAGTTTATGAGTTAGTTGCTAAAATTGTTAGTAATGTTGACAAAAAAAATCCTGTTGCCGCAGTACTCATGGACATGTCTAAGGCATTCGATCACGTGGATCATACAATATTACTGGGTAAATTAGGACGTTATGGTATCCGAGGAAATATATTGAGCCTAATCAAAACTTATTTATATGGGAGAAAACAAATCACGATTTTAAATAATAGAATTTGTCCCAATTTTAAGAGAGCAGTTGCTCACAGGTCGTCCTCTAAGTATACAACTTGCGGTGCACCCTCCTTGGGCCCTTGCTTTTTCTCATTTTTAAACGGTTTTTTAAAAGGTTTTGTTAAGCTTGCCCTGTTTGTTATTTATTTATTTGTTTGTTTATTTATTTGCGTCAAATTTAGTACTTGAAATTTTACCCCCTTCCTGTTGGCAGATTGATCTGATATTTGGTACACGCCTTTAGTTTTGATGACAGTACAATTTTTAAATGATAAATGATTTATTTTCTGTAAGTAGGTTTGTACAAACACTTTTACAGTTCAATCATATTTTTTTAAACTAAATGAGGTCGGCGTTTCCTATCTGACTATTCTGAGAAGAAAGGCCGAAACAAACTCAGAGGTCACAGTCTCTTTTAAAGTCCCGACAAAATCTTGGTCAGATCGTGTGAAGACATTAGATTGGTGTCTGAAATGGTCGCATTTGTCAGTACCATGCAGCTCAACTCAGAACTTAAGGAGCTCAACAATTCGACGATCTAGTGTTCGTTGTCTTTGGTATTCCAAAGACAGGACATTTGGGTAGGCCGCATAAACTACTGAAAATATGTGGCTCGACGGCTCAACGTTGGTGATTGTTCCTAGTATTTATGTTATGGATATCACTGTATTTTTTAAACAGATTAATATTTTTATGTGCATACAAAAGATTATCATAAATGTACTGAGAAGGCACATTCATTATAATAATATTAATATCTTTAAATTTGTCTCTGAGGGAGTGTCTGTGACTTAATTTATAAATGGAACGAATTGCCCTTTTTTGTAAAATAAAAATTGTCTGAATATCGGCGGCATTTCCCCACAACAGAATACCGTACGACATCACACTATGAAAATAACTAAAGTAAACTACTAACGGGCTGATTTTGCTAACGGCGCCTGATCTGCCGAAATGTACCGACTATCACCTATTACCGACCGTCCTGTTTGCCGATGACAGTACAAATATTATACCGTGTAAAGACATAGAATCATATGAAAATGAAATAAATAATTCCATCCATTGCATTAAAAACTGGTTGCGTAAGAATAAACTTAAAATAAACTTAGAAAGAACAGGTTATGACGTTCAAACAAAGTGCAAAACAACAAAATTTAAATATCAAATACGCAGACAAAAATATCTGAAACCCAGATTTCTAGGACTTTACTTGGATATTCATCTAAATTGGAAATGCCATGTGGAAACTGTTTATAAAAAACTAAACCAATATTCCTAATTCGCTACATAATATTGCGAAAATATCAAACGAGTCTGTAGTTTTAATAGCATATAAAGCGTATGTCTCATCGACGTTACGTTTTGGAATAATGTATTGGGGAAATTCCACTGATAACAACCGGGCAAGAGCGAGTCGGACTCGGCACCATCATATGTTTTTAAATTTTCATCGGCCACTGGGCCCGCGTGGTGGAGTACGGCCCACTCCCTCTCACCGAGAGAAGGCCTGTGTCCCAGCAGTGGGAACATTATAGGCTGATTATGGAGGCCTATATTTATCAGAGAATTGTAGCACTGTGCACTGCGGTGTAGAATATTGCTATTTTATGTCAGCGCTATCTCTTGACCAATAGTGGAACTAATATAACTTTTGTTGATGATTTCTGAAAAAGTGTGCTATTTAGAGACTTCGTTTTATTTTTCCTGTAATCTTTACATAAACTTCTATCACAAACAATTATTTCAGAGTTTTCTTTTTGCAACCTTCGGAGATAAGGGGGGGGGGGAACTGTATTTTTTTTACATTTTTCATCAAAAGTCGAAAACTATGCGGTCTAAAAAAAAAAGAAAATATGTTTGAGAATGTGCAAACTGCGCTCTTTCATATGCCCTAGTAGCCCCACTTCGATTTTTTCAGACCCCCTTTCAGTCCTTATTGCAAAAAATATACATGTGTACATATATATTTTTATTTCTTTCTTATTTGCAAAATAGTTGGGCAAACGTCATCTAAAACTATTCCCTGAGATCGAAACGACGTAATAGAGAGTTAAGTGCTATTCCACACAAGACCAAAACATTAAAATTAAATTAGATTAAATAAAATAATTAGATTATTACTTACCAATAAAAGAAAAAAAACTGGCACTCCGGGAGTGCCGACAGAGGTGAAAAAAAAAACACAAACGGAATACTTTACCATCATCACTCACTGACAAATCGGATACCTACATCCCGAGATTGATGATAACAGTGTCGCGAGTACAATGTTTTTTTTCCATCTCAAAAAATGTCCAACGCGCTACTTCAAAAATGTCATTAGATTACAATTATTTGTCTTCCAGATTATTTGTACGCCGTTGATGGCTAGACATAGCATTCATTTTATTAATATTGACATCAGTCTGATCCGTGATCATCACCTTTTGTTTACCTATGTTTTACAACTAAAAATATTTGAATTTGCCAAACTCTGCTCTAAATTCAAATTTTCTTACGTTTTTTGCAATTTGCAGGTCAGTGTCAGGTTGTATGTGGATTGAAATATGATTCGCGACCGTTTTATGGTTTTACAGAGTTATAATCAGTAGAATCAGCAACACAACTTAGTTAAAATTGGCCTCAGTTAAAAATTGGCCTCAGTTAAAAATTGGCCTCAAATGTAATGATTTCATGAAATAGTCATTCAGTAGGATATAATATGAACTTGAGAGTTGTATTGATAATTTTTATAATAATAATATTTCTATAAATATTTTTTACAAATAATAATGCTTATCTATGCGGCTTTATTCTAAGATTTTGATTTTACTAACTTTAGTGTTAGTGCAACTGAGATATTAAGATTATTATTAAGTATGCTTTATTATTTTATTAGATTAGATTAATTATTTTAAGTAAACAGTAAACATTTCCATTTCCTCGCCGATTTATTTGATCGACCACCAAGGTGGTTCAAAGTAGAACTTCTGCTGATATCTGTACCGTAGTGACTGCGCAAGTAGAGTATATATCGAGTACGAATGTGTCTCAACACTTTAGTCCCCTGCGCAGAGGCCAGTCGCCAGAGCAAGCTGATCCATTCACCGCTTGTCTCCGCCCAGGTAAGACGTTTGTTTGTAAACTTTTAACTGGCTTTCCACAATATTGATAATATCTTCTTAATGTAGAACATTATCAGCTGTTTTCATTGTTATGCAGTGTTTAGAGTATATTTTGGTACGTGTCTCTCAATATCTTTAGGTGTTGTGATTTTGCATTGAATAATAAGAATGTTCTAGAAAGAAGTATATAACATGACGTAGCAGTAGGTAAATTCTATAGTAATTTCTTGTGTTTTCAACACTAAATAGTATTTGAGTACCTCGTGTCAGCTGTTTTTAATCAGAATACAGAACCATTTTTAAAGTTTATTGTTTTTAAAAGTAAAATAATGATAAAACCGGCTTTTGCGTAAGCGCATTTGTGTCGATCAAGGGCTTGAGTGGGATAACGATGCGCTTGAGTCATGTTAGTGTCTTTAATGTTGTTTGTCAACAACATTACACAGGTGGTAACCCGGCTTGAGCAAGCGTGGTGTTCAATGCTCTTGCCTTCTTTGTATAAGAAGCGGCCTTTGCTCTGCAGTGGGCAATAATAGACTGGTATTATTTATTATACAGGCGGCGGTGACGACTGCTGAGGGCAATTATTGTAATTGAAGTGAAAACTTCTTTAGAAGCGTTGGGTATTTTTTACCGACTTTACAAAAAGGAGGAGGTACTATGTTCGGTTGTTTGTATGTTTTTTTTTTTTTTTTTTTGTATGTTTGTTCATCGAATACGCCGCCAATTGTCGACGGATTTTCAAAATTCTTTTTTTGTTCGAAAGTAGATAGTTCTGAGGTGGTCCCATTGTCACCAAGTTAGGATCTGATGATGGGATCTTAGAGAAATCGAGGGCAACCCTCAAATTTTATAGGCTCACTTATTGTTTTTCGCATATTTTATGAAGTATCTTGTGTATTTGTGTATGGTTTTCACCATCTCAGGTAGCTGGGCTGATGATGGAAGGTACAACTCCTTAACAGTAAGAAGTTACTCGAACAGGCAAGGACTGTTTTAGTAAATTGTTTTGATGTTTGATAGGGCATTTGCCACATTTGGTCTCATGATCATCAAGTCATGACCTGATGCTGCAGTCAGGATAGTCTGCAGAGTACCTAACTCCTCGACAACTAACAGCAGATATATGGTGTTTAGGCTCATTGAAAAGGGCTCGATGTGTGGATAAACGTACTGATACTGAGGAACACCGAAGACCTGATGCTGAAGCCAGGAGCATCAGAAAAAGTACAAACCTTTAAATTACAGCACCGTAGTCGTGTTTGGGCTCATTTTAAACAGGACTAATTTTAAGTTCAATGCAATGTTGACATAAGTCTGGCCTGATGCTGCAGCCAGGATTATCAGCATCTAATCTAAAAACTAATAAAAGGAGAACTCCTCAACAATTAACGTCCCTGCATCGAGAAAAGGAATATTTTATAAAAAGGCGATGGGCAAGTTGACATTAGGCTATTGTAACTTAGATAAATTATAAATAGACCCACTAAAAAGCGAGAAATAAAAACTTTTTAACAAAAAAAAAACCGACTTCCAAAAAAAACACTACAAACTGAAAAAAAAAACACTACAAACTGAAAAATAACTTTAATTTCGGAAGTCGGTGGCAAAAACTAAAATACTGATCCCTAAGACACCGACTTCCGAAATTAAAGTTATTTTTCAGTTTGTAGTGTTTTTTTTTTTCAGTTTGTAGTGTTTTTTTTGGAAGTCGGTTTTTTTTTTGTTAAGATGGGAAAAAACCATTGAACTCGTAAATGTACCGCGCGTGTTTTGTTTACAAGACGATTAAAAAATACCCGCTTCGGATGTGTTCGGCTGTCCTCGGGATGTACTCGGTTTTAATGTATATCCGCTATGTCAGTGAGTGATGGCAAAGTATTCTGTTTGTGTTTTGTTTTCACTTCAGTCGGCACTCCCGGAGTGCGACTGCTTTTTTTTTAATTCGATATCGCTTCATATAACTTGTTTATATGGTTTAAAATAATTGTGAAAATAAAGAAATAATATACTTGTATTAGAATTCTTATCTTAATGGTTATCGAGACATTCGATCATGATCTCGATACGTGAGATGATAAAATTAAAAAACTTTGACTGTTTATCTTACACAAATGCAATGTAATACCTGATTATACTAATCTGCCAAGTAACCAAACTACTTATCTACCAAAGTAGGCCATTAAAAAAGGTAAGTACTTTTGAACGTCAAAATTTACAAGAATAAATGAACTTACTGGTCTCAAAACTTTAAAAAAAAAAAAAAAAAAACAAAAAAAAAAAAAAAACCGTGAAGGAAAACATCGTGAGGAAACCGGCATGTCCTAGAACCAAAAATTCGAAGACATGTGGCATCTGCCAACTCGCACTCCGCGTGGTGGATTACGGCCCGCTCCCTCTTACCGAGAGGAGGCCTACTGTGTCCCAGCAGTGGGAACATTATAGGCTGATTATGTATGTATGTTATGTAAATAAACTTATTCGAAAAGGTAGTAGTTTCAAGATGTAATTTTTTTTAATACATTATCTATTATACATAGAGTTTAATATCAAAACTGTCAGTAGATATTAAATGGAGATTGATGTCTAAGCATCGTTCTTGTTTACGAGCTCAATAGTTATGAAATATTATGTTGTAATAACTTTAGGTTCATAGACCATTGCGCATGGGCAACCTATGCATAATATCACTTAGCTCAGGTACACACGAGCGATTTTTCCCACGGTGATTTTTTTCGGGCACTGGATTTTCAACGTACTGCTAAGCGTCGAGAGTTGAAAATCCAACAGTGTGTTTTTTCGACGCGCGTGGACGTGCTCTTTAGGATTCTCAATGCTTGGCTCAACACCGAGAGTTTATAATCCAGTGCGCGAATAAATCCCGCCTTACGATTTGGTAGCTTGTCAAACATGATTGTTTGTAAATAGTTTACTGTAGGTGTATGTAACTATAACTAGTAGTATGTACGGCCACATTAAACCGGTCATGTGTATGAACTATATCTATTACGTTGCTGATGATGATCTTATAATCTGCTGAAGTTGCAAACGAAGTGGTATCAATATTTTTTTTTAATATACTTTTGGCATCTAGAAGGTTGTCTGCTGCTTAATCAGACTTGCCTGTGCCTCAATAAATTAAGGCCTCCAGCCAGGGCTTAAAAATCTCAAAAGGTGAGCGACTACAAGCTAAAGGCACCCTTTGTGGGATTCGGATCGGACCTCGGCTTAGGGCAGGGATGGCGAACCTCTATCACATATACGTGCCATTTTTTCCAAATAAATATTTAAATGGGGCCATAACGTGCTAACAAACAATCTTGGCTTAGTGAATGCTGGAAAAAACTATATACTTTTGCATTATTATTATTATTTTTAATCTCTCTTGGCATTTCTCGGGACTCTGGGGTTCCAAAGGGCTTTGGAAGGTGTACGAGGGGCTGAAACCAAATCGTAGAGGCCTGTTAGACGTTTTCAGACACCAACTGACGATTATATCGGTTCGTACTATGCAAGTGCACCTAAGGACCACCCCTGGTTGGTGTAGGACTAATGTGAATATTCACAATTTTATATTTATTTTAATGAAATGAAAAATTGCGAGTTCTGCTGTTGCAAACTACTATATGAATGAATTAAGTAATTTTTAACCGTACATTTCTATGAGCTGCGCCCTGCGGTTTTACCATAAGCATAAGTCTCGATCCAGTGGGAATATCGGGATATATAGGTCTGCCCATGTGCTAAATTTCATCCTAATCCCTTCAGTCGTTTTAGCGTGAAAGCGTAACAAAAAAACAAACAATATTAAATGTCCCAGTAGTGGGAACTGGGGGAACAGGGGTGGGAATATGCTTTTTTTTAAATTAAAAAATCAATTATTTTCTCTTTATTAGTTTAGACTAGCTTCTGCTCGCGACTTCGCCCACGTGGTAGTCTACTACTTATACTTTCAAACATATCCTATGGGACTCGGCAATATTATAGTGTAACTTTCTACCAGTGAAAGAATTTCCAAAATCAGTACCTTCCAGAAATTACATCCTACATTACAAACTTGACCTCTTTGTAATATTAGTGTAGATAGGTAGATAGTGGTGCCGATGGTTCACGGACAAGGATGGTTCAAGGACAGAAGATACATTTTAGTTTAGTTCTGTCAAAGTAAATTGACGTAATTTTAGTGGGCAAACTTGTATGGGTCACGGGCTGATTAATTTGACAGGACTAAACTAAAATTTATCTTCTGTCCTTTTCATAATGAAATAGAAAGAAAAAGATGCACTGAACTTAAATTTAGTTTAGTTTGTGAACAACAGAATCGACATTTATGTGCGCAGAACGTTTATGATTAATTAATCGTCAAGTTTTTATAGCCTTTTGTAGGATCGTAAGGAAACTTTTTGCTCCTCTGGTTACATTCATCTTTGGTTACATTGATAAGTGCTAATATAAAAACTGTCACAGTAGAAGGTATGTAATGTACCTATAGTCCCACAAACTTATCTGGCCCGGTGAGGGAGTCGCGGGTATCGCATTTGGTTGGCATTTCAGCAGGCAGGCAGATTGACATTTCAAAATGGCGTCGTTAGTTCCTCTTTTTGCCACCGGGCCAGATAAGATTGTGGCGCTATACCTACCTGTACAGCTTATGTCATAAGGATGTAATGCAGATTATCATGCTGAAGAACTTTCCACATGGGACCAACATCGTAACCGCGAAAAAAATATCAACTGTCCCATACAAACCTGCAAAACCTGCTCGAGTCAAATGTATGGGACGGCTGATTATGATGTTGGTCCAATAGAAAAAGTTATTCAGTTTAATGGTATGTGCCTTAAATATGACCACATCTTTCTGGTACAGACGCCATCACATCAAGCTACCCGAAACTGTAAAATTTTCCCAATCAACTTTGAACCTTATGGTGTAGCGATAAAGTTGAAAATCTATTAATTAAATTTGACAGATTTTAGTAGCTTGATGTGCTGGCCCAGTCTGTACATGCTGTTAAGGATACTGTTCGAGAACATTTAAATAATATATTTTGCAAATAATTTTGTGTAAATAATTTCACCACCACTGTGCACTGCTGTCAAAACGGTGAAGGAAAACATCATGTCCTAAACCTAAAAAATCGCAGACATGTGACCTCTACTAACCCACACTGGGCCCGCGTGGTAGATTACAGCCCACTCTCTCTTACAGAGAGAAGGCCTGTGTTCCAGCAGTGGGAAGCTAGATTACGCTAAGCTGATTATGCTTATGCTATTTTAGTAGATACAAGTTAATTAAGAAAAAAAAATGAGAACAACAACACCCAAGCGCAAAGTTCTAGAACGTGCCACCATTCTTCATCCAAACATAATAAGCACATGAAATAATAATAAAGTACCTAGGTACCTAGGCAGATACCATATTGAAACAGCAGAAACCATTTTTTTTTTTTTATATTTTGCTACCAATTGTACGTGCAGGTGAACAGGATAACTCGTAATATAGGGCCCAGTTGGCAGCCTTTGGGTACGAACTCATCGCAACGCAACCCTAAGGCCTGAATTCTTCTTGCGCTGACGTCGGTCGCGTACCGTCGGACACGCGTACCAAGACGCTGACGATAAATGGACGTGTTTACTGTAGCATCCGCGACGGTCAGCGAGCGCGAGTCCATATATCGGTACGCGACCGATGTCAGCGACCGACGTCGGCGTAACAGTATTTCCAGCCTAAAAATTACCATAAAATGTCCATACCATGTTCAACAGATTTGTATTTTTTGTGTTTGAGGAAAAAGGTTTGCTTAAAAGAGTTTTGCTCCGTTTCAGATAAAATTGAAGATGTTCAAGACTTTGCTGTTTGTGGCTGCGGCCGTTGCACTGGCGTCAGCCGCGCCTGCTGATGAAGCACAAGTAAGCATTTCTTTACAATTTTAGCTTTACCATAATTATTTCATAAAATAAGAAATTTTCCTTCAGTTCTCACGCTCTGGATAATTGTACGATAGTCGTTTGGCCATTCTTTATTAAGAATCCATCCAACTCATCCCAGCATATCTGTCTGTGTAAAAAGAGAAAACGTACGTTGTCATAGACATATGACAACGTACGTTTTGTCTTTTTTCTATCTATTTTAAGTACCAATCCGCCAAAATATTTAAGTATTTGTCTTCCTATCTCTTCTCCTCTTGCTCTCTCTTTCTGTTTTTTTTTGTTTTTCTGTATTTCTGTGTCCTCTTACTGACCATAATTTTTCCGTACTTCAGGAAGTAAAGCGCGCGATCGTCCGGTTGGATGGTGACGGTGTTACCGGCAGCGTCAGCTTCACCCGGCAAGACGACGGCAAGGTGCAGATCACCGGCACCATCACCGGCATGCCAGCCGGCGAATACGGTTTCCACGTCCATGAGACCGGAGACCTCACTAATGGCTGCGCTTCCGCTGGCGGTCACTTCAACCCTAACGGAGTAGGTGTTCCATTTCTCTATTGTAATATTGTTATGAGTTAAATAGTCTACCAAAGAAATAAAGAACCCGGCTGTTTGGTTAGTTAAAAGTTCTGCTTTGCAGAACGTCGTTTGTGTCATATACTACATGTGCCTAATCAACGGCCGCATACTGCATCTCTTGTTCAACCAGGTTTTAAATTGCCAAAAGGCAATCTTAACTTAAAAAATGTAGCTTCTCTGTATTTGTGCCTTGCGGGTATTAAAATTACAGCACCAAATAAGATTCTTCTCACAACTACCTGCTAATATTAAGTCTTAAATCTACAGAAACAGCACGGCCATCCCCATGACGAGAACCGTCACGTCGGTGACCTCGGTAACATCAAGTTTGATGACAAGAAAACGGCCAACATCGACTTCGTTGACCACGAGATCAAGCTGAACGGCAAGCAAGGCATCATCGGCAGGGCCCTGGTTCTCCACGCAGGCATGGATGACTACGGCAGGACTGATCACCCTGACTCCAAGAAGACTGGAAACGCCGGAGGACGTGTGGCTTGCGGAGTCATTGGAATCGCGTAGGGAGCTTTTTTATCAATGTATGTCTAACATGTTCTCGAGAAATAATGGCTGGAGAAAAGTACATTATAGTCAATTGATTTTACTACTGATGCTTAACTTCTTACATCATTACTCCTCGGGCTACATCTGTTAGACTGTATATATGTTTCTGTGGACTAATCCTATCACATTCCAAGTTACTAACAAGCTTTGAGATTTCGGTACTTCTGATGGAGCGATCAATATGAAATATTACAATAAAATAACATTGTGTATTTCTCCATACTATTATTGCAACTATTATTAAACCCTATGGTATTATTACGTACAAAGTATTTCGTAGGGAGAACTTAAAAAAGTTCTTGTTAAGAATCTCAGTAGACATTGTTAATTAGGATAAGACGGTCTTTGTTTTCTACTTTTATATGTTCCTGTGTTGTGGCACTGACGCCATGGCATCTGTCATGTTTTCTTCTGTTCTGCCAAATTAAATAAACTATCTTTTTAAATGTTGTTTTTTATTATAGGTATTGATAAACTTCTTAAAACTGGATGAGTAAATTTGTTAATAAAAGAAGTAAACACTAAAATAATTATGACGCTTGGATGATTATCATAAGATTTTTTCTTTCTTGGAAAAGGGATTTTCCCTTTATAAAAATAACTAGCTGACCCCGCGAACTTCGTACCGCCGCAGATTATGAATAATTTTTATTTTCTCGTGAATGTTCCCAATATTTTGATAGTTATTGTGCTATTCGAGGTTGAGGCAAATCCACCAAATCAAATATCATAATAATCGGTTCAGCCGTTTTTGAGTTATGAATGGTGTAACTAACCCCACTTTGTTTTATTTATATAGAAGATAGAAGATTATGCAGGTTAGAGGTATTAATAGTATAGTGTAGTAGTAGTATTGTTCCTCATTTATTACAATTTTTTTTTTTTTTTTTTTTTAAGATATCCTTTTTAAACATTTGCATTTGGTAATTGATTTCGTTGTAGCGTCGTGGCGACGACATGTTATATGGAAAAATATAAATAAAGATGGCTAGAGCAGGGACAGAATATGTGTTGTGTTAAAATGATATGGCTAGAAAGGGGGTGAATACTGACATGACGGCTGACAGAGGTATGGAAGGAAGACGACATGCTGCGCCGACCCAAAATAAATTGGAATAGGGAAAGAGGATGTTGATGGAGTGCCTCAGCATAACCTTGGACATACCTACTCTTACCAACAGTAGCTACTATAGGCAGAGTTAATGGTGATAACGATGATGATGAAAAATTATTGTGAGTTGTATGAGATGGATAGCGAATTTACTTGATGCAAACAGGACGATGCGCCATCCAGATATTATTTCAGATTAGCGAGGTCATATTGATTGAATCATTGTACGTACCTACGGTTGCGACTCTTTGATGCAATTTATTAATAGATACTTAACTAATAGCCTACCTATATGCAATGATTTTTGTATGGGATGGAAGAGTTGTAGCTAGGGAGTTTGATCCGTCAGTTCCAAACGCTATGAATTGGTGACGGACTTTTTGGTGGTTTTGATGTGCAAAATGGCTGACTTCTTGCTAATTATTTTGAATTATAAACGATGAATGAATTAACTAGTGTTTTTTTACCCTCAATATTGTTAGCTTATTATTAGCGTGCCGTGCGACCACGGCTAGGATTCAGATAGGAATAGATGTTAGACTGTTGAAATTCTTTAGCCTTCTTTTTGAGAGAGAAAAGAAAATACTAATGCTGGGTGAAGGGTGAAAAGGTGGGGGATAATACTAATGCTTCTCTTCTCATCACACATTACTTTTCTGGTATAGGAAGGTACTTACATGTTACTTGTACAGTCAACCGCACATTAGTAGAACTTGAACAAAAACCTCTCGCGAGATAAAGGCGCTGTCTGTCATTTCTAGATACAGGTACAGGCAAACGCTTCGTTTGGGGTCAAAGTCCAAATTGATCTTGTACATATTGTACGCACGGCTACACATCAAGCCATAACCAGTATAAGCTGACTTCCTTCCTTCTTTCTTCTTCTTTCTTTTTTCTTCTTTTTTTCTTCCTTTCGACTTTGACTTCTTCTTTTTTTCTTTTTGGTTTTTGCGAGGTCAGCTAAAACTGGAAAATAGCTTGATGTGTCACCGTGCACAATATAAAAAAATGTCTATTTGATACCATGAACGTACTGACGCCAGCACATCAAGCTACCCGAAACTGTAAAATTTTCCCAATCAACTTTGAACCTTATGCTTTAGCGATAAAGTTGAAAATCTATTAAAGAAATTTGACAGATTAGTAGCTTGATGTCTCTGTACATGGGTTATTTTTTCTTTATCTCTATCTAGTCAGATCTTGTTTCCATTGTTGACGTTGTTTTATGTTTTCTCTATTGACTATGCAAATCTTATAACACCTATTCTACAACCGACCCTCTGACAGTTGTCTGAAGCTCGTGGCCACGGGGTTAGGCATATAGAGATAGACTGGTGGATATTAGCCCAGGCCCGCATGGGCTCGTTTTTCTCGCGGCGCGATTTATTTTCGCGCACTGCATTTTCAATGCTCTTTTTAGCGCCGAGAGTTGAAAATGCAACAGTACGTTTTTTTGACGCGCTGTGATGCACTCTGTTGGATTCTCAATGGTCGGCTCAATGCGCGATAAAATCCCGCCGCGATATTTTTACTTCTACTCCCATGTGAACGTGGGCGTAGCCCGTTTTTTTATCGCGGCGATTTATTTTTAAGGCGCTAAGCAAAGCGTTGACAATCCAGTGCGCGAAAAAACATCGCCACGAAAAAATACTCCCGAGTGTACAGTCAACAAAAGAGCATTTATTATGTTGAAGTTTTGTAAGAAACCGATGGATGTTCTCGAATAAAATGTAATTTATTAATAGAAAACAAACAGCTAATTTATCAAACCTAAGTCGATAAAATCCATCGGTTTCTTCTTCTTCTTCAACTATATATCCGACGATCCTGCATAATTATCTCTTTTGTTGACTGTACCTGGGCTTAAATAATAAACAGGATAATTATTTGTTTTTAATTAACGTTTTTTTTTGTATTGCAGGGAAGAATCTCCATCTAAGACGAATTCCGCTTCAGCCTCAACCAGCAATATTTTATTAGCAATTTCTATTTATTCTTTAATCGCAGTTCTTCTAAATTAAATAACAAATAAAGTTTGAAAATCTTTTTGACATTTAAGTGTAACGAAAATCTTAAACTTAGTTTTGCTCAAGTGTTTAAGTTAGGCTAAGTTAATATATTTATAAATGATAAATGATAAATGATTTTATTTCTGTAAGTAGGTTTGTACAAACACTTTTACACGTCAATCATATTTTTTTTTTAAACTAGATGAGGTCGGCGTTTCCTAACTAACTATTCTGAGAAGAAAGGCCGAAACAAACTCAGAAGTCACAGTCTCTTTTAAAGTCCAGACAAAATCTTGGTCAGATCGTGTGAAGACCATGTAGATTGGTGTCTGAAATGGTCTTTTGAGGAAAGAACCACACAGATTGAGCGGACCTGTCCAATCAGTGCACGCATTTGTCAAAAATCGTGCAGCTCAACTCAGAACTTGAGGAGCTCAACGATTCGACGAACAATACCAAAGACAGGACATTTGGGTAGGCCGCATAAACTACTCAAACTGCCAGATCATGATTAAAACTAAGAAGGAAAAAAGAAATGACCCACATAGTCCTCACATTCACAATAATTAATTAAAAAAAAAATAATAAAAATTACTTACAAAGTAAATATTCATGTCATTGTCTAAATAAAATTCATCAATGTCAATGTGTATATAAAAAATCCGGACATAATCTTTGAGGACCATGTAGATTAGTGTCTGAAATGGTCTTTTGAGGAAAGAACCACACAGATTGAGCGGACCTGTCCAGTCAGTGCACGCATTTGTCAGTAACCGTGCAGCTCAACTCAGAACTTAAGGAGCTCAACGATTCGACGAACAATACCAAAGACAGGACATTTGGGTAGGCCGCATAAACTACTCAAACTGCCAGATCATGATTAAAACGAAGAGAGAAAAAACAAAAAAATTACCCACATAGTCCTCACATTCACAATAATTAAAATCATATAATACTTTATACAGTAAATGTACATGTCATTATTTAAGTAAAGAGATACTTAAAAAAAAAAAAAAAAAAAGAAAATTATTAAAGTGTAAAATAGCAAAAATAAAAACAACAATCTAAACCTATTGGAGCAGCTCAATCCCAAGCCTTTTTGTCCTCAATATAGTCTTTTACAGTATAATAGGCTTTCTGACATAGTTTTCGCTTTATAAAAGATTTGAATTTATTAAGGCTTAGTTCTTGAATGTGGCTAGGAAGTTTATTATAAAAACGTATACATTGGCATCTAAACGAGCCACCTATTTTTTTGAGCCTTGTTGTAGGAACAACAAATTTGTGTTTGTTCCTAGTATTTATGTTATGGATATCACTGTATTTTTTAAACAGATTAATATTTTTATGTGCATACAAAAGATTATCATAAATGTACTGAGAAGGCACAGTCATTATATTAATCTCTTTAAATTTGTCTCTGAGGGAGTGTCTGGGACTTAATTTATAAATGGAACGAATTGCCCTTTTTTGTAAAATAAAAATTGTCTGAATATCGGCGGCATTTCCCCACAACAGAATACCGTACGACATCACACTATGAAAATAACTAAAGTATACTAAACGGGCTGTCTCTAAATCAGTTAAATCACGAATTTTCCTAACGGCGTATGCTGCAGAGCTAAGCTTTTTTGACAATTTATCTATATGGGGGCCCCATTGAAGCTTGGCATCCAACGTTATGCCTAGGAATACTGTGGTATCTTCAGGTTTCAACTCTTCATCCTTAATGAGAACACTAGTTTCTACTTGTCTAACGTGGGGTATGGTAAACTTAATACATTTAGTTTTTTTTCCGTTAAGAAGTAGGTTATTGACATTAAACCAGTTAACTACTTTTGCAAGGGCGTTATTTACATTGTCAGTAACTTACTTAATTATTATGAAACTAAGCTAAATATAATGAACAGAGTCAGTGAGTTACTTATACGTAATACATTTATGGTTAATTTGGATACTTAATATTTATTAAATTTATGATATCAGGAAAATGTTTTAATATTATGTAATAGGTGTTATTTAATTTACCTGTACCCGTCCTTACCTGTTGCCTATACATACAATACAGACAAGTAGGTATTATTGTTACAAAAATATAGATATATTTTTGTCATTTCCTTTTTGAGTAGGTAATAAAACTACTGTTTGTACGTTTAAATCCTGTTATTTTATTTTTCCTTGATGATAACCAGTGTATTTGTAAATGCAAAACACAGCTTCATCAACTATGTACCACAGGAAAAGACATGCAAATTCAAACATAGCTGTTATCAGTCTTTTGTATCTTTACAAAAAAAATATAATGAGTATAAAAAGCAACGATAAAATACAACATTTTTACAGAAGAGCGGTAAGAAATTCCCAATGAAAAATACAGGGTGGCCAACTCGAGTGTTTACGATTTTTTTTGCCCACCATTTTGATTTGGCGCTAAATTTTGCGGTCGTTTGATTTCCACTGTTTTGTTAAAATGTGGCAAATTCGTTTTGAACCATTTATAAGACCATGACTGCAAGGTCAAAGTCAAATAATTTATTTTAAATAGGCACATATAAGGCACTTTTGAACGTCAAAATTAACGAGAAAATAGAATTAATTCTAGTTAGCCCTTCCAATAGGTAGTTTCGTATGGAGAAGAATGGACAAGAAATTCCACCGTTAGGTACTCTTAAAATGTTGTGCAATATTTTGTATACTTACATTAATTATATCATTATAAGTAAAGACGCTGCATCTAGAATAAAATGACTATACCACAATAGGTAAAAAAATAATGAAAAACTGAAGTAATGACAGATACATTAATTCTGGAATTATGAAACGACCAATTGGAACCGTGTACCTTGCTTCTGACGTTTCATAAGTGCATGTGGCCTGGCATTTATGAAGGCTGGAGTCTACTCTGAAAAAGGAAATTCGCTCTTCTGAGCACTAAAAATATGATTTGGGATAGAAGATCTTGCTGCCACTTCTTCTCTGGTTATACGTTTTAAGCCCAGGTAACGTTGAGAAAAATCTTCAGTTCTTTAAGCATTCTCTCACTATTTTAAATTTCACAAATGTTGTTCTGAATATTAGATAGAAGAGAACATTTTGGCGGGCTAAAGAAATATTTTTACCTCTGTAGCCGAAATGTAGTTGCACAACACACGTCTATCCTTTATGGAATTCAGGCGTGAGAATTAAAAGACCACACACCAGAGCAACAAGTCAATCTGATTAGGAAAGACAACATTACTTTACATACACATAACAACAATTTTTCTAATGATGATGCTAACAAAGAAATCACAAAACAATTTGAGCAATGTCAAGCTATATGCTACGCCGGATTGCTCCTCCATATGTCACTCATCCACATATGTCACTCATCCACACACGACATGCGATCCCGTATTGGCAAACAATGCAGGTAGCTAATGCCTATATACAGCAATTATCTAAAGCTCGTATACACGCATCTATAATCACCGGTATGTAGGATTCCCCGCGATATTTCCTTTTAGGTACACATGACTTTGTTGAGGTGTGAAACCCCAAGAAATTGTTGCAGCGATGCATGCTTAAACAATTTAGCGAGCTAGAGATCTGTAACCAATGCCGAAAAGCCTTTTTATGTCGTGTTTTGAGTTTCCTAAAATCTTGATCTCTAATCGAATGCAGGGTGATATTCTAATCTTTATGATATTCTAATCTTTATGATATTCTAATCTTTATGATATTCTAATCTTTATGATATTCTAATCTTTATGATTATCGAGGACCCTAATTGCCTAATACACTTTAAAATCTCAATCTGAATAATTTTGAAGGATAAAGCTAATTAATCCATTGCTTCATGTGTTCGAAAAGTGAGTCTGATCAACAACCTAAATAACGCAATGAATGTTGTAGAACTGTCAAAATGAATTGCTACTGATAGTGTGTTACGCAATTACCACGGTGGAAAGCGATGGATGAGGTCGTTTCGAAACTTTTTATTTTCATAAATTGTGTACTTATAGAGAAAATGCAAATTTCCTGGTAATATAGGTATTTATCAATATCAACAGGAAAATTGCATTGAATAAGAAAAACAAGTACATATACTTCCTAACATTTTAGGGATCCTTATCGTATGATCATGATTAGATTTTATGATTTGTATTGACAGTAGCGATGCAGATGGTTAGTTTTGCGCTTTTATCAACAGTGTTGTACAGACGCCAAGCACATCAAGCTACCCGAAACTGTCAAATTTTCCCAATCAACTTTGAACCTAATGCTTTAGCGATAAAGTTGAAAATCTATTAAAGAAATTTGACAGATCGCAGTAGCTTGATGTGCTGGCGTCTGTACATTGGCATGAGCCAATGGTAAATGGTAAAACTGGTAGTATCATAATCATATGACACTGCCATTGTTTATTCTTTCACAATCGGCTCATACCGGCAAAATCAATTTCATCAAGAGGGTTAGCAGAAAATATTGTCAGAATCAGAATCAGAATTGAAGAGAATAGAAATTTTAAGAATGTAGTTTTGCATACGGGTAGTATGATGTTAATTTGGAGTTTGTAAACTAAAAACAAATAGCGATATCTTTTGATATGTCCAAGAATAATTTTGTTAAGCACGGTTATTTTTTAATTTTTATTATCTAATTATAAAATTTAATTTTAATTTGTAAATTATAATTTTTTAAATAGTTAATCATTATGAAATCTAATTATTATTATTATTTGTTTTTTTTTTTAATTGTTAATTAATACTAATCTTGCGCTAGCAGAACTGATTGAATTAGTAACTTTTGTATAGTGTTTGGGTCACCAAGATACAGGCTGTGCCTAGTTTGGGACCCGCTGTTAAATTAGTCTAAGTTTTCTCTTGGTTAGTAGAAAGAACTGCATGCTAATACTTGTATGATTGTGAACATGTGTAAGTTTTAATAAATAAATTAAAAAAAAAAAAAAAAAAAAATATTCAAGTCCAGCATTATACACTTTTGAGCTGAAAATATGATGTAGGTACCTCAAGAACTTTGTAAACCAGCACCCTAGTTGCGTAACGTAACACTATAAATCACAATCTGAATCATTTTGAAGGATATTTCTAATCTATTGCTTCATATGTTCGAAAAATTTGTCTGCTCATCAACGGAAATAACGCAATGAATGTTGTTGAACTGTGAAAATTAAAACCATATCTACTGTTATTGTGTTACGCAAATCCCGCCGTTCTTTGCCATGTTTCCCATATATACAGTCGAAATGTTCAGACCAATTTAATATTGAGTAGGTAAGTACCTCTGAGAAATCTGTATCGTTTTTCAGGTTCATCATCTCAAGTTAATGAAATTGTTTGTCCTTTATTTTGTTTTTCTATCTGATAACTTTTTACACAGAAACATACTGTTTTTACAAAGAACAGTGAAAAGTTATAAATGCTAGTCGTGGCAACCTACTATAAATGAAGAATTTTGTTTACCAAAATTATAATAGTGAAATAGATATTAGAAACTGCACCAAGAACCATCGGGGTAGTTGAGTAACACACAATCAATGTCAATCTGAATAATTTCGAAGGATATTTCTAATCTATTGCTTCGTATGTTCGGAACATGTGTCTGCTCAAAAACGTAAATAACGCAATGAATCTTGTTGAACTGTCAAAATGAAACCCATTGCTATTGATAGTGTGTTACGCAACTACCCCGATGGTTCTTCTCTTTGACTTAAAAACAATTTTCCTTGTTTCCTCTCATTAATCGAGCTGGTGGCACGCACATAGGTGATGAGCAGAAGTGCAGGTGATACCGTTCGTAGGTATGATGGGAATTCCAGTTACATATGGCAAACAGGAAAGCTAAGTACTTACCTGTGTCATGCTTTAAGTAACTACTGTGCAAAAATATACAAAGGTGACACAAGTATAAAGCGACTTAATTTTTTTATACCTTACCCGATTTTTGATTTTAGAATTTAAAGTTGAGAACTTGTCAAACTGTACTTTAGCATCACATTATGGTGATTCCTTCAAAGAAGCCCGTGAATTCAAAGTTTCTTAAGCTTTCTCCAAAAGAATTTTGAATGTCGCGGACTTTTACGATGCGTATGTAATTTACTAACAAATTGGATTCTGTGATCTGGATAAATAAATTATTATTTACCTTAAGTAATGCTTAGAGTTGGTCAAGTTTTCAACGTCAAATTCTCAATTCAGAAACCGGGTGTATTATTAACCGGCCTGTTTAAAGTATTTTAGCCCTAGACTCAAAGATTTTAGCTCCCAAACAAATGATTCTGTTTCTATGCGGCTTTTTTCTAAGATTTGTTGAGGTTTGTTGTAGATTCTTTAATTGCGATTCTTGCTGAAATCATAACTAACTAACTTTAGTTTTAGGGCAACTAAGATAATTATAATTATGCTATATTATTTTATTAGATTAGATTATTTCCATACATTTCGTTACTTCGAAATTTTCCTCGCCGATTTATTTGATCGACCACGCGGCTGGTTCAAAGTGGAACTTCTGCTGATTACCCTGCCGTAGTGGCTGCGCAAGTAGAGTATATATCGAGTACGAATGTGTCTCAACACTATAGTCTCCTGCACAGATCAAGCTGATCTATTCACCGCTTCTCCGCCCAGGTAAGTCGTTTGTTTTTAATCTTTTAACTTGCCTTCACAATATTGATAATATCCTCTTATTGAAGAGCATTATCAGCAGTTTCCATAGTTAGGTAGTGTTGCGAATATTTTTTGGTAGGTATGTGTCTTCTATATTTCAATATCTTTAGTTGTTAGGAATCTGAGTTGAAAAGTAAGAATGTTTTAGAAAGAAGTCAAAGTCAAATCATTTATTTCAAATAGAATTTCAATATATAAATTACAACAAAATAGAATTGATTCTAGTCGCCCCTTCCAAAAGGTAGTTTTCGTACGGAGAAGAATGGGCAAGAAACTCCAACCGTTACTCTTTTAAAATGTTTTACAAGGTTTCGTATACATTTATTATATACTTATATATGTGAAGACGATGCACCTAGAATAAAATTACTCTACCACAATAGGTAAAAAGAATTAAAAATAAAGCAATGACAGGTAAATCAATTATGTGATAGATACAATAAATGACATGGTGCTCACCCCAACTCACTCAAAATTTTATAGATAAAATTTTAACAAGTGTGTGAGTTACTGTAGTCACACAATGTAAAAATCAATATCATAAAAATGTAAAAAAGTATGCAATTAAATTAGCAACCAGTTTGATTTTGTCTAGACTCTAGATTGTCCTATGGACCAGGACCAGCAGGTTTACAAGCATTCTTATCTTGGCTATAATCCTCTAATTTTTACAAAGTGTACTTTTAATATGAGTTTTAAATTTTCTTTCATTTAATCGCAATATTATGTCATAAGGTATTTTGTTGTAACATTTAACACAGTACCTCAAAAGATGTATGTACTTTAGATAATCTGAAAAAAGGTTGATCTATTTTTTTTTTTTTTATCTCTAGATTGTGTAAGTATTAAAATTATGTCTAGCATTAATTTAATTAAAAAGATGTTGATTTTGGTTCGCAATGGTTTCGATTATATTATTCAATCAATATCTTTCTGATACATGCTGTTAAGAATACTGGTCTAGAACATTTAAATGATCTATTTTGCAAATAATTTTATGTAAACAATTTCACCACCACTGCTCTCCAAACGGTAAAGGAAAACATCGTAAGGAAACCAGCATGTCCTAAACTTAAAAAATCGAAGACATGTGACCTCTACTAACCCGCACTGGGCCCGCGTGGTAGATTACAGCCCACTCTCTCTGACAGAGAGAAGGCCTGTGCTCCAGCAGTGGGAACATTATAAGCTGATTATGTTATTTCAGTAGATATAGGTTAATTAAGAAAAAAAATGAGAACAACAACACCCAAGCGCTAAGTTCTAGAACGTGCCATCATTCATCCAAACATAATAAGCACTAGGCAGATGCCATATTGAAACAGTATATTATTTTCCTTAAGATAAACACAATTTTTTTGCTAGCAATTCTATGTGCAGGTGAACAGGATAACTCAGCAAAATATAGTTGTGTAAATTTAGCACACGAAGGGTTCCGCATAAACAATTATATACAATTTTAAGTGTCTATTACGGTTCAAAAGATACAGTCCTGTGACAGACGGACGGATGGACATGCGTACGGACAGTGCAGCGGAGCCTTAGTAATAGACGCACGCAGAAACCACGTTAAGCCATTGGTCCCGGCTGTCATTGTTGCATCTTCGGCAGTCGTTACGGGTAGTGACAACCAGTCTTATATCAAGGGGTATCGTATTACCCAGTAACTGAGTTGTGGAGGTCAATCGCTCCATGTAAAACACTGGTACTCAGCTGCATACGATTAGACTGGAAGCCGACCCCAATATAGTTGGGAAAAGGCTAGGCAGTTGATGATCATGTTCAACATATTTGTAATTAGTTGGGTTTGAGGAAAAAGGTTTGTTTAAAAGAGTTTTGGTCTATTGTTTCAGATAAAACGTAAGATGTTCAAGAGTTTAGTGTTTGTGGCTGCGGCCGTTGCGTTGGCGTCAGCCGCGCCTGCTGATGAAGCACAAGTAAGCATTTCTTTACAATTTTAGCTAGGTGTTTCATAAAATAAGATATATTCCTTCAGTTCTCACGCTCTGGATAACTGTGCGTTAATCGTTTCTATTCTTTATTAAAAATCCCTCCAACTCATCCCAGCATATCTGTCGTGGTCTATTAATTCTGTCTATGACAACGTACGTTTTCTCTTTTTTTATCTATTTTAAATACTAATCTCTTTCTGTTTTTTTTTGTTTCTTTGTTTTTCTGACATACTCTCTCCTCTTACTGACCATCATTTTTCGTACTTCAGGTAGTAAAGCGCGCGGTCGTCCGGATGGTCGGTGACGGCGTTACCGGCAGCGTTACCTTCACCCGGCAAGACGACGGCAAGCTGCACATCACCGGCACCGTGACCGGCATGCCAGCCGGTGAATACGGTTTAAACGTCCATGAGACCGGAGACCTCACTAAAGGTTGCGGTTCCGCTGGCGGTCACTTCAACCCTAACGGAGTAGGTGTCCCTTTTCTCTATTGTCATATTGCTATGAGTTAAATGGTCTACAAAAGAAATAAAGAACTCGGCTGTTTGGTTTGTTAAGAGTTCTGCTTTGTAGAACGTCATCTGTGTCATAATATAATACATGTGCCTAATCAACGGCCGCGTACTGCCGCCAAAAACCGCGTGCCAAATCTTAACTGAAATATAACAACCAATGTACCTTCTCTGTATTTCTGCCTTGCGCCGTATTAAAATTACAGCACCAAATAAGATTCTTCTCAAAACTACCTGTTAATATTAAATCTTAAATCTACAGAAAGACCACGGCCATCCCCATGACAAGAACCGTCACGTCGGTGACCTCGGCAACATCAAGTTTGATGACAAGAAAACGGCAAAAATCGACATCATTGACCACGAGGTCAAGCTGAACGGCAAGCACAACATCATTGGCAGGGCCCTGGTCCTCCACTCAGGCAAGGATGACCACGGCAGGACTGATCACCCCGACTCCAAGAAGACTGGAAACTCCGGAGGAGATGTGGCTTGCGGAGTCATTGGAATCGCTTAGAGAGCTTATAATCAATGTACGAGTATGTCTAACATGTTCTCGAGAAATAATGGCTGGAGAAATGTACATTTTAGTCAAGTGTAAAAGCAGAAGTTAAGCATCAGTAGTAAGAACTACTGATGCTTAACTTCATGGCGCTGCTTTCATAGGTTTCATCACCTAAAAGCTGTGCTTTAGTTAGATCTTACGTCATTACTCCTCGGGCTACATCTGTTAGACTGTATCTTTCTGTGAACTAATCCTATCACATTCCAAGTTACTAACAAGCTTTGAGATTTAGATACTTCCGATTGGAGCGATCAATATGAAATAATGCAATAAAATAAAGCTAACATCTGTGTTCCTCTTGCACTATTATTGTATTATTATACCGGTTGGTATTATTACGTACAAAGTATTTCATAGGAAGAACTTAAAATACAGTAGACATTGTTAACTAGGATAAGACGGCCTTTGTTTTCTACTTTTATATGATTCTGCACAGCCATGTTTTCTTCTATTCTGCCAAATTAAATAAATTATCTTTGTAAATGTTGTTTTTCATTGTAGGTATTGATAAACTTCTTATAACAGGATGAGTAAATTTGACAAAAATAGCAGTAAACGCTAAAAAAATAATTATGACGTGCATGATTATCATGTTGATTTTTTCTTTCATGGAAAAGGGATTTCCTTTCTATTATAAAAAATAATTTTGCAGGTTATGAGGTTAGAGGTATTCATTTTCACGATCACCACGAATCACGATTTCCGATATCGTGACTTATCGTCGATCATTTGTTACAAATTGCAACAAATTATCGACAAGTTGGGTGCAATTGTAACTTACAAATTGCACCCAACTTGTCAACTTGCCGATAATTTGTCGACAACTTGGGCGTAAAATAGGTATTTTGCCTTTAGGTAAAGGTCCTACTTCTTTCAAACTTATTCAATACTAGCGGAGAAATACGTGAACAAACATACATACATACATACCATACGTCTACAAAATTTTGTATATTTGTTTGGAAGCCTTAGATTGTCATATGTGAACATAATGCAATTAAAATAATATTACATACATACGTGCCGAATTGATAACCTCCTTTTTTTTTGAAGTCGGTAAAAGACCCAGAATTCAAGAGCCTACTTAATGTCCCCTACTTTTGTGACATTAATAGCTATTAACATTGTGTAATGAGAAATCTTACTGATTAGGACAAGTGTCTCTTTTGTGGATGTTAATGTATGACAACACCTACAACATTATTATCTATTCAAATAAACTTTTATGTTCTAGATATAGAAACCTACATCTAGACATAACAAATAATAAAAAGAGGTAGATACGTAATTTTTTTGAGTTTGTATGTAGCCCCAGGGTAATCTTCGGAACTCATCATCTGCCTAGCCTTTTCCCAAATATGACGGGGTCGGCTTCCAGTATAACCGAATGCAGCTGAATACCAGTATTTTACATGGAGCGACTGCCAATCTTACCTCCACAACCCAGGTACTGGGTAATACGATAAAGATACGTCACATAACACATAATCAGCTTATAATGTTCCCACTGCTGGGACACAGGCCTCTTCTAGGTGAGAGGGAGTGGGCCGTAATCCACCACGCGGACCCAGTGCGCGTTGGCAGATGTCACATGTCTTCGAATTTTTGGTTCTAGGACATGCCGGTTTCCTCACGATGTTTTCCTTCACCGTTTTGAGAGCAGTGGTGATGAAACAATTTACACAAAGTAAAGCGCCTGTCTGGGTTCGAACCTACGACCTACAACTCGTAAGTCGCGGCCGTTACCACTTCTCTAAATACGACATAAAGATACGACACGAGGGGGTAATCTTCGGAACTACTGATCCGATTCAGTGGTGATCATTACATAAAGTAAAGCACCTGGCTGGGCTCGAACCTGCGATCTACTCGTAACGATGCAATTGTTCATACCACGTAACTAGCATATCAACGTCCTGACACAATCGTCGGGCAGTAGCCACAGAACAGCAGTGGCCCACCAGACACAACACCCGTCTGGTGCCTTATTGTGACGGCTTTGCCATCATGATTCCAGTGTTAGCGAGAGACGGAGCTATACATGACCGATAGCACCATCCCTTCACCATCACCATCCCGCTAGAATCGTGATGGCATTAATACTTCGTAATACGGCCACTGGTCGGAGGAATCCCCTTTTCTATGGAACATGGGTGAACTTTATACCCTGTTCCTCCTACCTCTATAGTCTAAACATTTCGACTGTCTCTATGGGGAAAATGGCATTGAACGGGTTTCCAAAAGTTCCTGAGATACATCATATCAGTGAAAACAGTTTACTGCCGGACACGAGCCTCTTAATACCCGCAAAGGTATCGCCATTTATTACCAGTAAAACAAAATGCAGTGTTTCCTGCTTACCCTTTTGACAAATTGGTTTTTCTATTATTTTTTTATTATATCATCTCAAATTCAAACTAAAACTCGAAAGCATTAACTTCAATTTCAATTAAACCATTTCCACCTTTGGCAACTTTGAATTTATTTTCACAGTTATGCAGAAAGTTGAAGCTAGTTGCCCATTCCAAAACGTAGATCTGGGGGCTTAAAACGCCACTTTGGAGAATCATAAAAGAATAACATTATGAATTATAAAATGGCGAAGACAGTCCGTGTTTTTCTTTTTTTCGCTACGCTACGCTACGTAGGTACAATCAAAGAGATTGGGATTGGATTTAGCACGAAAAAAAAAATAACTGAAAAATGCTTCACCAATGGGTTTGATACGATTAACTTAACAGTTAACTGTCCATTTTGTTATCTTTTTATGATTCTGCCAAAGTGGCCTTTTTAGGCCTCCTGTATGGGGAAGAACCGGGCATGAAACTCCAAGGACACTTCTAAATCAAGATACTATTTCATTTCGAAACTTTTTTTACCTGCTTAAATGATGTTACATATAGAGGAAATTGCATTGAGTAAGGAAAAATAAGTAGGCACCCACACAATAGGTACTTGTAAACATTTTTAGGGATCCCTAACGTATTAGATTTTATGATTCGTATTGACAGTGGCGATGGTCAGTTTTGCACTTTAATGATTTGCAGTTTTTTGCCCGTTCATCTCCATAGAGATCTACGTTTTGGAATAGGTTTTTTTTTTTTTGCGGATGGGAAATCATCAAATGACCCCTCCCGCTCTGGGTGGAGCGGAAGGGAGTGTCAGACTCTTACTGACTAAAACCCACCCGTGTTCCTTCCTTAGCCCTTTATGTTCCGGCCCAGCGGTAACCCTTTCGGACAATCCCGCTGACCCGGCAGGCTTCGGCCCTATGGGGCCCTTCCTCGATGCTGACATCTTTACTGCTATAATAGGCTTCAACTTTCTGGCTCTCTGATTGACTCCTTGACAATTCAAAAGTGCCTGTGACTGGTTTAATTAAAATAAATGCATTGAGTTTTAGTTTGACTTTGGTATAAACTATTTTTATCCCTTCAATGCCCGCGTATATAGGCAATCCAGTTTCGTCAAAAGGGTTATCAGAGAAAACTGCATTTTTTTTAACTGGCGATCCATTTGCGGCTATTAGACTGTTTTTAGCTGTTATCATGTTTCCCAGAAATTTTTGGAAACCAGCTCTTTGCCATTTTCCCCATAGAGACAGTCGAAATGTTTAGACCAATTTAATATTGAGTACCTACCTGGTCATCATCTCAAATCTATATACTAATAATAAATGTGAAGGGTTTATTTGTTAGTTTGTTTGGACGCGCTAATCTCTGAAACTAACAGTCGGATTTGAAAAAAAAATTTTGCATTTGATAGCCCAATTTTTGAGGAAGGCTATTGGCTACTTTAAATCACGCTAGGTACCTTAGGAGCCGAGAAAAAAAACAAAAAAAAAACGCTTAGTGCAAACGATGTTATTACGGGCAGGCGATGCGATGCGACGGGGTGGATAGGGGGAGCAAGAAATTTCACGCGGACGAAGTCGCGGGCAAAAGCTGGTTAATTAATAAAATGGCTTGGCCTTTTTTGTCCAGTAAAATTATAATAGTAAAAGCCAAAAATACAAAACTGGTTATTCTCTTTGACTTCTAAACAATTTTCCTTGTCTCTTTTCATTAATCGAGCTGGAGACGCGACACAGGTGATGAGCAGAAGTTCAGGTGGGGTTCGGGGAATTCCAATATGATTATTGTGATACTCAAAGAGGGAGTTGAAACTGTTTCTCCTAAATACAGATTACTCAGTAATCTAGCTAGGAGAGCAGCGATTCACCCAACAATTCGTTGTACCTATACCATGTAATTAATAATGCATACTTTATAATATCATGTTTTTATCTTTATTATTTTACTAGCTTTCGCCCGCGACTTCGTCCGCGTGAAATTTCACCCTCCCCCCATTCACCCTCTTAGGGGTGGAATTTCGAAAAATCCTTTCTTAGCGGATGCCTACGTCATAACATCTACCTGCATGCCAAATTTCAGCCCGATCCCTCCAGTGGTTTGGGCTGTGCGTTGATAGATCACTATGTCAGTCAGTCACCTCACCTTTGAGTTTTATATATTTAGATAGCACTGTGTGACCTAAACCCGCACTAAAGTCACTTTTATCTGTGAGTGTGAGTCGTATGTAGTCAATTTTTACGCAGAAATGCGTGACTTAAGTGCGGGTTTAGGTCACACGAACTATAAAATAGTATACGATACGTGTGACTTAATTAGTTAATGCACGGCGTAAGTAATGGACTACTTAAGACCCACGTATCGTAATGTACTATTTCAGTGGTAGTGAGGTACTGTGCAAAATATACAAAGGAGAAACGAATAGATTGCTTAAAAATACACCACCTGCTCGCAGTAGACAAGGGACTCTACCAGGCTGCGCCACAACACCTGCCACCTGCTTGATACTGTCAAATTATATGTTTTGAAAACCTTATCAAAAGTAAGTCATTACAGCCCTGTGCAGCCGGGCATTATTGTACGGAATTTAAATCTTTCAATTCACATTATTGACTAGCGGGTCAATAATGTGATTTGAATTTTTGGGATATATATTTATTGTCTATAGGTATCTCTATCTATATACATATCTGAATAATGGAAGATTTCATTATTTTTTAAATTTTATTAAAATTATTTAAGTATTTTATGTAATGCAACCAAAAATTTCGTTATATCGACCTTTCCTCAACAATTTTTCAACCTTTTTTCAACAATTTATTTCCCAAATACAAATCGGGTTGAAAGTGGAACTTCTGCCGATATCTGTGTCCTAGTGGCTGAGCATGTAGAGTATATATCGAGTGTGTCGAATGTGTCTCCACACTATAGTCCCCTGCACAGAGCAAGCTGATCCATTCACCGCTTCTCTCCGTCCAGGTAAGTCGTTTTTTTGCAAACTTTTAACTACATACAAAATTGATAATATCCTCTTATTTTAGAACATTATCAGTATCATTATCAGTGCTATCTACCCCATTGGTCTCGTGGTCGCAAGCGCAATTTCTGAGCGTGGATTCCTGGGTTTGACTCCCTAGTCGGGCAAAGTGTTATTGGGTTTTTCCATTAGGAATTTCTCAGTAACAGCCCGGAGTTTGGAAGTTGGCGGTGTGATACCCCCGTGACTCGGAAAGCAAGCCTCGTTAAGCCGTTGGTCCTGCGCCTGATCTCTCTCCGGTCCTGTCGGATTGCCGTCCCATTGGACTATGAGAGTGAGGGAAGACGTACCCACTTGTGCACTATAACATCTCCCGCGCCGAAGGCTGGTCTCTGCTGCGATTGGTTGCTATAGCCGAAGTTCGGCCTGGAGGACTAATGGTATTAGTGTCAAGAGTATCTTTTGGTACTTACGTGTCTTATCATTGTCTTGTAGTTGTTGTGATTCTGCGTTGAAAAATAAGAATGTTCTAGGTTGAAGTATAATATTGGTAGGTAAATTCTACGTGTGTTCCCACTGGTGGGATGGACGGGAATTTAATAAATAATATTCAAATTATTTCCGTTCGCCCTACTGATTTTGTTAGTGGGACGAACGGGAATAATTTAGTTATTTTATTTTTAAGTCCCATGGATCCGACTAAATAATTTCAGTCTGGTTGTTCATTGAATGCGACTGATACCGCGCTATTATGTCGTTTTTGCCCACTTTTTTTTCGTTGTGCTCGGCTCCTAACGGACGTAGCATAAATTATAAATAACCTATAACCTTCCTCAAGAATTGGGCTAATATTGTAGAGTTTAGCGCGTTCAAACAAACAAACTCTTTAGCTTTATTATTAGTAATAACTAGCTTTTTCCCGCGATTTCGTCCGCGTGAAATTTTTTGTTCCCCCAATCCAGTCTGTCGCATCGCATCGCCTGCCCGCGCTATTACTTCGTTTTCGCTTAGAGTTCTTTCTGATTTGTCTTCTTTTTGCTCGTTTTACATCTTTGTATGTGCAGCTCCATGTCTGACTCGTTTTTTTTTTGTTGTGAAATCTGTTGATGATATTATAATATATAACATACTAAAAGACGAAGTTTACCAAAGCCATTTAATCACAAACGACAGGGAAAGCACCAGGTGAAAATGGCATTTCAAACGAAATCTTAATAGTACCATCACAGATAGAAATGGATACAATAAAAGATTTATTTAATGAAATTTCAACGACCGAATATATACCGCATCAATGAACCACATTTTGGACCACATCAACTATAATTTTACTTCATAAGAAGGGGAACACATGATATTTCTTACTACCACCCACCTCGTTAATGTCAAATGTGTATAAAATATTCTCTAAGATAATACTAGCTAGAACGATTAAAAAATTCTTTGGACGAGAACTAGCCAAAACAATAGGCATGGTTTCGAAGTGGCTTCTCAACCATGAACCACATTCATACCATAAAACAGTTAATTCAGAAATGAAACTAAATGGAATAAATGATTACTTGGCGTTTAAAGATTACAGCAAAGCTTTCGACTCTTTAAAGGAGGCTCTCATCTTACAAGGAGTCCATAGTAAATCATCATCGTCCTGCCCTTATCTCATGTTACTTGGGGTCGGCGCAACACGTTTTCTTCTTCCATTTTCCCCTGTCAACCGTCACGCTATCATTCACTCCCTTCTCTTTCATATCATTCCCCACACAATCCATCCATCGTTTCTTCGGCCTTCCTCTCCCTCTCCATCCATCAACATGTATATTCATCACTCTTTTAGTCATATGCGTTTCATCCCTTCTCATCATATGCCCATACCAAGCCAAACGATTTCCTTTCAACTTTTCTGTCACTGGCGCCACTTTCAAACTTCCTCTTATATACTCATTTCTTACTTTATCCATTCTCGTCACTCCACACATCCATCTCAACATTCTCATCTCCGCTGCATGCAATCTTTTTCATCCGTCTTCTTCACAGCCCAGCATTCAGACCCATAAACTACGACAGGCCTTATCACGGACTTATAAATTTTCTTATTAAAAGGAGGACTTATTAAAAGGAGTCCATAGTAAATATAAACGTAAAAAACAGAATATATACGAAAATATGAATGCTAAAATACGCACATTAGACGTGGAGTTAGACAGGGAGAACCCTTACCACCGAAACTCTTGTTTGCAACCCTAGAACATATATTTCGACAACTTGAATGGTGAAATTACGGAATAAATGTTAATGAAGTATCACTAAACCATCTAAGATTCGCCGAAGATCCAGAGAAGATGAGCATGATTGAACAACTCGTATACGAAATAAAAAATGTGGTATTATCAATAAATATAAGTAAAACCAAGTTGATGACAAACCACACGGGCCTCCTAAAACCTAACGAAGTTACTGAACTGCAATTTTATAAGAGTATCTTGGGTATCTTGGTCAAATAATTATTGTTTAGATATACATAGATAGTGCAGAGTGACCTCTGCGGTTGCAACCTATTCTTTTCTAATTCGTATAATTTAGGAAATGTATTTTATTATTATGTAGATTTTAAACAGCCATGCATCAAACTTGAAACTAATGTTATAAAGGCGAAAGTTTGTGAGTGTTTGTGTTTATATGTTTGTTACTTCTTCAAGCTTAAACGGCTGCACCAATTTTGATAAAATTTTGTATGGAGGTAGCTAACACACTGGATTAACATAATATAGGTTTTATCCCGATATTCCCATGGGATCGACATTTACGAGGGTGAAACCGCGGGGCGCAGCTAGTTATTTATATACGCAGAACCTTTATTATGATTAATTAATTAGTAGTCAAGTTTTACTATCATTTTGTGGGATTATAAGGAAACTTTTTGCTTTTACCTTTTGTTACATAGTTTAGAACTGAGATATAAAACTGTCACAGTAGAACTGTAACCTAGATAGGGTACATACTTACATACATTAACTCAAGGCTTCTTTCAAGTTCTTTCACAGGCTACATATGAAAACAAAATTAACAATGCTAGAACAGTTCTAGACGTGAACACAATAAGTACCTACATGACTTAAAAAATAAAGTACCCTTAGTGAAAAAGAACGCTACAGGGCCATTTAAGGAAAATTAAAAGATAAACACCAGTTTTTTACTTGCCATTTGGTCAACAGGATAAATTAGCAGAATAATGTTGTGCAATATGCAAAAAATCTTGCCAATTGTAATTTATTACAAAAGTCGTAAAATTCTTAATGGACGTTTTTAGTTTTGGAAATATTGCGAAATTACCATAAAGTAACCTGCATAACCCTTGTTCAATATTGTTGGATTTTTTTTGGGTTTTGAGGAAAATGGTTTGCTTAAAAGAGTTTTTGCTCTATTTTTTCAGATAAATTGAGGATGTTCAAGACTTTCCTGTTTGTGGCTGCTGCCGCTGCGCTGGCGTCAGCCGCGCCTTCTGATGAGGTACCTATTTAATAAAATAAGAAATGCTCTGGTGCATTAATCGTTTCCATTACATATTTAAAAATTGACCAGTAAACTGGTCAATTGTGGTCGTTGACAACTTTTTTTTTATTTTAAACTAGCTGTGAACCCTTATTCTTTTTCTAAAAGAAATGTAGCCTAAGTAACTCTCTATAACATCAGTCATCTGTCAGTATCTTGAAACACACACCACACAACACGCATCATTTACAGAAACTGCATGTTTTACTAATGGATGCTTTTATTTTTTCATAACAAAGTAGATTAGTATACAATCTTTTTGTTCTCGGAAACATTGATACTGGCTGATTTAAAAAATAGAAACTTTTTTATTGTGTTTTGTTTTCATAAAAGTAAAAGCTACCTAATTATTTTTCCTGGGCCTGCAGTCTCGACATTGATAGCGATCGCTTTACGACCGAATTCGGTCGCAAAGTCCTATCGATCCGGATTTAGCGATATTTGGTAGTCTCGACTCTCAAAGTTATCGATTGTCATCGGTATCTTACCGAAGTTTGTCGCAAACTTTACGATTTTCGTAATGTTTACGAATATATTTTGCGTGCATTTTTGACAGATGACGTAGAGACTTGCGTTTGTCGTAAGGATCGTTAAGGCTAGCGATTATTGTCGGTATTATTTAGCGATCGGTAGTTTGCGACAGCGTCGCTATCTATGTCGAGACTGCAGGGCCTGATTTTATGTGTGGCTTGATAAAATCTCACATTTATCAAAAAGTCAAAAATCAAAATTTGCTTAGTTATTATTTATAAGAAATATAAATATATTACAATAGTAAAAGTCGTTCAAATGTTCAAAACCGTACATGTTGCTTAGACTTTTTTGATGTGTGTATGTCCAGCCGTTTCGGAGATTAACTGGAACAAACGGATAGACAGACAGACCAAATTATAAAAATTTAATTTTTGTTATAAGTACCGTATATACTTGCATATGCATTTAGAAAAAAGCTGTTATTAAGACATTACAAAAGGGTACTTCAATTTTATTTATTTGTATTGTATAGATACCAATCCGCCAAGATAATGTTCTGTGTCTTCTTCTCTTGGTGACTTCTCATTCTCTCTTCTTTTCTTCTTCTTCATTTAGTCTTGCTGTTTTCTCATTCTATCGTTTTCCTGTCTTTCTCTGTACTCTTACTAACCATAAATTTTCCGTATTTCAGGAAGTAAAACGCGCGATCGTCCGGTTGGATGGTGACGGCATTACCGGCAGCGTTACCTTCACCCGGCAAGACGACGGCAAGCTGCACATCAGCGGAACCGTGACCGGCATGCCAGCCGGCGAATACGGTTTAAACGTCCATGAGACCGGAGACATCACTAAGGGCTGCGGTTTCACCGGCGATCACTTCAACCCTAACGGAGTAGGTGTTCCTTTTCACTATTACGAGTACAATATTGTCTTATGTAAATAGGCTACCAAAGAAATAAAAGAAATCGGCTGTTCGGTATGTTAAAAGTTCTGTTTTGTAGAACGGTGTTTGTGTCATTTATTACATGTGCATAAACACCTGCGGCCGCTACCTGCACCTCTTGTTCAACCGGATTTTAAATTACCAAAAGGAAGTCTTGATTGAAACACAACAACCCCGTCCCTTCTCTGTATTTCTGTCTTGAGGGTATTAAAATTACAGCGCCAAATAAGACTCTTCGTCACAAACAACGACTCATATTAAATCTTAAATCTCCAGAATGACCACGGTCATCCCCATGACAAGAACCGTCACGTCGGTGACCTCGGCAACATCAAGTTTGATGACAAGAAAACGGCAAAAATCGACTTCCTTGACCACGAGATCAAGCTGAACGGCAAGCACAACATCATTGGCAGAGCCCTGGTCCTCCACTCAGGCAAGGATGACCACGGCAAGACTGATCACCCCGACTCCAAGAAGACTGGAAACACCGGAGGAGATGTGGCTTGCGGAGTCATTGGAATCGCGTAGGGAGTTTATTATCAATGTTACATGTCTAACACGTTCTCGAGAAATAATGGCTGGACAAATGTATGTCAAGTGATCTTACTACTGATGCTTAACTTCTTGGCACTAAATAGCGCTGCTTTCATAGGTTTCATCACCCAAAAACTGTGCTTTAGTAACGTCATCACTCCTCGGGCTACATCTGTTAGACTGTTATATCTTTCTGTGGACTAATTCTATCACATTCCATGTTACTAACAAGCTTTTAGATTTCGGTACTTCCGTTTGGAGCGATCAATGTGAAATAATGCAATAAAATAACAAAGTATAGTGTTTTCCTCCGAACTATTATGGCAACTATTATGTTATTATACCGTATGGTATTATTACGTACAAAGTAGTTCGTAGGAAAAACTTAAAATACCTAGTTCTTGTTAAGAATCTCTGTAGACATTGTTAATTAGAATAAGACGGCCTTTGTTCTCTCCTTTTATATGATCTTGTATTGTGGCACTGTCGAAATTAAAAAAAATAACTTTATAATTGTTGTTTTTTATTGTAGGTATTGATGTACATCTTAAAAATTTACTCGTCCTGAGTAAATTTGTCGAAAATAGAATTGAACGCTACAAAAATATGACGTTTCTCCAAAAAGGGACTTCCCCTTCACATTATAATAATTACACGGGTAAAGCATCAATTTTTATTCGTAAATCGTGACTAATTTGGATCTCACTTTGTTACATTTGCACCTAATTTGGACGTTAACACCTGAAGGTCTTCTTTCAATCTTAAACTATATCGTAGGGTGTAGGTATCTATCTCAGGAAAAAACCCGAAAGCAAAATCGGTATCTAGGTATAACAATGTCAATTTGTGAATTCATAGATCATGAACATTGTATTTGTTTTCTGCCTAGCCTTTTCCAACCAGGTATGTTGGGGTCAGCTTCCAGTCTAACCGGATGCAGCTGAATACCTCCTGCATCTGTTCATAAGTATTGTAATTGCAAAGATATATTTTTGAATCATTTGTATTTGGTCATTGATTTCGTTGGAGTGTCGGGCTCGCTTAAGTTATCTTTTATATTATATCATAAGGGATATGTCGTAAGGAAAGTTTTTAATATTAATAAAGTTGACTAAAGCAACATCCTAATTGCGTAACACAGTATTAATCTCAATCTGAATCATTTTGAAGGATATTTGTAGGGGTTTTGGTTCACGCCTACACTTAGATGATAAATGATAGAGATGACTGGTTCTCGTTGATACAGGCAGGAATATTGCTTATCAGGTAGATGATAAATAATACAACTTTCTGCGGCGAGTGTTAAATTGATAACAAATTTTAATTATAAAGCGCATTGATACATAGTGCGAAAGTTACATTTTAAGGAACACGGGTGGGAGAGCAGTGGTGGCCAAGTGGTAACGGCCGCGACTTACGAGTTGTAGGTCGTAGGTTCGAACCCAGACAGGCGCTTTACTTTGTGTAAATTATTTCATCACCACTGCTCTCAAAACGGTGAAGGAAAACATCGTGAGGAAACCGGCATGTCCTAGAACCAAAAATTCGAAGACATGTGACATCTGCCAATCCGCACTGGGCCCGCGTGGTGGATTACGGCCCACTCCCTCTCACCGAGAGGAGGCCTGTGTCCCAGCAGTGGGAACATTGTAGGCTGATTATGGAATGGATTATGGTGGGTTTCAGTCAGTAAGAGTCTGACACTCCCTTCCGCCTCCACCCAGAGCGGGACGCCAGCACATCAAGCTACTACAATCTGTCAAATTTATTTAATAGATTTTCAATTTTATCGTTAAAGCATAAGGTTCAAAGTTGATTGGGAAAATTTGACAGTTTCGGGTAGCTTGATGTGCTGGCGGCTGTACAGTCACGAGCAAAAGTATGTATACACTTGGCTTTATTCAAAGGCGATTTTCTCCTTTATTTTTGAATGAAATTTTGTATTATTAATTAGGAACATAGTATTTTCGAACCCATAGTATATGGAAAGTGTCGTATTACAACGTCGCATTCGTTATTTCGTGAAAAAATCGCAATTTAAAGTTGCCAAGTGTTGACATATTGGTGCTCGTGAAGTCGTGACTGTACATGTATAATTCGATAAATAAAAAAAATAATAAATATCGATTTGTTACCAGGAACGTACGGTTGACTGTACATGTCATGTTTTCTTACTCTCTAGCTAGTCTAGTCAGACGTTTTTTTTCATGTTACGTCACTTATGTTTTCTCCATTAACTATGGAAAGCCCATAACACCTTTCTTATAACCGACCCTCTGACGGTCGCCTAGTTTTCCTGGTAGTTATGGAACCAGTGCACGGCCTAGAGCGAAGGGACTTACGTCAAGCGATACGCGCGCTCGTCATCTGTTTTCGTCCGTCAATTCGCAAGTCGCGTCGCGGTGACTCGGCTCTTTAGTCTAGTCAACTGAGGCCGCTCGAAGTTATCCCGCGGGATGAGTTGACTAAATAATTAATTTTATTATTTTTCCTTTGTCAACTGATCCCACTTATGGCATCCTCTAAGGGCCAGGCTCACTGGAGACGGCAGGGCAAGGGATTTTGCCACCAGCCAGCGCACACTGATAATGTCAGCGGCCTATTAGATACCATAGCATGCCGGCTGCTACCGAGACATCCCGCGCCAGGGCCAGCGCACACCAAAGAAGGCAGGGCAGGGGATTTTGCTACGGCGTGCCGGCAGCCAGCGCGGGCGTGATTGTGGTGTGATGGTGTGCGTGCACCCCTGCTTGCACTGCTTCACTCCACTTGCCTTGGCGTCCCTCTGCATAACCTCGCGTCCGTAAGCATTTGTGTATAACAAGGTCACCAGTAGTTTGCCTTGTGATCCAAAAGAACTCTCCTTTTCCACATGCAAAAATGTTGTCAAACAATGGCTATTAGGTCTCTCATAGTACGATGAATCAGAAAACATTCTCAAATCACTCAACTCACACTCGGAATCCTACTCCCGCCACAGACACTGACACCTACACACCACATCACGCGCACACACTAACACACACACCCTAATCTTGATTATCCTACATTTTATTTTTCATTTTGTTATCATTTTAATTTTGATTGTTTAACATTTCATTTTAATTGTTTAAAATTTTTAGTTTTAGGTTTTGCTCAGTGCAATTTGAGCTTTATTTCTGTTTTTAAATAATTTACGTTTTAAGATTTCTCAATATTTAATCTAGTTTTAATCGCAGAGGCGATGAATTTGGAAAAATTGATTGTGGTTGGGAACACCCAAGGCAAACGATCGCGCGGTCGTTCACCAACACGATGGACCGATCAGGTGAAGGAATCATCGTCCACTAAATTTTACGCGGTGGTAAGGGATGCGTTGGACAGAAACCGGCGGAGACGTATCATCCGCTCCAGATGTAACTCCGAAGCTGACCACGATCCTCAGACATGAGGGACCGACTACAAAGAGAGAATCTAGTTTTAGATAATCGCTTGCAATTACTCACCTACTCCTAAATAAACTGCAGTGGTAAATAGCACTATATGTCACAACTCTGATCCCCAAGATACAGGCTCCGCCTAGTTTGGGGACCGCCGTAAAGATCCAAATAATGATCGCTAAGAGCTACAGACGACGATATGTTAAGTTAATTATAAGGTAATACATGATGTAACATTGGTTCAATAAATTCAAATTCAATAATAAGTGCAGTGTCATTTTCCATTGGGAATTTCCCAAAATATCAGCGCGAGATGAAACAGAATGAAAAAAGAAACATTTAAATATTGTATACTTATTATAATTCATCATCATCATCTGCATAGCCTTACCCAACTATGTTGGGGTCGGCTTCCAGTCTAACCGTATGCAGCAATCAATCTTCAGCAAATATTATATTATAATTATAACAATGTAATACGTAATTAGAATGATTAAGTTTTGATTAGATTACAACAAAAAATGGCCTTGGTGGGATTTATAACTCGCCATTGATTTGTAAACAATGCAAAAATAAGTTTTAACTTTGAATAAAAACTTGCTAGCCAAGTTCACACGGAACATGATCGTTGGGTCATAATTATGACCACAACTAGGTACCTACCTACTAAAATACACGTTTTTCTTTAAAACAAGGGTTATAGAGGCTAAAAACGAAGTCACATTTTAGAAAGTACTATTAATTAAATACATGATAAGTAGCTTTACAAAACATTCATTTATTTAGTCTCACAACAAAATACAGAAAAGCACAGTTCACAGATTTGTCACAAAAACGAGTGTGTGCACATCCATCGCAATCACGGAGTCGATTTTCAATCAAGGATCTGCAGCTCCAGATGATTCTGAAACCTTAGTCCCAGTCTTCCGGACTTGCAGACCTACAAGGTTTCGCTGGCCCTTCACAATAACAGACAGAGGCCCCCTTCAGAAAACCACGCGAATGCTGGCATGATCCTCCAAGACGTGGGTAACAAAGGTTCATTGAACATCCATTTGCATATCCCTTCACGCAGGCGTCGTAGCATTGTCCATAACAATGATGGCTGGATTCGAAATCATAGCCGTTGCATGATAATTGGAGAGACGGTGCGATGAATAGCCCGATTAGAAGAATGACCAAGACACACGTGTTGGACATTTTGACCTTCAGAAGTCTATCTTTATAATATAATTCTTCTGTTACGTGTGAACTTCTGCTAAACGGCTGGACCAACTTTGACGAATTTTTTTCGGGTCGGACTCGGTTCGGGCACGACAACATCTGTCGAGTTTGTCCGTTTGAATTAATCTGTTTGAGTGTTACTGTGATTTTGATGCGACTGTACCACGACGAGAGGTTGTGAATGACTGGAGCTAGTAGCCGCTATCCCCCAACTTATAGTGGCGAGTAAACATGGCGATTTACAGTTACTATTATTGGATTTTCCTACTAGATTTCCTTAACGATTTTCCTGCAATTTCTAAACTCGTTTCATTTATTTGGCTTATTCTTCGATCTATTGTTAACCTGGGCTATTGTTAACCAAAGGACAAAATTTTCACGTAGCGCTGATTTTTCCAAAGCCAGATAACTTTATCGGAGAAATCCTTTTGAATTTTTGACAGTTCTTCCATACAAAAACTGACAGTCGTCAATTTTATTCCACGAATAAAATTTATCGGTCGATTGAAAAATCAGGCCATGATTTAAAAAAAACATTGTAATCGCTGTTAATGTAATTTTTTTTCTAATGGTCGTATCTTTTTTACCAGGATATATTTTTTTTGGTGCCATAGTAAAAGTTACTATTGACGATAAGATCTCTCTCAATTACCATTATTTTCAAATTAGGGCAACATGTTCCAAAAATTTGGGCCAATTAGTTGCATTGTCCTTTATACATAAATGAGCGCAATTTATTACAAAATAGGTCATTCGCTACCGTGCATTGCAAATAAAACTTTCCACAGTGAAACTTAGGTATAGCTACCTGACATAGCCGGATTACGGCGACACACTTACGATCGATACAAGAAGACATCGCTAACTTTTAATTGTTAATACTCCACCTGCATATTCCCACAACTGATAGGATACCAGCATAATATTATGTATGGATACACTCTCGGTCTTTTTCAAATGTGTCTAACTTAGATTTCAAAAGTAATTAGTTAACTGTGTTTAATGATACTTAATGATTAATAAAATAAAAATAAAACTAAATGGATTTTTTTTATAAAAAATAAAAATGAATCAACTTCAAAAAAAAAATAACACTACAAAGTGAAAATATAATTTTTATTTCGGAACTCGGTGTCTTATGTTTTGTATTTCCGTTTTTTGCCACCTACTTCCAAAATGAAAGTTATTTCTCGCCTCCTTTTTTGAAGTCGGTTAAAAAGAGTACCTAACCATTGAGTGTCTTGTCCGTTCTTCTGCATAGGTACCTACTAGACTTGACGACGCTGCTTGACACTTTGGAATTTATAGCTTCATCCTTCTGAATGACTGACTCCTTTGACAATTTAAAAGTGCCTCCTGTAAATGGTTGAAGTAAATGCATATGATAGGTTGAAATTAATAATCAAACTGTCATAATAGTACCTTATTATGAAAGTTTGATTATTAATTTCAATTTTGCTGCACATAAAAGTGATTTAATTATTGAACATTTATTGATAAGCTTGTGTATCTACATATTGGTTGAATTCCTTAAAAACTTATATCTTTTGTCCCAATTAATTCGGTAGGAAAATAATAATAATAATTATGTACAAGTAAGTACCTATATGAAAACGTAGGGGAATTAATCATAGGGAATCAAAAAATTCTTCCTTATCCATTTACCGTTTTTGCGTTTAGCACGGCAATACAATAGTTTCAATTTAAAATAAGTAAGTACTTAATGTATTTATAGTGCGACTTTTAATTAGCTGCAGTAAAATGACACTTCTTAATACTTACTCATTTTGGATTGACTTTAGAGATTATGCATGTCAAATAAGTTTCGTTTGTTACACTATTCTGTACTAGGAAAACAAGATTTGGCTGATATGACCGCGAAAAAACAAAAATAATCCAATTTTAGTCATTTATGTAACACATAAGCTGTCATTTTGCTGCAGCTTAATTAAAAGTCCGACTATAGAAGCAAGTACATTTTCTACCCATTATTTATTTATGAACGTCCTAGTTTGCTTGCTGCAAGTTGTGACAGGAAATATCGATCTTATATGCTAATGAATTTATAGTATCGCAGTTTAACGGAGGGTGTACCTACCGTACTCGATGTAGAATAATAACACTGCTAACAAATGTATCGTTTCGCGGTTTAAGTGTGAAGAGGTAACAGACCGACAGACACACTTTTGCATTTATAATATTAGATATTAGTATGGATGCGAAAGTGTGTCTGTATTAATTAAACAATTGACAGACAGACGTAGGCGCCGCATACAATTATAGGGCCCATTACACACAAGTTTTTCTTGCTGTGACAAAACTACGACTTATACGCCGTGTGTAGGCACGGTCGTCAGCGATGTAAGGATCACTATGGAAGCTTCTTCACAGGCACGTTTTTCATGGCGCGGTTTATACGCCATGTGTAGTAGGCACGGTTCGTCAGTGTTGTATGGACCACTATGGAAGCTTGTTAACGGTCACAAATTTTCCACGATGCGGTTTCCGAGGCACGGGGGTATCTTCCAGACTCCAGGCCGTTACTAAGAAATTTCTAGTGGAAAGACCCAATAACACTTAGCTCGACCTAGGAATCCAACCCAGGACCCCACGCTTAGCAGTCACGCTGGCGACCACGAGACTAACGGTCAATAGGGGCTTTACAAAAGGCCGTGTACAAAGGCCCTTAGGGTGTTACCGTGCTACTATAAAATGCTGTTCAGCCGTCTGCATTATGAATCCACCCAGTAACGTGCACGTCTGTTACTGAAGATGGACAGAAACCATTCCTAATTCCGGACTAATCGAACTGAACTATTTTAATAATTTAGTTTTTAAATTCAATGAGAGGTTTGTGGCTAAGTAGCGACAGCCGCACGGGTCGATGGATCAGGGGGCTTAAAAGGCCAATTTGGCAGAATCATAAAAGGATAACATTATGAATCATAATGGACAGTTAACTGTTAAGTTAATCGTATCAAATGCCATTGGTGAAGGATTTACAGTTATTTTTTTTTTGTCTGTGCTAAAATACCAATCAATCCAATCTAAATCCAATCCCGATCTCTTTGGTTATACCTACGTAGTACGTAGTGCATCGAAAAAAATAAAAACACGGACTGTCTTCGCGATATTATGATTCATAATGTAATCCTTTTATGATTCTGCCAAAGTGGCCTTTTTAGGCCCCCTGGTTAAGCTACGCTTGCCGCGGTTGATCTGTGGATGGGTGACCATTTTTACATACCGTGACCCCTCCGTGTCTCGGAAAGCACGTTTTAAGCCGTTGGTCCCGGCTGTCATTTGTGAATCTTTGACCGTCGTTACGGGTAGTCAGAAGATCGAAAGTCTGACAACCATTCTTACCAAGGGGTATCGTATTACCTAGTAGGTAATTGGGTTGTGGAGGTCAGATTCGCAGTCGCTCCATGTAAAATACAGCTGCATAATGTATTCAGCTGCATCCAGTTAGACTGGAAGCCGACCCCAACATAGGAAAAGGCTACACAAAGTAAGTATTGCACAATGTTATTGTTGGTGTGTGACTAAAAATATTGCGCAATATGCGGTGCAATAAAAAATATGGTGAAATAAAATATTAACTCTCTCAAACTTTTTGTAATAATTGCGCAATCTTCAATATTAACACTAAACGGTGAAAAACACTACGTTACATTTAAAATTTCACATAATTATATACGTTTATATATCACATTTCTTTATTTATTTAATATTACATTTATAAGTATATCACATTTCTTTATTTATTTACTAAGGCACCAAGTCCCAATATACAAATCACGAGTAATGTAAAATTCATTCAAATTGTGTTATTTTTTGGGTTTTATTTATTTATTAGGCTACTTATACCAATTCTGTGTTAGTGTATGTATATACTTAATAAATATAGCAATTGCAATATATTGTGCAATACAATTCACAGTGGGCGTGCCTTGTTCAAATCTAAATCAGGCTTTAGGTATTGACCGTTTATTATTTTTATGGTCTAAGGACAGTTTCCAAAAACATATGAATTGGCAAAATTAATAAGGCACTAAATAAACGTGCTAAAATCGGGTTCTCTATAGCGAACCCAATCGACTTATAAGTCGTCATCTCGATAAAGGAAGAATGAAGGAAAATACATTTATTTAGCACAAACTAAAAGACACAATACCCAGATACGTACTGACGCCAGCACATCAAGCTACCTGAAACTGTCAAATTTTCCTAATCAACTTTGAACCTTATGCTTTAGCGATAAAGTTGAAAATCTATTAAAGAAATTTTACAGATTGTAGTAACTTGGTGTGCTGACGACTGTACATCAGATAAAAAGAAATAAAAAATCAAATAAAAAGTACCTTCCTATATAGTCATAAGAGATTAGCAGGAGAACATGCGGCAAGACATGCTGCACCAACATGAGTAGTTAACGCACCAAAAGTACCTAGGGTACCTATACATATCCCGAAAAAAAATTAATCAAAATAAAAAAAACTATAATTTTATTCCTCGAAATACATCAACGATGGACCATAGAGAAGAGCATGAAGGATTCGTAATAAATGATATCGATAGTCGTTCCATTTGGTGCGTTTCAAAGTTGGTGCGTTTCGAGGAATACCTCAACACTTTGCCCGACCTGGGAATCGAACCCAAGACCTCGTGCTCAGCAATAGCACTTGCGACCACTAGACCAAGGAGGCAGTCTGTCATGAGTAATTACTGCAAAAAAAACTATATAATATTTTTTTTTTCACATAAACCTACATGGGCAATTGTGAAACGTCATGGCGTCAGATGCTAGGTGCAGAGGTAAATTGACGTATTTTAGTAGCCAATTTTTTTAACTCGTCTAAACTGGTTTAAGGAATATCTTAATTTGACAGGACTAAACTAATATTTATCTGCTGTCCTTTTCATAGTGAAATAGAAAGAAAAAGATGCACTGAACTTAAATTTAGTTTAGTTTGTGAATAAGGGAATCGGCGCCAATGAACGATAATTGTCGTCTGTGAGTTTCCCGGAGAGGGGTGGCCGATTAAAATTAACTGTTCTGTTGACTGCGGTTGGTATCGGCCTCGGTGTGGGTATCAGGCCACCTGAAGAATAGCGTGCAGCTGTGGGGGTACACGGTTACTCTCTAATTATATGCAATTACTAAATTTATTATGCACCAGTCCTTGTATTATTTATTTTTGCGTTCTTACTTTGTTTACGATTTGGTATTATTGTGGTCGAGAAGGTAATATTGTTAAATAGCTGCTTCTCACCGAGAGGAGGCCTGTGTCCCAGCTTTGGGAACATTATAGGCTGATTTTGTATGTCCTTCCCCGGGATGCAATCTATCTCTGACAAATTTGATCGAAATCCGTTCAGTGGTTTAGGAGTGACAAGGTGATAAGACAGACAGAGTTACTTTCGAATTTATAATATTAGTATGGATGATGAAACAGTAAATGTTTATCATAATATCATAACTGAATTTATAACCCAGGCCCTAGTTGCGTAATACACTTTCAATCAAAATCCGAAGATTTTGAAGGAAATTGCTAATCATTGCTTGCGGTTGAAACTTTCGTCTGGTCGACAAAGTAAATGCGCAATGAATGTTGTTGAATTTTCAAAATGAAAGGCATTACACACATAAATAGGTACGTGTTACGCAGAGAGCAGTGGTGGCCCAGAGGCAACGGCCCCGACTTACGAAATGAAGGTCGTGGGATAAAACACAGGCAGGGCTTTACTTTATATTAAATATACCTAGAAATGTTTTGGGCACAAAGTTGGCAACAAGTTGTTAAAGCGAAATAGCATTTAAAATTTTTAAATGCTATTTCGTTTTAGGTAACAACTTGTTCATTGTTACAAGTTGTAACTTGCAACGATGAACAAGTTGTCAAAGCTAATAGTAGTAACGTAGTAAATATTTATAAGAAAGAACAAAGGAAATGTCCGTCCATCGATTTTATTGGAAATAGAGAAAGGCACGACGGAACGGCAGTAGGGTGTAGTTGTGGAGTTATGTCGCAAACCATGTTCCACCTCCTATCCTGCCCTCTGTGTACCAAAACATGTAGTCAAAAGTGACCTCTGCGCTGCCACCGACGACGCCCCGTGGAAGTGGCGAAGTTTCGGGCCAACAAGATCTGAAGTACAGCCCTGCCAGCGACACGAAGAAGAATTGGAAATAGAAAACCAAGCTTTTGAATACGTAAAGCGCTTTGTCAATGGGCTGGGATTAGCTAAAGACAGTTGGCAGTAATACCTTGTGATTTTATATTATTGATCGAAGCGGAAATAAACAGTCAACCACGCACGGCCATGTCTTCATGAAGTAATAAACTGACCGATTTGAAAAAGTGCATTAAAGTAGGTATATTCGCAGGGGCCGGTCGATATGTCATGTCAATTAATAACTATAGGACGAATACATCGCAAAACTTTAAATAAATCTTTGAAACAACGCAATTTGAACCTTACTTCCAACAGAAAAAAGCTTAAAATTACAATGTTTAATATAACAAAGAATCAACTTGCAAACATAGAACGGTAGTTGAAATAAGGGAATATAGTCTGTAGAACAATCTAATAAAAATCAACACAAATGCATGGGTAAGTTTGTAAAGAAACAAAGACTGGTATTGAAGATGGACCCTGAAGTGTGGGTAACTGGACACATGGATTCCCACATTCTAAATAATGCGACGTTAATATAAGAGGAGAGGGCAGCGGAGCGGGTATTGTGTGGAGAAGTTAAAAGACAGAGAATAAAAAATTTACCTACTAACTTAACTTACCTAACTTAGTTTATCTGATGAATCGCTGACATCCGTCAAAACCAAGCTGGTAACCAAGTAAATGCAAGCTTAAAAGGAATATCTGCTAAGAATTTCTAATTTAGAGATGGCAATTATAGAGAAGAAGATATGTTACGCCAACCCGCCTAAATAAATTAAAACAGAAGTAAGAGGATGACAATTAATATACCTAAGCTTTAAAAAATATAGTTTTAAAGGTTAAATCAAACTTAAAATTGATTTCACATTAGCTTCTGCAGCAAATAACAAACCTGAAAGTCTATATCACATACAAAAGAAGTTACAAATCTAACACCCAAAGGGGAAAACCTTGTCCATGCATGTTTAATGAGCTTTCCAACCGCTACGCTCGTCACTAAGTTCCCAGTAATTACCGGTATAGGTCGTCAAATGCATTGATCGATATTATAGCCCTACTAAGCCTTCATTTTCCATGTCCACTCCGACCAGGACACACAGATAGAAATCCGCTAAACATGAAGTCAAGACGCGTTCGCTGTTTGAAGTTCTTCATCACTCTCTTTAATATCATTTGCATTGTGAGTTTGTCTATTAATATTTCTTTTTAATTCGCGTATTTAAATTATTTCTCGTTTTCCGGTGTCTGTTTTGTAGTTTTTTCCATTAATGGTGTCGTAATTTTCTTCATTGAAGGAGTCGTAAAGAAATAGTGTTTTTAATTATTTTGATGACAGTAATCATTTTAAGTACCTATTCAAGTGTCGGACTGTTAAAACAAAACTTATTTATAACGTAGCTGTTAAAATCAATGATTTCAAGGTGTTCAATATTCATATTTTGAGAAAGAGTTCTACTTTACTGCGAATGTAAAAACATACGTGACGGTTCATTCAAAATCTTGTAACAGTTCTGAAATATTTATCTCGTTTTATAGGGTTGCCAAATAAATAGTTATAAATAAGCCAAATTAACGTTAGGATAGCAGTAAGTAAAAAATGTATATATTGTAAGTAGCAACGTTTATATTTACAAAGTGTTGTTGTCAAACAGTTGTTTGGGTTGATCCTGATGGCAATATGCGTGATCAACTTACGGGACAACACGCCAGATTCGGAGCCTACCTTGTCTCGGGGATTGACGTCATTCCTCCTCACCTTGAGCATAGCCCTGGTGGTAACAGATGTCTTGGGCTGCATTGGAGCTTTGAGGGAACATGTCAAGCTCCTCTATGTGGTAAGTGCGCCATTTTTGTTTTCGGCAGCTTTTGAAAGCGCGCGTAACATTGACAGTTCATGGAAGACTGCAAATGGGGGTGTTGTGGAGTTTGAAATAGGGTTCGAAATAATTGTAGTGAATTAAATCTTTGTGATTAATAAAAAATTTAAAACTATTAATTCTACATAATAGTTGTAGTTGCACTTTATTGCATTTGCAAGTTATTGCACTTGCGAATATCTAATAAATACTGGATCAACTGATTAGCAAAATGATAATTGAAGTGTTCGCGAATTTAAAAAAAAGCTAAGCTCAGTCATGATTCCAATAGATAATATTTTCTGCAAGTGAGAAATTGTTTTTAGGCGGAAAATAAGTTTTTTTTTTATGGAAGCTCAACAAAAGCTATGTATTTAATTGTAAGCAATCGTGGAGGTTCTTACCAGTTTTTTTGCAATCGAAATCTACGGTTTGTAGTGTTCTTACTGACATAACCATTGCTAATTCAAGTGTCATACAAGAATTTGTCGCGCTTTCTCCAGAATAAACCCTCTGTTGACCATAGATGAAATTATCCTCCTTAACCAAGTATGTTTGCGAAGCTCAACGCGCTCGTGGACGCCAACCCTGGAAAGGACTTATTGCCGATGAACTGGGGTTATTGGTAAAATATTCACAACCTCTTAAGAGGTCATTGTACTCATCATTATGAACAACTTTTACTATGGGACTAAACCTGAAATCGCGAAAAAAAATCAGCTGTTCTCTACATTTATGTTCGTATAGCTCGTCAAAATGTAGGGAACAGCTGATTGGGCGCCGCCCCCTCCACACGTTCAAGATACAGAAACCCGACAGCAAAGTAACCCACCAGACACAACACCCGTCTGGTCGGAGGATACTCCCTTTTCTGTGGAGTATGAGGAACTTTATACACTGTTCCTCATACCTCAATTTTGGTATATATTGACGATATACAGTCTATAGACCCTGAATATGAACGTTAGCCCAGCCTTCGTGCAAATAGTATAATTATGTAGATTATTTTCTGTAAAATAATTTATTTTCAGCATGCATCTTTCTTCATATTCTTGGTGGCTCTGGAACTGGTGGTGGGTGTGGGTGGGGCGGTACTCAGTTCGTGGATAGGGCCAGGCAGTGAGCTGCGAGTACAGTTCTACAAGAACACCACCATCGAAGATGAGACCGCCAGATACCACGCCTTTTGGGATAAGGTGCAGTATGAAGTGAGTTTGACCCATTGCTCTGATCATTTACCTTTTCTTTAGTTTAGATGCTCCCTTAATTGAGGAAGAGAACGCCTTAAACCTTTGAAATGACGTGAGTTTTACCACCTTAATCTTAGTGTCTCAGTGTGCGGAGCCATTGTTCCCTAAGTTCCCTTCCTAAAGTTTTGTTTAGATCTATTTTGGAATTCAGCACACACTTTATTGGGAGATCAACGTACCAAAATAAAAGATTAGCTTAAAAGTACAATTTTAAAGGCCGTCCGTTGCCTGTCGCCACCGACGGAAGCGTTTTCTTAGTTACTTAGAAACCGGTAAGAGTGTCACTGCGGTCTGTAATTGCGATTGCTTTACCGCTGCGGTCTGCGGTCGCGATCGCCTTCAGAATTGTACCTTAATTATAGTTTAACGGGGTCGCTGCCGCTGGTGATAAAATCGCTATTAAATTCTGATTTCTGTTAAAAAATCTACGTTAAAGTAAACAGGGATTCATTCCTTTCAATCCTTAATTTCTTCCACCCAGAATCAATGCTGCGGCGTGGACGGCCCTCAAGACTACTCCATCATCCACCGTGACATCCCCCCTTCCTGCTGCGCACGCGCACACCCCCTGCGCGAGGGCGGCGCTCGACGTCACTTGCACTCCAGCTGCCTGTCCGACCGGACGTATTACATGCGAGGCTGCGAGGAAGCTCTACGCATCAAAAAAACTTTCAAAGGAAACATTTTCATATCAACCGGAGTCGTTTTTGTTCTTGTAGAGGTAATTTGTTTTTTTTAAATAGATTTTCGTTGTTTTAAATTGCATAAATTAACAAATATATCTTACCTCTCAGATACTCTGCATCGTGTTGGCTCTGGGGATGGCTCGGGCGGTGTGGTCGGATCGTCGGAAGCTACAGGCAAACTTACAGGCGCATTTTGAATCTTAATATGAAAGTAGTAGCACCCTCCAGCTAGAGGCTTTGCACACTCAAGCACACTGATCATCGCCACGATATAGAAGTAACTATAATAACTAGTCATATCAAATTCAGTATTATAGTCGTTTATTTTTATATTAGTATTATATTGTACTAGCTTCTGCCCGCGACTTCGTTCGCGTGAACTTTCATTTTCATTTTTCCCCCCATTCACCCGCTTAGGGGTGAAATTTCGAAAAACCCGTTCTTGGTGGATACCTACTCTTCACAAAGAACACACCCTCCAAATTTCATGTCTCTAGAACCAGCGATTTAGGCTGTGCGTTGATAAATCAGTCAGGAGTTTGAATTTGAATAATATAAATATAATTAATAGATACCGTTATAAGTTTAGTATTATTTATACAGTAAATAAATAACTATTAAAAGTTAAACGCATACTTGGAAGGCAGGGCTATCTCTGCCCTCTAAGTATGCGTTTAACTTTTAATATTTATAACTCAGCTCTATGGCTTGATTGATTAATTTTAAAGTTCTTTATAATTTTTTTGCTATAGTACATTTCGACACATTTAAAAAATTTTAATAATAATAATTAATAATTCATATTCATGAAAATCTTGAAAACTGTATTTGGAATCATAATAGAATTACAATCACTTAAATAAGATACCTAATCTAATTAAGTCAAAAAGACAATTTCATTTAATTACTTTAAGTTTTAGTCAGATAATTAAAATAGGTAGGTAAGGTATTAAGTTAAGTATAAGTTAAAAGTTTTAGTCAACTGTAGTTACTAACTTAAGTCATTGGAAATCATAGTTTTGAAGGCGTGCATAACTTTTGGATTGAATGTTGTTAACTTTTGGATTGAATGTTGTTGCAAGTTCTATAATTATTTAGAAATTCTAATTTTATCGCCAATAAAAATTCAGCCGTCCCATACGTTTGGTCGAGTAGGTATTGAAGTTTTCTATTGGACAGTTGATAAATTTTTCGCGATTACGATATTGGTCCCATGGAGAAAGTAGTTCAGTTTGAAGGTCTGTACCATACCCTTAAATTTGACTGGTCTTTGAAAACTAACCCTGCTTATACATTCCGGAATGCTGTAATATGCTAATATGAGTGGTACAATAGTCTAGTCATTTTGTTTTGAGTCGATTTAGCTATAATCTGTGATAATAATAGTAGTGAAAAATCAGCTGTGGCTATCAATAATAGAAGCCGTCGGACCAATGATTTGTAGTTTGTAAATAAGCCTTTTCCAATGTGTGAAATACACGCATTATTGTAATAATCACGAATGAATTAAGGCCCCATTGCACCACTAATCGCTAAATATATTTAGTGCTAAACGTATTTAAAACATCATTCTGTCTCTGTCGTGTCGAGCAAGTGGGCCTGAGAGTATTGCCATTATTTAAGTGTGACTTAATTATTTTGTTTTTATTTTTAAATGTGCCTTAATTAATATAGTAATTAAGTAAAACTACAGTATGTAAATTAACGAACTGACTGCGTAAAATAAAAATAAAACTTTTTGAAAGATACGATTGTTGGGATAAAAATTATAATAAAATATCAACTGTATACAAACTCAAAAACTCATACAATTTTATAAAGGCAAATTATTATTACATAAGTTCAAAAGTTAATCGTTAATCGACGTACTGTAACTGTAACTAAGTAATGTATTTACTTTAAAAATATTAATTAAATTATTTAATAAAAATAAGTACGGGAATATTAAAAAAATGGTAAAAACTTGAAAAGCCAAAACGACTTATTTAAAGGTAGAATAAAATATCTGTTTTAATTAAAAATATTATTTTTCCTCCTAAGACTTCCATGTCCACTGGAGGTGACAATGAGTGAAATTAATAGATTTTAGAACAGTTTTAAAACTGACCTTAATTTTAATATACACTGAACATTTTTATCGTCTTACTATGAGGGGAATTTAGTTCCTCGGAATCTTTTTTTTAATGAATCCGATCTAAGCTTTTTAATAAACTAAAATGTGTTCAGATTACCACCCTTAAGTGTTGTAAGTAAACAAGGTGGAGACAATACGACAATAAATTAAACTTCGTATAATACAATGACATTCCTGCACCCTAATTCCGTAACACATTATCAATCTCAATCTGAAACATTTTGAAAGATATTGCTAATCCATTGCTTCATAGGTTTTAAAATTGTGTCTGCTACACAACGTAAGAATGTTGTTGAACTGTCAAAACGAAACCCATAGCTACTGATAGTGTGTTATTTACCGCGCTGGTCCGCCTACAAAAATTCAACCAAATAAATATCCAATAGTCTAGCCACTATTAGTCAAATATTGGAAAAATAATTATTAGTGGTGAGCCGACTATGGGAGTAGGGTCATCAGGACTACCTATTTAATTTTTTTAGAAAATACACTTTTTAGGGTTCCGTACCCAAAGGGATATTACTAAGACTCTCTGTGCGTCTGTCCGTCTGTCACCAGGCTGTATCTCATGAACCATGATAGCTACTCAGTTTGAAACTTTCACAGATTTATTTCTGTTGCTGCCATAACAACAAATACTAAAAACAGAATAAAATAAATATTTAAGGGCTCCCATACAACAATTATGTGTCTTTTTCGGCGTTTTTTCCTTGTGGTACGGAACCCTTCGCGTGCGAGTCCGACTCACACTTGGCCAGTTTTAATTTTAATGCTACGATTGTAGCATTGTACGCAGCCTGGGACTGGCCTATGTCCAGCACTAGACTGCGATACGCTGAGTTGATAAATTGATTGACCGCAAATTGGCTAACGTAAGGTAACATGTAGGTAAAGCGACGATTTTCGAAGAGTGGGTGGTAGCAGCTGGATGAGAGTTACCGAAAATCGAGTTGAGTGGCGTGCAACACGAAAGGCTTTGTCCAGCAGTAGACTGCTGTAGGCTGATATAATGATTAACTGGTTCAACTCTGTAAGACAATAAAAATGGCACGTCGTATATGCACAACTTTTTGTATTGTCACTAGGGTTAATATCGTGTATAATTATTTTAATGTTAATTATATTGAAGGCAAATGATGTAAGGGTACAATAAACTTTATAGCGCCGTAGTGTCTTATTCCCTTTATGAGGATGAACTTTAGAATGCTTAAAATGTAGACCTTTTAAATTTTGCCAGGTTATTGCTTGTTCCTAGGTATGCAGAACACAGTCAAGTCTTGTAACAAAATTCGTTCCCGTTTCATACGTTACACAGATCTATAAAAAAAAAAAACTAAAATAAAAATTAAATACAATCCTTCAAGCACTTAAATAATTTAAAATAATTAAATTTTGTAAAGTTGTATCAGTCTTTATTTAGAATTTTAGAAGAAGAAGAGGTGTGGGACACGAAAGATATTTTTTTTTTGCGCGCGAACGAACCGTAGGCGACGCGAGACCACATGCCACTGGCAGTGCGCGGGACGCGGGCGGCGCGGGACGCGGTGGCTCGGCGGCGCGGCGTGGCGAGGCCGACCGAGAACGAACGAAGCACACCGGATTACCACGAGAGCGCGAGTATTTGAACGTTCGCCTTATAATTTCTTTTTTTCTCAATAACGGTGTATTTTTATGTGGTTTCAAAATTGGGATGAAAAATAAATTACTTAAATAACTTTTTTAAAATTATTATTTACTTTAGTTTGTAAAACTATTTTTGGCAACGTTATTGCTATACAGTAGTGTATGGTTTCTATAAAATAATTACTTTGGTAAGAGTTTAAAACTCGCTAGATATAAAAGGAATAGATTTAACTAAAAATAAGGTTGTATAAGATTCTGGACTTGTAAGTGGCCATCATGTCAATTACACCGTAGATGCTTTGCGTGTTTTCACGCCTTTTCCGAATTCATTTGCCTTAATAACTTAAGATTACATATAAGGCATTAGAAGATAATTTTGGTACAGGCTGTTTCCAAATACGCATAACATACTAGGTATATTTTTTGGAAACATCCTGTGTTATTTGTGTACGTTTGTCAATGACAACATTAGTAATTAGGTACTTACTTACCAGTAAGTAAATGGTATTAACTTAAGTAGGTATAATTATGACATATTAAAAAAAAATGTAAGTTGCGTTTCTCCCGCGTTTTAAAATGGAAATTACGGGGAATTGGTAGTTCGAAATTTTTATAATTAGGCGTAAGACAAAGAGCCTTTATCATTGGTTGGTAAAGTTTGTATATATTACAATTCTGGCAAGTTTCGAGGTAATTCTGTATTGTATATTATTTTCCTGATTCTCATAGTTTCAATTACTTCATATGCATGGAAACCGTAAGACTCATCTAAGCCATATTAAAAAATAATAAGCTGAAGAGCTGAAGAGATTTTTTGTTTGTTTATTTGGTTGAACGCGCTAATCTCAGGAACTACTGGTTCGAATTGAAAAAGTATTTTTGTGTTGGATAGTCCATTTATCGAGAAAGGCTATAGGCTATATAACATCATGCTACGACCAACAGGAACGGAGCATCAATGAAAAATGTGGCAAAAACGGGATAAATTATTCCTTTTGAGCAGTGCCGTAACTAGGGCGGTGCCAGCGGTGCCCAGGCACAGGGCGCAGACCCTGGAGGGGCGCAGAAATGACCAGACCTGGGCCACTAACAATACCTATTATTTATTTATTTATTCGCGTCGTCCGCGTATATTCTTCTTACAAATAAAAAATAATTATCAATATTAAAGACGATGAGATCGTACCTAATATTAATCGTAAAAGTTTGTGAAGAACTTAGTTTTTGGATGATAGATTTATTTTTATAGACAATCCATTTTACTGTCACAACCGGTTATGATTGGAAAATATTTCAAGGGCGCGGTTACCCCAGGACCCGACGGCTTGCCAGGTAAAGCCTGGGTCCTGGCCTCGAGGGCTCTCGGGCCTCGACTGCAGGCGCTCTTAAGCGCATGTTTGGAGAGAGGCCAGTTTTCACTCCGTTGGAAGACGGGGAAGCTGGTCCTCATTCGGAAGCCAGGGCGCCCTGCGGACTCTCCGTCCGCATACCGGCCCAGAGTGCTGCTCGACGAGGTCGGCAAGCTCTTTGAGAGAGTGATTGCGGGCCGCCTCGTCGGGCACCTGGTGAGGACGGGGCCGGATCTTGCGGACAGCCAGTTTGGCTTCCGCAAGGGGCGCTCGACGGTGGACGCCATCATGCGCGTGAGAGCCTTCACGACGGGGGACGCGGTGTCTCGGGGTGGGGTCGTCGTGGCGGTGTCACTCGACATCGCCAACGCGTTTAACACCCTGCCCTGGAGCTGCATTGTGGAGGCACTCCGGTATCACCGGGTGCCGACCTACGACCTAGGGGTTCACATCGACGTCGAGACGACGATAAATAGGGTTTCGTCCTCGACAGCTGGCCGGTGGAACTTTGTCGAGCACTTGCGACGTTTGGCCCCCAAACTGGAACGGGCCGGGGCCGCCTTCAAGCGGCTCTTGTCCAACCTGAGGGGGACAAACGCCTCCTGCCGGAGGCTTTACGAGGGGGTCGTGTGGTCCATGGCCCTATACGGGGCCCCGGTGTGGGCGCGTTCACTGCGGCGGAACGCGCCCCAGAAGGTGGTAGCCGGCTTATTCGGGGCTACCGCACGATCTCGGGCGAGGCGGCAAGCCTCCTTGCCGGACTGCCGCCATGGGATCTGGAGGCGATAGTCCTCGCGCGCCCATATGAATGGCGCGCGGAGGCACTACGCCGGGGGGGAAATCCGCTTCCACGGCAAATCGCTGTGGAGCGGACGGATCTCCGGCGTGATCTCATGGCGACATGGAAAGAGCGACTGTCGCAACCCACCACAGGGCACGCTGCGATAGCGGCGATAAGACCCCTCTTTGTGGAGTGGCTAGAGAGGGACCACGGCGCCCTCACCTACCGCCTGACGCAGGTCCTCACCGGACACGGAAGTTTCGGGAGGTTCCTGCACATCATCAAGCGGGAGGAAACACCCGGGTGTCACCATTGCTAGGATCGCCCAGAGGACACGGTGGAGGTCTGCCCCGCTTGGGCGGAGCACCGCCGTGTCCTCGTAGAGGCGATCGGCAGCGGCGGCGACCTCTCGCGTCCGGCCTTGGTGCAAGCCATGGTCCGGGGCGAGAGGCAGTCACCTCCTTCTGCAAAGCAGTCATGCTAGCAAAGGAGGTGGCGGGACGGCTCAGGGAGAGAGCCTCCCGTACCAGCCGCCGCGGGAGACGCTCTGGGCGTCGGGAGCCGTGTGACGACTCCCGGCCTCCATAGGCGCGGGCCTGCGGGCGGAGAGTAATGGGTAGCTCACCGTCCGATCAGAACCAGGCCCATGCCGGACGGTGCGTACGTGTTCCAAGTGCGCCACAAAGAGATGTCAGCATCGAGGAAGAGGCCCCTTAGGACCGAAGCCTGCCGGGTCAGCGGAATTGTCCCAAAGGGTTACCGCTGGCCCGGAACATAAAGAGCTAAGGAAGGAACACGGGTGGGTTTTAGTCAGTAAGAGTCTGACACTCCCTTCCGCTCCACCCAGAGCGGGAGGGGGGTCATTTGATGATTTCCCAAACGCAAAAAAAAAAAAGGCGCGCTTATAGCAGCTCGCACCGGGCGCATAAAAGGCTAATTACGGCACTGCTTTTGAGAGCTTCCGTTGCGTACGCTGCGTAAACAGTTAAAGTTACGCAAAAATAATGTATGTTGGAATTGTTCCCATTTAAAAGTTCTATAAAATGTCCGCGGCAGCATGTCTATCTTTTAAGGCTGACTCACTATACATGATTATTCTACTTATGAATAAAGACTTTTTCGTTTTCGTTAAAGACAAAAAAAAAAAAAAAATCCCCTATGCATAAAATATGCTATGTTTTCCTGGGTTTGGTACGCTACAATGACGGTCTTTTTTTTTTTGAGCAAGCGGTGTGAAATTTTTTTTTTTATTAGTCACCTGTTTTTCCCGAAGGCTAGGGTTTTTGTTGCCTTTTCAATGTTCCAAAATCAGAAATAAACTCTTCTTGCCTTTATTGTAAATATGCACCATGTAAATAGCTCTTTTTTTATTCCTTGCCAATTAAATTTTTTTTTCTGCCTTATTTAGCGATTAGGGTAACATTTAGCCCTCGGAGGGGTAGGGCGTGGTAGTTCTAAGATAGCGACTAGATTTAAGAAGTAGTGTTTTAGTATTTAAGGACCAATGAAGACGTCCATAGTATTAAGTGCGCACTATAGGGACCTAAGGATATTAGTATTAGTTCTAGGTATAATTACAGTATTATGTAGATAAGTAATAACTTTTGTAGCACTGTGTGACCTAAACTCGCACTTAAGGCACGCTTAAATGTGACTTAATTAGTCCATTTACACACAGAAAAGCGTGACATAAGTGCGGGCTTAGGTCACACGAGCTATAAAATAGTATACGATACGTGTGACTTAAGAAAACACCGTGCAATAATGGATTACTTAAGTCACACATATCGTTATGTACAGACGCCAGCACACGAAGCTACTACAATCTGTCAGATTTCTTTAATAGATTTTCGACTTTATTGCTAAAGCATAAGGTTCAAGGTTGATTGGGAAAATCTGACAGTTTCGGGTAGGTTGATGTGCTGGCGTCTATACTTACTATTAATATATTGTACGCTAAAAAATTGTACTTAACTTTATTAGTATTAGGTATATTATTCTAAAATGAACAAAGTACCCACTTAGCAGAGTGTGCAACTAAAATTAAGATCAATAAATGGAGAAGAATTTTGTGTTAATTTATAGGAATAGAAAATTCATATAAATTAACACAAAATTCTTCATCTGTCATCAAATATTTTCAAAATCTGTCATCAAATATTTTTTCGCACAATTTCCTAGATCAGCCTCTAGTGTAGTATAGTAGGTATAGTTATAGTCTTCATTATATATTTAATTATTAGGATTTTAAATATATTATATCTGGATTGTTTTTATATTTGGTTTGGATTTTTTATACTTAACTTTATCTTAATCTTTTGGCCGGTCGTGTGCAAGTTTGTAAGTAAACTGTAGGGGTGATAAGACGAAGCGGATCTTACCTCTGTTTTTATGACAATACCCAAGTAATATTTTTGTATATCCTGGCTATATGTTTCTTAATACAAAAAAGACACAGAAACATTGAAATACGTGCTTTCGAAAAATCATTACCTAAATATAATTATAATAAAGAATTAAAAAAGTGCATTTTTGTGCGTTTTTCATACGGGGATAATCGTCGGTTGATGTCTCAACCCTCAACACTTAAAATTGTCTAAGGGGCCTGTGCGAGTTGGCTTTGGCCCCTCGTACGCCTTCCAAAGGTCTGGAGCCCCGGGGTGCCGAGATAATTATGTCAAAGGATGACAAAAATCTTATCGTGCCTTCTTTTATTCTAAATTATATTTCAAATCAAGTCCAATAATAATTGTCTCCCTTTCAGTCAATAATAAACACATAGAATAGGTAAGTAAACCACTTGTGACTACTTTCAAAATGAATCGAAAGTAGATTTAAGATTTCATTCATGTAGATAAGTCTGTAGGTATATTCCTAAAGTGTGTTTTCTTTACTGTTTCTAATTTGGTAAACAAACATGGTGTAAGAATCGAGAACTGGAGTTACCGACATAGCTTGCAGGGTAAGCAAGCAGAAGTGGCAGTGGGCTGGCAATGTTTGTCGAAGGACCGATGGCCGGTGGAGCAGATGAGTCCCAGCCACTGTCGATCCAACTACCTGAGGATGGACCGACGGTAGCTGGGACAGGCTGGATGTGGAAGGCGTAGGACAAGGTGTTGTGGCGCAGCCAGGGAGAGGCCAGCCGTGAAATGCGATGGACTGAGTCGATTCACTAACATTTCGATTTCGCACAAGTAAGGCATCTGTTTTCTAATGGTTAATTCGAAGCTACTTTGAATAAGGTACCTAATTTATACCTACCTACCGTGTGTCTGTATCTGAACTATATAATGTATAATTAATGCTAAAACTCGTGATTTTCGCACCGTGTTAGTTTAGCAAATAAGACTAAGGAAAACCACACTACTTATATCATTTAGTAATAGTTAATCATGCTAAAAAGTGGCACTAGGTTTAAGGCACTCAATGTGATCGTCATGTGGTCTTGTAACCTTTTGTATTTTGGCATTGTGTGTGCGAAATTAATTACATGTTGTATCTATAATGGAAACTTTGGAAATTGATGTTTACAGTGTTTGTCAAATGTATTGTTAATAAAATGTTTTTCACTGCGATGTGAATTTTTATTTAAATACAAGGTTTAATTCTAACCCGAGGGCCACGAAATGCGACGCTCCAAGCGAATTCGCTTTGCGCTGAAAGCGTCAGCGTCGAGCGTCAAAAACAAATGTATGACTATTATCTACAAGGCCACAAAGTAGCGCTGCAAGTAGCAGCGGAATTTGCTGCTTTTATGAGCATCGAAAACAATTGTGTGAGAAAATTTTACAGCGACATTTTCACTTGTAATGTCGACGCGTGCTCACTCTGTACTCACAGAGCATGTAACCTTTTTCTGTACTGAACTGATTCATCCCCCCACCGACGTACACGCTACAGGCGAATACTTTAAGTTCGTGGCCTTGCTTTTGACGTTTAGAAATGACGCTTGTAGCGAATTGACGCCTCAAGCGTGGCGTTATTTTCGTGGCCGAGGCATAAGGCTTGCGGACGGCAAGCTGCCCATTGCTTGCCGTTCAGGTAAGGACCAGGCCCAGGTCGACGGCGCGTTGTGTTCCACGCGCGCCTCAAAGAGATGTCAGCACTAACTAACGGGGTCCGCTAGGGCCGATGCCTGGCAGGGTCGCGGGTTGTTCGAAAAAGATACCTACCGTAGCAACGGCAACTGAAGGAACACGGGTGGGTTTTAGTCAGTAAAAGTCTGACGCCCTCCCGCTCCGCTCAGAGCGGGAGAAGTTATTTGATAATTTCCCACCCAAAAAAAAAGGCGTGAGTTTATGTAGGTATGTATGAATATAACATAGGAAAGATGGCCGAGTGCCCAATGAGTTCTCAAAGAAAATTCCTGTAAAATGATGCTGGTTTTTTACAAAATAAAACTATACAATATGGAACACAGATACTTTATTTTAAGAAAATCTATTACAACATTTATTTAACACTAATAGACTTTTATAATAAGTAATAATATTGCCATTTAGTTGAATTAACTACTGAACTTGGGTTTTCGTAATAAATGTGGATACAGTAAGTATGTTTTATTTTATTTTTTAAGTATTGTTGGTGCTCGGGCTCTGTCCCTAGCTGAAAACTATTTTTGGACCAGCATCCCAATTTCATTCACAATCCGAAGGATTTTGCAAAGTGTCAACTTTGCCCGGGTATCGAACCCAAGACAGAAGCAAGCAGCAGAAGCGCTTGAAATGAAAGACTTCTGTCTGTGTAAAGTCTCTCAATCTTGAACTGTAATCCCAATGTCTGTTGGCAAATCCATGTAAAGGCTCCTACAAACAGGCGCGACACGTGATATAATCGCGCGCGACACAAAGGCGATAAGTTGTCTCATCCTTTTATTCTCTACGATGAAGAAAGCAATGTACAGCGAAACTGAAGTGGGGGCTATGACTTCCCAGTCGCCGCCGGTGGCGACTGGGAATTTTTATTCCCATTTGCCTCCGGTGGCAATCCCCGCGGGGGCGACTGGGAACATACGTCTTTGCGCGACTTGCGGTGCAAATGTGTCGCGCGCGATTTTATCGCGTGTCGCGCCTGCTTGAAGAAGCCTTTAAACATTGTTTGCAAGTTCAGTAATTAAATTCGAAATCGAAGGAACGTTTACAAGAAAGTAAAAACTTAACATCTAGATTTTTTTTTTTTACTTTCGAGGAATGAATTTTCTAATGAATTTAAAATTATGGTGGGATAAATATTCACAATTTATAGCACTTACGAAATAATGTTAATAAATTAATGACTAGTAAAGCATTTTCAATACTTACAGACTGGTGGTTAAACTTAATCAATTAAAATGCCTAATTTTACAAACATCGATATTTTTTTTAAGTAATATTTAGGTTTTTTTTTCTTGTGTTTTGTACCGCTAGTGGCTCTGATTTTCTATTAAAATAATTTAGTCACGCGTATGACGGCTTATGACACAATAGGGCGACTCTTGCGCTTGCGCACACATTTTCGAGGAATCAGTGTCCCCACCCACCCTTCCACCCGTCTTAGAGAAATAATTCGTACTTTTACCCCCTGCCTGCTTTTACCCTGAATGACTACTGACGTATTCCCATGTCACTCGTACGTAGGTAAGTTTAATTAAAACCGGTTCCATGAATTTTTTTTTCTTTTAAATTTTGATTTCAGTTGAATTCATGTGAATTACGTATAATTTATTTCATTATTAAGTAATACTCTCAAAACGGTAAAGGACAACATCGTGTGGAAACCGTCATGATAATTCATCATCATCATCATCATTTCAGCCGAAAGACGTCCACTGCTGGACATAGGCCTCCCCAAGCACCTCCACTTCGACCGGTTCTGCGCTTCTCGCATCCAAATAATGATAATTACATAATATCAATTCAATTAGTGTGAATTACGTGAGTAACGTACGATTTACTTTGTGTAATCTATTTCATTATCAAAACGGTGAACGAAAACACCGTAACATGGCATGTCTTAGAACCAAAAATTCGAACACATGTGACATCTACCAACCCGCACTGGGCCCGCGCGGTGGATTATGGCCCACTCCATCTTACCGAGAGGAGGCCTGTGTCCCAGCAGTGGGAACATTTAAGGCTGATTATGACGTGACTAACTCTTTATCGTGTTTTGTTTATCCGAAATTATAATATATTAACATTTTATAATGTTTAAAATTGAGCGATTCTATTAGACTATTTAAAGTTCGTGTTTTTATTAAATAGTTTCATTGTTATTATATTTATCAATCAGTTGTTTTAAATTAATTTACAGTACAATTGTGTACTTAATGGTGTTGCCCAAAAGCCATACAATATTTTAATGTCATAAATTTTTCAGAAGTTCAATAAATGAACGATATGATAAGGTACGTTACGAATGATATGTTAATTATTATTACAGCTTTGGTTTCAATAAGAAAACTAACATCTACTTTACATAATGGCGGTTCAAACGAATTTTCAAAAAAATAAAAATAAAAAGGTATTTTTTATTTTATAGAGAGCTTTGCTAAGGCTACATCATAAATTCAAATTATTAATAATAATACTTAGTATTCAGAATATTATCATTAATAAAATTGCGTTTTCAAGCAGCGCTCAATAAATGATACCCGTCATTCCAATTTAATAAGTTGGATACAGTTGTTATCTGAGCTTTTTAAAATAAATATTTTTTATTTTACATATCTCGGGACCCCATGGTCCGGACCCGGTCCTTTGGAAGGCGTACGAGGGGCCGAAGCCAGCTCGCAGAGGCCCCTTAGGAAATTTTAATGAAATGCGGCACCAACCGACGATTATCCCTGTATGCACTATGCAAGTGCACCCAAGGATAACCCCCGGTTGGTGTAAATACGTATTATTATTATGTTCAAAATTCTGGATAAAAATAATATTTTTATAAATAAATTATCATCATAAATGTTTGCACGAAAACCCGCCATTACAATATAAATTCTATTCAATTTTATTCAAACGTCATATTTCCGACGTCAAATTGACAACTTGTCGTCAGACGTCACACTGTATGATTGACGTCACCACAAGAATTGACATTCTGACTATACTTAAATAAATAACTTAAATTAACTTATAAGTATTGTGCATTGCATAATTATGAAATTATACTCTGTAGCTGTGGTGTGTCTATGGTGTAGAATTAAGCGGTCTCCCGGCTCTTTCCATGGGTTTTTATGGAGTGTGCTAACCATAGAGCTAGCACGATGCCTGCAACCTGGAATAGTAAGAAAACACAATTTTATGCATATTTTTTGTTGTATTTTGGAGTTCACAATCGTTTCCATGACTTTATAAAACCAACTCTTTATCTCTTTCTTTTCTCTTTTTTTCTCTCTATATCTTTCTTTTTTTACTCTTTTTTTTCTTCATTTATTTATGTCTGTAATTTATATGGTGTACATATTAAAGAGTACTTATTCTATTCTTTCAGAATTATGTTAGCAAAAAAAAGAGACGAGCTGTTTTTTTTATAAATTTTGTCAGTAGCATACTTTTGATAAACAAATTTGTCATCAGAGCTCCTTTGTTCTAAGAATAATCCATTACTAGCTGCGGCTGCGCCCCGCGGTTTCACCTGCATAGGTCTCGATGCCGTGGGAATATCGAGATGAAAAGTATCCTATGTCCTAATCCAGGTCATACCATGGTTTACCCAGGTGCCAAATTCCATTCCATTAGCGTGAAAGCGTAACTAACAAATATACTTCTAAAAAAATTTTATATTTTCTCTTTACTTATAATAATTTTAGTTTAGAAAAAATCGACCAAGTGCGAGTCGGACTCGCACACGAAGGGTTCCGTACCACAAGGCATAAAACGCCGAAAAAAACGTTTCTTTTATACCCATTCAAATTTTAATTTTATTTTATTTTTATTATTTGTTGTTATAGCGGCAACAGAAATACATCATCTGTGAAAATTTCAACTGTCACACACAGACAGCTTGGTGACAGACAGATAGAGAGATGGAGAGTGGAGTCTTAGTAATAGGGTCTCGTTTTACCCTTCGGGTACGGAACCCTAAAAAGTACCTAAATACACTAGCTACCTATAAAAAATACAGTAAATTACTAAGTTTACTTTCGTTGTATGAGAATCTTACTTTACTAGGAACGTAATTCCTTGCCTAAATTACCTAAGGCAAGTTTTTCAGGTTACCTAGAAAATAGTCTATCAACGAACTAGATCTTTCGACCCTTTAAATATTCTTTTACGATACCTAGGCATGTAAGGAGGTCATCTAGATTGGCGTACCGTTCAATAAAGTGAGGCCGTTAAAACCCTGAGTCTCGGTTACAGATCTGAGATTGTGGCATTAAATTCTGGTATAGCGTGACCCCTGTGACGTCAGGAGAGGTACCAAGGGTCGAAAACTCGTTTACATACTGTAACTGTTTTTAGGCAAATACTAACTCACCCTAATATTATAAAGGCGAAAGTTTGTGAGTGTGTGTGTGTTTATATGTTTGTTACTTCTTCACGCTCAAACGGCTGGACCAATTTTGATAAAATTTTGTATGTAGGTAGCTGACACCCTGGATTAACATATAGGCTACTTTTTATCCCGATTTTCTCACGGGATTGACACTTATGCGGGTGAAACTGAGGGACGCAGCTAGTTTAAAGTAATCTCAGGAACTAATTATGGTCAGACAAGAGCCCTTACGAGTACTTCCTGGAGTTGTGTTGAGAAATAGAAATAGAAATAGAAATACTCTTTATTATGTACACCAAATAAATTACAGACATAAAAATAGAAACTGTACATAGGGTGACACAATGGGCGGTCTGCGGTGGGCGGTGGTGGACTGGGAATTGAAAAACCAGTTCGACCTAGTGAGTTAGTTTTCGAAGTCGAACAAAACTAATAACATCTTTCTACATCAATGCCTACAACCACAATCATATACAGAAAAATACAGAGGTCCTCTTCAGTTTCAGTAAAGGTACTATTTGGAACCGAGCTGCCAACTGCATGCCGGACACGAGCCAGACACGAGCGAGGCATGAGCCGCTGCACGTGCTGTCGGCAGTTGCAGTTGGTAGTTCGGTTCCAAATAGTACCTTTAGGGTAACATATTAAGTGTGTGTGTCTTTATAAAATAACTGTCATATAAACTGCTAGAGTCTAGAAGGCCAATCCTCGTAATCTAAAACGTTCAAAATCTAGTCGTAGTCTCATCTCATCATCATTTGTATGTCAATATTGGCAAAGCATAGCGCACTACCAATTTTTAAGATCTATGTATGAAATTACCTATGTTTTACAAATAAATTATTCTATTCTATTCTATTCATCTCGGCGACAAACTAATGTCAAAAACTTGTCAAAATGTAGGAAAATTACAGGTATTTTTGACAGATTGAGACTGAGATCAGAATGTGAACGTTCTTAAAATTACGAGAATTGCCCCTCAGATCTGAAACTTTGGTCTTTCCTGTGCAAACATTTTCAATTCAATTTCAGTTACAGGGGGCCTAAAAAGGCCACTTTGGGGAATCATAAAAGGATAACATTATGAATCATAATATGGCGAAGACAGTCCGTGTTTTTCTTTTTTTCGCTGCTTTACGTAGGTATAATCAAAGAGATTGGGTTTGGATTTGGATTGGATTGATTGGTATTTTAGCACAGACAAAAAAAATAACTGAAAAATGCTTCACCAATGGGATTTGATACGATTAACTTAACAGTTAACTGTCCATTATGTTATCATTTTATGATTCTGCCAAAGTGGCCTTTTTAGGCCCCCAGATAGCATTAAAATTTCTTCTCTGTGGAGTTTACTTTTAGTTTTAAAACAAGGCACAATGAACTTCTAAATTTATCACTTCTTTCTTTATCACACTTTTAAAATCACTTTCAGCCGTGATAACCTAGTGAGTTAATGCGTGATAACCTAGTGACTTAGATTGGTCGTGCAATTAATATAAATTCACGCCACGCAAATGTTGTTGGAACATGCGACGTTACTTTGTGAGGCTTGTATAAAGCCACATTTCAAGGCTCTGAACATATTTTTCATGTCAGGTTACGCATAATTTCATGATTTTTTTGGTGAAAACCTGTGGTGGGCGTGTCGTTTTAATAATAAGCTTAAATGGTATTAAATTGTGAAGTTCTGGGGTAACAAAAGTGGGTTGATTGTGTACAAGCCATTATTTTGATTGGACTTTTTCGATCAATAACTTTCCTTGATTAGCTTATTACTTCTATAATGCTGTTGACATTCAACAGCAATATAGAAGTAATGAACTAATAATAAGCTAAGGTCGTTTAATAATAATTATTAGTGAGAATGACGCCATCCCCTTGCGACAAAATGAGAATATAAGTATGTCCTTTCCATTACTTACTTACCTATAATATCTTTTTTTTCTGCCCAGTTTAACATTTAACTTTTCTAATGATTATGTAGTACGGTCAGCAACAAAAGTCAATTAACACTTCAGTTTCTTTAATCTCAGTTATTGAGCAAAATATTTGTTCAAAATTACAGCAGAAGTACAATGCAATTTTGAACAAACATTTTGCTCAATAACTGGGATTTAAAAAACTAAAGTGTTAATATTTTGCTCAATAACTGTGATTAAAAAAAGTGAAGTGTTAATCGACTTTTGTTGCTGACTGTACGTCCCTACAGTGATGATCATAGACATATCCAAACTTCCCTAACTCTCAAACATGTGTAAAGACTTAAAGAATACTAACCTCCAAAAAGCAGAAGAGAATCCCACAAACAATGACGGTCAAGCCAGCACTATGCACAGTTACGAGCACCTTCTCTTCACATCCCTCCTTGAAGTACTTCTCAGACGAGAGGCAGTCAGAGCGTTTGATCTCGGCGGAGCGGTCGGTGCCATCGTTGGGGCAACAGCTGAAGGACGGGTTGATGCGGGGCTCGGAGGCTACGTAGTTGTCGGGGCCGGTGATGCCGCAGCATTCCAACTGGAAGAGGAAGATTGGAAGGTAAAGAATGAGTTGGAACAGTAAGTAATGCTTGGAGGGCACTGTACTGAAAATCGCATCGAAACGCTCCTTTACTCTAGGGAGCAATTAGGGCTTAGTGAAAGTGAGCAAGGAAGTCATAGCAGTCTAGTTAATAAAAGTCAAAAAATCATAATAGGTATCAACTAATTTAAGTATACTTAGTCAAATGTCATGTCTAAAAGCAATATATTTTTCGGATTATGAATACTAGTTTGATATTGATCTAAAACAGTATATCAAAATGTTAGATGATATAGCAGTAGGTAATTGATCACTTACGCTGGTCTGAATGCGGTCCCAGAACTCCCTGTAGGTGGAATCCTCTTCCTTGGTGGACTTGTTCTTGATGAAGGAGGCTCGCAGCTGGGACTTCAGTTGACCCTCAATCTGAGGACGTAAGGCGGCCGCAGCGATGCCAACAGAGAGCTCCAGGAGGATGATGATGATCAGGCAGCCGACAAACTGGGGAATGTAAATGATAAATAAAAAATAAAAAAAAATAAAGGATTAATGAAGAATGATGGCACAAGATATCGTGAGGTGAGCCACACACAACTGAACCTAGCTCTGACCAGAGTGCAACTACGGAAAAAAAATACATTTAAGAACTCGTTAGCACAGGTCACACAGGAGCGACTTATTCCCGAGGCGATTTTATTTCGCGCACTGGATTTTAAACGCTCTGTTTAGCGCCGAAAGTTGGAAATCCAACGGTATGTTTTTTTGACGCACTGTGATGCACTCTGATTCTAAACACTCGGGTCAACACCGAGAGTTAGAAATCCAGCGCGCGATAAAATCCCGCCGCAATATTTTTACGTCCGAGCGAACATGGGCGTACACTTTAGTATAATTGCTATTTGACTGTTCATAACAGTAATTTAAACATTTCACAGTCTAACCGCTCCGTCTTTATTATCATCATCATCATTTAAGCTGGATGCCATCCATTTTCTTCTTCAGTCAACTTCCATCAAACCATTTAGAGCCACTAGCATCAGGCAAGCATTATTTGTGTCGTAATCTTTACCAAGCTCATTATCAAAATATTATGCTGCCAACAAAACAATAGGACATTTACCGACAGCACAGTTCATCAGGCGACCTACATCATTTCCATAGTGAGGCCTGCTCATGACCAATTGTGTTTTTAGGTCAATATTGAAATATAGGCGAAAGTCACGAATTGAGTAGGTGGGTCAAAGTGTAGAGGTGAGGTTTGACCTAGTAATGATAAAGTTGAATTTAATTACCCTAATATATTTACTGTTATTGTTGTAACTTGCCTCGTTTCCCATTTTAGAAGATCAAGCGTACATATACCGCTCACACACAATTTTTTTGTATTTTTTTTTTATTTTTTAAATTTGTTACTAAATTTTATATTATTGTGTTTATCTAAATAACAGGCATCTAGCCGCGGGACCCCCTGAGGGTCTAAAAAGGCCACTTTGGAGAATCATAAAAGGATAACATTATGAATCGTAATATGGCGAAGACAGTCCGTATTTTTCTTTTTTTCGCTGCACTACGTAGGTATAATCAAAGAGATTGGGATTGGATTTGGATCGGACTGATTGATATTTTAGCACAGACAAAAAAAAAATAACTGAAAAATGCTTCACCAATGGGATTTGACCATTATGTTGTCATTTTGTGATTCTGCCAAAGTGGCCTTTATAGGCCCCCTGGTGACCTGTAATACAGGTTTTTATATAAACCTATCTCAGGCTCCAGTCTCTCACAAAGTTAGCTCCTTGTTCATGCACTATTGTCAAAGTCTAGCATTAAGTTCATAATTTGTGTAGGGAAAATAAACGTAAGCGAGTGGTCGCTTAGAAACCAATTATATAGCATGAAATTAGAATTCACTCTTTGTTCACAATTCTGCCGGGCATAAGTACTCGTATATTTAGCTAGGATAATGAAATAAAAAACTTTGGACTGTACAGTCAACAGCAAAAGTAGATGATCAAAATCAGAAATTCAATACTAATGAACGGAGTTCGCGTCAGAATTGTGTGGCGTCGAAGTGATTCAAAAGTATGTGATTGTAAATTATACCAAACATGGTACTACTAGTACAGCTGCCATATATTCGTGATCAGTTCTGACTCCTATTGAATTTCTGATTTTGATCATCTACTTTTGCTGTTGACTGTACACAAAGCGGACACGCCATGGTGATCAATTTTTCGTCACGCTCTATTGGTCAATTAACGCGTATATTGGTGATTCGCAGTTCGTATTATTTGTTTCAAGGCTAAACTAAATATCGTCACCTAGGTACTTTGACTCTTGCTATGGTCTTTATAGTTCAATCTTTGGGGACTTGACGACTGGTTATTTTCGTCATCATTAACGTTAAAGTTTTTGTGTTTCTCTAAACTTTCGAGGTTTCAGTGTGTGTTCCCTTGAATCCGATGGACTTAATTATTGCTTTAGTTATATACCGTTACTGTATATGACACTGACAAATGCGTGCAATCTGCGTGGTTCTTTCCTCAAAAGACCATTTCAGACATGGTCTTTACATGATCTGATCAGGATTTTGTCTGGACTTTAAAAGAGACTGTGACCTCTGAGTTTGTTTCAGCCTTTCTTCTCAGAGTAGTCAGATAGGAAACGCCGACCTATTCTAGTTTTTAAATTATGATTGCCGTGTAAAAGTGTTTGTACAAACCTACTTACAGAAAAAAAAATATTTTTAAAATTTATGAAAAAAACTTGGTTACTCTTGGTGTACTTAGATAACTTTTCCTGTGATACTTAGCTACATTCACCAGTTGACGATGAAATGATCTTTCAATAAAGAAACGGCTACTCACGACATACAACAGCTTAGGACTCTCCTTCCAGGCGCCGAAGCAGCCGAAAGCAGCGATGATGATGATCAGGACTCCGATGGCTATCAGGAGTGCATCAGCCTCGTGGCCGGTCGGCTCCATGCCAGCGAACCCCTTGATCATTCCCATGTCCACGCATGCTGCTGCTATTATCACGATGCCGAGGATCTGAGAAAAAAAGAGATGATATTGTCATTAATATATATACAGATACACATACATAAAGTCACACCTTCTTCCCATGGGATTAGGCAGAAACTATGGAACGCCACCTCATCATCATCATTTCAGCCGAAAGACGTCCACTGCTGGACATAGGCCTCTCCCAAGCATCTCCACTTAGATCAGTTCTGTGCTACTAGCATCCAACGGGTTCCTGCGGCCTTCACAAGGTCGTCGGACCACCTTGTGGGATGCCTTCCAACGCTACGTCTTCCGGTACGCGGTCGCCACTCCAGAATCTTTCGGCCCCATCGGCCATCTGTTCTGCGAGCAATGTGCCCTGGTCACTGCCACTTAAGTTTGGCAATTCTTCGGGCGGAACGCCACCTGCTACGATGTTTTTATCGTTACATACTCGTTTACGTTCATACATAGGGGCGAAATAGGGATGGTGCTATCGGTCATGTATAGTTCCGTCTGTCTCTTACACTGGAAACATGATGGCATTAAACCGTCATAATACATCTGGGGTCATACGCACGCCGCCGATTGCGATTACTACGCACCTAATCTTTCTTAAGAATATCATATCGTCACTCGCATGACTAAAAGTCTTGATGGCGATAGGCTCGCCCCCTATTACATGGGACTAAAATATAACTAGGACAGAGCAGTGGTAGCCAACTGATATCGGCCCCGACAGGTCGTGAGTTCGAACTCAGGCAGGCATTTTACTTTGTGTATTTAGTTTTGTCACCATTGCTCTCAAGACGGAAGGAAAACATGGTGAGAAAACAGCCATGTCCTTGAACCAAAAACTTGAAGACATGTGACATGCACTAACCCGCACTAGGGCCGCGTGGTGGATTATGGCCCACTCCCTCTCACAAAGAGAAGGCCCGTGTCCCAGCAGTGGGAACAGTATAGGCTGATTATGGTGTTATGTTATTTACGGTGATTCATTCCAAAATCATTGCCCATCTAACTTCAGGTGGGTGTTGTCAATTAGTAGCTATAACCGATTACTATTTGGCAACACCCACGTTCACATGACGTTTTGACATCGTGATTTATAGTGTCAATGGGTTGATGTTGATACTTCTTATTATCGTAGTTAAGTAATATCTTGTGTACTTGATTAAATGATATATTGTTTGTAGATGAGCCTCTATGTACGTTGTATGCACAGTTTCCACAAACTTTTCCTTTTTTGTGTTTGTTTATTCTTTGCGTCGTGTTGTGTTATCGCAACGCAATGTGTGTGTGTAAATGTAATGTGTGTAATGTATGTGTGTTCTATGTATGTGTATGTGTCTCTCCTCCCTCTTTTGTTTTTCTTTTCCTATGCTCGTTTTTTTTTATTGTGGAATGGGCCAGCTCTTGACTTCGATCTCGCCTGGTGGAAAGCTATGGATGAGGTCTATGATGGAACGAGCAAGCCTAGAAGATGCCGTTTCACTATTGCTTTGAAGGCTGACGGGTTATACGTGGAAGGGAATATTAATTAGATACATATGCCTATTCGGAGTTTCAGGAGATTCTACAAGGTCGAAGTCCAAATAAGACTTCCTTTTTGTTATAGTTGGTACATTTGGTATGCTTGGTAGTGTCAAAAGGCATAAAAGGGATTGATGTGCTACATGGATTTCGTAACGTTTGAAAACGCAAATTTATCTGTACATGTTAACAACAATATCGTGCTTAAGATTTATTTCTAGACAAGTAGAGGCCATCGTACATTATATTATAATAATTATGAAACAAGAGAGCTTACAATTTAACATCTAAAGACAATCAAGATGGAACAGTATACTTACGATTACATCTTCTCGTAAATCTCAAACAACGCAAGCTTGAATGTTTCACCGTGTCTGTTTGATATACAGGCCATAAAAATGGGTCACGCTGCCCTATATAATAGCCGATGTATAAGCGGCCAAGGAAATGGGCCATAAACTACACATAAAATAGACTATTTTGTGTCAGTAGTGTTGAAACTTTTCTGGTCACAGTTATTTCTTGGGAAATGATTTCTTAAATAGTACAGTAATTAACAGCGAGGATTTATTTGCCCGATGCAAAGTACTGATGTGTAATTGTGTATGTCATCATCATCATCACTTACTATCAGCTTCTAGTATCTATTATTGAACTTATGGGATATATTATAATAATGAAATATTTAAAAAACCTGTCTGACCCGAAAAGGGTTCTGTACTGCAATATAATTTAACAAAAAGTAATAAACAACCTTATTGCAATGTATGCAATATGCATTAAAACCCTAACAACCCCCTGAAGTAGACATTTTTCGTTAGCAAGTGCAATCAATACATATGCGTTCAAAATGTATGGAATAGCATCTTTTTTTTTTCCCCCTGCATTGAAATTTTTCGTCGGTTCAGAATCATGTCATGAATCCATGGTCACAGGTTGTGCTTCAATGTCCCTGTCACCCTGTATGTTCTAGAATATAACAGTAGAATTTGCAGCTAGCTTTAGTTTATGGAAATCACTACTGCATGGTTGTTATTTGTTATTGTCCACTGGTGGCGACCTTGCGAAAATTATTCAACCGCGAATCTCTGTTCTGATCGGCACATTTCCTGTGCGTCACGTTACGTTTGTTTATTATGCATTTGATTAGGGTACATAATGTGGCTTTTATAAAACATCTACCTGTTGGTTTGTTTGCTCTTTTTATCCAGTAATACATACAAAATACAGCATGCCGCATTAACGGTTTCGCGGTTTCGTTTTATGTGAATAACGGGATAAAAAGTATCCTATGTGTTAATCCTATCCTAAATGGTCTATCTAATCTATGTGTTAATTTTCATCCAAATCTGTTCAACGGTTTACGCGTGATTGAGTAACAAACATCCAAATATCTTCAGAAACTTTCACATTTATAATATTAGTAGGATTTTAATTTCATTTAACGTTATTATTTATTAAAAAAAAAAAAATAGCATCTTGGAGTAATCTTTACTTAAAGGATTGTAATGCATCATTTGCCGGGTTCATGACGGATCTTATCATCAATGAAATTAAATTGAATAAAAGAGTGGGCGAATTGAAGGTAAGAGAGAGTCCTATGTCGGCGAGCAGCGCAGGCGGTAGTTTTCAAATTACGAATTATTTTATGTTGTTATAATTTTTATGATGACACTAACCCTACCCGTGTGTTAAATTAATGTTAGCGGCACGTTGTTTATGTAGGTATACTTATTTTTAAATTATTTTGTTATGTTGTTAGTTTTTAGATCCCCGTTGATGTAGGTACTCAAATGGTATCTATGTTCAAGTGAAATAAGATTCGAAATTCAGTGTCAGCCGGCCGACTCCGTAAAAATCTCACCGTGAAAACTTAGGTGAAGTGAGTTTGTTTTTGCTAGGAATTGACACTAAAGACAGCTCACTCCACGCTCACTTCACCGAAGTTTTCACGGTGAGATTTTTACAGAAAAGCACCGCAGTAGAAAAAAATAACACCCTTTATAGGTAGTGTCAAAATGACATTACAAATTACGCCTTGCACAAGCAAATCATGATTAGCAGTTGTATTCAACGACGACATGTTGGATGACACAACAGTCGCAAGATGTCGTAACTCTCAAATTGTGTACCATCTCCTTGTTTCAACAAGCATGTGTGAATGAATGGATGCCTTGTCAATATGGCATGGTGCAGCCATGACGTCACTAAGTATTTCCATGGCGTCAAGGTATTGTCACAGTATAAAGATCATACAGTATTGTAACTCGGCCGTAACCTTGAAATAAATGCCTACAGCCGCGCGGTACGTAAACATGCGATAGGGCTGCCCGCCTCCAGCATTTTAATTACATTTGCCTACTTTGTGTTTCCATTTAGTTTTGTTATTGTATTTTACTGTGTGTACATAAATATTATTAATAAAAACCACGTCTTTACTTTGAATTATACAAACTAACAAAACAAAACACACATGCCCCGAGGTTTTAACACAAGCGTAACTACCGTATAATGATTCATGACCCGCCTATAACTACTAATTTCACTCATGTCTATCACTTACCTTTACTCAATTCACTTTATTTATTAATCCAGACATCTTTTTTTTTCGGGAGATAAAAGGAAATACTTATCCATTGAAAAGACACATTATGTACCTACCTACCTGCTAGTAAGTAAAATTATTTTATAGTCTTACCTTTCAGAGTTTCCAGGTAATTTAAAAAAAGTTATCTCTGGATGCGTTATTGACGAATTCATGCAACCAAAAACAGCACAATATAGCCTACTCGTCATATTAAATATGTATGTCGGCATACACATTGATTAGCAGCTGTGAGAGACGGCGACTAGATGGCGCTAGTGGAACGTGCACCAGACGCAAATCATTCACTCTATCGATCATTTGGCCTAAAGGACTTGGTATCCAATCCAGTAAAATATTGTAACGGTTTCCCCCCCACTAGCGATCGCCTTTATAAGGAGCTGCGCTGTTTGATCGGTACGCATTTCCAACGGTTGCGTCGTGGTGCACGGACCACTGTCTCTCGACAGTCAGTACTGCCCGATTATTGGATGTGGAACGCTGTCTCTGACAATTAGTACTATCCTTATTGCGGTGGGTGCATGGACCACTGTCCCTGACAGTCAGTACTGCCCTATGTGACCGCCTTTTGCCGTTATTAGTTTTAGTATTTCATTTCTGTATTTTCTAGATTTAAGATAACTGATTGTTCAATTGAATAAACTTGTGTTTTACTTCTGATGTCTGGGCCAATCCGACATCAGAAGTGGGATCGGATTGTCCGCCCACCTCTGGCACTTCATTATCACAAAATGGCCAGAAAAATATTCCGCTACCCTCAAATAATTTAGAAGCATTTCTTTCATAATTAACTGATGCTCTACTACCCGGTCCAATGCGCCACCACAACCATTCACAGTGTTGGTACCATTTGATCCTGATTACCCCAATTCATACGTAGAGGGCTGTCAGACACCATAATTAAAAGCAAAAATTTGAAAGGTGTCAATTTAATCATGACGCTGACCTTGCCTTCGAGGCGGCGCAGCCACATTACTGATCTAGATGCCTCTCAGTCATTATCAATGGGATGATATCTAGACCAGCAAATATGTACTGTAGGGGTTGCAAGAGTATTGTGACCTAGTCCAGTCAGCTGCAGGGATCTCATCCATGGGATGGTTATCTAGACCAGCAAATGTGTACTGTAGGGGTTACAAGAGTATTGTGACCTAGTCCAGTGAGCTGCAGGGATCTCATCCATGGGATGATTATCTAGACCAGCAAATATGCACTGTAGGGGTTACAAGAGTTGTGACCTAGTCCAGTTGTAGCTGCAGGAATCTCACCTGCTTTAGTGGGTGACGATTTAGACCAGCATGTTTGAACTGTAGGCGCTAATTTGATATGTAACGATGATGACGATGTGAATTGATGACGAATGAATGCACTCGAGAACGAGTGATTTATCAGGATGGCCGTGTCGGCATACACATTGATTAGCAGCTGTGAGAGACGGCGACTAGATGGCGCTAGTGGAACGTGCACCAGACGCAAATCATTCACTCTATCGATCATTTGGCCTAAAGGACTTGGTATCCAATCCAGTAAAATATTGTAACGGTTTCCCCCCCACTAGCGATCGCCTTTATAAGGAGCTGCGCTGTTTGATCGGTACGCATTTCCAACGGTTGCGTCGTGGTGCACGGACCACTGTCTCTCGACAGTCAGTACTGCCCGATTATTGGATGTGGAACGCTGTCTCTGACAATTAGTACTATCCTTATTGCGGTGGGTGCATGGACCACTGTCCCTGACAGTCAGTACTGCCCTATGTGACCGCCTTTTGCCGTTATTAGTTTTAGTATTTCATTTCTGTATTTTCTAGATTTAAGATAACTGATTGTTCAATTGAATAAACTTGTGTTTTACTTCTGATGTCTGGGCCAATCCGACATGTACTTACTTCAATTTATTTTTAGTGAAAAAATCGCGCGATTATTGTTCAAAAAAACAACACACCGTCCGTTCGTCACGCGGCACAGTCGCGACTGTCTGCATCCCGAGCGCGCCCCGAGGTCGAGGCGCGTAGGTATAGCTCGCGTTTCGTCCGTTTCTATGAAGTCGAAATACTGTATATCTTTATACTGTGGTATTGTACTGCTATGGTTATATCGTTCAATGTCAACAGGCGCGTCCTACATAGTAATTCTATTTTTATTTAGTTGTTGGTTGTGTTTAACTGGAATTTAATCTTAGTATGCAGGTGAGGAATAAAAAAATGTGTGAATTTAAATCATAATCATTCATTTTAGAACCTGAAAGAATACAAAATGGAAGTCCAGATAAACAAGACAAAACTGGAGCCGCCTACGGAATGAATTAACTACAGGATACAACTCAGTTTATAGAAAATCGACAATGCAAGTATTGCATGAACAAGGGAATAAGTTTACAGGTGCGACAATCATAAAACTCCAACAGACGGCTCGGTGACATGATAGCTTCTTTTACGGCAGACTTTATATATTTATGACAGACCTGCTAAAACTGGCTTCTGAGTGATGTCGTCATCAATTCCATAATATCTTCCTTCATATGTAGCTGTTACGTCATTTTGCTAAATGGTAATTTGAAGAGTATGAAACTCAATATCTCGGCGACCATTGCAACATTTGACGTGTGTCATATTTTTATGATTGGATAATGTCATCACGTAACTAGATTCCGACTAACCTAGGTAAGGTTAGTCTAAATAAACTTATATTACACAGAGAAAAGATTTGATTTTTTGTATAATTATTTGTAACAGATAAACTCACGAATATGAATAACCGATTTAAAAAATAAGCATCGCCATACAACGTGGTAATGCCGCCAGTCTCTAGGGTACATTACCTGACAGCGATGCGGATGCATTTTTCGACGCTATTTTTTAGTTTCTGTATAGTTTTAGGTAAGTTAGGATTTAATTTTGTTATTTTTAGATTTGGTTAAAGTAAAGTTGTATAAAAACATATAAATAAATAAATTTAAAATTTCTTTCACCTATAACTCTTTTACCTATCTATTGTAAAGCTACAATATCAGCGAGCATCCTGGGCTGTATTTTTTCAAGCTTTTATTTTAATATATTGTGGTATCTTACGACTTCTACGCGATCGAAGTCGCGGGCAGAAGCTAGTATACCATATAGCTATAGGTATATTAAATATACCATAATATGGCTGTAGGTTTATACATTTTATATACGAGTACTAACCAGACCACTTTCAGTCTACCAGTACTACTTTCAGTCTAACCAGATATAGCTCTCAGCTGAATTTCAATACTATAATATCTACACTGACGAATCATTCATTAATTAAAGCAGTAGGACAAGTCAAATGAGACAGTGAAATCGATATAAAAACCAACTTGTTGTCAATCCAAACCAGACGGAACATATTACAAATTTTCGTTCATACATACAATGGTAATGGGAACGGGCCAAAAACATGAGTCTTGATTGACAATGTGGTCGTAAATAAGAAAGGGAAAGTTAATGAATATTTATTGGTTAGCATAAAAACAATTGCCAATAATGATTTGTGCCGTTAAGATCTCGACGATATAACAACAGAATGTAAAATTGCTCATCAAGAGCAAAATGGGTTAACATCGAGTTAAAACACTATAGAGACAGTTCTTCGTACAGTTTCAGTGTAAAGTAACAAAAAGGAAACTCATATCAATTCATGAACTTAAAATGAACTCCAACGTTTAACTCTAAGCAATTACAATGATTTATTTGTCCCTAAGCTTTAACACAATGAACCTTGAAATTAAAAGTGCTCTTGAAAATCTGTTGAACATCTGTCGTGTGTAAATTGGTTTAATTGTTGCAGAAGCGTGATAACATCGCATGACATCAGGACCATTATTCTATTTTGATGTCCACTTCGCAAACTCGATCGTAAAACGGCGGTGGTGTTATTCCACTGCAATATTCTAATGCAGTCGAAGTGTGAATTTGCTATGATTTATTTTGAAGGGAGTTCGCTTTCGAATTATGTGCGGTTGCTAAAATTAAGTTTTAGAAGTGACTTTTACAATCGCGTTACTGTCTCTTAAACTTTCCTATTTTGTTCTTGCTCTCATCATAAATTCAAGAAAATAGATCCTACTATACTAGAGCTAGCTCCTTAGAATGACATGCTGTTGGGGTTCTGACCAATTTATGATATTACCTACCTATATCCTGATTAAAATCATCATTCATCATCATCGTTATATTATTCTTTCAGTTTTTTCAGTATCTCCTCTTTTAATGTAATGAAATTGAAAGTAAGTAAATTATTGATGCTTACACATAGGACTAATCGTTAATCGATAATGTGCGGCCATGTTTATTTTCTTTATGTACCGACAAATTGGCAGTGAACTTCAATTCTTCTGCTGGAGAATAGGTACCATTTCAAAGATTACCAGCTACACTACTCTATTACACCTGAATCATCTCTAACCATTGCTATATTTACAAGAAATAGAATAGGTACTGTTACCCTTGTTGAGTAAACTTGTCATAGACCACATTAGACAAGAACATCATCTATAGAATGCTCCACTATTTTCCACGATTGTATAGTAAAATGATATCGACCAATGTCATAGGTACTTCTCGGGCGCGCGCGACCTAAATTCACGACCCGGTCATAGTGTCGATTTAAAAATACACCTTCTAGCTTAATTGTAGCCGCATTCATGATTGCATGTGGCTAACATAAATATTCTTCAATGCCGTTTTTAGTATATTAAATATTTCAGAGATCTCGTTCGAGAATAAGAAACAAACCATTGTATTGGTGCTAATCTTGTGTTTCAGTGGAGAAAGCCTCTGAAGCCGAGCATGTTGCTGAAAGTAGGAGTAGATGGAGGAATATAATATAGAAGAAAGTGTATAAACCATTTTAAAGAAACCATGCAAAGACGAAGCAGTGGATACAGGAGAAGACATGCTGCGTCGAGCGTAAATAAATTGGGATAAGGAGAATGATGATGAATTTCTTGATGAATTTGCAGTTGAAATAACCTTAGCAAGATTTCATTAGGTAGGTAGCAAAGTAGATGATCAAAGTGGTAGCGCAATATCGGAAAGATCACAAAGTAATTATCAACTGGTAACTCTTACTGAGCTAAAGAAAAACAAGAACAACTTTTGTCATCCAAAAGTTCCACCTAATATTTCTATCAGCCAAGCATCTAATGAATAAGAAATGATTCAGCCTAAGTAGAAATGCATTAATGAGTATTGATTGATGGATTCTACATAATTAATGACTACAACACAGGTAGTACCACCCTGATTGATTAACGTATACCTCCATACAATACTAATGGTAAGGATCTAATGATCTGATCACGAAAATAATTATACGTAATGACATTTGGACATGAAATTATAAATTCAGGTGTATCATCGAAAATTTTCCGTCAAGGAAACTTTCCGACTGAAACAAATCGATTTCCAGAAAGTTGTAATATGTTTGATGAAAATTATACGATGTAGTATTAAAACAAAATATGTAGGAAGAGAGTCAATGTTATAGGAGGAAGTTTGATCGATTCTAGCGCCGGTGATCAAAATGTGTTGAAGAAAATTTTCAAATTCAAAGCAATTATTTCCTTTTGGTAAGGGAGTCGATACTCACATAGATGAAGATATAGTAGTCGCCCATGTTTTGAGTACGATTATTAATGGATAGAAGAAAACAAGAATTGTTGTTTTTTTGGTTGTGGAGGTCAGATAGGCAGTCGCTCCATGTAAAAATACTGATATTCAGCTGCATCCGGTTAGACTGGAAGCCGACCCCAACATAGTTGGGAAAAGGCTAGGCAGATGATGATGATGTTAGAAGAAATCGATGGACGGATTGTAATAACTGGCGATATGGTTTTGGCGACGACGTAAAGAAGATGCTGTGTAAATCACACCAAAAAAAATGAGATAATACGTGAGATGACGATAATGAAGCAAGTAGAGAGAGGGAGACAAAAAGTTTGAGTTTAATGACAATAATTGTAAATTGAATAGAACAAAGTAACTTTGGTAATAGCTTTGATTTGTCGTTTTGAATAACTAACATATTTAGGCTATCGTGTTAATTCATAGCTATGGCTGACTACTGTTGAACCACGTGTTACATTAATATTCTAAGCAATGCCCCAATGTTAGTTAACATGACCAAAATCCCCAACGTGTGTGGACTGAACCGTGTAAATAACTACAAATCACGTTAGTAGCTGTGTTTTGATTTGACTAATTCTTCGCTATGCCTATGGTCTCATATAAAACATTATTTTTAGTATATACGAAACCCGAAACACGTGTCTAGTATTTTTGTGTAAAGAATCTAGGTATGTATAAAATTTCAAAACTGTATCATGAAAAATCACAAAGTTATTAAGCTTGTTTGTCCGTACAAAAACATGCTTACCCGCGCCGCTAGCGCCGCGCTGTCTTGCGCTCATTGATAATAGTACCTAGGTACCTAACCGTTCGGCGCCGAGATTGGATAACCTACTTAGTATCGCTCGGTGACCAATTTTTAACCTTTTTAGGGTTCCGTACCCAAAGGGTAAAAACGGAACGCTATTACTAAGACTTCGCTGTCCGTCCGTCGCGTCCGTCCGTCTGTCTGTCACCAGGCTGTATCTCAAGAACCGCGGTAGCTAGACAGTTGAAATTTTAACAGATGATGTATTTCTGTTGCCGCTATAACAACAAATACTAAAAACAAAATAAAATAAATATTTAAGGGGGGCTCCCATACAACAAACGCGATTTTTTTGTCCTTTTTTGCTCGATATCAATATTGGCAACAGGTAGGCACTTGAAATATTCACAAAATACTCAGTTGTATTTTTACTTTAATAATAAATAATAAAATTAAAATAAAATAAATATTTAAGGGGGGCTCCCATACAACAAACGTTTTTTTTTCGGCGTTTTTGCCTTGTGGTACGGAACCCTTCATGTGCGAGTCCGACTCGCACTTGGCCAGTTTTTTAAATACTTTTGGGACAAAATATAACAAGGAGTAAAAATTATTGGGATCGATTCAGTTACCTATTCTGAACAAACTATATTCAGGTTTCGCATATACTAAAAATAACCTTGTAGATACTGATCATATATATACATATTTTAAGCAAATTGTTTTTTTTTATAAAACAATGTCGACCATTTTCTTTGGCTACATGTGATTAAAGAGGTTGCACGTTCAAAAGAAAAAAAAATTGTGAAGTATCTGAAAGCCCGTGTCTTGTGAAACGTTTTTGCCTCATGTGTGTAAGACGATGATGTGTGGAATCGTTTTAAAATCAAATCTAGTTCATTATACAAACACGCCTTTTATCGTTCTTCTATACTATATTACCAACATTATCCAACACATGGCAAAACATCATAAAAACAGTCTCGTCGCGTCGCCAACGCCAATTTGAAGCGAAACTTTTGCCCATTCCAACTGCGAGCAAGGTTGCCAAACTTAAAAGTTTTCTTGTTCTTTCAATGAAATGAACGTATGTCCGTCTTGTTTTAGCAGTGTTGTACGCACGACGACACGTGTCGCTGCTAGGCTAGACATTTCTAATAGAGGCTGACCTCTCATAGTACGGAAAGCCCACACAATGCGAGGTCAGGTTAGATGTCTAACATTTTATGATATATATAATTATATAGTATTCCAGTGTATAGATAGGCGGCCAATGTCACCGGAGATTAGCCATCGTCGCGTGAGATTATTATAGTGCACAAAGTGTTTGCGCAGACGCAGGTGCACTCACTCTTCCCTGACATTCACAGTACAATGGGACGGCAATCCGGGGTTTGGTTTTTCCATTGGAATTTTTCAGTAATAACTCGGAGTTTAGAATATGGTAGTGTGATACCCCCTTGTGTCGGAAAGCACGTTTAGCCATTGGTCCTGCGCCTGATCTCTCTCCGGTGTTGTACAGACGCCAGCATATCAAGCTACCCGAAACTGTAAAATTTTCCCAATCAACTTTGAATCTTATGCTTTAGCAATAAAGGTGAAAATCTATTAAAGAATTTTTATAGCATGGTTTTGTCGTGTGTAATGAGTCACATCGATGCGTGGAGGCGCTTCGAGTAAGCGGATGAATAAATAAACCATTATGACATTAGTCTCGTAGACTACGCAATGGTGATCTAACAGGTCAGGGCTGTCGCTATATTTTTCTAATTTTATTAATTTTAGGAGTGTTTTGATTTCGGCTCAAGGGTACTTTGGTTATTGGATTGTTATGGTATGGTTGTGAGATGAAATCTCTTGCTAAGTACATTATTTATTTTGTCTTAACAGGACCTTGATGAAGTTATTGACATAAATGCAGAAGTAGGTACTTAGGCCTACCTAAAACCGGATTCCTACTTTCACGCTCTAAAAATCATAACAATTCTCAACAAAAAAAAGTTTGTTAAAAAGTACCTAGTCTGCGTTAGTAATTTATTTGCCAAAAATGTAAACAACTTGGAAAAATAACTTTAATTCCTACACAACAAAGTTCAGTTTACGCTACAACTTCAAATATTTTTATAACTTTTTCAATAGTGCTAGTCAACCTGAAATCAAGTTAATTAACATTGAAATAGAGTTGATATTTGTTTAACTTGAAACAAGGTGGGGGTGTGCAGTACTGCGCACTTTTACTATAAGTTTTCTTCTTCCAGATCTTCTAAACTGCACTGATTTTGATGCAGTTTTCACCATCATTTAGAGCACTTATTCCGGAAAGTTTATGTGAAGATACATTAACTTAAATATGGATCTGCTGAACTAAAAATATCACGGTGGAAACTTAGGTGAAGTGAGTTTGAAGTGAATTGATCAAAGACTCATAGTGTCAATCCAAAATTTCAGGTGCATTCCACCTGATGTTTTGGATTAGCACTGTTTATTTTTACAGAACTGATCGGCAAACATCTCATTTTTAGGGTTCCGTACCCTAAGGGTAAAAACGGCACCCTATTACTAAGACTCCACTGTCCGTCTGTCTGTCTGTCACCAGGCTGTATCTCATGAACCGTGATACCTAGACAGTTGAAATTTTCACAGATGATGTATTTCTGTTGCCGCTATAACAAAACGTACATAAAAACAGAATAAAATGAATATTTAAAGGGGGCTCCCATACAACAAACGTGTTTTTTTTCGACGTTTTTGCCTTGTGGTACGGAACTCTTCGTGTTCCAGTTCGACTCGCACTTGGCCAGTTTTTTTCTTTGTTTTCTTTTCAACCTGTGCGAAGCCCCTAGTGTCTATTAAAATGCAACATTGTTTTCCTCGCACCTTCGGCATAGCATGTACAGTCACGAGCAAAAGTATGTATACACTTGGCTTTATTCAAAGGCGATTTTCTCTTTTATTTTTGAATAAAATTTAATATTAGCAGGAACATAGTATTTTCGAACCCATAGGTATATGTAAAGTGTCGTATTTCAACGTTGCATTCGTTATTTCGTGAAAAAATCGCAATTTAAAGTTGCCAAGTGTTGACATATTGGTGCTCGTGACTGTACAGACGCCAACACATCAAGCTACCCGAAACTGTCAAATTTTCCCAATCAACTTTGAACCTTATGCTTTAGCGATAAAGTTGAAAATCTATTAAAGAAATTTGACAGATTGTAGTAGCTTGATGTGCTGGCGTCTGTACATACAACAACATGAGTAAACCTAAGACTCGTCACGTTTTGTTCTTGTAATGTAATTGCAGTGTTTATTTCCATGTCAGATGATGTATCGTTTAGGTCACGCAGGCGTCGTTTACTTACAGACTACTAAGATAATAACCTGGCAAAGAATAGTGTGTAATGTTATTAAATCTTGGTAAGTGATGGTAATTATTAAATTATGCAGGTTTGTGTAATGGAGGATGAAATTAATAAAGTACTTAGATGAAGAATTAGAAAGTGTGGTGTCGCAGGACAAGAGTCCTTTTTTATGGCTCCGAACCCAAAGGGTAAAAACTACCCTATTACTAAGACTCCACTGTCCATCTGTCCGTCTGTCACCAGGCTGTATCTCATGAACCGTGATAGCTAGACAGTTGAAATTTTCACAGATGATGTATTTCTGTTGCCGCTATAACAACAAATACTAAAAACAGAATAAAATAAATATTTTAGGGGGCCTCCCATACAACCAACGTGTTTTTTTCGGCGTTTTTGCCTTGTGGTACTGTAGAACCCTTCGTGTGCGAGTCCGACTCGCACTTGCCCAGTTTTTTATTTATTAGAAGACATAACACAGACAAATTTGGTTAAATGATTCAATATATTGAAAAAAAAATGCACTTGTTCTTTATAGTGTAATAGCTTTTTATGTGGAATAGCGATTTAACATTATGGTGTAAATTTTAATATTTTGTGACTGCATGGCCTAGCATCCTATAAAAAGAATACATAATACAATGAAATTTTTTCGATACAATTTTTAAAAAATATTTTTTGAGTATCAAGGCGTAACACTTATGAGTTATAGAATGAATTCTGCTTTAAAACATAGAGAGTAATCGTATCAAAGCTAAAGTATATCAGTTCATTCAATAGGTACTGTTATTACCCATTAATCTCTCTTAAATCTAATGAAATCCATACTATATCCATACTAATATTATAAATGCGAAAGTGTGTCTGTCTATCTGTTACCACTTCACGCTTAAACCGCTGAACCGATTTAGATAAAATTTGGTATAGAGATAGTTTGAGTGCCGGGATAGGACATAGGATAGTTTTTATCCCGATATTCCCACGGGATCGATACTTATGCGGATGAAACCGCGATGCGCTGCTAGTTATACATACAATAAACAGAAAAGTATACCTATGCTGTGACATGAATTGAAATTAGTCAGCATCATCGTCCCGTCCTTTATGTCCCATGTTACTTGGGGTCGGCGCAACATGTTTTCTTCCATTCTCCCCTGTCAACCGTCCCGCCATCTTTTCTTGGGCCTTCCTCTCCGTCTCCTTCCATTAACATTGAAAATAACGCACATCATCATCATCATCTGCATCATCTGCCTAGCCTTTTCCCAACTATGTTGGTGTCGGCTTCCAGTGTAACCGGATGCAGCTGAATACCAGTATTTTACATGGAGCGACTGCCTATCTGTCCTCCACAACCACAACCCAATTGCTGGGTAATACGATATTGATAAGACTGGTTGTCAGACTTTCGGGCTTCTGACTATCCGTAACGACTGTCAAATATCCACGAATGACAGCCGGGACCAACGTCTTAACGTGCTTTCCGAGGCACGGAGGGGTCACCCATCCACAGACCAACCACGGCAAGCGTAGCTTAACCTAATCGATCGACCTGTGCGGCTGCTATTATTGAGCCACGAGCCCCTCTCTCTATGAAAAAGTAATTGACGATAATATTTATATTAGGTATCGCCAGTTCGAAAGTAAAACAAATCAAATTAAATTGATACAAACTAATTGAATGTTCTATCAATTAGTAAAATTTTACTACAAAATGGGAAAGTTGTAGAGGTACAAGTTAGGAAAATAATTTCAATTACTTCCAAACTTTGTAATATAGTGGGTTGATGTTATAGGTAGGCTTTTATTATAATTAACGTTTAGTTCGTAGGTAGGTACAGTGGAGATAATATATACCGTACACTACCTATACATTAAAATAACTGTACCTTTAATCTGTGTAAGCACTAAAACAAGATGCGATGTCGTGTCGTGAAAATCTACGATGTGCATTGCAAAAATTCACGACATGACGTCGCAACATATCATGACGCGACGTCGCGTCGTCTGTAAGTAGTTTTTACGACACGACGAGAACAAAGGAGAGGTTTTAGGTCAAAGGTCTTCGCTTTCACCAATACCCTTAATACTAATTAGCTTTGCTGATCTCATTGTAACCTTGACACTGCTGGCATAGTTTCCATTTATAATTAAAAGTACAGTAATGTTGAAAATAAATAGCTTGACGGATACTCGAACTGTAGTAATGCATATGTCGCAGTAAGATGGTTAAAGCCGCGATATGTATAGTTATATCCCTAGGGATATAGCTATATGCCATAATTATATGAAAGCGGTTGGTTTTTAGCTGTGTTACTAGGAATATAACTATGATACGAATACGATCTAGCAATATAACTATCTTACTAGACTAATCTAGGAACCAATATCAACCATCCAACAACCATCAACCAACCGTCTTACACCACAGCGACACATACACTCTGACTTCTGGTGTTCAGGAAACTTAAGATACGACCAAATACTTAGGAAAAGCACCCTCGCTCTATCTTAGTTTTACTGTCTGTAGTCAATAAACAAAGCTCTAAGCATCAATAAAAAGTTAGTATCCAACATCCATTTACGAACTTGCGTAGGATAAGTAACGAAATTACCTAACTAGTCTTGTTTGAATTACTTACCAATAATGATGGGAAAAGGCTTTGTTTGGGAAGGTTTTGTGTTACATCGATATTCTTGAATATATTGTGTATGCCGTATTAGAAACAAGCATCTGTTGCTCCATGATTAGTGAATAGTCATTAAATTAAACTACAAATTATAAATAAAATCAAAGTTACTGAGCCGTGACAACCCTAAAGAATGGCTTTATTCCGACTGTTCGGCCGTATAACAAAAACGCGATCGTCCTTCACGCGTTGGTTTTAGACGGGAATCGAACTACATAACTACATTATGTTGTCATGTTTATAAACACTAAGTAGGTGCTACTAATAGTTATTTTAAATCGATTGCAGAATAGAATTATTTTCTTCGGCAATGAAAAGGAACAAAACCTTTTGAGTTAGTGCAGTGTAAAAAAGTGTAGAAATAATAGTGACAATGACACAGATATGAGCACAAGAATAGAGTGTTTATATCATCATTTATCAGACTCTAAGAAAGTGGAACGGACTTGTATAAAGTACAATCAACACTATTCTAACTTTTGAAATAATTATCACGTAAAACAAATATGGGCTGATTTTTCAACCGACAGATATTTTTTTATTCGTGGAAAAAAATTGACGTTTGACAGATTTTGTATGGAAGAACTGTCAAAAATTAAAAATTATTCCTCGAATAAAATTATCTGGTAAAATCAGCCCGTAGTTATCAGTTGTTGCTAAATTGTAATGAATTATTAAGAACCTGGTTCTTTTTAATAAAGGATAAAAAAAATTAAAAGGAATCCATGACAAGAAAAGAAGTATGCAAGGGTGTATATGTGTGTGTGTGTATTATAAATGTTAATATTTGAAATATTTTTGTATATTATATACCATAATGTGCCTGTTCAAATCTCTATGTTAATATTAATGTAATTGGTGTTACCGTTTTAATTAATAATAAACAATAAAGAAGCGGATATTCATAGATTGGTTTTTAATCAAGACAGCTTTCCTTAATTAGTCAGAACACTTTGGAAAAACAACAGCAAAATATAAGTAGATGGGAAAAAATAACCAATAAGATGGGAAATCGTCCCGTTAGCAGTTACATATAGCAGTTATATATACGACAGGTTAAACCCACGTATACATATAGGTAATGAAGTCCTCGCGTGACTTTACACATTGTATTTGCTTACCTACAACATCGATTTTATCATTATCTACTGTTCTTATCACGTCCGATGTACTATTTCCTTTGTTGAGGCTTTTTAGTTCATCGAAGAATCCCATTTATTATGCTACTAGCTGCGCCCCGCGGTTTCACCCGCGTAAATGTCGATCCCGTGGGAATATCGGGATTAAAAGTATATGTTAATCCAGGGCGTCAGCTACCTCCATACAAAATTTTATCAATATTAGTGTGATAGCAAACAAGCATGCATCTGAAAGTGGTAACTGCCGATGGGCATCTGCAATATCAGAGGCACTGCGGGTGTGTCGGCTTCCCTTAGAATACTAACTCAATTTAGGACATGACAAGGGGTGCTGTGGGATGTCAGAGTTAAGTATTTGGGTCTGTGGGTGGTGAATCTCAGGACTATATCTCATCATCTCATCTGCCTAGGTTTTTCCCTACTATGTTGGGATCGGCTTCCAGTCTAACCGGATGCAGCTGAATATCAGTATTTTAAATGCGGCGATTGCCTATCTGACCTCCACAACCCAGTTCCTGGGTATTACGGATACCCATTGGTAAAACTGGTTGTCAGATTTTCGGGCTTTCTGACGATCCGTAACGACTGACAAAGATCCACGAATGACAGCCGGGACTAACGGCTTAGCGTGCTTTCCGAGGCACGGAAGGGTCATGGTATGTAAAGACACGGACCAACAGTGGCAAGCGTAGCTTAACCTGATCGATCGACCCGTGTAGCTGTTATTACTTAGCCACAAAGCCCTCAGGTCTATATCTATACTACAATAATAAAGCTGAAGTGTTTGTTTGTATTTTTGTTTGAATGCGCTAATCTCTGAAACAACCAGTAGGATTTGAAAAAATATTTTTGCATTTAATAGTCCAATGCTCGAGGAAGGCTATAGGCTATTTAACATCACGCTAGAACCTTTAAGAGCCGAGCAAAAAGTGTCAGAAAGAACGCCAAGCGAAAACGAAGTAATAGCTTGGGCAGGCGATGCGATGCTACGGGGTGGGTCAGGGGAACAAGAAATTTAACGCGTACGAAATAACTTATAAATACTTTCATAAGATTTTTTTTTTTTTTATATTTATTAGTCCGCCTCTGTACATTTATGTGGAAGTATTAAATAAATAAATATATAAAACTGACAACTTAAAATACCTAAGATACTAAAAAATTGTTTCTTAGTCTCCGATAACAAAGTATTTATGAAATTGTTGGTGAAACCGGCCATTGAAGAAATAATGCACAAGATTAATAAAAAAAGATTCACTAAACTATCTGTCAGCCAGTCACAGTCATATTTTTATTTATGATCATTTTGTGAATACGAATACTAAAGTGGCTACTGTGTTTGTAATTTGGAGCTATTTATTACAAGAACGAGTCATTGGCGCGCTCGCTTCCAAGCCAGCTGTCATTTATGTCCAAATTATGATCATAAATCCTTAAAAACAACTAAACGTTTCCTTAATTAAGTAGGTATTATTTACTCTTGCCAACGAGTTGCTAGAATTAAGAGAAAAAAAAAAAAAGAAATCTACTGAGCTCCTTTAGAACAATGCACCGTCTGGTGTCACATATTTTTCTTCTTAGCGTGTCGATAGGAATCTATATAGAGTCGGCCCGGAATTCGGCTACGAGTTTGGCACCTTCAGTAGTGTCCATCAGGTCTTGTAACGTTCAGACAACAGGTCACTCTGTACACGATATTAAGTATCCCATAGTTTGTGGAACAGCACTACATTTACACTCATCACCACTAGAGCAGGATTTCCTTGAATCGGCCAACCTCTGTCCGGGGCCTGCTTAACGACTTTCAGGTTAGACAAGGCAACAAGGCCCACCAAGTGACCCCAGGGAAGACATAGCGAGGCTCAGGGGAGGCCCCTTTACAGTCTCCCCAGGGATGTGCCTTTCAGGCGTTGCACGGGGGGGTTCCGGAATTGGTCTTCTAAGAGGAAACGGGACCACCCCTATGTGCTGATGGTGATCACCGGGGTGGTTTTAGTGAGGTAAAAATCCCACACTACCTGGTCTTTTTCCCAGTCCAGGTGCCTTTTGAAGGTTTCCCCGCGACAACAAAAAAAAAAAAGGTTAGCCAAGGCAACTCATTTTCAAATAGGAGATTTTCAGCAGGGGAACAAATGGGTTGGGTAGGGAAGCCCTATCTCGCCACAGCTTTAGTCTTTCCTTCCATTATTGTACGATGATAAGCATATAGTGTTTCTCGCGATATTAACATAATAGAGTATTTCTATTTCTTGGAAAACAATGTTCTATTCCCTAGAAATATCCTTCGAGCAATCATAAAAATGTATAACCTACATTTTTTTTTGTCTATTGTGGCCTGCGGTTGCTCATAGTTCTCTTTAGTAACCGACTTCTAAAAAGGTGGAGGATAACAATTCGGATGTTTATATATTTTTTAGGGTTCCGTACCCAAAGGGTAAAAACGGAACTCTATTACTAAGACTTCGCTGTCTGTCCGTCGGTCCGTCCATCCGTCCGTCCGTCCGTCCGTCTGTCTGTCACCAGGCTGTATCTCAAGAACCGCGGTAGCTAGACAGTTGAAATTTTCACAAATTATGTATTTCGGTTGCCGCTATAACAACAAATACTAAAAACAAAATAAAATAAATATTTCAGGGGGGCTCCCATACAACAAACGCGATTGTTTTTGCCCTTTTTTGCTCGATATCAGTAATGGCAACAGGTAGGCACTTGAAATATGCACAAAATACTCAGTTATATTTTTACTTTAATAATAAATAATAAAATAAATATTTAAGGGGGGCTCCCATAAAACAAACGTGTTTTTTTCGGCGTTTTTGCCTTGTGGTACGGAACCCTTCGTGTGCGAGTCCGACTCGCACTTGGCCAGTTTTTTTAATAGTTACGGAGCTTTTACATTACGTGTTTTCTGCTTAGAAGATAAAGGTAATTTATTACATACTTTGGGTAGCTTCAACAGGCTCATGAATGCATGACTGATTCAAATGTCTGCACGGTCGAGTGATTCCGGAGTAAGTCTCAAGACCCAAAATTTATTGTTTGTATGTAGTGCTTGCTTCCGGAACATATTTGAGAAACATTATTATTTGTGTGAAATGACAGGACATCTCATTTGGGTTAAGTACATAATGAGTCTTATAAAAGATTAGTAAAGCAAAGGATTCTACTGAAAAAAGTACCTTGAATTTAGACAAGGAATTGAAAACTAGCATCAACATAGCATAATCAGCTGAAATGCCGTAAGGGGCGAATCGATACACCAAAATAATTATTTAAATGCCAATTGCCTTCGTAAGGGGCGCATCACTACACCAAAATAATAATAAACGGGGTGAGTGGAACATTTTAACCGAAAGGGGCAAGAGTCAAGGGGCGAGCGGAGCCCAAACCAATCAGCTTGTAACGTTTCCATTGCCGGTACCTCTTCTTTGTGAGAGGGCCACACTGGCCCAGTGCGGGTTGATGGCTGATGTCACTTGAATTTTTTTTGTTACTTTCCATCACCGTTTGGAGAGCAGTGGTGATGAAATAAATTATACGCAAAGTTCAGTGTCTGTCTGGGTTGGAACCCACGATCGACGACACATACATAAGTCACCGGGTGCACTGCGCTACGACTGCACCTAATTGAAAAAAAATTTTGCTCAATTTCAAACCCGGAAAATAAAAACCAAGACTGTTTGTTTGCTAATAAGGGCTCGACCACACCGGAAAAGCGTTAACATGAAGCATCCTTTGACTACTAATCTGCATTAAAAATAGTCAACTTTAGCTCTATTTGGTTATATAAAAGAGGAAGGTAACAAAGGAAATAGTTACTCTATGATGTAAAGGAAGCCGTCACCATTTTAAATAGAAAAATGATATTTAATGGCGGTCATCAGTGACGAACCAAGTAATGATGAGGTGACTAATACTAAACTTAGGTACAATTACCTAGTAAATGTAGTAAACATTTAATAAGTAATTATACCTAAGTTATATTTTATTACCTATTGTAGTTATGTTATGACGGTATAAGGAACTATCAGTTAAAACCCGGCATATAATTCTCTTGACTGTACTTACCTGTCAAAAAGAGTAACCTAGATAAAGTGTATAAGATAGAGATTAAAACAGAAGATGAACTAGCAAGGGATCGAGGAGGGGGGTGGAGGGGGGTTCAAGGGTCAGACCGGAATAAATCCTTGTTACTTACCTTCTTAACCGACACCCTAATAGCGTAACACACTACCAATCACAATCTGAATCATTTTAAAGGATATTGCTAATCCATTGCTTCATATGTTCGAAATATTTGTCTGCTCAACAACGTAAATAACGCAATGAATGTTGTTGAACTGTCAAAATGAAAACCATTATTCTACGCGTTCATTATGAGCGAAAACGAAGCTAAAGGAGTAGTATAATATTATACTTAATATTATAAAGAGAAAACATTTGTTTTTTTGTATGTTTGTTTGTTACGTTTTCACGCTGAAACGGCTAAACGGATTTGGATGAAATTTGGTACACGGGTAGACCATAACCTGGAGAAGGAAATGTAAGCTGCTTTTCATCGTGGATCGGATAAGAAGTCGCGGCAACATCTAGTTATTCATAAATCCAGTTTGATTTCGTGAGTGTGAGCAACTATGCTCTGACAATTTCATTTGTAGGATCCTAGAACGTTAAAAACCAACGACCATTGCTGTAGATAGTTCTAAGTACTAAGTGGACCATAGATATCGTGAAGTGGACCGACGACCTTAAGAAGGTGGCTGGGACAGACAGATGCGGAAGGCGGAGGACAGGGCCAGGGTCTTGTGGCGCAGTCTGGGAGAGGCCTATGTCCAGCAGTGGACTGCGATAGGCTGAATTGATCGAGGTGATTCTAAGGAGTTCGGTACCAACCATAGATAATTATACCACCCACTACCCTGTACGCTTTTTATTTGTGATATACGATAACCGATGGGATTTTGGTTCAGGATTCGGTATTTTTTACAGGAAGGACTATAAAAAAAATTCTTTCACAGAATGTACAGTAGGAGAATTTTAGATAGTAGCAAGCATTGCATAATCAGCATATTATGTTCCCACTGCTGGGACACAGGTCTCCTCTCTTCGAGAGGGAGTAGAATGTAATCTAGCACGCGAGCCCAGTGCGGGTTGGATGTCAGAAGTTTTGGTTCTATGACACGCCGGTTTCCTCACGATGTTTTCCTTTATTTTACCCTTTTACCCCTTATTGACGTATGTTACTAGACGTCATTCAGTCTGACGTTTGGACAGGTAAACCCTTAACTACCACACCATATTAATTAAATATTGAAAAGCCATGGAAAATTCTTCGTTTGACATCAGTTTACCGTGATCAAAAGGAAAATAAATTGTAAACTTGTCTTATAGGTAATTTGTTTTAAAATTAACGCTCAGTTAGAACTCATCTATACCTGAGACATATAGTGCTGTGGCTTTAGAAACTATAGATATAAATTTAAAAACAATGTGTGTCTATGTTAGTAAAAAGTTTTTAAATAGTAGTTGGTCGAATAGTTGAAGTTTGGTGAATCAATTTTATCAAATGGGTAAGTTCCATTTTATGATATTAATGTTACATCACGCCTGTATCCCCCGAACGATTAGGCAGATGTGCACCTATATAGTTTTCGTATTGAACATTTTAATTTTTGGCCATTTTTCGTATTGGACGTTTATAATTTATGACATTATAGTAAACCCTATATAGTCGACCCACAATTCGCCTATAAAGTTAAATCCCATGTAATAGGGGGCGAGCCTATTGTCATCAAGGCACAAACCCAAACTCAGGGCTACTATTATTTTATGATATTATATTATAAGGTCAGTTAAAACAATTTGTGTTGTCAAATTCTTGGACATAAAATTAATTTAAAAAACCGGTCAAGTGTGAGTCATGTCCTTTATTTGAGATGGTATTACAGTTGTAAATAGATATTATAATTTGACATTCTTGATTGGCGCCTCTATCAACATTCTTTATACTTTTGATCAGTAAATAAATTAAATCCTCTAATAACAGTTTTAGTCGAACTTTTGAGCAGATTTTTCAACGAGACAAAAGTTTTGATCTTTTTTAGGATGTTTAATGTTGTTAGTCTTCTATAATTATATTCTATCAGGAAAAAAAAACTAAGTGGAGCATTTACCTTTAGTGTCATTAATCCTTTAGTGTCATTGTAAATTATACCAACTTATTCAACAATACTTAAAAAGTCATCATTATACAAATGAAAACTGTACAGACCTCTTAGAGTACCTACTTGTTTGGCCGAGCCTGGCCATTTAAGTTGATCTGTGGGCCTTGATCGGCCATATGAGATCGTATCTGTCTTGTCTCTTTATGTAAGAACCATAATTGAGAAAATGTTAATGAGACAGTAATTTATAAAAATGTAACGAATGATATTTATTTGCGATATTTATTCAATTAAGTATAACCTTGTACAGGCGTCTATAACAGTGTGGATATAATAATAACGAAGTTTTTTTAACAAAACATTCACGTGTTCACGCCTTTGGTGATTTTATGCAGTATTTTTTTAAATATATAAAAGCTCAATAGCATTATTAATTAACATTTACATTCGTACGTAATTTTCATTAAATTTACGTACGAAAGCCTAAGGCAAGCCAAGCTAAATCACATCGTAGGAATTTGCGTGAAGTTTCATGCTCACCGTTGAAAAACATACTTAACTTTTTATAGAATTTAATGTAAAATGAGCTAATCGGTTTAGTCTTAATTCCTTCAAAATATTTTAATAACAACTAAAATATCACAAACTCTGATTCACATAGTTGACGTTTTCAGCGAAGCGCACGCTTTCAGTATTACCCTTGAAACTCGCCGCTTTTCATTTTGCAGACGAAAATATCGTTTGTTGACGTTTAAAAATAACGTGACCGAGATTTGAATCTCACACTATGATCAATTCTGTAATCAATTAAATGTTTTCTTAAAAATGAAAGTCATTTATTCCGCGTGTCGTAAAGTTCGATTCAAAAGTTTGCGTCCGACATTTTTTCTTTCGTAAATTAAGTTGTTGATAGGTGCACCGGTCGAAAACAACGAGTGACCGGTGACAAAAATAACTATTCATTTAAATAGAAGCGAGAAACATCTGTTTTGTGTTCGCAAAAACTGATTGAACTTCTTTATTCCGTTTGGAAACAAACTTTCAACCCACATCCAATAATACGAGACAAATAAAACTAAACTCACCAGAAATATTCCATTGAAGACCACCAGAAGATATTTTATACAGTTCATCCCGCATCCCTCCATCTTGAATCGATTTAATTAAAAATAAACACAGGGAATCACAAAATAAATCAGAATCTACAATTCGAATCCAATCGAACTGAATGCAGTGACAAACAAAAGAGCGGGAATTCCGAATTTGAAATTCAACTTTTTTTTAAATAGCGACTCGGTCGTTCGCTTGCGTCCGGCCTCTGTGGCTGAATGCGACGAGGCTCGACCCGTTTTGTATTTTAGTAGCCCAAGAGTCGGGTGGTGTGAAGTCGTGTGAGGGTTGTAGTCACGCACTGCCACCACCCCCAAATTAGTTCGACCCTCAAATTTGATGTCGTAAAGCTCTGATAGAGATCACTGTTAATCGGTTGAAACTAGCGATCGGTTATTGGTCTCAAGTCTAAGATTGTAAAGCGGTTAGTTACCTAAGAGCCTTCGTTTTTTATGGTAGACTGGATAGATTGCTTTTGATATAAGAATGAACTCTTTGTTCACAATTTATGCTTAATAATTATGTTAATATGGATCATCAAGGACCAATGACGTGATAGAATCATCTTGTAGTTTTACAACTCACTCTTGAATACTGATTCCAAAGTTTATTTTCATCATAAATAATAAATTGCTGTCTCAATCAAACTGTAATCTCAATCTGAATCATTTCGAACAATATCTTTCGATATTGCTAATCCATTGCTTCTTATGTTCGAAAAAATTGTCTCCTAAACAACGTAATTATCGCAATGAATGTTGTTGAATTGTAAAAATGAAAGCTGAAAAATGTTACGCAATTACGTCTCTGTTAGAATCTGTCACCATTCGAATCAAAGGGACTACACAAGGACAACACTGTAGGGTTGGCAAAACAAGCAAAAAAGTAAAGTTTAATTTGTAATCGTTACGAGTACGTGATGGATGACAATAGATATGTTTTTACAAGCCCAGCTTCGCCGAACGTGTTAAAAGTTTTTACCATCGTTAGTGGTCAAATCGATTTTGAGAAATGGAACTCGGATTCCGATGAATTCAACGCTCGAATCGATTCGATTCCGTCAACAAAACGATGTTTGAAAACCCTTTTTATGTTTTATTCGGAAGTCCTAGACTTGTTTTAAAGAAGTTTATTCTTGGTTTACGAAAGATCGTTCTCAAGTCGACGTACTCATACATAGTTTTTTTGTCCGGTTATGATATTTTTTTTATCAAAAGAACTAGTGTGTTCTTCGTAAACAGGGACTAAAAGTGATTTGAATTTGGAATGTGGATATTGATATTAAAAGTTCCAATCACCAAAGAGATCAATCACGAACATTGTTTAAACATGTAAGAGGCTTTACGATGAAGTAAAGCGCGCGAGCAAAATTAAAAAAAATAGTTTGTGAGAAATTCAAAGACGGGCGAAAAGCATTCTGTAATTGTTTACTCAAAATTGTATGTAAATAGATAAACGTAGGTACTATTCTTATTCATAAGTTGCACTTACTTATTTTTTCATAGAAAGTGATAAAAAGTAGAGTGTCCAACTCGGAAGCAACACTATTTTAAGCTCGAGTGACGTACTTTGAATCCCTCACGCCTTCAAAATAGTTTTAAAATAGTTGTTTGCTCCCTTGGCAAACAATCTACTATTTTATTTAAAAAGGGGCTACTCAAAATTTGTAATTTTCATTAATTTATGAGCTTAATTAGACTAAGGCATGATTTTTCAATCGACCGCGACGGATAATTTTTATTCGTGGAATAAAATTAACGGTTGACAAATTTTGTATGGAAGAACTGTCAAAAATTCAAAATTATTCCTCGAATAAAAAAAACAGCCTTAAAAAAAAGGTTAACTTTTTGCTTTTCAGTTTTTTTTACGTCGCTTTAATTTATTGTTAAAAACTTTCTAATAAGTAAATTAAGAGCCTGTTTTAAAAGTTAGACAGATATTTGAAATTAGTTCAGTTCTTTCGTCATTTTCTTAATATTATTTCTCTAATGAAGAATTCTTTATGTCTCTCAAAAATGACTCGTCTTTCTATAAATAAACTGTTGATCAATAAAACAATACTGAGGTACCTGTTAGTCCTACTCATAATTTTATTATTGCATGTCGATAATAATAACGTATAACAATATTGACACTAGTTAACAGTACATAAATACCGTCAGTTATATCGTTTATTTTTAGGTAGGAAACGTCATAGTGAACTATCTACAACATACGAATAAATAATAAATTATATTTATTTCTTTTTTTTTTTAATTTCGGGTTTTTTTTCATTTGACAAATCTTGAATGCAATATACAATCTAACACTAAAAATATATATATTTTGTACTAGTATAGGTACCTACAGGGTGAAATTGAAAACATGCGACAAACCGAAATGGGAGATTGTAGGTACTCATCATTATGAACAACTTTTACTAAGGGACCAACACAGCAATCGCCAAAAAAAAAATCAGCTGTTCCCTACATTTTGACGAGATAGGCGAACATAAAATGTAGGGAACAGCTGATTTTTTTAACAATGATGACTTAATATGCTATGAAACAGCTGTTTTTTTTTTATAACTAACGAAAAATTTCTACTCTACGCGGGGTCTAGAATTATACGCGGAACTATCTTCTACCCGCGACTTCGTCCGCGTGCAATTTCACCTTCCCCCCATTAACCCTCTTAGGGGTGGAATTTCGTAAAACACCTTAGTGGATGCCTACCCTTCACAAAGAACACACCCTCCAAATTTCATGTAGGTATCTAGGACCACCGATTTAGGCTATGCGTGGATATACTTATCAGTCAGTCAGGACTTTGAATTATATACAGGGTTATTGTTATTATTATATTTCTAGGATTTAAACCTCATAATGTGGACAAGCGCTAAGGTAGCCCGCGAAATTCAAATTTTCTTACGTTTTTTGCAATTTACTGGTCAGTATTAAGTTGTTCGTTGATTAAAATATGATGCGCGGTTGTAACAAATATGTATTTACAGAATTATAATCATTACAATCAGTAATACAACTTGTTAAGTTAGTATAATCCCCAAATATCAAGATTTCATGAAATAGTCATTCTTGGGGATTACTTGGTCTTAGAGAGTTGTGTTGATACTTTAGGGTTATTGGTAAAACATTAACAACCTCATAAGAGGTAATTTTACTCATCATTATGAACAACTTTTACTATGGGAGCAAAACTGAAATCGCGAAAAAAAATCAGCTGTTCCCTACATTTATGTTCGTATAACTCATCAAAATGTAGGGAACAGCTGATTTTTTTTTAGCGATTACATGTTTGGTCCCATAGTAAAGTTGTTCATAATGATGAGTACAATGACCTCTTAAGAGGTTGTTAATGTTTTACCAATAACCCTGTAGTTATTTACAAATGAAATATGGTCTCAATAATGTAAAAAAAAAAAAACAAAAGAGCCTATACTACCTCAAATGGCTTAGCATGATCCTCCGTCATGTCGAAAATTCCGCAGCATTCATTTTGAAATAAATATATGCTAAAGTTGAGGATTAATGTAAGGTCTTATGTTAGACGAAAACACGATTCCATAAAATTTTCTCGATAGAAAAAAATTCCAAAGTTACCTCCAAACCGAACAATAAACCGCTGGTATTCAAAAAATACTTCAAATTAGATCATGAAACTTTGCATACTAACTGAACTAACTATAAAGCAGGTCTTATGTTAGTTAGTTTTTTTGAATTGCCTTTATTTTCACCTTAAAAAGCAAATACCTAAACTATTGGCGCTGCCTCCCGCCCAGCACCGCACTCTGTCTCGCTTTCACACAGTCCGCGAGCAGTATCGTGCGAGCGAGATAAAGAGTGAATTTTAGCTGAGGTAGTATAGGCTCTTAAGTAACAAATCCTACGGAACCACAAACAAAAATGTAGCCATCAATTCTGTAACGAAGTAAAAATAAAGCCCTTTTCCTTCAGTAGCCAGTTTCCGGTGATAAATTATTAATTGGTCCTAGGGTACAGACGCCAGCACATCAAGTTACTACAATGTGTCAGATTTCTTTAATAGATTTTCGACTTTATTGCTAAAGCATAAGGTTCAAGGTTGATTGGGAAAATCTGACAGTTTCGGGTAGGTTGACCTGCTGGCGTCTGTACATGACATGTTAGGAATAATGTCAAGTTTATCAGTCCTAGGTTCTAGCTTATTTCAATGGTATCTAAGTTCGATGGCTTTGAACCTGACACGAATAGGGTTTATAACTTACTAGCAGCGCCCCGCGGTTTCACCCGCTTATGTGTCGATCCCGTGGGAATATCGGGATAAAAACAATCACTATGTCCTTCCCCGGGATGCAGTCTATCTCTCTGCCAAATTTTATCAAAATCCATTCAGTTGTTTAAGCGTGAAAAGGTAACACACATATAGACAGACAGAGCTACTTTCGAATTTATAATATTAGTATGGACTAGGTAGGTACCTACTTAGAAAATACTTGTGCAAACCATACCGTTTTTTTTTTACAACAGTACTTAATTAGTAAAATGAACGGAAACAAAGGAACATACAAACATACATACATACATAGGCTGATGAACACATTACCACTCCTTCGCGTTGCGCAGTCGGGTAAAAATAGGCCAGCCCTCTGATCACGCTAAGAGTAGGTAAACAACCGGCCAAGTGCGAGTCGGACTCGCACACGAAGGGTTCCGTACCACAAGGCAAAAACACCGAAAAAAACACGTTTGTTGTATGGAAGCCCCCCTTAAATATTTATTTTATCCTGTTTTTAGTATTTGTTGTTATAGCGGCAACAGAAATACATAATTTGTGAAAATTTCAACTGTCTAGCTATCGCGGTTCTTGAGATAGAGCCGACAGACGGACGGACGGACAGACAGCGAAGTCTTAGTAATAGGGTCCCGTTTTTACCCTTTGGGTACAGAACCCTAAAAAAGAGTCATAATAAAGATTGTTGCGTCTTCTAATTTACCGAACTAAATGCAAAAAGATTTTCCGATACCGGGAATCGAACCCGAGCCTCCTGGGTGAGAGCCAGGTATCCTAGCCACTAGACCATATCGGATGTTGTGATGATCGCCGAAATTACAATAAACTAAAAATCTAAAGTATCCAATATAGAGCTGGCTATGAGTTGGTAAATTAATAGGTATATATTATGTAGGAAAATTATTTTATTTATCTGGTAGTAATACTAGTATACAGGGTCTAATCAAATTAGCTAAACCTTAAAAAAATAAAAAAGATTCGAGGTTTTTTTTAGGTCATCGACCGCTGGTAGTGTTGTTACCCTCTCTGCTCGACTAGATTTTGACATAATATGACATATCAGCTGACTCGATGGGATGTTGCGAATTACGTCATGATATTCAGGAATTTACTTCAACTTTCAGCATCCGAATTTATTAAGAAAAATATGTTACCACGCTTAATTTGTACAATAAGTTTGTGGCAAATATCTTTAACTATATGCTGAAGGCCGCAGGAACCCGTTGGATGCGAGAAGCACAGAACCGGTCGAAGTGGAAGTGCTTGGGGGAGGCCTATGTCCAGCAGTGGACGTCTTTTGGCTGAAATGATGATATGCTGAGGTCGGTCCTACTGCGAAAGTTGTATAAGTAAAATAGATATTACTACACCTATCCAAAAGGTAGGCACCTCAAATTCGCTGAAAATATCTACATAAACCACCTTATCTCTTGAAAATATCTACATAAACCACCTTATCCCTTGAAAATATCTACATAAACCACCTTATCCCTTGAAAATATCTACATAAACCACCTTATCCCATTAAAATATCTACATAAACCACCTTATCCCTTGAAAATATCTACATAAACCACCTTATCCCTTGAAAATATCTACATAAACCACCTTATCCCTTGAAAATATCTACATAAACCACCTTATCCCTTGAAAATATCTACATAAACCACCTTATCCCTTGAAAATATCTACATAAACCACCTTATCCCTTGAAAATATCTACATAAACCACCTTATCCCTTGAAAATATCTACATAAACCACCTTATCCCTTGAAAATATCTACATAAACCACCTTATCTCTTGAAAATTTGCAAAAGGGAAAAATAAAGATTTGTCATTCTCTCTGCATTCTTACTTTTACCATTACTTACTACTAGCTACTGTCCATGTCCGCGTGAAATTTATAAAATTTCCCCTAACATCGAATCGCCTGCATGCATTACTTTGTTTTCGCTACGTTCTTTCTGACTTTTTTTCTTTGTGCTCAGCTCCTTAGGGCGATGCTAGCGTGATGTTAAATAGCCTATAGTCAAAAAACAAAAAAACTTCGGCTTTATTACCGGTAGGTACTGCTAGTATCATCATTTCAGCCGAAAGACGTCCACTGCTGGACATAGGACTCCCCCAAGCACCTCCATTTCGACCGGTTCTGTGCTTCTTACATCCAACGGGTTCCTGCGGCCTTCACAAGGTCGTCGGTCCACCTTGTGGGAGGCCTTCCAACGCTACGTCTTCCGGTACGCGGTCGCCACTCCAGAACCTTGTGGCAGTGGGCAGGGCACATTGCTCGCAGAACAGATAGCCGATGGGGCCGAAAGGTTCTGGAGTGGCGACCGCGTACTACTAGTAAGTATAGATTAGTATAAATGGATTGAACCCAGGACACAACCGGGCACTTGACCTCCACTGGTGCCACAATGTTTTACAAGTATTTACCAAAGTTTCCATAATCAACACACCAGTAAATAGTCAAGTCATTTACCTCAGAATGTTTACTTTTGTACTTACTTCCGTGGTTCGATAGTGTCATTAGTAACTGTCAAATGCATGGCGTTGTATGAAAATAGTGTAGGGTGGGTGTACCAGTGTGGGGTGTTTGTTTGTGTAGGGTGGGTGTACCAGTGTGGGGTGTTTGTTTGTGTAGGGTGGGTGTACCAGTGTGGGGTGTTTGTTTGTGTAGGGTGGGTGTACCAGTGTGGGGTGTTTGTTTGTGTAGGGTGGGTGTACCAGTGTGGGGTGTTTGTTTGTGTAGGGTGGGTGTACCAGTGTGGGGTGTTTGTTTGTGTAGGGTGGGTGTACCAGTGTGGGGTGTTTGTTTGTGTAGGGTGGGTGTACCAGTGTGGGGTGTTTGTTTGTGTAGGGTGGGTGTACCAGTGTGGGGTGTTTGTTTGTGTAGGGTGGGTGTACCAGTGTGGGGTGTTTGTTTGTGTAGGGTGGGTGTACCAGTGTGGGGTGTTTGTTTGTGTAGGGTGGGTGTACCAGTGTGGGGTGTTTGTTTGTGGTTTTGACCTATTTATTTGATGAGCTCGTGGAAGGTGTTAATCCAATAAATTTTTGTTTTGTTCTAGAAGTTATCGATTGTGTTATTTTTAGTTTTTTTTAGTAATTACTATATTCGTGCTTTGTAAGAATTGGACCGAGTCTTTTAATCATTTCGATAATATATGGGATTGCAAGGACACTAAAGTAGGTAGGTAGATACCTATTTACTTAATCATCATAATAATGTAAATGTTTGTATGGTTGTTTGTCGGTCTATTACAGTCAAACTCAAACTCAAAGCATTTATTTCAAACTAGCAGCGCCCCGCGGTTTCATCCGCTTAAGTGTCGATCCCGTTCGAAAGACACGTGGCGCCATCTATTATCATAATAACGTTATTGTGGTTTTCCTCGGGAACAGCACTTTTTTTGGGATGAAAGGTACCCTATGTCCGATAAGTAGGTACTGAAACTCAAAGTATTTATTTCAATTAAACCATTAACAGGCACTTTTGAATTGTCAAGAAGTCGGTCAGTCAGAAAATATGAAGCTAGTTGCCCATTCCAAAGCGTAGGTACACCTGACAACGTATATGCAAAATTTCAGGATGATCAGTTCAGTGGTTTAGCCGTGAAAAGGTAACAAACATAGATATAGATATACCTAGATAACGCAAGAGCAACTACTTCGCGTGCCAAAAATCGCACCAGCTTACGATAAAAAATCATAAGCCGCCACTTTCGCGCTCAGTCCTGTGTACTGCTGGCTGGGTAAGCGTGAGCGAGAGCGCGAGCTTTTGACGTCATAGTAGGTAGTCAAAAAATGGCACGCTTGGTTTTCATACAGTTCGTGATACTTGCGTTATCTAGGTCTATCTATATCTGTGGTAACAAACAAACTTACTTTCGCATTTATAATATTATTTATTTATTAATTCAACATCACTATCATTACAGGAATTCCCTAATTCAATAATTATTATAGTTAGGATTAGTATTAGGATTACAGTTAGGATAAACCAATTACAGGCACTTTTGAACTGTCAAGTCGACAACTCGTCGTCTGTCGGTCAGTCAGAAGGATGAAGAAATTCCAAAGCGTAGTAGGTACCTAGGAGAAAAACGGGCAAGAAACTCCACGGATACTCTTTTAAAACCAAATAATATGGTTACAAAATATTGGTAAGTACAGACGCCAGCACATCAAGTTACTACAATCTGTCAGATTTCTTTAATAGATTTTCGACTTTATTGCTAAAGTATAAGGTTCAAGGTTGATTGGGAAAATCTGACAGTTTCGGGTAGGTTGACCTGCTGGCGTCTGTACATCATTCATGTTGAAATTATGCATGTGAGAACGATGCAGAACGTTAAAAGCGTCCGTAATAAAAAAATAAAAAAAAAAACAATTTAAATATTAAAGTACCTACATTAAAATAAGCTGTGACGGCAAATAGATGACTAGTTCCTACTGACATGACGGCGCAGCGGCGCCCGTTCACGAACATGACGCATGGATTAACACCTTTCAACTCAACCAGTTCTGTGAAAACCGCTTACGCAGTAAATACCTACTGTTCCCTATGCATAAATAAATTAAATATTTTCTTATAAAAGAGGAAGGTTATATCACTCCGGGAATGCCGACAGAAGTGAAAACAAAACACAAACCGAATATTTTGCCATCACTCATTCAATCATTTAAAACCGAGTAGGTACCTACATCGCGAGGACAGCCGAAAACATCCGAATGTAGCGCGGTGTCGGTAACAAATATTTTCTTGTAAAAAGCAGTAAGCGATCAAATGTAAGTAAATCACAATTTCCTCGAGCAGGGAAAAGGTTAAGTAGAAGAAGTCGGCTAAAAATAAAAATCGTCAAACTCAAACTCAAATCATTTATTTCAATTAAACCTTGTACAGGCACTTTTGAATTGTCAAAATTAAATAGTCTGTCAGTTAGTCAGAAAGTTGAAGCTAGTTGCCCATTCCAAAGCGTAGATCTCTATGGAGAGCGTCATCTAATCTTTGAGAAAACTGACCGAGCATTCATAACACATGCAAAGGTTCTACTAAATGTACAGACGCCAGCACATCAAGCTCACATTCTCTCAAATTTCTTGAATAGATTTTCAACTTCATCGCTAAAGCATAAGGTTCAAAGTTGATTGGGAAAATTTGACAGTTTCGGGCAACTACGATATAACCATTATTCTCTTTGGTTTCGGGTAGCTTATGTGCTGGCGTCTGTACTTTCCTGGCACTGAAATGTCTAATGAGTCTAATGACCCTTTTTTGTCCCACAGCTGGGCAATGGCCTCCCTACTCTTTCTGTTTCCACCTCTCTCTGTCTAGAGCTGCCAAGGACCAATCTTTATCAAAGGAGTCCAGCTAATGACCCTTACAAACACCATTTCTAACTTAATATACGGTATTGAATAAGAAAGAAAGAAAATACTTACGTTTATTTGCGGTAAACATGACGCATAAAAATAAAAACACAAACAAAAAATAAAACAAAATAAAAATTTGAGAGAAAGTACCTATGCGTCACATCTAAGTACGCAAAATGTACCATCGCTCAGCATAATGCTAAGACCCTATACGAGACAGGGCCCTAGCGCTGGTTTTCAGCGACAGCCGGTGTTGACGTGATGACGTCAGCCAGTGCAGCATGCGATGAATGATTAGAATCACCTACGGTTACTAATAATAAGTCATAAAAAACGCAATAACTTAGATAATCTCACTCCTTCTGCCCATGGGGTATGCAGACACTACAGAACGCGACCTGCTATGATCCTTACGTACTCCTTTAGCTTCGTTCACGTTCTAATTGCGTACCTCACTATCAATCTCAATCTGAATCAGTTTGAAGACATTGCTAATCCATTGCTTCATAATAATAGGTATGTTCGAAACAGTCTGCGTAAATAACGCAATTAATGTTGGTGAACTGTCAAAACGAAGCATAACATAATCAGCCTATAATGTTCCCACTGCTGGCACACAGGCCTCTTCTCGGTGAGAGGGAGCGGGCCGTAATCCACCACGCGGGCCCAGTGCGGGTTGGCAGATGCCACATGTCTTCGAATTTTTGGTTCTAGGACATGCCGGTTTCCTCACGATGTTTTTCTTCACCGTTTTGAGAGCAGTGGTGATGAAATAATTTACTCAAAGTAAAGCATCTGTCTGGGTTCGAACCTTCGACCTACAACTCGTAAGTCGCGGCCGTTACCACTGGGCCACCACTGCTCTAAAACGAAAGCCATTGCTAATTATAGTGTGTTACGCCATTACCCCACTGGTATACACGCGCACATTAACTATTTCTAAAATAACCTTGAGAGAACGTGTTTTATAATATTATCATACAATGTGCCAAAACAACCTAGAATATACACCTAGACCTACCAATTCCAATCAAACCAAAGTGATTCAAAGAATGAAAATGAAAAAAAAAAAAACTGACAGGCAAAGGTCGACAACTGCGAACAGCCCTAACTAGGGTTACTAACTTTTTTAATATTAAATATAGTATTTTCTAAGCCTGTAAAAATATAGTATGAAGAACAAAAAAAAAATTGTAGGTATGGTTTAAAAAAATACCTAAGTATGTTATTTTTTAAATGCATATTTTTTGCTACTTTGAATCTAAAAACTTTTTATAAATGTTTCATAAGTAGCCATTGTAACACTCTTGGTTACAGAATACCATTAATTGAGCCTGTAAGAGATTAATTAATATTGGCCATATTGTGCTCATCTCGCCATTTTGTATTGATATAAATAAGTATTGTAGTTTCGCTTACAATTTTTTTTTAAAATATATTATGGCCTCTAATAGATACTATTTTAAGTAGTATGGTTGGCAACCCTAGCCCTAACAGCCTAATATTATTATTATTTTGAATTGAACAAATTGTAAGGAACAATCGCGAATTCCTGCGTCCTTGGCGCGAAGTGGTGAGAAGGGGTGGTCAATGGCTTTGTGCGTCGTGTTGTGGCTTCTTTGCCATGGCAACGGCGCAATGAGTGGCAACCTGTGCCATGCCTGATGGCTATGACCTATAGCCGTACTGACGCCATCAAAAGCACTTGTCGAAGAGTTTGTCTACATATTGATAGATACCTAGAATTCCAGTCATGGTGCATGAGTCTGCGACTAGATTTGTGGTATCTTGTAAGTTTGTTATAAAAAGGGTGAGTAATCAAGCCTTACATTAATAACTAGCTTCCGCCCGCGACTTCGTCCGCGTGAAATTTCACCCTGCCCCATTCACCCTCTTAGGGGTGGAATTTCAAAAAATCCTTTCTTAGCGGATGCCTACGTCATAACATCTACCTGCATGCCAAATTTCAGCCCGATCCCTCCAGTGGTTTGGGCTGTGCGTTGATAGATCACTATGTCAGTCAGTCAGTCACCTTTGAGTTTTATATATTTAGATAGATAGGTATAAATATCGATCATTTGCACTATTTTTTTCTGGATAGTTTATATTGATTTTGTTACGGTTCGTCGTAAAAGAGAAAATTGTAAATATCTGTTTTTAGTCTTGTTTATTACGTCCTCCTTTTATTTTCTGACTAACTTCTGCCCGCAACTGCGTTCGCGTGGAAGCCGTAAGACACAACAATATACTACTTATATAAAAAAAATATATATAAAAAAAAGCCCATAGGTTAAATATTTTTTAAAGTCGTTTAAGATTTTTTTGAGTTAATCCATTACAAACAAACATACAAAGTGGCGCAAAATGAATCACCCTATCGAAAGATGTTATAATTTTTGCAAATGGCGTCGTATGTCAATCATTTTTGACATTTGTGAACTAGAGAGCTGCGATAAACAAACAGACAAGCAATAGAGCGCTATACTCCGCAAGGTATTGGATATTGTGAAGGAAGCATTTCCTGGTCGCGTAATCTCCCATTTTGGCGATTTGGCATGGACAGCAAGATCGCCCGATTTAACCGTCCCAGACTTCTTTTTTTTCGCGTCTTGAAGTCGCAGGTTTATGCCAACCAGCCTCGGACAATCGCAGCCCATACGGCGAATATTGGACAGGAATGCGAACAGTTATCACCGGAAATCTTGCGGAAAGTCATGGAAAATGCGATAAAACGGGCACAAATTTGTATGAGCCACTTGACGGATATCACAGAAAAAATTCTAAACGTCCATTTATAGAGATTTCCATCACTCAAAATATTTTTTTTTAATTTAGTAAAAAAGTTACATAATCAAAAATTAAATTGAATGATTAATTTTGCGACACCTTAAAGAGACAAGGATTTTTTTTGTACATAAAAAAAAATCCTTGTCTCTTTATAATATTAGTTTAGATAATAATTATACAGGAAACAAATTTACAGAGCGTAACCATTCCATCATGCATTCAAAAGGGGCCCGTAATTCTTCGCGCATGATTAAAATAAAGTTTCTAAAACAATTGCTACCGCGACTGTACCCTTAAAAAAGAACAATAGGTACTTTCCTTACGGCTCCCCACACCACCGAAATCATAAATTACTTCAGCACTACACGTTAAAACCGCCTTGTTCATCTTTAGCAATTTATTTTGATATAATTATTTTTAGGCATAATAGAACGTATTACTTCTTCTTGGAGGGGCCAGTGGCACAGCCGCACACTACGCTTGCCGCGGTTGGTCTGTGGATGGGTGACCATCTTTACATACCGAGACCCCTCCGTGCCTCGGAGAGCACGTTAAGCCGTTGGTCCCGGTTGTCATTCGTGGATCTTTGACAGCCGTTACAAGCCCGAAAGTCTGACAACCAGTCACTTGGTTGTCAGGCATTTCTACCCTATTAAAATTTTTCCTCTATGTTCCTACCGTTGTACTTTCTTTTTCTTTTTATAAATCAATGTTTGTCTGCCATCTACTCTTCAAAATATTATAAAAGTTGCATTGTAGCACCAAAAAGGCTATATTATAATCTCTATAATAGCTATACCTACTAAGTAAGTACATACTTTTATATCCATCTCGCCAAACCCGAAAACCAGATATCGATACCCATCTCGTCTGCGAGTTTCGCTAGCTATTTTAATTTGCTCCTGCATCAATCAATCAATCAACTCAGCCTATCGCAGTCCACTGCTGGACATAGGCCTCTCCCAGACTGCACCACAGCACCCTGTCCTCCGCCTTCCGCATCCAGTCTACCCCAGCTCCTGCATAATCATAATTTATGACTATGTTTATCAGGGAAGATAATCGGTCTGAGAAAAGATACTTACCAAACAAAGCAGTGTCTAAACTGTATAACTCTATTAACATTTTTAACCGACTTCAAAAAGGAGGAGGTTCTCAATTCGTCGGAATCTTTTTTTTTTTTTTTTTTTTTTTTTTTTTTTTATGTATGTTCCCCGATTACTCGGAGACGGCTCGACCGATTTCAAAAATTATTTTTTTGTTTGAAAGGGTATACTTTCCAGGTGGTCCCATTGTCATCAGGTCAGGATCTGATGATGGGATCCTGGAGAAATCGAAGGAACTCTTCAAGTATTATAGGCACACCTATAGCGATTTGGGTATTTTTTGTAGTAACTCGTGCATTTGCTCTCGGAAAGCATCATTTGGTGAAGTGGAACTAATGATGAAGACCACAGATGGCCACCGGAACTACTCAATAATAAGTATTTCCCGGTTTGCGATTCGATTACTTACTTTAATATGGTTGCTAAGCAAGTTATGCTCGTCACAATGCGAATGGTGAAATGGAGCTGATGGTGGAATACCAGGAGAACTCCTCAACAATTAACGTCTCTGCATCGGGAAAAGCAATATTTTGTAAAAGGCGATGAGCAAGTTGACATTAGGCTATTGTAACTTAGATACATTATAAACAGACACACTAAAAAGCGAGAAATAAAAACTTTTTAACAAAAAAAAAAACCGACTTCCAAAAAAAACACTACAAAGTGAAAAATAACTTTTATTTCGGAAGTCGGTGGCAAAAAACTAAAATACAGATCCAAAGACACCGACTTCCGAAATAAAAGTTATTTTTCACTTTGTAGTGTTTTTTTTGGAAGTCGGTTTTAAAAAGCCGTTAGCCCAAAATGCTCAGTCAATAAATCATAATTATGCGACGCACGGCTTGTTAACACATCTCTTAACACCAAAATGGTCCAATTCCTACAGTCGACAGTTATCACTTGGGTGGGATAGCCCGTTAATACCATGTCGTCTTAGAATCCATTTTGGTATTTTTGCTGTTGCCTATTTTTAGAATTTAGGAATTTTGATGGAGAATAGAATACTCTATAATAGTACACCATATAAATTACAGACATAAATATAGAAACTGTATACAATGGGCGGTCTTATCGCTAAGAGCGATGTTTTAAAGACAAACTTTGGATGGATTAAAAAGGGGAAGAACAGACAAATACTGTAGGTAGTCTGTGGTAATAAATGTATTTTCTTTCTTTTTCTTTCTTTCACACTCCACACATAATAGATATCTGAGGTCATCGGAAAACCTGAGACTAGAGATGCCGATGCATTCCACCAGTTTCTATGACAAATCTTTTACTGTTCAAGCAGTACGGTTATGGAATGACTTGCCTGTGTCGGTAAGGCGTGCTCAATCTTTGTCCACTTTTAAAATTATGATAAAAAAAGCACTTCCTCTCTCCTTATATTTTCTTTGCTCCTGTTTCATGTTTATTATTGTATATAGATTTATTTAGATTAGTATAGTAGGATACCTTACAGTAGCGAAGGGTCAATTTTTGTAAGAGGTAAGCCAGAGTAGATATCTTTAATATGATTATATTATATGTCTATAGAATACTGACTGTGCCATTTTTCAAAGGGAAGCCGGTAGGAATCGAGTGGTATGGAGCCTTCGCCACTGGTAGTTACCCCCTTTCTAGCCTTATCGTCTTTCATGCAGTCCATCCATTGTTTCTTCGACCTTCTCTAATTACTCTTATTTATTTATTTTTATTTATTTATCACTCCAAACATACAAATATACTTACAGGCTAGACCCAATGCGATATTGCAGTACACTTAACAATTCAAAATAGTTCCAGTGCTTGTACCATAACAAATTCTATAGGTAGCTATTCTTTTAAATTCATCCAAAGCGCAACAGAATATGTCTACGTCATCAGCAATGAGGTTGAGAGTGCGGAGTGCGCTCGTCAGCGGCGCCTCCCGCAGCAAGTAAGTTCGCGCGCGCGGTACCTCCAGCAACCGCGGCCGACGACGACGACCCACATACCCGTCTGGCACGACTAGTTCCACCCTTCGCAATATATCCGGATTGTGTATCTTCCCTCTAATTATCTTAAAGATATAAGTAACTAGTGTGAGTTGCCTCCTGACCCTCAGTTCATCGTATCCGACCATACCCAAGATAAATAGTGTTGGATACCTTAACGGATAAAATGGATACACCCCGTATTCCCTCATATATTTACATCTAATAAATTTCTTATAGCCATTCAACCATTAGCACATTCAAACTCCTACCGTATTCATCTTGACGATTCTTCAATGTTTGTATTTATAAAGGTAGAGACAGGCCCAAACCACCAAATCCAAATTAACTCAGCCAGTTAGAAGGCATTTTCGAATAATCGGTTTAGTCCTGCATACATTGGTTACAGCCTTACTAAATTAAAACCCTTTCTAATAATGGTTTGCTGCACCGGACGACGTCATTTTTTTTTTTTTTTTTTTCTCTGTCTTGCATGGTGCAGCACAATGCTGAGCGATAGCCGTTTTGCGTGGATGTGACGCATGTTTCCCCCAACCCTTTCTTATTTTTTTTTTGTGTATACGTTCTTTATTGCGTCATGTTTACCGCAAATACACGTATTTTCTTTCTTTCCTTCTAAAGTTTTTTTTCGTTGTGGGCGTGGGGTGTGTAAATGAACAAAAAAAACACACACGTGTTGAATAAATTAACTCCTTCTGTTTTTCGGCTAAAAATACGCGAAAAAACCACAATAACAATGTTTAGTATCACGATTACTTATAGCAATAATTAGCACTTTATGACACCGCAAGTGTTAATGAAGTCGAGTAGGAAATCTGTAGCAGATATGAATTGGCAGTTTCAGTACACAACTCTGACCATTTTTAAACACACGCGTGCAGGTTAACGTACTTTAAAAAATCAAAATTAATCCCTTTGTGGATGGATTATCCTATATATCGAGTGAGTGGAACTTGGTAAAATGTTCTCAAGGTGAAATGTCGGTGGCGTGCGCATATTATCAGTATTTGATTAATGTTAGTGTTTTGTATAGGTACTACTGTTCAGGTTAGTGAAATTTCTTATCTTCTATATAATATACACACAATACATACATATAGACAAATTATTCAAATTGAAGTATCTGTTTTTAGGGTTCCGTACCTCAAAAGGAAACAGAACCCTTATAGGACTTTGTTGACTCACTTTGTTGTCCGTCCGTCCGTCTGTCTGTCAAGACCCTTTGTCTCGGGAACGCGTGGAGGTATTGAGTTTAAATGAAAAACCATATACCTACCTACTCAGGTCTACAGTCCCTTGAAGCTGAAAAAATCAAAGTTCTAAGTAAACGTAAAAAGAAGATACTTACGGCCGTTTATGCCGCAAAAAAACGTATATTTTGACACTCAAGGGAATCAAAATTTATAGGGTACTTCCCGTTGACCTAGAATCATGGAATACAAGAAGCAAAATCGTGTAGCACAAGTAAAAGAAAAAGTCGCGAAAACCGTAAATTTGTAGGTGGTACATTAAAAAAAAACCCGTTATAAACTATTTACATACCTATAAAGTACGGAACCCTCGGTGCGCGAGTCCGATTCGCACTTGACCGGTTTTAATGATAAAACAACAACGAAACATATTTATTTTTCTATGTATCTGTTTGTTCCGGGTAATCTCCGAAACGGCTGTACCGATTTTGGCGGGACTTTCACTGGCAGATAGCTAATGTTATAAAGAGTATCTTAGGCTACTTTTATTATAGAAAAATAATTAGGGTAACGTGCAAAAAAAAAAATCTTCTGAATTCCATTTTTTTTCTGGTTTGCACGCGAACCATAATTATATCCGTGACGCGAACGAAATCGCGGGTACAGCCAGTACCTAGCTAAATAAATAAATTAAACAACGCTGCTTGATGTCAGAAATACGATCTACCTCACAAAGAGGGTACTAAAAAATTTCGTCCAGTTTCATACTGAAATTACAAAAATGTATTAAGGCGACTACATGACCTAAAGCACGGTCACTGTCGGACTGCATAGAAAAGAAAGAGAAGCGCGATGACACAACGATGGTAATTTATTGCAAAATAATAATATGAAGCCATTATCAATTTACAAAAAAAATATTGTTTGACTAAAAAATTAAAACACTAGTGCAGCTATTTGTAGAATAATTTGACAAAAAAATCATAATGATTGTAAAAATAAAGTTTTTGGAGGTATCTTTGTTTTTTTTTTCTATCGTATCAAATTAGTTGTATTATGTTTTCAACACACTATCTACCTAGCATATATCCTGAAGAATATCATATATTTTTCTGATTTTGCTCACTGTAGTCGATCATATACTTTTATTGTTTTTAAAACTTGCATTTATTTTGCGTTTAGATCCTGTAAGCTCCTTAATGATAGTCAGCAAGTTTTCAGTACCGCATAAAGTTGATGTTTACATAACATTTTGATACGCATCTTCATTCTGTCTGACCATTAGAGCGCATACATTTTACCTGACCGTAAACCACGTAAGTATCTGCTTTTCGTTTTTAAAACCCCTCTGCGTTGAAATTTTTCGTAGGTTATTATAAAAAAACTGGCTAAGTGCGAGTCGGACTCGCAAACGAAGGGTTCCGTACCACAAGGCAAAAACACCGAAAAAAAAACACGTTTGTTGTATGGGAGCCCCCCTTAAATATTTATTTTATTTGGATTTTAGTATTTGTTGTTATAGCGGCAACAGAAATACATAATTTGTGAAAATTTCAACTGTCTAGCTATCGCGGTTCTTGAGATACAGCCTGGTGACAGACAGATGGACGGACAGACAGCGAAGTCTTAGTAATAGGGTCCCGTTTTTAGCCTTTGGGTACGGAACCCTAAAAATCAGCTGTTTCCTAAAAAGTGCAATACCCACGTGGTCAAAATGGGAGTGATATGAAGATTCGAATGACGTTATTGCGACGCACGCTAGTTCGAAAAAAAATAAGAGTGGTACGCCAGTTCGAAAACTCATAAAATCGAAAACCGCTATATCGAATGACGTTGTCGCGAACACGCTGATTCGAAAAACTGTTTGAATGGTACGCTAGTACGAAAGTCTTGGCATTGAAATCCACTGTTGCGAATAGCCTAATATTCCAATCTGAATTTGTCTGAGGATCGAACTCGCGACCCCCGACTTACTGGAAATTAAAAAGTTAACTTTTTAATTTCCAGTAAGTATAGTAATCAACACAGTAGTCAACAATGGGTTGTTGTACATTCGTCACAAAGTTAATTCGTCACGATAAAAAGTATGTGTTAACTCGTCACAACTCTATTTTCATGAAAGAAAATCCGCCATATTGTTTATTTCCGTACAGACAGCAGAAAAATCAAACAATAAAGAATAAAATGTTATTTCTTTATTTTTCATAATCACAGAAATTCACATAAAAATCACATTTCTCACTTACGGCTAAAATATACGGTAGTATTGTCTGGTTTTGTGCGTGTTTAAGCCCGCGTTGTCACGAGGACAGCGTGACTTACGTGACACGCCTAATCCTAAATAAACATGTATTGCAAGTGGCTGATTTGTTTACAACATTACAATTATATGTAAAATAATAAAAAGAAAATTAAATCACAGTAATAATCAAATTTTTTTGCTAATTTGCATCTACATAAAAAGTCGCACTTTTAATTACGTATATTATGTTTATTTATTGCAATAGGCTAATTTGCCTGCAACATTACACTTATAACAAAAACAATAGAAAGATAAAATAATTAAATCACAGTAATAATCACATTATTTTTTGGTAATTTGCATCTACATAAAAAATTACAGTTTTACTTACAACTATATATATTTATCTATTGCAAGTGGCTGACTTGCCTGCAACATTACACTTATAACAAAAACAATAGAAAGATAAAATATTTAAATCACAGTAATGATCACATTATTTTTTGGTAATTTGCATCTACATAAAAAATCACAGTTTTACTTACAACTATATATATTTATTTATTTCAAGTGGCTGATTTGCCTGCAACGTTATGATTATAACTAAAATAATAGAAATATAATTAAATCACAATATACGGGTTTTTGGTAATTTACGTATGTTACAATTCTTTAAAATGCTGCATAAAAGAAAGTTTTTCCAGAACTTCAGCCAGGGATATGTTATCGTAATTGTCCAAAATAGTTTTCAATTCTTTGTCATATGCAATAGATCGACGTGTTCTCAACTTTAGTGGTATATTAAATTTAAAATGCTTCAATTTCCAATTTATATGATCAGCCTCATTTTTAAGAGTATCAAGAAACTGAAGCATTTTAGGTTTCCTTTTACCCATTTTATTGTTCAAACGTTTATGCCATGCCAAATTATAGGTGGTATATAATACTCATTAGGTACCAAAAGTTAACTTAAAATAATAGGTATTGCTCTTGTTTCCTGTTATATATGTGGCCTCTTTGTTTCAACTTCATTCAATCTCATATATTTCTTTTTTACATTGTCATGTCATCGGGTTGTCACTGCGACTTATAATAAAAATATGGATTTCATTGATACATTGTAATTTCTTAATTAGAAAATACATAATATTGGCGACGATGGAGGCAGAACTGGTGCGACTTACTCGCCTGCGCGCAAATATACGCGGCCAGCTGACAAAGTTTGAACATACACTAGCACAATTACAAAATCCTTCGGATTACGAAGTAAGTTCACGTTTGACAAGTCTAACAAATTATGAACAAAAATTTGAAAAAGTACAAAATGAAATTGAATTATTACAAACACATGATGCGGAAACGGAAATTGAACAGCGGCATTCTACAGAAGAGTACATATTACAATTAAAGCTTAAGCTGCATAGCTTATGCACTACACCACCGAGCGCACCGTCGACTTACGTCACGGCTTCACTTGTAAGTACACCGGAAACGACACCAAGAATTAATTTTCAACCGTTACAGGAAGGTGAAAGTTTCAATAATTTTGTTCAGAGATTAAAAACCTACATGAAGCTAAATAATTGTCAAAATTCACAAATCCAGACCCTCACGCTGCTTAGTTTATTGCCACCAGAATTACACCAGAAAGCTTACGACTTGTGCGCACCGAACGATCCTTGTGAACTAGAATTCAGCAGCTTGGTTCAAATATTACAACACTATATAGATCCAAAACCGAGCATTTGGGCTCGTCAACACAAATTTATTTCACGACTTCAAGGCGGTGATGAGACAGTCATGTCATACTCGTCAGATTTGAAACATTTAGCTCAAGATTGCGAGTTCACGTGCAATAACTGTAAAAAGTCGATCTGTGATAATTTTCTTACTTTACAATTTATAAGAGGATTAAATGACACCGATATTCGAACCAAAATACTACAGGAAACAATGGTGACCAATTTTTCTGACTTAATTAATAAAGCAACCACGATTGAACTAGCAAAATCTGACAGCAGCTATATGTCACCAGCTCAATCTTCAAACCAAGGTCTACTAAATGTGAAAACTGTTCAAGCTGACCCCAAACACCGCAATCAAAGACCTGATTATAAACCTTTAACGATTAAGGACTTACGAGGGAAATGCTTTCGCTGTGGAAGCAAGGAACATCTAGCTAGCAGATGTCGCAGCATCAAGGATACTTGCAGCAAGTGCAAACGAGTAGGTCACCTTGCTCGCGTTTGCTTACAATCAACACCTGGGAACAACCAACTGGAGCCTGAACACGTGGAGGTGCAGGACACGGACAACTCTTCAGATACAGTCGATGACACCACCCCTTGGGATATGAATTTAGTACGATCTAACAACACAGATAAATTTATGATAAATGTACGCATCAATGACTCGAAACTGGAAATGGAAGTAGATACAGGAGCTGCTCTGTCATCTATATCTCACAAAGATTTTAAAACATTGAACACTGGATGCAAGATTTATAAAACTAATATCACGATGAGAACATATACAGGAGAAATCTTCGCACCACTTGGAGTAGCCTACGTTACATGTAAATACAAAGACCGAACACTTGAGGGAAAATTATACATTATCAAACAAGATGTTGACCCTATCTTCGGTCGAGCATGGATACGAGCCATCAACTTGGATCTGGCAAATATAAACTCACTTAATACTAAAGAACATACAGAACTGGATAAGCTACTTTCTGAATACTCGACGATATTTGATGGCTCCCTTGGGTGCATACCTGATTACAAAGCTCATTTGACCCTAAAGGAAGAAGTGTCACCAATTTTTGTCAAGCCAAGACGTATACCATATGCTCTTAAAAATAAAGTTGATGATGAAATAGTACGACTCTGCGAACAAGGGGTAATTACAAAAGTTGATAGCTCTGAGTGGGGAACACCAGTGGTTCCTATTGTCAAACCAAATGGCAGTATACGCTTATGCGCGGATTATAAAGTCACCTTAAATAAAGCGATAAGGGATGAACAATACCCTATTCCGATCATAGAGGACATTCTGGTAGAGATGAACGGAGGTCAAATATTTTGCACACTTGATATCAGTCAAGCTTATCTAAACATGATGATGGACGAGGAGAGCGCTATGATGCAAACATTAAGTACCCACAAGGGTACGTTCAAAGTAAATAGACTTATGTTTGGCGTCAAGGTTGCCCCGAATTTATGGCAAAAATTTATGGATCGTTTGCTCCAAGGAGTAGCTGGAGTGAAATGCTTTTTCGATGATATAATTATTCAAGGACATTCAGAAGAACAACTTCTTTCAAGACTACGCTTGGTTTTACAAAGATTACAAGACAAAAATTTGAAACTCAATAAGGACAAATGTCATTTTTTTCAACAGAGAATCGAATACTTGGGTCATACAATTGATAAAAATGGACTGCACAAAAATAGAAATAAGGTAAACGCTATTCTGGATACAAAATGTCCCAACAACATCAACGAATTGCGGACATTTCTAGGAATGGCTAATTATTACAATAAGTTCATACCGAATTTAGCTTCAATATCCAGCCCTCTTAATAACCTACTCAAGAAGGACATTAAATACGAATGGACGCACAAATGTAATGAAAGTTTCAAGAAAATTAAACAGGAAATCCTCAGTGACAGAGTTTTAATGCATTTTGACCCAGAGAAACCCTTGGTTCTCGCTACAGATGCTTCACCCTTTGGACTTGGAGCCGTTCTATCGCATCGATTATCGGACGGATCTGATCGGCCTATTGCTTTTGCATCACGTTCATTGACGAGTAGTGAAAAAAAATACAGTCAGATAGACAAAGAAGCGACGTCCTTATTCTGGGGATTAAAGAAATTTTTTCACTACTGCTACGGAAGAAAATTCATACTTATTACAGACCATAAACCATTAACTACGATTTTCAATCCACACAAAACTTTACCGGCGATGAGCACAATGAGGCTCTTTCACTATGCACATTTTCTATCTGGTTTTGACTACACTATTGAATACAGAACATCGGATGATCATAGCAATGCAGATTATCTATCAAGATTTCCGGTAGATACAGTAGCAAATAACGTAATTGACGTACATTGCGCATTTCAATTAAATCAAATGAACACAATTGCCGTCGACCGTATAAAAATTGCCGAAAATACCGAACGTGATGATGAATACAACCAATTATTGAAAGCTTTAAAAAACGGTACCTCAGTGAGAAGATACGGCTACAATGACAATGAATTGACCTTACAAGACGGTTGCATTAGAAAAGGAACTCGAGTAATGATTCCGGCAACCCTGAGACACCAGGTTTTAGAAGAACTACACACAGGACATCTTGGAATAGTAAAAATGAAATTACTGGCGCGTGGATACGTATTCTGGAGAAATTTGGATCAAGACATAGAAGACATAGTTAAAAGTTGTCGAGAATGTCGATTAAAGCAAAATCAACCTGCACGCGCAGTACTACATCATTGGGACACACCATCAGGCCCATGGCAAAGGATCCATATCGATTTTGCTGGGCCGATTAAGGGTTATTCCTTATTTATAATAGTGGATGCTTTCACAAAATGGGTGGAAATTGTAGAAACGAAAACTACCACAAGCTCATGGTGTATCCGCCAACTTAAAGAACTTTTCGTGACATTTGGATTTCCGCTTACTTTAGTATCAGACAACGGCCGACAATTTGTTTCAAATGAGTTCGAATCATTCCTCAGAGAAAGCGGGGTTGTTCACAAAACCACAGCCCCATACCATCCGGCCACGAACGGACAGGCAGAGCGATACGTACAAACAATTAAAAAGGCAATACATAGCATCAGGGCAGAGCCAGGCTCTATACAAGACAAACTGCTGGCTATTAAGGAACGCCTACGGAGGACGCCGAGCAGCAACACAAATAAAAGCCCATATGAGCTCATGTTTGGCAGGGAGATAAGAAACACCCTAAGTGTTCGTTTCAAGGCGAGGACGAGGGATGAAAAACGTCTGCCGACTGATGAGGCAAGGGTACGTTCATTTACTGTTGGGCAGAGAGTGCAAATACGCAGCTACACAGACGACCAAATTAAATGGGAATTCGGAACCGTTTCAAGGATATTAGGCCAATTGCACTATCAAATAGAGACTGATTCTGGTCAGATTTGCAAAAGACATGTTGATCAGATGCTGGGTACATTAATACCAAGAGAGGAACAGTAACACCGAACACCCTTCGGAACTTAACAACTAGACGATTTGGGACGGAGGTGTTATATATGTGGCCTCTTTGTTTCAACTTCATTCAATCTCATATATTTCTTTTTTACATTGTCATGTCATCGGGTTGTCACTGCGACTTATAATAAAAATATGGATTTCATTGATACATTGTAATTTCTTAATTAGAAAATACATAATATTTCCCAAACCTAATACATAGCTAAGGCTTTATCGGGGTCGCGAGTTCGATCCTCAGACAAATTCAGATTGGAATATTAGGCTATTCGCAACAGTGGATTTCAATGCCAAGACTTTCGTACTAGCGTACCATTCAAACAGTTTTTCGAATCAGCGTGTTCGCGACAACGTCATTCGATATAGCGGTTTTCGATTTTATGAGTTTTCGAACTGGCGTACCACTCTTAATTTTTTTCGAAATAGCGTGCGTCGCAATAACGTCATTCGAATCTTCATATCACTCCCGGTCAAAATGTATGGGAACAATTCAATCATGAACGCAGAATAAGTAATTACTTTACGTACGTTGTCACTTATAGGTACGACCGTCATCGTACGGACGACTACCGACTTGACAATAAAGAGTAGGTACCTATTAGATATCTAAATAATAAAAATTACTATGATAACATACCTATAAAATGACGACACTTGTTCTGATAATATGACCATATTTTTCAGATATTTTATGGGAACCGTAAGTATCTGACACAGGAAAGAAAAAAACCGGCCAAGTGCGAGTCGGACTCGCACACGAAGGGTTCCGTACCACAAGGCATAAAACGCCAAAAAAGGTATCTTTTATACCCCTTTAAATTTTAACTTTATTTTATTTTTATTATTTGTTGTTGTAGCGGCAACGGAAATACATATTATCTGTGAAAATTTCAACTGTCTCGGTTCATGAAATACAGCCTGTGACAGACAGATAGACAGACGGACAGTGGTGTATTAGTAATAGGGTCCCGTTTTTACACTTTGGGTACGGAATCCTAAAAATTAATGAAATTTATTTTAAGTGACATTATGAAACATGAAATCGGCTGTACCTAAGTACCTACTTTATTGTCAGTTTCCAGATAAACGAGGCGGTTTGAAAAGAAGACGGGTCACGCCCCATAGGTCAAAATTTACCCAGACACGGGGAAAAAAAAGTTATGTCACATTTTAGTATATTTTTGGTATATTAATAATTGGTAGACAGTATAGTCAGAGGGGCCCGTAACTAAATAATAACAGCCGCACAGGTCGATCGATCAGGTTAAGCCACGCTTGCCGCAGTTGATCTATGGATGGGTGACCATCTTTATATACAGTGACCCTCCGTGCCTCGGAAAGTACGTTAAGCCGTTGGTCGCGGCTGTCATTCGTGGATTGAGGAGGACAGATAGGCAGTGGCACCATGTAAAATACCTACTGGTATTCAGCTGCATCCGGTTAGACTGGAAGCCGACCCCAACATAGTTGGATAAAGGCAGGCAGATGATGAATAATAAATTGTTAGTCACCATTACCCAAAATCGTGGCTATCATTGTAATATTGCTATATATTATTATGTCATGAAAAATATTTAAAATGTATAAATTATTTCATTATAAAATAATACTACATTCAAAAATGCATAGAGTTTGCACACAAGTGTGTATTATTTGTGAAACTGATACAGCCTCTATTCATCTTCTATTATCGTAGCTGTCATTGAATATTGCTAAGCAAAGCACTGTTCTTATCTAAAAGGCTAAGTTATTTCTTCACTATTTTAAAAACATGGCACTAAGTTCACGCACGTATGAATGATTAATTTTAAAAAAATATATAGACAAAAGTGAAATATATTTATGTTTTCCTGATCTAAAATGCGTAGGAATATCTCATTTATTCACTAATAGCTAAATCTAAACATATATGTTTATTATTTGCCACTATAAACGAAAAAAAAATTGGACACCCTTAAAAAAATAAATAGCAATATTTACATGATAGTTAGCCATCGAAATTAAATAAAAATGATATGCAGTTTTTTACTCATGATAATGCATAAACTGAGATACATTTCAAGGTAATTAAAAATTTAAATCAGATGAGGCATCAATGCAAATTCTACTTCCTGAACAGATTTGGGTGTTATTACACCAACACGTTTCGGATTTATCCGCGCTGGAAGCATCATCATCTGCCTAGCCTTTTCCCAACTACGTTGGGGTCGGCTTCCAGTCTAACCAGATGCAGCTGAATAGGTACCAGTATTTTACATGGAGCGACTGCCTATCTGACTCCCACAACCCAGTCACTGGGTAGGTAATACGATACCCCTTGGTAAGACTGGTTGTCAGATATTCGGGCTTCTGACGACCCGTAACGACTGTCAAAGATCCACGAATGACAGCCAGGACCAACGGCTTTCCGTGCTTTCCGAAGCAAATACATACTAATTTATTTATTTGGGATCTCCAACGGACAAAGGATCTACAATAGAACAAAAAATAAATAATAATACATAGAATAAAAAAGGTTATTTTAAATGTGCTCCTTCAATTACAGATCACAGTATGCACATTGTAATTATATGTAAACACGATAAAATTTAAAATAGAGAAAGTAATTGTGATGTTAGAGAAAAAAAAACTAGATTACGAGAGGTAGGTACCTATATGGAATGCAATTCTCAAGATCTTCGTTTCTGATTTATCTAAAAATCCTCCCAAAAATAGCGAATCTTAACAACTCCCGCGCATTCTGGCACACACAAACGATTTTCCATAATGCCACATAAAGCATGGTGAATGAATTCAGTTCCATTATGTGACGGAAACCGTGCGTTGGAGCATTGGAGCACACTGTATTGTTAATTGGCCTATATATTCAGGTGCGCCGGATGCGTGGTTCATTTTGGACGAGACTCCCACACACTGGGGCGACATGGCCACTTCTGAGAAGGGGGGTAAGTCCAGCCTTCCATGTTTCATTAAGATTAAGGAGAAAGTGATTTTGAAGATAAGATTTAGAGAGTAGATTAAGATATAAAAAAAACCGGTCAAGTGCGATCCGGACTCGCGCACCGAGGGTTCCATACTTTGTAGGAATGTAAATAGTTTATTACGGGTTTCTTGTAACTACAAATTTACGGTTATCGGATTTTTTCATTTAGGTACTTGTGCTACATGATCTTGCTTCTTGCCAAATTTCAGGATTCTAGGTCCCTATAAATTTTGATTCCTTTGAGAGTGTCGAAATATACGTTTTTTGCGGCATACACGGCCGTATCTTTTTTTTACGTTAACTTCGATGTTTGATTCACAGCTTCAAGGGACCGCAGACCTGAGTATATGGTTTTAATTTCAACTCGATACCTCCACGCGTTCCCGAGATAAAGGGTCTTGACAGACGGACAACAAAGTGATCCTAAGGGTTCCGCATTTTGAAGGAACGACTGTCGCAACCCAGCGCAGGGCACGCCGCGATAGCGGCGATAAGACCCCTCTTTGAGGAGTGGCTAGGGAGGCGCCACGGCACCCTCACCTACCGCCTGACGCAGGTCCTCACCGGACACGGAAGTTTCGGGAGGTTCCTGCACATCATCAGGCGGGAGGAAACGCCCGGGTGTCACCATTGCCAGGATCGCCCAGAGGACACGGTGGAGCACACGGTGGAGGTCTGCCCCGCTTGGGCGGAGCACCGCCGTGTCCTCGTAGAGGCGATCGGCAGCGGCGGCGACCTCTCGCGCCCGGCCCTGGTGCAAGCCATGGTCCGGGGCGAGAGGGAGTGGGAGGCAGTCACCTCCTTCTGCGAAGCAGTCATGCTAGCGAAGGAGGTGGCGGGACGGCTCAGGGAGAGAGCCTCCCGTCCCAGCCGCCGCGGGAGACGCTCCGGGCGTCGGGAGCCGCGCGACGACTCCCGGCCACCGTAGGCGCGGGCCTGCGGGCGGAGAGTAATGGGTAGCTCACCGTCCGATCAGGACCAGGCCCGTGCCGGACGGCGCGTACGTGTTCCACGCGCGCCTCAAAGAGATGTCAGCATCGAGGAGGGGCCCCATAGGGCCGAAGCCTGCCGGGTCAGCGGGATTGTCCGAAAGGGTTACCGCTGGCCCGGAACATAAAGGGCTAAGGAAGGAACACGGGTGGGTTTTAGTCAGTAAGAGTCTGACACTCCCTTCCGCTCCACCCAGAGCGGGAGGGGTCATTTGATGATTTCCCATCCGCAAAAAAAAAAAAAAAAAAAAAAAGGGTTCCGCATTTTCCTTTTGAGGTACGGAACCCTAAAAAAGATTTCCCCAAAAACAGTTATAGCTAGTGTCGTTTGTTGTGGCAGTAATATAGCATAGTTGTAAGTTCAATCACTAGAATTTGTTCTCAGTTAATGTTGCAATAACGCAGATCTTTAGCGAACAAAAATACTTACATTTGAAGAGTCCAAGGAACCGAAAGTCACTGCACATTGTAAACGCATGCTTTTATTGAAAAGTGTTATTATCACTTGTGATAAACTTCAATAGCATAGGAAAGCTGTAGTTAAAACAGGAAACAAGAGCAGTCATTTTCTGCTATCTTAATCTTTACATTACATAGTAATTCCGTTTCGCTACCATCACATGGGCGTAGGGTGAATTATTCACTGTTCTACTACTACTGTTCATTACTTTTGTGCTAGACGATAGTTCTTATAATAACGAAACAGCCAAGACTCATATTTTGACTAAGGTGTAGAGTTTGTGAAGTTAGGGCTTGTAAAGTTAGGGCGTGAAGAGTTAGAAGCTTGGAGCTGATAACTTTTTGACAATGTGAGCCACAGGTCTCGTCTTGGCAACATATTACATGAAAATATTTTTGGTGGGATAAATAGTTCCGTGTAGCACACATGCCAGTCTGTTGTAGTTCCAAATGCATTCTTCGCATAGAATACCGAAATAAAGCATGACGTATTTTCATTGTATTAATTGTCGTTCTTTCCACAGCTAAGGAATCAGACCTCAAACATGACGTCATCATCGAAACCAGTGCGGAAGGGAAGTCAGAAATCAAGGCCCGAAATCCTGAAGATCAGGGTAAGAAGATGAGTCCCGCGTGCACGACATGCCTCAAGGCGCTATTCGTGATCTTAGGAGTAATCGGAGTGGTTAGTGATATTGTTTATTTTTTAATTATCTATACAGGGTTATTTGTAAAACACCAGCAACCTCTTAAGAGGTCATTGTACTCATCATTATGAACAACTTTTACTATGGGACCAAACCTGAAATCGCGAAAAAAAAATCAGCTGTTCCCTACATTTATGTTCGTATAACTCGTCAAAATGTAGGGAACAGCTGATTTTTTTTTCGCGATTTCAGGTTTGGTCCCATAGTAAAAGTTGTTCATAATGATGAGTACAATGACCTCTTAAGAGGTTGCTGGTGTTTTACAAATAACCCTGTATTTCTTGAATAAATAAGTTGTAAAAATAATTAGACTCTTCTGGGCACGCTCGTTCCATCATAGACCTCATCTATCGCTTACCATCAGGCGTGATCGGGGTCAAAAGCGGGCCCATTTTATAATAAAAAAAAAAAAAAAAAATTAGTTTAAAAAAATAAACTCAGGGTGTTTGATAACCAATGATGGCATGCAAAACCACTTTTTGCTTTTTAGGAAATTTCTTGTTCCCCCGACCCCCCCCGTCGCATCGCATCGCCTGTCCGCACTATTAAATACTTCGTTTTCGCTTAGCGTTCGTTCCGACTTTTTTTCTTTTTGCTCAGCTCTAAAGAGTTTAGCGTGCTGTTAAATAGCCTATAGCCTTCCTCAAGAATTGGGATATCAAATGCAAAAATATTTTTTCAAATCCGACCGTTAGTTCAATAGATTAGCGTGTTCAAACAAACAATCTTTTTTTTTTTTGCTAGCCTGTGCTGTCCCACTGCTAGACAAAGGCCTTCCCCTAAATCCTTCCAGGAACTCTTTTCCCGCGCCACCTCGAACCAGCCCTCGCGGTACGCGTCCAGGTCATCTCGCCATCTCTTTCTGGGCCGGCCGCGGCGGCGCCGTCCATCTTCAGGCACATAAACAAACTCTTACGCGACTCAAATTTAGTCGAACAGAAGAAGCAATGGCTTATAGCAATATATCCTTCAAAATTATTCAGATTCTGATCGATAGTGTGTTACGCAAGTAAAGTGCTGGTCTTCTCCATAATTTACATACACATGCATATCTGCTTAGATCTTTCACACTCATTTTGTTACTTAGGATTAGTTTTTATTTATTAAAACCACAGAACAGCTTCTTTATCTGTTCTGTGATTAAAACTATATGCACAAGTAAAAGAAATACTGTACAAAGGCGGACTTAATGCTTGAGGCATTTTCAACCAGTCAACCTTAGGGTGATGCAGAGACAAAACATGGCAGGTGCAACAAAAGGGACAAATAGCTAGGAAATGACTATAAAATACAAGAATAATTACTAATACATATATAGATACATACATACATATAAACAAAACTCTTTGAGGAGAAACAAATTTATTATTTTTCAAGTTTTTGTTATTATTTTATTTTTATCTTCTTTCTGTACACCAGAATCATTGACACTGTCTGCACCTGTCTTTGTTGTGAAATTAACAGAATCCATTTGGCTGAACCCTATCTTTTAGGATACAGGCTAGTCCTAGTTTAAAAGATAAAGTCTACAATTGCATAAGAATGTAAATATCATATCAAACAATGTATATATGTTACGGCTAATGACAGAAGTGCGGCTACACCTAGTTTTAACCAAACTTCTTTATTTCTGTGTAAGGGGTTTAAAGGAATCTAACCAAACCGAACCTCGGGGTGCCCTTCGCTCGCTCTTGCATCCTATGTCGCCTCCCGAAATACACACGAACCGCATGTGGCCGGCTAAAACTAGGTGTAGCCGCACTTCGGCCGGCTAAAACTAGGTGTAGCCGCACTTCGGCTATTAGCCGTGACATATACAGTGCTATGTTTTGTGAAATAAATACTTTATTATTATTATAATCTCTATTAGACATCATCTCAATAGCCAATCACGCAATCCATCCATCGCTTCTTTGGTCATCCTCTAATCTTATGCACATTCATACTCAAGACTTTCCTCTGGACTTGATCATCATCCTCCTTATCTCGTGCCCATAGCATGACAACAGGGAGTCTAAAAAGACCACTTTAGCAGACTCATAAAAGGATAACATTATGAATCACTGTTAAGTTAATCGTATCAAATCCCATTGGTGAAGGAGTTTTCAGTTGTTTTTTTTTGTCTGTGCTAAAATACCAAACAATCCAATCCAAATCCAATCCCAATCTCTTTGATTATATAATAATACTTATTTCTTACTAGCTGCGCCCCGCGGTTTCACCCGCGTAAATGTCGATCCCGTGGGAATATCGGGATAAAAAGCCTATATGTTAATCCAGGGTGTCAGCTACCTCCATACAAAATTTTATCCAAATTGGTCCAGCCGTTTGAGCGTGAAGAAGTAACAAACATAATATAAACACACGCACATACCCCCACACACTCACAAACTTTCGCCTTTATAATATTAGCGTGATTCTATCCATTCGCTTAACACTTATGGAATCTAAGCTCACAATACCCCCCTACAGTATTTTTGCATCGATGCGTTCGCGCATTTCGTGAACGCCTGGCTGCATGGCTGCACAAGGTTATTTGACAAAATGACTGTCTGATTATATCGAGGCACTCAGGCGACTGCTTGGAAGTAGCGATACAAATGCATAACTATTGCATCAGTTTCGAAATGACTTTCTTCGAACAGCTTATATGATATCAGGAATATGATGCTCCATGTAAAATACTTCATTCAGCTGCAATCGGCTAGACGTGAAACCGATCCCAACATAGTTGGGAAAAGGCTAGGCAAATGATGATGATGATCAGGAACATGATGCAAGGATATATCCATGCTATAGGTATAATAATGCCAAGAGAACCCATCGGTACTGGGTATCTACATCTATACACCACACTAATATTATAAAGGCGAAAGTTTGTGAGTGTGTGTGTGTTTATAAGTTTGTTACTTCTTCACGCTCAAACGGCTGCACCAATTTTGATATAATTTTATATGGAGGTAGCTGACACCCTGATTAACATATAGGCTACTTTTTATCCCGATATTCCCACGGGTGAAACCGCGGGGCGCAGCTAGAATTATATGTTAAAGTCAATGTTCGTGCCTGTCTGTGTGACCTCATTGTTCTTCTAAGCCACGCAACGGATTTTGATGCAGTTTTCACCATTATATAGTGAATTTGTTCCGAAAGATGTATGTTTATACTTTATACCTATACTGATATCGATACCCACCATATCTGCGGAGTTTCGCTAGCCCTTAATTTGACCCTTTAAAGAAGATTTTTACAAACACACTCATCATATTGTATGTATTTTTTTTCAGATAGCAGCAGTATCCCTAATAATCCTGGCAGTGCTGACATCAATAGCCACGAAGGCGTATGACTCGGAGCAGTCCAGCAGGATGGTGGCCATGGTACTGTTGGCGGTGTCAGCAGCCGTTACCATATGTGTCATCATCTACGGCGAGGTGGCCGTCTTCAAGAAGCAAACGAGACCTGTTCATGTTGTAAGTTTATTACCGACTTCAAAAAAAAGGAGGTTATCAATTCGACACGTATGTATGTATTTATTGGAACTGCATGATAATCTATTTGGGCTTCCAAACAAATATACAAAATTTTATAGATGTGTGTATGTTTGTCCACGTATTTCTCCGCAACTATTAATTGGGGCGTGACCATTTTTTTTTACTGGCTGATATTTACTTCAACTTAGGGAAGAGTGCAAGTTTCATCAAAATCGACTTAGTCATTCGCAAGATATGGAGTAATACGTGTAAGTGTGACGGCCTGGCTTATTGATACGAGCTACGGGTGCGGTGTAGTGTCACAGGAAAAATATCTCAAAACCTTGGTCAAATTCTAGTGCAATATTTACAACCAAATTATTACCTACAGATCCCAAGAAACCGACTTCCGAAATTAAAGTTATGTAGATAATTTTGAGTTAATTTCTTTTTGAAGTCGGTTTAATTTTTTTAAATCAATAACTGGCTGAAGATATGCATACATTTTATGTATGTCCCGCTGTAACTTCTTGACAATAGTTGTACTTACTTCTCTATATGACTCTAGGACTAGTAAAAGTTACCTAATGGTAGTCGTCTCTATTATGTTTAGTAATGCAGTCTATACTATTTATTACATCACCATTGCTCTCAAAAACGGTGAAGGAAAACATCGTGAGGAAACCGGCATGTCTTAGGATCTAAAATTCGAAGACATGTGACATCTACCAACCCGCACTGTCGCATTCCCTCTCTTTGAAAGGAGGCCCGTGTCCCAGCATTGGGAACATTATAGGCTGATTATGATAATGCATTTTATGCAAAGGAAATAAGTACCTATATAAATAGTTAGGTGGCGTTATGAATTTAGCAAGTCAGTACTCAATCCTGGAGAGAACAGTTCAGGATGTGTGAACTTTTGTGGTCTTCGGACACTGTGAAAATGAGAGTAATGCAGCATCGAATTACTTTTACAAGTATGTAGATGGAAACGGTGATCAAAGCGCAAGAAAAATCAATCTCGAGATTGTTTTATGTTAAGATCATTCTTGAGCTGCTAAAACATAGGTACCTAATTATAAACTAGAGATGTACATAGTATGGCTATGGTTTTAAATAATTTTAAGGTTCAATCATTCGAATATAAACTCTAATCTAAACAACAACAGGCGTCAAAACTGCAATATAATATAGTTATGACATATTACTATATGAGAATACAAATTATTTATAAAATACAACCAGGCGGGGTAATTGCGTAACACACTAACAGTAGCAATGGTTTTCATTTTGACATTTCAACAACATTCATTGCGTTATTTACATTGTTGAGCAGACAATTTTTTTGAAAAAATGAAGCAATGGATTAGTAATGTCCTTCAAAATTACTCAGATTGTGGTTAGGCATTATGGGTGCTGAAAATCCCAGAAATGCGTCATCTTACAAAACGAAAGAATTTCCAATAAAGTGATCTCAAAATCAATTAAAGCCGTTATTACGTTACGTGTTCTTTAAGGAATCGTAGGTAATAAAAAAATGATTTTATGTATTTTTTATACCTTCATTCTGATAGAGTATCGGCATTAAAACAATACCTGTGCGATTTTGTACAATAAGTCGTAAATATTTTACAACTAAGTTTATTAATCTATCTTTACTCGTGGAGGGCATTTTATCGTATAAACATAGCATTAATAGAAGGTACTCTTCACATCGATAGACGTCGATGTCAAAAGACAGACTTCGAAAAAGAAAACGATTTTCGACAGACTTCGAAACAAAAACAAAGGGGTGAAAGGGTGGTATTTGATAGTGAAAAATCATTCCATGAAAACAGCAAAGATTTGTCAATAAGATTCGCAGTTGCTTTGTCTTCAGACCACGACAGTCTTACTACAGTATCTTTGAGCGGGAACGACCTATCACAAATATCAAAATCGAGCGACATGGACAGAAAACCTACTAGACCTATCAGATATATCTTGATTTAAAAGAGTGTCCATGGAGTTTCTTGCCCGTTCTTCTCCATAGAGATCTACGCTTTGGAATGGGCAACTAGCTTCAACTTTCTGACTAACTGACAGACTATTTAATTTTGACAATTCAAAGTGCCTGTACAAGGTTTAATTGAAATAAATGATTTGAGTTTGAGTTTTAATTATTTTTTTTACAAAATTTCAAGACGCAAACCCACTGTTCGCGTTTAGTTTACCCTAGCTTAACCACACACTTTAAACAGCACACACAGTAACAGACTATCAATCTCAATTTGACTAATTTCGAAGGATATTGCTAACTAATCGATTGCTTTATGTTAGAAAAATTTGTCTGCTCAACAACGTAAATAACGCAAATTAATGTTGTTGAACTGTCAAAATGTAAGCCACTGCTACTGATAGTGTGTTACGCAATTACCCTGCAAAACAAACCATAGCCGCAAAGTACTAATTAAAATGCTAACAAGAAGGATTTAACAAAGTCTTGCAAGGAAATAGCGTGCTACAAGCTACAAGTTACAAATACAAGAAATGGGATCCAAGGTAAAGTTACTAGCGCCCTTGGAGTCCATATATTCAAGTTTAATAGAAACCCGTTGGCATATCACGCAAACTTGACAGGCTAATTGTGACGATCTCTCGGACTTGACCGTAAGCTTGATGTTATTGTTCATTAGACTTGATTAAGCTTTGATCGTCTTACTTAATCATATGGATTTTAGGTACAACGTTTAAGTGAAATCGACAGTAATAACTTCTAAATTCAAATTTTCTTACGTTTTTTGCAATTTGCAGGTCAGTGTCAGGTTGTATATATTTTGTTCAACGTACAATCTGACTACCTGACACAGACCTGCAAATTGCAAAAAACGTAAGAAAATTTGAATTTCGCGCATACCCCTTAAAATAATCTGTAATCGAGTTACCAACTTTGGCACATGCCACATCTTCGCCATCCTGATTTTGAACCATCCACAGCCGATTCATCGTTCGGTTAAAATTTTTGTGCTAAGTGTCTAAACATTCTATGCCGAAGGTACGCGACCGAAGTTCGGCAATGCTATTTAACGCAACGTAATTTTGGCATAATGTGTCGTCAGTAGTTAAATAGCATTGCAGGCGTAATCATGCCGAACTTCGGTCTTGTACCTTCGGCATAGTGTGTTTAGACACTAAATCGTGTTCTTGTAATCTTTAAACTGCGTGTAGCAGTAAAATGCGCTCGAACTTGACGCGAAAATGTATGACAGTGGTAGACAACACGAAAACCGTAGTCGGTTTGATTGAAAATCGACTGCAACTGCTGACCAGCATTTTTGTACTTTGTGGGGTCCGAGTGATCATGGCTTGTTCAATAAAATCTCCAAACGGCTAGTTGACACTTCCCGTGACCCAAGGGCTGGTTTTTACCTTGGCCAGAGGATAAGTATTGCCATACAACGTGGTAATGCCGCCAGTCTCTTGGGTACTTAAATTACCAGTCGACCACGTTGCGGAGGAATATTTCGACGCCATCTTTTAGTTTATTAATACTTTTAGTTAGGTTATATTTTTATTTTAAAAGTTTGGTCATTTAATATTATAAATAAGGAAGTTTTTTGTATTTAACTCATCTTTATACATTGTATTCCAGGCGGCAGTGGTTCTTTTAATCCTGGCAATAATCCAGGCGCTGATCGCTGGTATATCAGTGAACGTGGACCCGGCTGACGAGGCCAAACTCCTTAAGTCGCTGGCAGAATCCTTCAAGCAGGCCAGGGAGGATAACCCGAGGCATCTTAAGATTTGGGCTATGACACAATCCGATGTAAGTTTTGTGTATAACTCGTCCTTTTCCATAGTGCTAGGCAGAAACTCCAGGATGTTACAGTACAACCTAATTGCGTCACACACTATGAATCACAATCTTCATTTTTGAAGGATATTGATAATCCATCGCTTTGTAAGTTCGAAAAATTTGTCTGCTCAACAACGTAAATAACGCAATGAATGTTGTTGAACTGTCAAAATGAAAACCATTCCTACTGTTAGTGTGTTAGATAAGCAATTACTCCGCAGATCCGGAAAATATATTTTTCTTTATACAACTATTAATAAAAAAAACAAAGAAACGTAGGGACACAGTACAATTATATCCTTCTTATCCAGTTTATGAAATATCTTTTATACTGGAGGAGAAAATAGGCGAGAACTAAACCTCGAATTCAAAAGCCTCACCAACCGCATTTCCTCTTAAGTACATTTTTATATTATTTACAAAAAAAAAAAAACTGTTAATTTCAGCTAAACTGCTGCGGTGTCTACAGTGCCGAAGACTACCGAACCTCGAAGCTTCCGTACTACTTCCCCCCGAACGTGCCCATCTCTTGCTGCTCGACCTACGACTCCTCGAGGTCCGACCTGGTGCAAGAAAGAGACAGAGAGCTGTGTAAGGTGAAGAAGACATACTATACGGAAGGGTGTAAAGACTTGGTGCTGATGGTGTTCAAGGAGACGTCTTCTATGGTCTTCACTGTAGCTGTTCTGCTGATTGTTGTTGAGGTAATTACTAAGACTATCTTTCATATATTTATGGACAGTCAAGTTTTAGAAAAAAATCTGGTTTCTGGAGAGTCGTCACCATAGATATTTCTATGGTCGTCACTGTCACTTATACAGGGTTATTGGTAAAACATTAACAACCTCTTAAGAGGTCATTGTACTCATCATTATGAACAACTTTTACTATGTGACCAAACTTGAAATCGCGAAAAAAAATCTGCTGTTGATAACGGGCTACTACGGAACCCTACACTGTGCGTGGCCCGACACGCACTTGGCCGGTTTTTGTTTTATCGTGTTTCGATATCGATAGAATCGATACCCATCACGTCTGCGTAGTTTCTCTAGCTAATTTAATTTGACCCTCTAAAGATATACACAATTGACATGCTTCTCATTCTCAATCTTATATGTTTTTCAGGTGCTTCTCATGATCATTGGTGCGGTGTTAAGCCGACGAAAAAAACAAACCGAAGACGAGCCATCAAAATAATCCTTTGTTCACTAACTGCAGTAATGGTAACCCTGAGGGCTGATTTTTCCAACGCCAGATAACTTTATCCGAGGAATAATTTTAAATTTTTGACAGTTCGTCTATATAGAAACTGTCAGACGTCATTTTTTGACAGTTCGTCCTCATAGAAACTGTCAGACGTCAGTTTTTGACAGTTCGTCCTTATAGAAACTGTCAGACGTCAATATAATTCCAAGACTAAAAATTATCTGTCGATTGAAAAAGTAGCCCTAAAATGCATCGAAAACAAGCAATCGTTCAGCGGCCGTTGAGATCTCACCTTAGAATTAAAGTTTTTTAAAGCACTCACTTTAAGGCGTTGTATGCAATTGTAAGTCCTGTTAAAATATTAAGTAAGCTTTTATAAAGTAGACTAAATCAATTCGAAAAATAATTACTTTTGGAGTAAGTTGTTGAACAGGTTTTTTTATTAATCACAATAATGTTTTGTAAATAATCTTGTTGACTTACATTTCCGGGTAAATTTTTATACTCATGTTAATGTTACCTACTTCTTGCGTAAATGTTAAGGCAGTTATACATGTTTTACTGGTCAGAGCTGACTTGGTTCCAGTTTGGAGTCAGCTACTGACCATAAGTAGGTAAATCTGCCTCTATGCTAGTGCCTTGTTTTCAATTGTAGCTATGGTTGAAAAAATACTTTATAAATAGGTAGTGAATATCGCATTTATTTTAAGGAAATTATAATAAAAATAAACGACGACGAAACAAAAATGATAATTAAGTATGGTTTTATTCCATTAATTGTTGAGAGAGCAAAATTTATGACGTATTCCACATTGGGCACCCGCTTATATGCCATTTAAGCGGGTGCCCAATGTGGAATTGGTCAAACTTAGGTAGGTTCTTAATGGACTAATGTTTATTAATGAGTTAGATATACTTAGTATATTCACTACCACTACATACTTATTATAAAACAAAATCCCCCCGTCGCTTCTGTCTGCCTGTATCATAGAATTCATAGATTTACTTAATATGTTCTGAACTGAAATCCTACAGATAGGATTTCAAATATTTACCACTCGCCCACAGCCAGCAAACGGGCACGCTCAGCAGTATTGGTGGACGTATTAATAAAATTATTCCGTACCAACCTGCAGAGCGGCTCATCCCACTAGGTATTTGTGGGAAGATGGGTTTGGGCCGAATTGTATTTGGGCAAGCCATTTTCCAGGCATTAACCGCATCGATCAAGCACGGAACTTCAGAGTCAACCAGGGAAGGGAATAAAATTTTCCCGATCAACTTTTCAGTGCTGTGGACAGAGGACACAAACGTGTAAGCTGATACAAGTAAGGCTCAAATCTCACCAAAAGAGCGTCGAAGCGGAACGCAGTTTCAGTGTCATATGAATTTTAACTTTATTTTCATTAGGTACTATAATACTTATTATCGCAACCGCTCGGTAGAGAAGGCAATTCGCCGGAATTCCAGCGGCGCCGCTGGCATCCGCGCGACTCGTTCGAGTTTCTCATGCGATAATAAGTATTATAGTAATGAAAATAAAGTTAAAATTCATATGACACTGAAACTGCGTTCCGCTTCGTCGCGCTTCGACGCTCTTTTGGTGTGAGTTGAGCCTTATTTTACGGACGCCGAGGTCACCAAAACGGATGGGAAATGTGGCTTGAAGCCACGCTCGGTCGTCCAAGGCCACATTTAAAATGGATGTTGCTGTGCTGCGAATAATTTGGTGAATTTTGTCAAAGAGCTTTAGCTGCTTCCATAAAGGGGAAGAGCATAGAGAATACTTACCTACTTATAACCTATATAAAGTTTGAGCCAAGACAACAGTACAATCATGGTGAATGCCGAATGTAAATTAATTTTCCCTTTTTCCCCACTGCTCAACTTTGGAGAGTCTGTCCGAAATGTCCTTGATTTTTTTTTAATAAAAGCTGTCTTCTAAAGGAACCTAGGAGTACAATGACCCCTGAAGAGGTCCAGAACGACTCAAATTTAAACGTATTTGTATACAACAAGCAACTACTTACTTCATCTTAGTTGCTTTATAGGATTAATGCTAAGGATTTTGTATTTGGTACAAAATTATCCAACACCCAAGTTCAACGACTATTACTGCTAAACTAATAAAGTTATCTTAACTGCTATAATTTTCCTTTAAAGTTCATGAAATTCACTATCATCATGATTTTTCCAGATTCTTCAAGCCCACAGTTTAGCTTTTAGAGGGGGGGACTGGAACAAAAATTTTCACTTTAAAATTGATTTAAAGTTTAATATTTTGTAAATGGAGCATTACCTAAATCGAAAAATAATTTTAGCAACCTCTAAGTCATTTTAGAAGACCTATTCAACAATACCCCACACGACATGGTAGACGACGAAAAAAATATTCATCCCCACTTTACATGTAGTCCCCTACAAAAAAAAAATATTATCCAAAATTTTATTTTACCACTTTGACGGCCTAATTGATTTGATATGCGCCGATTCTGTAATTCACAAACTAAACTAAATTTAAGTTCAGGCATCTTTTTCTTTGTTTTTCATTAGGACAAGGACAGAAGATAAATATTAGTTTAGTCCTGTCAAATTAGTCAGCGCCTGGCGTAAATTGACGTATTTTTAGTAGCCAATTTTTTAATCTGGTCTAAAGTTGTCTATGGAGTATCTTAATTTGACAGGACTAAACTAATATTTATCTTCTGTCCTTTTCTTAATGAAATAGAAAGAAAAAGATGCATGAACTTAAATTTAGTTTAGTTTGTGAACAACAGAATCGGCGCCATTGAATAAGCTTTAAAGTATCTGCAAAATTTCTAGTAAGTATATTCGTTTATCGGCTTTCATATCCTCGGTAGTACCGCGGGTACTGAGAAATTAATCAGGAACACATAATAATTTGATGTGCCGTATTGCTATAAAATAATAATGTGAAGAACATACTAACAAATATAATAAAATAATTGTGGGGTAGTTTACGCCATCTATCATCGTTTACTGAAACTCACAGTAAAGTAGAGGTGAAGCTGGTGTACAAAATGTCTACTAGATGGCAGCACCAACTAATTGACTTGCAGCACTGAAAGTGCTGTATTGTACTCAAAATTTGTAGGTTTAATAAAATAATAAAAGTTGAGCACTGTTTATTAATTTTTTAAAATACTTAGAAATGTGTGGATACTGTGGATGGTTACTTTTGGATATTGTATTTCATTATCAGCTAATAGTGTTGGAAAATAATACCTACATATTTTGCAGTAGTTGGAGTTTACTTACTAATTTACTGTAGTGACAATTTCTAAAAAGCTATCGGAAGCATCGATGGTTCAGTGGTAGAATGCTCGCCTGCCACGCGGGCGGCCCGGGTTCGATTCCCGGTCGATGCAATAACTTTTTACGTAACGTTGTTTTTTATCGTCATAATTAAAAGCGCAAACAATTAAAACTCAAGAATTAGCCATAATTACACTATCAACCATAAAACGTAAAAGTTAATTTGGTACAATCATTAGAGTTTTTATGCCACCGATTTCACTATACCAACATCATGAGCTGCAGTCGGTGCTTACTTTATATTTTATTTTTTACATTAAGTTCCCATGTTGTGCGAGCGGGTAAGTTGTATTTCTTCATAATCATCATCATCTGCCTAGCCTGTTCCCAACTATGTTGGGGTCGGCTTCCAGTCTAACCGGATGAAGCTGATTATATAGTTACCTACAGGGTTATTGGTAAAACATTAACAACCTCTTAAGAGGTCATTGTACTCATCATTATGAACCACTTTTACTATGGGAAGCCCACAGCAGTAATTAAAATATGCCTGATATCGAGAGACGAAATCACGAAACATACCTGATCCGATATATTTATATGGGATTACAAAGTTATTTATACAGTTGGTGTACCTATCTAGAAAAGTGGAACGAAATTACAAACTATTTTAGTTTTACCTTGATTTATACACTAAACACTTATATTCTACATTTGAAGCTTCTGTCTGCTAGAAGTGCCTTAAAGTTTTGATGATCGGTCAGTCAGTGACTGATTGACAAAATTAAGAAACTTTGACTAGTCATAATTTTTTAAGTACTGGTTCAAGTTGGATGAAATTTGAAATATACCGTGTTTATACAATGCCTGCTTAGTTACTGAAAATTCAGGCCATGCCCCCGATCAGCTGTTCCCTACATTTTGGCGAGAGTTATACGAACATAAATGTAGGAAACAGCAGATTTTTTTTTCGCGATTTCAGGTTTGGTCCCATGAGATGAGTACAATGACCTCTTAAGACGTTGATAATGTTTTACCAATAACCCTGTTTATGCTGTGGCCTTAGTGTGAGTTTTTTCGACTCGTTCGAAAAAACTCGATCGTTCGATTGCGAGGGCGTTAAAATTTTGTACGGGAAATTAGGTTTCTCCTAGTGACCACCAGGTGGCGCTAAAACATTTTTCCTTATAAAATTCTAACGCGTTCGCAATCGAACGTGAGAGAAAAATCTCACACTAAGGCCACTGAATATTATAATCTCTCATCAGCTCCCTGTCCTTGTCCCATGCTGCTTGGGATCGGCGCAACACGTTGTCTGCTTCCATTCTCCCCTGCCAACCGTCACGCTATTATTTACTCATTTCACTCTCTTTTCTTTCATAATACAAAAGTACTTAGTTATTTTTCCGCTCTGCAATTGACATTGGCATTTTGTTTTTGTTGTGATTGTTGATTTTTCGTTGTCATCTGCCAGTGTCGCAGACGCAACACAGATCTATTAATTTGTATTGTCAATGTCAATTTTATTATTATTAATGAGTATTGTCTTTGGTCCCTGGCCCTGACTGATGCCAGGGACCAAAGACAAAAGACAAAAGTTGTCAATATTGTCCATTGCTTGCATGGACGCATCATGGACGTAATATAATCTATCAATAAATTACGTCCATGTTTGCTTGATAGCAATGGACAATATTGAAAACTTTTTACATGCTTGAGTACGAGGCTTTTGGCTACTTTGTATGTGTACCTATATTTTCACGACTGCGCCAAAAGAAGGTAAAAAGAAACTGAAGAGTAAAAAAAAAAACTGAAAAGCTAAAAACAAGCCCATTTTAAATTAAATAAAAGTTGGTAGCAGGTGGGACCCATACCATTTTTATTATATTTTCACATTCAAATGGGTAGCCTGCTTCCAACTTTTATTTAAGTAATTTAAAATGGGCTTGTTTTTAACTTTTCAGATTTATTTTAACTTAAGTTTTTTACGGCAGTCGGGGTTTTTATTTTTTTTAATTGCTTTTTTTACGCAAGTATATTTTTTGGGTAATGTGCGTTTTGTTTGTGCAGATTAAACAATTTTTCTTTCTTTCTTTATTATTCCTCACATAATCCATCTGTCTAGTTCTCTATTTCGCCACATTCTTTAAGATTGATGTCGGACTGTAGTTTACACGAATTTTCACAGTACCACCAGACTATTGCCTGTCGCCTCTAAACCGGAGCGACTGTAACATGGCACCGACTTCAGTCTACTCCTACTATAAGCCAGGATCTCGCTGCGACAGAGAAACGTGGCGAGGGTGTCCAACGGCCAACAAATTTGATAACGAGTACCTCTGCTCCCTTAACTGTATCTTCAGAATGAGACAAAATGATCCAGTTGATTTCGATCGTAAGTTTTCATTATTTCTTTGGGTCATCTTTCTGCCTAGCTTTTCCCAACTATCTTTCAGTCTAACCGGATGCAGCTGAGTACCAGTATTTTACACTGTGCTACTGCCTATCTGACCTCCACAACCGAGTGACTGGTTAATACTATACCCCTTCGTAAGACTGGTTGTTGAGCAGCTTAACGTGCTGTCCGAGGCACGGAGGGGTCTTAGTATATAAAGATGGTCACCCATCCACGGACCAACCGCGGCAAGCGTAGCTTAACCTGATCGATTGACCCGTGCGGCTGTCATTACTTAGCCACAAACCCCTCCCTAATAATTTACCAAATTAAATTAAACTTAATTAACTGGTTTAATTAGCCGTTTAGTTAACCGCCTAGCCTTTTAACTAAACGGCGGCCGTTCAACTAACGCCCTGAATGATATTCAAATGTAGTTTAGGTTGGAACTGTAACCAATCACGCGAGAGTTAGCCGAATTGGTCGCAGTAACTAAGCCAGCAGCCTAATTGCGTAAAACATTTTCTTTCTGATTACAATTCCGAAACTATGCCAACTACAGTTTGAATCGATATCAGTAAACGGAATTGTGTAAATCTATATCATCCCAATTGACTATAATTGTATAGAGGTGTACCGACTGTCGGGCAGAATTTGTTTGGTGAAAGCGTTTTGTTTCTTCATATAAGAACTATTCGCTTCCAAATAATTTTGCTATAATTAAATTTTGTTTTGATTACAACTGATGGTCTACTACTGCATATAAATAAAAATGTACAATGATTGCCGAAAAATGAAAAACCAATTTATAATACACTTTCTACCAAAAACTACCATAATTGAAATACGTAAGGAAACGTTTTATTTTTCACGTTTTAGTTATCTGTGGCCAACGATAAAATCGTAAAAAAGCAGTGTTGTCAACTTAGTGGGAGTTCCACTAAACTTGGGGGTTTGGACACAGGGGTGGGGTGCTGGTGGACAAAATTTTGCTTTCAGTGGCTGGTGGTTAGACTAATTCAATTTGTAGAAAACAATACAATCAACTACTTTAACTTTGCCTCGAGAAAATATTATATTAACACGATAATGGGCATGTTTTATATTTTGTTTAAACCTTGTGAAAGTGAGAAATAAATCATCGAACTACTGACGTTTTAAGATTTATTTCTTTCAAATGCGGAAACCACTGCCGATTTGAAAGTAAGTAATTTCGAAAAAAATCCCACGGCAACATACTACTAACTTCTTGAGTAATTCATTATTTTATGATATTGTAATAGGATGATGCTAAAAAAAAAGTACTGTGAATAAGTTATGTTTGTGTCCATTCTCAAATCTTAAAACGGACCTCCATAACGGCGATCGAACGTCGCTAATAAGAATAAACATAATATAAAAAAATTGCGCCTTCTAGTGGACTCGGGAGAAAAGTTGGCAACACTGACACTGAGGAATTAGTAAAAGTACTCTGTGGTAAAAGTACTCTACTACTCTGTGTTAATAAAAGTAAATAATGAAAATAGGATACTTTTAAACCATAATATACAAATAATCTTTGTTTGGTTTTACCTTGAATGTTGTTTAAATTAATACTTGTTTTATGTTTTTTAACATACTAAATTGTTTTTACTATTTTCATACAGAAACATAGGATAAATAGTTTCGGAACATTTTTGTTGTGGTTTCTTGTAGAAGGAATGCGTTTGTAAAGTTCTCTGATAGAATAGAGGACAAGGAGGTTTTAGCTGGCTGCACTAAGACTTAGGCTGTTTTGCTCGATAGCGAAAAGCACCTTAGTCTGTTATATGTCAATATAATCATAAAAGTAAGTAACCAAATATATCTAGGAAAAAGTTGTTCGTATCTCATTATTAGATTATTGTAGCTCGTGTAAGTACTTACCCTTGATACCGATGATCATCAAGGATAGAACTATATTAGCTTTCGACCTCCCTGGACATGGGTTTTCGTCGTAGACTGCCGGTACACTTAATCAACAACTCACATAACATACTCAATATTAAATGATACCTTCTCCCCTCTTAGGTACACATAATTGCTATAAGAACGAAACACACAATCTTTGAGAATTCAATGAAGATTTCAATATGTTTTTAATTTTCAGTTATGACTTACAACAAATGGGACTGGTTGAGGATGATTTTGTATATAAAAGCGCATTTCAACTCGGACAGTGTCCTTACTGTCTCACTTTTAAAACTGCAGGAGAATTCTCGGGGTGTTTCACCTACGAAGACATGAATGAACGCAGCATATTACATACATTACTGTTCGCTTCGGCCACTGCTACTGCTGCTCAGCAACTACTTCAGTTTTCAAACTTCTCAAGTACAAACTCAAGATTGTTCAAAAACTGTTGAATCTTCAGTCTTGCATGACAACATAAACATATGTACCTATTATGTAATTGATAACAGTGTAAGCTTTAATATAAAGTTGAATACTTACTAAGCCTTTTTTTAATAAAGACATCAAGTGATTATTATAGTGATACTAATTAGAAAATAGTGGTGTTTAGCTAAATTAACTGTCATTCATTAGGTACTTATAGGTAAATAGAAAGACAAAATATGGTAAACAAAAAAAAACTGGTTTTATTTATATTATTACAACCTATCTGACAATAGCATTTATTCACATTTAGCATAGAATATTTGGTCATGAGGCAAGAATAAATTGGAACAAATATTTATATTCTATAGATTGGTGGAATTTGGCATCTAATATCTTCCCATGTACTGCTGGCTAATGCTTCCTGTGAGAACAAGTTAGTTTTTCCTGAATAATAGCGGCAGGCCCAGACGGAGATGGCGGGATAAGCTGGACTCCTTTAATAAAGATAGGTCCTTGGCAGCTCTCGACAGAGAGGGGTGGAAGGAGAGTAGGCCTTTGCCCAGCAGTGGCGCAAGATGTAGTTGAGCCTGACACCTGAAAGATAAAAAAATAATTTAAGTAAGTAAATCCTCATTATGTTACAACCATCCACAAAGTATTTAAAAGGCTCAAATCTATGTACATATTAGAACAGTAATATACTGCTATAAACACAAATTAGATGCCTACAATTCTATTGATGGATGAAGCATACTTGACTAAAAAGTACCTACACAAAGATACAGCAAGTATTTTTACTTATTAGGTAATAGATAAAAAGGAGGATGGGCCTATGATACATATTACACACATTACTAATAATTGTGATATCAAACAAAACCAATACAATGCTAGAGTATTTTGAAGGGCTCCACATAATAATGTAACAATAAACACTATAAATAAATATTATGGTACTTCCATATTATTATAGTTGAATATTTAGAAAATAACCTTCAAGACTACCTACCATAGTGGTGCTAGGAGACTGATATTGATTTTGAGGATTTACACCGGACATCCTAAGGTTTATGACAGAATACATTTTTATTAATTGACTTAGATATTCTTACTAATAATATTTAACAATAATTGAAAACACATATTTTCAGTTGCCTACCTAACTTACCTACATACCTACTTTCTTTAATTTAGTTTGTTGTTATAATTGTAAATATTCATCCCCTCGTCTTTTATGAAGCTAAGCTATAGGTACTATGGTCAGTAACAATAGAAAAAGTAATTGTGTCTTGTCATTAGTAGTTGAAGTCATTATATTACCAATGTTTGATGGTGCCCTATGTATCTAGGTATATTATACAATGTAGGTATTCACCAGTAGATACCTGACAAACAATATACAGTTTGTAACATCTTTGAAGATGGTCAGTGGGTCGTCTTAGGAAGATACAACATTTAGGTTAGGTTAGGGTATACCTATAGTGGGCCCATTCAATGTTCAACACTTATAAAGAAAATAATACTGACATTACCTTGAACAATGATGTTTAAAAGTAGGTCTATGTATGGTGTGTATTTTCGTCGAAGTCCTTGGATAGATTTAATCCATCGATTTATATTGCTTCATAGTGTGCTTTATATTTGTTCTTCCTCTTTAGTTATTCCTTTTCCAATGAAGTAAAACCTCGAATGGGTTGCGCTTCTGGCATAATAAGTTAACGTTTGTTATGGTACGAGATACGAATTTGTCTTTCGTTAAAATGCCACCAATATAGGTACCTCGTTTCTGAAATATCATAATAAGCATAATTTAGGTTGTAAGCACTTATATCAGAAGAAAACTTTTACAATTATTTTACTAAATTCACCTCACTGCCTTAATTTTTAAAATACTATTAATATGGTTTTATCATTGAGGTTTTACACTAAATCACATTCACAATTTATCAGGAAGGCTACCACTTACATTTTTTCGAAATAATTATGGGGATTACGCGTTTAAATCCTAAAATATGTAGATCGGAAAATGATTACGACGAGAAGCCCGCTACCTAATTGCGTAATGCATTATCGAGAAATGATGTAGACTAGTGGGCTTCGTTTTGATCCCAATTGGCTTCGTTTTAACCTTTTCGTATTGCGTAAACTCGTCTGAAGGGGAAGCCAACGGCTCTGTTTGAATCGCTATTAGAGTGAACGATACGTCATGAAAAACTGGGCAAAAGTCAATTTTTTCGTATTGTGTAACTTTTTTGACAAGCTAGATTTGGCTTCAAACGTCAAATTAAAACCAACTGCAGTTGGTTTGAACGAGAAGGCAGGCTTCTCGTCGTAATCATTTTCCGATCTACATATTTTAGGATTTAAACGCGTAATCCCCATAATTATTTCGAAAAAATGTAAGTGGTAGCCTTCCTGATAAATTGTGAATGTGATTTAGTGTAAAACCTCAATGATAAAACCATATTAATAGTATTTTAAAAATTAAGGCAGTGAGGTGAATTTAGTAAAATAATTGTAAAAGTTTTCTTCTGATATAAGTGCTTACAACCTAAATTATGCTTATTATGATATTTCAGAAACGAGGTACCTATATTGGTGGCATTTTAACGAAAGACAAATTCGTATCTCGTACCATAACAAACGTTAACTTATTATGCCAGAAGCGCAACCCATTCGAGGTTTTACTTCATTGGAAAAGGAATAACTAAAGAGGAAGAACAAATATAAAGCACACTATGAAGCAATATAAATCGATGGATTAAATCTATCCAAGGACTTCGACGAAAATACACACCATACATAGACCTACTTTTAAACATCATTGTTCAAGGTAATGTCAGTATTATTTTCTTTATAAGTGTTGAACATTGAATGGGCCCACTATAGGTATACCCTAACCTAACCTAAATGTTGTATCTTCCTAAGACGACCCACTGACCATCTTCAAAGATGTTACAAACTGTATATTGTTTGTCAGGTATCTACTGGTGAATACCTACATTGTATAATATACCTAGATACATAGGGCACCATCAAACATTGGTAATATAATGACTTCAACTACTAATGACAAGACACAATTACTTTTTCTATTGTTACTGACCATAGTACCTATAGCTTAGCTTCATAAAAGACGAGGGGATGAATATTTACAATTATAACAACAAACTAAATTAAAGAAAGTAGGTATGTAGGTAAGTTAGGTAGGCAACTGAAAATATGTGTTTTCAATTATTGTTAAATATTATTAGTAAGAATATCTAAGTCAATTAATAAAAATGTATTCTGTCATAAACCTTAGGATGTCCGGTGTAAATCCTCAAAATCAATATCAGTCTCCTAGCACCACTATGGTAGGTAGTCTTGAAGGTTATTTTCTAAATATTCAACTATAATAATATGGAAGTACCATAATATTTATTTATAGTGTTTATTGTTACATTATTATGTGGAGCCCTTCAAAATACTCTAGCATTGTATTGGTTTTGTTTGATATCACAATTATTAGTAATGTGTGTAATATGTATCATAGGCCCATCCTCCTTTTTATCTATTACCTAATAAGTAAAAATACTTGCTGTATCTTTGTGTAGGTACTTTTTAGTCAAGTATGCTTCATCCATCAATAGAATTGTAGGCATCTAATTTGTGTTTATAGCAGTATATTACTGTTCTAATATGTACATAGATTTGAGCCTTTTAAATACTTTGTGGATGGTTGTAACATAATGAGGATTTACTTACTTAAATTATTTTTTTATCTTTCAGGTGTCAGGCTCAACTACATCTTGCGCCACTGCTGGGCAAAGGCCTACTCTCCTTCCACCCCTCTCTGTCGAGAGCTGCCAAGGACCTATCTTTATTAAAGGAGTCCAGCTTATCCCGCCATCTCCGTCTGGGCCTGCCGCTATTATTCAGGAAAAACTAACTTGTTCTCACAGGAAGCATTAGCCAGCAGTACATGGGAAGATATTAGATGCCAAATTCCACCAATCTATAGAATATAAATATTTGTTCCAATTTATTCTTGCCTCATGACCAAATATTCTATGCTAAATGTGAATAAATGCTATTGTCAGATAGGTTGTAATAATATAAATAAAACCAGTTTTTTTTTGTTTACCATATTTTGTCTTTCTATTTACCTATAAGTACCTAATGAATGACAGTTAATTTAGCTAAACACCACTATTTTCTAATTAGTATCACTATAATAATCACTTGATGTCTTTATTAAAAAAAGGCTTAGTAAGTATTCAACTTTATATTAAAGCTTACACTGTTATCAATTACATAATAGGTACATATGTTTATGTTGTCATGCAAGACTGAAGATTCAACAGTTTTTGAACAATCTTGAGTTTGTACTTGAGAAGTTTGAAAACTGAAGTAGTTGCTGAGCAGCAGTAGCAGTGGCCGAAGCGAACAGTAATGTATGTAATATGCTGCGTTCATTCATGTCTTCGTAGGTGAAACACCCCGAGAATTCTCCTGCAGTTTTAAAAGTGAGACAGTAAGGACACTGTCCGAGTTGAAATGCGCTTTTATATACAAAATCATCCTCAACCAGTCCCATTTGTTGTAAGTCATAACTGAAAATTAAAAACATATTGAAATCTTCATTGAATTCTCAAAGATTGTGTGTTTCGTTCTTATAGCAATTATGTGTACCTAAGAGGGGAGAAGGTATCATTTAATATTGAGTATGTTATGTGAGTTGTTGATTAAGTGTACCGGCAGTCTACGACGAAAACCCATGTCCAGGGAGGTCGAAAGCTAATATAGTTCTATCCTTGATGATCATCGGTATCAAGGGTAAGTACTTACACGAGCTACAATAATCTAATAATGAGATACGAACAACTTTTTCCTAGATATATTTGGTTACTTACTTTTATGATTATATTGACATATAACAGACTAAGGTGCTTTTCGCTATCGAGCAAAACAGCCTAAGTCTTAGTGCAGCCAGCTAAAACCTCCTTGTCCTCTATTCTATCAGAGAACTTTACAAACGCATTCCTTCTACAAGAAACCACAACAAAAATGTTCCGAAACTATTTATCCTATGTTTCTGTATGAAAATAGTAAAAACAATTTAGTATGTTAAAAAACATAAAACAAGTATTAATTTAAACAACATTCAAGGTAAAACCAAACAAAGATTATTTGTATATTATGGTTTAAAAGTATCCTATTTTCATTATTTACTTTTATTAACACAGAGTAGTAGAGTACTTTTACCACAGAGTACTTTTACTAATTCCTCAGTGTCAGTGTTGCCAACTTTTCTCCCGAGTCCACTAGAAGGCGCAATTTTTTTATATTATGTTTATTCTTATTAGCGACGTTCGATCGCCGTTATGGAGGTCCGTTTTAAGATTTGAGAATGGACACAAACATAACTTATTCACAGTACTTTTTTTTTAGCATCATCCTATTACAATATCATAAAATAATGAATTACTCAAGAAGTTAGTAGTATGTTGCCGTGGGATTTTTTTCGAAATTACTTACTTTCAAATCGGCAGTGGTTTCCGCATTTGAAAGAAATAAATCTTAAAACGTCAGTAGTTCGATGATTTATTTCTCACTTTCACAAGGTTTAAACAAAATATAAAACATGCCCATTATCGTGTTAATATAATATTTTCTCGAGGCAAAGTTAAAGTAGTTGATTGTATTGTTTTCTACAAATTGAATTAGTCTAACCACCAGCCACTGAAAGCAAAATTTTGTCCACCAGCACCCCACCCCTGTGTCCAAACCCCCAAGTTTAGTGGAACTCCCACTAAGTTGACAACACTGCTTTTTTACGATTTTATCGTTGGCCACAGATAACTAAAACGTGAAAAATAAAACGTTTCCTTACGTATTTCAATTATGGTAGTTTTTGGTAGAAAGTGTATTATAAATTGGTTTTTCATTTTTCGGCAATCATTGTACATTTTTATTTATATGCAGTAGTAGACCATCAGTTGTAATCAAAACAAAATTTAATTATAGCAAAATTATTTGGAAGCGAATAGTTCTTATATGAAGAAACAAAACGCTTTCACCAAACAAATTCTGCCCGACAGTCGGTACACCTCTATACAATTATAGTCAATTGGGATGATATAGATTTACACAATTCCGTTTACTGATATCGATTCAAACTGTAGTTGGCATAGTTTCGGAATTGTAATCAGAAAGAAAATGTTTTACGCAATTAGGCTGCTGCCTTCTCGTTCAAACCAACTGCAGTTGGTTTTAATTTGACGTTTGAAGCCAAATCTAGCTTGTCAAAAAAGTTACACAATACGAAAAAATTGACTTTTGCCCAGTTTTTCATGACGTATCGTTCACTCTAATAGCGATTCAAACAGAGCCGTTGGCTTCCCCTTCAGACGAGTTTACGCAATACGAAAAGGTTAAAACGAAGCCAATTGGGATCAAAACGAAGCCCACTAGTCTACATCATTTCTCGATAATGCATTACGCAATTAGGTAGCGGGTCATCCCAACAGAACTGCGGCCCCCCCAGTGGGTTCCCGCATTGTCGAGGCGGGGGGGCTCAGTAGCCGTGGCTTGGACACCCACGGTGAAGCGAAGAGGAACCCGAGGAGGGGCTGCTCGTCAGGGCTTTTGCCGACAAGCTGACGACGTAGCGGCCAACATGTAGGTTGCGGTGCCGCTTGGGCGACATCGCAACTGAGGCGGGCCGCGATGTCGTATCGGAGGCATCGCGACTGAGGGTTGGAGGCCGCGGTGGGAGAGGATTGCCGGTATTGCGGTGCGCCGCTTTCCCTACCTTCCGCGGCCTTGACGGGGTCGCCACCGTCCGATGGCGGACGCGGTGGGGCCGCAGGGGAAGAGGAGTGTTGGTATGACGTTGGCCAGTCTCCCTATCCGCTGCGGCCGAAAATTGGCAGGCGGCGGGGCCAATGACCTGACCCGTGTCAGGGGGACCAAGGGTGGCAGACACGGGGTCGTCTGGCGCCCATGTGCTAGTTTGGTCCCTGAGGTGGTCACGGCGTGCTATGTGTTCTGGTGCGCTGGTGATGGGGAGTACTCCCCGGAGGAGGGTCCGGTGACGGACAGCCGCGGCGGGTTCACGGATGAGTGCTAACGCGTGCCCGTGTTCCCGCCATAAGCGGCAGAAGAGGACACCGTGGAGTTTTAGTGGGTTAGAGTCCTACATAACTGCACTATCTCCCCGTGGTAGTGCAGAATGCATGAGCATTTCTCCACGTTAAAAAAAAAAAAAAAAGGTTAGAACTGCGAGCAACCGCGTGCGAGCCGAGAGAGCGAAGCGAGGCGAGAACTAAACGGCTAATTTAACCAGTTGGCTGCGACATATAAACCAAATACATTAGAATTATGTTCATTTTTCAGCATGCAACATTCCACTAAACCAAAATATATGCGGGGAACAAAAATTTGTTTTTACCCACGAAAAGGGTTATTGCAAACGAGCGTTGTGGGGAGGTTGTCCAACATATAACATATTTGATAATGTTCACAAATGCGTAGAAGCCTGTAATGGAATACCACTCGAGGAACTTGTAAAAACGCCACCTACGGAAACGTTATCTTTAGAAAAACTCGATGAATTACTGAAAGTTCTCATTGAAAATTTTCGAACTACAACTGAACAAGAGACTGAAACTACATCAACCACTGAGACAGACAGTGACACTGAATCAGTAACAACTGAGGAAACAACAACTGACGTGACAACCACTGACGAAACAACCACAGACGTAACGACTGACGTAACAACCACTGACGTAACACCCACTGACGTAACAACAACTGTCGAAACAACAACTGTCGAAACAACAACTGCCGAAACAACAGATAAGGAAATAACAGCAACAACGGCCGAAACTATAACGAAACATTCAGAGGACCAAGTCCAAACTTAGTGAACCGCTTTTCTTTAGTATAATAATAATAATAAATCATTTATTTTCAGTTAACAAAGACCCATAGATACATACCTTAACCTAAGCATACATAATAATATAGTAACAATTTTGTTAGTAAATAAAACTTAATAACTATGTTAGTATCACTATAGTTGCACTAAGTCTTAGTGCGTTCCGGTGGCACTTGTCCGCGAAAGCGGCGGAATACCACACCCTGCGGCCAAAAGCTTTCTTCCATCACCAGGTGCAGGAAACATGTTGGTATGCGCACCACAAACGCCTTAAAGTTGACGTTGCGATGCGACTCCAGCAGCTGCACCCTCGGCGCGTACTTCAACCTTTGGCGCACGTACGTCACGATGTCTTCCGCGTCAGTGGTGTAGTGGAGGCGGGAAATATACACCGGAGTATTCGGCTTCGCAGCACGCAGTTTATCGTTGGGCTCCGTAGGAGCCTTGCCGCAGCGGTTCTTACAGCTACTCTGTCGGCGCTTCCTCCTTAGCACCGTCACGAAGCCGTCATCATCAGCCCGGCCCGTTTCCTTTATAGGCACGGGTTCTGCGGGGGGAGCAGTGGGGGTGCTCACAGTGACCAACGGGTCAGATGGTCGCGTTTAATCCACATGTGCGCGGAGATGCGCGCTTTTTTAATCTCATCAAGCCCTGCGTTCCGAATTGGGAAATAATCGATGTGTTCCGAATTGGGAAATAACCGAATTAGCGTGAGCGCGATAACGATAACGATGTCCCGTGAATCGTCATAGATGACGTCATGACATTCGCCATCTTGCGATAATGCCGACCATGCCCTAGAATAATATCACCGTGAGCGCTGTCAAAAATGACAGTGTGTGTATGGGTAAATCTTGAGATTGAGAATATTCAGTTGATTCCCGTGGCGCATTTTTATTATTATTTTTTTTTACAAATTATGTGACATCTGCCAACCCGCACTGGGCCCGCGTGGTGGATTACGGCCCACTCCCTCTCTCCGAGAAGAGGCCTGTGTCCCAGCAGTGGGAACATTATAGGCTGATTATGTTATGTTATAGTTTAGTATGATTTTAAGCCGAATTATAAACACATTTATCAAATAGGGGTCAGTTTTGAACGACGCATTACAAAGATATTTGAAAACATATTTTTTGGGCCAGGGGAATCAAAATACGATGACAAGGGAATCAGAATTAAAACAAGGTAAGTAATAAAACATACTAGGTATTTATTTAATAATCAGTTTCTTGTTCTCAGTTATTGGCACTTTTACACCTAATTATCAATCACTTTATTCCTAAGTAATAATGATAAAATGTACATACTAAATAATAAAAAAAGAAACTAAAACTTTTCTTTTTAAACATAATCAAAAATTTTAACAAAAAAATTAGGAACCTTTTTTGGATGACACAATTTAATAGTAGATTATGCACCGAGGGGCTAAAGTTGTGTCTTATGTCACGGGTGTCATATTGAATCCCGAGCGCAATGAAGGATTCGGGATTTAACTCACGAGCGAAGCGAGGGAGTTAATACAAGAATCCTGAATGCAGCGAGGGATTCAAGCTAGCCCAAGGCAAAGACACCTTTAGCCCAGAGGAGGATACTCTACTTTTTACACCTACTGTGAGAAAATAATAGCCATAGTACGAAAAACAAAATAGAACTGGATAGAACTGGTTCCGAAATGGACTTGACGCCTTTCGTACTTTTCCATTTTTGGAAATTGTCGTAGGCTTTTATATAAGTTTCCTGTCACTTTTCCGGCAGTAAATCATTGGAAATATTATTAGCTTCGGTTGTAATGAATTCAGGAGTACAATCACTTTCATCACTCGACATTTTATAATACTTTGTTGATAAATTTAAAGTTTAAATGCCAAAAGTTCGCGCCTTTATTGCGTTTACCAATAAGTAGCCAAGACACGATCAATTCGATTTTCAAAAAAAAAAGTCTCTTCTACGGTTTTGTCGTGTGTGTCTATTGATATCACTCTCATGTAAGTAGCGTTTGTGTAAACTAAGCTTTATACAGGGCTGGTAGAATGGCTTTGGATGCTTGGCTGTATGCATTTTGAATTTAGAACGTCATTGGAGACGCTCGTGAAAATAGAGTATTCATGATAAAATGTGATAAATCGACTGTAGTATAGATAGGTTTTATTATTTATTTATTTATTCACAAAATCCATAACAATTTTTGCGCAGTTTACTTAAAATAAATTAACTAATGTTACAGCCAATTACTACTACGGTATTACGGCGCAGTACGGTATTTGTTATTATTAATGCCAGTTTTAATGATATTCCATTCCTTTTAAAAAATGGTTCGTAGTTATCTAATTATTCTTACAATATTATGTCTTCGAAAACATGGCAACGATATGAAGAAGCAGTCGTTATGATTTTGTAGGAAATCGAGAATATCATCCACGCGTAGTAAGGGTATCGAGAATAGCTTTCCTCTTTCTGGCACCAAAGGGTGTTTGTTAGTACTATACTGCCAATTTAGCTGAGCATGTGAGATTCCAAATTCAAATCACATTATTGACCAGCGGGTCATAATGAAATCCAGTACAACATTATTGACCGGCTGTGCCCCCGGCCACTAATGACTCACTTTAGGTTAAGGTTGCTTGACATATAATTTGACATTTTCGAGCAGGTGGTGTGAAAAAAAATATAGTAATCAGATCCGAATAATCAATAATCAACGGCGCTCAGCAAGTCAATTTTTTTCTAATCTCTCTAGTCTCGTTTGTTTAGGAGGCATTGTAAGAATCTAAAACAGAAACGTACAATATTTTGAAATTAGATAGGTACCTAATGTAATAGTTGCAATACTGCTAATCTTTATACAAAATGTTCTTATTAACAGATTAACAGGAAATCTGGGAGCACGGCACACGTAGGTCCTTTTTGGTAATCTCTGCGTGCAATAGGATACGATACAAACGGATTATAACTTATTTGAATAAATACTTAGATAACCAGGCAAAACAAAACACTCAACACTGTCTGAGCAGACCGTGCAATTTGAAATGAACAAATAAATGTACTAGACGAACTAGAAAATATTGAATAACCTGGCAAAAACGCCAAGGGAATCAACACCAAGGTAATCAATAAAAGTTTGTTTTTTATCGATTACGTAAAAAGTTAAAAGTTCTAAGCAATAATAATAAGATTATTAAATCAATAATAACAAGATCAGTAATAATAATAAAAAAGATTGGTAAAGATATATCCGAGAAAAAACTTATACAGTTTTTTATGCCGTCAGGGTAATCAATGACCTAGTAAAACAAAACCAGGGGAATCAAACATTTACCTTCGTAATTTCGTCCACGGGCAAAGTTAGACGCGATCATCCACCAGGGCGTTTTAAGCGCGCCTAGAGCTCGCATGAGAACGAATAACTGCGCTTCGCCGGCGACCGCTCCACTAGCGATTTATGTCTAGTTATGTAGCGCGCCACAGGAATCACTGTTTAGCTCTGGACAAAACTTTAAATCTATTTCTATGTAAAACTATGGGATAAAATAAAAACTGTATATTTTTATTTTCAACACATACTAATCTAGTTGTTGAAAAACTACATAAAATTGATCATTTTACATTTAAAAATTGGCGACTTCGGGTTGTTTTCATTAAAAAATGTGTAAAGGACGCGCCAGGGTTATCAATTTTTGTGACGTTTTGTTTTTTTTTTTCGATAATTACACCCAAATTAAAAAGAGTAACTATTGTGCATCAATTAGGTACCATAGTGATAAGACGTAAAAAAATACTTTGGGTCTTTATTTCAATATTGCGGGTACTTTATACCTCCGGACATCATAAATTGAGCCTCTCAAGATTCACCCGTATGAGGTTGTGTCAGTGTGTGTTTTGTTTTGAGTTGCATCATCTTTAAATTAAACTAACGTGGCATTTTCGAAATTGTGCTTCTGGCTGACAGTCGCCACCTAACCAAAGCAGAAGAACTGAAGAAGAAATGTGGTGTTTATACAAAGAAATACTGTAATAATATCTTTTTTACATTGTGTAAGCACTGTGAGCGCGTTCACGAGTGTTCCGAATTGTTGCCAGCTCTCAGCAGTCATAATCGTAATATCTAAATCAGAACGCATGTGAGATGATGTGAGCGCTGTGATGTGAGCGATTATAGCTAATTCGGAAAGCGCCCAAAGAGACTTCATGCCAAAAGAAAAAAATCCGCAGGCTATATTTAATTTTTTTTTTAAATAGTCTGTATTGTCCTTGGTCGCAAAATGAACTCGCAGGGGACCACAGACAATTTAAGGTGAATGCGCAGTGGTAGACCACGAAATTCTTAGGTTTTTTGCAATTTTCAGGTCGGTGTCAGGTAGTATCTTGATCAAAATATGATTTGCGGCTATAACAGGTACCTCTTTACAGGATTATAATCATTAGAAACATTAATACATCTTTCTAAGTTAGATTTGTTCCTTATGAAAAAATCTCATAAGGAAAAGTTCTTAAGGAACAAATCTAACCAAACTCAAACTCAAACTCAAAGCATTATTTTACAAACTAATATTAGTTACATCATTACTTTTGAATTTATTATTAAATAATGTGAAAACGATGTAAAAATAAACAAGACGTATGCGTTAAAAGCGTCCAGAGTACAACAAATAGTACTAAAACAACAATCTAAAAATAAAAAAATTAAAAATAAGCCGAGGCAGCTTAGTGATGACCAGCCCCAACTGACGGTGCCCGTTCACGAACAACGCATAGATCAGCACCATTCAGCTCAACCATTTTGAAGGGAGCTGAATGATCCAACATACACGCCACCGTCAGCGAGACATTTGTGTGAGTATGACATACTATCAGCCGCCAGAGGGCACATTCAAGTCAATGAAAGACATATTACCCGGTAAATGGTAAATAAGGTATAGTACTTACATAGAACTCACATCTGTGCTATGCAATTATACAATACAAATGAAATTAAGTATACAATGCAAAGATAGTCTAACAATCTTCAGCAGCTCCAACAGTATTTTCAGGTGTTAATCAATTAGTTGTGGTTGTGGAGTAGGACCAGCATTGAGCCAGGCATTTTTATCAGCGATGTAATCCCCTAACTTATAATATGCCTGACTGCATAGTGTGCGTTTTATACAAGACTTGAATTTTGTCTCATTCAGCTGAAGAATGTGGGGAGGTACTTTATTATAACATTTTAAACAGTATCCCATAAAAGATGAGTCTACTTTAGCCAGTCTGAAACCTGGTTGAACTAATAGGTCCCTATTTCTAGTACTATAATTATGTCTTTCACCTCTTTTACTAAAAAGATGTAAGTTTTTTCTTACATACATGATGTTTTCGTAGATATATTGACAAGGTACCGTCATGATGTTAATTTCCTTAAACAGTTCCCTCAGAGAATCGCGCCTGCGGAGGTTATATATGGCTCTGATGGCTCTTTTCTGCAGAATAAAAATAGAATCGATGTCTGCAGCCCGTCCCCAAAGTAAAATACCGTAAGACATGACACTATGGAAGTAACTAAAATAGACTAGTCTCGCGGTATCTACATCAGTAAATTGACGGATTTTTCTGACAGCATAAGCTGCTGAACTTAGCCGTCCTGCAAGAGATGTTAAATGAGGACCCCATTGTAGCCTTGAGTCGAGCGTGATCCCTAAGAAAACAGTTTTATCGACGAATTCTAGTTTCTCTTGATTCAATATTATCTCACAATCACAACCCTTGACATTTGGTAAAGAAAATCTTATGCACTTAGTTTTTTTTCCATTTAATACTAAATTATTAGCAGTGAACCAATTTTGGACCTGCAGTAGGGCGTTATTTACGTCGTCAAAATTTGTAGCACGTCTATTTACCTTAAAAATTAAGCAAATAACACCATTTGTGGTTGATTTTTTAATAAATGGAGTAGATCATTAACATACACTAAAAAGAGGAAAGGACCCAATATCGAGCCTTGTGGCACACCCATTTTTACTTTTAAACCATATGAATTGACACCATTTATTTGGGCTTGCTGTTGTCTATCATTTAAATAAGAACTAACTAAACTGAGCGCAAGTTTTTCAAGTCCGTAATGCTCAAGTTTCAAAAGCAAGGTTTCGTGATCGACGCAATCAAATGCCTTAGAGAGGTCACAAAAGATTCCAATGGCGTCTTGGGCCTCTTCCCACGCTTTAAAAATGTGTTTTAATAAGGTTACACCAGCGTCAGTCGTACAACGTCCTTTGGTGAAACCATATTGTTGATCGTGAAGGATTTTATTCGTGTTAAAATGATTGAGCATCTGATTAAGCATTATCTTTTCGAACACCTTACTGAAAACCGGCAACACGGATACGGGTCTATAATTATTGGTGTCTTTACTGTCCCCAGATTTGAAAAGTGGTATTACCTTACTGTATTTCATTAAATCGGGGAAGATTCCTTGATCAACACACAAATTAAATACTAAGGCTAAGTAAGGTGCAATAGTCTCAATTATGGAGGCACAGACTTTAATGGACATTCCCCAAAGATCTTCGGTCAATTTGATCTTAATTTGCTTAAAAGCTTTTATTACTGAAGCGGGGTTTATATGTTTAAATTGAAATTCAACCGGGCAGGCTGGAACGTTCGCTCTTAATAAATCAATTGATACGTCGGATGAGGAATTTAAGGCTTCCGTCGTTTTTGATGGTATATTAGTAAAGAAATTTACAAATTCCTGAGCTACTTCTAAGTTAGAGCTTATGGCACCACGTGAAGTCTCCAATGTGTAATCAGTGTTTCGTTTTTATTCCTACTAGTTTCGTTATTTATAATTTTCCAAACTTTTTTATCTTATTTTCTGCTGATTTGATTTTATTGCTAATTGTTGGCGACGCCGCCGCCGTCTGCGAAGCTACGACGTTGTGAACATGTGTTGTGAACGGACATTCAGTGCTAAAGACAAACTAAAGTGAAAGTGCAACAAGTGACTCATAATAGAGACTTTATTGTGCGCGACCAGTGTTAACTTCTCTTTCTGCCCCTTGGCACCGTCATTAGAGATAATTCCAACTCCGTTTAGAGTTAAAGGTACCTATTTATCTCTTATATATACCTTATAAACGGTAACGTAAAGTAAATAAGTGTCATTGTGCGCATGTGCTAGCGTATCAATTCAGTATCGTAAGTCTCTATACATATGTATGTTTAGATAGGATCGTGCTCCACTCTCGACAGGTCTGAACTTGTCCAGATTTGAACGACGGCAAAACTGCTGTGATTGGCGGATCGAGAGTTGGGCACGAACAAAGATTATTGTAATTGGCGTTTCAAATGTGAGAAAGCGCACCACCGTCACTACTTGCGCTTATGTAAAATTGTATAAGGTCGAGCGTTTTTTGCAATGTAAAGTTAGTTTTTAATCAGCAAGTCGTCGGCCAACATGTAAACAAGGAACAATAAATGGAGTAAGTTGTCTCGAATTGTATTACTGTGTCGTGTTTTCATTCAAGAATCCCCAACAATACATGGTCCTTCGTGAGCCGGATTCAAGACTGAAGCCAGAAGAAATGCAGTTTCGCCGCCATTGAAGAAATTGAAGAACTCCGCCGCTGTATTTTGAAGACAAGTGCTATCGTCTGGTCAGTGAAACGTGTGGTTTAGGGTTAGGTAGCAGTGTCGCGATACGTGTGGTCTGTTCTTTAACAGAATTGGTCAAAGCATACAGAATTCATCAGAAACGTTACAGAAATAGTCAAAACGTTACAGAATTAGTCAAAAACGTACAGAATCGTCAAAACGTTACAGAATTAGTCAAAAACGTACAGAATCGTCAAAACGTTACAGAATTAGTCAAAAACAAAAGGACCACACACGTATAGCTCGTATTAAGGACCACGACCGCACACGACCAGACAAATCGCTGCGTCCATCATCTCATCGGAACCTACGCCGAATCCACGCTCGAGCACGACATTAGGATAAGGTACTTTGCGTCGACTAAGGTAGCGGGCCCACCACTACTTGCGCTAAGAAGAAAAAGTACCTTAAGGAGTCGCGACTTGGAAGCAGGAAGATTTCCTATTGAAGATTCGTCGGGATTTGCTGGGAAGAGCTAAGAAGACGCTCTTCTCGAAGCCAGAGATGATGACGCGAAGCCGCAAAGGAGATAGCACGAAGTCGACAACGGAGGAAGAAACCAGCGGCGGCGACACAACGGCGACTGAAACTACGTCAGGCGCCACGTCGGAAACGGTGACCGACAGCGCCGCAACGGCCGAAGACACGACCATGATCGAAGACGCCGACGCCACCATTGTGGAGAAAAGCAAGAAGCAGCCCAAGTCGGTTTCCAAGAAGAATCCCAACAAGAAAAAGGAATTAGAAGCACGTTTGGAGCTCGAAAAGCTGCAGCTAGAAGAAATAAGAATCAAGACGAAACTCGCTAGCACCAAGCTGGAACTGGCACGCGCAGAAGATGATACGGACCTGAGTGACCAAGAAGATGAAGAAGACGCTAAAGTCGAAGCCGCCGCAGCCGAAGCAACTGCGGCATGGGTGAAGACGACGAAGAGTGTGGAGCGCAACGAGGGGGAGCCGCCAAGTGGGCTGCCCGCCCCAGAGACCGCGATCGCCGCACCAAGTCACACCAACCAGCTGGCCGAAGCTATTCTTCAAGCAGTCAAGTCCGCGTCGGAAAGTAAGACGTCATCGTTCGTGCAACGCGCACCGAAGTACGTTAGCGAGTTACATCAGTTTGAAGGCGACGCCTGCGATTGGATGGCTTTCAAGGCAACATACGAAGATACCCGTGCCCTCTTCTCGGACATAGAGAACATGGGAAGGCTAAGAAGAGCCATCAAGGGCAAGGCAAAGGAAGCCGTGAAATCGCTATTGTTCACGCAAATCGACCCGCAAGAAGTGATGACAGCATTGGAACGCCGCTTCGGACGTCCGACTTATCTCATTAGAAGCGAGATAGAAAACATTGAGAAGCTTCCCCCCATGTCAGAAGACGCAAGAGAGTTGGTGCGCTACGCCGGGGCAGTAGCCAACACCGTCAGCATCGTGAGACTAATGAAGAAACAAAGTTACCTGCATTCAAGCGATATCTCAAGTAGAATCATCGAGAAGATGTGTACGCTGGTACGTTTCAAGTGGTACGAGTATCGAGCGAAGAAAGAAGAAGAAGATGAGCCCATACTCCTGAGCCTCATGCATTTCTTCAACAACATGGTGGATCAATTCGAGATGCACGAGTGTGTAGGATCCAGAGTGAAGAAAGAAGGCACGAAGTTCCGGACGCGTACTGGGGGCTCCCGCGGCGTGCACACCACTCGAGCAGCGAAGAAGCAAGAAGCCGACTCATCAGAAGACGACTCTGAAGGCGAACGCGAACGCAAGACGAAGTCAGCTAAGGTGTGTTCCTGCAAAGAAGATAACAAGAAGGAACATGAGAAGAGCTCCTGCCCGCTGTGCAAAAGCGAACACACTCTTCTGAAATGCAGCAAGTTCAACGAAGCGTCAATCAAAGAAAAATGGGATCAAGCAAAGAAGTCCGGGCTGTGCTACAAGTGTCTAGAAGGAAGACATCGAGGCTTCAGATGCAAAGCGAAGCCATGCAGCAAATGCAAGAAGGGTCATCACACGATACTGCACTATGAAGAAACAGCGAAGCCGCCGACGCAAGAAACAACGGCTCTGATAAGCTCCGCGGTCAACGCAGCGGGCACAGTATCAAGAGCCTATTTGAAGATTGTTCCTGTGGAATTAATGGGGCCAGAAGGGAACGCCAGCGTCTATGCTCTCATGGACGAAGGCTCTACGGTCACATTGATTGAAGACTCCGTCATCAAGCAAATCGGGGCACAGGGACCAGAAGAAGAGCTGCGAATAGAAGGCGTGGGCGGCCACCGTATGGATCAAAAGTCTAAGAAAATTGAAATCAAGATCCGCGGTATGTTCGGCCGTAACATAGAAAAGCTAACCGGGTACACTGTGAAGAACCTGCACCTGTCGCCTCAAGAAATCAACGAGAAAGACCTGGAAGGCTGCGAACATCTAGAAGAGATACGAGACCAGCTGAAGTACCCCAACGCGAAGCCAACGGTGCTCATCGGTCAAGATAACTGGAATCTAATCGTCTCACAAGAAATCAAGCATGGTCACCGCAGCAAGCCAGTCGCCTCAAAAACGCAGCTGGGATGGGTGCTACACGGAGTGCGGTCCAGCAGCAACACTCCAGTCAGAGTCGTGAATCATCTCGCCACACAACCCGACGCCAAGGACGATCACTTAGAGAAGCTCATAAGGGATCACTTCGCCATCGAAGCGCTGGGAATCTCCAACAAGAAGCCAACCAACGACATAGATCAACGAGCGCTACAAGTCCTGGACGCCACTACGAAGAGATTGACCGACGGGAGATTCAGCACAGGGCTCATCTGGAAGACAGAAAACGAGCGGCTACCCGAAAGCAAGACAACAGCTGCACAACGCCTGAAAGGAATACAGAAGAGATTCACAAAAGACGGCGAGTTTCAGAAGAAATATGAAGAGCAGATCAACAACTTGATCATCAGCGAGTATGCAGAGGAAGCCAGAGAAGAACCTACCTCCGCAAGGACTTGGTACTTGCCACACTTCGCAGTCGTCCACCCGCAGAAGAAGAAAATGAGATTGGTCTTCGACGCCGCGGCTAAGTCGAATGGAAGATCACTCAACGACGCGCTACTAGCCGGACCCGACCTGTTACAATCATTGTTCGGAGTATTGCTACGGTTTCGTCAAAGTGCAGTAGCAGTGGTGGCAGACATTAAAGAAATGTTCCTGCGCGTAAAAATCAACGAGGAAGACAGAGACAGTCTACGATTCCTGTGGCAAGACAAGGAATACAGGATGACGTCATTGATATTCGGGGCTGCGTCATCTCCGTGTACAGCGATATACGTCAAAAACAAGAACGCCAGCGAGTTCGAGGCACAACATCCAGAGGCTGCGAGAGCAATCACACGCAACCATTACATGGACGACTACTTGGCAAGCTATCCAGACGCGGCGACAGCAAGAAGAATCGCCAGCGAAGTCGACTCAGTGCACAAGAAAGGAGGGTTCGTCCTACGAGGCTGGGCGAGCAATCATCCAGAAGTCACAGAAGGGCTCCTAGCCGAGGACACCACAGGCACGATTCGACTGGGTGAGCAAAAAGACCAGGTGGAGAAGACACTCGGGCTCAACTGGAACGTGAAAGAAGATAGTCTACACTTCACGCTGACGTTAAGAAACACGCCAGAAGAAGCAATCAACGGCAGGCGCGCTCCCACGAAGAGAGAAGCAACGAGCGCGGTCATGACAGTATTCGACCCACTCGGTTTAGCCGCTCCCATCACGATCCAGGGCAAGATCATGCTGCAAAACCTCTGGAGAAGCGGCGTGGAATGGGACGAGCGAGTACCTCCTGCAAGAGAAGAAGAATGGTCCAGGTGGCTGCAAGACCTCAAGAAGTTAGAGAACCTGGGTATCCCGCGCTGTTTAACAAGAAACACCGACGAGGGGGAGCTCCACACGTTCTGCGACGCCAGCGAGAAGGCCTACGCGTGCGCGGTGTACTGGCGCACGCAACGTACCGACGGTCAAGTGGAAGTAAAACTCCTGGCGGCGAAAGCAAGAGTGACACCGCTGAAACCCACCTCGATTCCCAGACTCGAGCTGCAAGCCTGTCTCCTGGGCAGTCGTCTCGCCACGAACGCGCAACAAGAAATGGACCTGCACGTCATAGGAAGATACTTCTGGTCAGATTCAAGGACGGCGCTAGCATGGATCAAGGCTGACCCCAGAAGATACAAGCCATTCGTCGCGCATCGACTCGCCGAGATCGAAGAATTAACCAGACATAAAGAGTGGCGATGGGTACCTACCAAGCACAACGTCGCAGACGATGCCACGCGAGACGCGCCTAAGGACTTCAATAAAGAGCATCGGTGGTTCACGGGGCCGTCATTCCTCTACAAGGGCCAAGAAGAGTGGCCACAGGAAGATAAAGAACCCCTCAAGAACACTGGAGAAGAAAAGCCGAACGCCGTCACGTTAAGCGTGAGAAAAGTCGCGCCCACCATCGTTCCAGAGCCAGGGAGGTTCTCACGGTGGACTAGACTGCTGCACGCGACAGCGAGGTTCCTGCAAGTTGTGGACGCTTTCAAACGAAGCATTGCCCACAAAACCCTCAGCACCAGAAGAATCACCAAGAAAGAAGTCGATCCAGCCTGGAAGAGAGCTCAGAAGAAAGACAAGAAGCCGCTCGTCTTGAAGAAAAGAAGCGAAGAATTGAAACTTCGTCAGAAGTCTGCATTGTACGTAGAAAAGGCTGAGCGACTCTTAATTCAACGAGTTCAAGAAGATAGCTACCCAGAAGAGTTGGCCGCCTTAAGAAGACAGAGCGACCAAGTCCATAAGCTCAAGAACTTCGCCATCAAGTTTGAAGACGGCATGATGAGGTTATCGACCCGTGTAGGCGCGGCTAAGTACCTAACGGCCGCCTACAAAAGTCCCATAGTGTTGGACGGACGCCACGAGATCACTCGACTATTAGTGAAATATGTACACGAGCGTCTGAACCATGGGAATCATCAGACAGTTATGAACGAGCTGCGGCAACGATACTGGATTCCTGGCCTGCGAAACATCGTCAAAGCAACAGCAAGAGACTGCGGGTGGTGCAAACTAAGGAAGAAGGCACCACAACTGGCACCCCAGGGCGACTTACCTCAAGAAAGATTGTCAAGAACAAGCCCTCCCTTTACCTGCGTGGGCGTGGACTACTTCGGCCCACTACTGGTCACCGTGGGACGGCGCGTCGAGAAAAGATGGGGCGCCCTATTTACGTGCATGACAACACGCGCAGTTCACCTGGAGCTGGCCGCATCACTGACGACCGACTCCATGATGCTGGCCCTAAGGCGAATGATTGCCAGAAGAGGCACTCCCAAAGTCATCATGAGCGACAACGGCACCAACTTCATAGGTGCAAGTCGCGAGCTGCAAGAGGCCATTCAAACGGCTACCAACAAGATCGGCATAGTGTGGAGGTTCATTCCCCCGGGAGCCCCAAACATGGGCGGCTCTTGGGAACGGCTGGTGCGCACCGTCAAGACCGCACTAGCAGCAACGCTCCACGAAAGAAGACCGAAAGAAGAAGTCCTGCACACCCTGCTGCTTGAAGCAGAACATGTGGTCAATTCACGGCCACTATTTACCGTGGACACTGACCCCAATGAAGAAGAAGCACTGACCCCCAACCACTTCCTTATCGGGAGGTCCAGCGGAGCCCACATATTTGGTTCATTCGACGACGCCGAGCTCATCGGTTCTCCCTCCTGGAGAACGTCCCAGCGCCTGGCCGACCACTTCTGGGCCAGATGGGTGCGAGAGTACCTACCTACGCTCTCGCCCCGTTACTTCCAGGGTCCCCATTACCGGGATCCCACCGTCGGCGACCTTGTCCTGCTGGTGGACCACACCCTGCCACGCTGCTCGTGGCCACGCGGCGAGATCAGCGCGACCTACCCCGGGCCAGATGGAAGAACCAGGATCGTCGACGTCCGCACCTCGGCGGGCGTACTGCGGCGGCCAGCATCCCGGCTGGTCGTGATAGTGCCAGCGACGTCGCCCCTGCAAGCTGAGGTGCAAGGCACCGAGGGGGAGACTGTTGGCGACGCCGCCGCCGTCTGCGAAGCTACGACGTTGTGAACATGTGTTGTGAACGGACATTCAGTGCTAAAGACAAACTAAAGTGAAAGTGCAACAAGTGACTCATAATAGAGACTTTATTGTGCGCGACCAGTGTTAACTTCTCTTTCTGCCCCTTGGCACCGTCATTAGAGATAATTCCAACTCCGTTTAGAGTTAAAGGTACCTATTTATCTCTTATATATACCTTATAAACGGTAACGTAAAGTAAATAAGTGTCATTGTGCGCATGTGCTAGCGTATCAATTCAGTATCGTAAGTCTCTATACATATGTATGTTTAGATAGGATCGTGCTCCACTCTCGACAGGTCTGAACTTGTCCAGATTTGAACGACGGCAAAACTGCTGTGATTGGCGGATCGAGAGTTGGGCACGAACAAAGATTATTGTAATTGGCGTTTCAAATGTGAGAAAGCGCACCACCGTCACTACTTGCGCTTATGTAAAATTGTATAAGGTCGAGCGTTTTTTGCAATGTAAAGTTAGTTTTTAATCAGCAAGTCGTCGGCCAACATGTAAACAAGGAACAATAAATGGAGTAAGTTGTCTCGAATTGTATTACTGTGTCGTGTTTTCATTCAAGAATCCCCAACACTAATGTTTGGCTATTTTGCAAGTATTTCTAAAAATTTTGGAATATGTAGCAACATACTTGCTGAAAGTTTCAGTATTGATGTAAGGCTTAAGGCAATACAGCTCGAACAGTCTTTCCCTACTTATCCTAGTACCTCTAGTTGCCCAGTCACTAAAAACAAAATTAGGGCAAATGTTTTTTGTTTTCTTTTCAAAAGTTGTATTAAATTGAAAAAATCTAACTAACCTATCTATCTAATCTAGGATTAAATTCTAATGACTATAATTCTGTAAATACATATACATTATAGGTAGTCGCGAATCATATTTGATCAAGATACAACCTGATATAATAATAAGGTCGTGAGGAAACCGGCATGTCCTAGAACCAAAAATTCGAATACATGTGACATCTGCCAATCCGCACTGGGCCCGCGTGGTGGATTACGGCCCACTCCCTCTCACCGAGAGGAGCCCTGTGTCCCAGCAGTGGGAACATTATAGGCTGATTATGGTTATGGTATATAATAAGGTGAATACCTTAAATTGACCGGGGTCCCTTCCGAAACCAAACGGAAAAGACCCTGACTGGCGTTCTATTATTGCGGATTCTCACTGAACGAATGTATATTTCTCTATGCCAATAGTATTTTCTAATTCCATAAATAAAACTACAATTTGACGTACAACACTACGATCAGTCTAAACATTAGCTAGTTTGTGTTTATTATATTTTTTCTATAGGCAGTTTAGCGGTTTTGTCTGTGCCATAGATTAATATATTTGCCACATTGTACACATGTACTGCTCTCAAATTACGATGTTTATTTTTTATCTACTTACATACCTTTTTTGACATAATCTCTTTATTATTTGACATTGTAGACAGACAATTCAAATTTTTCATCTCTTTATTAGTGGTTGTAATGGGAATCATATCACTAGGTTTTATTAGGTTTTTATTTTTTATTTATCCTTTTGATAGATTCTTATTTTGTAAATGCGAGGACTTTGTAGCCCTGCCACCTCACGAACTCCTATTGAAAATCGGAACGTGTATCATGCTTTTAAGAAATTTAAGCCCACCTAACCTGTGCAATGGTATAAGGCTATTAATAAAAGATTTAAAAGATAACCTAATTGTGGCGACCATTCTCATCGGACCAGGAGCTGGCCAGTTGGCGCACATCCCAAGAATTCCAATGATTCCCACGGACCTGCCTATATCGTTTAAACGACTCCAGTTTCCAATAAAAACGTCATTTGCCCTCACTATTAACAAGTCCCAGGGCATAAACATTCTCTTTAGTTGGCTTTTTTTTTTGGGTGGGATATCATCGAATGACCCCTCCCGCTCTGGGCGGAGCGGAAGGGAGTGTCAGACTCTTACTGACTAAAACCCACCCGTGTTCCTTCCTTAGCCCTTTATGTTCCGGGCCAGCGGTAACCCTTTCGGAAAATCCCGCTTCGGCCCTAAGGGGCCCCTTCCTCAATGCTGACATCTCTTTCGAGGCGCACGTGGAACACGTACGCGCCGTCCGGCACGGGTCCTGATCGGACGGTGAGCTACCCATTATTCTCTGCCCGCAGGCCCGCGCCTACGGTGGCCGGAGCCTCTCCCACGGCTGCGACGGCGGCTGGGACGGGAGGCTCTCTCCCTGAGCGGTCCCGCCACCTCCTTTGGTAGCATGACTGCTTCGCAGAAGGAGGTGACTGCCTCCCAGTCCCTCTCGCCCCGGAGCATGGCTTGCACCAGTGCCAGGCGCGAGAGGTCGCCGCCGCCGTCGATCACCTCTACGAGGACGCGGCGGTGCTCCGCCCAAGCGGGGCAGACTTCCACCGTGTGCTCCACTTTCAAAAAATATGGGCTTGAAAGTTTGTATGAAATGCCGTACGGCGTAAACGCTCTTAAGCAGACAAGAGCACTTCGGTAATATTCGGAACTACTGATCCGATACCAAAAATTATTTCACTAATGGGAAGCTACGGTATTGCCGAGTGTACTCTTATGTTAAAACAGGAAATTTTGTTGTTGTTTTGAAAAAAGCCGAAGAGTTTGTTTGTTTGAACGCGATAAAGAGAGTTTTTCCCCACTATTGCGCTTAGGAGAAAACCGCTCAGGGTCGCTATACACGGTTCCTCGAAGTAACCGGTGACTACGTATCTAATTTAACCATTAGATCTCCGACCAGCGCAACACTATATATCACTTTCTATAAAGTTATACCTGAATATTTTCTAATTTTTAAAATTAACGAGTGAATTTTTTTTCCGTACGTTGGCGGCAAAAATTTTAGACGCTATGTATGACATTTGAAAATGACAGCTGTGACCATGGATTGGCACGAATTCTGCCAAGGGAAAGTAGCACAGGTAAGAAAGAGACTTAAAAAGGTACGTTTATTCTGATTATTAAGGCATTTATATACCAAATTTTAGACTGCTTCTTCACAAAATGCTATGTATTTTGAAGGAAACATAATGCCATCATGATTCCAGTGCGAAAAGGGATGGTGCTATCGGTCATGTAGGTATAACTCCGTCTATCTCATCTCTTACACTGGAATCATGATGGCGAATTTCATTAATCTTTTTATAGACCTAGCTTATGAATTAATATGACAGTTTGACCTATGTAATAATATTTTCTATACAAAAGCTGACAAACCACAATATTTATTTCTCAGTTAAAAGTAATCTGACTATTGAAAAGTCAGTCCTAAAGAATTTTTCACAGTTTTTCCATAATAGAGCTGTCAGATATGTCAATTTTATTCCACGGATAAATGATGGCAAAATCAGCCCTTAGTATCTATTGATATTACTTCGTAATGCCGATCTACCGATCTTGAAGCGCATACTCATCAACATGTGTAGGTATCCTGCCCGTCCTACCCTACGGCGCTCAGACCCTGTCGCTCTCCGAGTCGCAAAAGTTCCGCCTTGGAGTGTGCCACAGAGAGCGATAGAACACAGCCAACGACGATATAATAAAAAATAAAATAAAATAAAACATCTTTATTTCAGACCTGAAAGTCCATAAGTTATTAGTTGTTAGTAACAGATTGCGCTTTATAAGTGCAGTAGGTACTTCATTTCAAACCTATTGCTATAATCTCTTTGAACACAGCATTCTGGGTGAAGACAGGACAGAATTCGGAACTTTGCGTGGATAAAGTTCCGAATTCTGTCCTTTCTTTTTGAGCCTGGCAGCCTTCTTTACTGTGGAGTAAAGAAGGCTGCTAGGCTCAAATGGGATTGGGCGGGACCGCGGGACACATCAGCCGTATGCACGATGACCGCTGGGCAAAAATCTCCACACAAAGGGTGCCTGAAGATGTCGGCGCCGCCGAGGCCGGCCCAGAAAGAGATGGCGAGATGACCTGGACGCGTACCGCGAGGGCTGGTTCGAGGTGGCGCGGGAAAAGAGTTCCTGGGTTCCTGGAAGGATTTGTGGGAGGCCAGCTGTGCCCAGCAGTGCGACAGTATAAGCTAACAAAAAAAAATGTTTATATCTACAAGTGTTTTACCGAAGCAGAGTGAATCAATTTTTTCTTGAATAAATTATTTACCTTACGTAGTATTGGACATGCACGATTCCTTCTGCAACGTTACAAGTGTCTCTAGTAGTAGGTCTATGGAGATGTAGAGATTGACAAATATGGAAGATACTAGCTGTGCCCCACGGTTTCACCCGTTCCAGCCGTGTGAGCGTGAAGAAGTAACACACATATAAACACACACACACACATTCACAAACTTTCGCCTCATTAATATTAGTGTGATTTACGTTCGTTCAGACTACTTTTGAAAGGAAACAATGGTGCCGATTCCCTTGTTCACAAACTAAACTAAATTTAAGTTCACTGCATCTTTTTCTTTCTATTTCATTATGAAAAGGACAGAAGATAAATATTATATGGCGTACATAAGAAAGAGTATTTCTACTATTCTATACTATTTTATTAGTTTAGTCCTGTCAAATTAAGATACTCCATAGCAAGTTTAGACATGATTAAGAACATGGCTACTAAAAATACGTCAATTTTCATTAGGCGCTATTTAATTTGACAGGACTAAACTAATATTTATCTTCTGTTCAAAAGATGTATTGAACTTAAATTTAGTTTAGTTTGTGAACAAGGGAATCGGCGCCAGTGTCTATTTTTTTAATTATGTGTTTGGTTACGATGTAACGGATTAAGCAATAGGGAATTTAGTAACTACCTACCTGTATTATTGGTAACAGATATTAAAAATAATTCACCGATTCAATACTTAATTGAATGAATAAAACGCCTACACAAAAGGAAAATCTCGAAAATTAAAGCACTTTAGGTACTTGATATTGCATAAACCACACATCACATACAAATTGGACATTAACATGACGTGCAACATTTGATACCTACCACTACTTAGGGGTGTGCAATGTTTACCAATAAACAACACAAACCATGTCACAAAGTTGAAAGGTCACCGCGAGATGGCGCCAAAATGCAAAACAAGATGGCGACAAGCGAGCAGCTGATCGACCGCACCTGACGCGCACCGGCGGCACACTCTACACTCGCTAGTCTCGCTGTTCTAGTCAAAACGAATGACTCAGTTGCGCCAAGACCGAGTGACGGAAGCGTCGCGTGTGTTGTTTATTTATTAACGAAAGATTACGATGCCGATGTTTCGTTCACCAAATAAACAAAGAATGACGTGAGATCCTAAGGACAATTGCGTAACTTTGCTCTATGCATTATAGTTATAGGATTATATCGATTTTAGAGATGTTCGCGAAGTAGGACAGTAACACCCAGGCTTCTCAGTCAGTGTGTCTAGGTCAGACGTTTTCGGTACTGAGTTCGTTGTTTATCTTATCGTTTGTGCAATTATTTACGTGCGGTTGTTGTGTTATTGATTAAACGGAAGTCGTTGACTCGTTATCAGTAGCTTCTGTGTAGTGATTGTAGTTGTTGTGATTTGTGACGAGGATAAAACAATGTTTGGAGTATTTATGAAGCGGTGGAAGCCTAAAAGGTAAGTTTGTTTAGTTATTAGAGATAATGATGGTAAGAAAAACATTTTTGAGTTCGCTCTCACTGAAGACGCTTCCTTTTTGGAGAATGTTACTTTTGATAATTAGAATGAAATGGTCTCGTTTGGTGACATTGCAAAATACTGAACTCTGTCAGACTGTAATGTCGGAACTGGACGTCGGAAATTCCTTAGAATTTTTTGCATCTAAATTCGGACTAATTTTGGCACGGCTGCAGACAAACGCGGGGCTGTTGACAGACTTAATAGATGAAATATTAGAAATAGATTTACGGTTTCTATTTGATATTTAGATTCTATCGAATTCTTTGAAGCAGATTTTTTTTTTCAATATCAGCTGCAGGGAGGGTATAACAAGTTTCATACTTCCGGCATTGTTAAATGGGTCATTAATCATCAAAATAAGTTGTGAGACATCAATAAGACTCAATTTAGAATGTATTGCCTAAATCACTCGATGCCAATTTGCTCTCGCTATAAATTAATTGCAAAAATTTTTTTTTTTTTTAGCTGGATGTACATACAAGTACCACCTAGGTACAGAAAATTATATATAATATATATTTGACAGATCAATGCTATAATCATTAACATCAACCACAGCCTCTAAGCCTCTCACTTCAGACAACAACTCCTCTTGAATTAACCTATTTTCGTCGGTGCCATCCATTCCTGATGAGCATTAGTGCTGGTATGAATGGGCACAAATTCCTGATGAGCATTAGTGCAGGTATGAATGGGCACAAATTCCTGATGAGCATTAGTGCAGGTATGAATGGGCACAAATTCCTGATGAGCATTAGTGCAGGTATGAATGGGCACAAATTCAGAAAAATCCGTCCAGCACCCTAATTCCGTAACACACAATCGATCTCAATCTGAATCATTTTGAAGGATATTGCTGATCCATTGCTTCATACTTATGTTCGAAAAATGTGTCTACTCAACAACGTAAATAACGCAAATGTTGTTGAACTGTCAAAATGAAACCCATTGCTACTGATAGTCGTTGCGCAATTACCCCGCTGCTGGGCTTATACTGAGAAGTTTCTGTTTCAAGTGTGCAGCCGACTGTATACTTGTACCTTGTTCTTCTACTTGTATCCTCAGCACTAACTACCGCTAGACCACAGCAACAAGCCATAATTACCTGTCAGACAGAATAGAATCATCTACAATCTGTCACGAAATTATCTCGACTAAATTAACTTAGAATATCTTCATTACATACAACATCAGACGAAGCCAGGTAAGTCATTAGTGAGCAAAAACTGAAAAGTTAAACTATCGTGTTACATAAAGGAGATTAGTTACCTGTCGATACATGAGTCAAAGTCAAAGTGAATCCATATGATGTAACTGTTACGAGGACGTCAGTTTATTGAATAATATTTTAAAATAGACCTAAGGTTATATAATAAATGTATATAAAGAATTGCACAATTGAAGGTGCTTCTTCTGATTTGTTTAACCATGAAATTTCTAATAATGCTGATTTAAATTGGTTAAACGGTAAAGGAAAACATTGTGAGGAAACCGCGTCGTGAGGAACTCGCATCGTGAGGATTCGTAGACATGTGACATCTACCAACCCGCACTGGGCCTGCGTTGTGGATGGTGGATTACGGCGCACTCCCTCTCACTGAAAGGAGGCCTGTGTACCAGCAGCAGTGGGAATATTTAGGCTTATTATATCTTGAATTTTATTCTTGCAAATCATTAGAAAAAGTACTCACAATTAAGGTAAAAAACAGAATAAATTTCTATTTCAATATGTAAGTACACAATAATTTTACGCGGTCTTGATATAAAGAAACAGAGGCACAAGTAGGTACTTACCTGATACATACTCGTAATATCATTGATAAAACTTGACAATACATAGTAAATTAGTAACTCCGTAATACACACTGCCTAATGCCTATTTAATAAAGAAAGATAGAGTGTAGGTACGAGTATAAAACTACTACACTTGTAGAGTAGCGAGATCTTCTGGTAAGTATCATTTAAATTACGTCTTGAAAATAATTCTTAATGCGTAATGATAATGACGGTGGAGTTTCGCGAAGAAAGAAGAACAGGCAGTAAGTGTAAGAAATGCAGTACCTTTTTTTTTTTGCGGATGGGAAAACATCAAATGTCATTTGACGTCCCGTTCTGGGTGGAGCGGAAGGGATTGTCAGACTCTTACTGACTAAAACCCACCCGTGCTCCTTCCTTAGCCCTTTATGTTCCGGGCCAGAGGTAACCCTTTCGGACAATCCTGCTGACCCGGCAGGCTTCGGCCCTAAGGGTAGCCCCTTAGGGCTGAAGCCTTGATGCAGTACCTAACAGTACAATTTGTAAGACAACCGTTACAGTAAAAAAGATGATGCGAATAAAAGGTGTTTAAACATGAGATTAACATAAGCAAACCCAGGTTCTAACAGTAAATTAAACATTACAATAACATACGCGCTCATACCGTTACCAAGTGCAGTTTTTGCTGACGCCTGAGTCAGCTAATGTACGAGTATCGGGTTGGACTCCCGGTAAAAAACGTTAATGCAAGTCATACAGGCAAATTAGGTACGTATCGAATTACATATGCAACCGTCAAGGTGTTGAGAAAAATATTTTTTGTTCTGCATGAAACGAAGAGTATATATTGGTAATTAATGGCAAATACATTGCTGCTGATTTATTGGACGCAGAGAGTTGTATTTCAACGAATAGATATGTTGAAAAGAAATCTATTGAAACTAAAATCTTAGATATTTTCATCTGCAGAATCGTATGTTCCTTTTGAGTTTGAAGAACGGAAAGAACAAAGAGCTGAGAGAAACTGAAAGTGTTCACAATTGAAGTCTTGATTTAGCTAACTATCAAGACCTAAAAACGTGGGAATATTATACTTAAATTCAAAGAAAGTCTTTAGAAATATACGGGAAATAAATGGAGATTCGTAGGGTGCAATAATGGGTCCACAATTTTTTTTCAACATTTTTTGAAAATTGATGAAAGAGGCTGATAATAATATGCGTGAAAATATTGAAAGATGATCTTTTAGTTATTCTTAGAGTAGTATTTACACCATTACGTACGTCTATGGACTGTAGATGATAGACACCTGTGTCTGTCAGAGGACTACAAACATTCAGCAGTTGATTAGCTGAAACTACATACTTATCAGGAATATTGCAGTACAAGAAAAACAATATAGATGGACTGGATGTCGCGATGCTTTAGTTTCAGGACAGTCTTTTGCAGTTCCTATAAGTGATCAATCAAACGACTCTGCCTAACGCAATCCACTGCTGGACATAGGCCTCTCCTAGACTGCGCTACAACACCCTGTCCTCCGCCTTCCGCATCCAGTCTGTCCCAGCCAACTTCTTAGATCGTCACACTACGCTTACCGATACGCGGTCTCCACTCCAGAACTCGTCTGCTCCACCGGCCTTCGGCCGTTCGACAAACATGACTAGCCCACTGCCACTTCAGTTTGCTTACTATGCAAGCTGCGGTCGGTAACTGATAAGTGATAATTATGTTTTATCTAAATAAAAATAAAATGTTAAATCTATCTGGATTTAACATTTTATTTTTATTTAGAAATTTAAGTTAACCTTTGACATGCACCAGTTAACAGCATACGTTGATATAACTTATTCTAGTTGCCATGCGTGTTGAAGTAATTATGTGAATTTCATGAATCGATCACACAACTCACGATATTATAATTTCATTAATTTCCATGTACAAAGAATTAATGTCTAGCTACAGTGACTTTCATGTGTTTCATTTAAGACCGCTCCCTAAATAAGTTGTTTTTCAATTAACGTATGCTTTTACAGCAGAGTTTGTGCCTCATTCATTAAAATTGAATGAGTCGAAGATAATTTAGTCTTTCATTGTTTTTTTTTTAATTTATTTGAATTGTTTTCGGCCTCATTATTGTTTTTCTGGTCGATTTAAACAACGGATTGGTTCGTTGTTTATTTACCTAACTGATAGTTTTTAGAGTTATTTCGTTGTTCTTTCAAACGGCAATCATAATTAATGTTATATTCGTACAGTAAGAGTCTGTTCTGCTTACCCCTTTAACATCAAATGCACAACTTATCTCATCACTTCCCATTCAAATATTATCATTACTATTTCTAATAATACTGACATTATATGTCTCAGAGAAAGTTTAGCGTCGCGATATCATTTTGTATGTATTATCATAAACTGTGGAGGGTAACGTAAATCATAGCATTGTGTTCACCAATGAAAGCTAAGCGATGTATTATCTATATACTAATAACTTTAATTTCGGAAGTCGGTGTCTTGGGATCTGTATTTTAGTTTTTAGCCAACGACTTCCGAAACTAAAGTTAGGTATTTCATAATTTTGAGTTCTTTTCTTTTTGAAGTCGGTTTAATTTTTTTAAATTACTTTTTTATTTCGTATTTTTTAGTTTTAGGTAAAAACTGGAATAAGTATTTGTTTATAATAAGTAGGTAATAGTTTTGTTGTAAATATTGCACTAGAATTTGACCAAGGTTTTGAGATGTTTTCCCTTTGACACTATGATACCACCCGTAGCTCGTATCAATAAGCCAGGCCGTCACACTTACACGTATTAGTCCATATCTTGAAAATTACTGAATCGATTTTGATGAAACTTGCACTGTTCCCTAAGTTGAAGTAAATGTAAGCCAATAAAAATATAAATGGTCACGATCCGATTAATAGTTGCGGAGAAATGGACAAACATACATACGTCTCTAAAATTTTGTATATTTGTTTGGAAGCCTTAATAGATTGTCATATGTGAATATAATGTAATTCCAATAATATTACATACGTACCTACGTGTCGAATTGATAACCTCCTCTTTTTTGAAGTCGGTAAAAAAAAGATATATTTTGGACCAAACACTTGTACACATATCATAAACCTGCCAACTGAACTGAAATGATGATGAATTACTGCTCTCAATCTCCTTCTTGTATATTTCTATGGACGGAGAAAACATTAGCACAGAGCAATTTACAATTACAGGACAAGTAATTACTTCAGTACCAATCAAATCAATACCTCTACGTTTTCTGTCTAACAATAATTCTCTCAAGCAGTATTTCAAACAAAATGTATGGAAATCATAGGTGTTCCGCAGGGCACAATACTCGGTCCACTAAAGAAAATTTACTACTAGTATATAGGGTACCTGCATACACGCCACTGTAATAAACAAGTCAACTACAACAAAAGCGTAAAATATCACAGCACATCACGCGATGTGAGCAGAGCCTTAACGCTGAGTAATAAATCTGTTGTACTCGCATATCGACTATCTATGGCTTGTCCCAATAGTTCACCTAACAACAAAATTATTCCTATAATTGTATTGATTTGTGGTCTCTTGGTAACTGAGAAAGCTGATTTATATCTTTAGAAATTCGGGTAAGATTTAAGAGTGGCTTATCTACTGATTATTAGACTCTTTTGTGTTTTGGTCCTGTGAGACGTATTGTGTTGGTATTATCTTTGCATAGTAAGCTAATGTTAGTTACTTGTAATGTCGTACAGTCACGATATCTTACAGGTGATCCTTCAATTGTAGTTCTATAATCCTTATGTTATCCTTTGCAGACTATCTCAAACGCTGGAGAGTTAATCTGTTGGTCAATGGCCAATGAAAAGGTATTTTGTGCAACCAATATTAGAAGCTCAGCCATATCTCATTCATTGTTCTTTTGCTAATATTACGTCTGTGCGCTTACTATAAACAGTTATTTAGCTAAGCCCTTGTTCAGACTTTAAAAGCCTTCAAAAGTGTCAACATTATAAATGTGTTTTTATAATTATTATTTTGGCAACATTGTGTTCGCTGTCAATGTCATAATGACGTTTTGACTAGTTTATCTATGGTGATTTTTCTCGCTAATACCCGAATAAAAAGCCTTGTAAACTTGGTCTTAGTATAATAAAAAATTACAATACTGCAATTTCTGGGCTTTATTTACACCGGTCTAACCCGAAAGATATAACAGACCTTTCTCAGTTGTACTTATAAAACTTTTTATTAGCTGGCGTTTGGCTTAAATCTCATCGAAGTATCTGATACCACCGATAAAATGATGCTCGTTTGCCTAAAAGTAGTAGACTAGACCAGGTTAATATTAGTTAAGCTCAATACAATAGTAATTATTTTGCAAATTAGGTATTAGGTATTTGGGTCACAACACGTGTTCTTATATTGAAGACGGTTATCAGCTGTTATCATAGTACAGCCACTAGAAACACTATCAGTCTGGCGCCTCAGCTCTTCATGTCAAGTTGTCAGCATAACTTGTAAGTTGTACATGACATGTTTACAAAGTATTTAGTGGTAAAACAGCTCCTTGAGTTCGGTCGATACACCGACTAGAGATCTTTGCTGTCAATGTGACAATACTTCTATAATATAATAATTAATCATAATAAGGCATTGGATCAAGACACTGGATTCTTCTTTTTAGCGTGTCGACAGCAATCTAAATGAACTCGGAACAGAATTCCGCTACTTGTTTGGCGCCTTCACCAGAGTCCATCAGTTCGTTAAGAGCCTGATTTAGAAGGCAGTACTCCTCGATACGGCACACATTGTGAGGAGGTTCCTGTCTCTGGAGCCCTAACCACCGGTAGTTTGGGCTCTGTTCCCGACACTGGCGGACCACTATTTTTTATATTTTCTATAATGTAATTTATATGTGCATTGAGTAAAGGAATAATAAATTAAAAAAAAAACTTTAATTTCAGTCAATAGGATTAGTTACAATTTTACTTTAAATTTAAGAGAAAATAAATTGAACGATATCGTTGAAATTATATATTGTATGTATTATATGTCGTCGCTTTGGGGTTGCAGGAATCCTTAGACGGCCGTATCATCTTTCCATCTGTTGCTGGTTGTTGATTGCAGTGTATTGCTATTAATCAACCAATTACACTCTGAATCAGTAACAACATCACCCAGAGTAGGTAACTCACGTAAACCAATTTCAAATTATAGATACAAGTAAAATATCTCACAGCCTTTTCGTTTCTTTTTACAGTTTTTTGTATCCAAGTTTATTAAGACACCCATTCCGTAACCCAAAACGACCATTACCCTAACTAATTATATGAATAATTTTAATTTGACAACGTTATTAGGTTTTTCTTTTATTTCTTAAACCGTGTCTGCGGCCCACAGTCGGGGAGACCGGAGCAATCTATTTTTCTAGTGCTGCCCTCTAGCCAGACCACCTGCTGAGATTTTAATTGGAAATTGGCCCTCTCTATTTGTAATGCTCACAGCCTCATAGCACCACGGTGGGTGGTCACCCTCTGTTTCTTATTTCCCCTTTAATATGTGATCACTGAGGACCGATCCTGTGTTCGCGTACCGTCATGTGTTATGTAAATCGTTCCTCATTTGTTTGTGGGATACGCCGGAATAATTATGGTTTTCCTCGGTACCGCATCCGTGAATATTTAAAGGGATAAAAGTAAAGGTATGATAAATTTTACGTTGGATGCAGGTAATGTGTTTAATGCTGTGTTATTATGCTTTATTACTGCGAAAAATGCTGTGACTTTTTTTTAATAAAGTGGCTCCTTCGTAAATAATGAAACCTTTTTGAAGGAAATTACTTTTTTAGTCGCTATAAAGACCCCGACGACGCGACGCTGTAAAACCTGTATATTCTCACTTTATTAAAAGAACAAGTTAATATTAAAATAATTTCCATATTATTTTGAGTCTTATTTATTGAAATCCCTTACTGTAATGAAAAATCTCGGTTTGAAAATAATCTTTATCATATCTATGTTTTGCCCTCGGGCCATGTAGTTTCATTCCTTTTTTTAGTTGTCTGCTGACTAACGTGATTACTGCTCATGCCCCAGGGTTATAGGCATGGATATTCTCTTTACACAAATTGCAATTGCTCTTGCAATTTAATAAATGGTTCGTTTACAACCCTTCGTTTGAAGTAATAAATATTGGTTATGAGGGCAAAAATATCCCGGGAGAATACGGGTAAAGTGTGAGATTTTAATTGTTTTGAAGTGCGAATTTGCCTACGCTTCTAGCCTTTTAATTTTAAAGACACACTCGGAAAGGGATTGTAACCGTATCGCCGCGGTTCTTGAGCTTGTCCCGAGGCGAGGCGATTACGTTACGATTCCGATTAGTTTGCGTTGCAGTAGGGAGTTTCATACAAAGAATACTGAATGGTTCTAGTTGATACGGTGACGATCCCTTTCCCAGTTGATATGTGTGCTAAGACCTTTAATCTTTGTAGAGTGGGCCGGACACGCCTCACGAATGTACCCGGTGAGATGGGCAAAGATCGTCACTCACTGGACGCCTGAGGAACGACATCGTCGTAGAGGTAGACCAAGGCGAAGGTGGTGTGGCGATGAGATAACGTTTGCAGGGCCAACATGGTCGGAGATCGCACAAGATAGGGAGGGGAGGTTTGTAAGGAAAAAGGGGAGGCCTTTGCCCAGCAGCGAGCCTAAAAAAAACAAAAAAAAAAAAACAGTGGCACTCCGGGAGTGCCGACAGAAGTGAAACTCAACATCACTCACTGACATATCGGATATACATTAAAACCGAGTAAGTACATCCCGAGGACAGCTGAACACATCCGAAGCAGGTATTTTTTTAACAAAACACGCGAGGTGTCGCTTATGGTAACAGTGGCGTGAGTTCAATGTTTTTTTCCAACTCAAAAAAACGCAACGCGCCTAAAGAAGTTGTAACTTCAAAAATATTTCAGCATCCTTATTGCAAGCTACTTTCATGATGACATCTGCCTAGCCTTTTCCCAACTATGTTGGGGTCGGCTTCCAGTCTAACCGGATACAGCTGAATACCATTATTCAGCCGTATTCGGTTAGATCCAGTTACTGGGTAATACGATACCCCTTGGTAAGACTGGTTGTCAGACTTTCGGGCTCTCACCACCTCACGACCTCGACTTCATTCTTGAACTTTTATGACGTCAATTTTCTAATAAAACTTGAAAACTGTAGCTGTCATGTCATGTCACAGTTCAATACGATCACACCGAACTTTTTATAACTAACACAGTATATTTCAATTAATCAATTCCTAATTTAATTGGCCATTAACAGACACCTCTACGATCTTGCATTATGTCCATTGCAGCATTTGTTTCAAATAGACATATCGAAATTCCAACTAATACAGTCAATGATCAGCAAACTTGTGTTTCCAAAGGGCCTCTGAGTCGAGTGTTATGTTAACCTTTCAAACATTATGTCATTATCATTTTTGAAGTCTCTATAAATAGTCATTTCAATTTTAATGTCGATTTAAGTCAAAGATGATGTCATAATAGGCGTGGCATTTAAATAGTGTGTAATAATTTTAAGTTACAAACATAACATAACAGAGATAGCAGTGGTGGTGGTATAGTGTTGTCGTCCTCGACTTACGAGTTGTAGATCGTGAGTTCGATCCCAGCCAGGAACTTTACTTTGTCTATTTGATTTCAACACGACTGCTCTCAAAACGGTGAAGGAGAACCTCGTGAGGAAATCTGCATGTATTAGAACCAAAAATTCGAAGACATGTGACATCTACCAACCCGCACCGGGCCCGTGTGGTGGATAATGGATTAAGTATGACCCACTCCCTCTTTTAGAGACTTTGGCCTTTGGCCTTTGTCCCAGCAGTGGGAACATTATAGGCTGAAAAATCCAAGCTCCTTCTGAAAAAAGTACTCCTGGAATCCTTCCTAGCAAAGCGTTTTTTCAGCAGACGAACTTGTAACCATTAGGCCAACGTCACAGTCAGCTATGGACCATAGACGAATTATTTTTGAAGTGAAAACTTCTTTAGGCGCACTTCCGTCACAGTCGGCTCGGAGATGTTGAATTAGCACCCTAATTGCGTAACACACTATCAATCGGATTCTGAATCACTTTGAAGTCAATTGCTAAACCATTGCTTCATAAGTTCGAAAAATTTGTCTGCTCAACACGTAAATAACGCAATGAATGTTGTTGAACTGTCAAAATGAAACCTATTCCGATTGATATTGTGTTACGCAATTGCACCGCGCGGGTACAAACTCTGCTCCAATCGGTAGGTGACGCTTTCGGGTACAAACTCGGCTCTAGTCGTAAGTTTTGACATCTATCGTATGGTCATTTTTCGAGAATATTTGGAAGCATCATGAAAATTGCGGAAAATAATTCCTATTCATAATTTAATAGCATATAATCTACACTAACTACGACGCATGGGAAATTTTCTCACATCCCACTTGGCATTGGTGTCAATAAGTGCTAAGAGTGTGCATGAGGAAAAGTTTTAATGTTGTGTCGAATAAATAAAGATTTCCTTTTGTGTTTTATATCGCTTCGCTTTGAAAGAGTGATTTTATTATTTCTAAAGTCATCATTCTACCTAGCCTTTTTCCAACTATGTTGTGTTCGGCTTCCAGTCTAACCGGATGCTGCAGTATACCAGTATTTTTTTTCATGGAACGACTGCCTATCTGACTCTCTGACCTCCACAACCCAGTTACAGGGTAATACGATACCCCTTGGTAAGACTGGTTGTTAGACTTTCGGGCTATTGACGAACAGTAACAATTGTCATAGATTCACGAATGACAGCCGGGACCAACGGCTTAACGTGCTTTCCGAGGCACGGAGGGGTCTTGGTATGTGAAGATGGTCACCCATCCGACCTGATCGATCGACCCGTGCGGCTATTATTACTTAGCCACAAGCTAAGCTAGCTCGTTAATTCTAAAGTAACCCTGAAATTAATAAAAAAAAAAAGATTTAACATGTCGTTTCAGTTTTATTTCTTACTCTCTTGTTTTCTATCATTCCCCGGTTTAAAAAAATAATACATTATCAATAACGTCACACCAGTAACTTAATAGGTAAGCAAAAGTGGAGACTGCAGGATTGAGTCCATATACTTTTTCAGAAGGGAGGCAAGCCTAATTTAGTAAACCTTAGCTCTTAATAGGGCTTTTAATTTCCTATAAGTAAAAATTTGCGTAGGCTCAACAAAAATAAACTTTGTACAAGAATCCTTGCCAATAAGATACCAACAAGTATTCGACCTCTTCCGACCGTCAGTCATAAAGTACTTAGGTACAAAGGAACCGCTTCGATTCCCATACACGTAACCACAGCACATCAAGGGTTAAAGACCTACACTGAATAGGTTCGTAATGACAGGTTGGCGGGCACCCGACAAACCCCCCATGGCAACTTGTTTACGTCACACTGACGATTCTTTAGAATATCTTGTAGATAATAAAGAAGAAAAAAAAAACCGGGCAAGAGCGAGTCGGACTCGCGCACTGAGGGGTTCCGTACATCATAATTTTTAATTTTTTATCGCTGAGGCCTTTATTAAAAAAAAAAGTAAAAAAAAACAAAAAACATCAACCAACAACAACAACATCTGCCTAGCCTTTTCCCAACTATGTTGGGGTCGGCTTCCAATCTAACCGGATGCAGATGAATACCAGTATTTTACATGGAACGACTGCCTATACCTAATATGATACCCATTGGTAAGACTGGTTGTTAGACTTTCGGGCTTCTGACTACCCGTAACGACTGTCAAAGATCCAAGAATGACAGCCGGGACCAACGGCTTAACGTGCTTTCCGAGCCACGGAAGGGTCACGGTATGTAAAGATGGTCACCATCCACAGACCAACCGCGGCAAGCGTAGCTTAACCTGATCGATCTACCTGTGCGGCTTTTATTATTTAGCCACGGGCCCCTCACACATCATAATAAAAACATCATTACAAAAATTAAATAAATTCACACAAGATAATGTTTCTCGGCCAGACTGTGTGCTTGCAGCCAAAACTATTCTCCTCCATGAAGGAAGAAGACTGGAAGCTTGGGACCCAGCATCAAAATTGGCGAAGAACTATTCACTATTAGTATGAGAGGTGCTTTAGCTTATTGATAATGATATCGTTAACAAACAAGTCCAGTTACGAGTACATACCTTCGAGCGACAGGAAAAGCGAAGGTGTGAACTCAATCAAGGCTCGCCCATTCAAGGTTATCTCTGACATAACTTACTTACTATAGCTAATACATTAAGTACATACCGTTCAAAATCTATACTATCTATACTAATATTATAAAGCTGCAGAGTTTGTTTGTTTGTTTGAACGCGCTAATCTCTGGAACTACTGGTCCGATTTGAATGATTCTTTTAGTGTTGGGTAGTCCATTTATCGAGGAAGGCTATAGGCTATTGGGATCCGTAATAAAATTGCTATTTTGTAACACAAGGTGTAAAATCGAAAACCTATTTTTGCGTGCGCTGCAAAAACTATTGACAATAGAACAAAATGATGTACTACGGGTTTGTAGAGCCCATTAAGACCTACAAAAAAGTCCGCGAGAACATATATCTAGCTATCATGGTTTAATCACAATAACCGATTTTGTGTTCAAAATAATTATTAAATCGTCTGAAGAAAAAAAAACTACGTTAAATATGTATCGTAATATTAATCTTTATCGAAATTAAGCATTATGTTATCAAGAGTATTTATGAAGAAGTAAAATACTTTTTGTTTCATCTCAATCGGATATTTCGTTTAAAAGTTATCACATGTGTAAGATGTTAAGAGTTGGTACCTATTAAGGAGTTATGGGCCATAGAGTTTTTTATCAACATAAAATCCTGTAATAATCTTTTTCGAAATATATTTGTTGATGATTGTAAGTATAAGATCTTTGAAGAGTATAATAAATACATTTCTAAAATAACTCTGCTAAGGAAATCCACGCGCGCTTGATGCAAGCAAGACAAGACGCTGGCGGCTGGCTGAAGAGTTTGTTTGTTTGAACGCGATAATCTCTGGAACTACTGGTCAGATTTGAAAAAATCTTTTTGCATTTGATAGCCCAATTCTTGAGGAAGGCTATAGGCTATTTAATATCACGCTATGACCCTGAGGAGCCGAGCAAAAAGAAAAAAGTCAGAATGAAATTTTAAAAAGAAAAAAAAAAAGACCCCTAAGCGAATACGAAATGTTGCGACGGGGTGGGGGTACAAGAAATTTCACGCGGACGAAGCCGCGGGCAGAAGCTAGTTATAAATAAATGACGTAGGTAACTCTGGTGATATATTGAAAAATATGCGGTTTTTCTATTTATATTTTGTGACTCTTTGGTCTAGCATCATGTAAAAGGAAGAAAGTAGTTTTAAATTTAATTAATTTATTTTGGTAAAAAAGGAGTAAATTTGTTTTGGCACATACGTCGTTTTATTCTGAGCGCACGCACATTGTGGCCATCACTCTTCTTTTGCGTTTCAAAAGTAATTGCATCACTTTCGCTCGCTTAGTAGGTTTTCGTGGATTTTAGATTTTCGAGGTAGCCCCTTAATGTTAGTCTGTTAAACGCTAAAATGGATAATGATTAGCCATTCTACTGTGTTCAGTGAGCTGCGACGGATGACTACATTCAAATAAAAATAATAGACAGGTTCAGGCGGTTAGCGAAATTACCATAGCAACAACAAGCATCCAGTGTGTCTATTCTATCATAATCTCACCGTGAAAGTGAACTTGAAGTGAGCTGTCAATAGTATCAATTCCTAGCGTCAGCAGTATGACAGCACACTTCAAAGTCAAAGTCAAATCATTTATTTCAGATAGGCACTTCTAAAGCACTTTTAAACAAACTCAAACTTTAGAAAAAACTTGAATTGATTCTAAGTAGTCGCCGAGAGGAATGGGCAAGAAACTCCCCAGTAGAATGCTTCAAGCCACCTAAGTTTTCACGTTGAGATTTTTATAGAATATATCGATAAGTATATTTTAGATGTACATACTATGAGAAGGTGTTAAGCTAGTATGCAGAACGGTGACTGGTAGGTACAGTACCTACACACGCCAGCACATCAAGCTACTACAATCTGTCAAATTTCTTCAATAGATTTTCAACTTTATCGCTAAAGCATATGGTTCAAAGTTGATTGGGAAAATCTGACAGTTTCGGGTAGCTTGATGTGCTGGCGTCTGTACATGTAATTTAGTGACAACTGACAGCAGCAATTGAGTAACACATTATCAATCGGAATCGGTTTCATTTTGACAGTTCAACAACATTCATTGCCCTATCTACGTGTTGAGCGGACAAATTCGAATATATGAAGCAATGGATTAGCAATTTGCTTCAAACAATTCCGATCCAGCCTGTCCCTTGCTGTCCTCTCCCAGCGACGCCCTAAGCCGAGGTCCGAACCCCACGGGGGGTGCCCTTAGCGTGTAGTCGCTTAGTTTTTAAGTTATTTATGCCCTGGCTGGAGGCCCAATTTATCGACAACCCCTATGGTTGAACTGCGAAATGCCATATTTCAAAAAAAAAAAATTGCTTCAAAATGATTCGTTCTGATTGATAGTGTGTTACGAAAATAGGGTGCGGATTCAGGACAGGAGTGAGAAACGTTAAAAAATTGCTGATTTTCAAGAAATGTAATTTGTTGGAAAGATAACAATTAAAGCTTTTTGAGCATATAAACTAGAGCAGTGGTGGCCAAGTGGTATCGGCCGCGACTTACGAGTTGTAGGTCGTAGGTTCGAACCCAGTCAGGCGCTTTACTTTGTGTAAATTATTTCATCACCACTGCTCTCAAAACGGTGAAGGAAAACATCGTGAGGAAACCGACATGTCCTAGAACCAAAAATTCGAAGACATGTGACATCTGCCAATCCGCACTGGGCCCGCGCGGTGGATTACGGCCCACTCCCTCTCACCGAGAGGAGGCCTGTGTCCCAGCAGTGGAAACATTATAGGCTGATTATGATGATGATGATGAGCATATAAACTACTTAATAAGTACAAACAAATGGAAAAAATACTGGAAAATAAAGCTGTCCACAAAACATTAGGAACATGATTAGGAAGTTAAATCACGTTGAACGTTCGTATGCTGCATAAATATTCATAAGAGCGCCGAGTCATCGTCTATCAGGAGTTGACTGATAAGGCGAGTACTATCTACTGATACGAGCATGTACTCGTGTAGTACTACCACAGTAAAGATATGAACAGTATGGAAATTACGTACTAACGTTCGAAACGGCACACTCACACAGACGCGCGCATCTACGGTACCCTTAGCGATAGTCGCGGTGCTCTCAGTCACAGGTGCCGCTTCAATAATTCCTTGCTCACCTGTTGCAACACCAAGATCCAGAACTGAATAGATATTTCTCTTTAAGTGTTATATGAATCAGAAGGGAAATAAAATCAATCATGAAACTTGTTTAAATAAAACAATTCAACTCTAAAAAGGGAGCAAGACAACTATTTTACAGATAACAAAAAACCATCAGCTGTTAACAGTAGTTTAAATCTTGGTTAATCTGTAGTTAAACTCTTGTATAATTGCGGTGTCTAATGAGTGTTTCCTGCATAAAACTGAGACACCTGCTGTACGCTAATGGATACCTGGGTAGCTTGTTAACGAAGACAGGGACTTGGTACACGTTTAAATAGTAGCTACTTACTTCAGCTGTGTTTTGCCTCGATTGGTGGAGTTGTAGAGTTGTTATTGGGAGGGGTACGATAACTTATTTTTGAACAAGAGCAACAGTTTCCTTCCGCTCCACCCAGAGCGGGAGGGGTCATTTGATGATTTCCCATGCGCAAAAAAAAAAAACCGGCCAAGTGCGTGTCGGGCCACGCACAGTGTAGGGTTCCGTAGTAGCCCGTTATCACAATATATACGATTCTGTTGTTCTATAATCTGAATATAACTAATGGTAAAGATATTAGAAGTAAATGGTTATAATAACAAAAACCGACTTTAAACTTGAATTATCATTGCTAAGACGTGCGGAGATGTCGATCAGAAGTGTGATGGTCTTAAACGTTTAACAAGTTCGTTTGTGACTTCTATCTCAGCTCTTCTTCGTCAGCGCCATCTAGCGGCAGTATTGTGAAAGTTATGATAATTTATTGAGGTTTTTTTTAGTTTTTTTTTCATATTTTATTTTTCAATGCAAGTCTGTGCCCGTTATAAACAAGTAACTGCTTCATCTTAGTCACTTTAAAGGATTAATGCTCAGGATTTTGTATTTGGTACAAAATTATCGAACACCCAAGTTCAACGACTATTACTGCTAAACTAATAAAGTTATCTTAATTCCTATAGTTTTCTTTTAAAGTTCATAAAATGCACTATCATCGTAAATTTTTCCAGATTTTTCAAGCTAGCAGTTTAGCTTTTAGAGGGGGGGGGGGACGCCCTACTGGAACAAAAATTTGCACTTTAAAGTTTAATATTTCATAAATGGAGCATTTAATCGAAAAATAATTTTAGCAACCCCCAAGTCATTTTAGAAGACCTATTCAACGATATCCCACACGACGAAAAAATATTCATCCCCACTGCACATGTAGGGGAGCTACCCTAAAAAAAAATATTTTCCAAAATTTTATTCTACCACTTTCTCGGCTTAATTGATATACACACTCCTACAAAATTACAGCTTTCTAGCACTAACGGTCTCTTAGCAAAACCTCGGACAAACGGACGGACATGACGAAACTATAAGGGTTCCTTGTAGGTACCTAAAAAGAGCAACAGTTTGCACTGCTTACATTTTCCCCTGCCTTCTACATTTTTAACCGACGAAAAAACGGAGGAGGTTCTCAAGTGATAATCTGGCTTGAATAATGTTACTACCTCAATTACTCATATTCTGTTCTACAATCTATCGGTAGGTTTCTTTTTTTACAAAATAACTAACCACTCCTGATACAGAGCCTTCATTGGCATGCCCTGAGGGATGGTACAAATTATATTTTGTTCTATCTTTTAAGAAGATAGACCCTTTTGGTTCCTTGGGACTCGTATGTATTACTATAGACAATTTCATCTACAATCTTCTTGCATGAGCTCACGAGCTAAGTTTATTTACTTCACGAATCACGATGTTTTGCGTAACCTCAATATTTATGAATCCTTGCCTGAAAATAAACATCATAGTGTTTCTAAAATATTCATAGCTTTTAGATCGAAAACCTTCTTCATGAAATATAAATTATTGTTTACTCGTGTTACTGGTAAAATGGTCAGGAATACAAGAAGCCTGTTTTTTTTTTTTTTTTCGTAGCGGAGAAATGACATTACGCATCTCCGCTCGTCGGGGGACGAGACGGAGTATGTGGGACTCCCTGCCAGAGTGGCAGTACCTATACCCACTAAAACTCAGCGGTGTTCCCTCATCGCCTTGAGGTCAAGGGAATTCGGCTCAGCCTTTGCGTCCATAACCTCCCCGGCGCATGCCCGCCTAGTTGGCGGGCCCCGCATGTCCCCCCGGCTGGGGGGCTACGGGGGGAATGGCCATCCAAACCTATACCTCAACATAGTTGGGAAAAAGTTTCGCTGATGGTGACTGGTAAAGGATTAAACATACAGTCCTGTGAACCCAAGGCGTTATTGAGATTTGAGGCCCAAACCTGAAGTCTACGTTGATTTGTTAAGCTCAAAAGCCAGCGCAGATGAGGGACAGTCTTCGGAGTACCTAGTTTTTTTGACTGTCAAAATAGATCTCGTAGAACTACATCGCATAAAGCACACGAGTATGCGGTACTTTTAATCCGTTTGTTTGCATTGTGCAATGCAGCTACAAGAGATCTATTTTGAGGGCCAAAAAGTACGCCGACGACTGGTCCTCGTCTGCGCAGGTCTTGAAGGAGGGCTTCAACAGAATCAGATATTTCGCTGATTGAGATGTCGCCTTTTACGGCCTCCTAGATGTATTGACAACCTCTTCTCTCCAATGGCAAGAATACGCAAAAAATCATCATGTACATAATTGTGTACACAATAAACAATCCACACTGTGTAACATAACATGTTATTAAACATAGTTATATAACATGTTTCTATAGAGAAGTTAGCAATGTTAAATAATGTGGACGTGTTATCACACTAATATTATAAAGGCGAAAGTTTGTGAGTGTGGCGGTGTGTGTGTGTTAATATGTTTGTTACTTCTTCACGCTCAAACGGCTGGACCAATTATGATAAAATTTTGTATGGAGGTAGCTGACACCCTGGATTAACATATAGGCTACGTTTTATCCCGATATTCCCACGGGCTTGAAACTTATGCGGGTGGAACCGCGGGGCGCAGCTAGTATAACATAATTTTATGTGTTACTAGCTGCGCCCCGCGGTTTCACGCACCTTAAGTTAACTACGGGACGTTTATCACAAGTTAGCATTTACACGATAATTCGCAAAACACCTCAAGTTCGACCACCTCTGTCAATGTTTTTCTAATAATGAGTAGGTACCTACGGTCAACAGCAGAGATAAGTATAGGTACAGGCAGAGAAGTAGAGATGGATCAAATAAACTATGAAGGTTGTATGAAGGGTTTGTGTGAAAGATGACATGAAAACTGAGGTGACGGCTGATAAAAATGTATGGAAGAAAATAAACGCAGTGCTGACTCCATATAAAACGGGGTGAAGGAGGAAGATGTTCATGCAGCAGGGCTAGCATGGCCGCAGACATTTTATCCACGGGGAGAGGACAAAATACTATTCCCCTGTGTCAATTTTGTCCACCCTCCGAGCATGGCGACATGGGTGGATAAACTATCACGGTGGACAAACCAGGGGAAACGCTTGTCCCCGAAATTATTGCCATTATAAGAAAACTTTTATTAACTTTTTTATTTTTACAAAATAGTCGAGAATATCGTCGTAAACCAAAGTACTTTCTTCGTTTTATTACATCTGTGCTGGATATTTATTTTGTTTTGTTGTCAATGTCTCCGAGTATATAACATCAAACCAAAAAAAAAAAAAAAAAAACTGAAAAATCCGGCGGAATTCTGTGTCGGGTAATTCAAAGGGATTAGGAATCGCGAATTGAACGCCGGTGTATTTTTCGCTCGATTATCTCCCTTTCCGACGACAACACTAAGCTCCAGTAAGCACGAGACATTTTTATATTACAATTAGATAATTATATTTTCTCCAAGAGATATACTTAAACCCACCATTTAAAGACGAGGACAAACTCCCTTTGTTATGTCAAAATATCTGTAATTTTTCTCTTCCACTAGTCGCCATGCTCTATGCGGGGGGTGAGTATCCACGTCTAATGTCAAAAAGTGATATAATTCTCTTTCCCCCTGTTGCCGTGCTTTGGCAGGTGGATAAAATAATTTTATCCCTTGTCAGTGGAAATAACCGGTGGACAAAAGTTTTATCCCCAGCCCATGCTAGCCCTGCAGATAACTTGCAACTATTTTTACCGACTTCAAAAATAAGAGGTTATCAATTCGACACGTATGTATGTAATATTATTGGAATTGCATTATATTCACATATGACAGTCTATTAGGGCTTCCAAAGAAATATACAAAATTTTATAGACATATGTATGTATGTATGTTTGTCCACGCATTTCTCCGCAACTATTAATCGGATCGTGACCATTTATATTTTTATTGGCTTACATTTACTTCAACTTAGGGAACAGTGCAAATTTCATCAAAATCGATTCAGTAATTTTCAAGATATGGACTAATACGTGTAAGTGTGACGGCCTGGCTTATTGATACGAGCTACGGGTGGTATAGTGTCAAAGGGAAAACATCTCAAAACCTTGGTCAAATTCTAGTGCAATATTTGCAACAAAACTATTACCTACTTATTACAAACAAATACTTATTCCAGTTTTTACCTAAAACTAAAAAATACGAAATAAAAAAGTAATTTAAAAAAATTAAACCGACTTCAAAAAGAAAAGAACTCAAAATTATGAAATACCTAACTTTCGTTTCGGAAGTCGTTGGCTAAAAACTAAAATACAGATCCCAAGACACCGACTTCCGAAATTAAAGTTATTTCATAATTTTGAGTTCTTTTCTTTTTGAAGTCGGTTTAATTTTTTTAAATTACTTTTTTATTCATAGTTGTTATTACTGGTAACAAATTACCAAACCGGTTTGACAAACTTATATCTAGCATTCAATTTACAGCCAACTTTCTTACTGTCAAGGTCTACACATCTTCTCTATTAACAAAAACTTTAATGAGTAACATAGTTATTATAGTTCGCGTCAAACTTTCAGACAGTTCCCCACCCCTCGCCCCCGCTGACATATACTGCGCAGCGACTAGCCTTTTTTTTTTGCAGATGGGAAATCATCAAATGACCCCTCCCGCTCTGGGTGGAGCGGAAGTGTCAGACTCTTACTGACTAAAACCCACCCGTGTTCCTTCCTTAGCCCAAAGATGTTCCGGGCCAGCGGTAACCCTTTCGGACTTATTAGCTTACATTTACTTCAACTTAGGGAACAGTGCAAGTTTCATCAAAACGGATTCAGTAATTTTCAAGATATGGACTAATACGTGTAAGTGTAACGGCCTGGCTTATTGATACGAGCTACGGGTGTAGTGTCAAAGGAAAAACATCTCAGAACCTTGGTCAAATTCTACTGCAATATTTACGACAAAACTATTAACTACTTACTTATTACAAAAAAATATTCCAGTTTTTACTTAAAACTAAAAATTACGAAATAAAAAAGTAATTAAAAAAAAATTAAACCGACTTCAAAAAGAAATGAACTCAAAATTATGAAATAACTTTTATTTCGGAAGTCGGTGGCAAAAAACTAAAATTCAGATCCCAAGACACTGACTTACGAAATCAAAGTTATTTCATAATTTTGATTTCATTTCTTTTTGAAGTCGCAGTCGGTTTAATTTTTTTTTAATTATTTTTTTTTCCGTATGTTGTGCGTGTGATGAGGTGTCTAGTTTTCAGAAAAGGTTTGAAATTAGATGAAACCTAACTTTTTTGTTCACTGTACTCATAACAAGAGTACCTACAGAGCTCTAACGAGACAAAACCTTGGAATTGTAAGTAGTTAAAGCAAATGTTTGAACTCACTGAAGTACGAAAATACAGCATTAGTAATACTGAAGAAATTTTTTTATTTAAACTTTAGCCTAACAAAAATAAGGTTCAAATTCCTTTACCAAAAGACTGGTTTAAAATGTTTGCTCGACACTGAAGTAATACTCGTGCGTTTAAAGGAACAGGGTAACATAAAGGGATCAATGTACTGTAAAAAGGTGTTTTTCATATTCTAATTAATGTATTTTTATTGTAATGAGATTTCGTCACACAGTTTGAGGCAACTGGCGTGGATTTGGAATAACATAAATTAACATTCAATGTGTTAAAATGATGCCGCTTTGATGGTCTAACGTTAAAACTTAACTTAACTTATGGAAATACTTGCTAACTGCTTGATATAGTAAGCGGTTCTAATGAGTGAAGACTAGTGTCATTTGGAACCACATTACTAAAATGGTGATCTATTACTTAGATTTTTTAAACTGGGACAAAATAGTCCCAATGTGGGTTAACAACAATCTTATTGGGCACACTATCAGCCTCAATCTGAATCATTTTGAAGGATATTGCTAATTCATTGCTTCACATGTTCGAAAAATGTGTCTGCTCAACAACGTTAATAACGCAATGAATGTTGTTGAACTGTCAAAATTAAACCCGTTGCTACTGATAGTTCCGCAATTACCCTGGTGTAGGTACCTATGCCCGTTTTGCAATCGTTAGTAGGTATGCCCGTTTTCAATTTACATTCATTTTTTTCTTTCGTAATTAAGATAATAGTCACAGATTCCTGCTTCCAATTATATTTTATTCCTTTACAACATAATCACGTACCTACGTGATTATGTTTATTATGATATGTTACGTTTACCAACTCTTCTAATACGATGACCTCCAAGATAAGTTAGTGAGGAAACAAATGACAGGTTTCTAAGCAAAGAGGATATGACCCTTCCATGTGCAGATGGTGACCATCGGGGTGGTTTTAGAGAGTTAAAAACACTCCCTGGGTTTATTCCCAAACACCGGGCGCCTTTTGAAGGTTCCCCCGATAGCAAAAAAAAAAGGTATTTAAATACTTACGATATAGTAAAGATATGGATAGGGTGTGGCCTATGACCAGCAATACACGTCATAATACATAATGCCGCATTAAGAACAGGTAAATAAAATATATCGCAGAAAATATATATGATTCAACTATGTTAAATGATTTATAGACAACACCCAGGTTGCTCTAATCCGGCTGTCACGATAATTTATTATAATATGTGAATGAGCACGGTGACAATAATAAACACTTATAATGCAACTTGAATCGTGTATAGCATTGCAATACCTATTGTAAAACTTATAATTGATTAAATAAAAAAAAAAGACGTATCCAAAGCCAGTACCTACTCACGGTGACATATCAAGCTAAACATTTCCAGTATAACCTGACTACTCATTGTGTGTGTACTAGTACTACTAGTAGAATCAATAATGTACAGACGCCAGCACATCAAGCTACCCGAAACTATCAAATTTCCCCAATCAACTTTGAACCTTATGCTTTTTTTATTTTCATCAAATGACCCCTCCCGCTCTGGGTGGAGCGGAAGGGAGTGTCAGACTCTTACTGACTAAAACCCACCCGTGTTCCTTCCTTAGCCCTTTATGTTCCGGGCCAGCGGTAACCCTTTCGGACAATCCCGCTGAGAACCTTATGCTTTAGAGATAAAATTAAAAATCTATTGAAGTAATTTGACAGATTGTAGTAGCTTGATGTGCTGGCGTCTGTACATAAGCTTAAGCATAATCAGCCTATAATGTTCCCACCGCTGGGACACAGGCCTCCTCTCTGTGAGAGGGAGTGGGCCGTAATCCGTAACCTCGGGGCACCCGCGGATGTTCTTACAAACCTGATTGGGCTGACTGGAACAACCACCGACGGCCGCCATGGCGATATAGACGCGATACGCACGCGTCAGACGCAGCCTGTAGACCTTCTGTAGAATAAAAGCGTGCCGTTCGACGCACGTTTCTAAAACGCGCATCAACGGCGCGTTTAAAAAACGTGGTGTGTACAGGCCCTAAGTGCGGAAACCAAACCCTCTAACGTAGAACATAGAAATGTCTATAATAAAACACAGACATTGGCACGGAGTTCCAATAATACTTAGCGTCACTCACAAATTCGCAATGGACATGTTACCGAAACATTTTGTTAGAATATCCATCATAGTTATATCGGTGGCGCAATGCCGTTCGTCGGTCGACAGATGTTGGATTCTTTGTTTTAAATATTGTGCTGTCATTTAGTCAAACAAGGTCTAAAACCTTAAAAACTCTTTGCATAACGTGTCAGAATTATGCTAAATGTATGCAGGTTTGCACAATACGTCATGCGCATGCGGCTGTCGCGGCGTTCTCTTTTCAAACAATGGAATTAACGCTCGCATAGTTTTTGTCACAGTGAAACGGAGCGAGAAATTTTCTTTAAAAAAAGTATGTATGTGTTCTCGTATTTATGTACAGACGCCAGCACATTAAGCTAACCGAAACTCAAATTTTCCCAATCAACTTTGAATCTTATGCTTTAGCGATAAAGTTGAAAATCTATTAAAGAAATTTGACAGATTGTAGTAGCTTGATGTGCTGGCGTCTGTACCACGTATGTGGGTTCTTACTAATTAGTCGTTCGTGTTGTGATGATGTGCTCGAGTTTCTTCTAAGTTATCGCTTTTCCGCATTTTTTTCCTGTGTTTCAGGGAGCAGCAATTAGCAATCCAGGTTCTTTGAAAATGGATTGAAATTTAGGTGTGTAATAATGACCAATATCAGGCCAATATCAGGTATATAAGCTACAGTTTTTTGTCGCTATCCTCAAATCTATTTCATACAATAGATTTTCTCCTGTTTTTTTTATACCAGCCATTGTAATGTTTCGACTCGACGATATTATGATACCATTTTAACTTTGTAGAACCCACCAAATTCATCAGCCATAACATTACCCTAATTAATTTCCAAAACTCTAAATTTCCCATACCCAAATATCTCCACACAAACGGAAACGTAATTGTAATAAATCTCTCTTTCACCAGTTACCAACATTTAATTTGTATATTTATAGTCGGCAGCAGGGTATGTTACCCCGCTAACCATGGCTACTTCCTGGTCACTGGTTACTGATGAGCAACCGACCGTGGCACCAACTCAAGTGGAACCAAGATCTACTTGCAACTACTGTTGATTGTTTTAAGTTTCTAAACGATATTTTTTTGTCGTAACTGTAACGTACTTTTACTATCGGATTCTCAAGGCTTTGTGCGCGACCGATTCAGAGGAGGTATTTTTTTTGGCAAGTCCCTATAATACAGATGAGTCACCGTCTTTATTAGAGGGACTAAATAAAACAAAAATGGTTCTGTCAGGGTTATGCTTTCCGTCATGTTTTCCGTCAATCTATTGGTCAGCAGTGGCTTCTTTTTGTCAGCAGTGGCTTCTAGGAGCCTGCACGAGCTGTTCCGAGCTAAAGCGCGAGGTATGGAGACATACGTATTTCCATTTACCGTAATAAAATAGCAGTTTATACCTATAGCGGGGCGGTTTGCCAAGTATGGAGTCATCCCTCATAGCATTTGTTTAGTTTGATCCATATTTTTTTTAGCAGATGTGTGAAAGATGGTATGGCTAGAAGGGGCTGACTACCGAGATCGTGACTAATAGGGAAGTATGGAAGAAAAAGACATATTGCAGCATATAAAAAGACAAAGGCAGGAGCATTATGTTGATTTTTTTGAAGTGAAAACTTCTTCAGGCGCGTTGTGCATTTTTCGAGATGGGAAAAACCATTTAGCTCGCGCCACTGTTACCGTAAGCGACACCGCGCGTGTTTTGTTTAAAATAAGATTTAAAAAAATACCCGCTTCGGATGTGTTTGCCTGTCCTCGAGATGTACTCTGTTTTATTGACGTGTAAAAGTGTTATTGACGTGTAAAAGTGTTTGTACAAACCTACTTACAGAAATAAAAATCATTTATCATTTATAATGTACATGTTACAGTCAGAGTGATTAATTAGCTATTATACATAATGACTGGTCATTATGGTTAAAGTAACCTAACCAAACCGAACCTCGGGGTGCCCTTCGCTCGCTCTAGCATCCTATGTCGACGTAGCCCCGCTTCGCTAATGTGATTAATTCTGTGTCAATTATCACTTTACCTAAATTGGGTAGACATTATAAATAATGGCTAGATAATATACATAATATCCGCATTTATTACTTTGGCTGTAACATACATATATCCGATATGTCAGTTAGTGTATTCTGTTTGTGTTTTGTTTTCACTTCAGTCGGCACTCTCGGATTGCCACTGTTTTTTGTAGCAAATCCATCATCAACATAAGATTTTATTTATTATATTCACCTCTTCGAGATTCTCAATCCCAGTTGTCTAGCCAAGAAAATTTAAGAAAACCTATCCGTCTGCAAAATATGAGAATAGATGTTTGTTTATCATTGGAGGTAATTAAGCTGTCTCTGCTAATTTGTTGCTGTTTAGTCGACAAGTGAGCTAATCGAGCTAATATGGAATGACTTTGAAGGTAGACCTTCGTTCAAAGACCATTAAAACTAGTTTCCGTCGCTAATGACCAATACACGATTGTTTCTTGATGCGACGATATACGTATAATTCGTCAGGGGGACTTGCCAGTATAGTCTAAGAGAACTACCGACGCGCCCGTTTCGTACGGTTTTTACCCGACTGCGTCAGAAGGAGGGTTATGTTTTTTGATGTTTTATTTTATTATTATTTATTATAAATCTGCAATCAGTGAGTTTCACTATGAGCGGACGTTTTGAGTGATGTATTGGCGTGTAGAGTGTGCCCCTCAGTAAGAGCAACCCCTCATTAATCGCTTAACAAGATAATGGCGCCGATTCTGTTGTTCACAAACTAAACTAAATTTAAGTTCATGCATCTTTTTCTTTCTATTTCATTAAGAAAAGGACAGAAGATAAATATTAGTTTAGTCCTGTCAAATTAGTCAGCGCCTGACGTAAATTGACGTATTTTTAATACGCATTTTTTTAATCTCGTCTAAATTGTCTATGGAGTATCTTAATTTGACAGTACTAAACTAATATTTATCTTCTGTCCTTTTCTTAATGAAATAGAAAGAAAAAGATGCCTGAACTTAAATTTAGTTTAGTTTGTGAACAACAGAATCGGCGCCAATATCTTTCTTCTTGAGGCGCTTCACGTAGCTCACGCGCATTGTGAGCTACGTTGCCAGTGCAGTGGGGTGACTCTAGTCTCTCCCTGTATCTTGTAGTTACACTCTGGACTTCCTCCTTCACTGTTGCAATCTCAGCATGCTCATGGAGTTCCGCGACAGTAGTAAACCTGCATTGCATATGGTTCATAGGATTGAGTTTTGCATCCTTAGGAGGCATGTTATGCTGGAATTGCAAGCACTCCCCCAGGGCTGAATACCGTACATCCACATGGTATGGTTATTGATATGTAACACTAACATCTATTTGGCACGCCTTGGGGACCGACTCGTATGACGTGACGGCAAACGGCATGACGCTCTCTTATCCGCCGTCTTGAGCTCTTTTCGATGTTTCACATCTGCCTGACGTCCCGTGCCGGCCACATTTTATTACGACATCGAGATTTCGTTAAACATTTCAGAATCACTAATTTATGCTGATGAAAACCGCGACAAAATATGTTGTGTAGTTTAGAAGGACAACGCGGTCTTACAGGCAGACACGAAAACAGACTACAGTTTTAAATGCCTGTGAAGAATATTTTTTTCAACAAAATAATTATTTTAATAATTCGTAATTTATAAAATAAGAATGACAGGAATTTTAATAATACGGCAGAAACTATTGTGTTTTAAATCTTGAACTAATGTTTTAGAGGTTATTCGCGTGGTCTAACTTAAGATTTTGAATAATTTATGCAAAATTAAGAACGATAAACTCAAACTCAAACTCAAATCATTTATTTCAATTAAACCTTGTACAGGCACTTTTGAATTGTCAAAATTAAATAGTCTGTCAGTTAGTCAGAAAGTTGAAGCTAGTTAGTTGCCCATTCCATTTCTAATGAACGGTGAATACATAAAATCTTGTTTGATGAATAAAATAAACAAATAATTATGTTATTTTATAAAGATCAAAAACGTGTGAAAATACAACTTTATATAACGAACAAAAAAAAAACTAAATTATGTCTGTAAACAAAACGCAACGAAAAAAATACCAAAAAGATTTTCCGATACCGGGAATCGAACCCGAGCCTCCTGGGTGAGAGCCAGGTATCCTAGCCACTAGACCATATCGGATATTATGAGTGAGGTCGAAATTGGAGTAATGCTCCAAAATCAATGTTTCATTTTCACAGAATGTTTTTATTTTTTAACCGACTTCAAAAAAAGAAGAGGTTCTCAATTCGGATGTTTATAATATACTTACATATATTTTTTTTATTGATGATATTTTAATAGGTAGGTAGCTTCCTGTCACTGATATTTACATAGCAAGTAGTGTTGTGAATTTATTAGTGTGGGGTAGGTACAAACAAAAAGTAAAAAAAAAATTCATCATCATCATCATCATCATTTCAGCCAAAAGACGTCCACTGCTGGACATAGGCCTCCCCCAAGCACTTCCACTTCGACCGGTTCTGTGCTTCTCGCATCCAACGGGTTCCTGCGGCCTTCACAAGGTCGTCGGTCCACCTTGTGGTATTTTGTTTTATCTTGTATCAAGTCGTAAAGAAGATTACTGTATCTTATATTTGTAAAATTCAAATAATTATGAGCACTCTATCTTTAGGAGTCAGCCGAAATACCTACTAAATAACTTTTACATCTCTTGAATGAAACAGAAATTTAACGTATTTTTAACTCCATCAGTTAATTTGACATGTTTGTTTATATTACGATGATTTATAGTTAGTTAAAATAAATGTGTTCCAGTTAATTTTAACTGTCCTGTTACGTTTCCTAGTGACTAGTGAGTGACCCAAATGAGTTGTCACTATTAACAGATTTAGTTTGTTTGACCGTGTGCAGCGTGCAGAGGTAGGGTGACCATATTTTGCATCATAGACGAACTCTTAAACACAGGTGACCTTTTGACCGCCACAGTCATGTAACATGATAAACCAAAATGTGCCCAGCACGCCACGGTTCGACTACATGACAGACTTTGACGCCGAGGGCACGTTTTTAGGGTTCCGTACCCAAAGGGTAAAAACGGGACCCTATTACTAAGACTTCGCTGTCTGTCCGTCTGTCAGGCTGTATCTCAAGAACCGCTATAGCTAGACAGTTGAAATTTTCACAAATTATGTATTTCTGAGGGGGGGCTCCCATACAACAAACGTGTTTTTTTCGGCTTTTTTGACTTGTGGTACGGAACCCTTCGTGTGCGAGTCCGACTCGCACTTGGCCAGTTTTTTTGATATTTTTATGTGTAGCGGTCAAGAGGTTATTTATTACTAAGCCCTGGTTCTCCAAGTCTGGCTAACAAATTGAGCTATATTTCAATTATCTTCTACTTGACAAGCTTTCATGGTGTTGTTTGTTATGAAAATAACAATGTGATTTCAATATAGGCCTTTCAAAATGGGGTTGGTATAGACTAGGCTGTAGTGTCGTAGCTATAGCGTATAGGCTATAGGGAATATTGTGTTGATCGTTGTTTATTTTTAATTGCAATTATTTCCAGTCATACTCATAATAATAATAATATTCCACAACTATCACACAACGCCGTCTAGTCTCAAGCTAAGCAGAGCTTGTGTTATGAGTACTAGACAACTGATAAACATACTTATATATTTCTAAATACATACATATATAGATAAATTACACCCAGACACAGAACAAATGATCATGCTCATCACACAAACATTTGTCCTGGGTGGGAATCGAACCCACGACCTCCGGCATAGCAGTCATAGTCACTGACCACTAGACCAACAGGCCATAAGTACAGATGCCATCACATCAAGCTACTAAAATCTGTCAAATTTCTTTAATAGATTTTCAACTTTATCGCTAAAGCATAAGGTTCAAGGTCGATTGGGAAAATTTGACAGTTTCGGGTAGCTTGATGCTTGATGTGCGGGCGTCTGTACTCACCAGCCATTTTCTAACTAAACTAACGAACTAGGAGCTAAGTTTGATGTATACAGCGAGCTATTTTTAACAAATTATAAGATTAAGTCATTCTTAGAGGGGTTGCAGGAACTCGTTGGATGCGAGAAGCACAGAACCGGTCGAAGTGGAGGTGCTTGGGCTGGCTATGTCCAGCAGTGGACGTCTTTCGGCTGAAATGATAATGATGCAACTACTAATGGGGCGTGAATTTAAATGTTTGTAAAGGCACCCACAATACAGGAGAAATTCCTGGTGTGGGGCAAAGATTAAAAAAAAAAAAAAAAACTAGAGTCATTAATGAATTCATTGTGTGCCTTTTATGTGCCCTATTTGAAACAAATGTTTTGACTTTGAATATTTTCATTCAGAACCTATTATTATAAAGAAAATATTAGTTGTCCTGGACTGTCCCACCACAGCTGAAACGTATGGTCACCACAACCGTGATCTAAGAGTTATTATTCACCTGAACCAGTGCGTGGGATGTGCTACCAACCTAATGCCCTATTACACGTGCACTATTTTGATTTTCGCGCATTTAATTTTATGTACAGAAGACGTAATTTATTTCCATGTTCTTGGAATACTTGTGTGAAGTATTTGAATGTCATTTGTCACACGTGTATGAGTAGGTAGCATCTTCAATGCGCAATTAGGAGCATATTGAAATAACCTCAAAGAGTGGCGAGTCCTGTCCAAATGGAAGTCCAGCACCCTATTGCGTAACCTATCAATCTCAATTTGAATCATTTTGAAGGATATTGCTAATCCATTGCTTCATTTGTTCGAAAAATGTGTCTGCTCAACAACGTTAATAACGCAATGAATGTTGTTGAACTGTCAAAATGAAACCCCTTATTACTGATAGTGTGTCACGCAATTTCCCCGCTGCCCCCTTTTTTTTTTCTTTTTTTTTTTGCGGATGGGAAATCGTCAAATAACCCCCCTCCCGCTCTGGGTGGAGCGGAACCCTAACCCCCTTACTAATAAACGTATTATTTCCGATGAATATAGTTACACACCGATTTCTCTCTTTCAGTCGTCAGTAATTTGAATTTCGAAAGAAGAAATAAAGCGTTGTATAACTATACAGACGCTATACAACGTTTATTAGTAAGGGGGTAATTGCGTAGCACATTTTCAACTACAATCTGAAATATTTTGAGGGAAATTGCTAATCCATTGCTAGTTTGCTACATGTTTGAAAAATTCGTCCGTTCAACAACGTAAACTAACGCAATGAATATTGTTGAATTGTCAAAATTAATGTAGAACGTATTTACTCCAAGTTCACTAAGTACAACAGCTGGGCAGTCAGTCCTGTGGGGCAATTGCGTAACACATTATCAATCGAAATCGGTTTCATTTTGACAGTTCAACAACATTCATTGCATTATTTACATGTTGTGCAGACAAAGTTTTCGAACTTATGAAGCATTGGATTAGCAATTTGCTTCAGAATTATTCTGATTCCGATTGATAGTGTGTTACGCAATTAGGGTGAGGATACCTTGCTATATTCCAAGCTATGCTACATTTTTTTTTCTTTTTTTTTTTAAATAAAACGTTGCCCCACACTAGGAATTTCTCCTGTATTGTGGGTGCAAACATTTAAACTCACATACACAAACAGCAACTATGTTCGGGTCGACTTCCAGTCTAACCGGATGCAGCCGAATACCAGTATTTTACATGGAGCGACTGCCTATCTGACCTCCACAACCCAGTTACTGGGTAATACGATACTTACCCCTAAACGATCCAGAACCCCCGTAAACACGTTACTTCTTCACGCTCAAACGGTTGGACCAATTTTGATAAAATTTTGTATGGACGTAGCTGACACCCTGGATTACCATATAGGCTACTTTGTATCCCGATATTCCCTCGGAATCGAAACTTATGCGGGTGAAACCGCGGGGCGCAGTTAGTAATCAATAAAAGTACCTTCTGTCTTGTAATGCTGACGTTTAAAAAGTGCTGATTCACAGCCTGGTTTGAATTAAAATGACTTTTGATGTGATGAAATTCAAGTTGCATTAGCAATTTCTGAAACCGTCAAATTTTCCCAATCAATTTTGAACCTTATGTTAAAGCGATAAAGTTGAAAATATATTAAAGAAATTTGACAGATTGTAGTAGCTTGATGTGCTGGCGTCTGTACTAACTTGTATTCCCTTTGAAATATTCACGGTTATCGTATGCCCTCCATTTGTATCTCCTCGGATATCTATGCTATCTCCCAATAACATGACGCGATACGACGTCACCATTTTAAATTCCCATGTAGTTCTCAAGTGGGTCCATTACATGCAAATCATCGGCTCATCACGCGTTGACCTTATTGTCTTCAATTCAGTGAATTGGTTCGCCCACGTGCCTAAACGGTGTACATCGCAGAATATTGACCTGCAGGGTAATTGCGTAACACACTATCAGTAGCAATGGGTTTCATTTTGACAGTTCAACAACATTCATTGCGTTATTTACGTTGTTGAGCGGACACATTTTTCGAACACAAGGAGCAATGGATTAGCAATAAGCTTCAAAATGATTCGAATTGAGAGTAATAGTGTGTTACACTACTAGGGTGCTGAGTAGACTCTCCTTTTACGTATTTACTGATAGGACATTTTGGAGACTTCCTGGATTATTTTGGGTTCATTGGCTTCATTTATTACAAAAGGTTTAACAATAGGCTATTTGACAATGTAAAAAATAAGGTCATAATTATTGACACTCGTATAGATTATCGCTTTTAAAATCGATTTGCATTAATTTTACTACAAAACAATGTATTATTTATAAAAAAAATCCCGAAAAAACGTCATCTTTTTAAATCTGGCGCCACGTAATCGAAAACGGTCTGGATTGGCTGAACTTAAGATGACGTCATGATTTAGTAAATTTCTGTCTATCGTTGACAGTATCTCGACCGTTTCAACGTTTGTTTACGTGAATCGTGAAGTCACGACGCCATATTGTTAAAGATAGCGTTTTGGCGGCTTATTTAAACAGTACATTTTTATTTACTATTTTTTAAAAGAAATACATTATGCAATTTGAAGTAATAGGTTTTTGTGGGCTCGTTAGACACCATTAAATAATCTGAGATGTTTATCAGAAACCAATCAAATAGCCTATTCGCTTATTAGATCAGCGTAACGACGGCTATGCTGTTTGAGGCTGAGCTTTTCCTCTCTCCTAGATAATGGCATCTCCTATATGGCAGCTGTACTAGTAGTATATGTTTGGTATAATTTACAATCACATAAGTACTTTTGAATCACTTCGACGCCACACAGTTCTGACGCGAACTCCGTTCATTAGTATTGAATTTCTGATTTTGATCATCTACTTTTGCTGTTGACTGTACTGTTTTGTAGCATTTGATGATTGGTCCTTGGATCATTATAATTGTTGTCTGGAAATCTTGGCCTAAAGCCAAATAGTATCGAGATCATAGATCAAAGAGTTTGCCTAGCAACAAGACTAGGTCAATTGGCAAAAATTAGGTTAAATAAAAAGCGAATATAATGTAATAGGCATATTTATTTACAATATTTCATCATGTACGGTCCATTTGATCCTGCGTTATTGCGTTGCAACTCAATCACGGAGTCAGCAACACTGTCGCTTTGTGTTAGGGTTTGCACTTACTGGTTCCAAACACTAATAAACATAACTAGCTTCTGCCCGCGACTTCGTTCGTGTGAAATTTCACCCTCCCCCATTCACCATCATAGGGGTGGAATTTTGGAAAACCCTTTCTTAGTGGATACCTACTCTTCACAGGGAACACACCCTCCAAATTTCATGTCTCGAGGACCAGCGGTTTAGGCTGCGCATTGATATATCAGTCAGTCAGGACTTTGAATTTTATTTAAATAGATTTAGTTGCAGGAAATCGACGCGTAACCTGTATGAACCACTTTACGAACAACCAAACCAGAAATCGTGAAAAAAAAAAAACGAGTTATACGAACATAAATGTAGGGAACAGCTGATTTTTTTTTTCGCGATTTCAGGTTTGCTCCCATATAGTAAAAGTTGTTCATAATGATGAGTACAATGACCTCATAAGAGGTTGTTAATGTTTTACCAATAACCATGTATAGGTAATCATTAAAAATTATGACCACACCATAGAAGTGAAAATTTATATGATTAGCGCCAATTATACACGATTCAGGTTTTCATTACACCTGTACCTGTGTAAGAACGAATACTACTATCAAGATCAATAAAGGAATTCAAATTCACTTACAATTTAGAACTCTCTTAAACTGTATCAATATCGTTAACCGTTCAATAATGATAACAGTTGACATTCTCAACCAAATAACTTATAATAAAGCAATTTATACCTCAAACACTAAGAAATACCATTATTTTCTGCCCACTTCACACACTCACAGTCTCACGCGCATCGATTCACTGATTTCCCACGTTCCTAACTATCCAAACATTTGACGTTGCCTGTCAATTTTACGTTTAATACCTACAGGCAGTGGGGGCAAAGTTGGGGCTCAGTGGTATTGGCCTAAAATGCTCCCACACAGGCCTTCTCCCGAAGAGAGGGAGGGAGATCCACCACGCGGGTCCAGTGAGGGTTGGCAGATGTCACATGTCTTCCAATTCTTGGTTCTAGGACATGCCAGTTTCCTCACGATGTTTTCCCTCACCGTTTTGAGAGCAGATGGTGATGAATTAAATTTTACAAAGTATGAATTAAATTCAGGACAGGCAAAGTGATGAAAATGCCTGGAAAAGCTACTGGTCCATGAAGGCGCTAATGAAGGGTGACCTTCCTATTTCATTTAGACTCGTTCCTTTCGACTGGACGGAGAAGGCACAGTATAAGGAAATGGGGGAGGCCTTTGCCCAGCACTGGGACAGAACAGGCTAATTAAAAAAAAAGAATTAAATTACACAAAGTAAAGCGCCTGCCCGGGTTCGAATCCACGACCTACAATTTGTAAGTCGGGACCATTACCTACCGCGCCACCACTGCTCACTGCTGCTCTGCTCTACTGGCTCTTTTGCGTGGCGTTCATTTTAAATTAACTTTCTAACACCGATGTATTTCGTTGTACTTATAAAATACCACTAAATTGCATTCTGTGATGCCGGGGAAGGCAATGTAATCCAAGTGAGTGCGTTCGGATTCACGCTCATTTTGCTTGATATTTGGAAATATGAATCTTGGACGCGTTTATCGGAGTTCGGTATTTAGCTTTGTGGGGTTTCAGTTGAAAGTTGTTTGGCAAAAATTGCTGATTATATTTCGGACCGAACTCCTGCGACATAGTTTATGTACCTTTTGGTGAATCGAATGTCAAGTATAAATCATAAATGTCAAGTTTTATACTAGCTATTGAAATGCATTGCAATGCCTTTTTAATTTTTTTTCTTAGGAACCTCCGGCGCGCACATCACAACTTACCAAATTTTCATCACAATCGGTTGAGCTCATAGATAGTTTTGTATATTTGTGTGATCGAGCCATTTTCGAGTTTTTGCAAGACTAACGCACAACAATTGATTTTTTAGATATTAATGAAAATCTCTTAGTAGCAAACTGAAGTAGCAGTGGGCTGGCCATGTCTGTTGAAGGACGATGGCCGGTGGAGCAGACGAGGCCGTATCAGCAAGCGTAGTGTGGGACGCCCCCCAGCTAAATGGACGGACGACCTTTAGAAGCCTAGGTGGCTTGGGTAGACTGGATGCGGAAGGCGGAAGGGAGGACAGGGTGTTGTGGCGCAGCCTAGGAGAGGCCTATATCCAGCAGTGAACTGCGATAGGCTGAGTTGAAATATAGAGATCTATCTGCATAATTATAAAAAAAGGTTCATTCAAACAATAAGAATTTGTATCAAATGAGTGAGCACCCTAACAATTATATGTATAATATACTCAAGCCTACCAGCATATCAAATGATCGCTGACCGCTTCACTTATTACTTATAAGTCGGTATTTAGTAATTTATGTACTGCTGCGTAAATAATGTCAACATATTCTGTAGGTATAAACATGGCGCTATAGTAATTTTTACAAGATCCGCTGGGTTTGGGAGCAGGGTCCAAGGTACCGGTGGTTGGGACTGCAGAGACAGGAACCTCCTCACAATTCAAGGAGTACAGGCTTCTGAATCAAGCCTTTGATCCAACCTAAGTACCTACTTTTAACGTTAGACACTTGTACTATTTATTCTGTGGTTAGACGTAGAATTTATAATACCTATCAATATAAAAGAATATTATTACCCATTAAGGGGGAAGCTCTAAGGTGGCCCGCGAAATTCAAATTTTCTTACGTTTTTTGCAATTTGCTGGTCAGTATTAAGTTGTACGTTGATTAAAATATGATTCGCGGTCGTAACAAATATGTATTTACAGAATTATAATCATTAAAGTCATCAACACAACTCTCTAAGACCATGTAATCCCCAAGAATGACTATTTCATGAAATCTTGACATACTGACCAGCAAATTGCAAAAAACCTAAAAAAAAATGAATTTCGCGGGCTACCCTGGCGCTTTCGCCATAAACAAGTTCTCATGAACTCAAAATATATCAAATATTTGATAGTTTCGAAATAATTGCCGTGTTATTACAGTTTATTTTAATAATAGATACAGTAGTACAATCGTTAAAATGCATATTAGCTTTGAAAATTGAATTGGGCTATATTTCACGGGCCCAATTAATTTGACAACATTGATTTTGAACTTTATGTAACTTGCATAAGGTTCACAATAGTTTGTGGTGTTTAAATTTTTACGATTTAGAAAAGGTTGTGTAAAAGCGTTTATGATTTTATGGAATTCTTTGATGTTTCCGTTACAAATTTTATAATCTCATTAGTAAAATGAATATTAATTAAGTTTTATTAGTACATAAAATGTTGATTTTATGTAAAATAAATATTCATAAAATTCAAATGGAGGTTTCAAAATGATTAGTAAATTTAAAAAAAGCAAAAAGATATTGCATCGACCGGGAATCGAACCCGGGCCGCCCGCGTGGCAGGCGAGCATTCTACCACTGAACCATCGATGCTCATACTATTTTCTGTAAAATTGTGAACTACAATCCCAAATGGGTAATCTTATCTAATAATACTTTTCGCAGCTAATAATAACATGCTAATCTCATTTTTTTTTTTTAGTTTGTACTAGTTATTATACAGTGCGAGTCTTCATAATGTGCACATAACGAAATGAGGGAAACATAGCTTACTTAATTTTATCGACGGAAAAAGTATTTGAAAAAATTAAAAAAATATTTAAAAGGATCTTTACCTGCTAAAGTATGGTGATTTCAAGGCCTTTCTTTAACAGTTGATAGGAAATATTGTGATTGAGTTATAAACATGGTATTTTTAAGTTTAGAAATCTGATACGATGGAGAATAATTTAAAGTGCTTAGTCAAAAAGGGTACCTAGGTAATCGGGGCTTTTATCGAGTAATTTTACAATTATTGTAAAAATGTATGAAAAAATATCAGATTTTTGAAAAAAAAAATATAATTCTCAATTGAGGGGCGATTATTTACACAGGGGTCACAGCAGCGGAAAATAATTAAAAAAATGCTACAATTTTTTAAATTTTTTTAAATATTTTTTCCGTCGTTAAAATTAAGGTTAATTTCCCTCATTTCGATATTGCACATTATGAAGACTCACACTGTATTACTGTGAAGTGTGAACTTTACTGGTATCATCATCTGCCTAGCCTTTTCCCAATTACGTTGAGGTCGGCTTCCAGTCTGACCGGATGCAGCTGAATACCAGTATTTTACAAGAAGCGGCTGCCTATCTGACATCCACAACCCAGTTATTGGGTAATAGGACTGTCAAAGATTCACGAATGACAGCCGGGACCAACGACATAACGTGCTTTCCAAGACACGGAGGGGTCTTGGTAGGTACGTAAAGAAAGATGTTCACCCATCCTCAACTCAACTGCGGCAAGCCTGATCGTGCGGCTGTTATTACGTAGCCACAAGCCCCTTGAACTTTACTGTCACCTATGCAAATATTACATTACACACGTAATATTTGCATCACTTTTGCATGGAATGAAAGGCTTCTGGGAATAATTAAAGCGTCGGGCGTGTGTCGATCGTAATATTGTTGTACATAATATATAAATTAAATAAAAAATATTATATTAGGTACTTACGTATCTAAGTAAGTATATATTTTTGTTCTATTTTTTGTTTCATATCCGGTTATCCAGCCCTTTTTAAACCGCCATATACCAGCCCGTAGCCCAGGTAGCTAAAAGTAATATTTTAAAGACAACCTTTGCAGGAGAGACAATACTACCGATACCTACTCAGTAAAATAGAACTAACATTATCAATATACTTACAGTTTTTAGGGTTCCGTACCCTATTACTAAGACTTCGCTGTCTGTCCGTCCGTCCGTCTGTCTGTCACCAGGCTGTATCTCAAGAACCGCGATAGCTAGACGAAATTTTCACAAATTATGTATTTCTGTTTCAGGGGGCTCCCATACAACAAACGTGTTTTTTTCGGCGTTTTTGCCTTGTGGTACGGAACCCTTCCTGTGCGAGTCCGATTCGCACTTGGCCAGTTTGTTTGGTGTTATTTTTGTTTTGTAAATTCGAAAAGTTTGTTAATTTTGTTAGGTAGGTACTTAGTTTTAATTCTTCCTCTCTTTTACTTTTCTTCTTGTGCTTTTTGTTCCTGTGCGTCTCCCAAATAAAACATTTTTCCATGTTCTTTTCTTTCTAAATAAAAAATCTCTAAAATGAGTTCTACAAACCATTAAACAATCTAGATAACAAAAGGAAACACATAATTTACTAATTCAACTACCTATGTAAAGTGCAATCAACTTTTCTAAAGTTTTTTTTTTCACGAACAACATTCGTGATCCTTCGCAATTGGCTCTAACGAGCTCTCGTGACCGGCCGAGCATCGAACCTGGGTCCACTGGGCTGGATGTCACGTCACTACTAACAGTTAAATTGTTTCAGATTATGGTGTTTATGTGTTGTTTGTTTTGCATATTGTTATTATAGTGGTTATGACGTTGTGTTTTGTTTTGATCGGAAAATGGTCCGTGTCAAAACAACTGTGATGTTGATTGGATAATTTTGTTTTGAAGATCGATTTAAAACTTATTTTTAACCGACGAAAAAAAACGGAGGAGGTTCTCAAGTCAACGCGTATATACTTATATGTTTTTTTTATGTATGACCACGCATAAGTTTTTCTGTTGATCAGCTCGCGTAGCATGATCATTCTATCTCTATTCTACTAACCTGTGCACAGCACGTTTTTTAAACGCACCGTTGTCGCGCGTTTGTAGCGATACAGATGCGAAACGCACGCGAGTCAGACGCAGCCTGTAGACCTTCTATAGGATAAAAGCGCACCGTCGTCGTCGACGCACGTTTCTAAAACGCGCGTCAACGGCGCGTTTAAAAAACGTGGTGTGCACAGGCCCTAAGGATGAACTAGGTAAGTTCTTTCTATCCTTCTTGACATCTCTTCTGCCCGAGCACAGGGTCACCCATAGACTCGCGTTAGACACATAGCAACGGGGAGCTAATTTTAAAATCATTAAAGATTCTTGTCCAAGTTCAATGTGAATGTGATGTATGCCATCACATCAAGCTACAATCTGTCGTAGATTTTCAACTTTATCGCTAGTAACATTAGGTTCAAGGTTGATTGGGTAAATTTGACAGTTTCGGGTAGCTTGATGTGCTGGCTTCTGTATGTACATTCAAACGATTGCATTAGGTATTATTTTGTGGCTTCAAATATATTTTTTTTCAGCCCTAGGGTTTTTTGGATTACCTATGCAGACGCTCTGTCAGCTTCAATCTTCAAATCGTATCCTACATCACCCTTGTAAAAGTAAAAGTTTCTAAAACACAAGAGTTATAAATATGTAGTTTTAGGTACATATTTTGTATCGTTTCTTACTATCTATACCTACCGCTTCGCTAGAAAGGGTTTATAAAACACTTCACTTAACTTATGACCTTCCTGAAAGCCTCTCTTTTTATGGGAACTTTATTTTTATAGTGACTTTTCGTTTCATGAAGAAGGTCGCAGCTTAGAAATGCGTTGGACTGCATGTGAGCTGTTGAGCACCTATTGAACTGACGCAATAAGGTAAAGATAACCAACTTTGAGATAGAGGTCAAACGCGAACCTCTCCAATTTAAGAAACATTATTTACGTGGTTATTTACGTGAGTGGCCCGTGGCTAAATAATAACAGCCGCACAGGCCACATGCCGCGGTTGGTCTGTGAATGGTCTTTACATACCGAGACCCCGCGGTGCCTCGGAAAGCACTTTAAGCCGTTGGTCCCGGTTGTCATTCGTGGATCTTTGACAGTCGTTACGGGTAGTCAGAAGCCCGAAAGTCTGACAACCAGTCTTACCAAGGGGTATCGTATTACCCAGTTACTGGGTTGTGGAAGTCAGATAGGCAGTCGCTCCATGTAAAATACTGGTATTTAGCTGCATCCAGTTAGACTGGAAGCCGCCCCAACATGTTGGGAAAAGGCAGGCAGATGATGATATCTACGTTAGGTACTTACTAATCTACTTTCTGACTGCAGAGCGTGGGGTCCACCTTTCTCAGTAGGCTACTGAGAAAGGTGGTTTCTTTTGTAGCGGTACTTACAACGCCACATTGCGAACAACGCGTCATACTGACTTCATGCAAAATCGTGCATCGCGCAAGCAGTTTACCGCGCAACTAGCATAGATACAACGGCCCGACATCATCGGATCGAATCATCGGGCAGTTGCCCGCCAGACACAACACCCGTCTGGTTGGGGGATCCTCTCTTTTCTATGGAGGATGAGTGAACTTTACACCCTGTTCCTCATACCTCTATACTTCTTACAGTAGCAGCCCGTAGTTTGGATGTAGGTGGTGTGATACCCCCGTGCCTCGGAAAGCACGTTGTGCCGTTGGTCCTGCGCCTGATCTCTTCACCGTCAAGGTCGTGCCTGATTGCCGTCCCATCGAATTATGAGAGAGAAGGAACAGAGAGTGCACCTGTGTTTTCGCACACACTGTCTTGTGCACTATAATATCTCCTTGTACCTGGCTAATCTCCTTTGAGATTGGCCACCGTGACCGAAATCGGTCGGGAGGATTATATGGACCCTAATTTATCTAGGACTGAGACTGAAGGCTGAACAATGGGCCAAACTTACGGTTACGACCCAATGGGACCCTCTTAATGGCAAGCGACATCGTGGCAGGCCCAGACGGAGATGGCGGGATGAGTTGGACTCATTCAACAAGAACTGGTCCTTAGCAGCTTTGAACAGAGAGAAGTGGAAAGAGAGTAGGGAGGCCTTTGCCTGCAGTGGGATATCACAGGCTAATAATAATCTATCTATACATATAATAAATTTGTAGAAAAGTGGTGTCTGTACAATGGAAATATATAAAAAAAAAGTAGCAGGGGTTGTTATTATATCGATGCCGAACCCGAAATTGTAATTATTATTTTTTTTGTCTGTTTGTCTGTTTGTCGGTTTGTCTGTTTGTCTGTTTGTCTGTTTGTCTGTTTGTTTGTGCACGCTAATATCAGAAACGGCTTATTCGATTTAGATGCGGTTTTCACTAATATATTGTAGTAGGCTTGACTTAACATTTAGTGTTTATTTCATGTCAATCGGTTCATAAATAAAAAAGTTATGTCAATTTAAAGAATCACGGCGAACATTTGTTAAGGTATTATTCTATCAGAGTACGTAAACGCCTCGCGCCTGCGCGTCCGATCTTCGGAACTACTGGACGGATTTGAATGATTTTTTTTTGTTGTATAGGTATTATGTCTGGGCCACATATAGGCTATAATTTATCTTGGAAACTTGAACACCTGATGCAGAACCGAAACAGATCAGCTTAACTATAAAAGATACAAAAATGGTACCATAACAAAAATTGTTCCACGTGATGAGCATTTTCTGCTGAGAGAATAAATTTGAAGATCTGGAACACCTGATGGGGAACTCCAAGAGCCCAGCTACACCATAACACATATAGGAATGACGTCTTATTAAAAGTTATTCGGTCTGATGGGCATTTCCTGTTGACTTATAAAAATCGAAGATCAGAAACATCTGATGTGGAAATCAAAGCTATCACTAATTTCACCTCCACGCGGTGAAGGCGGTAACAGTTTAGGACTGATTTTCGATGACGATGGTATATCATTGAAAATTTGACTCTACTGGCCAAAACTACCATTTATTTTTTTAATGCTCATGCATTCTGCACTACCACGGGGAGATAGTGCGGTTATGTGGGACTCTAACCCACTAAAACTCCACGGTGTCCCCTCTGCCGCTTACGGCGGGAACATGGGCACGCGTTAGCACTCAACCGTGAACCCGCCGCGGCTGTCCGTCACCGGACCCTCCTCTGGGGAGTACTCCCCATCACCAGCGCACCAGAACACATAGCACGCCGTGACCACCCCAGGGACCAAACCAGCACATGGGCGCCAGACGACCCCGTGTCTGGGCACCCTTGATAGGGGAGCAGTCACTTAGATTTTAATTGATTAGGTATCTTCACAATAGAACTTTAGCCATGCCTAGAAAGAGGTCAAATCTTTCCCAATGTTCCAAAGGAGCTAAAAGATTGAGGATCATAAGATCCCAAGAATCTACCGAAGAGCGTCAGGAGAGACTTGATGCTGTTCGAGAACATCAGGCTGCAAATCGCTCCGTGGAAACCTCTTCGGATCGCGAAGCACGCCTGCGTTCTCAGCGTTTTTACGCATCTACATCCAGATCTCTAGAGACCACTGTGAAGAATATAATGCGCTACTGAGCGCTGATCGTGAACGTCATGCATTGTCTCGCGAGTCGGAGACGTTCACGGATAGAGAATTGCGCTTGAGTTCCAAGCGTATCTACGCATCAACTTTTAGGTCTCCAGAGACAAGTGGGGAACGTGATGCGCGACTGACCGCTGATCGTGAACGTCACGCATTATCTCGCGAGTCGGAGACGTTCACGGATAGAGAATTGCGATTGAGTTCTCAGTGTATCTACGCATCTGTTTCTAGGTCTCTAGAGACAAGTGCGGAACGTGATGCGCGACTGTCCGCTGATCGTGAGCGACATGCATTGTCTCGCGAATCGGAAACGTTTACCGATATAGAATCACGCTTGAGTTCTCAGCGTATTCGCACATCTACTAACAGGTCTTTTGAAACGAGTGATGAACGTGAGATTATCATACATTGTCCCGAACACGCACACAACAAAATATTCATAATCAGTTAGAAAGTGAGAAAGAAAGAATTGCTGGAGTACGGTATGAAGAGACAGATTAAGAAGAGCGCAACGAACGTTTGAATTCTGATCGACTTCGACATTCTCTGAACAGAATGTCGATATCATCTGAAGAATCGGATGTGTCTCAAGATATAGCCGTAGGGCATGGCGACCTTCCTTGGGTTGATAAGGAACGGAGTGCATTTACGTATACGCCACATATTCCGCCATCGGAGGTATGGTTAAAAATTTTACTTTTTGTGAAGCTGTTAAATGGCAAAAAGAAACCAACGGTATGTTTTGCTCAGGTGGGAAAGTACATATTGAAATATTACAAAATCCTCCAGAAATATTAAGATCACTGCTAATCGGTGACCATCCACAGTCAAAACATTTCTTGGACAACATATACGTTAGTACAATAATACCTTTTGTATATACCAAATGACATCTTTTGTTTCGAAACAGATTTCAGAAGGCCCATTTATGCTAACATTCAAAGTGCAAGGCCAAATTTACCACCTTATTGGTTCATTATTGCCTGAAAATGACGTCTCGAATCGTCTCGCGCATCCCGTTGTTTTCCAGTCCCCGGGCTCTTAGAATTCGACATCAGACGATTCAGATCTTCGATTTTGACGCTCCCCGTCCCCCGTCTCCCGTTGTCGCTGGCATAAGCAACAGGATCCGCGTACGAAGTCGCGGGCAGAAGCTAGTAATAAATAAGGCTGAAGGCTGGTAGGTATTCAGATTTATGTAACTACCAAGTTTTACTGACTGCTGATATTGAGGTCTTGGCTTGATCTTTTATCCGTCAGTCGATCAAATTGAGATGCAGGTTTTTCGGAATTTTAACGAGTTTTATAAAAAAAACAAATGAAGATGTTCTAGCTACATTATACTCCTCTGCTTAAATTTACTTTCGGCGACTGTAGGCATCATAAAATGTAAGATACAGAATGGATACCTTTATTTATTTTATTTCCCTGCCCAAATAGCGTCAAATTTGGTAGGAAGCATGTTATGTGCCCGCGCCCCGCAAGTTGAGGTGGGCTGCATTAAACTTACAGACGGTACGCCACTGGAATATTCTCAACTATAGGGCTTTGCTGAACGCTTCGGAATTTATTAACAACCGATCACAAATGTCTGAGGGTACAAAGTTAGAAACAAGCAAGAAAGGAAGCAAGGAAAAGCTATTCAGGTGGAGATTCATAGACGACTCCGCCTTGGAGTGTAAATGTGTTGCTGTTCCACAAACGATGGGACACTTAATATCGTGTCCTGCGTGTCCTGTCAGCTGCGCGTTACAGGAACTGGTGGACGCTGGCGATGGCACCAAACAAGTAGCCGAATTCTGGGCCAAGTCCACTTAGATTGCTATCGTATACCTTGTGAAGGTTGTGAGAAGCTGGATGCGAGAAGCAAAGAACCGGTCGATGTGGCAATGCATTGGGCAGTCAACCCATTAGATATCATCTGTGCTTACTATCTATACAATGTGTCTGATCATGGACTAGCGATATTCTAGGTACTTTTAAAGCAACTATTCTAATACTTACACAAATTCACTACACACTAGGGTCCAATCCATTTACTGTCAACAAAACAGATCAGTATGCAGGATCGTCGGATATAGTTGAAGTTTAGTCTGAAATCGATAGATTTTCTGGAATAAAATTTAATTGTATTAATAGAAAACAAACAAGCTCATATATCAAATTAATTTTCAGTCGACAATATCCATCGGTTTCTTACTAAACTTCAACTATATCCGACGATCCTGCATACTTATCTGAGATAAGTAAGTGTAAGTGTGTAGTGAATTTGTGTAAGTTCTAATACTTACACAAATTCACTACACACTAGGGTCCAATCCATATACTTAGGTAACTCAAAAAGTGATGACCTATTGCACTGAAACGTGGTCACAACGGGCCTTATTAAAAGGCTAAAAGTCACCCAAAGGGCAACGGAGAGGGCTATGCTTGGAGTTTCCCTATCGATCGAATCGAGATCCCTAGAATAGTCAAGGTAACCGACATAGCCCGAAGAATTGCCAAACTTAAGTTGCTGTGGGCAGGGCACATTGCTTGCAGAACAGATGGCCGATGGGGCCGATGGAGTGGCGACCGCGTACCGGACGACGTAGCGTTCGAAGGCCTCTCACAAGATAAACCGATGATCTGGTGAACAGGCAGGCAGGAATCCGCGGATGCCAGAAGCACAAAACCGGTCGAAATGGCAATTAGGAAACTTAGTAAGGCAAATGGAAATAGGTAATCAGTTAAAGCTATCCTAGAAAACTCTTTTCAAAGATTATTTAAGAATCTGCTAAAAGTTATGTCATCCATCGCGCATCGTTGCAAAATCAGGCTATTAATTCACGTGCGGAGAAACGCTTACCCTAATATATTTTTAACCCTGAAAATCTTAAAAGCCTGCAGATACGCGCTGTAGCAGCCCTGAGCCATATTTAATCCCTCTCGTTCTGAGGGTTTCCACTTCGCGACCCAGTTTCCCTCGGAAAATATAACCGTTATTTCAGCTTCCATTTTATATTTTTACTTCCTTAATAAATATAGGTGGAGGTGCGCTGAGGAGTTTCGATTCCTGAATTTTATAACGTATTTCAGTAAAGGTATGGTTGGAAGATTTTTAGGAATAAAATATTGGAAATAGCATATGACAAAATATCTAGAATGTTTCTCCACTTCATTTCCTGTAACGCTGTAACGTATACCATTCTACCTTGTGGCTCCTAATGAGTGAGCTTCTTGGTTTGTCAAGTCTATAGATTTTCAACTTTATCGCTAAAGTATAAGGTTCAAAGTTCATTGTGAAAATTTGACAGCTTCGGGTAGCTTGATGTGCTGGCGTCTGTACCACCACTCATGAATTTTCATGAGTGTGTTGTGATGCAATTGATTTTCCCATCAATTGATTGATGATTCATCTTTGAAGAGGATGTTTCTTTATAGGTACTTCTTATTGTCATTCATCAGCATTGTAGTATTGTTATTCAATGTTTTTGTTTTATTGTTACAGGTACGTACAAAAAACATCCATGTTTTCATGAGTGAAGATCGGAATGGAACAAACGGAGGTATAAACTCAAATGTCCGTTAGGAGGTCCAGTGGCCCAAGTCTGCTATTTTTATAAATTTATCATTCCAACACGATCCAATTGTCATTTTGCTAAATGTTCGTAATCCGCTAAATTCATAATGGTCGATCATTGGTCGGTCAATGGCACAGAACATAATACGATACTCGTAACGAATTAAAAGCAATGACTGCTCAATGCCGTTCTAATGGTAGGTCACTGATCAAAAGCACTGTCAAAATTTTAGCAGACTACCGCCTAAGTCAGTTATTCATTTGTCATTATGTACGAGATAACGGGTTTTCTATTTTTATGTCTGTAATTTATTTGGTGTACATAATAAAGAGTATTTCTATTCTATTCTATTCTATAACCATTCTATGCCATTTCTTTCAATGGAGTGTCAGTGGTTGACCATTGGAAAGTCATAATGTCGCCATTATATTAGTCAAAGAGAGTGGTTTATCGTCGTTGATATTAGTAGATTACCAAACTAGTCAAAATCAACAATTATGAAATGAATGATAGACCATTCTGACACTATTGTAATAGCAGACTTGAGGCCCTGTTAATCTCAGAGTTTGTTTCCTTAATGGTAAGAAAAACAGACCGGCGCGGCAGGCCATTTTGCCTAAGTAACCCTCGCCATCAACCTCCGTAAAGAGGACACCAAAGGAGAGGTCGTTCTAAGGATATCAATAATACGTTCCTCCTTCGTTCGTCCTTATTTTATATTCGAAGGTGTATTTTACTAAGTACTATTTTTTAGCCTTATGTAGTTTTTAGGGTTCCGTAACTCAAAAGAAAAAACGGAACTCTTATAAGATCATTTCGTTGTCCGTCTGTCTGTCCGTCTGTCAAGTCCCTTTTTCGCAGGAATGCGTGGAGTTATCAAGTCGAAATTAATATCAAATACTCTGGACTGCAATCCCTTGAAGCAGTGAAAAAATCAAACTTCTAAGTCAATGCAATCAAAAGATACGGGCGCTTATGTTTCGTTAATGCCGCATATTTTGACACTCGCAAGGAAATAAAAATCTATAAGTAGGGTACTTCCCGTTGACCTAGAATCATGAAATTTGGCAAGAAGCAATTTCATGTACTACAAATAAAGGAAAAAATCCGAAAACCGGAAATTTGTAGTTACATACCTTTTTTTTTTGTCTGGGAGAACTTTCAAAAAGGCTTGCGGAAAAAGACCAGGTAATGTGGACCCCTAGGTGCGCGAGTCCACAACTCACACTTGATCGGTTCTTTTAGATATAAGTATCTTCAACCTAACAATTTTATTTTTTAATGTGTTTGTAATTTCACTGATAAGATAGGATGTCTTTCTCTTGCAAACTATAGTCCGACTTTTAATTAGCTGCAGTAAATGACACTTCTTAGTAACTCATTTCGGACTGAGTTTAGAGATATGCATGTCAAACAAGTTTCGTTTGTTACAGTACTATTCTGTACTTGAAAAACATGATTTGGCTGAGGCCACGACAGAACAAAAAGACGCCAATTTCAGTCATTTTAGTAACACATAAGCTGTCATTTTAATGCAGCTAATTAAAAGTCTGACTATAGTACACAACTGAAGGTAGGTAGGTATCTTGAGCGGTTTGGCAGGTGTGAGTACTCTAAGCAAAATAGTAAACTCGGCGAATGCATCAGGTATTGTGAAGACATTCTGCAAGTTGCGACTATAAACCTACATAGATTAGAAACGATTGCAAACATAATAGCTTGAGCTACTAACAACTCCTGTAAGGCTCTATCATATTAAAGTTGTTACGTTTTAGCATGACAATAGCGGTCATTACCCTTTCCGAGCGGTGCCGGTGGTGGCCGAGTGGTGTCGGCTATGACTTACGGTCGTGAGTTCGAACCTAGGCAGGCACTACATCGTGTATTTAATTTCATCACCACTGCTCTCATTGTGTGGCCAAATTAAAGAAAATGCCTGAAAAACTAACAAAATAGTGAACAAAAAGGTATCGATTCTTTGTCAAGCTTTTTTCCACGTCTTCTGTTTTTTAAAAGAGCGGCTAACGGCGGTAGTTGGGTCTTTTCTTTGAAACTTCCTTCCTTCGGATATTCTTGTAAAGCCAGATTTTTTTTTTTAGATAGATCATGAACTATAGTCCTTTCACAGATAGTTTACCTATGATTTTGAATGTCCAAATCACAGAGATCTTTATTCTCATTGTAATAAAGTTGCTTTTGGGTTGTTGTAAGTCTGTAAATCATTGCAATGTGACCTTTATTGTCGTCACAATAAGGTTGCTGTTAGGTAGCTGCTGATAGAGACTAAATAACTGTAAATGGACTGTATTTACATTGGTTCTCCTGCGGATCTCCTCATTCCTGATTCGATCACGCAGGGAAACTCCAAGCATAGCCCTCTCCATTGCCCTTTGGGTGACTTTTAGCCTTCTTATAAGGCCCACTGTGAGCGACCACGACATAGCCCGAAGAATTGCCAAACTTAAGTGGCAGTGGGCAGGGCACATTGCTCGCAGAACAGATGGCCGATGGGGCCGAAAGGTTTTGGAGTGGCGACCACGTACCGGAAGACGTAGCGTTGGAAGGCCTCCCACAAGGTGGACCGACGACCTTGTGAAGGCCGCAGGAACCCGTTGGATGCGAGAAGCACAGAACCGGTCGAAGTGGAAGTGCTTGGGGGAGGCCTATGTCCAGCAGTGGACGTCTTTCGGCTGAAATGATGATGACGATGATGATGGACTGTATTTTATTTAGTAACTGACAGGTGCCAGTTCAGATTAATGCAGCGTGTGCACTGCGTAAATTCCACGCAAGTCCCAGAAGCACTTTCGCCAGTGTGACAACACCCTTAATCGTAACTAGCAAACAATATTATCATCGATCGCTTTGTTTCTCACATACGTTGCAATTCTACTGTTTTCATTCCCGTATCAACAAAGAAATGGCACGTTACTAATCTATACATATAATAAATTTGTAGAAAAGTGGTGTCTGTACAATGGAAATATATAAAAAAAAAGTAGCAGGGGTTGTTATTATATCGATGCCGAACCCGAAATTGTAATTATTATTTTTTTTGTCTGTTTGTCTGTTTGTCGGTTTGTCTGTTTGTCTGTTTGTCTGTTTGTTTGTGCACGCTAATATCAGAAACGGCTTATTCGATTTAGATGCGGTTTTCACTAATATATTGTAGTAGGCTTGACTTAACATTTAGTGTTTATTTCATGTCAATCGGTTCATAAATAAAAAAGTTATGTCAATTTAAAGAATCACGGCGAACATTTGTTAAGGTATTATTCTATCAGAGTACGTAAACGCCTCGCGCCTGCGCGTCCGATCTTCGGAACTACTGGACGGATTTGAATGATTTTTTTTTGTTGTATAGGTATTATGTCTGGGCCACATATAGGCTATAATTTATCTTGGAAACTTGAACACCTGATGCAGAACCGAAACAGATCAGCTTAACTATAAAAGATACAAAAATGGTACCATAACAAAAATTGTTCCACGTGATGAGCATTTTCTGCTGAGAGAATAAATTTGAAGATCTGGAACACCTGATGGGGAACTCCAAGAGCCCAGCTACACCATAACACATATAGGAATGACGTCTTATTAAAAGTTATTCGGTCTGATGGGCATTTCCTGTTGACTTATAAAAATCGAAGATCAGAAACATCTGATGTGGAAATCAAAGCTATCACTAATTTCACCTCCACGCGGTGAAGGCGGTAACAGTTTAGGACTGATTTTCGATGACGATGGTATATCATTGAAAATTTGACTCTACTGGCCAAAACTACCATTTATTTTTTTAATGCTCATGCATTCTGCACTACCACGGGGAGATAGTGCGGTTATGTGGGACTCTAACCCACTAAAACTCCACGGTGTCCCCTCTGCCGCTTACGGCGGGAACATGGGCACGCGTTAGCACTCAACCGTGAACCCGCCGCGGCTGTCCGTCACCGGACCCTCCTCTGGGGAGTACTCCCCATCACCAGCGCACCAGAACACATAGCACGCCGTGACCACCCCAGGGACCAAACCAGCACATGGGCGCCAGACGACCCCGTGTCTGGGCACCCTTGATAGGGGAGCAGTCACTTAGATTTTAATTGATTAGGTATCTTCACAATAGAACTTTAGCCATGCCTAGAAAGAGGTCAAATCTTTCCCAATGTTCCAAAGGAGCTAAAAGATTGAGGATCATAAGATCCCAAGAATCTACCGAAGAGCGTCAGGAGAGACTTGATGCTGTTCGAGAACATCAGGCTGCAAATCGCTCCGTGGAAACCTCTTCGGATCGCGAAGCACGCCTGCGTTCTCAGCGTTTTTACGCATCTACATCCAGATCTCTAGAGACCACTGTGAAGAATATAATGCGCTACTGAGCGCTGATCGTGAACGTCATGCATTGTCTCGCGAGTCGGAGACGTTCACGGATAGAGAATTGCGCTTGAGTTCCAAGCGTATCTACGCATCAACTTTTAGGTCTCCAGAGACAAGTGGGGAACGTGATGCGCGACTGACCGCTGATCGTGAACGTCACGCATTATCTCGCGAGTCGGAGACGTTCACGGATAGAGAATTGCGATTGAGTTCTCAGTGTATCTACGCATCTGTTTCTAGGTCTCTAGAGACAAGTGCGGAACGTGATGCGCGACTGTCCGCTGATCGTGAGCGACATGCATTGTCTCGCGAATCGGAAACGTTTACCGATACAGAATCACGCTTGAGTTCTCAGCGTATTCGCACATCTACTAACAGGTCTTTTGAAACGAGTGATGAACGTGAGATTATCATACATTGTCCCGAACACGCACACAACAAAATATTCATAATCAGTTAGAAAGTGAGAAAGAAAGAATTGCTGGAGTACGGTATGAAGAGACAGATTAAGAAGAGCGCAACGAACGTTTGAATTCTGATCGACTTCGACATTCTCTGAACAGAATGTCGATATCATCTGAAGAATCGGATGTGTCTCAAGATATAGCCGTAGGGCATGGCGACCTTCCTTGGGTTGATAAGGAACGGAGTGCATTTACGTATACGCCACATATTCCGCCATCGGAGGTATGGTTAAAAATTTTACTTTTTGTGAAGCTGTTAAATGGCAAAAAGAAACCAACGGTATGTTTTGCTCAGGTGGGAAAGTACATATTGAAATATTACAAAATCCTCCAGAAATATTAAGATCACTGCTAATCGGTGACCATCCACAGTCAAAACATTTCTTGGACAACATATACGTTAGTACAATAATACCTTTTGTATATACCAAATGACATCTTTTGTTTCGAAACAGATTTCAGAAGGCCCATTTATGCTAACATTCAAAGTGCAAGGCCAAATTTACCACCTTATTGGTTCATTATTGCCTGAAAATGACGTCTCGAATCGTCTCGCGCATCCCGTTGTTTTCCAGTCCCCGGGCTCTTAGAATTCGACATCAGACGATTCAGATCTTCGATTTTGACGCTCCCCGTCCCCCGTCTCCCGTTGTCGCTGGCATAAGCAACAGGATCCGCGTACGAAGTCGCGGGCAGAAGCTAGTACACTATAAACTTATAAAGTGACCGTAAAAGCACAGCAAGGACGTCACTCCGCGCCAGACAGCGACAGAGTTACGCGTTAGAAAAGAGCGGCAACGTTTAGGCTCACCTGAACGTTGCCGCTAAAGCGCGCGCTCGCATAAGCGCTCAGTGCCTAACGCGTACGCGATACTCATATCGCGTACGCGTTAGGCACTGAGCGCTTATGCGAGCTGAATTGCACTTTGTTGCATAATAGCAAGAGTCGCTATTTCTATTAATTGTTGCGCGAAGTGCCTCTTCTGTATTTATACTATTTATTCTGTAGTAAAAGTCTTATGTAACAGTCAATAATAAAATGTTTTATGTTATAACATGGTACCTACATTGCCGGATAGGTGCGAAAAACTATCGAAATAATGCGCAAATGACTAGAAGCCTGATGTTTATACAATGACAGTAATTTTACAAAAACGTAAATCACTTTAAGATTTTAAAGTCACACTAGTGATCTGACAATCAGTCTTACCAAAGGGTATCGTGTTACCCAGTAATTGGGTTGTGGAGGTCAGATAGGCAGTGGCTCCATGTAAAGTACTGGTATTCAGCTGCATCCGGTTAGACGGGAAACCGACCCCAACGTATTTGGGAAAAGTCTAGGCAGATGATGACTAGTGATCCATCCCTGCTTCGCACGATATTAGGTAAGACTAGGTTTCTTTATTACACGGAAGTTTACCTACCTACTTTATATTAATGTTTTATATAGGTACATTTTTCGGAATAAATTCTCAAAGTTATGGTGAAAACAGCATAAAATCTGTAGCGTAGTTTAGAAGAACGATGCGGTTTATAATTTACCAGCGGCCCGCTCCGGCTTCGCACGGGTGCAATTATTTTTCTGGAATTTTGAAAATTTTCTCTCATCCTTGTCCTGGCAATACCGAACACAACAAAAAAAGAATTATCCAATTTGGTGCAGTCATTCGGAAGTTATGCGGGTACAGACATTTCGGTGACTTTGTTTTATTTAAGTATCTATGTAAGGATGTACTCTATGACTTGAGAAAGAAAGGCATAACGTAACAATTGTATCATCTTTCAATTACCTTTAATAATTCTTTATCAATTACTTGCCATAGTTATCGTAACAAAGGTTACAAAGATATGAAATGCACCAAACCAAGCCATTATTAAGGTATATTTCAATATTCCTACGTCGCAAATAGCGATGTTATGGTAAGTGGTGGTAAATGGCAACACCACACACGATACCTTCCCAATCGTTACGACTTTTATGGCAAATACCATTCGAGAGGGAATTTAGACTCTAGTTCCAAAGAATAAAGTGCAAATTGTGATGTGTGGAGGGTGTTAAGAAAGAGTAACAGTTAGCTAGGATTGTAAAAATGTGAAGAAACTGTCTTACAATGTAAGGTTATACTGGATTCTGAACGACTAATATACTTACCTTACACGAAGATCTTGATATGTATCTTGGAGAGCATTAAAATAGCCTCTACGAGTACCTACTTAAATATTCTTCTACCAACTTGCTGGCTGACCACCTGCGTGAATCTTATATTTATTTATAGTGCATTAAAACGGTACAACACCAATTACATTAACAATTATTATTACATTGTCATTAATATAATTTAATTTAAAACTAACACGGAACAGTGGACTCCCTTGCAGTGGCGAAGGTTCCATAAAACTCGATTCCTACCGGCTTGCCTTTGAAAAATGGCACAGTCAGTATTCTGACAAATAAAATATACATCTACTTCGGCTTACCTCTTACAAAAATTGACCCTTCGGTACTGCTCCCTTACATACTTTCCCTCACAGAACGCGAGACAATATACGCATAATTTTACTCCCTTCATCCGCAAACACATGACAATCAGGGTTAGCAGTCACAAGGGCATTCAGCACCTTTAGGCTGGTTTTAGTGCTCGACGGATGACGGTCAGTGCTGACATCGGCCGCGTACTGATTTATAATAATAATAAATACTTTATTTCAGACCATGGTGTCCATTTTGTTAGTAACAATGTTCTTATAGACTACCCACAACAAACCATAAAAATAAATAAACTCAACCAATCACTACTGCGCCATTCCATAACAAATGGCGCCGCAATGATTGATGTAGCTACAGTCCAGCCGACTAGCTATCATGCTAAGGATGCTGTTGGCGCTGCCACTCTACGCACCAGGGGTGCACATCTTTTACGCATCGTAGCGTAAAAGCAGTCTACGTGATGTTCAGCAAACATCCCTGATGCACTACAGAATCGCCACAGCCCCAACAGCACCGAACGCATTATTAAATTGGACTCGGAGGGCACTGTAAGATTTTTGAGTATAGTCGGCCCACAGGCTGCACGTGTAGAATGATGTACAATAAGACCTAAAAAGTGTAATTTTGACTTCTGTCGAACAACGTGCAAACCTGCGAGCTATCATATCTATACTAATATTATAAAGCTGCAGAGTTTGTTTGTTTGTTTGTTTGAACGCGCTAATCTCTGGAACTACTGGTCCGATTTGAATGATTCTTTTAGTGTTGGGTAGTCCATTTATCGAGGAAGGCTATAGGCTATATAACATCACGCTACGACCCTTAGGAGCCGCGCAGCGTGTGACACCGCGGGGAACAGCTAGTCATTTATATGGACTCGCGCTCGCTGACCATCGGTGCTACAGTAAACACGTCAATTTATCGTCAGCGTCTTGGTACGCGTGTCCGACGGTACGCGACAGACGTCAGGAATTCAGGCCTTAGAGTACTCCAGACTGGGGATTCGGCTCTGGCTACAGTTTTGGCTGGGAGTTCGCAAACAGATTGTGCTCTGACGGTCTCCGATATATTTGTCGGGCACAAATAGTCGGCAGAAAATACCATGGAGCTCTGTGCAGTCGATAACCCCTGTAAGGTTTATGGCAACCTAGTACATATTGGCTTGAAATATACTCTTAATGGATAATATTATGAGAGATTGCGAGCTCGTGCTGACCCAATTCCCACAGTTGTCACATTGTATGAGAATATTGCAGATATCCGTCCTTTAAGACATAATATTATTATTAATTATTGTGAGAATCTGTGGTATTGCCAATTGCATGTGAGTCGGTAAGTATTGGGAGATTACTTTTCCCATGGGTATTGATTGTATTTGGACTGATGCACAGCCTTTGGTACCCACTAGTTGAAAATTATTATCTTCATCGTCATCATTTTCTGCTTCTCTCGTCTCAGTCACACTTAGTATTTTGCCTATATTTCCTGTCTCGTTCTAATCTACGCCTAACCTGTCTATCGTCTATTCAAACTTATGTTCCAAATTAATGTTATTTCAAGTTAAACAAATATCAACTTCATTTTAATGTTAATTAAGTTTATTTCAGAGTGACTAGCTATTGAAACAGTTATAAAAATGTTTGAAGTTGTAGCGTAAACTGAACTTTATTTTGTAGGACTTAAAGTTATTTTTCCATAAACTCATCATCATTATTTCAGCCGAAAGACGTCCACTGCTGGACATAGGCCTCCCCCAAGCCCCTACACTTCGACCGGTTCTGCGCTTCTCGCATCCGACGGGTTCCTGCGGCCTTCACAAGGTCGTCGGACCACCTTGTGGGAGGCCTTCAAACGCTACGTCTTCCGTTGCGCAGTCGCCATAAACTCATATTTGTTTACATTTTTGGTAAATAAATCGCGCATGCAGAGTACTCAAGTTGCAATCGCTTTCAAAGCGTTTCGTATTTCTGCCACAAGTTTCAACAGGATTGACATGAGATCTTTTTCGTCATCCCTAACGCTGTTAAGATGCTACTTGTCTTGTCTAAACCAACGGAGTGGCCACGATTGCTATCTGTCTTCCAACCCGATTGTTCCTGATTCTATTTTATAGGTTCCCAAAGTTTGAAACGACACTTTAAGACATTTCTGTCGCTACAATTTGCCTTGAAGTTACAGAGACAAAATTAGCTGCGTTCGAGAATTATTCAGCCGTTAGTCGCTTTTTACGATGCCGAGGTCTGTGACTGTACCTTTAAGAGTCGTAAAAGGAGACATGTGATTGAAGCCCAGGGGTTACTAGCAGTCCCGGGATGCTGTTGAAATTACATCCTCGGATTAATATTGAAACACCAAAGTTCTTAGTTTCTAGTGCAGCTTTCCATACACAATATTATGTATGTAGATTTGAGAGAGAGAGGCTGTACTGCAATGTTTCGGATGAAAGTGGATGTTTTCTTTGATGGTTTTAAAAGATCTTTGGAAATCGGTAACTTTGGGAGATGGGCATGTGATGCGGCGGAGCGGGTCTTAAGAAAGTTTTGAGTACGAACGCGCTACGAGTTATTCTGGATAAGGAAATATTGAATGTAGTTAGTATTGTCCAACGTATCAACAATTTTTTCTCCCCATTTCCGAAACTTCCAAAGAATAGAAATTTTTCGTAGAATAGAATACTCGCTATTATGTATGTACCTACACCATAATTAAGGATTCAAGATTATTATTATTTGGTTAGACACATTAGCAGCTGATGCGTGTGTATCGTATAGCTTGGAGATATTTAGTAGGACCCGTTACAACATTTTCCGAAAGCCTATTCCATGCTGTTACAACTCGGTTAGACATGAATTGCTTCAAGGGCTTTTTTTTAATGAATTTTCTTATAGCTGCATTTTCTTATAGGGCAGTCCCTAAACTGCCCACGCAAATGTTTGTTCGCATTCAGTGTGTAAAGAAGGTCTTGAAGATAAATGTAGAAATTTTACATAGGGTGTAAAAGTGATCTTTTAAAGACAACCTTTGGAGGAGGAGAGACAATACTGCTCATACTCAGTAAAATGGAACTAGCATTATCAATATACAGTTTTTTTAAGAAAACACCTTCCATTTTCCAGCTAAAGTTGCTGGCTCTACCTGGCGGGCGGCACGAAAATTGTGTTATTATGTTCGAACGTGCTCGGAATCCGGTTCTTTGATTGGTTATTTGTTGCATGGCAGTGGTAATGTAATATACAGTCTGCCAATTCAGTTTTGCATGCCATTTGCTTTTTTCGGTCTCGAGAATTTTCACGGGGAAAGATTTTGTTTGGTATTTTTTTGGAAGATACTCTTACTAGATGTTCAATAACATTCTAGAAAAAAGAGAAACCCCAATACAATGGTCCTAATCGTCGATAACTCTTCTTCACAAAAAAGGAGACATCAGTAACTATAGTTAGCCTCATTACAAACATAATATATAAAATATTCTCAAAAATACTGTTAAATATACTTACAATTACTCTTACTAGAACTGTACTTGTGGGTGTTCAAAAGACATTAGGATATTGAGCATCTAGCAATATTATAACGGTTATGTAAAATCAAGTTTTTCTGTCATGAATTAATCTAGTAAACAAGCGCTTTTTCTAGAGGTCACTAAAATTAGCTAGTGCTTAATAGACCCCTGAAACAGCACCCTTATTGCGTAACACACTATAAATTAGAATCTAAAATAACTTTGAAGGATATTGCTAATCCATTGCTCCATATGTTCGAAAAAATTGTCTGCTCAACAATGTAAATAACGCAATGAATGTTGTTGAACTGTCAAAATGACATTCCTACTGTTAGTTTGTTACACAATCCGCAGCACTCGTACTCCTTAGAACTTCGGTAGGTACTTATTCCTCAGAAATATTCAGACTACTCTCGTTCCTATTTCTTTTTACCGTATTGATTGCAAAAATTTCAAATATGTTGAGCGAAAAATTCAAAATTCTAGTTCCAACAGCCACATCACTTTAGAATAGAACCCGCCCACCATCACAGCTAGAAAAAATACCGAGACCCAGAGATAAGTAACCTAGTTCCTCAGAATGCTAACACTTCACATTCGCCCAAGAAGCTTACGCAGCTTTTATCAAAGGTAGACGTTCGTTTGTTTTTTGCCTAGCTTCTCAGAGGTAGACGTTCATTTGTTTTTTGCCTAGCTTTGCAGCTCTGTCAACAGTCTGACGTAGCGACAACGACGTGGCATTCTTCTCACGGCCTGTTTTTTATCAGACCCCTTCTATTCACCATTAGATTGCCTTGCGAAATATTTTATGGGAGAAAAAAAAGGACAAAGTGTGGAGTTTGATGTGAGGACGTTGTACTTGGTGGGGCTGGTTGAAAGGAAAGGAACATACTAGGGTTTATCATAGTTGTGTTTTCACTCATTATTTCTTTCTTGCTTATGTAAAGTCAGGGAAATTAACTGTTAAACAAATTTATACCTTATGTGCTGCTATGGCCATTTCATACAACTGTCAAAAATTTACAATTGTTGATTTGCATATACGGACTATTTTTGGGAGGTTCGTTGGTTTGGTGGTAATTCCCCTGACTTTAATGCCTGTTGGTTGGCCAAAGGTTTTCAAACTTCTGTAAACTGTCTGTCTCTATATAAGGTATAGCGATTTAAGAGTGACTTTGCAGATTTCGCAATAGAAATATTTTTCATAAAAAGCAATTCAAATACGATTCCTTTTTTTAGCCTAAGATGACAATAAGATCTTACGTAAACGAGTACAGACTGGTGTGCAAAAAAATTGTTTGTTGTGAGGAAACTTCCAATACATCAGCAGAATTGGAGCGATTGTATTTGTACAATGAAATATATTATATACTTTAAAGTACATACAACTTGAGCTTAGGTCATCGTATCTTATCAATCGATCAACTGTACAGGTTCTCAGAAAACTACTTATTATTTTCTCTTGACTGTACTTACCTGTCAAAAAGAGTAAACCTAGCTAATGTGGATAAGACAGAGATTAAAACAGAAGACGAACTAGCAGGGGATGGAGGAGGGGGGGTGGAGGAGGGTTCATAAATCAAATAAGGCCACTCTGATAAATATGAACCTTTTTTTGTTTATGACTTTCAAGCAGGGTATCATAATCAGCCTATAATGTTCCCACTGCTGGGACACAGGCCTCCTCTTTGTGAGAGGGAGTGGGCCATAGTCCACCACGCAGGCCCATGTGCGGGTTGGTAGATGTCACATGTCTTCGAATTTTTTGGTTCTAGGACATACCGGTTTCTTCACGATGTTTTTTATTCACCGTTTTGACAGCAGTGGTAATGAAATAATTTACACAAAGTAAAGCGCATGTCTGTGAGCGAGCTACAACTCGTAAGTCGCGGCCTTCAAGCAGGTGAAGTATACCTATTGAAAACTGCAGAATTCTGCAAGTCCTGTGAATATCTGAATGCAGCTGTCATTAGGGTCAATTGTCATTAGGGTCAATTGACCTCCAAATTTTCAAATTTATTTCTAACTAGCTTCCGCCAGCGGCTTCGCCCGCGAGGTATGTCGATAAAAACTATCCTATTACCTTCCCTGGGATGCAATCTGTCTCTCTGCCAAATTTTATCGAAATCCGTTCAGTGGTTTAGGCGTGAAAAGCTAACATACAGACAGACAGCAGAGTTACTTTCGTATGGATAATCAAGTTCATTAACAATTTGGTCGGTGATGTTCAAACTAGGGGCCAAGTCAGGGATTAGAATTGCACACTTTTCTATATAAATAAGGTGATTAGTAACTGGTAGCAAAATAGTCGTTTAGAGATTTTCAAAGACTGCCTGATAAGGCTGCGTTTCCACCAGAGATAAGCGAGGATGCGTATCGAGAGATGTGTGTGAAACCAGCCAATAACATCGCTTCATTTTTACCGACTTCAAAAAAAAGGAGGTTATCAATTCGATACGTATGTATGTAATATTATTGGAATTGCATTATATTCACATATGACAATCTATTAGGGCTTCCAAACAAATATACAAAATTTTATAGACGTATGTATGTATGTATGTATGTATGTATGTTTGTCCACGCATATCTCCGTAACTATTAATCGGATCGTGACCATTCTTTTTTTATTGGCTTAAATTTACTTCAACTTAGGGAACAGTGCAAGTTTTATCAAAATCGATTCAGTAATTTTCAAGATATGGACTAAGACGTGAAAGTGTGACGGCCTGGCTTATTGATACGAGCTACGGGTGTAGTGTCAAAGCGAAAACATCTTAAAACCTTGGTCAAATTCTAGTGCAACAACTAAAAATTACCAAATAAAAAGTAATTTAAAAAAATTAAACCGACTTCAAAAAGAAATAAACTCAAAATTATGAAATAACTTTAATTTCGGAAGTCGGTGGCAAAAAACTAAAACTAAAATACAGATCCCAAGACACCGACTTCCGAAATTAAAGTTATTTCATAATTTTGAGTTCATTTCTTTTTGAAGTCGGTTTAATTTTTTTAAATTACTTTTTATTAGAGCTTGAACTAAGTAAGCGTTGGCATTGGTTAGTTTTACACATATCCCTCGCTACGCATCCTCGCTCATCTCTGCTGGAAATGCAGCCTTAATGTCTCCTCTATAGCCAGTTAGCCATTCCTGTTAACAGACTCAACCCGGTGATCAGTGACCTTTTTTTGCTCTTACATTAAACAAAGTCATGGGGCCTAAAAAGCCCACTTTGGCAGATTCATACTAAGATAACATTATGAATCATAATGGACAGTTAACTGTTAAGTTATTCGTATCAAATCCTATTGGTGAAGGATTTTACAGTTATTTTTTTTATCTGTGCTAAAATACCAATCAATTCAATACTCCAATCCCAATCGACGTAAAAAAAAAGAAAAACTTTATGATTCATAATGTTATCCTTTCATGATTCTGCCAAAGTGGCCTTTTTAGGCCCCGTGGTCTTACAAGGCAAGACTACCACAATGCCAGTTTGAAAATCAAAACAAAATTACGTATACCCTACAATCTGAAAACATAACGGAGAGCCCATAAAATTGCCTACTTTCATATAACTTTGAACCTGGATATGCGCACGCGCTGCCGCCGGCGCTTTGGGGTTGCTATTACGAAAATGTCAGGTGTTAGCTGTGTTGCCAGCACTTAACCGTTTCCTGGAATGTCGGGGCCACTTTGAAGGTGAAGTTTTGAGAACAATTTTTCAATTTGACTCTGAGAAAGTCGACGAAAAGAATTTTGATGCGTTAAGTATTTTCGAGAATTTCACACGTTTTAAGCTTCGTATTGCCAAGTTAATTTTAAGTTTAGTAATTTGAAAGCTAAGTAATTAAATCATGGATTGTCAAAATTGTTTCCTCAATAACGTTGCAGATTTATATAGACTGCTTAATCACAATCAGTCAATTATCGGTTTGTAATTACACTAACTACTCATTCGGAATGCTTGAAAGTATTAATAGCACCGATGATATAAATATTTTATATCACGCACATGTAGGAGGTAGTACCTACTGAACTTCATCATAACTTTCTTTGATATAATTACCTGACTAAAACAATGTGCCAGGAAAAAGCATAAATAAACTTTTATGCCTTTTCCGTGAAACAAGACGTAGAATATGTCGCTATCTTGATTGAATCAAATAATCCGCATTTTGCTGTCGTAAAAATATTATTGAACATTAATTTTAATGAATCTCTTTTTGTGAATCTCTAATAATTCCTATTTTGGGGACCTAAAACTAATAGTCGAGCAACTGTGACCAACTTGGATGTAGCGGTCACTACCGCGGCACCGCTCGCTTCGCTCGCTCGGCTCACGCACTTTTGGCAGAGTTCTAACCTAGCTAACCCAATTGGTCGGGATGACCCCGCTTAGTTACTGCGACCAATTCGGCTCGCGCGTGGTTGGTCCCCCTGATCTACCCGTTTGGTCGGGATAGCTTAGCTTAGTTAATGCGACCAACAGTCAGAAAAGGCGAGAAATTTTCAAAAAGGCTGATTTAAAAAAAAATATGCATCATTAGAAGCGCAAAAATTTTTCAAAGGTTCATTAATTTTAATAAGCGCGAATTAAAGAAGATCTATATGTATTTCAAGGATCAGTCAACTATTTCACATAGATTAATTGATAATTTCTCGATTGCGGTCGCCTGATTCGTTTCCCCTATACACTTTGAGGGAGATAGCTCCAAAATTAATAGCTAAGTGATGCCTGAATATTCAGACCTATTAAGATCTGATATCGGCTTTGAGAGCACTAAGACGCAAGTACATTGTACCTCTCGAGGGAATACTTGGTTATAGCGTATTAGCTTGGATAAGACGAAGATTATAATACTCTATAATATTTAGATTTAGATTTTGCTACGTCTTTGTTATATTGTCTTTGGTATACTAACTTTCATATACCTATAGGCAGTTAACACGTCTTTTAAATACCAGCCAGTGTATTCTGTAAATATCTTACCGTGAAAACTTAGTGAAGTGAGCTGTCATTCCACCTGACTTGACGTGACTAGGGATTTGACAGCTCAATTCTTCTAAGTTTGCACTAGTCTGTTAGTAGAGCTCTTTATGAAGGAATTTGTCTGGAAAAGTACTAGCTCTTCTTTCACAGTACTAGGAAGCACATGAGACATTACAGCTCGATTTCTAGGATGGTAACGCAGTTGTGATGTCTGTTGTTGCAGATGTCCAAAGGCAATCGTAACCACAAACCAAAAGATGAGCAGCTTGCATGTTTGCCACCCAATAACATGCAAAAACAACAATATTTTTATTAACATACGACAGAAATCACGGAATAAAACTGTTAAAACAACGCTCCAAAAACCCATTCAACTGAACATCAAAACAGTCAAACCAGACGTGATGGTGCAAAGCTTTTGGAGTAAATGCTCAAATATTTAAAGCGGTGTAAACAAATGCATGGGTAGACAATAAAGATACCATGCACATATACCTACCATAGCCTGTGTTTATGATGTTTTGTTCTTGTACCATTAGTGCCATGCACGTTGGTATTGTGTACTGAAGGTAGTTTTGTTCCTAGAAGGAACGATAGGGAACAAAGCTAATATTTGAGAAGTGGAGAGTAATGAATGATATTATAGCACATTTCACTGTCAGGTACATACTTCTTTGTTAAGTTTAGGGCATTATATGTATATCCATACTAATATTATAAATGCGAAAGTGTGTCTGTCACTCTGTTACTTCTTCACTTCTAATTGCCACGAGAGCCAAAAACCGCCTGTCATTATTTGTTATAGAAAGATAAACTTGAATACAATGTAAATTAAGTTCAGTTCAGGGACACAACATGCCATACACAAGGTCATGTCAGTCACGCGATATTCTTTTATGTTAGTTCAATCTTTCTTCACTTCCAGCTTTTTTTTATTGATTATATAATTTGTTTTCTCACGGTCCAAAGCAACAGCATTATTATTACTATGAGTCTGTGATGTCCCACTGCAGGGAAAAAGGCCTCCCTACTCTCTTTCCACTTCTCTCTGTTCAAAGCTGCTAAGGACCAGTTCTTGTTAAAGGAGTCCAGCTCATCCCGCCATCTCCGTCTGGGCCTGCCACGATGTCGTTTGCCATTAAGAGGGACCCATTTTTTTTTTGCGCATGTGTAATCTTCAAATGACCCCTCCCGCTCTGGGTGGAGCGGAAGGGAGTGTCAGACTCTTACTGACTAAAACCCACCCGTGTTCCTTCCTTAGCCCTTTGTTCCGGGCCATCGGTAATCCTTTCGGACAATCCCGCTGACCTGGCAGGCTTCGGCCCTAAGGGGGCCCCAGTGGTCCCTCAGCTTGGGTCGTAAGTTTGGCCCATTGTTCGTCTGACATGCGGCAAATGTAAAATAGTAGGTAACTCCAAAATCTTTGGATTTTCATATTGCTTCTTGGAGATCAACCTGTAATTTTAAAATGGTCTGACAAAGGCGCACGGGTCGCTCGAAGGGTAAGCTACTCTTGCCGCGGTTGGTTCGTGGATGGTTGACCAATGTGACCATCCATTATATACATATACCCCCCGTGGCTCGGAAATCACGTTAAGCCGTTGGTCCCGGCTGTCATTCGTCGATCTTTGACAGTCGCTACGGGTAGTCAGAAGCCCAAAAGTCTGACAACCAGTCTTACCAAGGGATACCGTGTTACCCAGTAACTGGGTTGTTTTGGAGGTCACATAAGCAGTCGCTCCTAAAAAATACAGGTATTCAACTGCATCAGGTTAGACTGGAAGCCGATCATAACATAGTTGAGAACATGCTAGGCAAATTGATTGGTCTGACAAAGGTGAAATATACAATATTGAACAACATTAATTTGCCAATAAGCCTCCCCGGATTATTGGCAATATATTTAAAGGTGAAAGATTGCTTCGTTACAAAATGGAAGAGCTGGTACACCATTACAACGAATAATATCTAGAGTCGGCAAACGGGTCGTTAAGCAGCTAATATTATATTATCGATTAGCCAATGATTACATAATAATTATATACTTAACTTAAACATAGTCATTGACTCATCAACGTTTACAAAATAATCTATTCTAACTACTAGTCTTGCAATCGGTACCGTAATACGTTGCGATAATCACCTAGAATTAAAAAAATCTTAATTAGGTATTCAGATTTTTCTAGGTTATATTTTATATCAATGACATTATTATATTGATATATAATATATATATATTTTATATCTTCCTAAGGTTGTTATTGTGATGCTAGAAATAAATGTTTTTTTTTATTACTTTAATTATTTTTAAATGATTGTATATTGTGTATCATATTTATTTTAGGACTGAGAATTAAGAGTTTTGGCGAGTCATGGAATCAACTGTAAGGTTTTTTGATTGACACAATGTCAACAAGAAGATTTTCACGCTTCCCGAAATCTATTCTTCCAAGATGGACGCTTGGAAACTTGTTACTAGGGTATTTGAGATCATTCGTTTTTCTTCTTTTTGTCAGCATTGTTTGAACGTTAAAATTACTTATGACAGTCCCCCAAAATGCCCGCCCTTCACCACTTCCTAGTGCTTTAGATGGGAAGAAGAAGTGGCGCAACAAACTCCCCAGCAGCACAGCTGTCTGTTCAGTTTTATGTTCGAAAAACTTCATTCTATACAATAGTAAGTACGAGTACACAAAGTAATTAATATTACGAGAATTAAACTACATATTTACTTACACTTACGTATACAGGGTGTGGCGTAAATAGTGGTCCACCGTTAAGGATTCGATATACCAGATAATTAATTATAACAATTACAACTTTAACCTTTTTAGTAATACATTTTGACGTGACAACGTCTTAAATTAGGTTGCGGCTGGGAGTCACTTATGAAAAAGTGTAACGCTCGGTAACGTTACGATGAGTCACCGAACGAGAGAGAGGCCCGCCGAATGCCTTGCGTCTCTCTCCCACTCAACTATTCTACCGAGAAAAAGACGTTGTCACGTAAAATCTTCGCCCGTAAAACCGACTTTACAGGCAACCATTTTTTTTTTTACAAAAATCGCTCCTGAATTTGCATGATTATGTTAACAATTAGGTTTAAAAAATATAGAAGAACTACCTTTTTCTTCAAAAGCTCTAAATTTACATAAAAAAACCATAACTTTACACGATAGCTCTAGTATTCAGCAGTAATTAATTGAAAACAAAATGGTTTTTGTTGAAACTACAACCAAATTTGTAACAAAAGATAGAAATTTCCTAAATAAAAAATAAAAAAAATATTTTTACGGAACCCTTGGGTAAAAACGGTAAAAATTGTAATAATGTTATAGTAAATTATCTAGTATATCGAATCCTTAACGGTGGACCACTATTTATGCCACACCCTGTATAATAGTTGTGGTAACCTAAAACATTCGGTTTAGGCCGCAATTGATACTACCTAGGCTGAATAGGCGTGATTTCATCTCCGTATGAATACAAAGATACCGGCGTCAACCGAATGAATCCATGAGGATCACGTAACCGCAAGAGGGGCTTATTACGTTCAAACCGATCCAGCGAACGGAAGTAGGTCACCTGTAGTGTTGCCATTACATTATACCAATACCTATCGGGAATATTCGGTGGAACGAAAAATTAAAAGTTTGGAATTTTTTGTCGAATTTTTTTCTAACCTATTTTTGGTTGTTGTGTTTTTTTTCAGTGTAGGATAATGTTGCGAATTGTTGAAGTGGTTTAATAGTCGTTTTAAAAAACATAAAAAGACTGATATTAGATAAAAAAAACTAAGTACTTACCTTTAAACAAGCAAGAATTATTTCCACTCACGCGTACATTGCTGCAAATAGACGGCGCGACACGCGATAAAATCGCGCGCGACACAAGGGCACCGCAAGTTACGCAACGTGCGGTGCCTTTGTGTCACGCACGCGCGATTATATCGCGAGTCGCGCCTGTTTGTAGGAGCGTTGACAAAAAAAATGTTCGTAAGTTGCCAACAAAAATGATTAAATTCCCGTTGTTATCTGCTGTCAGTCTGGTCATCATCGAATATAATAATAGGTATCAATTCACTCCACTTACAATCTCGTAGGGTTGCCCAACAAATATCCGACAAAATTACACAGATCAAATAAAATCACACGTCTAAACGAATTTCATCCTCTCCAAAATGGGAAATGGCGTAAAAAATTGGGCCGGTCGGCAACCCTACTCATCATTTGACGAGTGCCCCTGGGACCATGCTGATAGATCCAGTTCACGAGTACTTTGGAAGTGGGACACAGCGTTATCTTGTATTTCCTTGTCCGTGGAGACCTTTCGCTATCTCTGATTTATTTCGTTTAGAGAAAAAAGGATTGACTGTACGTGACGTCTTAGACGTCAGCTTGGAATGACTGCGATTTATGTTTTTTTTTTGTTATGGCAATTTATTTTAGGGATGTATATTTTCTAGAAAATATTGCAGAATATTTCTTAGAAGTGTTTCTACAGTAATAGTTATGTATTTCATAGATATTGCGAAAATATCAAAGCATGCTAGCTGCTGCATTTACAATAAATTATCCACTTCAATTTACATAGTTACCTGTTCTTACAAGAAATGCGTAATACTTACAAAAGATATACCTATTAGATTTGCCGTAATTTCCTTCCTACATCTAGCAAACTAAAGGCAATGACACTATCCCATTCAGCCTAACAACTAGCAAGTTTAACCAGCTACCACGCAAAGCGGTTGACATCTAAAATTTATTAATACAAAGCCGGGATATACACCAGCTGCATATTGCAATGCAACGGGAGCCCTGAGCCAGCCAGTCGCCGTGCATCGCTTGCGCGGACCGCACGTGCGAACCCCGCGTTATCGAATAACGATATTTAGTAACATCAAAAATCGAATTATCTCATCTCTAATCGATTCTGTGTTCGAATTTCAATATTAGTGTATTGTGTTTCCGATTTTAGTGCTAGTTTGTTAGTACTTAAACATTAAATTATAAATTATGGACGCTTATTTTTAACGTTGATTATGTAGTTTCTACTTTCGTTTGGGTGAAAATAAACTAAAAATTGTTGGTACAAAATGTGTGTGTAAGATTCGCGTAGTGCTGTGAACTGGAGTGTGAAGGGTGAAGTGAGGTACTAGTGATGTGAATGAAGTCTGAATCTGACACCAATATGTTTGGAGTATTCATTAGAAGGTGGAAACCTAAAAGGTGGGTGGAATACTGTTTTAATTGGCATCATTTTAGTTTGTTTACATTCTGAATTTGATTTAAATATTAAATTGGGTAATGAAGTTTACGAAACTTATTTTTAACATTCCGTGTGGTTATTTTTTGTGTTCAAAAGAGCGTTTTTGAAGGGATACCTACTTAGTAAGAAATAATAAATGATTTAATTCATCACTATGCGCCTATGAAGGTATAATCTGATGGGGAAAATAACCAGGAGTATTTTATTGAAAAATCAGAATTTAGTTTTTTTATAACTAAAAAGAAATAACTAGTATGACTACTGAATAAGTAGTCATTACTAGTTTTTTTTTTACTGTCACACAAATAAAAGTCAGTCAAACCTTACATGTTTACTTTATAATAGAGCTGCGCTATTACTGGTTGGTACTTATTTACCCATCTGTATTTATTTACCGGAATAAATATTACATCGTTCATAATATTAGAACAATGGTTTGGTGTTATTGATATTTTTTAGTGCCACAAGATACAAGCGATGCTTATTTTGTGGCTCACCGAATCCGTCACATTGTATTTTTACTTTTTGATGAATAAACTTATTATTATTATTATATTTTATTAGAACATAATATTGTCTATTACTTTGAATCGTAAGTTGGTATGTTTTTTTCAGTATAAAATATTGGTTTTAGCTTGTATGTAAGGTTTGATGTTACTAAACCAATATTATAACATTTATTTCTTATAATAATTGGCAAAGTTCCATTAATTTACCTCTCACTCTCAGGTCAACTCAAGCGTCATCAGGTATTCCATATCATGTCAACATAAAAGAAAAAAAAAATATAGGTAACCAAAGAGAAGTCAGCTAGACATCTGTCAAATTAAAAAAAAGAATTTGAGAAGCAGCTCTAATCTCTGTCATTTCGAATTTAGAACAAGAGTCATGTGAGTTAACTCAGCGAGGCTTCTTATTGTTTTTGTTTTTTTCAAAGCAATGTGTTAACGACGGTTTATTTTAAGGCCTAGTAGGTATGTCTAACATAACATCTGTCAAGTCACTTGGTCGTCTACAAATAGACAGCGTCCATCGTCCATCATTTTCCGTGTCGTAAAAGGGGACAAAGGAATTGCAAGCGTACCTGAACTCCTGGCTGGTCAGTAATAGCGCAGCTCTATTATAAAGTAAACATGTAAGGTTTGATTGACTTTCCTTTGTGTGACGTTAAAAAAAAAACTAGCAGTGACTATAGTTTGTTTTTTAATCCCAGATACTAATCTGACATTTAAGACTTTGTATTTGCGTTTTTTTAGTATAGAAGTTTGACATTACACCTGTTCAATTGGTTTCTGGGTTTAAAAAACGAACTTTACATAGTCAGCAGTCACTACTAGTTATTTTTTTTTTAGCAAAAAACTAAATTCAGATTTTTAATTTGCTGGATTAAAATTACAGTTGCTCTGCGTTCGATCTATTTTAGTCAACATGACATTATTTAGTTTAGGGCTGATTTTTCAATAGACATGATTTTCATTCGTAGAATAAAATTTACGTCTGATAATTTTTTTATGGCAGAACTGTCAAAAATTCAAAATTATTCCTCGGATAAAATTATCTGGCGTTAGAAAAATCAGCCCTTAAATAGATATTAGCTGTCATTTTATTCTAGCAAATTACAAATCACAATTTACTTTTCTGCTTCAGTTTGTCTATTTTAGCAACAAACCATCAACAGTTGGTATATTACGTACTACCCTACTACATATTTCTCAACTGTTCTACAGACCTACACAACTGAAAGCCAAAGCGCCAAACAGCATTAAAATTATGCAAAATTACTCCGCAGTCAAAAACTTCAACAATGATAAAACACAAAGACCACTCATAACTTCATTCATGACTTCAAAAGAAACTCATAATGCTATGTAGAAAATATTTAAAAAATAATAGAGCGCACGCACTCGCGTTTCCCCGAGCTATTACGAAGTCGTATTCCGAAGCTATTCGCACTTTTTACAGCACGAGTCGACAGCAGCATTATTGTGTTAATTTTACTCGCTATTACTTTTTTTTTTACTTATTAGAACCAGTTTCAAGTCGGCTGAAAGAAGCGTTTCCTTTGACACTTGTGCGAGTTTAAAGAAATAGGTTAGGTCGTTCTGATATTAATTATAAATGTGTTCGAAGTTTAAAACTAGATCTGAGTATCCTGTTTGTCATCTCATGCTTTGAACATCGTTCTAGAATTCGGGTTCAAAAAACTTTTTTATTTCTATTTCAACCTGCGTTATTTTCAGACTTTGACCGGGATTCTCAATTTATTGTTGAAATAATGAAGCCAGTTTTCCTGATTCTCAGTCAAAAGCTGAATAGATAGACAATAGTAGATTCGATAAAACAAAATAATCAGACCCAGTTCTTTTCCTATAACATTGCCATTTCCTGAAATAAAGATCATTTTCACAGTTATTGGTGGCCGATAGTTCAGCTAGCGATAATTCTAAAACCAATTCATAAGTTGCTCTGGAATATATTTCCTTTGTTTTCAGCTAACCATTGAACTGCGGGATAATTGAGTAACACGCTATCAGTACCAATATAGCTTTCATTTTGACAGTTATACAACATTCATTGCGTTATTCACATTTTTGGAACCTAAGCAGCAATGGATTAGTGCTACTTTAAATATTCCACCTCATACACAATAATTTAAGTTAAACTACATTATGGTGAATGCGCAGTGGTAGACCGCAAAATTCAAATTTTCTTACGTTTTTTCCAACTTTCAGGTCAGTGTCAGGTTGTATCTTGATCAATACTTATATGATTCGTGACTATAATAGAATTACATTTAATTCGTATTTACAGAATTATAGTCATTAGAATTATTAATATATCTCTTTTCCATAAGAGAATTTGTTCATAGGGAACAAATCTAACTTGGAAAAGTGTATTAATGGTTCTTTCTAACTGCGTGTGTTAGGTACCTTAACTAATCTCAGCTCACATAGCAACATTGTGTAAACCCTTAATACCATTGTTTATATTATGTATTACTAAACGAACAGTACCGTAGTCGAGCGTGTGAATTAATTTAATAAAGAATTTGCATGTTGTGTGTTCAAGCGTGTTAGTTTTGTCGCGTGACTCGGGAACTAAATGAATTAAGTCCTGAATGGAATTGTGTCACACTGTGTCACGTGAAATGCCAGTTGGAATGTCTCTCTCGTGTTTGTTTGTAGGATTAGAATTATCGTGAGTGAAGGGATTTGAGTTTTAATGGACTAGCTTCTGCCCGCGGTTCTGTGTAATTTATTGTTTTAACATAAAATATATCCTATGACACTCGGTCATACTGTAGCTCAAAGAATTTTCTGAATCTGCACCCTATTAGCACACTTAACACACTTTCAATAACAATCTGAATCATTTTGAAGGATATTGCTGATCCATTGCTTCATAGGTTTGCAAAATTTGTTTGCTTAGCAACGTAAATAACGCAATGAATATTGTTGAACTGTCAAAATGAAAGCCATTGTGTGTAACGATATTTATTTACTGTTCTTGCCCCGTGGATTTCTTACTCGGGCTAGTTTGTCTATGCCATAAAATCTGGCCTTACCATATTCGTATCTTTAACTATTAAACTAAATTATAGAGATAATAAATCACTTTTCAATATGAAATACACCATGTTTAATGTCAAACTATTTATTGCGTGTCATACTAACAAGGGGCTAGACACTACAAAATATCTAAGAGACATTCCTCCGTAAAAGGACTTGTTAATTAAAGTTGAAAACAAATTGCCGTTTAAAATCTACATAATTTTATTATCATTCCGTTCTTTTCCATGTAAGGTTTGACAGGTCCTGAATCCTGATGCGATTCGTGTTAGCATATAAATTGCTGATAACAGTAATGTCATTGATGAAGAAACTTCTTGATTGTTAAGCACCAGTGCCACCAGTCACCATTAGTGCCTTTATTTCATGGATTCTGGAGTTAAAAGCTTACAACTTAAGTTTTATTGTGTGACTAGGCTTCGTATACATCATCATAGCCTAGCCTTTTCCCAACTATGTTGGGGTCGGCTTCCAGTCTAACCGGATGCAGCTGAATACCAGTATTTTACATGGAGCGACTGCCTGTCACCTCCATAACCCAGTTACTGGGTAATACGATACCCCTTGGTAAGACTGGTTGTCAGACTTTCGGGCTTCTAACTACCCGTAACAACTGTCAAAGATCCACGAATGACAGCCAGGACCAACGGCTTAACGTGTTTTTCGAGACACGGAGGGGTCTCGGTATGTAAAGATAGATGTAACCTGATCGATCGACCTTTGCGGCTGTTATTATTTAGCCACGGACCCCTCTAGGCTTCGAATACATATTGCGATAAAAAGGATGAGTTTGTGGCACCCACAAGTAATGGCAGCCTGTTCTTAAGGGCGGGCTTAAAAAAATACAAGAACCTAAGTTCACAATTCCAAGTAATCTATTTTGACAATGCTGCACTCATCATAATCCTTGCAACCGAAAGACGTCCACTGCTGGACATAGGCCTCTCCCAAGCATCACCACTTCGACCGGTTCTGTGCTTCCCGCATCCAGTGGATTCCTGCGGCCTTCACAAGGATATCGGTTCACCTTGTGGGAGGCCTTCCCACGTCTTCTGGTACGCGGTCGCCACTCCAGAACCTTTCGGCCCCAATCTGTTCTGCTAACAATGTACCCTGCCCACTATCACTTAAGAGCGTTTACGCCGTATGGCATTTCATACAAACTTTCAAGCCCTTTTTAATCGAAATGAATGAACCGATTTTAATGAAACTTCATACGCATAAGCAGGATACAAAGGTCTAAAAAGTTAGTAGAGAACATTTTCGAAATGTCTTATTTAAAAAAAGATAACTGGAAATCTCTGTCTCTATGGAAAATTTAAAATCGGTCTAATTTGGCTGTAACACTATTTTTCGAAAATGTTCTCTACTAACTTTTTAGACCTTTGTATCCTTCTTATGCGTATGAAGTTTCATTAAAATCGGTTCATTCATTTCGAAAAGTAAGGGCTTGAAAGTTTGTATGAAATGCCGTACGGCGTAAACGCTCTTAAGTTTGGAAATTCTTCAGGCTATGTTGGTGTGCTTCTTCTGCTGCACTCAGCATCGGCAAAATAGATTACATTTAACGATGATAGTTTGAATAATTCCAAATAAAAAAGCATTAAAAAATTCGTTTGATTTGATTTTCATGTGCTTTTATTTTTTTTTTCATGAAAATCCGTAATATCCGGATAATCCGGATTGGACCAAAAATCCGTTTTTAAAAATCCGGATAATCCGGATTGGACCAAAAATCCGTTCTTAAAAATCCGGATTTTAAAACAGAACGGATTTGCATTCCCTACTTGTAACAATATTCAATTTATTTAAAAACCTTACACAGTGTCTACCACATTTGGCCATTACCCAGGCATTCCAATTCGTGGTAATTAATTCTTGACACATGCCCAAATGTTTGGCTCTGTGGCTCGCCGGTGGTATTGTTCGACAAATATATACAGAGAGTGTCTCTGTGACGACTCATTTCCGTATCCGTAGTGTCTTAATAATAAGACTGATTTTTTTCTATGAGGAGAAGAGCGCTGGCGATTTTGCGTGGGTTTGATTTGGAGATATTTTGATTACTTCTTAGTAAGTATCTATTTATAGGATTCTAGGATTAATTTAACAACTATCTTTTAGGAACTATCTCTAAAGATTCTGGCCTGGCAGAAGATTCTACGTTGTAAAATTTCACAGCTGCAGAGCTATTTCTAATTTAGTTTCATTTCTAAAATGATTTTGTTCTCTTTTTTGTGTGTTGTGACTGTGATGGATTTATCGTTCAAGCCACTTGTTAACATGAACACAGTCATGTTATAAAAGATTAAGACGTTCAGTCAGCTCCAAGGGGCGCCCCATATTAAATGGAATGGAACTTAAAAACATTATCTGGCGAAGTGGGTCTGTACTATAGGTACACCTTTGCCTAGCCCTTCTGTGATTGCAAGCGGTATGATAGATTATTTATAATCTTTGTGTTCTCTTATAAGAGCTCTCTATCTCCAAACCAGCGGTAATTGCGTAACACACTATCAGTAGCAATGGGTTTCATTTTGACAATTCAACAACGTTCATTGCGTTATTAACGTTGTTGAGCGGACACATTTTTCGAACATATGAAGCAATGGATTAGCATTATCCTTCAAAATGATTCAAATTGAGATTGAGATTGATAGTGTGTTACACAATTACCCCGTAGACAAAACTCTCTAGGAAGATTATTATTTGTGTATGGCTTCATCATCATCATCATCTACATTTCAGCCGAAAGACGTCCACTGCTGGACATAGGCCTCTCCCAAGCACCTCCACTTCGACCGGTTCTGGGCTTCTCGCATCCAACGGGTTCCTGCGGCCTTCACAAGGTCGTCGGACCACCTTGTGAGAGGCCTTCCAACGCTACGTCTTCCGGTACGCGGTCGCCACTCCAGAACCTTTCGGCCCCATCGGCCATCTGTTCTGCGAGCAATATGCCCTGCCCACTGCCACTTAAGTTTGGCAATTCTTCAGGCTATTTCGGTTACATTGGTTCTCCTGCGGATCTCCTCATTCCTAATTCGATTCGCGTATGGCTTAAACCAAGTTTATTAATATGTCTTCGTTCTTCTTTTTAATCGGGTTTAAAAGAGAAAAATTCCCAACACAGAGCCTTTGTTCAATTTAATACTTCAACACCCTTTTGTATTTCGCGGATTATTATGCCAAACAGATGCTGCAAGGAAACCAAGATAGTAGATATTGTAACAAGAATTCTGCAGAGCATCGCAATTTGATAAATGTAAAAAGGAGAAAAATGTGGCTCCGTAATATCCGAGAGTGGACTGGCTCGCTCGGGGCTCCATTCTGGCAAGACAAAGAAAAATGTATACGAGAAATACTGCCCTCAGTGAATAAAATTGTGAACCTACAAGATATGTATACTTACAGGAATTGTTGTAAGTTTTACTGGTTGTATAGTAGACTGGGAAGCGAAAAATCTGCATCCCAATTGCGTAACACACTATTACTCTCAACTTGAATCATTTTGAAGCATATTTCTAATCCATTGCTCCATATGTTCGAAAAATGTGTCTGAATGCAAAGAATGTTGTTGAACTGTCAAAATGAAACCCATTGCTACTGATAGTGTGTTACGCAATTACCCTGCCGGGGTCTCGTAAATTTTTGAGAGGAAATTACTAGTTTCTCCCTCGGTCTTTATCACCTAAGGATTCGTGAACTAAGACCGACAGTATGTATGTATAGGTAGTCCCGTATAATTAGGAGCTCACCCAGAGGTTGAACTGTTACGTCCATTTTCAAATGCCTATGTCCAGAAGACAGGAATAAGTAAGGTTTGTAGAGAACAAGACTATTTTACAAAGCAAAAATTGCTACTATAGAAACTGAATTAAAAAGCTTTGACTTGAATAAAATATATTAATGACTTTACAGTTTCATGTTATTTCTAGCACTGCTTCTACTGAACCAAAAATACCATATTAGAATATTTGACAATTGCTTGAACATTCGAATGGAACACACAGGCAATTATTACCAGCCTGTACTGTTAAAGGTAGGGCTACACAGCCTTTACATTACATACCTAAAACATGCTACAAAATAATATGCAGAATTTTCAATTCTAAGAACGGAAATATAATAAGACGAACGCAATTAACTAGAATAACGTCGCAGAATTACGAGTTTCGGAAACATTGAATACGACGCTGTAATAGTAAGTCTATCCAAACTTTGTATTAAATGCTATGAACAGTGCTTTGTTATACCATCGAAGACGACACAAGTTAAAGTTTTCATCGATGTACGGTCGGTCGATGTCGGTACATTATAGGCTGATTATGGTATGGTGGTACCGTGGTACGGTCGAGGAGCGAAAATTATGCACTCGTTTTAAACTTTCTTTCCCGGATACCGGCCATGTCACTTTTTCTTGCTGTTTTATTGACATTCAAAATGTATACAGTACGTACTTAGTCGTAAATAAAATAAGCTGTAAGTAAAAATTAACTTTTGGAAAGTACAACGCGTCCAGGTCATCTCGCTATCTTATTTTCGCTTCACTCAAGTCATTAAACGTTCTTGACATTCCCTGCCTGAGTTCGTCTAAGTGCTAATTTTACCAATGAATTTGAACGCCATTAGCACATTAAAAACTGCGTTCACGAGCTGTCAGTGTCACAGTGTTGTGGAATATTGACACTGACACCGTTCTGTTTCTAAACTTCTAAAGTCACACGAATTTTGCCGATGAAACTTCTAATTTGTGTCGTAAATCGTAAGGTACTGTGTAATTATTTATTATGATTACTTTCTGTATTTCATTATGTACGTTAGGAAGCGGAAAATACTGCTCTGAAAATTACGACTGTACATAATTATGCCAGACAATAAATTTATCTAAGACCGCACAATAATTATAATAAACAATTTATTATGGTTTGTTTTGTACTTGTAAGATTTGTTACAACACACGTTTACGAGACGGGCACGTATTTTAGAAGGACGGTTAATTCATTAAACTGTCAGAATTTACTGCTACATAAATCTAGTACCTATCAAATCAAGATTCATGCACAGGCATCGTTCCGGAAAATAGTCACATACTACAACAATGAATTTTTTTTATGACATTTATTTAAAGATAGGGAAAATAACTGTTAAACAAAAGGATACCCTATGTCAATTTGCCGTGTTTGAGCTATTTCATACAACTGACAAAGAAAAAAAATAATTAATGAATGCTACGTTGGCCAATTCTGACCCTAACCACAGAATAAAAATAACAGTATGCCAAAGCAAGATAAACGAAAACAAAGATCAAACCGCGCCGTCTGTCACCTGTCAAAATTTCACACACAGTAACCATCTCTAATGATTCGATGACTAATAAAATATGTTATTAATAACAACTATTATTAGATTCATTACTGTACCAATACCGTATCCGATGAGCGTTTAGAAAGTAATTATGGTTTATTACAGAGCTGGCCATAGGCGGTCTGATTTTTACGACATTCTCGATTGTGGCAACGCGCAACGTCGAATCGATGTGGCATGCTAGAACAATGTTGGGCTGTTTATGTATTTTCTATTTTTAGTGATGTAGGTAATGGCAATTTTTAGATTCTGGTCGATAACATTATATTATGGGTCCTTCATTACAAAGTTTTTTCTATAAAATCGTGTCTGAGATGGAGCCGTGATGTTTCTCCCTCATTGACTCTTTTAAATATCGTAATGACGTCTTGAAATTACTAATATAAACTTAAAAAGAGTATTTGTATTCATCAGCTGATTAACACCTCTTTATCTATGTTAACAACTATCTTTTCTTGTCTTTATCAGTCATTGGCTTGAAATGTATAGTGTCTGGAGGATCGAGCCGTGATGTTTCTCCCTCATTGACTCTTTTAAATATCGTAATGACGTCTTGAAATTACTAATATAAACTAAAAAAGAGTATTTGTATTCATCAGCTGATTAACACCTCTTTATCTATGTTAACAACTATCTTTTCTTGTCTTTATCAGTCATTGGCTTGAAATGTATAGTGTCTGGAGGATCAAGCCGTGATGTTTCTCCCTCATTGACTCTTTTAAATATCCCGTAATGACGACTTGAAATTACTAATATATTAAACTTAAAAACAGTATTTGTATTCATCAGCTGATTAACACCTCTATAGCTATGTTAACAACTATCTTTTCTTAGTCTTTATCAGTCATTGGCTTGAAATGTATTTATAGAAATTTTATAGTTCGGAAGACACCGTTAGAAACTTTCCAAAGAATGTATTATACGACGTACTCAAAAGAAAATTTTACTCTAGTCTTGCAGATTCTTACGAGCTCGCTAGCATATTCAAAAAGGTCCCATCAAAATTTTAGTACCCTAATAATGATAGTCTTCAAGAATTAAAGTACTAAAATTTTACTAGCCTTTTGGATAAAGAGATGGGGCATGGCCCATGGCCCTCGGGCCCCTATGATCGTGTTACCTCCTTGTGTGGCCCATCATAATATCAGCAGTAATAATGTAAGACCACCGAGTATTGCTGACTCATTCGTATATAATATTATACTTTTAAAAATTACGGGGAAAGATGGGACATTAAAATTGTGGAAAAAAGATACCTAGGTAATTAATCGGCGGGGTAATTTCGTAACATACTAACAGCAGCAATGGCTTTCATTTTGACAGTTCAACAACATTCATTGCGTTATTTACGTTGTTGAGCCGACCATTTTGCGAAGATATGAAGCAAAGGGTTAGCAGTATCCTTCAAAATGATTCAAATTGTGATTGACAGTGTATTACGCAATAAAGTTGCAGTATATGACTGATTTATTGTTCGATTATTGATCTATCCACTAAATAAAAACCTTAAGTTCACTGACAGGCAACGCGCAGCCCAACCAGGTCTAGAAGCACGATTTTTTGGTACATCAAGCTACCCGAAACTGTCAGATTTTCCCAATCAACTTTGAACCTAATACTTTAGCGATAAAGTTGAAAATCTATTAAAGAAATTTGACAGATTGTAGTATCTTGATGTGCTGGCGTCTGTACAAAAGTTCCATTTTTTTCGAAAGACTTGACTGACTGATATATTTTTTATGTGTGGTTGCAAATTTGGTATTTAGTGTTCACCTCATCCCTTGCACCTGTGACGTGATGAACCCTTAGCACATTCATTAGGTAAAGATATTCAACATAGTTAGAGACTTGGAGAGGAGTGTCTTCATCAGTAGGTAGGTAGACACGACGATATATCAAGCTAGTTTTAGCTGAACTCAACAATGAGAAGTTAGCTTATACTGAAAATGTATAGCTTGTTAAATGTCTTCGTGCGTACTGCGTACATCAACCATTTTTGTTTCAATTGCTTTATTTAGTAAAACAATTTCTGTTCCATTTAATTCCTCTTTGGTTCTTTAGCTTTGAGTCGGCTCGCTTTACATCCAATCGATTTAATTTAAAGAATTTAATCTACAATTTCTTAACATTAACAAAACACCGCCTTGTAAAATACGTTTCTGCACTTTTAAACAAATCACGATGCGATGTAAAAGCATTTTAACTGTTTTGTTCTTTTTAGTATTTAATCCAATCGAATTGAAGGGTCATTAATTTCGGTCCGATGTCGACGATGTGGTCGGACCGCGGCACGTTATGTCGATCGAATATCGATAAAATTTATTAAGTATCGTTATATAGAGATTGCGGTCCGCTAAATCGTCTATTGTCCGAGCTCTGTTATTATGAGTTGTTATTATTGTTTATTTCTATTGATGTCGATAAAATGTCGTGCAAAAAGTTGTTATCAGAAATCGGAATTGGTAGAAAGTTTTTAATAGTCCTTACATGTGTGAATTAATAGGTAGCAGTGCAGTGGCGAGTCGGGATTTTTTGTAACAGGTAAGTAAGCCAAAGCAAAAAAATAAATAATAAAAATTAAATGACTTTTAAGACAGGGGATCGAGGAGGAGGAGGACGGACCAAACCAGAAATCGCGAAAAAAAATCAGCTGTTCCCTACATTATGAACATAAATTTAGGGAACAGCTGATATTTTTTTGGCGATTTCAGGTTTGGTCCCATAGTAAAAGTTGTTCAAAATGATGAGTACAATGACCTCTTAAGAGGTTGTTAATGTTTTACCAATAACCCTGTTTAACAAAAACATGCAGTGCGGGCTACTGAAATGTGCATATAAGAAGGAAGATTTTTAGCAATGCGTTGTGTTGCGGCACGGCCCGCTCCAACCTGCTTTAAAGCCATCATCATCATCAAAGTCATCACGGTACCTACGATAAATTAACCCCAATAAACCTACTAAAAATACATCGAATTTTGCTGTTGAATGCTCTAACAGTGTAATGATGAATAACCAAATAATAGTATGACCCACAACCGTGCAGTACCTACCTATAATAAAATTGTCGATAAAAAAAAGCCTACTTTTTCAACTGATACTAATATATCTTTTACGAGCCGCCATTATTGTGCAGTTTTTTTATTTGAAACATTAGTAAAGTATACAAAAAACTGGCCGAGTGCGAGTCGGACTCGCACACGAAGGGTTCCGTACCACTAGGCAAAAACGCCGAAAAAAAACACGTTTGTTGTATGGGAGCTAAATATTTATTTTATTGTTTTTAGTATTTTTTGTTATAGCGGCAACAGAAATACATCATCTGTGAAAATTTCAACTGTCTAGCTATCACGGTTCATGAGGTACAGCCTGGTGACAGACGGACAGTGGAGTCTTAGTAATAAGGTCCCGCTTTTACCCTTTGGGTACGGAACCATGAAAACGTATTGTGGCTATCATCTTTAATTGTATTAATTCATCTGGTGTCGAATAGCTCGAGAATGGGGTCGCCATGTTAGCAAGAATTTCAGGACAACTTTTTTGATGTGAGATTTTTTGTAACAATTTTTTTTGTTAATTAATAACTGTACCTAGTTAAGTAATTAAAGCTATGTCGCTTGTTAAAATAACGTAGTAACTGTAACCTCGAAGCTTTAGGCAGAGATATACCATAATACACCCACATTTCCCCAGTTAAGTTTAGTCTCATGTATTAGGAGGCGGCCTTCACAAGGTCGTCGGTCCACCTTGTGGGAGGCTAACGCTACGTTATGGAACCCATTGGATGCAAGAAGCACAGAACCGGTCGAAGTGGAAGTGCTTGGGGGAGTCCTACGTCCAGCAGTGGACGTCTCTCGGCTGAAATGATGATGATGATGCTTAGGGGGCGAGCCTATTGCCATCAACCGGGCGCAAATCCAGTCCAGACTCTGGGGCGACCTGGGAATCGAACCAGCCAACACTACCAACCATGCTCAGCAGCGCGACAGCACTATTGCGATAACAAGAAAAACGATGCAGTAAAAAAAAGAAAAAAAATACGCTGTTATATTTTTTTTTCCGCAAGGTCAACGTGATAAGGATGTCTGCTTAGTTTCTAACTGACGTAGATTATCATGTCGTAATCGTATTGTTTTAGTAGATAACGAGCGTCATGCTTACGGAGCATTGACCTTAAGGCGGTAATTAGTGCGGAATACGTAACAGTTAACTAACCGCCTTAGCCAGTGATTGAGTTACTGATATGGGCCAATGACATCTAAACATTGGCCCATACTGTCTTTGTACTTTAAGTAAACTTCAAAAATAAGGTTTTTTAGTCGACTGTATTTGTTTATGGAGTATGTAATGATCGTAGCAAGTGGCGTTCTATATTTTCTGCCTATCTACCTATGTTATTTCCCATAACAAAATAGTACTTTTTTATTTCTTTAATTTTTGGCTATAAAATGTTCGACACTTGAATGACTTTGTTTATTAATTGTAGTCTAATTAAACGGTAGATTTTTTTCAGACAAAAAATACTTTAAAACTCTTTTAATTTAATATTACCTAGATTGAATACTAGAATTCGAGCATTAACATTGGGACAGTCTCTTCTGCCTATAACTATTTGGTCCCCCTACTCGAATCTGGGGCGACCTATGAATGTACAGTACTTATTGATACAGTATCGCTTGCAAAAAAAAAGAATTGACCACTTGGTCTTGGATATAATTTAGTTTGGATACGGTTCCGTATGACTGTTCATTATGTTAGTGCTAGGTCGTTATTCTCTATGACACAATAAACGAAACCGCGAGAAATTAACGCCACTTTGGCGGGATTAGCCAAGGAATTGAAGTGGTTTCGAAGTAAGGTTATAGTGAATTAGAGCCCAAGTAGACATGTTAAGAGTAAACTAGTCGCGAGCTCGAATTCACTGGTGGTCAAGACCAAACGCTGTCTCATCTGGCTTCGTGTCCGACAGAGCTAATATCAGTGATGCGCAGTTAGACGCTAGTCTACACGAACAACGTCTAGTTCTCACGCACAAAAACACTGTTCCGAACTGATAGGTGCGTAAAACAAATCGAAAAGTGCTTCGGAAAATCGAGTTTTATGCAAAAACCACAGCATAAATCAATTATGAATAAAGTTTATTGAACTCTTCGATAACTGAGCTTTGTCGGTACGAACTTGGTTTTGAAAATTTTACAGTTCTTTTATTAGTTATTTACACCCAAAGTTACGTTAAAAATAACAAGAAAAATGAATCTTTGTTGGGTCATAACTTTTTAATGCCTTTTTACTTTACTATTCTGTTTCCGTACAGACAAAATTAATAATAATTCAAAATGATATCATGTTTAATTTTGGATGCACAATGTCAAACAGTGGAGTAATACTCTCCCCGAAATTTGTACAGAAAAAATATCGACTAGTGGTACCTTAAGTTACCTACTTTTGTTTTATATTCATGCTTATGAATATACCTATAAAAAATAGATAACATAACATCGGACATAACATCGAACGGTTCTTTATAACCTTTTGGTTTGAAACTTATTTTATTCCTTCCTTCACGGTGAATTATTTAATTTTCTTCACACCTCTATATTCTAGATACCTTATTTTCAAGTTTTAAAAGGCACTCGAGCCCTTATTAATGTTATGCAAAGGAAAACTTACAGTGTAAGCGGCTTATTGCCTAGTTGAGCGAAATGGGTCGGTAATTGACGCCCGCTAAAGAGGTAAATCCTTCTATAAGTCAGCTTAGGGAGGCTAGTGTCTTTGCGACTAATGTGTGTAGGTACCTGAGTCTAAAAGGACTCATTTAAGTAGCTATAACCTCCACGGGACTAAAGAAAATACACGAAAAGAAAAATCAGGCTGCTCCATACATTTATGTTTGCATAACTCGACAAAATGTTGGAAACAGCCGATTTTTCAGGTTTGATCCCATGGTAAAAGTGGGATAATCCACTAATCCCCATTGACAATTCCCATCGCATTGACGTCTCTGTTCATAATGATGATTACAATGACCACGTCAAAGGTTTTCATCCATACTACTTAATATTGTAAATTCGAAAATAACTCTGTTTGTCTGTCTGTATGTTACCTTTTTACGCTTAAACCGCTGAACCGATTTAGATGAAATTTGGTACAGAGATAGTTTGAGTCCCGGGGAAGGACATAGGATAGTTTTTATCCCGATATTTCCCAGGTGAAACCGCAGAGCGCTGCTAGTACATACATAAATTCACGCGTTCATACCATGGGGGTAGGTAGAAACTACAGGACGCTACCTGTTACGATCCTTAATAATAAATATAAATAAAATGCTAATGTAATGTAATGTATAATGTAATGTGTAATGTAATGTAATGTACAATAAATAGAAATGCTGAACAATGGTCTTCTAATCCGCTTCCGCAATCCGCTGGCCCGGAACATAAAGGACTAAGGAAGGAACACGGGTGGGTTTTAGTCAGTAAGAGTCTGACACTCCCTTCCGCTCCACCCAGAGCGGGAGGGGTCATTTGATGATTTCACATACACAAAAAAAAAAAAAGGCGCATCAGGGGTGGAAACGAATTGGCTTCGCCATTCAAACATTGTAAGACAACATTTGATTGGTTTAGATCTTTAGAATACGCCCCGAAACCCGAAGTTCGACAATCAGATGGGCAGTATTTTCATGTAAAATGGTAGCGTATTTTTTCGTCAAGAAGAAAGAGAAACTATTCGTTATAGAGACCAAAAAATAATTAAGATTCTTATAAAAGTCGCAATTTTACAGAAGTACACGTTTACAGAGAGATTTCAGAGCTGCTTCCTTCGCTGGACACTACAATTTGACGAAATCCTGTGCGGAAACATCGTCCAGTATTAAGAAAAGAAAAGAAAGAAAGAAAATTTGTTTATTCTGCACAAACAAAACGCACATTGCAAATAAAAAATAAATAAAAAAAGAAGATAAAATATACACACAACGTAGTCAAAAGCCTAGTACTCAAGCTTAAAAAATGTTGACAATTTTATCCATTGCTTGATGTCAGGGCTATTAGTGAGATTACCTAACATAAAACCAGAAAACCAACCGAGATACATAAATTATAATTTCACTACGGAACCCTACCGACAACCTGTACTTAACGAAATCGACTTATCTGAAGCATGAGTCATACAAAACCAGTATAAAGAGCTCTCGCTTTCAATGGGAACCCTATAGAATGGAGTACATATACAAAATGGTTTTTTATCTGCGCGTCGTGCGAAAAATCGCTTGCTAATAATTCGTTGAAAATAAGTGTTACGAGTAACAGTTATTTGTACAATTCGCTATACGGACAGACCTACAGTGTTTAGATGGTAATTATACTGTCAGATAGGACTTTTGTGGTCATCGTCTGCCTAGCCTTTTCCCAACTATGTTGGGGTCGGCTTCCAGTCTAACCGGTTGCGGCTGAATACCAGTATTTTACATGGAGCGACTGCCTATCTGACCTCCACAACCCAGTTACTGGGTAATACGACACCCCTTGGTAAGACTGGTTGTCAGACTTTCGGGCTTCTGACCCGAAACGACTGTCAAAGATCCACGAATGACAGCCGGGACCAACATCTTAACGTGCGTTCAGAGTCACGGAGGGTGTTTCATCATCTCCATAATTTCGGTCGACAGCCGGACATAGGTCTCCCACCAAGCACCGCCACTTCGACCGGTTCTGTGCTTCTCGAATCCAGCTGATTCCTGCGGTCCTCATAAGGTCATCGGCCAAAGGGTGTTTTTTTTACAAATACATGTTTAAACTTCCTGCACAAAGATATTCAGTGCCGGATTAGCAAATTAAGCAATTGCTTAGGGCATCACGCCTCGGGGGGCACCATAAGGCAGAAACAGCACCGAAACAGTATTTGCTAGCACATGAATGGTAAGGCTGTTTATCAGCAAGATATTACAAGACCCAAAAGTTATTCTAGCTAGAGATGTGCGCCAATTTTTACAAATCGCTCGTCGATGTTTTGGAACAATACGAGGCGACTAATGGATAGGAGGGCCTACAGGTGTGGATTGCTTAGGGCATCAAGTAGTCTTAATCCGGCACTGAAGACATTACAATATTATCTATATCTAAATGAATAGTTCAAGTCTCAACCTCTCTAAAAACATTGCAGGCATTATCAGTGTCGAAGTAAAAACTGCGTTCTCACTTCCGAGTTCCGACATTCAAAGTAATTTCGACAATGAGTTTTTTCCTAGTAACGTTACGGTTTTCAACTTGCACCACTTAATTTCCTGAATATAGCCACGTTTTAACTAAGGCGGAAGATGATTTAATAATAATAATCTATTGAATAAAACGTTTACACATTTAACCAACAGTAGTAAGATTTCCCATACAATTATAGAGTGCCTAAAAATAAACTAGTGCAGTATTACTAATTACTGCATATTATGTTTTCAACATTCAATCCTTCTTTAAGATTTTAGACAACCTTTTTTGGTCATTTTTATGATTAAAAAAATCAAACTTTTGAATTTTGAACTGATGCTGTCAAGTGAAATTTTCTCTTGAAGTTTGGCAGAGGTTTTTTGGTGTTCATTGCTGAAGGTTGCAATTATTTTTTTCTTTACTTATAATCGTAAAGTTATTATGAAAAATACGTCCTTAATCATCTAAATTGGATTTATGTGAAGTCTTCGACATATAGTTATATGTTGATCTTTTGATCTTATCAGGTATGTGTATTTCTACTCGTTACCTATTTTTTTGGTAAAAGTGGTTCAGCTTGTTACAGCATTCTTAATGTGCGTTATTTTGTCTAGGATACGCCTGAAAATATAAGACGTAACAAGCCGAGTTTTCGGTCTTACCCTACCCCTATGCACTAATCCGTTCCCGGATTTTGAACGAGTTGAGGAGTGGAGATCTATTCGAGGGAGCAGTTTCAAAACCATACCGACCAGACGTGAAATGGAATACAAGATATAATCCAGAGAGAAATAATCCAGGATTTTACAGATATTTTTTATTATTGATTTTTTACTGATATTACTGTCGTTTATAAATAATTGTTTCGTGTAACTTTAATTGCAGAATACAACAGGTTTTTATATCGTTCGTTCACGATTGGTGCTACGCGATCGTAGGGAAAATTTCAGTTGCAACTGCAGTTAAACTCGACGCGTAATCAATCTAATTTTAAAATTTAATGTATAGTACAAAACCTTAAGTATTATTTCCGTTTCTTTTATAAATTTTAATATCAGCCGCCAGAGTTATCGTTACAAGTTTTTACCTTTTTTTATATTAGTTTTTGTTATATTTTTTTTGTTACATTTGGTTATTTTTTATACAAAATTATACGTTTTTAAGTGGCGATGAAGTGTTTCCTTAATATATCGCTACAAAATGGCGCCCGAAGTAAAAGTAAGTAATTTTATTGATTCTGATTACTGAAATATCATTTTTTTTCTGTTTCTGTGAGGATGGTTGCTCATCCGAGCAAATTTTAATGTTTTATTTCTATATGTTTCAGGAGTTCAGAAATTTATTTCTCATTCTGTCAAACAAGATCGTTGCTATGGTTACCAGAGTTATGCTGTGATCTATGAAAAGGTACTCTGTGGCTGTGATTGACAACTTCTGTTAACCCTTCTATTGCTGATGGTGTTCGTTATTATAATGTGCTATGTTATGATGCAATATAAATGATAACTTTGTAGAACCTTAAAACATATAAAACGCTTTTATTTCTTCCCGTTAAATACATCTTTATCCTGGGTTTTATTCCACTCCTTAGTTAGAAGTAGTTAACATCCTGTAGTGTATGATTGGTGTGCGAATGATTTAGACTTCGTGGCTAAGGTAAGCGTTGATTTTGCACGGTTGTCTGCTAGATTCTATTTGATTTTTTTTGTGATTCTAGCCCACCTGTACCTACGCTGTTTGTTTTTTGGTGCAGATGGTTTACTAGTTTCTATTTGTTTCTCTTTGAATTCTTAGCCCAACCGTTCCTGTGATGTCACGTCGTTTTTACCATTCCTCTACCAGTCATATATTGCTGGTTACCTAACACTTTCGTGCTACGTGGAACCCCGTTTGTTGGTTTTGTCTTTACTATGGCAGTTGAGGGTTATTTTTTTTGTTGTTTCCTGACTGCCTTAGTTAGCTTTTGATTTTTTTTCAGCGTTGTGATTCGTTTAGTGTTAGTTTGTTAGGGACTGATGCTTTTATTTTGCCATTCAGTTTCCCATCAGACTGATCACTGCATTTCTAGCTTTTTCTAAGTACATTCATATTATCACATTTGCCTATTTAACTTTGTTTTGTCCTTTTTGCATCCTAACATAGCAGACGAAGGTTATTCCTATCTCTATATTAAAAACTTTTTAGATAAAATATTGATTTTAGAGAATTCGTCTTCGGACATTTTTTCAATTTACTAATTTCTTTCCAACTCTAAAAACCTTGGACTTATTGACTTAATTCCAACGGGATTATTGGTTTTAAACGTAATCCTCTCATATGGCACTATAATTACGTGAATATTCCTTTAAACAAAAAACCTCTTTTTCAAGTTACGTAATTATTTCATCATTTTTCTTAATACATTAAAATTTTCAAAGTTTCTACTTTAATTATTCCTAACTGATTCTAATACGAAAGACATATAAGATCGTTCGTACTTTGAGTCTGTTCCCTTTTTTAACCGACTTCAAAGAAGGAGGTTCTATTTTTTAATTTACGATTTCCTTAAACTAGTTAATACACCTGTCAATGTGAGCTTCATCATCGTCATCAGAGTATGGTGTAATTCTTTCTTTCATTTTGAAATCCAGGTCTATTGAGAACTCAGCAGTTTTTCCCTGCAGTAGTTCTATTCTCTATGTATGGTATCATGATAGGGAAGGCCTTATGCGTTCTACCCGTGCATATGGTCAGACTCTAAGCGTCTATGTAGCTGAAAGTCGGGCTCAAACACGCGTAGAATAATTCTTCCCTTATCAAGTTTTTTTTTTGCCTGCACTAGTTTTATTCTCTATATATGATAGGGAAGGTCTTATGCGTTCTACCCGTGCATATGGTCAGACTCTAAGCGTCTATGTAGCTGAAAGTCGGGCTCAAACACGCGTAGAATCATCCCTCCCCTTTCAAGTTTTATGAGAATATTGCATCTCTTATATTATTTTAGCAACGGGTTTCATACCAAACTTCCTGATGTTTGGTAGAGAATTTCTCATGGTTCCTACTCGTACTAATAGTCAGACTCAAGGCGTAAATTTAGCTGAAAGTCGGACTCGGTACGCGTCGAACTTATCATCCCTAACAGAAGTTTATGCAAAAGTCGCTGACAATCTTTCTATGGCTTTCCTCCATAATTTGCGAGCTTATAATTCGCATCGTTCAGCCGTCACGTTGAATGTTGGTGACATTGTATGGACAAAGAATTTTTCCAGATCTTCTGGTGATGATTATTTTTCCAAGAAGTTAGCTCCTATAGCAAAAATATTAATTGCGACATCTAGTTGTGCCTAATTGAAACAATTTGTTGAAAACTTTTTCTTAACTATCAATGCTTATAGTTCTGGCTTTCGCCCACAGATGTCGTTATGACTGTCAATGACATAATGACAGCTTTTAGTGTTGGGAAACGGATGATTAACACGTATCGATAATTTAGTTTAGGGACGAGACATAGTCGACATACTCTTATCTATTGATCACAATGATATAAGGTTTTAATTTTAATTTTTTTATCCTTTCTGTTCATCATTACAATTATTGATTACCTGTTTTTCTTTGTCGATAAAGCAAGCATTAGCTTCTTATTTCACCGAGTTCTTTCTTTGACTAACAGTCCTTCGTTTGGCTTTAGTTCTCTATTAGATATAATGTTCCTTTTTTACTTATGTCTTTTGTTTGACTTTAGTCGTTTCTTTCACCGACTTAGTCGTTAATTTAATTTTTGTCGTTACTTTTGCCTTTGAATTTTTATTTCATTGGGATCCTTTCTTTACTTAGGTCTTTAGCTTTTAAGTTAGGCTAGTCTTATTAGTTTTCTTACTTTCTTTCTAGATTTATTCGACACGTCGGGAGTTAACGTTAACGTTTAAATTAAAGTCCCGTTTTTGTTTTTATTCAGTTTCTGCTGCACTTCGATTTTGTTTATTTAGGTTTAATTTCGATTATCTTATTTACTTGTTGTTTATGTTAGGTTAGATTAATTCTTACAGGGTTTTTTCTTTTTTTTTTCTTGGAAAGGGGGTACTGCAGTATTACTAATTACTGCATATTATGTTTTCAACATTCAATCCTTCTTTAAGATTTTAGACAACCTTTTTTGGTCATTTTTATGATTAAAAAAATCAAACTTTTGAATTTTGAACTGATGCTGTCAAGTGAAATTTTCTCTTGAAGTTTGGCAGAGGTTTTTTGGTGTTCATTGCTGAAGGTTGCAATTATTTTTTTCTTTACTTATAATCGTAAAGTTATTATGAAAAATACGTCCTTAATCATCTAAATTGGATTTATGTGAAGTCTTCGACATATAGTTATATGTTGATCTTTTGATCTTATCAGGTATGTGTATTTCTACTCGTTACCTATTTTTTTGGTAAAAGTGGTTCAGCTTGTTACAGCATTCTTAATGTGCGTTATTTTGTCTAGGATACGCCTGAAAATATAAGACGTAACAAGCCGAGTTTTCGGTCTTACCCTACCCCTATGCACTAATCCGTTCCCGGATTTTGAACGAGTTGAGGAGTGGAGATCTATTCGAGGGAGCAGTTTCAAAACCATACCGACCAGACGTGAAATGGAATACAAGATATAATCCAGAGAGAAATAATCCAGGATTTTACAGATATTTTTTATTATTGATTTTTTACTGATATTACTGTCGTTTATAAATAATTGTTTCGTGTAACTTTAATTGCAGAATACAACAGGTTTTTATATCGTTCGTTCACGATTGGTGCTACGCGATCGTAGGGAAAATTTCAGTTGCAACTGCAGTTAAACTCGACGCGTAATCAATCTAATTTTAAAATTTAATGTATAGTACAAAACCTTAAGTATTATTTCCGTTTCTTTTATAAATTTTAATATCAGCCGCCAGAGTTATCGTTACAAGTTTTTACCTTTTTTTATATTAGTTTTTGTTATATTTTTTTTGTTACATTTGGTTATTTTTTATACAAAATTATACGTTTTTAAGTGGCGATGAAGTGTTTCCTTAATATATCGCTACACTAGGTACAACTAAAATTTCATTACAGGTGCAAGTAATAATCGTTCGGAATTGCAATGAAAGGTAGCGACCCGCCATCTTACATTTCAATTAAATTGGAACAGTGAAATTTAAAGTTAAACTGATATAAAAAAATGGTTGCCTGTAAAGTCGGTTTTACGGGCGAAGATTTTACGTGACAACGTCTTTTTCTCGGTTGAGTGGGAGAGAGACGCAAGGCATTCGGCGGGCCTCTCTCTCGTTCGGTGACTCATCGTAACGTTACCGAGCGTTACACTTTTTCATAAGTGACTCCCAGCCGCAACCTAATTTAAGACGTTGTCACGTCAAAATAATCTAGACGCGACACGAAAAACTAGAACAGGCAGTTGTATTTACATTTCATTCATTGCTTTATCGTTCGGCTGCAAGCGTACGCTAATTCACTAACAATTACACTCACATAACGTTTATTCACGTAAAACACAACATAATAATAAACATTGCAATGAAATGGCGTAAGACACATCTTGGAAACCCGCCAACTAAAACTTCAATGCACTTGCTCTCCAATTTATGATGATATTTACTACTTTCACATTTCCACCGAATTCTACCAATGTTCTACGGTGAGGGAGGCCAGGATAAGCTGGTCCTTAATTGCTCTAAATGCGATTGGTATATTTTCTGTTGGCGAATTCATTTATGTTGCAACTTTGTATCTACTGGAGAATCTATAAATCAAGCTTGTTATTGATGATGCTTTCAGCTGTGCCATGGTACAGTCAACAGCAAAAGTAGATGATCAAAATCAGAAATTCAATACTAATGAACGGAGTTCGGGTCAGAACTGTGTGGCGTCGAAGTGATTCAGAAGTATTCTACGTAGCAAGTATTCTAAGTAGTAGTACTTCGACGCCACACAGTTCTGACGCGAACTCCGTTCATTAGTATTAAATTTCTGATTTTGATCATCTACTTTTGCTGTTGACTGTACAGACACCAGCACATCAACCTACCCGAAACTGTAAAATTTTCCCAATAAACTTTGAACCTTATGCTTTAGCGATAAAGTTGAAAATCTATTAAAGAAATTTGACTGATTTTAGTAGCTTGATGTGCTGGCGTCTGTACCTTAGTAACGAGGCATATTGACGAAATATCTAAAGATAAGCTTTAAAATATTTCGTATTTGAAATAGTGGAGTGGACTTTATTTATTTTTAGTAAGGTTCAATGTCCAATGGCTAGCAATAGCAATGTGAGTATTAAATGCTGGAAATAAATTAAAAATGTGTGTAAAAGTCAAATGCTGTGACAGAATGAAGAATTTCAGGATAAATGTAGTCAGTTTTTGAATCATGCTGCAAGATATCTAGATACTAATATCTAATTTAAAAATTAAAATTTGTGACTGAGTATGTAGGACATAATATTCGGAACTACTGATCCGATTCTGAAAATTCTTCCACTAATGGGAAGCTACAGTATTGCCGAGTGTCGTAAATATATGTACAAGAAAGTTTACGTGGTCGAAGCTGCGGGCAAAAAGTCGTTGGAAATACAACATTATTTTTAGTTTAGGCAAACCCCAAAATACGTGTCTAGTATTTGTATGTAAAGATTCTACTCGTATGTTCAAAATTTCAAAACTGTGTCATGAAAAATCACAAAGTTATAAGCTTGTTAAGTTACCTGTTTGTCCGTACAAAAACACGCTCACCCGCGCCGCGCCGCGGCGCCGTCTTGCGCTCATTGATATTGTGTAGTACCTAGGTACCTAACCGTTCGGCGTGGAGATTGGATAACCTACTTAGTGTCGCTCAGGGTCAGACTTTTAACCTTTTTAAAATATTTTTGGGACAAAATATACCATGAGGTAAAAATTATTGGAATCGATTCAGTTACTTATTCTGAACAAACTAGGTATATTCAGGTTTCGCATATACTAAAAATAACGTTGTATAGGCAACAATCTTCATAGCCTACTTTTTAAAGCCATAAAAATCGACAACAACTTCGCAACACAATGCTATAAAAAAGATACACCCATAGTTACCATAAATAATAACGATGTTACTATTACTATTGTTTATAATAGTACTAGAGACCCGCCCCCGCTTCGCATGGTTTATGACTTGACCAAACATCGTTTTTTTTTAATTACTTAAATATACTGCCTTTTCCCAACTATATCTGGGTCGCCTTCCAGTCTAACCGGATGCAGCTGAATACCAGTATTTTGTATGGAGCGACTGCCTGTCAGACGTCCACAACCCAATTACTGGATTTTTCAATCATCTGATAACTTTATTCGAGGAATAATTTTGAAATTTTGACAGTTATTTCATACAAAAACTGTCAAACGTCAATTTTATTCCTCGAATATAAAAGTTTTCTGGCTATGGAAAAATCAGCCCTCAATCAACAACGGACTTTAATAAATTATAGAAAGCTGATATGGTATGATATGATGGTAACGAATAGTCGTGTCTATCGCGTGACCTTTACGACAATATAATATAGGTTTTATGGTTATAACTGTGCCGGATTTATTACCGTCCCTGGCATTATCGACCTCATCTTTATATTCTCTAAACGGTCTTATATGGTTTACCATTTAGAAGCAAACTATATAATTTGTCATTACTATTGTCAGCTTCATCTTAAATGCAAACCTTTCCATTATAGCCCTAGGGTAAGTCATTATAGCCCTGGCTTGAAGGTTAATTGCGTACACACTAACAGTAGCAAGGGGTTTCATTTTGACAGTTCAACAATAGTCATTGCGTTATTTACGTTAGTTCATTTTCAATATATTAATTTAGATTTCTACCATTAACACTTTTCCATAAGAGATTGGTGGTTGGTGGTAGAAATCTAACTTAGAAAGATATATTAATGATTCTAATGGTTATAATTCTTTAAATATATACCTGTTATTGTCGCGAATCATATTTTGATCAAGACAATCTGACACTGACCTGCAAATTGCAAAAAACGTAAGAAAATTTGAATTTCGCGGTCTACCGCTATCCATTCACCTTTTTTATCAGTCAAACAACCCGTTAGCAGGACAACTCGATTGGTTATCGATCGAAACTCGTTACCTAACGAACAGGGCAATGTTAACACAATCTAGCCTAGATATTCACCTATTTGCATACAAAACTCATTAAGGGGCTGTCACCCGAAATTGAGTTCCGATGTTTCGGTATTTTTAGCCACGCCCACTATTTCTCCGATATCCTAGCGCCATTCTTAAAGGGCGGTGATACAGTGAACTACCGAGTCAGGCACGGTGACGCGGTTAATAATAATTAACAATGAACCAATAGATGGCGCTCTAGTATATTATTATTCATCTCATGGAAGTAGTAAAGTAAGTAATTTTTATAATGTAATATTGACGAAACAGGTACACGAACAGAAATAATGAAACTCTAAACAAATAGTTCCTTATAGGCTATTTTGTACAACGCATAGCGTAAATTCATCGCTTTTAACAAGGCTTGGTTGGTCTAATGGTTTTTGCATAGATTCTGAATAGCGGGTTATCGAGTTCGAAACCAAGTTGAGTCATAACAGGGAATTTGTATTGGTTTTTTTAGTTTTAGGATATTATCATTGTTTTTTTAATTTATTTTGTATATATTTAGAATATTTTCATTGTTTTTTTTTTATTTATTTTGTATATTTTTAGAATACATATTTATTAATGTTCTTTACAATAAAAAGACACGTTTGGCGAACAGTTCAGAAACAGATCTGGGACACCTGCGCAAAAGACATTTCCGCGAATGGACTTTTGCGCGAATAGACTTTTGCGCAAATGGACTTTTGCGCAAATGGACTTTTGCGCGAATGGTCGTTTGCGCGAAATACTCTTGCGCGAAAGACATTTGCGCGAAGGACACTTGCGCGAATCCACTTGCGCGAAAGACACTTTCACGAATCCGCTTGCGCGAAAGACACTTGCACGAATCCGCTTGCGCGACGAGACAGTTATGCGACAAAGTTGAGGAAATGAGATTTTTACATAACATCACGCGTGTATTCTTTCAAAGGGTTGGGCAGGAGTGTATATAGTATATAGTACACCCACAATTCACCAATGCTTCATCATAGATATCGTTTATGGTTTTCGAAAGTTTTAAAGCCGATAGAAAGGTCGAAATGAAAATCCAAGATGGCGGCTGAAAAGATTCTCAAATTCTCAATTTCTACGGTCGGATACGGTCGGTCGGAACGATTGATGAGAAACTGATGGTGGTGGAGATCCACCACCATCAGTTTCTCATCAACCGTTCGGCGCGGAGATTAGATAACCTACTTAGTGTCGCTTGGTGTCCAACTTTTAACCTTTTTAGGGTTCTGTACCCAAAGGGTAAAAACGGAACCCTATTACTAAGACTTCGCTGTCCGTCCGTCCGTCCGTCTGTCTGTCACCAGGCTGTATCTCAAGAACCGCGGTAGCTAGACAGTTGAAATTTTCACAGATGATGTATTTCTGTTGCCGCTATAACAACAAATACTAAAAACAAAATAAAATTAATATTTAAGGGGGGCTTCCATACAAAAAAAAATTTTTTTTTCGGCGTTTTTGCCGTCTGTCTGTCGCCAGGCTGTATCTCAAGAACCGCGGTAGCTAGACAGTTGAAATTTTCACAGATGATGTATTTCTGTTGCCGCTATAACAACAAATACTAAAAACAAAATAAAACAAATATTTAAGGGGGGCTCCCATACAAAAAAACGCAAAAAAACGTGTTTTTTTCGGCGTTTTTGCCGTCTTTCTGTCGCCAGGCTGTATCTCAAGAACCGCGGTAGCTAGACAGTTGAAATTTTCACAGATGATGTATTTCTGTTGCCGCTATAGCAACAAATACTAAAAACAAAATAAAACAAATATTTAAGGGGGGCTCCCATACAAAAAAACGCAAAAAAACGTGTTTTTTTCGGCGTTTTTGCCGTCTTTCAGTCGCCAGGCTGTATCTCAAGAACCGCGGTAGCTAGACAGTTGAAATTTTCACAGATGATGTATTTCTGTTGCCGCTTTAACAACAAATACTAAAAACAAAATAAAATTAATATTTAAGGGGGACTCCCATACAAAAAAACGTAATTTTTTCGGCGTTTTTGCCGTCTGTCTGTCGCCAGGCTGTATCTCAAGAACCGCGGTAGCTAGACAGTTGAAATTTTCACAGATGATGTATTTCTGTTGCCGCTATAACAACAAATACTAAAAACAAAATAAAATAAATATTTATGGGGGGCTCCCATACAACAAACGTGTTTTTTTCGGCGTTTTTGCCTTGTGGTAGCACAGTTGGTGATACTTTATTTACATTACAATCTAGCCTATTAGCTAATAAGTAATATAAATACCTATAACTTAAACTGATAAGTAACTATAAAATCCCACTAAAAACATTTTCATGTAAAATGTTGCCAAGACGAGACCACATATGGCTCGCACTGTCAAAAGTTATCAGATCTCATGTAGAGCCAAGACTGACAAGACTTCTGACTCTACACGCCCTAACTTCACAAACTCTACACCTTAGTCAAAATATGTGGCTTGGCCGTTTCGTTACTACGAGAACTATTGTATAACATAAAAGTAATGAACAGTGAATAAATTTTTCACCTTACGCCCATGTGATGGTAGCGAAACGCTTAACCACTGCGCCAACCGTGCCGACAATGGAAGTTTTTAGACGGATTACGTCAGCAGAAAAGCCTAACGGAGCTAAAAATTTATCAAATTTTGTCAAGTGGCTCAAAACACAAATAGCCGTCCAAGATATGGGCAAGCTTCAATAAAATTAAAAGACTTGGTTGAGTCTATCAGGGAAAGACACCTATGATGAAAAATTTGAAATTTTTCACGTCCGCCATCTTGGATTTTTATTTTGACCCCACTATCGACTTCAGCGCCCTCGAAAACTACGAAAACGACACCGATCACGAAAAATTTGAACATTTTCGCGTCCGCCATCTTGAATTTTCATTTTGACATTACTATCGGCTTCAGCACCCTCGAAAACCATGAAAACGACACCCATGATGAAAAATTTGAAACTTTTCACGTCCGCCATCTTGGATTTTCAATTTGACCTCATTATCGGCTTCAGCACCTTCGAAAACCATGAAAACGACACCCATGATGACAAATTTGAAAAATCTTTTCAGCCGCCATCTTGGATTTTAATTTCGACTTTTCTATCGGCTTTACAACTTTCGAAAATCATAAACGATATCCATGATGAAGCATTGGTGAATTGTGGGTGTACTATACACTCCTGCCCAACCCTTTGAAAGAATACATGCGTGATGTTATGGAGAAATCTCATTTTCCTCAACTTTGTCGCGCAACTGTCTCGTCGCGCAAGCGGATTCGCGCGTCTGCTTCGCTTCTGAACTGTTCGCCAAACGTCTCTTTTTACTGTAAAGAACTTTAATAATTATTCTAAAAATATACAAAATAAATAAAAAAAAAAAACTATAAAAATATCCTAAGACTAAAAAAAAACAATGATAATATCATAAAACTAAAAAACCAATACGAATTCCCTGATAAGACTCAACTTGGTTTCGAACCCGATAACTCGCTATTCAGAATCTATGCAAAAACCATTCGACCAAGCGAGCCTTGTTATAAGCGATGAATTTACGCAATGCGTTGTACAAAATAGCCTAGTAACTATTTGTTTAGAGTTTCATTTTTTCTGTTCGTGTACCTGTTTTGTCAATATAAAAATTACTTATATTACTACTTCCATGGGACGTATTGGTTTGTTAGTATAGAAGTGATTTTTTGCTAGCCTTCGACATTTTTGTTTGATGATAATATGAAATGAACGGATTGCGAGGCAAAGCGACATACGTCCGTCTAGCAGCGCGCCTAAGCGATCACTGTCGGATTGCGTACATAAGAAAGAGAAGCGCGATTTCGCGACGCTCGTACATTTTTACAAACCACCAAATAATTAATTACTTAAAAATAAGTTGAGTTGTCAAAAATATTAGACAACCAAGTTTTGTATTTTGATATGATACGTTATTGTTATAAATTTTACCAACGTACGTTGGTAAATAATTCAGATTTTTTTGTTGGAAGATCAGTTTAGGAGGTTAGTTTACCATTTTTTTGTATCGAGAAAACTTTTCAAAAACGTGTTTTGAAAACAACGAAGTTTTAGGAAATATGTTCAAGATTAACATATATTTTTTCCGCTGTCTCAAACTGTATAGATTTGGCTAAAAAATTGTTGGAGACAAGCCTATTTGGGTCTATTCAGCGCCTGGGGCTGTCACCCGAAATTGAGTTCCGATGTTTCGGTATTTTTAGCCACGCCCACTATTTCTCCGATATCCTAGCGCCATTCTTAAAGGGCGGTGATACAGTGAACTACCGAGTCAGGCACGGTGACGCGGTTAATAATAATTAACAATGAACCAATAGATGGCGCTCTAGTATATTATTATTCATCTCATGGAAGTAGTAAAGTAAGTAATTTTTATAATGTAATATTGACGAAACAGGTACACGAACAGAAATAATGAAACTCTAAACAAATAGTTCCTTATAGGCTATTTTGTACAACGCATAGCGTAAATTCATCGCTTTTAACAAGGCTTGGTTGGTCTAATGGTTTTTGCATAGATTCTGAATAGCGGGTTATCGAGTTCGAAACCAAGTTGAGTCATAACAGGGAATTTGTATTGGTTTTTTTAGTTTTAGGATATTATCATTGTTTTTTTAATTTATTTTGTATATATTTAGAATATTTTCATTGTTTTTTTTTTATTTATTTTGTATATTTTTAGAATACATATTTATTAATGTTCTTTACAATAAAAAGACACGTTTGGCGAACAGTTCAGAAACAGATCTGGGACACCTGCGCAAAAGACATTTCCGCGAATGGACTTTTGCGCGAATAGACTTTTGCGCAAATGGACTTTTGCGCAAATGGACTTTTGCGCGAATGGTCGTTTGCGCGAAATACTCTTGCGCGAAAGACATTTGCGCGAAGGACACTTGCGCGAATCCACTTGCGCGAAAGACACTTTCACGAATCCGCTTGCGCGAAAGACACTTGCACGAATCCGCTTGCGCGACGAGACAGTTATGCGACAAAGTTGAGGAAATGAGATTTTTACATAACATCACGCGTGTATTCTTTCAAAGGGTTGGGCAGGAGTGTATATAGTATATAGTACACCCACAATTCACCAATGCTTCATCATAGATATCGTTTATGGTTTTCGAAAGTTTTAAAGCCGATAGAAAGGTCGAAATGAAAATCCAAGATGGCGGCTGAAAAGATTCTCAAATTCTCAAATTCTCAATTTCTACGGTCGGAACGATTGATGAGAAACTGATGGTGGTGGAGATCCACCACCATCAGTTTCTCATCAACCGTTCGGCGCGGAGATTAGATAACCTACTTAGTGTCGCTTGGTGTCCAACTTTTAACCTTTTTAGGGTTCTGTACCCAAAGGGTAAAAACGGAACCCTATTACTAAGACTTCGCTGTCCGTCCGTCCGTCCGTCTGTCTGTCACCAGGCTGTATCTCAAGAACCGCGGTAGCTAGACAGTTGAAATTTTCACAGATGATGTATTTCTGTTGCCGCTATAACAACAAATACTAAAAACAAAATAAAATTAATATTTAAGGGGGGCTTCCATACAAAAAAAAATTTTTTTTTCGGCGTTTTTGCCGTCTGTCTGTCGCCAGGCTGTATCTCAAGAACCGCGGTAGCTAGACAGTTGAAATTTTCACAGATGATGTATTTCTGTTGCCGCTATAACAACAAATACTAAAAACAAAATAAAACAAATATTTAAGGGGGGCTCCCATACAAAAAAACGCAAAAAAACGTGTTTTTTTCGGCGTTTTTGCCGTCTTTCTGTCGCCAGGCTGTATCTCAAGAACCGCGGTAGCTAGACAGTTGAAATTTTCACAGATGATGTATTTCTGTTGCCGCTATAGCAACAAATACTAAAAACAAAATAAAACAAATATTTAAGGGGGGCTCCCATACAAAAAAACGCAAAAAAACGTGTTTTTTTCGGCGTTTTTGCCGTCTTTCAGTCGCCAGGCTGTATCTCAAGAACCGCGGTAGCTAGACAGTTGAAATTTTCACAGATGATGTATTTCTGTTGCCGCTTTAACAACAAATACTAAAAACAAAATAAAATTAATATTTAAGGGGGACTCCCATACAAAAAAACGTAATTTTTTCGGCGTTTTTGCCGTCTGTCTGTCGCCAGGCTGTATCTCAAGAACCGCGGTAGCTAGACAGTTGAAATTTTCACAGATGATGTATTTCTGTTGCCGCTATAACAACAAATACTAAAAACAAAATAAAATAAATATTTATGGGGGGCTCCCATACAACAAACGTGTTTTTTTCGGCGTTTTTGCCTTGTGGTAGCACAGTTGGTGATACTTTATTTACATTACAATCTAGCCTATTAGCTAATAAGTAATATAAATACCTATAACTTAAACTGATAAGTAACTATAAAATCCCACTAAAAACATTTTCATGTAAAATGTTGCCAAGACGAGACCACATATGGCTCGCACTGTCAAAAGTTATCAGATCTCATGTAGAGCCAAGACTGACAAGACTTCTGACTCTACACGCCCTAACTTCACAAACTCTACACCTTAGTCAAAATATGTGGCTTGGCCGTTTCGTTACTACGAGAACTATTGTATAACATAAAAGTAATGAACAGTGAATAAATTTTTCACCTTACGCCCATGTGATGGTAGCGAAACGCTTAACCACTGCGCCAACCGTGCCGACAATGGAAGTTTTTAGACGGATTACGTCAGCAGAAAAGCCTAACGGAGCTAAAAATTTATCAAATTTTGTCAAGTGGCTCAAAACACAAATAGCCGTCCAAGATATGGGCAAGCTTCAATAAAATTAAAAGACTTGGTTGAGTCTATCAGGGAAAGACACCTATGATGAAAAATTTGAAATTTTTCACGTCCGCCATCTTGGATTTTTATTTTGACCCCACTATCGACTTCAGCGCCCTCGAAAACTACGAAAACGACACCGATCACGAAAAATTTGAACATTTTCGCGTCCGCCATCTTGAATTTTCATTTTGACATTACTATCGGCTTCAGCACCCTCGAAAACCATGAAAACGACACCCATGATGAAAAATTTGAAACTTTTCACGTCCGCCATCTTGGATTTTCAATTTGACCTCATTATCGGCTTCAGCACCTTCGAAAACCATGAAAACGACACCCATGATGACAAATTTGAAAAATCTTTTCAGCCGCCATCTTGGATTTTAATTTCGACTTTTCTATCGGCTTTACAACTTTCGAAAATCATAAACGATATCCATGATGAAGCATTGGTGAATTGTGGGTGTACTATACAGCGTGTTACGGAAAGGGTATATCCATACAAACGGGTTGAAGAGTGTATCTGGTCCAGAATCTATGTGCAAAGTTTCAGCTCAAAAGCAATAACTTTGAAAATGCATAATATTTTATTTATTTCGATAGTTTATTAAATTGAAATCATAACAAATGTGTCACCGCACTACGAGGGTCATTAACATTATCCATTACGTGTCTGTGCGCCTAGCACACACGCACATCACGGCGGCGCCGCGGCGATCGGGAAATCCCCGATCTGCGAATCGTAAAAGAGCACCGCGCGCGGCGCGGCCCCTTTCTTTGCCTACGATGTTACGGGAAACGTAATAATTATGTAAAAAATTAAGAATAAGTTGATAAATGAAATTTTTTAAAGTAACTTACATTTTAAAGGTGAGGTTCAATGTGCTGGCCTTGGCGTTGTACGCACAAAGCCGCACGCTCGTTCAGATTTCGCTGAACATTGCGGAGCATATCCGGCGTTACACTCCTGAAGGCGTTTTTAATTCGCACTTCCATTTCGAGCACGGTATCACACTCCACTGCGTACACATCATCATCTCATAGTATTCGCTATTACTGCGTGACGACATTTTCACGAAAATTTCTACAACGATCACTGATCTGCTAATCACAACTTCGCACCGATACAGACAGAGAGCGACTAAAAAGCACACGAAAAAAGTCGGATATCCTATTATCCTAGTACTAAGGGTAACTGACCCAATTATTGCTTTCGAATTTTTTTTTCTTTCATAATAAATTGACCGACTTACGACACGAAACACGTCATAAGAAGCATCTTTCATGCGTTAATACACGAAAATGATAAATCCATTTGAAAATTAACCTTAATTAAATGAACAATACAAACATTGTAATTATTGTTCCCTAAAAGTTTATTTTGAAATGAACAAGTAAGTTTTAGTTGCTAAACTTTGCTTACATGGATATTGGGGATAATCAGGAAATAAACAAAAGTTTTGAACATAAAACATAATTAAGCAAAAACTGCTTTAAATCAAAATGAAAAAATAATTTCATAAAAAGCAGAAAACTGCCTCATTGACCCTAAACATCACTGTGTGGGTAACCTTTGTTATCCTACATGATTGTAAAAGTACAGAAATTAGGGTTCAGTATTATTACTGTGAAAATTTCCGTTACTCATGAAGTGAATAACTTCTCTTGCATATGATGGAGACATTCGCTGATTACGGAAAATTTAAACACTTCCCGTTCAAACACGGCGCACGCGCCTGTCATCGACGATCGGACAACTGTAAACAAAGTGACGTGTTTGGATACATTTAATAATTCAATTGTTTTTGATATTATTAGCGGTATGCGATGTCAGCGGTTGTTAAGAAGTAACTACAGCCATAACACCTACATATTCAATTTAAAAATTTACTAAAAATAAAATTAAGTGCTGAACCCTCTGGCATTATTTGTACCAGGACACACATAAGTTACGTAAGAAAGTTTTCTAGGGTTCATTTTCAACTTTATCGAATATTTTTTTTTTGTATTGAGTGGTTTTGTAGTTTCCTATTATTGCAGTTTTAACACACTTTTGACAGCCATTTATCTCAGTTAGTTACAATGTCAAAAAAACAAAAAAGGATGATTATGCTAAACTTAAAGGAGATTTGCAGGAAAATTGTTATTATTGCTGACATAGAAAATTTATTGAACTTAGTTGGATAACTGATGATGACTGCATGTAGTCATTTAATTCATAGAAAATTTGGGCTACAGCTTTTAGGAGTGTTTTAGTTGATATTTAAAAGATTTTATGAAAGAAAAAAAAATACTCATACTGTATTAATAATTACGTAGATACATACTAGGCAGCACGTTTTTTTTACTAAAAAACAAGTAACTCATTTGTGTTCAAATGTGTAATATTTTGTGGAATAAAACTAACATGCGGAACCCCTTTTAGCAAATAGTACCGAGAGAAACAAATCTTTTACCGAGTTGTTCTTTTGTGTGTAGTTTATTGACACCGATCAGCTGACTTGGTCTAGTGATGTGTAGAATTCAATTGGAAGGATTTTTATCTTTAGTTAAATGTTTTTTAACTTTCTAATTATGTAGGTATAGGTATTAAAAAATGTTGCCATGTAGTTCATTATCACCAAAAGAATCAGTGTGTTTGATATGTCCATACCCTTTACGTAACACACTGTACACTCCTGCCCAACCCTTTGAAAGAATACATGCGTGATGTTATGGAGAAATCTCATTTTCCTCAACTTTGTCGCGCAACTGTCTCGTCGCGCAAGCGGATTCGCGCGTCTGCTTCGCTTCTGAACTGTTCGCCAAACGTCTCTTTTTACTGTAAAGAACTTTAATAATTATTCTAAAAATATACAAAATAAATAAAAAAAAAAAACTATAAAAATATCCTAAGACTAAAAAAAAAACAATGATAATATCATAAAACTAAAAAACCAATACGAATTCCCTGATAAGACTCAACTTGGTTTCGAACCCGATAACTCGCTATTCAGAATCTATGCAAAAACCATTCGACCAAGCGAGCCTTGTTATAAGCGATGAATTTACGCAATGCGTTGTACAAAATAGCCTAGTAACTATTTGTTTAGAGTTTCATTTTTTCTGTTCGTGTACCTGTTTTGTCAATATAAAAATTACTTATATTACTACTTCCATGGGACGTATTGGTTTGTTAGTATAGAAGTGATTTTTTGCTAGCCTTCGACATTTTTGTTTGATGATAATATGAAATGAACGGATTGCGAGGCAAAGCGACATACGTCCGTCTAGCAGCGCGCCTAAGCGATCACTGTCGGATTGCGTACATAAGAAAGAGAAGCGCGATTTCGCGACGCTCGTACATTTTTACAAACCACCAAATAATTAATTACTTAAAAATAAGTTGAGTTGTCAAAAATATTAGACAACCAAGTTTTGTATTTTGATATGATACGTTATTGTTATAAATTTTACCAACGTACGTTGGTAAATAATTCAGATTTTTTTGTTGGAAGATCAGTTTAGGAGGTTAGTTTACCATTTTTTTGTATCGAGAAAACTTTTCAAAAACGTGTTTTGAAAACAACGAAGTTTTAGGAAATATGTTCAAGATTAACATATATTTTTTCCGCTGTCTCAAACTGTATAGATTTGGCTAAAAAATTGTTGGAGACAAGCCTATTTGGGTCTATTCAGCGCCTTAAATATCGCCATACGGCCTAATCGTGCATTCACTTTTGGTATTACGTAAGTTTCGATTTATTTCTATCGATTCTCAATCGATTGTGTGAGCGAATGATCGATTATTTTTTTATCGTTAATGATATGTTTAGTTGTGGTATTTAGATAGTGAGAGTGGTTATCGTCATCAATATCTTCTTGGTACGCACGACAACATATCAAGCCTATGCATTTCCAGTTTAAGCTGACCTGGCATTGTATAGGCTTTCCGTACAAAGAGAAGTCAGCTTATCCTGGATATGATTAGCTTGATATATCGTGTGAAGGTTGTTTGCAAAAGTCAACCTTATTACTTATATTATAAATTCGAAAGTAACTCTGTCTGTCCTTTTCACGCCTAAACCACTGAACGGATTTCGATAAAAATTGGCAGAGAGATAGATTGCATCCCAGGAAAGGACATAGGATAGTTTTTATCGACATACCTTGCGGGCGAAGCCGCGGGCGGTAGCTAGTCTTCTATATATAAAAGCCAATCATTTGCTATCCCCTATTAAAACAAACAGACACACTGACGCACATTCTAAACAAACAAATCCCGTTGCAATAAAAGATAACAGAGTATCTGCCATTGATTTACAATTCGCTCACACGTACCATTTGCATGCCAACCTTGGCATTGCCACTGATTGTGCTTGAACTAGAGCCGCTGCCAAAACTGTACATTAGAACTTGCGAATCGGAACAGGTCAGCTGTACAGTATACAGTTACCTAGTTATACTTTGTAACAATCAATTTGTTCAGGCGTTCGCTCTAGTTTATCGATTGCTTAGTCCATTGTTGGGATGAAAAGTGATCGGAGTGAAATTGTTTCTTAGGGTTCCGTACCCAAAGGGTAAAAACGGGACCCTATTACTAAGACTCCACTGTCCGTCTGTCACTAAGCTGTATCTCATGAACCGTGATAGCTAGACAGTTGAAAATTTCACAGATGATGTATTTCTGTTGCCGCTATAACAACAAATACTAAAAACATAATAACATAAATATTTAAGGAGGGCTCCCATACAACAAACGTGTTTTTTTCGGCTTTTTGCCTAGTGGTACGGAACCCTTCGTGTGCGAGACCGACTCGCACTTGGCCAGTTTTTTAAAGTAGGTTAGTTTCTTTTAACTAGACGATATTATCTGTAGTCTTCTTTCTGTTAGCGTTTTGTTCTATTGTCGTCATCGTCATCATCTATGTTGGGGTTGGCTTCCAGTCTAACCAGATGCACCTGAATACCAGTATTTTACATGGAGCGACTGCCTATCTGACCTCCACAACCCCGTGGGGTAATATGATACCTACCAGTGTCAGACTTTGTTGTCAGACTTTCGGGCTTCTGACGACTCGTAAGGACTGTCAAAGATCCACGAATGACAGCGCACGGAGGACGTCTTGGTATGTTTTCTTTGGTCTATTACTTACCATTTTTGAGCTATTTATCTAATTTTAGTTTCCTTCAATCAAAACTTTGTGTAACAAAACCTGCAGATTTATCCTGAATAAATCTTTGAAATATGATTTTTCAGTTATTTTTTTTTTGTCTGTGCTAAAATACCAATCAATCCAATCCAAATCCAATCCCATTTCTCTGATTATACCTATTCGCCATATTATTATTCATAATGCTATCCTTTTATGATTCTGCCAAAGTGGCCTTTTTAGGCCCCCTGATCTATTCTGTAAAAATCTCGAATGTAATGAAAATTGTGTGTACCATGCAAGGTGGAATGGAATGAAACTACCTTGCATGCTACACACATATAAACATTACATTACATTAGCTACGATACAAGTAATGGTGTTGACGTCTTCTCTATCGTGTCACATGGGAATTATACCTAAAACTAGATCATTTTTTGTCCATTCGATTATTATATAATATTAATTGTCAATTTTTGTGCCCAGCCTACCAATTACAATTGAAGGTCGACTATTAATTTCGCAAATTGCTGGCTAACATTATTTCGCATATTATTATTGGATAACTTTCTAATAATCGTTGTTAGGCTATACATAATGTTTTAATGTTAGCTTTAGATAATGCTTATGTAACATCCTTGTATAGGCATTTATTTGTCACTTAGCCAATAGCTTATGTACATAATTTAGCAAAAACTCGCCTTTAATGCACGTGGACAACCTCGTTCATTATGAGCTCAAATTCGGGCAGCTACCAATGTGACTTGTTCAATTTATAATATATGCACTTTCTGACTTTATCTTGGCCATGACTAACTTCGGTAAAGGAAAAACACCATGAGGAAATCTAGACTTATAGGTAAGTAGTTATGGGGCCGGTGGAGCATGCGCAGTTCATACAAACATAATACCAAAATAATTTGTAAATCAAACAAATCCTTAATGTAGTGTGTATTTATTCCGATTGGATTACAGAATATCTAGGTTTCCAAATATATATTTTGAATGAACACTGCTTTAAAGACGAGTTATGAGAAAAATAAGTTTTCTATAGAAAATTTAAATTCCTCTTACCTCGTCTTCATATTAGAGACCTTTTTATTAGAGCAGTGGTGGCCCAGTGTTCACGGACAAGACTTAGGTACGTCGTACTTAGGTCGTAGGTTCGAACCCAGACAAGCGCTTTACTTTGTGTAAATAATTTCATCACCACTGCTCTCAAAACGGTGAAGGAAAACATCGTGAGGAAACCGGCATGTCCTAGAACCAAAAATTCGAAGACATGTGACATCCACCAACCCGCACTGGGCTCGCGTGGTGGATTACGGCCCACTCCCTCTCACTGAGAGCAGACCTGTGTCCCAGCAGTGGGAACATTATAGGCTGATGAATGAATGAATGAATTAGTAACGAAACGCTTAAGTACTCGTATTTGCTTTCTGTGGAAAACAAATGTATCTGGTTTTTTTTTGCGAAATACTATATTTTATGAGGCTACGTAATGCCTATGTATGCAGCTGTCTTTACATAAGTTATATAATGTACTTAGGCGTATAGACTACCTACTAGTTTTGCAACGATGTTTTACGAATTACTGATATGATATATAGGCTTGTAAATTAATAATGTTCCATAAAGATTAGCAGGTCGCGACTAGGTATGAAAGGAATTGCGATTTCTTCACTTATTCTGTTGTCTGGCAGTGTTTAATTCACATTTTATCCATTACTGGTTATAATCAAGATAACAATTTACTTCCTATAAATTGGTTCGTTCTTATAAATTAAGTTTTAGAAGTAATAAATTGGAACATACCGTATTGGAGACGACACAACTCAAAAAAATACCTACCTGCTGTGATACATATCTGCGTACATTTACTTATTATTTTGATTTGTTATCCTGTATTGTGTCCCACTGCTGGGCAAGGGCCTCCCCTGTTTTCTTCCAGACCTCCCATATCTTGTGATAGGTATCTCTGGCCATCTCGACCCTGCAAACGTTACCACATCGTCACACCACCTTCGCAGTATCATCATCATCATCATTTCAGCCGAAAGACGTCCACTGCTGGACATAGGCCTCCCCCAAGCACCTCCACTTCGACCGGTTCTGCGCTTCTCGTATCCAACGGGTTCCTTCGCAGTATATTACACCCATAATCAAAGACAAAAGATGGAGGCTCAACATAAAAAAAAAATTAATACCTTAAACGATTTGCGAAGCTCACCTTAAAAAATAAAATAAAAACAATTAACACTTTCTTTAACCGCCCCTGAACGCCTACTTAAACCTATATTACAGTTAATTCTCTAAAACTACGTGTTAGTTGTACCTACCCACCGTAAAGTTTTTAAGTGGTTCTTTGAGTGAATCATAAATTTAAGCGAGTAAGCACCTCTAGTGACGTAAATTAAAAAGTTGTAAAATGAAACAGCACGTGGAAGCGACCCGTGCAGCCGTGGTTTGTATCCACTGTCTCACGGGAAAATCAAAGATGGCGGATGGAGATGCGCAAGAGATAGTCCGTCTCTCATGGCTAACTAAGATTGATCCAGTATTTCGATTCAGGCTTTGGATCCATTAACACTAGATATGTATTTGGCCACTTAGGGGCTGAACTATTCTAATCCAACGTTGATGGATATTGGACTGGATTGAAAAGATTTTAACAAATGCTGTGCATTTCATGTTTTCGCCTCGTCTTAATTGATTTGAACTGAATTTTATATAGAGTTCTTAAGGCATTTTAGGACGGTTGTCCAAAACCACAACCAAAGCTAAATCGAGAGACCTTAGAATAGGCATAATTTGAAAGGCTGCTAGATATCCGAATTAAAAAGAACCAACATGAATCGAATTTATAGCTGAAACCCCTATCTTATTTTCTATTTGATGACTCTATGTAATAAGGTTTCTAAATTATCTAGAAGACTCTCAAATAGATCAAACAGTATAATCAGCAATGTCAGTAATTCCTATTGTTGCATTTATCTTATCTAGGTACTAAGTTATTTAGAACCTAGCATCATACATGATAATGTGACATCTGAACGTATGTATTCTAATACCTCATCACACTAATATTATAAAGGCGAAAGTTTGTGAGTGTGTGTGTGTATGTTTGTTACTTCTTTACGCTCAAACGGCTGGGCCAATTTTGATAAAATTTTGTATGGACGTAGGTGACACCCTGGATTAACATAGGTATAGGCTACTTGTTAACCCTTTGAACGCCATTGTCACATATACGTGATAAGCAAGCGCGTGCCCGTGCCGTGTATTTGTGTAAATATGTGAATAAAAAATGCAGTGCACTAACACCTTTTTCTTTTTTGTTTTGTGTGTTTTTATTTGTATGCCATTTTGTAAATCATGAAACTTTTATTTTCTCTTGACTGTACTTACCTGTCAAAAAGAGTAAACCTAGATAATGTGGATATGACAGAGATTAAAACAGAAGACGAACTAGCAGGGGATCGAGGAGGGGTGGAGGGGGATTCAGGGGATAAGACCGGAATAAATCGTCTAAAGGGCTTAGCTCAGCATAATGTCAGATGACAACACAACTATTACTAGTTATTTACCAATAGAAAAGTTCATTAGTGCTTTACCCATCCCGGGGATTGAGTAACCCAATGAGAAACTCAGCACTTTCTCGTGACGTACGCTCCAATGGAGACGTACCTCACCCATCTTAAAATACCGTGAGCATTTCACAAGCTGATTTACAGACGCTAAACAGACTTCACAGAACATCACAGTTACGCAATTACATTCGTACATATGTATACAAACTCTCAATACTTACCTATATGTTCTAGATTTTTAAGTAAAACACAAGTGTTTTCTCTTGTCAGTAACACTATTTTCTTAAATACCTAATATTACTGAAAACTCAAAGTAATTGCGTAACGCAGTTAAACTGGCCATTGATCGCAATGTCTTTTCAATTTGACAGTTCAGCTACGTTCATTGCGTTGTTTACATTGTTGAGCTGACGAATTTTTCAAACCCATCAAGCAATGGATTAGGAATTTACTTCAAAACCCTCGGGTTGTGATTGAAAGTATGTTTCGCAATTAGGGTGATGGTCTTTTTATCATACTAGCATGACCTTAACGACAATAGCTAGTCTTTCCTACGTAAATTCTAAACTTATTTCAGACCCATTCTGTTTTTTTTTTCTCTGATCTCTGCGCATTCTGTATCTACTCTGTGAAAATATTTGTCTTAGAAAACCCATTGTCTATTACTTGTAACACGTTCTCAATTATATTAGTAACATTCATTGTTAATACATTAATTGCATTAACTAGTTGCTTCACATCCACGTATCATCAAGGGAAGCAATTTACTATTGTGTTGTCGGAAGTGTGTCACTGACCCATTTCCTAGCAGTTGTCATGGAATAAGAATTTACAGAAGGCACAGTCCCGCAGTCCCGCTCCCAAAGCAAGCATTCTAAATTCCTATAGATTCAGAACGTTGTCCATACTTTCAACGCTGCCATGATTGTATTGTATCAAAGATTGCAATCACGTTGTTCGGTAGTCGATAAAATCAGAAGTCATTTATTCAAATTAGGCGGAGAACCAGCACTTTTTGAACGTCAGAACTACATGAAACAGTCAAAAACGCCCGCTCTTCACCACTTTCTATAGTGCTTTAGCTGGGAAGAAGAACATTGTTAGTGAAGGTGCAACTATAGGTAGGTAGCGGTGGACTAAAGACATTGACTGTTCAGAAAGATTCAGTGATTCATAGCAGCTGAATTACGTTCATTGAACGACCACCAATTATTTTTAGGTGATCAAAAGCCTTGTATACTGTAGATTTGTAAACCATTTTCTATTTTGGGTACCTGGTACTTGTTGACAGGCCTACACTGTCCTCCCATACCTATTAATATTGTAATTTTAAAACATTGTAAAAGCCGATTACTATTAAAAGAGTCAGCGTGGAGTTTCTTGCCGGCTATTCTCCTTAGGAAACGACTAATTGGAACCGCGCACTTCTTCTCGACGTTTCATAAGTGTCCACTTAGGTTTATCCATACTAACAATAATTGAAAGTAACTCTGTCTGTCTGTATGTTACCTTTTCACGCCTAAACCACTGAACGGATTTCGATAAAATTTGGCAGAGAGATAGACTGCATCCCGGGGAAGGACATAGGATAGTTTTTATCGACATACCTCGCGGGCGAATCCGCGAGCGGAGGCTAGTGTGAAATAAAATATTTTGATTTGATTTGAACTTTGGTCGATTTTGATCAACCGCAATCTAGAAGCACCTTGACGGAGCTGTAGCTGTTATATCGGCAGCATCCGTGCAAGCAAAAAGTAAAGTACAGACGCCAGCACATCAAGCTACTACAATCTGTCAAATTTCTTTAATAGATTTTCAACTTTATCGCTAAAGCATAAAGTTCAAAGTTAATTGGGAAAATTTGACAGTTTCGGGTGGCTTGATTTGCTGGCGTCTGTATATAAGTTAAGCTTCTACACAGATTTCTTACTCTGTGGCAGCGTAGAGGCGCACCCATCCATTTGTATAGCGCACGACAGTTGTCGCATTAAATGAAGTCCCATGTGGCATTGAGGTGCTTAGTGGCCTACCTCAATGACAAAGAAGAATAAAGGGCTTATGGACACCTGGGTTTAATACCGCTTTTGTTACGTTTGGGCTTTGGCAAGTCGGTTCTGGGTTTGTCATTGATGAAATGCTGCAGAAGCATGACGAAAGATAGAGAGATTTCTTTGGAATTAAGTATTACCTTTGTACGTATTATTCTCTCCTTTTCTTCTTGCCTGATAAAAGTGTGTAAGAATATAATTAAAATGAAACGATATATTTTTTAGATATTACCAGAAAATAAGAAGATTCCTCGAGTTACTCGCTAAAAATGACACTTTTCACCATACCGTAAGAAATCCCAATGTAAGGCTATTGACATCCCAGAAGAAAAAAGAGGAGAAGAGGTAAAGAGGAGGGAGGGGAGAGGAGTTTATTGTCCCAGCCGCCGCGGGAGACGCTCCGGGTCCATGCCGGACGGCGCGTACGTGTTCCACGCGCGCCTCAAAGAGATGTCAGCATCGAGGACCATAGGGACGAAGCCTGCCGGGCCAGCGGGATTGCCCGAAAGGGTTACCGCTGGCCCGGAACATAAAGGGCTAAGGAAGGAACATGGGTGGGTTTTAGTCAGTAAGAGTCTGACACTCCCTTCCGCTCCACCCAGAGCGGGAGGGGTCATTTGGTGACCCCACCCGCAAAAAAAAAAGGCTGTTGACATAAATTATTACCCCGTAGGTACATTAAAATAACATAACATCATTTTATTTCGCCAGTTAACCTAAACATTTAAGTTATATTTACGTATTTTCAATTATCAAAGCAACCTCTAAGTCTCATGACCAATCCCTTCAGTAGGTAGTAGGTACCTATCCTGCACTTGAGGAGATGGCCCGTAGGCCGCACCCACACGTCAGCGCAATGATAACAGTCACACAAAAACATAAACCTATTTATACCTCACACTACTTCTCTACCTCGCATACGAATCAATGACATGACAAATTCTCTATAAATACATGTCCATTCCTCTTGTCGCGTCATAGTGTGCATGAGACTGATTTATCGCATGTTTTCGAATGCCTAGACGCGTGTATCTGTATCATGGAGAGAATAACTAATGAAGTGCTATAACTTATACATTTATAAGGGTACGGCTTTAAGAGGGACTTGGTGAATTAGTTTCCTCTTTTCTATTCACTGCTGCTTCAAAATAAACTCCATTCATGCTCTGTAATAGGGAAATTATTAAAAACGCAAAAAATTTTGCGCTTCTAATTATGCAAACTTTTTTTAAATAATCGACTCTCGTCTCACAGTCTGTTGATCCGAGTTCGCAGTAATTAAGCTAGGCAGCATGCGCGAGCCGAATTGATCGCAGTAACTAAGCTATAGGACACCCCGACCAAATGGGTTACGTTAGGTTGGTACTAGGTGTTCAATGGTATTTTTAGGAGCGCAAAATGGAAATTTTGAGAGTTTCAAATACATTACATACATTAGAGAATAGAATACATGCCTAATAAATGAACTCCTTTTGCTTCAGCAAAGTTTAACTTTCAATACACGGCTATTTTTACCGACTTTACAAAAAGGAGGAGGTACTATGTTCGGGTGTTTGTATGTTTTTTTTTTTTTTTGTATGTTTGTTCATCGAATACGCCGCCAATTGTCGAAGGATTTTCAAAATTCTTTTTTTGTTCGAAAGTAGATAGTTCTGAGGTGGTCCCATTGTCACCAAGTTAGGATCTGATGATGGGATCTTAGAGAAATCGAGGGTAACCCTCAAATTTTATAGGCTCACTTATTGTTTTTCGCATATTTTATGAAGTATCTTGTGTATTTGTGTATGGTTGTCACCATCTCAGGTAGCTGGGCTGATGATGGAAGGTACAACTCCTTAACAGTAAGAAGTTACTCGAACAGGCAAGGACTGTTTTAGTAAATTGTTTTGATGTTTGATAGGGCATTTGCCAAATTTGCTCTCATGATCATCAAGTCATGACCTGATGCTGCAGTCAGGATAGTCTGCAGAGTACCTAACTCCTCGACAACTAACAGCAGATATATCGTGTTCAGGCTCATTGAAAAGGGCTCGATGTGTGGATAGACGTACTGTTACTGAGGAACACCGAAGACCTGATGCTGAAGCCAGGAGCATCAGAAAAAGTACAAACCTTTAAATTACAGCACCGTAGTCGTGTTTGGGCTCATTTTAAACTGGACTAATTTTAAGTTCAATGCAATGTTGACATAAGTCTGGCCTGATGCTGCAGCCAGGATTATCAGCATCTAATCTAAAAACTAATAAAAGGAGAACTCCTCAACAATTAACGTCCCTGCATCGAGAAAAGGAATATTTTATAAAAAGGCGATGGGCAAGTTGACATTAGGCTATTGTAACTTAGATAAATTTATAAATAGACCCACTAAAAAGCGAGAAATAAAAACTTTTTAACAAAAAAAAACCGACTTCCAAAAAAAACACTACAAACTGAAAAAAAAAACACTACAAACTGAAAAATAACTTTAATTTCGGAAGTCGGTGGCAAAAACTAAAATACTGATCCCTAAGACACCGACTTCCGAAATTAAAGTTATTTTTCAGTTTGTAGTGTTTTTTTTTCAGTTTGTAGTGTTTTTTACTCTCAGTAACTTTGCGAATGACAGTCCACACCATCGTGCGAAGCAATTCCTAGTGGACTATTAATTAATTCTTTTAAATTTTCTCTCTATAAGAACTCCATTAGCTATCTACTCCATGGTATCACCCTAAATGAAGCCATTGTACGCAGATGTGACGTCAGATCTGTTTACCATTGTCAACCATATTTACTTCAACAGAATGATTAATTAACATGAAGAATTAATCATCGTTATAACCAATCTAGAGTAACAAAACAAATGGTACTTACGGTGTGAAATGGCTGAGTGCTTGAAACCACTTTTGGCAGTGTTTCCGAAGCACATCACATATCGCTAATGGCCAATGGGTAGGTAAAGTGGAGTTGTTCTGCGTGCCAAAGATGCACTTGACACCAGAGTCTACGTACCTATATTGGAAACATTCTCTTGAAACTTTAGCCAGGCAAAACGTTATTGGTTTTCAGAAACAGCCTGCCGTTTGGAAATCTGCCCGATGAAAACTAAACCTTGAGGCCCAAGTTGGGCCCCACATCCAGTGCCAATACCCATTCATATAACTCCGGTATATTGTGTTTAGGTATTAAATAACTGCCTCGTCGGTCTAGTGGTCGCAAGCGGGCTGAGGTCTTGGGTTCGAATCCCAGGTCGGACGGTGTTATTCGGTTTTTAATCATAATTGGTGAAATGTGGATGTACTATAGGTACACCTCTACCTAACCCGTATGCGTCATGTATTAAATACAGGATGTTCAAAAAGTCGTGGATCAAACGAAATAAGGAGATAAAGGAGGTCATTTCCAACAAAAAATCTTTCTACAGCATGGCCATAATTCAATTGCCCTAAAAGTTATGAATATTTTTGTATACCGAGTTCTTTTACAATTAGACTAATTTATAAAAATGTGAAATAAAACAATAAAGCAAACGGTGTTGTATTATTAGGTACTAGATAATGTATCAGCACTACAAAAGTTCTATTGCGGCGGTACAAGAGCAATTAAATTTTTTACAAAAATTTTGAAGCGTTACCAAAAAATATTTCACATTTTAAAAGCGTTGGAAATGACCTCCTTTATCTCCCTATTTCGTTTGATCCACGACCTTTTGACCACCCTGTATAATATGTAGGTATATTTCGATTGCCCTCTTTATCGTAACCTTATCAAAACGAGAATGTCAAGACGAAGATAAAGGACACACACCAAAGAATGATGGACGGGTTAAAGAAAGGGAAGTGAATTCGTCAAAAACGGCCCTATCGGCCACCTGTTCTGCTATTTGGTCCCTATGAAATTTATGCTAACAAAGATGAAATACTTTTGCAACAATTCAAAACAAAAACAACACAACTAAGTGCTAATAACCAAATTAAGTATCAAAGGTGTATATTTACTACTTCCTTTAGTTCAAAGTTTCGTGCTGTCAATCATATTTTCCAGCACGTTTCCGTGTCTCGATTCTTACTCAACATAAAAGCCTGTTTCACCCGTCACCTTTCTTGTGTCATTACACAGTTTAGTCTTCATTACAACTTAGAACGTGTCGATTTCTCTCACGATATCTCCCTTCACCTCGTGGAGGTAAATTATATGTTTGATTGCGTTCTGATCAGGAAGAAAACCATGATTAAATTTTGTGTTTAGTGAGATTTACTGTCACTATACCTTTCAGGCTACCACCCAAACTCAAAGCATGATTTATTTCAATTGAACCATTTACAGAAATTTTTGAATTGTCAAAGAGTCCGTCAGATATTAGTGCGTTGCGTCGACGCAGTGTCGTCGCTGCGTCGACTCAATACTGACTAATGATTAATTAAATTATGGCAATTTAATTATTATTTCAATTAAATTAGTCAATAATGTCTAACATTATTTAATGAGTCAACGCAGGTGTGGCATACAATGCGGTGATCCGTTGCAACGACGCAACGCAACGCACTAATAGGGCATCGCCCTTAGTCAGAAAATTGAAGTTAGTTACCCATTCCAAAACGTAGATCTCTATGGAGATGAACTGGCAAGAAACTTTAAGGACACTCTTTAAAATGAAGATAGTAAATCTTGGGAACGTTATTCTTATTGCTAACAATATACTGTACCTACTAGAACTCTTTCTGTGATCATTTTAAGGGAATGGCTGACTGGCTGGTTTTTCAATATAGTCACAAAGAGGCATCGGCCATTTCTTTCGTGTTACTGGCTGCAGGGTATGCATAGGTGACCGTGCATGAGACTGTTTCTCAATTTTATAACAATTGAAAATCAACTTCTGACTATCTAAATCTGCCTAGCCTGTTTTCCCAAGTACCTATGCTGGCTTCCAGTCTTACTGGATGCAGCTGGATATTAGTATTTTACCTCTCCACAACCCAGTTACTGGGTAACACGATACCCCTTGGTAAGACTGGTTGTCAGACTCTTGGGCTTTTAACTACCCGTAACGACTATCAAAGATTTACGAATGACAGCCGAGACCAACGATTTCCGAGACATGGGGGGGGTATCGATATGTTATGAATGGTCACCCATCCATGAACCGACCGCGGCAGGCGTAGCTTAAACCTTCGATCGACCCGTGCGGGCAGAGATCGCTTAGGGTAGGTAGGGTAAATTATCTGTTATCATTTAGCCTCGGGCCCCTACCCTAAGCTGTTTTTAACTTACTAGTCATAACAATATTAGTCAATGCGGACGGATGTCAAATATTATGATTGTGTAAGAAATCCACAAATGTAACCAAAATATTGTATTAAAGCGGTTGTTTTTGTTATAGTCGCGATAATGTTAAAGTTCAGTAAGTCAAGTTTGTGTTAATGAATTCGCTAATCGGCAAGGTCGCGTTGATTCTTTGTTTATCATTGACTCGAATACTAACGTAGCTACGATATAATATGCGTTCTTTATAACATCGTGTGACATTATGATTTACGACATTATTACGATAAAAATGGGATAGGTCGTATTTTACATTAACGTGGTATTTGAATTGCGTTTGATGTCTGATTCTATGGTAACCAAAAATATATAGTTCTGGACATGTAAACAACAAGACTAATCTCTAATACAAAATTTTATAAACTTTAAAAACAATATTGGAGTGTGTGAGACCCCGCTTGCGGTTAACTTATAACAGTCTTGTCGCGGTTGGTCCGTGGATGGGTGACCATCTTTACTTACCAAGACCCCTCCGTGAGTCGGAAAGCACGTTAAGCCGTTGGACCCGACTCTCATTCGTGGATCTTTGACAGTCATTACGGGTCGTCAGAAGCCCGAAAGTCTGACAACCAGTCTTACTCTTACCAAGGGGTATCGTATTACCCAGTAACTGGGTTGTGGAGGTCAGATAGGCCGTCGCTCCATGTAAAATACTGAAAGAAAAGAAAAAAGAAAATACATTTATTTAGCACAGTTTAAAAGACACAATACATCAGACAAAAACAAACAAAAAATCAAATACAAATTGAAAAGTCCGATGTAAGAAATTTGCAGGAAAGTAGCCACATTAATAGTGTTATTGTGACTTACAGAGCCTGTTTCGTAATGTTCCGTGGCCCAGATAGACATAATACCTACATTATCTAGCAGATTTATTATACAAAAGTAGAGCAGAATTTGAATATAATAATCTGCCAGAAGATAAGTGTAGTGGTCCTTATCAGGATGCAGTAAAAAGGTGTCTTTTGGCGCAGCAAATAATGAGCTGACCTTTGCTGGCAATGCGAATCCTGGCCGATAAACATCGACACTGACACTGCATTAGCTCCCTAGCTCAGGGGACCTAACACATTAAATGACATTATTACTGCCGTAATCGTCATCGTCTCCGGTTGTAAGTACTTAAACCATTCATCTGCTATGAGTTAGGTACCTACAGATTATTATTTATTTTGCTTTTATATCTCCGTAACGGCCGTAAAATATTTAATACTGAAACCGTCCTATGAATTTAGACGCACGACGACATATAAAGCTTTACATTCCAGTACCTATAAGCTAACTTCTAGTATTTAGTTTTCAAATGGGTTTGCTCTGGACTCTAGTCTAGGTCAGAGGTGACAGAGACAAAGTCGACGATGGAGTGAGCTTACCCAGAAGAAGCCTGTTCACTCTTACTTTGAAGAGATTCGGGTTGTATGCGCTCGGAAACACATACGCAGGTAGAGAGTTCCGCTCTTTTGCTGTGCGCATTATGAAGGACATTTGAAAACGCTTAGAGCGAATTGGTGGAATAGCAACTAGGCAGGGATGGTAGCCTGCAGTGCGTCTGGATGTCCGATGGTAGAAGGGGGTCGGTGGAATGAGGTCGTGGAGTTCTTGGGCACACTCACTGAAGTACAATCTGTAGAAGACCGACAAGCAGGCAACCTTGCAGCGAAGACCCAAGCTGTGAAGCTTGGCATCCACCAGGTCTACGTCGCCAGTGAGCCTCTTAGCTCTGCGTTCCACCGAGTCAAGCGCGGCAAGTTGGTATTTCGCTGAGCCATCCCAAAGGTGGCTGCAATACTCCATGCAGGATCGGACTTGTTCTTTGTAAAGGGTAAAAGCTCTTTAGATGAAATTTGGTATAGAGATAGTTTGAGTCCTGGGAAAGGACTTTTTATCCCGATATTCCCATGGGAACGAAACTTACGTGGGCGAAACCGCGGGGCGCTGCTAGCAATATTATAAACGTGAAAGTGAGGATGGATGGATGAATGATTGTTACTCTTTCACGCAAAAACTACTGAACGGATTTGGATCAAATTTGGCACACAGATAGTTTATAACTAGGATTAACACATAGGATACTTTTTATACCGATATTCCGACGGAATCGAAACTTATGCGGACGAAACCGCGGGGCGCTGCTAGTAATTCATATTTGTGCTATGGGACATAAATATTAACTTTAGTAAGTAGTAGTTTTCACCTCATTATAAAACACACATACGTGGGGAAATCTTTAACAAACAAATACTTAACAAAATGCCAACTAGATAACATAAATGTCAGTCATATTTATGAAGAGACAGTGCTGCAACCTCTTTTAGATAGTTTTCTCAAATATGTACAGACGAAAACATCAAGCTACTACAGTCTGTCAAATTTCTTTAATAGATTTTAAACTTTATCGCTAAAGCATTAGGTTCAAAGTTGATTGGGAAAATTTGACAGTTTCGGGTAGCTTGATGTGCTGGCGTCTGTACCAACATCTGTGATACCATCAAGTGGAGCAAGCAAACAGTGGGCGATAGTTATAGCCACGTGGGATTTTGGCATAATTTATATTTATGGCTGGCTAGTTTTAATGGCAGACGTATTTTGATGTTTTAATTTCCATTTCTTTATTGTTTGTCCGCTCTGCTTCTATGAATTTGAAATTAGAAGATATTTTGCGCTTTGAGAGCAGTGGTGGCACAGTGGTAACGGCCTCGACTACCGAGTTGTAGGTCGTGGGTTCGAACCCAGCCAGCCGCTTTACTTTGTGTAAATACCACTGCTCTCAAAACGGCGAAGGAAAACATCGCGAGGAAACCGGAACCAACAATTTTAAGAACCAAAAATTTTAAGACATGTGACATCTACCAACCCGCACTGGGCCCGCGTGGTAGATTACGGCCCACTCTCTCTCACTGAGAGGAGGCCTGGGTCCCAGCACGATGTTTTCCTTCACCGTTTTGAGAGCAGTGGTGATGGAATAATTTACACAAAGTACGCCTGTCTGGGTTCGAACCTACGACCTACAACTCGTAAGTCGCGGCTGTTACCACTGCGCCACCACTGCTCCCCATGGAAAATGTTTATGCAGTCACTATTATTACACCTATTCCACAAATCTGTTTGAATATGCATTGGAGCTATATGAACAACATTTTTCCTGTTTAAGTTTTATTAACGATAGTGTATTTAATATGTACTGAATTATTATTGCCTTAACAAGAAGCCATATTTTAATTTCTGTATTCAATTGACTTCGTGGTGTTAATTTAATGCATTGTGCAATTTATCTATTATTGAAAGTGAATAATGTTTTATCACACATTTATCACGTTTTAGTAAACGTGTAGATACTGCCAGCATATTCTCACTGGCAATTTATTGATGGATGGAAATAAATTGTGAAATTGTTAAGGTGATAAGGTGGATACCTATTACAGACATTGCGAATCATGCGATGAGCGCCGTGCGCTGCGCATGTGTCTGTATCCGCCTCTATGGACATATTACATACTCCACCAGTAAAAGTTGACAGGTGATCTACCATGAAAACCAGTAGGGTAATTTTATTGCGTAAAACAAATGGCAATCTCTTCTATTTTGACAGTTTAACAACATTCATTGCGTTTTTTACGCTGTTGAGGAGGCGAATTTTTCAAACAGATGGAGCAATGGATTAGCAACATCTTTCGGATTATTACTGAAAGTGTATTGCGCAATTATTTTCACGACATGACACAACTAAACCTTGCTTCGATTTATTCACTTCCAAGAGAAAGATGGGCAGGGCACATTGCTCTGAGATGGCCGATGGGGCCGAAAGGTTCTGGAGTGGCGACCACGTACCGGAAGACGTAGCGTTGGAAGGCCTCCCACAAGGTGGACCGACGACCTTGTGAAGGCCGCAGGAACCCGTTGGATGCGAGAAGCACAGAACCGGTCGAAGTGGAAGTGCTTGGGGGAGGCCTATGTCCAGCAGTGGACGTCTTTTGGCTGAAATGATGATGATGATGATGAAGAGAAAGATGTCAGCTGTTTTGCATTCGTTTGTCACTTCGATCTAATATTGATCGAAGGTTTGTCATTTAAAATATTTATACCCAAAAGATAAATTCAGCCAGAACAATCCAGACAACACAAAACCAATTCTCCTTATCCTAGTTTCCCAAAAATCCCTTTTATTATATTTTTCGTTCTCTCTGAGCCCATTTTTTCAGTCGGCCATAAACCTACGAGTCCCGATTGATTTTCGTGGTTAGAATTCAGATTGGTTTTTCCCAAATGAAAAACGGTTTCAGACGTATCTTTGTGATTGTGAACGTTCTTGGCATTGCGGAAAATGGCGGATACAGCAGTTTTATTGGTTTGTTACACGTTACAAAGAGTATGCTTTGATGTTTTATTTAACGACTTTCGTTTGGATGGATTTTGTTTATTGGTGCTTGGTAGTTCAGTACAAGAATAGTTTTTCTATTTTTATGATTTTTTTTATGCATATGCATCCAGTGTTTCGTTTCGATCAAGTGTTTTAACTTTTTATAATCTGTCAAGTTTTCAACCAACCTCAAATGTTTTCCATTTGACTGTTAGTTGTAGGCTCCCATGAACAAATCATAACATACAAACCTACCAACGTACTCATAGATATGTCTATCTCCAGGATTTTGTCATAATTTCACAGCGCAGGGTCAGGGTCTTCACATGCCAAATTCATAAACAAAAGTAACATTGCAACTGTAGAATCCTGTTGATCCCATATTTAAGCAGGTTATATCAGCACTGGCCCATCCGTTGCTAAACCATTCTTTCGGTCAGGCACGCTTTACTTTTTTATCTGTTTCCCGCCATTCGTGGTGAACTGACAGCTGACATTAGTGACAGATGTCTGACCCCTGATGTGCATGAGATACCTAACTGTTTATTTAACTATCAAACAGATTACACTGCAGCAGCCATTTTGCATATTATGCTAAGCTAACAAACTCTATGTACGAGTATGTATTGGATAACAATAACAAAGCTATTTCTGCTGACAACAGACATAAGCAAAACTTAATCGAGTGTCAAACAACATGTGTGGCACTTGGCATGTTCGATCGTCTATACTTCTATAATTGTCTGTGCATATGTTCGTTGATTGTCTATAGTTCTAGGCATGGAATACGTCGTGTTGTTTGTGCCAATACAAGTGCAGATTCACTTGTTTATTTCATTGTCTCCACGGCGCTAGGGAAGTTTGACAAGTTTATATTGAACTTCTTGGTCAACCATTATTATTTTGATTTAAAAGAGTGTCCATGGAGTTTCTTGCCCGTTCTTCTCCATAGGTACCTACGCTTTGGAATGGGCAACTAGCTTCATCTTTCTGACTGACCGACCCCTTGACAATTCAAAAGTGCCTGTAATTGGTTTAATTGAAATAAATGCTTTGAGTTTGAGTTTGAGTTGAGTTTGAACCGTCACACACAATACTCGAAAATCCATTCAGTTGAAGTAGGCATTATCAGGAACACTCATACAGTAGGAAATCCGGCCGATAACATTATAACTTATTATTACAAGTGTATATAAAACAAACGTAGAATGTCGTTTATACAATAATAAATAGGTACTTAGCTATGAGTCTGCGCGTCATCGCTGCAGCAGGGATCACGTGTTATGGTTACAGGTCAATTAAGTGCGTATATTGTGGCCGATGATTAAATTAAGTTACCTAAGATGTGGCTACTTCTTGCTGCGGTAATGGAATATTGTGGACTTAGTAGCTGCTCTAATGCTAGTCGACTGGTCATAATTTTCTAAATAAAAAAAAAAACAGTGGCACTCCGGGAGTGCCGACAGAAGTGAAAACAAAACACAAAAATAATACTTTGCCATCACTCACTGACATATCGGATATACATTAAAACCGAGTACATCCCGAGGACAGCCGAACACATCCGAAGCGGGTATTTTTTTTAATCGTCTTATAAACAAAACACGCGTGGCGTAACAGTGGCGCGAGTTAGGCAGGATAAAAATGTCTAAAAAGTTAGTATTTTTAGACCTTTGTATCCTGCTTATGCGTATGAAGTTTCATTAAAATCGGTTCATTCATTTCGAAAAATAAGGGCTTGAAAGTTTGTATAAAATGCCGCACGGCGTAAACGCTCTTAACTAAATATCTATTTAAAATAGTTTGAGTCTAATTATAGAATCTAAAAAAAGCTTCAAAATGTCAAACGAAATATTTTATTCAAAAAACAGCCATATTCGCTGGTATGCTGATAAGGTGAACTACGCCGTAGCATAGTGTGAGCTACGCCGTAGCACAGTTTGACCTACGCCGTAGCACTCTCCATCCGTCTTACGAATTTTCGATCAGGTCACGTGTCCTGACGCGAGTTTAACATTTTTTACCCATTACAAAAAAAGTGTACAACGCCGCTAAAGAAGTTTTCACTTCAAAAACTGTCCAAGTGCGAGTCACACAAAGGGTTCCGTACCACAAGGCCAAAACGGAGACGGCCAAGGCGGGAGGTGTATGGGAGCCCCCTTTAAATATTTATTTTATTCTGTTTTTAGTACTTATTTGTTGTTATAGCGGCAACAGAAATACATCATCTGTGAAAATTTCAACTGTCTAGCCATCACGGTTTATGTGACACAGCCTGGTGACAGACAGACGGATAGTGGAGTCTTAGTATTATGGTCCCGTTTTTACCCTTTGGTAAGGGTTCTGTTCTTTCGGAATAAGTAATATTTTATTTGTGTTTAAGCCAGCCACAACCCTCATTTAAGTATTGTCTTTCTTTGACTGGTGAGCATGGTCCATTAAGGACGTTGAGTCCCTAGAAAAGGGACACGTAAACAGATGAATATTTAGGGAAACTAGAAGGTAAGCAAGCTGAAGTGGCAGTGGGCTGGCCATGTTTGTCAAAGGACCGATGGCCGGTGGAGCAGGCGAGTCCTGGAGTGGAGACCGCGTACCGGCAAGCGTAGTGTTGTATGTCTCCCAGCTAAATGGACTTGCGGTTGCGACCTTAAAAAGGTGGCTGGGAGTCTGGGACAGACTGGATGTGGAAGAAGCCTATGTCCAACAGTGGACTGCGATAGGCTGAGTTGATTTGAAGGAAATAAAAAGTAGATTATTTATTAAGTATCCTGTTCTCTGTCTGTTCTGTTGGTAACTTATCATTATTTCATCGTTTCAATTCAACCAAAACTCTTCTCTGTCGGATTTGAATACCACAGACATTAAGGGCGAATTTCGTACCGAAAACCGTGTGCAAAATCTGTCAGTGTCATATTCCGTAACAATGATGACACTGACAGCTCTTGAACACTATTTTAGATGTGCTGATTGCATTCAGCTTCATTGGTGAAAGCCGTACTAAAAAGTAGTTGTAATTTCTTTTGTTTAATTTACACAAAGCATGGTCAAAGAGGAAGTTCAGCTTTCACGAACAACTAATGTCGGCCACGGTTAAGTGGGCATAAACAAAACATTTTACGAGAGAAGCCGGAAAATCTTAAATAACCATAAAAATAAATCTGAATCAAAGGAAATATTAGCACAAAGCGTTAATAAATTCAGCCACAACGGCGGGTTACATCTACTATCGCCGTTTATAATATTATGGTTCCCATTAAAACAACAATCACTTCCCTAGACTGGATGGCGCGGATGGTGTAGCGCGACTTATAGTTTTGATACTTTGGGAAGGCTTTTGTTGTAGTACCTATCGTTTCTGTGTGTTTGTTTTATTGTAGTGTCTATGATTAATGAGCCTGGGGGAAAGTATTTTGGACGAGTAGACAAAATACAATTTAATTTAAAATTAATGAAATTAAAATTGAAACTAAATTAAACCCTAATCCTATTATGTGAAGGTAGGTAACCAACTAGGCTTCTAGGATCGAATGCCATTCTCATTCCTACTCTAAATGAGAAAAGTCTCTTAGGTATACGGTAGGGTAGTTATTATTTCTAATATTTTTTAATAATTTTCTTTAAAAAAAAGGAGCGTCGCGTCTTTTAACATTTAATCATCTGCCATAAAACTAATAGTATGCCGTCAATTCCGGAAAAAGTAAAATATTTCCAAATATTATACTTTTTTAACATTTTTTTTAAAGAAACCTTGAATGTTTCGTGGTTTTGCTAAAAGCATCAAGACTAAAATTCCCCGCATATGCGCACACGCATCAGGGATTGCGACAGGCGGCTCGGGCCCATTGAGAACGGGCGTGGGCGGCCCCGTCGACGACCGCTGTTGTGATACTAAATATTATACAGGGTTACCAAACCTTTAGAATATTGCTCTATTGTGTCTGTGGGGGAAAGCAAAATATTACTGATTTTGACCAAATGTTATTGTGACGCGAGTGAGGTGGTTTAAAATAATACTTTTTTAATGCTGTCGATCAGAAGAAAGGCATTAATAGAGGTATAGGACTTCTCAAACACTCCCTAAGCCCCAGTTTTGAACTGAAAGAATTTTGAATAGTTTTTTTGGTTTAATATTATTTATCCATAAAGAGTTTTTAAAGTAGTTACTTAAAACTATGCCCCCACAAGACCGTTTTCACGGTCTGTCTGTGGGAACTATCATTCTTAACGTGAAGTTGAATAGTGAAGAATTGCGGATACGCACTTACTACATAATTGAACTACTACAACATCTCATGACAGGCAAGTGATTTTGATTGGCTGTTGTTTTTCTTCGGACAGCCAATCACAAGCTTTTCAGAAAATGGGCGTTAAGACAATTTTTATAAAAAAAATATTTGCTCAATATCAGATCTGTCTATGCTGTTTTCAATGTCTTGTGCAAACTATATCTGATGTACCAAAAATAACTTAAAAAACTAATTAAATTACGATTAACTAATTACTACAGCTTGTTTATTTTTGACATCCTTATTTGTAACCCGTGCACGACCCTACGGCATCGGCAGATCGCCTAGAGGCGTGGTCTCTGGTTTCTAATGTTTTAGATTTTTATCGACATCTGATGTAATTTTGCGTGGGTGACTTAACGTGGGTTAACGAGCTCGGAGGTAAATAAAGTTTATATAATTTATATTGGCGCGAGAATATGTGTCACTATGTGAATGTAAGAAATGTCAACAGTGTTTTACGATTTGAGTTTTTCTGGGTCAGCCGTGAAAGAAACAATAGATCATAATTTAATTTTGGTGTTTTTATGGCCGATTTTATTGTACACACGCCTACATTTATTATTCTACATCCATACCTACTAATATTATAAATTCGAAAGTAACTCTGTCTGTTTGTCTGTATGTTACCTTTTCACGCCTAAACCACTGAACGGATTTCGATAAAATTTAGCAGAGATATAGATTGAATCCCGGTGTAGGACATAGGATAGTTTTTAACGACATACCTCGCGGCCGTAGCCGCGGGCGGAAGCTAGTTTATTATAATCCCCCGTTTGCTTATGAAGAGTGTCCCATGTGATAGGGAGGGCGAGCCTATTGCCATCAACCGTGCACAAATCCACACTCCGGGCTGCTACAAAGAAACAGATTATCCATCTGTTTCTTTGTAGCAGCACAAAGAAACAGATGGATAATCACCGCTCTCGGTAAACAACACGCTAATAGCTTATCATACTATAACTCACAATCTAAATCATTTTGAAGGATATTGCTAGTCCATTGCTTTATATGTCCTAAAAATGCGTCTGCTCAACAACGTAAAGAACGCAATGAATGTTGTTGCACTGTCAAAATGAAAGCCATTCCTACTGTTAGTGTGTTACGCAATTAGCCCACTGTAATCCTATTTCGTTTATTGCTGGACGTAGGTTTTATTGCTAAACATAAAAGTTAAATTTATAATACTATGATTCCATAATCAATCAATCAATTTCATTTATTTGCATACCATAATATGAATAAAGATGTTATAAATAGGCTTAAAGCTAAGATACAGTTATGGACCCTGTAAGGGCACAGCAACAATTTGTAACAGGGATAAACTAATTAATTAAAATTAGAAGTTAGATTAGATTCAATTGGCATTTATGATATGAATAATAAATAAATCAATCAGCGACCTTAGCAGGTGAATTGGTAGTAAATAGTTGTATCAGACAGCTGTCCTGCTAGGGAGACGGTTGTGCCACTTCTTCTTCGCAGTAGCACTAGTAAGAGGTGAAGGGTGAGGACGTTTTGGCGGACTGTCTTAAGTAATTTTGACGTTCAAAAATTGCTGATTCTCACTGCCTAGTTTAAATAAATGACTTTTAATTTTGATAAGTATGTTGCATCCGATATTTTCACACATTTATATTAAATAGCAACCCATAGGTGCCAACACTCTATGTGCCTTAAAAAACTATGTTTAATGGCACATAGTGTAAACTAAATATTCTTTGAATTCTGGATCATTAACATGCATATTACTAGAAAAAGTCTTATCAGGATTAATGAATTAATTAGGACTAATGAGAACACATACTCGACCATTCTTTACTGATAACACAAATTAACATAGATAGGTACCTTCTTCTCAAAACATTCACGATAACTCGATAACTAGTGGCACACTAGAGGTGCCCATTAAGATTCCGCGTATCGATAAAAAGTCGATCTAATTGCGGCCCAACTCTATCGTGACGATAGTGATAAAATATCGATGAAATACAGTTCCCTGTGTTGCTCTCGACTTATTTATTGGTGATTAATCTTAACGCCTACATTTAGAAATAAAACCATTGGAATCGGACTGTCGGAGATAGTCATGTTTAGGAGATAGCTTATTTTAAGCAAGTGGAATGAAAATAGAAATCAGTTGAATTAGTAGTTAGCCGATTTCCCTTATTTAATGTCTCATATTGGTGAAGCTGAGATTTATGCACGTATAAAAAATTAAAACATCGCATTTTTTTTCGTTGTTTTCATTGGCCCAAAGTCAGCTGTCAATATTCAAATAACAACTCGAATACTTATTTGAATATTGTTATAAACAATTTACGCAAAGAATAAGACTAGATTCGGAATTTATAAAGCAATTTCAGTAATGAATGACAAGTATCAAGATTGTTTGATCTATCTATAAAATAGAAACGTCACACAAAACAAAACAAAAATTACAAAGAAATAAAAACAATTCGTTTAGGAATGTCTTTTCCTTACTATGCAAGTGTTTTCCACAGAAAGAAACAAAAAAGTAATTTAAAAAAATTAAACCGACTTCAAAAAGAAATTAACTCAAAATTATGAAATAACTTTAATTTCGGAAGTCGGTGTCTTGGGATCTGTATTTTAGTTTTATGCCACCGACTTCCGAAATTAAAGTTATTTCATAATTTTGAGTTAATTTCTTTTTGAAGTCGGTTTAATTTTTTTAAATTACTTTTTATTTCGTAATTTTTAGTTTTTGCACTAGTATTTGACCAAGGTTTTGAGATGTTTTCCCTTTGACACTACACCCGTAGCTCTTATCAATAAGCCAGGCCGTCACACTTACACGTATTAGTCCATATCTTGAAAATTAATGAATTGATCTTGATGAAACTTGCACTGTTCCCTAAGTTGAAGAAAATGTAAGCCAATAAAAAAAAAATGGTCACGATCCGATTAATAGTTCCGGAGATATGCGTGGACAAACATACATACATACATACATACATACATGCATACATACATACATACATACATACATACATACGTCTATGAAATTTTGTATATTTGTTTGGAAGCCCTAATAGATCATCATATGTGAATATAATGCAATTCCAATAATATTACATACATACGTATCGAATTGATAACCTCCTTTTTTTTGAAGTCGGTAAAAACAGATTTTATCGGTGGCTTAATCGCGCGAGTCATAAAATTGCGTCAAGTTAATACGACCATTATAGGCGTATGCGCCACATAGCAACAGATTCTCCTATTAAAGGTTTCCCTTAACAAATAAACAATAGGGTAAGGGAAACTAGGAACATTGTGGGCAATCATCATCAAATTGATTGTGGAAACAATAAAGCGTGGACATGTTTTCCTTCTGATTAAATTATTATATTACTTAGTTCTCCATTTCATACTTCATTTATTTATTGTTATTATTTATTTATTTTCTTCTTCTTCTTTTAAAAAACGTTGCCCCACACTAGGAATTTCTCCTGTATTGTAGGTGCGTTCACAAACATTTAAATTCACGTACACAAACAAAAAAAAAAAAAATTTCATAGACTCAAACAAAGCACACAATTAGACCTCTGGGGTCTGTCTTAGCATGCCATGGTCTGAGGTTTGATCAACGCAGTTAAGTTATAATCGAATTGACGTAATGTTCTTTCAGCTTACGCTTTATGTTTTTACTATTCATTGAGTCTCTAATGTCTACAGGTTTAGTAAATCATGTTTTCTTCATACAAAAATAAAGAAAGAAAATGCGTTTATTTGGCATATTACAGCAAAAAAATACACCTTATGAAAACAATGAGTAGGTATTAAGCTAAAAGGGCCTCAGCTCAGCATGTACAGTCAGATGACAACACAAGGTGTACCACCCGACGCTGATTTTCAGCTGCAAACCACGAGTACCTACAATACGCTGGAATAATAAACAAATGACATCTTGAATAAAATGTTTTCATTTTCTTAATATTTCGTCTCTGGCAAAACGTCCTGTATCTTTACTTTACAACGGCAAGGATTCCGTAAAGGGTAAACTAATGTAGACCCTTGCTGCAAAATAGATGTAGCATCAAGGATATACTGTGGAACCCCCATAACAGTAACTATAAATAAATAAAATAAAATTTTATTCAAGTATAAAACAAAGTACAAATAGGATTTACAGTAATTACAATCTAGGAAAAATTAAATTCTAACTGTAATGTAGACCTGCCTGATCTAGGTTTATGGAAAACCTGTGTTTCAGGCCATCAATTTACACCAAACATTTAAAAAAGAAGACACAATAAATGTCTTAGAAGCTAAATAAAAAGAAAGTAAAATATATTTAATGTCTTAAAGAGTTACTATTTGGGTATAATATTATTTTAAAACTAGATTTGGCATAAACCGCGTAACTTTGTCAAGCACTCCAAAAAGTTTCGCTGTGTATGGAGTAACATATCCTTTGAGTATTAAACCAAAGGACAGAACTGTCTGTTCAAACTCATGTTTCAAATTAATATTATTTCAAGTTAAACAAATATCAACTTTATTTTAATGACAAATTAAGTTGATTTCAAAGTGACTCTAGCTAGCACTATTGAAAAAGTTATAAAAATGTTTGAAGTTGTAGCGTAAACTAAACTTTATTGTGTAGGATTTAAAGTTATTTTTCCGTAAACTCATATTTGTTTACATTTTTGGCAAATAAATCGCGAATGCAGATTAGAAACGTGATAATACAGATGTATTTCCGACGATATTATACAGTTATTTACATTGGTGAGACTTAGTACTTATTCAAATAATTTAAGCGCATCAGATAATTACATAAATCGAATTCCGAGTTAGACCATACTACACAATTTCAACCATTTCGCGTAACAAGCAATAATTCTCGTGTAAAAAGAAAATTCTCCACTACTAGGAGCACCACCCGGATGTGCTCGTAAAACTGACTGTTTCCTGACTAGTGGGAACAATAAAATGGTTCTTTGTAACTACTTTGTTAAGACACAGCTTGGTATACATGAGCAGATGTTGTTACTGAGATGGTTGATGATATTTTGTAGACTAGCTGCGCCCCGCGGTTTTACCCGCAAAAGTTTCGATCTTGTGGGAAAATCGGGATAAAAAGTAGCCTATATGTTAATCCAGGGTGTCAGCTACCTCCATACCAAATTTGATCAAAATTGGTTCAGCCGTTTGAGCGTGAAGAAGTAACAAATATATAAACACACCCCCACACACACACACTCACAAACTGTCGCCTTTATAATATTAGTGTGATTAGTGTGATAGTGTGATTCAAAGATACCCAGCTAACTACTCTCTTGTGAAAATGCTTTCATTTAAGAGTCCCTTCTTGACGAAGCCTGAAGAAGAACTAGCAGACTTCTTTTGTTTCACCTTTGTAAGGCAGAGAACCGGAGTCTTGTGTCCAAATTGGAAAATGTTGACTGCTGCAATGCTGAGTTGTTTGATTGAATTAACATGTCTGTATTTCGTTTACTGATGTTTTTATACTAATTGCTACGTCTATAGTTTCTATTGTCTTACTCATTTAATTAATCTATATAAATAAGTTTAATATGCTTTGTAACTGTATTTCCTACTCCTATGTTTAATGCATGCCGTGGCAGCCTTTAATAAAGGCTACACTATAAAATGTTATATTGTTATTGTGTATTTTAGCATGTATTTTTGGTGTAAGCTTTGTTGGTTGTCCTAAATAAATAAATATCCAAGGTATACTACATCACAGGGCATATACTAAACCTCTGTGTTTTATAGAAATTGTATATGACAAAAAAGTCACTAAAATTCGCGTTGTTAAACCGTCGTATTTCTGCCCAGATGGTCATTCAGTCATTGAATGCTAATACCCACCTTAACTTCATGCCAAATTCAAGTAGATTACGTCATCCGCCTCCAGAGTCAATCTAGCCCCAACTACTTAACAAAGTTACTAAATAGTCTATTAACCATTATCAACTTAAGGCGCATTTCTATTCAAATCGCGTTCAATCCAGTGCCACTAGAGAATCACTAAGTATGGCTGGATGAGGCTGATTGATCTGTCCATCATTTTGTACCTGATGAGACTGCAATGGATGGCCACACCGGTACTTTTCATGTACGCTTTCATCCTGTATTGAGATGTGTCTAGAATTATTGATTTAGGTTTTTCAATTCCATGGGTTTCTTTCAATTCAATTCGTCATCCAATATTTCAATTCTTTGTAGTACCTTACTTTGTATCGTATGTTGAGCTTAACTGTAGCTTATTAGGGGAGACTAAATAAAGTCCATCCAAACTTTATGTTTCAAATTAATATTATTTCAAGTTAAACAAATATCAAATTTATTTTAATGGTCATTTAGTTGATTTCAGAGTAACTAGCAGTATTAAAAAAGTTATAAAAATGTCTGAAGTTGTCTGTCTGTATGTTACCTTTTCACGCTTAAACCGCTGAACCGATTTAGATAAAATTTGGTATAGAGGTAGTTTGAGTCCCGAGGAAGGACATAGGATAGTTTTTATCCCGTTATTCCCGCGGGATTGACACTTATGCGGGTGAAACCGCGGGGCGCTGCTAGTTATTCATAAATATTACCGGACTAAAGAATAGATGCCAAAAAAACTTTTTTTTTTGCGTTCCTCAAAAATCTTTCCTTTCGTTTTTCTCTGCTGACAAATTATCTTGTGCAAAAACGTGGCATCCGTAATGAGTTCAGGCTAATGAGTTCCCACCACAAAGACTTTAGGCGACTAATTTTACTCCCGGAAACTTAATGAAACTAGTCTTCCTTTAAGCATTTTGTAACTTGTGACTGTCTACATATCTTTAGTTTTAATTCTTTAATTAACTTTTTAAGAGATAATAAAGATGATTCGTTTATTCTTTAGGTAGTTATAGTCCTAAATGTAAATGGCTATAATACGGCAAATTGACATAGGTTTTCAATAAAAAGAACATCCTGAAATCCCTGAAGGCTTGTGAACTCAGCCGGCGTTGTCAATTAGCTTAATATTTAATTTCCCTAACTTTACCTATTGATTTCGCGATTTTTGGGATGCATGAAGAAGTCTCCTCGTGTAGCGTAGTTTGTTCCGCCAGTTACTCAACTGAACCGAACGCTCGCGGCGTATCTTGGACAGTCACACCCAACACCTTATTTTACTGGCCTTTCTTCTTTTTCTTCCCTTGCGATGGGGCTAACCGGAGTCCGGTCAAGCAGCCTGCTGTGTTTCGTCGATGAGTGGGAGTTCCAGAGCCTTGGGCATATTTTGGGCATGCTTGTTCCATCATAGACCTCATCCATCGCTTTCCATCAGGCGTGATCGAGGTCAAGACCGACCCATTCAGCAATAAAAAAAAATGAAAAAAACTATTCTTCAGATTGGAATAGTTTATTAGTACCTAGTTTATCATTGCTAATATAGAGGTATGAGGAACAGAGTGTAAAGTTCACTCATGCTCTATAGAAAAGGGAGGATCCTCCGACCAGACGGGTGTTGTGTCTGGCAGGCAACTGCCCTTTGATTCATGTCGGGCCGTTGTATCTATGGCTATGCTAATTGTGCGGTAAACTCTGCTTGCGCGATGCAGGATTTGCGTGACGTCAGTATGACGCGTTGTTCTCATGTGGCGTTGTAGATACCGCTACACTAACTTAGGTAAGAAAGACAACATAGGTATTAACTATTGTCTAAGAATATAGGTATCGTGTCACTATCGATCAGTTCCAATGAAGTCGAATAAAATATTCTTGAAGGACGAACAAATTAGAATGTTTTCAAGTGGTTTTCAATCAATCAATAGTGGACCGATGCAGTATCAGTTTATACTTAGTATTAGGTAATTGAATACTTTTGTGTGTCGTTTGCAAATGGATGAACAAATCAATCAAATCTGTCAATTGCAGCCAGACCACAATATGTCGAAGGCATTAGTCGAAACAAAATATTTGTAGGTATGTTTGGGACAAGTTTGATCCAATTTTTCATTTACAAAATCCCACTAAAGTAATTATGTACGTATTCAGGTCCTTTAAAATAGATTATCATCATCATCATTTCAGCTGTAAGACGTCGACTACTGGACATTATGCCTTCCCAAAACCAGAATTAAATACAGGGTAGGAGAGAGTAGAGTAGAGAGAGAGATAGAGTAGAGAGAGTAGAGATAGAGTCATAGAGTCGTCGTCATCATCACCAACCTGTTACCATGGATTTCATAATCATCATCATCATTTTAGCCAAAAGACGTCCACTGCTGGACATAGGCCTCCCCCAAGCACTTCCACTTCGACCGGTTCTGTGCTTCTCGCATCCAACGGGTTCCTGCGGCCTTCACAAGGTCGTCGGTCCACCTTGTGGGAGGCCTTCCAACGCTACGTCTTCCGGTACGTGGTCGCCACTCCAGAACCTTTCGGCCCCATCGGCCATCTGTTCTGCGAGCAATGTGCCCTGCCCACTGCCACTTAAGTTTGGCAATTCTGCGGGCTATGTCGGTTACCTTGGTTCTCCTGCGGATCTCCTCATTCCTGATTCGATCACGCAGGGAAACTCCAAGCATAGCCCTCTCCATTGCCCTTTGGGTGACTTTTAGCCTTCTTATAAGGCCCATTGTGAGCGACCACGTTTCAGTGCCATAAGTCATCACTGGCAACACGCACTGGTCAAAGACTTTCGTCTTGAGACACTGCGGTATGTGGGACGAGAAGATATTTTGGATTTAGTAAGCACATAATTCTAAACCCCTCCTAAATTGAAATTTTTCGTCGTTTATTAAAAAAAAAAAACGGTCAAGTGCGAGTCGGACTCGCGCACTGGGGGCTCCGTACTTTGTAGGTAGGTACAAGTTATGTTAGTTTTAAAATTATACTTTTTTTCATAACCGACTAAAATTCGGGGGTCTAGGACCATGTGTGTTGAATTCATGGTTACAGTTTACGAGTTGATGTCCCCACAACCCATTTAGTATACTTTATTGTACACAAAAATATGTAGTTACACAGCTGTTTTAGCACACACGTCCATTCATCCATTACAACGTCAAAACGAACCAAACAAAACATAGAAAAACCAGGAATATTTGTTATTATGATGTTCCTGTCATCTTCACATTCTTCACCTCGCTCCACTCAACACAAGCACTTTAGACCTACCTGTACCTAAGCCTATGTACACACCACCATCCACAATGTAAGTACTACAAAGTCTAGAAAATAGGCCCACACTCCACTGAAAAACCAACCTCACAGCCTGTAAAACAGAGTCTATTTCCGCTTGTAAGCTCGTAATTATTTCTCTTACATGCCTCGGGAAGTGGCACCTATGTTGTTGTCAGCAAAAAGGATGTACAGTCAACATAGGAGATAAGTATACAGGAGCGTCGGATATAGTTGAAGTTTACTAAGAAACCGGTGGATGTTCACGAATAAAATTAAATTTTATTAATAGATAACATTGGATAGAGAGAGCAATGGTGGCCAAGTGGTGACGGCCGCAACTTACGAGTTGTTGTTGTAGGTCGTAGGTTCGAACCCAGACAGGCGTTTTAATTTGTGTAAATTATATCATCACCATTGCTCTCAAAACTGTGAAGGAAAACATCGTGAGGAAACCGGCATGTCCTAGAACCAAAAATTCCAAGACATGTGACATCTACCAACCCGCACTGGGCCCGCGTGGTGGATTACTGCCCACTCCCTCTCACAGAGAGGAGGCCGGTGTCCCAGCAGTAGGAACATTATAGGCTGATTATGTAATAGATAACAAACAGCTCATTTATTAAATTAAATTTCAGTCCACAACATCCATCGGTTTCTTAGTAAACTTCAACTATATCCGACGCTCCTGTATACTTATCTCCTTTGTTGACTGTACCTATGTACTTTTGATAGCATCACAGCACTTAAGTAAAGCATAGTCTGCGAAACTTTTATACTGTGTTTTTTATGTTTTAGTTGATATCATAAACATTAAAAGGGTAAGAATAAATGTACCCTACATTAAATGTTTATTGTAATGGCTAATAGGCATTGCTTTTTATGTTTGTCTTTGCAATTTATTAGGGTTAGATAAGAGATGTTTTGTTATTTTTCAGTGGAACTGTCGCATATCTTTTTCGTATTTGTCAGTTAAAGGTAATAAGGGAAAGAAATTGGACTTGTTTTATTATTATTTCTATGGAAACGTTTGGGTCGTCTGATGCAGTATCATTATTATAGGAGACGTTGCTTGAGGTAGCAACGCGGTGCGGGGTGGGGGGGTGACGTGATGCGAGAGCTCAAATATTCGTCAACTTGTGACAACTGTCACCCCTCCCGCACCGCGCAGCTACCTCAGGGAACGTCACAGTTAAGCGGTCGGCCTATAGACAACTATTAGATTCCACCCGCGTGGTATGTCCATAAAAAGTCACCTACCCAGGGTTCAAAGTATCCCTATACCAATTTTCATCCAAAATCGGTCTAGCTGTTTCGGAGATTAGCCGGAAGAAACAGACAGACAATATTTTTTAATAAGTACCGTAGATGTACCTACATACTTTCTTATGCATTTTGTTAAAAGATGTTATTTATTCAAAATATAGATAAATGTTATTTGAGTACCGAAGAGTTCCTATGCTGTTCATAAAATATAAGTAGTAAACAACTTTAAAATTAAACAATACCTTAGTTAGCTGCCCTAACCATAATCAGCCTATAATGTTCCCACTGCTGGGACACAGGCCTCCTCTCGGTGAGAGGGAGTGGGCCGTAATCCACCACGCGGGCCCAGTGCGGATTGGCAGATGTCACATGTCTTCGAATTTTTGGTTCTAGGACATGCCGGTTTCCTCACGATGTTTTCCTTCACCGTTTTGAGAGCAGTGGTGATGAAATAATTTACACAAAGTAAAGCGCCTGTCTGGGTTCGAACCTAGCTGCCCTAAGCTATCCCCGAATTAGAAAACTGAGACATTTCTCTTTAGACTGTGGTTGCTAAATACAACCCTTCTTTGAACGTAAAACAGATAAAGGATGACTGTTCGTTAGCACCAAGCACCTGAGTTTCAGCCCATTTTCACACCTTGGACTATGATAACGTTTTGGAGATTATTGACATAACCAGGAACTATACCTTCATATAAGCGTAAGCGGAACACCTTTTTCTGTTCCAAAAGTTAAGTCATCTTAACCACCTCATCATCTGCCTAGCCTTTTCCCAACTATGTTGGGGTCGGCTTCCAGTCTAACCGGATGCAGCTGAATACCAGTATTTTACATGGAGCGATTGCCTATCTGACCTTCACAACCCAGTTACTGGGTAATACGATACCCCTTGGTAAGACTGGTTGTCAGACTTTCGGGCTTCTGACTACCCGTAACGATTGTCAAAGATCCACGAATGACAGCCGGGACTAACGGCTTAACGTGCTTTCCGAAGCACGGAGGGGTCACGGCATGTAAAGATGGTCACCCATCGACAGACCAACCGCGGCAAGCGTAGCTTAACCTGATCGATCGACCTGTGCGGCTGTTATTACTTAGCTACGGGCCCCTTAACCACCTAAATATCAAAATTAATGATCCAAAAACCGTATCTGACTACAACCCACATAACTGTTATCATTTTAATTGACACCTCCGTATCTAAATGACGCTTCTTTATTTCTATTTTCAATAGTATTATTGAATATTTATTTGTTTTAATTAGGGTTCCGTTTCAAAGAGATGAGTGCCGAAAAGAATTAATGTAAGTAACGCGTGTTTGTATTTGCGCATCTGTTTAGTTGTCAGGCAGTTTGTCAAGTGCTCAGGGGCAAAATATTGACTTTGAAGAGCGAGTAGATAATTCGGTGTCTTTAGAATGTTACATTTCTGAGGCAATCTTTGTTATCTGTCTGTCGAACCTCTAGAAAAGAGATAGAGAATAGGTATCCTAATATAGCTTTGGAAATCCCTCGTGTTGGATGATTCATCATTTCAGCCGAAAGACGTCCAATGCTGGACATAGGCCTCCCCCAAGGACCTCCACTTCGACCGGTTCTGTGCTTCTCGCATCCAACGGGTTTCTGCGGCCTTCACAAAGACCACCTTGTGGGAGGCCTTCCAACGCTACGTCTTCCGGTACGCAGTCGCCACTGCAGAACCTTTCGGCCCCATCTGTTCTGCGAGCAATGTGCCCTGCCCACTGCCACTTAAGTTTGGCAATTCTTCGGGCTATGTCGGTTACCTTGGTTCTCCTGCGATTGGATGATTATATGCCTAATATTAATAGCCAAAATGGTTTTCTACATTCGACTCTTCTATGGTCTGCTGAACGTTTTGGCAGTTAGCAGTTCTTTAAAAGAAAAAAAAAGAACTAAGATTATGCTGATCCTCATATTTTAAAAACTCCACGTAATGCCATTGCATGTTTACAAGTTTACATTATTGCAAAAACACTAATTAAAATTATCGTACTTATACGGAATCTTCACACCAAAACAAGTGCTTGCCTGTTTTTATCTCACCCGCATGCAAGCAGGCAATGACCCGTGTGTGACACAGAATCGTCATTGATAAGCGTTTTAATGACTCTCGAAACGACATCGTTATGTGGTTGCGCGTTTTTTTTTTATTTCAAATAGGTTTGCTCTTGACTCTAGTCTAGGTCAGAGGTGACAGAGACAAAGTCGACGATGGAGTGAGCTTACCCAGAAGAAGCCTGTTCACTCTTACTTTGAAGAGATTCGACTTGTATGCGCTCGGGAACACAGACGCAGGTAGAGAGTTTCACTCTTTTGCTGTGCGCATTTTAAAGGACATTTGAAAACGCTTATTGCGAATTGGTGGAATAGCAACTAGGCAGGGATGGTAACTTGCAGTGCGTCTGGATGTCCGAAGGTAGAAGGGGGCCGGTGGAATGAGGCCGTGGAGTTCTTGGGCACACTCACCGAAGTACAATCTGCAGAAGACCGACAAGCAGGCAACTTTGCGGCGATTAGCCAAGCTGTGAATCCACCAGTTCTACGTCGCCAATGAGCCTTTTTAACTCTGCGTTTTAACGAGTCAAGCGCGGCAAGTTGGTATTTCGCTGAGCCATCCCAAAGGTGGCTGCAATACTCCATGCAGGATCGGACTTGCGCTTTGTAAAAGCTGTCGAGGCGTAAAGTATCGCTTCACCCTATTTAGGATACCCAGCTTCTTGGCCGCAGTTTGGGCTTTGTACTCGGTGGTGGTGCCGAAGTTGAGACTAGTTGCACATCATCGCACAAAGGTGGATTTTAACAGTAGACTTGTTTCTTATTTTTTACCTGGTGACAGACAGACAGACAGGCGGACAGTGGAGTCTTAGTAATAGGGTCCCGTTTTTACCCTTTGGGTATGAAACCCTAAAAAGATCTTCGCCTTCTTAGCTCAAATCTCTTCCTCAGTCATCATAACCATTACCAAATCGATATACTTAATTCCAAAATTTTAAATAATGTCCAATATTGTTATTAAACATCTTAAATTAACTTACACTAACATTTTATTCCCACATTTTATGATCCTTAAACAACACACAGGAAGTAACCCGACAATGGAAGGATCTGTGCGCCTGAGTCTCAAAACGATAACATTCATACCATCCTGCCAAGGAGCTACACAATTTTGCCTCCAGATTCGAAATACCCAATACAGGATGACAAAAGACCTAAAATTACCAATTTTGTAAAGCCCTCTCGGATGCACGTGCCTAGGGGCTGTTCCTAACAATAGGACGCCCCTCTATAATCCTCTGCACATAATAGACCACCCCACTTGAGTAAATCGATATTTATAACAACCCTTAAATGCAATTCTGGGCACATTTTTGTTAATAACGGATATTTTGCACAATTTGTATGGGTGTTTAGCGTGATATTGTTAGTTACGTCACATATAGTGGCGTCACAGAGCGGGGCCTATGAGAATAGTAGCGTTGCGGTATTTATTTTTAAAATATCGCAGTATTATACCACAATATAGAATAGAATAGAATAGAATACTCTTTATTTTTTCTTTTTTTTTCTCTTTATTCTTTTTTTTTTTTTTCTTTATACTTATATGATTATGCTGAAGTAGGCCATTTTACCCTCGCACAAGTATTTTTTTTTATTTTGTCAATTGGAAAAAATAATGTTACCTGACTGAAATACGCAAACGTTGTGTGGCGGTATCTACAACGCCACATGAGAACAACACGTCATACTGACGTCACGCAAATTCCTGCATCTCGCAAGCAGAGTTTACCGCGCATCTAGCATAGATACAACGGCCCGACATGAATCGTCGGGCAGTTGCACGCCAGACACAACACCCGTCTGGTTGGAGGATCCTCCCTTTTCTATAGAGTATGAATGAACTTTACACCCTGTTCCTCATACTTCTATAGTTGTATTGCCATATAAATTATTTCTAGCTGCGCGGCGCTATTTCGTTCGCGTGGTGTCCTACCCCTACCCTGCTCCTACCCTACTCCTACCCTACTCCTTTTCTTCTCCTCCTTTCTCTATGCAATGCTGTACATTTTTTTTTGGTGTAGCTTTTTTTTGTTGTTATTCTGTTGGCTACTCTTATAAAGTTACGAAACGAATATTTGCAAATTGATATTTTTTCCGAAGAACATCACGAGATGTTGAAAGGTGTGGAGGATGTGGAAAGATGTTGTTGAAGTGGAAAGGTCAGGTGCGTAGTAGGTACTCACAAACAACTTGCGTGTATGACCAGTGACCTTAGTGTGAGTTGTTAGGGTTCCGTACCCACAGGGTAAAAACGGGACCCTATTACTAAGACTTCGCTGTCGTCACCAGGCTGTATCTCAAGAACCGCGATAGCTAGACAATTGAAATTTTCACAAATTATGTGTCGGCGCACATCAGAATGTCATTTTCAAGAGTGACAGGTTGTCAACGTCACTCTAGCGGAGCGTCGAGTCTATGGTAGCGGGGCGGCCATCTTAGAATTCACTTCTTTGAGAGCGGTCGCCAGCGCACCAAGTTTTCGACGAATCGCTATCCATCGCCTTAATCAAAGTGTATTTTAAAGTGATTAGTGTTGATCAGAATATTAGTGACTATCATTTACGCAATTGTAGAATTATTTTAATGTTAAAGAAGTAAAATCGTTTAAGTTTGGAAGACATTACGTTTAATTGAAATTACCCGACTACCCACATACCCACATTGCAAGATGGATTCTGATGAAGGCCGTCCTGAGCTTTCATCAGAAGTGGGATCGAACGGAGTGCAGAATGAAGCAAAGCAAACGGATTTTAGAACTGCTGAAAAACTATTGAGCAGCATGGAAGCGTTGCTTTCTCGAGTTTTAGCAGTCCAACAAACACCGCTTGTGAGTACGAATCGTACAATTCTTTTGAAGTTTGATCCGGATGAGCCAGACTCGGACATTGACGGATGGTGTAAAGTGACAGATTTCATTGTGCAAAATAAAAATCTGGAAGGTGTTAATTTACTGATGGCGCTGACGGAGGCGCTGAAAGGTCGCGCAGCAACGTGTTTAACAAAGCTTAATTTAGACACTATTACATGGGATTCAGTTAAAGAAATCCTAATTGCAAGATTTTCAAAACCTAAACTTCTGCAAGACTATTTCGATGACGTGTTACGCTTCCAAATAGGCGCTAAAGAGACTGCATCCGAATCTGCTCTTCGGTTATGGAATCTCATCGAACGAATACCTGAAAGTACGATGCCTGAGAAGGTAATTACTGGATTTGCGATATCCGTGTTGTGTCAGAAGGACAGCTTGATACGTCGCGAGTTAAACGCACAAACGATAACGACTCGAGCTCAGTTATTTCGAATACTTGGTGGAGTATCACTTAAGCGACGCACGGATACCGAAGTCCAAGAACCTGAAGCAAAACGGGCCCGAATAATGGAGAAATTCACCGGCAAATGTCACTATTGTGGGTTAGTTGGACATCGTATCGCCGATTGTAGGAAACGTCGAGACGAAATTGGAACGAAGTCGCAAGATACTTCGAGTTCATCACGAGCCGTGGAGAAAAGGACGACCCCGACCTGCTACACGTGTGGTCAGCCTGGGCACGTGGCGACTGTATGTCCAGACAAGAAGAACAGCAGTGGAGCTGCAGTCAAGGAGGTCCATCAGTGTGAGCACCGCCCCTCCAGGAGCATCTTGGAGACATCTTCTGGTGAGCGAGTCCCTTTTCTATTTGATAGTGGGTCATCATGTTCTCTTTTAAAAGAAAGCTTTTGTGACAAACTTGCGGGTACTGTGCGTAAAAACCTCGTTTACCTAAGTGGCATAGGCGGTGAAGATATTCAATGTACCACTCAAATTCAAAGCGATGTAGTCATTAATAAACTCTCAGTAAATTTGACATTTCACGTAGTTCCCGAGAGGCTTATTTCTGATCCGATCATAGTCGGGAGGGATATTTTGGATCAAGGTTTGTGTGTTAAAATGGACAATGATAATCTTATGTTCTTTTCTAAGAAAACGAGCCACTTTTGTAATTTAAAACCCAACAAGCCGGATTTTAATAATATCAACACGGATTTGCTAGGGGAGGATAGGGAAGTGCTACTATTGATTTTAAAGAAATATTCTGATTACTTTACCGAAGGTGTTCCCTCCCGTAGAGTAACTACAGGCGAATGTCAAATTAATTTAATAGATCCTCACAAAACCGTACAACGATGCCCTTATCGTCTAGCGCCGGCGGAAAAACTTATAGTCAGGGAAAAGGTTCGGGAATTACTTGACGCTGGGGTCATTCGCGAAAGTTCTTCCCCTTTCGCTAGTCCAATACTATTAGTTGAGAAAAAAGACAACTCGTATAGGATGTGCGTGGACTATCGGGAATTAAATTCCAATACGCGACCCGAACACTACCCTCTGCCACGTATCGAGGAGCAAATAGACCAGCTCGCTGGGGCTAACTATTTTTCCTCCTTAGATATGGCGTCGGGGTTCCATCAAATTTTGATGCACCCTGACTCCGTAGAAAGGACGGCATTCGTTACACCTGAGGGGCAATACGAGTACCTTGCTATGCCCTTCGGGTTGCGGAACGCTCCATCAGTATATCAGAGATGCATAACTAAAGCTTTGAATCACATAAAAGACAAACCACTCATATATATGGATGATGTTTTATGCTACTCGACTGACATCACTGAAGGTTTGCAGCGTCTAGATGATAGTTTAAGTGCCTTAACGGAAGCTGGATTTACATTCAACCTCCAAAAATGTACATTCATGACCCAAAGAATAGAGTATCTAGGATATTCCCTTCAATCTGGTGAGGTAAGACCAAACTCTCGAAAAATACAAGCATTAGTAGATGCCCCACAACCAAAAACTGCCACTCAGGTCCGGCAGTTCCTCGGTTTAGCCTCGTATTTTAGAAAATTCATTCCTAATTTCACACTAATCGTGGGACCATTATACCCTCTAACAAAGCTAAGAGGACCTATTACGTGGACTCAAAAGCATGAAGAAATACGAAACGACATAATACGCATACTTACATCTGAGCCAGTTTTAACTATCTTTGACCCGGAATTGCCAGTAGAGTTGCACACTGATGCTAGCTCTGATGGATACGGGGCTATTCTCATACAACGGATAGACAATACACCGCACGTCGTGGAGTATTATAGTCGTCGAACCTCGGATGTTGAGTCGCGATACCACTCGTACGAACTGGAGACGTTGGCAGTAGTACGAGCGGTCGAGCACTTTCGCCATTATCTTTACGGTCGTCATTTCGAAGTATATACGGATTGCAATTCTCTCAAGGCATCCAAATCAAAAAAAGACCTCACTCCTCGCGTTCACAGGTGGTGGGCTATCTTACAAGCTTACGACTTCGACATTATTTATCGTGAAGGTCGCGGAATGGAGCACGCGGATTATTTCTCGCGAAATCCTCTTCCTGATATTAATGACGCTGGTACAGTCTATAGGAGCCCGTTGACACAGCAAGTTCAGTATGTCGAATTACATCAGGATTGGCTTTCGGTTGAACAAAAACGTGATGGCGAAATACAAGACCTTATCGCAAAACACGATAGTAATAGTTTCCCCGATACTGTAGCTCAAACGTATGATGTAAGGGATGGTATACTATATAGGAAAATAGTTCGGAATAAAATAGTTTCCTGGTTGCCGGTAGTTCCCCGGTCTTTAATTTGGACGCTTATAAATCACGTTCATAATGAGCTACAACATTTAGGAAAGGATAAAACTTTAGATAAACTTTACGAGCAGTATTGGTTCCCCGAAATGTCAAAATGCGTGCGTAAATTTATCGACTCGTGCATTATTTGCAAAGCATCAAAGGGTCCATCTGGAGCTCAACCCGTTCAGCTTCACCCAATCCCCAAGGCCGCGGTACCATGGCATACAATACATATTGATTTTACGGGAAAGCTTAGCGGGAAGAGTGATCGAAAAGAATACTGTTCGGTGATTATCGATGGTTTTACCAAATACATTTTACTAGAGCATACTTCTGCTCTTGATGCTACGAGCGCGGTACACGCGTTGCAAAAAGCAGTCTACCTTTTTGGTGCGCCTAAACGGATCATTGCTGATCAAGGTCGCTGCTACGTAAGCTCTGATTTTAAGAATTTTTGCGGCGAACATAAGATAGAACTCCATTTAATTGCGACTGGCTCTAGCAGGGCTAATGGCCAAGTCGAGAGGGTTATGCGGACCCTCAAAAGCCTGTTAACCATTGTCGAAAACGACCCCAATAAGACGTGGCGAGATGAACTAGGAAATATTCAACTCGCGCTTAACAGCACCCGATCATCCGTAACAAAGTATTCTCCTACAGAACTTATGTTAGGCATTCGTGCACAGTCATTAGGTATGTCGAAGCTAAACTCGGAAGTTCATAGTCAACCAGAACGTCTTAACCTCGATGTTGTGCGGAATGACGCATCTGCTAATGTAAAAAGGGCAGCAGCAAGCGAAATTAAACGATTTAATCAGGGCCGAGCAAAAATAAAAGCTTTTTCAAAAGGTGATTACGTTTTCCTCAAAAATAGTGAACGAAACCAGACAAAATTGGACAGAAAGTTTAAGGGTCCATTTGTTATAACGGCGGTACTAAGTAACGATCGGTACGAATTAAAAAGGTTAGGTAGTTCTCCTCGAATTTATAAGTATGCCCACGAGAATTTACGCTCAGTACCTTACGGACACGAAGGTTTGCTTGAAATCGCTTCTAACCTTTTGAATTATGATGAGGCCGAGTCGGCGCCAGAAGATATAGATGCTAGGAATAACTTATTATCTACAAACGATAGTGACACCTTGACTGCATGCTCTGACACTATATCCGCCGGCTCTTCTACTATTACCGGCAATTCAGACACTGTCAGTGCACACTCTGATCCTGAGACATGGGATGTAGATAACGAAATCGAAATATGGGATGAACAGGATATTCCGCAATCATAGGTATGTCGTCAGTATGTTTTATGTCTTGCATGTGTCTGTTGGTTATTGTAAGCACTACTTAATCCAGAATTGCCTGGCCGAAAGGAGAGTGTCGTCCGGGCCACACCCAGTGGGGTTGGTTGAAGGGATGCACTCGTCCGATTTAAAAGTAATAGTCTATCCTAGTCGGAGAGACAGTGTCGTCCGGGCCACACCCAATAGGGTTGGTTGAAGGGATGCACTCGTCCGATCTAGAAGTAATATCCTTATAGTCTATCCTGGTCGGAGGGACAGTGTCGTCCGGGCCACACCCAATAGGGTTGGTTGAAGGGATGCACTCGTCCGGTCCAGATGTGTTGCTGTTGGTTGACAAGTTGATGGGGGCAGTGTCGTCCGGGCCAGATCCATTACGGGCTGGTTGAAGGGATGCACTTGTTCATTTCAATGTCTTAATATGACTGAATCTGTGTTTGACGCTTTAATCGAAAATCCATGTAAAGTCCTGAATGTAGCAGGATGAACGAGCGGATGTCTTGGTGATTAGACATTGTTTGTTCCAGGAATACAATAACGCCCGAGGACGGTCGTATGTCAGTCTGGCCGTGTCGGCGCACATCAGAATGTCATTTTCAAGAGTGACAGGTTGTCAACGTCACTCTAGCGGAGCGTCGAGTCTATGGTAGCGGGGCGGCCATCTTAGAATTCACTTCTTTGAGAGCGGTCGCCAGCGCACCAAGTTTTCGACGAATCGCTATCCATCGCCTTAATCAAAGTGTATTTTAAAGTGATTAGTGTTGATCAGAATATTAGTGACTATCATTTACGCAATTGTAGAATTATTTTAATGTTAAAGAAGTAAAATCGTTTAAGTTTGGAAGACATTACGTTTAATTGAAATTACCCGACTACCCACATACCCACATTGCAAGATGGATTCTGATGAAGGCCGTCCTGAGCTTTCATATGTATTTCTGTTGCCGCTATAATAACAAATACTAAAAACAAAATAAAATAAATATTTAAGGGGTCCCATACAATAATCGTGTTTTTTTTTTGCCTTGATGTGGTACGGAACCCTTCGTGTACGAGTCCGACTCGCACTTGGTCAGTTTTTTTGACTCATGTTCGATTGCGAGCGCGTTAGAATGTTATACCTATGGGAAATTAGGTTTCTCCTAGTGACCACCAGGTGGCGCTATAATTTTTTCCCATATTAAATTCTAACGTGCTCGCAAGCTTCAGATGTATGAACGTAAACGAAGCAAAATAACTATAGTAGCAGGTGGCGTTCTGTAGTTTCTGCCGACCCTCGTGGGAAGAAGGTGTGTATGTATGTAATCTGCATTCGCGACTTATTTGCCAAAAATGTAAACAAATATGAGTTTATGAAAAATTTACTTTAATTCCTACTCAATAAAGTGCAGTTTACGCTACAACTTAAAAAAAAAATTTTAGTGTTAGTCACTCTGAAATTAACTTAATTACCATTACCATGTAGGTAGTTGATATTTGTAACACAATTTGAAACATAAATTTTAATGGACTTTATGTGATAATCTAATAACGCAAATGCAATGGTAATTTTTTTTGCAATTTCTCGAGATCTGTATAAGAATTACCAAATCAACCTCACGAATTTTTGCATAACCTCAAAGTCTAAATCTCCATAATAACGTCACCACAGATTACCAATTAAATTCTAGATAAAACTTGTTGTGACAGCTTGTCATACTGACCGTTTTACTTCGACGTTTATATCGAAATCAATCAGGCTGCGACATGTTCAGAATAAAGCTGGTTACACAACGGATAGTGTTGCAGCCTTGCAGCTCAGCCGAATTCGAAGACCAATTATTTCAATAATAGACAGCCGAATTGTAATAAAGTGTGTCATCGTATGTAATTTGGCTGTTCGCGATAAAGAAATTTTAAATTTATGATAATACTAGCTGTTCCCCGCGGTGTCACACTCTGCGCGGCTCCTAAGGGTCGTAGCGTGATGTTATATAGCCTATAGCCTTCCTCGATAAATGGACTACCCAACACTAAAAGAATCATTCAAATCGGACCAGTAGTTCCAGAGATTAGCGCGTTCAAACAAACAAACAAACAAACTCTGCAGCTTTATAATATTATAGTATAGAAGTATAGATTTGAAGGATTTGACGATTTCTATCTCTGAAGCTTTGCGTTAATGGCTGGACCTTTTGACACAACAATTTCGAAATGACGATTCAATTAAGACTTGGTTGCGGTTTACCCAATTTATATTTGTTGAAGTCGCTAACAAAACAGAATATTGGTCTAGTAAATAAGTTTGTTATTGGGAAATATATCTACCTACTGGTTAATGTAAGCTACATGCTTACAATGCACTAAGAACTTACTCCTCATTTTCACCAACTTGTAACAAAGGTTTTAAGATCTCATCTAGCACTTGTTAAAGCTTTACCTATTTTATTTAATCAGCTGTACTACTCTTCAGTTTGTTTCGGCCTTTCTTCTTAGAGTAGTCAGATAGGAAATGCTGACCTCATCTTGCTTATTTTTTTTTAATATAATGTGTTAACGTGATTCTGTTATCCTATATAAAGAATAAACAATTTCATTTAATTTATTTAAATTGTGTGAATTTACAACAGTACATTTTAGGTGGTGTGTCTTTATTTCTGTTTCTCTAGCCTAGCTAATAAATCAAAGCTGCTCAAGACTGCGTCCGCAATCCTGTTCACAGCACTATTCGTTCTCAAGTGCATCGAATTGGTAATGATAATGACTTTCCGTCTTCACCGACTATGATTGTCGCATCTCTTAAACCTAATGAAAACGTGGTAGTTTTGTTATATTTTGCACAATATTTCTCGAATCGTGTTTCATCGGTCATCGACTCGGTTTCTGAAAATAACTCGTCTATTCATTGAACGAAAATGAAGATGTAGGCTTCATACAAGGCTGATCTGTAACTGGCTCGCTGGTCTAGTGATCGCAAGTGCTTTAACTGCTGAGCACGAGGTCTTAGCTTTGATTCTCATCGGGTTCAATTTTAGGTTGTCTCATCAGGAATTACTCAGTAGCTGCTCGGAGCTTGGGTTTGTGCCCGGTTGATGCCAATAGGCTCGCCCCCTATTACATGGGACTTAAATATAACTAGCGAAATGTGGGTTAACCTAACCCTTCGAAGAAAAATCAGGCGTGTAGTTACGATGATGATGACCTGCAATATCTTTGGTTTCCTCTAAACCTTTGAATTTTTATTCCACCATTCTCATTTTTTTGTCGTATCGGAGTAATGCACGACGTATTCCACATTGGGCACCCGCTTAAATGGCACCTGAGTGAATGTGCCGCTGTGTGTCAGGTGCCATTTAGGCGGGTGCCCAATGTGGAATACGTCATAAGCACTCCTTTTTAATATATCCCTGCTTTATTATCAACCGTAGAAAAGCTCACAGAAATAACCTTTATTTTATCAACCTGTTTATGTCCATTGCCTAATATGTGCCTCCATAACCGTTACAGTGAACGGTCAAAAGCCAGAGGGCAATTTCCATTATCAATACACTTGGCAGAGAAATTGGTGATAGCAGTTTGTTGTTATTACCAGACAGGAGGACGTTGCTTCCATGTGCCTGACTTTAACCCCTTAATTTCACAACCTCATAGAAATCGGAATTAAATATGCTAGTTTTGAAGGTTTAATATTGAATTTTTTTAAGTTCTAAATGTCCTGCATTGCGAAGGATTTTGAAGACATTCATAATTTACTTCTTCATAGGTTTGTCATCATCATCATCGACATGGCAAGACGGTTTATAAAATTTTATTGGCCCAAAACATTGCCACTTCCATGACATCGACGGTGGCAGCACAGAGGTCACATTAGCGGCATTTTTTGAGGCACAGAGACCAGGATAGGAGGTGAATCTCCAGCCGTTTTTTCTTTAAGAGCGTTTACGCCGTACGGCATTTTATACAAACTTTCAAGCCCTTGTTTTTCGAAGTGAATTAATCAATTTTAATGAAATTTCATACGCATAAGCCGGCTACAAAGATCTAAAAAGTTACCTAAGAACCTTTTCGAAATGTCTTATTTAAAAAAAGATAACTGGAAATCTCAAATTTGGCTGTAACACAATTTTTCGAAAATGTTCTTAAGTAACTTCTTAGACCTTTGTATCCTGCTGCGTATGAAGTTTCATTAAAATCAGTTAATTCATTTCGAAAAACAAGGGCTTGAAAGTTTGTATAAAATGCCGTACGGCGTAAACGCTCTTAACACGTGGTGAGGACCAATTAATAAACTTTCCTGACAGACAGATGTCAACACCGTCATAATAATATTATGAATCACAACAATCCATATCTTTGTAGTAATCGAATGTCGTTTGACGCAAATCGATAACCTCACGATATCCATCACAAATAATAACATTATTCGATTCACTCGATGCTATCTCTTTAATAAATACATTTCAACTGGTATATCATAATGTAAACTATAAATCGCTTGCAAAATATCATTTCCTTGGTTATTACGACATTTAATATTGTAGTTCATGTTCTGAGTCGTTTGTTTATTCAATATTCGTGCTGTTGTTGTGTATTGTGACTTTGTTAGGCAATTAGGATACGAAATTGAAATTTTGCAGACCTTTGGACCTGTAGCCCTGTATATTATTATTATTTGACTTACAGATGAAAGTGTATATAATATGGGCATAGTAGTGCGCTGTTTAGCAATGAAATGTATGGAATTCTGTCTGTATTGTATATTTTATTGTAATCATATTTTAGTCCACACAAATTGGTGTGTCAAACTTATAATATCAATTAGTTCAACAGACCTTCTCGTACACGGCATATTTCTTTATAGAAATCTACGTCTCGAAATCGGCCACTTCATCTTCTGAGTAACCGCTACCTTGACAACGCAACAGTGCCTGTAAATGGTTTAATTGAAATAAATGCTTTGATTTGGAATTTTATCAATTTGTTCAACAAACCTTCTCATTTGTAGAACGGAAACGTTCCCATGTTTTCTGTAACCACAAGAAATGTTTATACAACACTTATGTTAATTCCAATTTTGTTGTTTGTTGCAGGTAATACAAGAGTTAGTTCAGCGGAACGAACATTCAGCACAACACAATCTGGATGTTTTGTTTTGAAATAAACCGATTGCCAATGTGTGGTCCTTTCATTGGTAAAAAGGACCACCCTTTTCGTTCTGCTTTCTGTGAATGTTGTAAGTTAGTAAGGTACCGTGTGAGTTGGATCATCAAATTTTAGCAGTGTAATGTCAGCAAAATTAGCTAGGAAGTGGTGTTTAGTAACTGCTGGGTAACTGCGTGACTCACTAAAACTAGCAATGGCTTTCGTTTTGACAACAACATTCATTATGTTCCCTTAAATCCATCCAACGGTTGTCTTTAAAACATCGATTTAGCAATAAGACCTCCCATTGTATAAAATTTCTTCATTTATATCAGTAATTTAAATGGTGTTCATAATAAAGAGTATTCCATCTATCTATTTACTATCTAACTTTGTATACACAGTTGTGGTCCATATGGTATGCATGTAATGTATGTTTTCTGTGTCAATTCGCTCTATAAACTCGAAGGACCACCCAGTCTGGTAGCATCAAGTCTGTCACCACCGCACAGTATAGTGCATAGTAATGTTCTCGATATCCACTTACGATAGGTAATAATTTAGACTATTTGTATGCAAAATGGATCGTCGGCGAAAGTGTAGGGCGACATTAACCTTGTCACTAGATGAAGAGTGCTTATTTGTGTTTATGATTAAATTAGGAGCTTCGATAGGTCGTGACCCGTGTACCGACAAGTTTCCTAGTCTATATCATGATGACATCGGCTTTCAATATTATCAGAGAAGTTGCAATGCTTGACGATCTGTTCTGTAAAAATCTTACCGTCATCATTTACCGCCCCTTCGTGAAACAGCATGAAGTTATGTATATTTTAGTAAACAGACGCTCTCATAGCAACAAAACTCTCATTCACAAGAGCGTTTCATGCAGTGTGCTCCCGCTTTACACCTCAGTACTATTCTAACAAAAGTGTACCGTTCTCGAAAGCGGTGTACACACGGTCGTACATTTCTAACGGTGTAATATGATGCCGTGTGTTGTGTTACAGTCACGGTACAGCGCTCTAGCTTCCTGGACTAGCTTCTGGATATTTTGTTGCACACGTAACGATATACTGTTTCTGTTAATAAGAGATGAGGATATTGTAGTTCTACAGAGCTGATGATTTGGGTGGTGTTTTCATACGTTTCTGTATCGGCAACGTCGACAAGTTTTTGCTTTTGTGTGCAGATGAGACGCCAGCACATCAAGCTACTACAATCTGACAAATTTCTTTATAGATTTTCAACTTTATCGTTTAAGCATAAGGTTCAAAGTTGATTGGGAAAATTTGACAGTTTCTGGTAGCTTGATGTGCTGGCGTCTGTACTTGAGCTGCACCTCAAATGTGTAAAATACAATTACAATCCGAAGTATTTTGAAGGGAATTCATAATCTATTGCTTCATATTTATGTTGGATAAATTCTGTCTGCTCGAAAACGTAGATATCGCAATGAATATTGTTGAATTGTCAAAATGAAAGAATCCATTTTAAGTGTGGTACGCAATTAAGCTGTAGAATCTGCAATTTTTGCTTAATTTTTAGGGATTGCCTTCCAAAATACTTGCAGTCTTTTTTTTTTTATTTACCAAACTAAGGTTATTTCTCAATAAAGTTTCTACTTAAAATCCAAAATTCCCGCCAAATAATGAAATTAGGCTTCTAGAGGTTATGAATAGGATTCTATAAGAAAGAAAATGGCGTTAAAAATATTTGCACAACTGAAAAATGTCATTGTCAAAGTAATTTTACTCGCAGAATAACATAAAAACAATAAGTTCGGGCTTCGAAAAATAAAGTAGAAAAAAATTTACCATCCCATAAACTAAACAGCCAACACATTAAAAAACGAACACCTTTGACTGTAGGCCATGTAGATATAAAACCAGCCGACAAAACACGACGCGAACCCAGTAGCCTTGTCATATCCAATTTACTTGACGCCAGTTATAAATTTGAAATTAAAACCCACACTAAATTAACATTTAGGTACAGGGTAACAGGCTGTAGGTCCTAGACCTACGATCTGTAATATGTTTATGCTTAGCTGATCTCTATGAGCATCCTCACTCCCTACATTAGATTCTACAGCTTCAACTACCTCAATAAGGCTGAGTTTTGCTTTTCCACCGTCAGCAGTCGTAACTTCTATACACGGAGTCCAATTAACAATAAAATTTACGACTCGTCGTTCAACATTGGACCTTATTGTTTGTAACAAGATTTAACTTTGATTCTAGAGCTGGATTTCTATTATTGCTGTTACAATTAGGTTGGGAATTGTGCTGATTGGATTCAGTGCAGACTTTATTTCCGTTTTTATTCTATTCTCGTGTGTTGCTTTAATTTCTGGGAAATTGTAATTGTTTTATTTCGTTTTATATTAGGATCCTTTTATGAGTTGGGTTGACATTCAATTTGCCGTCGGTTTGTTTTTTCATAGATGGGATAAACGTGAGTTTGTAAGTTGATGTATCATGTTTGGTAAAGTATAATATTTCCACTACTGGGACACAGATTTCCGCTCGGTGAGATGGGAGTTTTGGTAAAGCACCCTTATTTTGTAAGGACTAATTTGGACCAGCCATCACATGTATCAGGATTCTACAAATCAAGGTACAAACTGATAGGTTCTAATCTAATTGCCTACAGATAGCAACAAACCGATGTTCGTGGAGCGAATAGCGTCACTATCTGTATTTACACTGCGAAGTTATCATCAGAAAAACCAGCTTTAGTCATTTTCGCATATTACTCACGTACCTAAACCTTTAAAACGAACCTTAAACCTAACGGTATAAACAAGATCCTCCACAAGTCATAATTCAATCCAAAAATCAACACCTGAATTCGAAGTTCTCAAACGAGTTCTTCAAATCCTTCGCTGCAGCCACTAAGCCAAGTTCTTTGATCAAGATTCGAAGCAAAATCTGGCGAGATCAAAGGGGATATACTCAGCCAAGAGTAGAGGGCCCTCGTGAATTGCAAACAAGTGCAAGTCAGCTGTAAATTATGCACCCGCTGCGAACGTCCTAGTTTTGAAAAGGCTCCGAAGATTTTTTTTTATTTCGCTTGAGTAACTTCTGATTTAAGTAGTTTGAAAGTTTGTGTGTTAAATGGTGTGGCAAAGTTTAGATAGAAAGTTGAGTAAGTTTGATAATATTTTTTTAATCTTTATTAGTTTGAAAGCGAAAGTTTTGTGAAATTTAGTAATAGGATAACAGAAGGAACTATAAAATTAAGAACTATTTATTAGGCTTTGAAGCCTGAAAATGCTTTTGTACATATTTAAAAGCAGTTGACTTAGTATGTTTTTTCCTCTGGAATAGATTTCAAATTGTTAGGTAATGACTTCCCAATATAGTAGAATCCCTTTGGTCAGGTTCCTCTCTGACACTGATTTATTACAAGCTGACGCATTTTCTTTCATTCCCAAATCCACACTTCAGTAGTTCGTGAAATTATAGCCTGTGGCCTTAGCCAATAAATCTAGAGTAACGTTAATCACTAAATCGATTCCAGAAAAGTAATGACCATTTGGTACCAAAAAAGTGGGATGAGGGGTGGTAATAAAAAGTTTTGTATCTTGGTAACATTTGGATCGAGGACTGTTACATTTAAAAGAAATGATTGAGCTCTATGACTACTTAGTTGCGTTCTTTACTTTTATAGACGGCTGTTGCATGGGCCATGCGTTAAAACGGGTAATTTGTGCATCGTTAAACATAGAAATACGAGAGCGTTAGCTTTTCGGAGTTTATAATTAGAAAAATGCTGTGCTGCTTAATTAGAATGTGGATACACAGGGTATATGAGCAGCTGTGTGTAATTGCTAGTTGTTTGAGTCTATCGAGGGAAAAGGATGGCAGCAAATAGTCCGCTGTTTGCATGTTGTGTATTCATTTATCTTTATGTGAATAGGAAACCTAATGCTTAGCAGGTTACTTATATATACAAATGGATATGTAAAAAGAAGATGAGGCTGCGTATTCAAATCATCAACTTGTTTCCCAAACATGGTGATTATGGCAACATCCCCTGAGTACGACTGAGTATTGAAGCCGCTACAGACCGATTCAGCAATGATATGATCAACATAACCAAACAAGTTATTACACTTGGAAATGCATGTTTGAGAAGCTATGAATATGGATGAAGCGAAAGACGCCTGAAAGGACCGTAGCAAATATTCAACCATAAATATCTAACGTCATGGCGCGGCGTGAACTGCTTGCATTTATATTACTGTCGATACCATTTAAGCATCAGCTTATAAGGCAAAACCAGCCTCAGAATTAACTACAATTTTATTACTCGCAAAGAAATTCAAACAAATAGTGTAGTAGGAGTCAGACTTGGATAAAACATGTTTCTTAATACTTAATTAACATGGACGGATTCTAGAGTCAATTAGACTATCTCCCCTTATCTATTCAATGAAGGACCGGTTTCAACATCTTCAATCCCGTTATGAAAATACGTGGTTCCGAGTAAGTTCTTCGTAGATCGAAAAGATAGGACCTAGGATGGTACCTTGGGGAACGTGATATGTTTGCGTGGCCTGTGAAGATATTTATATAATGTTGTTTTTGTAAAAATAGTTGGCGTTTTAATAAACTAAAGCAGAACAATTGCGAAAGTCAGTTTTTAATAAAGATTTATTGTTATTTCAGTATTTTCGTGACCTATTTACTTTTCAATAGCTTTAGCTACGTCATCTAAGACAATTTTCGCTCTCTCTTATTAATAAAAATAACATAAATTCCGGTGTTTATTCCCTGAAGTGGCAGGCAAAGGTCGACGTTCTCCGATAATTTACCGATGACAGTTTTAGATTCCAATCTGATATCGAGCTTTATCGTCATCCATCGAACACTTCCTTTAGGAATATTAATTTACATTCTGGTTAATCGGAGGTAAGAGACCATGTATGTTCCTTACATAATACTAACTTCACCTTGATTTACCTTTAAGTACTGACTTCTAACCTTGTACCTGTACCTTTAGTATCGAATTTAATGACCCCTCAAGCGTCAAGTGTACACCAAGTGTACATAAGAGAAAGTGCTCTAAACGTCAATGGTACACCAAGTGTACACAACTTTCTCATTGTCATTGTGAAAACAATGACATTACTGTCGTCCATTCAACTACTCCGACGCGTGGGGTGTTTCAACAGGTAGGCGGGCAAACGTGTGAGAGGAGAAATAATGAGCAGAGGCCTCTATTCGTATAAGGAAAGCACGAGCATTGATCGAATTGAAAATCGATTGAAAAGACGATTGAAGAAGAAACAAATCCCTGTTTTACATTAACTTACAAGTTGCCGTTTTAAAAGATTAACTTTACGCGCGGGCTCGGGCGTTTATGCCTGCCAAATATTATAACATCAGTATGTTCGTAACTTTTATCGAGCTAAATCAAGATATCAAAAATAACAGTAACACCAAAAAGGTACGTCAAACAGTGGCAAGTGCGATGTACGCAAAGAAATGCTGGATTTGACACTACACGACGTTTTATAAGAAAGCCTTCTTGGAAATCACGCCGAGATTGTAAAGACTTGTAAGTTAGAAGACGAAGCGGTTTTGTTTTAAGTGCAAGTGTTGTAAGTAATTTAATAAAATACTATGTAATTTCTAGAAAGTGATTTCACTTTATTGCCAATGTTCGTTTACGTGGTATATGAGAGGTTGGTGCCATTTGTAGGGGTTTAATAACAAACTTTGGTACTGACTTTCGACTACCCGTTTTTTTGGGCACCTTTACGACTTTTAGTCTGTTCTGTCACAGTTCGTAGGTGTTAATACAAGTTTCTGGTATGTATCTTGAAGACAATCAAACAAAATTTACATATATTTAGGTGATCTTTTAGACCCTTAACTGGGCAAGTGTACTCTGCAGACGCAGGGATTTGATATAACCTACACCTACAGCTACAAAGGCAAGCGTCTAAGTTAGGGATTAATAGATGCTATCTTTACATCCTTTGAAGCTATTACACAATCGTATAACCACAACTTCAGTGTTACTGATCCAAGACGCCAACTCGAGTTTCGCATGCAAAAGCTTATCTCCCACAAAGTTTTCTCACGAGACCGATTCAGACAAAACATATCGCCTTCTCTCTCACCTTGCACCATCTCCCTCGTATTGTATGACAGAAACATGACGCGTGAGATAATGCGACTGTACATACATAAACACGCGTGTCCGTCCGTGTGTAATGAAATCATTGGACGTATGACGGAACAATGTACTTTTGTACAGGAGATGTGTTTTGTATATGTGTGAGGATCTGTATGTCTGAGTTTTGTCTTTCGTGCTAAGATGAGTAGGGTTTCTGGGTTTCGATGAGGATGAAGTACGACGCTTTATTATAATCGTCAACGTTTGTATAGATCATCATCAACATAATTATTTTGCCCTTATGTCAATTTATTTTCTTCTGTAGCGGTATCTACAACGCCACATGCGAACAACGCGTCATACTGGCGTCACGCAAAGTCCTGCATCTCGCAAGAAGAGTTTACCGCGCAACTAGCATAGATACAACGGCCCGACATGAATCATCGGGCAGTTGCCCGCCAGACAAAACACCCGTCTGGTTGGAGGATCCTCCCTTTTCTATGGAGGTTATTTTCTTCTGTAGCGGTATCTACAACGCCACATGCGAACAAAGCGTCATACTGGCGTTACGCAAAATCCTGCATCTCGCAAGAAGAATTTTAACGCGCAACTATCACAGATACAAAATCCCGACATAAATCATCGGGCAGTTGCCCGCCAGACACAACACCCGTCTGGTCGGAGGATCCTCCCTTTTCTATGGAGGATGAGTGAGCTTTACACGCTGTTCCTCATACCTCTATACTTCCATACTTCTCTATTAGCCGTCATCTCGGTAGCCACCCCTTTCTAGCTAAAGTTTATATAGCACCCTTATTATTGAACGTCTTTTAACAGATGAATAGTTACACACCGATTTCTCTCTTTCAGTGGTCAGTAATTTGACTTTTGAAAGAAGACGACAAAGGGTTATACAAAGTTTATTAGTAAGGGGGATAGTGTAATTTTCTTCAAATTTATCGTCGATAGCATTTATCGTTGCACTGCATTTCTTCTTCATTATTGTGATTATACCAATAAATGTAGCACACAACTCAATGTTAGCGCCTCAAGAGAGTCCCGCTCTATCCCTTGTGGCGACTAGACGTTCTGTTTGAGTTGTTGTGTAATTACTGATAATTTAGTGGTTTTACTCTAAACCCAAAGCCCTAACTAGTGATTCTAGTGAACCTCACAATTACCATACTGATTTTTGACAACCATGTCATATCTTCATGGTGTATCTCCAATACTCATACACTTGTCTTTGCTTACTCCATTTACATTGCTTAATTTCTTTGCTTGTTCTTTGTTTACATCAACGTTTACCTAACTGTACAAAGCACTTTAATTGCTTGACAAAACCGTCAATACAAGTACGCTTATCCTAGCCGTATCTGCATATCAAATGTTATCTGTTTGTCCACTCTCTATCAACTTTTCCTTACAAAAACTGGGCATATATGCACGCACACGAGGTAAAACTACATGCTTACTTAAGCACGACCTAGTTATCACGTCCAGGGAACCAAGACTCTATAACTTAACTATAAATACTCTTCCAGATAGGTCAAGTTACATTGGAACTAGCGTCCAGAGATCATAGACCTATTATTTCTAGAACAGCCAAGTTTCAGAGAGGTCATGTTAAAATGGTAGTTCTTGTAAATAATGAAGACTGTAAATTGATTATTATCGACTATGAATGTTCAAAGAAAATGGCGCGGCATGCAATGCTTTCTATTTGAAGACATCAAACATTTTTATGACGTGTTTGATTATTGCCGTCAATACGTGCTCTGAGTACCAAAATGTTTGTACGCATTGCCGTTTGCCGTAGCGTTTTTCCGATGAAGAAAAACAGTTATTTGAAGTCGAAAAGATTTGTTAATAGAAGTAAATGTAAGGTTGTTTAATATTGTTACATTTTCACTTTTGTATCTTTGGTTTATCGATGATACGTAATGAAACTAGCTTCTGCCCGCGACTTCGCCCGCGTGAAATTTCACCCTGCCCCCATTCACCCTCTTAGGGGTGGAATTTCGAAAAACCCTTTCTTAGTGGATACCTACTCTGCACAAAGAACACACCCTCCAAATTACATGTCTCTAGGACCAGCGGTTTAGGCTGTGCGTTTATACATAATATATCAGTCAGTCAGCACTTTGAATTTTATCACACTAATATTATCTATACTAATCTATACTATAATATTATAAAGCTGCAGAGTTTGTTTGTTTGTTTGAACGCGCTAATCTCTGGAACTACTGGTCCGATTTGAATGATTCTTTTAGTGTTTGGCAGTCCATTTATCGAGGAAGGCTATAGGCTATATAACATCACGCTACGACCCTTAGGAGCCGCGCAGCGTGTGACACCGCGGGGAACAGCTAGTCTATACTAATATAATATTATAAAGCTGCAGAGTTTGTTTGTTTGTTTGAACGCGCTAATCTCTGGAACTACTGGTCCGATTTGAATGATTCTTTTAGTGTTGGGTAGTCCATTTATCGAGGAAGGCTATAGGCTATATAACATCGCGCTACGACCCTTAGGAGCCGCGCAGCGTGTGACACCGCGGGGAACAGCTAGTTATATATGCAAAAGTTTGTGAGTGTGTTTGTTACTTCTTCAAGCACAAACGGCTGAACAGATTTGGATGAAATTTGGCACACAGATAGTTTATAAAAGTTTATTTTAAGCGAATGAAACCATTGTTGTCTAAGTGTAACTAACCAGCACCCTAATTGCGTAACACAATATTACTCTCTATTTGAATCATTTTGAAGCATATTGCTAATCCATTGCTCCTTATGTACGAAAAGTGTGTCTGCTCAACAACGTAAATAACGCAATGAATGTGGTTGAACTGTCAAAATGAAACCTATTGCTACTGTTAATGTGTTACGCAATTACCCTACTGGTAGGTAAGACTTAGCTAGCTCAGATTGGCCAATTTGTTGAATGCACCTATGAACAGTTTAGGTGTTACACTAATATTAAAGCCGAAGAATTTGTTTGTTTGTTTGAACGCGCTAAACTCTGGTATAAACGGTCGATTAAAAAAAAAAATTAGCATTCTATAGCCCAATTCTTGAGGAAGACTATTTAACATCACGCCATGAATGGCAGAGTCAAAGTCAAAGCATTTATTTCAAATAGGCAGAAAGGCACTTTCGAACGTCAAAAATTACAACAAAATAGAATTGATTCTAGTCTTTGCAGAAGCTAGTCCATACATAAGAATCCAAATGCAAGTTTCGGGATACCCAGAGACCAACTAAGCTTACATTCCAGGATTGATCTGAATAATCTGGCTCTTGTGATACAGGACTTCCTAGTACAAGAGCCAGGGCTACACTGATGTTTGTGTCTTGAAGTGAAAATAAACAAATTAATATTATTATTATTAATCAACTACTTAAAGGCCGCTACAGAAGCCATAAAACAAATTAATATTTTTAAAAACAAAATCTACTTAAACAAGCGATCAATCAAAATTTTACCAATAAACATGCGTACGCGCAGCATATCTTTTTTTTAAATTAAACACGTACGTAAAACTTTATAAAAAATGAAGCAAAGGCGTGCCAGGCTGGCGCCACCGACGAAGTAGTAAAGAAAAAAGTTTAAATATAAAAATATAATGTGATTATTAATCCTGAGATGTGGCACTGAAAGTAGGGTTGCCAGTGAAAAGAAAATGTATGTAACTATAACCGATTGCGATGAAAAAAGATGGGTTATGATTTTTCTAACCGATTTTAATGATTGAGGTATTGTACGTGTTACGTAACCAACGCATGAGCTGATGAAGAACTCCGGTTAAGTCCGGAACAAGTCGGAAAAGCCAAATGAAACGACTAACGTTCGTTACGTACAGTCACGAGCACTAATATGTCAACACTTGGCCACTTTCAATTCCGATTTTTTCACGAAATAACGAATGCAACGTTGAAATACGACACTTTACATAAACCTATTGGTTCGAAAATACTATGTTCCTAATAATATAAAATTTCATTAAAAAATAAAGGAGAAAATCGCCTTTGAATAAAGCCAAGTGTATACATACTTTTGCTCGTGACTGTACCTAATAAGTCCTGATTATCAGATACTAATATTATAAAATTTGCAAGTTTGTATGTAGGGGGTAACCTTCGGAACTACTGACCCGATTCCAAAAATTCTTTCATTAATGGGAAGCTACAGTGTTTCTGAGTGTCAGGATATTTTTATAAAATAAGGCTAATATTATAAAGGCGAAAGTTTGTGAGTGTGTGTGTGTTTATACATTTGTTACTTCGTCACGCTCAAACGGCTGGACCAATTTTGTTAAAATTTGGTATGGAGGTAGCTGACACCCTGGATTAACATATATGCTACTTTTTATCCCAATTCTCCCGCGGGATCGAAACTTATGCGGGTGAAACCGCGGGGCGCAGCTAGTAATAATAAGTTAAAACAAACATGCCGACGAAGTCACGGGCGAAAGCTAGTTATGTATAAACAAAGGATTCTTTTGCACCGTTTCGTTCCGTGTGTGAAGGTCGATATTATTATATGAATATGTCTGAAAATGCCTAAAGTAAACATTTTTTCGAATAATCTAGCAGAAATATTAAGTCTTTCAGGGTTAAAATCATCAAGAAAATTACTCAATTCAGTTCAGAGATTCCAATTTAAGATGAAATAAATAGGGTTGCAAGGCGAACACGCGAAACAAAAATTACCTACCTTGTTCTTTTTATCTTAATTTTTTTATTTTGACGTTAAATTGGACCGCCTTGAAATACCAACGCTTTAAGTACCTACCTATTAAGAATAATTTTGTAAAATCTTTATCCACTGTAATCAAGGGTTGTTTTAACTCAAACAGCTACAGCTTTTAAATTATGTATTTTATATTTAAATAAATAGTTCAAAGTGTTAAAAAACCTCTAATACTTACATAACGTAGGTATGTACTCGAGGTTTTTATGTTTTCATGTCAATTACTTTCACTGCTTACTAATTAACATATTTATACATAGAAATCCTGACTAATACCTCCCATAAAATATACAAACGTCAGTAGAATAAATTAATGGATGACTTTAATTTATGTATACTTCTGATTACTTAGTAACTTGTACTAAGTACTGTATTTCTTGATTCTCGTGACATAGTACACCTTTTACTTTTGCTATGCAAATAAATCTTGGTGCAACCCTATTGAAACCGGAATATAAGGTGGACACTTTAATATCCTGCGCGTGAGTTCGTGTTGTGACCACACGTCAGGTGTAAGGAGGATTTTCTTCAGATTACATGCGGTGTAGACTGAGTTCTGCGATTAGATGAGTCAAAATATTGTTGTTTTTTTTTGTTGAGAGAAAATGTAATGAAAATTATAATACCTAATGTACGAGTATATAGATGTGATGTGCGATCATTAGAATATGATAAGACTTGTCGAAATTATTTTTATCGTAAGTAATTTAATTGTCTTCTACAGTAGACATCGGTCAAATATATCAGCCGAGTCGATAATAAAATTGATCGTGTATTGAGAATTTGAGAGCCGACCCCGCCAGCACGAAAAGAGGAAATATTACGATACCAGCAGCGCCCCGCGGTTTCACCCGCATAAGTGTCGACCCCGTGGGAATATCGGGATAAGAACTATCCTATGTCCTTCCCCGGGATGCAATCTATCTCTCTGCCAAATTTTATCGAAATTCGTTCAGTGGTTTAGGCGTGAAAAGGTACAATACATACAGACAGAGTTACTTTCGAATTTACAGTATTAAAGTATGGATTACCAAACTTTTGAAGGAAATTCCTCCCTTTTTCCAAAACCGTAGCCACAGCAGCCCATGAGTCACCCATCTCGAGGCTAATTTGTTATTACTCTTATTACTGGCGCTTATAAAATTTGCATCCATATTGAATACTGGACATACTGGACACTGGTTGAAGGCTTGGAGGTCGAAATAATTTAAGTTCGCACTTACTTACCTTCCGGTTCTGTCTGTAGGTATCTTAATTAAGAGATCTTTTCGCTTCCTTGAAGGCTCCTTGTTTGCAAAATTTAATTAAAATCATGACAACTTTATTTTGAGTGCGAAAAAATATGTTGGAATTAATTTACTACCTACTTGATTTTTATATTTGTAGTGTTTTTACACAAAGTAAAAGGCGCCTGGGGTCGAAATCACGACCTACAACTCGTAAGTTAGAGCCGTTACCACTGCACCATCACTGCTCTTGATTTTTCTGTATACAGGGTTACTGGTAAAACATTAACAACCTCTTAAGAGGTCATTGTACTCAAATCAGCTGTTCCCTACATTTTGACTAGTTATACGAACACTAGCTGTTCCCCGCGTTGTCACACGCTGCGCGGCTCCTAAGGGTCGCAGCGTGATGTTATATAGCCTATAGCCTTCCTCGATAAATGGACTACCCAACACTAAAAGAATCATTCAAATCGGACCAGTAGTTCCAGAGATTAGCGCGTTCAAACAAACAAACAAACAAACTCTGCAGCTTTATAATATTAGTATAGATAAATGTAGGGAACAGCTGATTTTTTTTCGCGATTGAGAGTTGTTCATAATGATGAGTACAATGACCTCTTAAGAGGTTGTTAATGTTTTATGTTTTACCAATAAACCTGTATACAAAGACATTAGAGCAGTGCATAGAAAACCGCTGAAAACACTCCGTTGAGTTAGACGTCAAGGCCTAACAGCTTTTGTCTAACCATCATAATTAAGCAAAGTGTCGGCAGGTTGCTAATTTGCTAGTCTGCCTAGAGGTCACTGACCTGTAATGACTGCACACACAGATGATCGGCAGCGCAGTTTGTTTACACTAACGTTATTATCTAAACATAGGTTTAGTTGAATCGATTCTAATGGCAGTGTTCATTACTTATCAGCCAGATAACTTTAGCTGACATTGACCACTAAAAGATTTGCTATATTGCTATTATCATTGTTTGGAAGATAATTCATTGATTGCATTTTGTTGTCAGTAGCAGGAAAAGTACGCTACTGATTTTCTTAGCATCACGCCTGCAATCCCAAAAGGGTTATAGGCATAAGTGTACGTACCTATAGTAGAGTCTTTGGTCAACTGGACCCACTCGAACTGGACCCGCGGGTCCAGTTGACCACATCATTTATTTTCTGTATTTTTATTGGTTAACTGGATCCACATTCAAACTTAGAAGAACATTAAAGAGTCTTGCCACAAAAACTTAAACACTTGTTCAACGTGAGTCTAATGTCAGTGTTACGTCAAAGTCCATATAAATATGTCATGTTTAAAAGGTGTTTAGCCTAAACAACTGATAAACACTGTTTTGTGGTAGTATGGCTATTGTTTAAAGCTACCCGTGAATACAGTCGAGACAAAAAGACACATATACATCCACATTTTGCCACTTATATTTAAGGTTCGCCCCCTGTCACACTGGGCGAACCTATTGCCATCAACCGGGCACAAATCCGGATTTCGGACTGCTACTGAGAAATTCCAGATCGAAAAACCCAATAACACTTTGCCCGACCTCATGCTCAGCAGCAGCGCATGCGAGCAATAGACCAACTAAGGTCTATTTAAATTTGTTTCCAATTGGATGTTATTTCGAGTTAAGCAAATATCAACTTTATCCTTGTGGTAATTAAGTTGTTGTCAGAGTGCCTAGCTCTATTGAAAAAGTTTGAACTTTTAACGTAAACTGAACTTTATTGTGTAGGAATTAAAGTTATTTTTCCAAAAATTTGGCAACTAAATAGCGAACGCAGATTAGGCAGTACAAAAGTTATTTCTATTTACATTATTTATCGATACGTCTACACATTCAAAGTAAACATAATATAAGTTATTTACATACCTTATATGATAAAGTATTTACTTTTAAACACTTAAGCACTAATACGGCACACAGTCACACACTACCTTCAAGCCATCCAGTAACCACTGCCTTATTCCATATAGGGCAGTCTACACAAACGGTGTAGGTCAGGCATTAGATAATACAATACCGATACCGGTAAAAAACGCTGATGTGGTCTGAGCTTTATATTTTATTAAAAACAGGTTTGTATTGTGGTAATTAGCGAGGTTGGCTGCTGTGGATTCCTTGATGTGGATTTAATTGAGATTTCTGACAACGTTGTCAAACAAACATACAAAAAATCAAATATTTTCTCTTAATAATATTGGTTTAGATTTTACACAGCTTACATCAAAATACGCTTCACAGCATCAGAATACAGCATCTCACATCCACATTCACACATAATTAACAGTTACAAAATCTCATGAGATCGTGCCCAACGAATTCGGATCATACTGTGTTCATTAGTTTATCACTAGAAGACGAACAAACAAGTGCACCATAGTGCTAAATCAGATCCATAGATCGTTGGTAGATGATTAACGACCGTGGGAATGCGCCTGCGCGCCTCTAGGAAAGCGAGATAGATCATTGATCGAGGATTCCGGTTTGGTGGTGGAAAAACGTTCAGGATATGGATTTGAAATGGACGTGGATTGGAAATTAAAGACGCGTTTTTGAGGACGGGAAAGGCAGGGTTTTAATTGAAGGTTTCAAAATGTATTGAAATATTTTAAGTGCCTTACTGGTCACGGCATGATATTTGGCAGCATGTGGACACAAAGTAAATGTCAAGACTAGAAACTTTTTATTAAAATTTACCAGTGTTAGTTATCCATAAAAATGAAAGACACTATGGATGGCAAATAAAGATGATAATAGCTGATAGAGTAGCAGAAGAAGAAGACAATGTTGTGCCCCAAATAAATAGAAAAGGACAAGGAGAGGTGGAATGTTGATTAAATATTAAAAACGCACTTAAATGCTTTAATTAGGCTTCCTAAGTTTTGGTAACTCTTTTATAGATTTCTATTCAGTATCGTGACAAAAAGATTTGCCATGCCAAAGGTGCTATATCACAATAATTTAAGAATTTACGTGGGATATATGTAAATCCCAACTCCGTTACCAACAAAGTACAAGTCACTTCTTTCTCAGATAGATCGTCGTCCGGCACGATCTTAGAATCGTGCGCGCGCGCCGAACAATTTATTGTCGGAATAGATCGCTGTCCTAATTGCATCGCACTTGATTTTGATTGTACCCAACCGTTCTTGATTGGTGGATCTTGATCTGTCTCTTTGTGTATTTTCATGATCATTTTGCATTACGATGGTGGTTGAACTTCGGGCTGTGTGTCGTAATGGTTTTGTGTCTTTGTTAGAGAACAATGGATGAAGATACCGCTGATTTTAGATGTTCTACTTGATTTTGTACGTCTTGAAATTATTCATTCTATTTAGCATAGGTTCTTAGAAAGTTAGAATGTTCTGGTGTGAACGTATTTGCTTGGCCGTTTGATGTCTGTTGGCACTCATATATTGGGGAGAGTCCAAATCAGCAATATCTTGTATATTACGGTCAGTTCTGTGTTCTGTTCTAACGATACTTCCAAATTACAACCATCGATCGTTTAATTCTATTAATTCTTCGCTTTTGAGAAGACAATGAGAGTGATTTCTTAGCGAGCTAACTTTTCCTCAAGATGTTTCCTGTTTCTAGACGCTTGCTACGTATATACACTAGTACACCGGTACTCATTGTCCATCTAAACCACAGAAGCCATGCGGGTAGCTGTGGTTGACGAGTTTTTGTGGTTTCCATTGTGCGTGTCGACGGAGGGACATCCCTCTGTGACTCACAACTACTCACAAGGCACTTAGTGCACCTATTATAATAAAATATCTTGTATTACGCAGTCTGTATGGCTATTCGAATCGTCTTCATCGTTTAATATTGTTAAAGAAACTTGAAACGTTGTATGTGAAACTTATTTCTTTGCCTGACATGTCGTTGGTTTCATAGTTTACTGCTCTGTAACCTGACCTTTTAATTTCTTTTTCTCTTCTTCGTTTCGAGTGGATTCCTGGTTGTCATCAAAGAACAAAGATGGTTTCGAAATCTACAGTGAAAGGTCCAGATGCTTTTTCTGTACCGATTGTAAAATATTTGAGTCTTTGATTTGTAGATTGGATGCTTTATATAAGCCCCACCTTTTATACTTGTCTTTTCGTCTAGTCACCTTTTCTGTCCATTCCACCACCACTACTCTAACTATACTTCTTGTCGTCTTTCACTCTTCCTTACTCCATTTTCGCTTCCTTTTCCTAACCACTATGGCTTTTTTATCCATCCATGGCTAAAGGTGCAATTTTTAAGCTATCATAATAATTATCCCAAGTGTGGAGATTATCTATGGGTACCTAACGGGTCCTAACAAAAACAAAGCAACTACTAATGCAGATGTTCATTACTATCTCATTTGTCATTCAACGAGCATACTTCACGATCACGAAGCGCACAGAATAAATTAGAATTTAGTAGTAAAAGAGAAAGTTTCTTCACAATGGCGTGTAATTAGCGTTAGTTTGTGCTAACTTGAATCACTCCGCCGTTATTAGGCCGTCACGAGTTGTATTAGATTTTCCTTTTTTATTAGCAATTTCCTTGGAGTTCTTGGGAAATTGAGTTTACTTGGGTTATGTGATTATTTTGTTTTTCACCTACTGTATTGATGCTAGGATTTAGTTTTGTAACACCTTGTTATGCCGTTATTTTTCTTTGTTCTTTGATTCTATGTGGCTATAACAAGATCCACTACATGCATTGTACAATGTAACAACAAGAAACGTGCTTTCCTATAAACTGGGCTAGAGATTTACTTACGGCAGACTACCCCAGGGGACAAATAAAGAAGTTTTCCCCACTAGGTCGTAAAATTAAGTGGGGAAGATCCTTACTGCACATGCTCATTCTAACTTTTTTTTTAAGGTCTCTTTCTACTTAGGGCAATTTCTACTGAAGATTATGATGTTGTATTTGTTGTATTACCTAGGCCTAAAACTCGAATGGAGCCAAATATAGTTAACCTTTTTTGTCTACAATACCTACAGAAAATAATATAATACTTTGTCAAGTATCATATTATTTTAATTACTGTGAATGTGATGACAATGTGGGTCATTTTATTCAATTTTTTTTTATTATTCTCTCTGTTCTGTTAGTTTTTGTCATGGTCTGGCGGTTTGAGTAATTTATGTGGCCTACCCAAATGTCGTTTTATTGGTATTGTTCGTCGAATCGTTGAGCTCCTTAAGTTTTGAGTTGAGCTGCACGATTTCTGACAAATGCGTGCAGTGACTGGACAGGGCCTCTCAATCTGTGTGGTTCTTTCCTAAAAAGACCATCTCAGACATCGATCTACATGGTCTTCATATAACCTGACCAAGATTATGTCTGGACTTTAAAAGAGACTGTGACCTCTGAGTTTGTTTCGGCCTTTCTTCTCAGAGCAGTCAGATAGGAAACGCCGACCTCATCTAGTTTAAAAAAAAAATATGATTGACGTGTAAAAAAAGTGTTTGTGCAAACCTCCTTACAAAAATAAAATCATTTACATTATTTGTTCATTTCATTCACTACATTCATTTTTCAAATTAATTTTTCAAAACACGTTCAAATAACATTTACCTACCTACATTTTCAAATTTTCTCTTTTCTATAATAGATTTTCACTCTGACTTTAATATTACTTTCCCCCCTCCTTCATACGTCAACCTCAATCCCTATTTATCATATCGAGTTTATTATGAAAGCTAACTCCCAACACGTGTTACTGTGATCATAGGTGACGGGATACGTTCGACTAATCCTGTTCCACTCCAGCGCATGTTGCGACTGCGACTAATCGCGTTAATTTGCGTCTAGCTGCAATATCTCGAGGCGTGGAAGTGGTAAAGAGAAAATAAGGGAGAGGTTTCTTAAGCATTGTAACGAAAACCTTGAATTTGGTTGGGTAACCCCGAATTCCATTAAAAGCTATAGTAGCTAAGCAACATCCACGTAGTTATTTGATCTTTGAGGTAAGAGATTAGGCTGTGGTTGCCGTGCACTTATGGATGGGTGACTATCCTTCGTGACACTTCCGTGTCTCGGTGGTGAGCACTGCAAACCTTTGTTTAACGAATACTTATTGACAGTTTTACGGGTACTTCTAATCCTAATATTATAACAACTATAACGCCACATGCGAATAACGCGTCATACTGACGTCACCCAAAATCCTGCATCTCGCAAGCAGAGTTTACCGCGCAACTAGCATAGATACAACGGCCCGATATGAACCATCGGGCAGTTGCCCGCCAGACAACACCCGTCTGGTAGGAGGATCCTCCCTTTTCTATGAGTGAACTTTACACCCTGTTCTTCATACCTCCATAGACTAATAAATTCATCAAAGTTCTAATCAGTCATCTGAGTCATGTTAGATTATGCAAATTATTTCTTTGTACATCTAGGGTACCTATTTATACCGATGCTGGTATATACCCAAATCTAGGTAATTTTATCGGCCAGCTACAACGCAATTAAAATAGTTCTATGTATAGTCAAAACGAGTGTCCCACAAGGCATATCCTAGGAGTTAGGACACACCTTCGCAACCATTCGCAGATCCTCGCCAGTTGTGATTTAGTGCAATCTGTATCGAATCGTAGTATGAAGACTGGCAGCCGTGCGCCGGCACACCTTGCGTGGCTATTTGTGACCTAAATTATCTTTGTGGCTGGAAAAGTAGACCTATAAGAGACCTATAGGTATGTGGAAGTTAATGTCACGAACCCGTACCTGTTCGAGGGTTTGTAAGTGTTGCTGTCATTGCTGGCAACATTCAATTTAATATGGTTTTTGATAATGGGAATACTTTGTGAGGCCTCGACTGCCAACATTAAAGTTACTGGTTTAGAGTATTTATGACCAAAAAATTTAAAAGGGGCCAAGTTCACCGATTAATGAATTGAGATCTAAATGGGTGCCAGGTTCAATGGAGGTGAAAGAATATTTATTAGGTTCCTTGCTACTGAATGTAACGTAGAAAGTTTTCAGATTCTCAACAGTAATCTTGAAAAACTTGCCATATTGCATTCAGACCTAATATTATTTGTTATAGTCCTACTATAAAACCTCGACAGCTACTTCCCTAGTACGAAGCCTTGATATATTTTTAAGTTCAAGAGAGCTGTAGGTATTGACGAGGTGCAGTCTGTATAACTCAATCAACTTGTTCAGAAAAGGAAGTCGTGAAGTATATACCAATTTAGCACTTATATATATGTAGACTAAAGTATTGAATTACTTTAATAGAACCGCTTCAATCATTTTACTAAGATGCTAAGAATTTATATACTTCGTTCTAGGGTTCTCACACCACAACGATTCCTTAGTTTATTGACAAGATGGATTCCGTTCCATACAGTGCAAAGATAACGCTTCCAAAACGTAAACCGTGGCGATTGTTATCGTAGTCTTTCCCTCATTTCTTCTTTAGAGCATTCGGATCCTGCCGGGTCAGCGGGATTGTCCGAAAGGGTTACCTACCGCTGGCCCGGAACGTAAAGGGCTAAGGAAGGAACACGGGTGGGTTTTAGTCAGTAAGAGTCTGACACCCCCTTCCGCTCCACCCAGAGCGGGAGGGGGGGGGGGGGGGGGTCATTTGATGATTTCGATCCTCAAAAAAGAAAGAGTATTCGGATAGGAAAGACCGACCTCATTCAGTTTTAAAAACATTATTGACATTTAATAGTGTCTGTCAGCAGAGGTGGCCCAGCGGTATCGGCCGCGACTTGCGAGTGTTAGGTCGTGGGTTCGAACCCAAACAGGCACTTTATTTTGTGTAAATTATTTCATCACCACTGGCTCTCAAAACAATGAAGGAAAACATCGTGAGGAAACCGGCATGTTCTAGTACCAAAAATTCGAAGACATAATTATGTGACATCCACCAACTCACCGAGAGGAGGCCTGTGTCCCAGCAGTGGGATTAATGATTATGCAAAAGTGTTTGTAAAAATCTTGGTAGATACTTACAGAAATAAAGTCATTTATTATTATTTAATCATTTAGTTTCCTTTGTGATCCGGATTTGTCGTAGGCAACGCGGAAGCCGACATGAAAAAAAATTGTAGTCAAAAAGTAGTTAAGTAGATACTTAGCATTAATTTTAACTTCAGTGTGTTCATGCATAAAATAACTTTATCTTACACTTTCCTTCAAGTAAAGAAATAAATCAGTACGTATAATATGTTAGCAGCCAGCAGCCCTATCTTCAAAATTCCATAGATTATAAAAGCGTGCGGTGTAGACAATTTCAGATATTTATTGCGTCGGTTACTGAGTCTAGATAAATGCCAGTAATCTAGTTGGAATAGGGCCCGATCCTACGCCTGAAATAATAGGAAGTGTATCTATTTGTGTTGTGCAAATATCAGAAACTGATAAACTGATTTCGTGCTGTTGGAGTTCGTGGTGAGGAGAGGAATACGAAATGTTTAAGGTGTCTTGCGTTGAGTCGATTCTAGGGGGAGGTTTATGATGTTCAGCAGCAAATTTGTTTTGACTAAAATTTTATTTATTTCGGCCAGCAATTAATGTCTTGAATCTAGCTGAAATATTATGACAACGGTACCTACCTAATGATTTTTGTTTATTTAGAAAAGCTAAATTAGCAAATATCATTACCAAAGTCAAATCATTTATTTCAAATAGGTACATTAAAGGCACTTTTGAAGGTAAAAAATTACAATAAATAAAATAGAATTGATTCTAGTCAGTCAAAAGTTAGTGTTCGTATGGAGAAGAATGGGCAAGAAACTCCACCGTTACCTTATTGCGACACCTTGATAGATCTGGTTAAAACTGTTAGGTGGTTAGCTTACTTAGTAGTAGATTAGTTACTTCCCAGAATAACTTTTCCCGTTTACCTTAATATGTAGATAACTTAACTATTAAACTTTGATTTTTATATAAGTAATAAATAGAAGGAATATGTAGCAGTATCTACAACGCCACATGAGAACAACGCGTCATACTGACGTCACGCAAAATCCTGCATCTCGCAAGCAGGGTTTACCGCGCAACTAGCATAGATACAACGGCCCGACATGAATCATCGGGCAGTTGCCCGCCACAACACCCATCTGGTCCGAGGATCCTCCCTTTTCTATGGAGGATGAGTGAACTTTACACCCTGTTCCTCATACCTCTATAGTTTGTTCGTATTTTATGCGCCATTGGCACTTTTAGAAGGTTATAAAGATTAAAAAAAAAGAAATGTCGCAAGAGGAAGTCGCGGGCAGAAGCTAGTAGGTATAATATAAAAAAAAACGTGATAGTTCGGATGTTTGTTATGTTTGGATGTTTGTTACACGCAAACATGGCTGGACGTATCGTTATGAAATTTTTTCATTTATTCATTCATTAATTTATTAATTTTGTGAACACAGGGTGCAATGATGTTTTATAAAAATGTTTGATCCATCCTATGTTCCGCCGAAAGGCATACAAAAGGCATACAAATTTGATAGACAGGTAGCCTGGGATCTGGAAAATTATATAGGGTGACTGGTAATTAGTGACCGATACTTAAACACGTGATTTTACTCATCATTATGAACAACTTTTACTATGGGACCAAACCTGAAATCGCGAAAAAAATCAGCTGTTCCCTACATTTATGTTCGTCTAACTCGTCAAAATGTAGAGAACAGCTGTTTTTTTTTCACGATTTCAGGTTTGGTCCCATAGTGAAAGTTGTTCATAATGATGAGTAAAATCATGTGTTTAAGTATCGGTCACTAATTACCAGTCACCCTATATAAGTACACTACTGTTCATCCTGGATCGCAGACGAGATCGCAGGCAACAGCTAGTCTTACCATAAACTTTTTTGCTCATATTTGCATATCAATTCCAACTCATCCTCTTGATCCCGTCACTTAAAGGGCACGCGCCTAAAATGGCAAACCAGTTACAGGATACAAGAAACAATTTCTTTTTATGGAAAAAAGTATATTTTTGAAGTGTAAAATAAACAAAAGTTGACGTAGCAGAAACGATGGCACTTGGAAACTCGGGGTCAATACGACCCGAGGTCAGAAGGACCTCTCACAGCTGGGTGCCTGGTATTAAGTGTCTTAAAAAAGAAGGAGGTATTTTTCGACTAGTCATATTTTCTGGTGTCGCTTGTCCGGATAGTCCTTATGTAAATTGGATGAGTTATTTTCGATAGTGTCTCGGTAGATTTAGTGGACACGAAAGTTATGGTAATGTGAAGATTAATGATGATTTTATTGTGCCTTCTGATCCCGTAAAAAAGGAGGCATTAATTTTTCTTAATTGTAATTTTAATATATTTTTTTTTTATATTAAAATAATTATTAAAAAAATATACTTATACCGTTTATATTAATTAAAATAATTTAAATTAATTATTTAATATTTATTTAATATTAAATAAATATTTTAATATCGAAATAATAAAATAATATTAAGTATCATTAATCCATCATTAATTCATATTATTATTTTTAATCGTATCCAATTTCTTTTTTTTAAATTTAAATAATTTTATTTTTTTATATATTTATAATTAAATATAAAAAAGAAGGATGTATTTTTCGACTAGTCATATTTTCTGGTGTCGTTTGTCCGGATAGTCCTTGTACTTATGTAAATTGGATGAGTTATTTTCGATAGTCTCGGTAGATATATTGGACATGGAAGTTATGGCAATTTATGATGATTTTATTGTGCCCGTCTCTACGGCGGTCATGCTACGCGTGCAGAGGCGCGTAGCATGACCGCCGTAAAGACGGGTTTTGTCGACGGAAGAATAGGCAAAACGACAGATTGTAGAAATATTTGTACGCATTCTACGCGTCTAAGCATGGCAATGTGTCATTTTGTCTATTCTTCCGTCGACAAAACGTCGTCATGCTACGCTTGCAGGAAGAGTGATAATATTTTCTATTGATTTATTCTAAGATAAGACCCATTCTATGTAAGTATAAAAGTTTGGTGAAATTCGGCCACAGTATCATTCGGAAATTCATTAAATGAAGAACGGAGTCTTAAAAAAAAACTGTGACCAACTGAACTGGTTTAGTTTCGAAATTAACCATTGAAACAATCGTGGCTCCTTTTCACTTAATAATTACTAACTACAGTAGACACTTACAAAGAAGCCGTTTTTAATATAACAAGTGCGAGTCGGACTCGCACACGAAGGGTTCTGTACCACTAAGCAAAAATGCCTATATAAACACGAATCATGTATGGAGCCCCATTTTTAATTTTTATTAACTTCAGCCCGCTGACAGACAGACGGACAGCGGTGGCTTAGTAATAGGGTTTCGTTGGCAACCTTGGGTACGGAACTCTAAAAAACGAGAATAGATACAGTTAATTTGATAACCATCGGTATTCGGTGTAGCAGGAGTCATGACGATCACTGCGAGATAAAAATCTCAATTATTTCAACAGCTAATGAGCTTCCCAATGGAGTTTTATAATGTTTGTTTCCTTGAGTATTAATTGTTATTGTTTTTTTTTTGTAAGGATATTATATTGTACGTTGGGTAGCGAAGGTGCATCGATGTGTATCTGATCTTGTGTTTTGTTATTCGTTTAAATATTTAGATTTTTTTAATTTCTGCAAACGTGTTTCACCTTTGTTAATATCGTGAGCATGATATTATTTTATTTTTTTTCCCTTAATAAAGTAGCACAGTTTGGTGATACTCTATTAGCTAATAAGTAATTTAAATATAACTTAAACTGCTAAGTAACTATAAAATTAAGAAATCGTCCAATAACGTCTTTCTTATTCACTATAAGCACTTGATTCACGTGTTCTTTTTAAGATTCAGCACTTGCACTACCGGAGTTACCCCCTTAGTTATAATCGTTGCTTAAAGTTGAGAGACGTTTAAACGTCAACAATGTGTGGTTAAACAGACGCTAATCATTACTTAACTTTAGGCAATGATTATAAATAAGGGGGATACTTGTTACGATTCTGCTGTTCACAAACTAAACTAAATTGTATAAGTTCAATGCATCTTTTTCTTTCTATTTCATTAAGAAAAGGACAGAAGATTAATTTTAGTTTAGTCCTGTCAAAAGTGTCAAATTAATCAGCTCCTGACACTACTCCATACAAGTTTAGACGTGATTAAAAACTTGCCTACTAAAGTTACGTCAATTTACGTCAGGCGCTAATTAATTTGACAAGACAGGACTAAACTAAAATTTATCTTCTGTCCTTTTCTTAATGAAATAGAAAGAAAAAGATGCACGGAACTTAAATTTAGTTTAGTTTGTGAACAACAGAATGGGCACCATTGTCGGTTTATTTTAGGGCTCAATGTTTAAGTACCTACGCTTTGGAATGGGCAACAAACTTCATATTTTCCGACTGACCGACTTCTTGACAATTCAAAAGTGCCTGTAAATGGTTTAATTGAAATAAATGCTTTGACTTTGAGTTTGATGTTATTATTACACAAGAAGCTACTATCGAAACCGATCCTCTCTCACAAGTCACAATCACTGAACTACCAATCTAAAGTTCACGAAATCCATTGCCACGATATTTAAACCAAGTGATACCGTACACAAAGACACGATTCACTTAAAAATAATCTAACACACAAAATATAAATACGACGCGATCAAATTATAATTCAGCTTTGTTACTAGTTGATAATGCATGTGATGTCGTGGAGTTCATGTCATAATGGTTATCGGCTGATGACCCTATGCAGGGGCGGATTAGGACAATGTTAGTGGTGTTAATTCGTCGTTTACATAATTATTGATGACTAGCTTCTATTCCCGGCCCCGTTGCATCGCATCACCTGCCCGCGCTATCAATTCGTTTTCACTTGGCGTTCTTTCCGACTTTTTCTCTTTTTGCTCGGCTCCTAAGGGTCGTACCGTGATAATAAATAACCTATGGCCTTCCTCAAGAATTGGGCTATCAAATGCTAAAAGATTTTTTCAATTCCGACTGGTAGTTCCAAAGATTATTGCCTACATACAAACTTACAAACAAACAAATTAATATTAAGTATGGATTTGACTGATTTAACCCGGTTTTAAGTCAAGAAGATAGTTGTAATAACGAACCAAAATGTTAACATAAGTGGGTGCCGTGGGCATTTGATTGTAATCATTAGTCATGAAACAGAGATACAGAATGACAAAACATTGTTACGTTTTTAAAATCCATCACATCGCCGAGCCTCAATTGTGACATTAAGTAGTAAAGTTATTACGGTATCTAAACATCACCAAAATACCAAAAACAAACCCAATAAATTGAGCCATTCATAGCCCCCCATACAGTTATCAGATTGCACCTTTCGCACGCATGCACCGCGGAGGTCGTATTCATGCACCCGTCGCCCCCGCGGCCCGATCTCTTGTCCGTGCCTGTCAACAAAATGATTTATACTGGTCATACAAACTCGATAAACTATTTATGCTGAACTCGAAACAAAAGCTTTTTTAAACAGTTTTTTGTACTCCGTGTGTGTTCGATGTTGAGAACTAAATGACTGAATATTGGACGTGCAATACTGGGATTTTGGTTATTATTTATTTTTGTCTGACAGTCTATGAAAGGGTATTCAATATAATCTGTGGTCGACGCTGTTGTCAAGTTATTTGATTGGATTTTGTTATGGCCGACATTCGATGACAACTTGACAAGGGCTAACATTTGTGATTAGGCAGCAGTTTTTTAGATGAGAAGTTTGATCACTGATCAAGCTTTTTAAAACGAGATGGTCATTATTTTCAGCGTATTACACTACGGATTTGTCAAGTTATGTCATGAAGAACCTCTGCATCATTGGTTATGTAGGTAGTTGCTTATTATTATTGTTTGTTTTATTTTATTTTGTCACCTATATAGTACGAATCATTTTGATCTGACTTGGTTTCCGTATGTCCTTTTCGGGTATCCACTGAAAATCAGCGGTGTGCTATGGGTCCCCCATGGCACAGGATCATGCTGACTGGAAGCCTTCTTGTCACAGTCATGACGCGCAGCCGTCGACTATTATTAGAATTAATTATATTTTTGTATGCACGTGTTTCTTTGGCAAATAAACCTATGACGACCCGTAACGACTGTCAAAGATCCACCAATGACAACCGGGACCAACAGCTTAACGTGCTTTCCGAGGCACGGAGGGGTCTTGATATGTAAAGATGGTCACCCATCCACGAACCAACCGCGGAAAGCGTAGCTTAACCTTAGCCACAAGCCCCTCATCTCTGTTCTTTATATCTATCTCAATAACTACTTGCCCCTATAATGTTATTCATAGGTACCCCAAACAATGGAACTTCTAAGAACGTTCTACCATAACGTAATATTGAATATCACCAAATATTAATGTATTCATTCCTTTGTTCCAGGTACGGACGATTTCTAGGTAAAACTAGCCGCGATCGATATGGTTCCTGCACGGTACCCAGGTAAACTAGGACAAGTTGAGCTTCATAAAGGATTCCTAGCACTTTGAGTTCTAGTTTTGATTTGAAGTATTTTATTATTGGTTTTGAGCATAACAATTCAAGCAAATCTGTAGAGCAATTCAATAATTGCTCTACAGATTTGCTTGAATTGTTATGCTCAAAACCAATAATAAAATATGTTTTTGCTAACCTAGGTAGGTAGGTACCTATTAATTAAATAGCTTAGAAAAGCGAGTGGATTCTTTGTACAAGCAAAAAAAGAATGCTTAGCATCTTTTCGATTCGATTTAACAGGAACATAAAGTCAGCGACATTTCCTTAAGCCGCAATTATATTTAGCCCGCGCCGCGTGTCGCCACGCGTGGGTAAGCTATCGGTTACATACATTTAGTGCGTGGCGTGGCGACACGCGGGGCGGGACTAATGTAATCAATCCTATACTAAATGTATGTAACCGATAGCTTACCCACGCGTGGCGACACGCGGCGCGGGCTAAATATAATTGCGGCTTTTAGTGCTCAAACACACGAGCGACACGCATCAATCCTGCATACTTATCTCTTTTTTTCACTGTACTTTGAATAGCCAGCCTAGCTAATAAAAAGCATCTAAACTCACTTTGATGTCGCACCAACACCGCGAGAGAATACCAAACCCAACCTAACCAAAGACAGAATAGAGACAGCCATCAATAAAACATTAAACGGGTGTATATCTCTCTAGCTTCCGCCTGCGGCTTCGCCCGCGAGGTATGTCGATAAAAACTATCCTATGTCCTTCCCTGGGATGCAATCTATCTGTCTGCCAAATTTTATCGAAATCCGTTCAGTGGTTTAGCCGTGAAAAGGTAACATACAGACAGACAGAGTTACTTTCGAATTTATAATATTAAGTATGGATAACGATGCAGTAATAATAATTTAGTTTTAATGTCTATGCTAAACAAAAGGTGCACAGGAAATGTTTTGTGAACTCATAAAATGTGATGGCAAACGGAGCATGGCTCGTTTATGTTCAGTGTCATCCGCTGTCACTATGAGCAAGGTCTTGACTATGAATAAGGTTTATTTTGATTTAGATTTAATTGCTTCAGTGTTACTAAAGGTATGAATATGAATGAATCTGAGTGAACTGTTAACGCAGACGTATGATACAAAAAACTGCTAAGCCTTTGATTGGGAAAGGATGTAAAGCGACTAGTTTATGTATTAACTATTACCTTGTGAAATCATATCAGTTCTTACAATAAGCATGTCCGAATTACCATCTTATTTCCGAAACTTGCAATATAAGACACGGTATTTAAACTGTGATAAAGATCTCCCCGAATACTAGCATCAAAATAATAATCTTTTAAATTTAAATATTTTCTGCAAAGTTTTTTTTTTTAATATGTATAACTTTTTGTCTGTTCTAGGCCAGACTATGGATAAAGTCTGGCCTAGTACGCATAATGGCGCCGATTCCCTTGTTCACAAACTAAACTAAATTTAAGTTCAGTGCATCTTTTTCTTTCTATTTCATTAAGAAAAGGACAGAAGATAAATATTAATTTAGTCCTGTCAAATTAAGATAATCCATAGACAAGTTTAGACGAGATTAAAATAATGGCTACTAAAAATACGTCAATTTACGTCAGGCGCTGACTAATTTGACAGGACTAAACAAATATTTATCTTCTCTCCTTTTCTAAATGAAATAGAAAGAAAAAGATGCACTGAACTTAAATTTAGTTTAGTTTGTGAACAAGGGAATCGGCGCCACTTTCTCCTAATTTGTTATTTTGTTTTATTTTTCGCTTGTGTTTTTATTTTTATGCGTCATGTTTGCCGCAAATAAACGTATTTTCTTTCTTTCTTTCTTTAGTACCTACAGAAAAAAAAGAATGATTGTTTGATGTCCTTTATGATTATTGCAGAAATCATTTAAAAAATAACTTGGTAACAAAGCATGTGGGAAAAGAGTTTTTCGAAGGATTTTGGGGAAGCCTTTGACGATAAAGCCTAATTAAAAAGCATGCTCTGTTCTGTAGAGATACCTACCAAAAGGGGCATTACTTTATAAATAGTCCCACATCGGTCTGTGGTCATAAAAACAAATGATTAGTAGATTGCACTTCCTTCTTGAATCAAATAAATAATCATCTTCTACTATATAAAAATAAGTCGGGTTTTCCTTCCTGACGCTATAACTCCAGAACGCACGAACCGATTTCCACGGTTTTGCATTCGTTGGAAAGGTCTCGGGCTCCGTGAGGTTTATAGGTAGGAGTTAGGTAGGAGTAGTGTAGGAGTAGGGTAGGAGTTGGGTAGGAGTAGTGTAGGAGTAGGGTAGGAGTAGGTTAGGAGTAGGGTAGAAGTAGGGTAGGAGTAGGGTAGGAGTAGGGTAGGAGTAGTGTAGGAGTAGGGTAGGAGTAGGGTAGGGGTAGGGTAGGACACCACGCGAACGATAGCGCCGGGCAGCTAGAAATAATTTATATGGCAAAACAACGTTTGCCTGGTCAGCTAGTGAACACTTACAATTACAACAAATGAGTCACTAGGAAACAGTCAACAAGAATGTCAGCCACCTTCCTACCTCATCAGTTTGACAGATCACTTGTCAAATTTATTGAAGACAAATTAATGTTACAAACAAACATACATTTATTAATGAGTGATTATTGAAAACAGTTCCAAATAAGGATACAAACGTGAGAAACAACACTACTCCCGTGAGTGGCACGACACGAAAACTCACTTAAGTTTCATTAAAATAATTAACTCATTAATTTATATGCTGACATTTCTTACTATTCATGTGGTTCCGTGCATATTACTACTCGTAAGTACCTATGTGAATTCATTCGACGTTGCTGTAAATAAAACAAGAATTAAAATATGAAACTCATCAGTGCTCTCCTGGGTTTTATTTCTGTTTTTGAATCAGTATGAGTAAAGTATTGATTACTAGATTCCGCCGGCGGCTTCGCCCGCGAGGTATGTCGATAAAAACTATCCTATGTCCTTCCCCGAGATTCAATCTATCTCTCTGCCAAATTTGATCGAAATCCTTTCAGTGGTTTAGGCGTGAATAGGTAACATACAGACAGACAGACAGAGTTACTTTCGAATTTATAATATCAGTATGGATTACGATTTCTTAGTTTTTTTTTTTTCATTCTGTAGAATAGGCTCACTTTACACAAACTCAATCTCTAATTGCCAAGAAATCTATAATAGCAGCCCGCCAACCAGCATTGGGCTAGCGTGGTGGATTACGGCCCACTCCCTCTCACAGAGAGGAAGCTTTTTGTGTCCCAGCACTTTTGTAGAAAACAGATGATTTTTTGTATTAACTGACGAATTATTTCTTCGCTAAGGGTTCCAGAATCATGTACAGTCACGTGCATAAGTATGTATACACTTGGCTTTATTCAAAGACGATTTTTCTCCTTCAGTTTGATGAAATTTTATGTTTTTACGAACATAGTATTTTCGAACCCATAGGTTTATGTAAAGTGTCGTATTTCAACTTTGCATTCGTTAATTCGTGAAAAAATCGCAATTGAAAGTTGCCAAGTGTTGACATATTAGTGCTCGTGACTGCACTTACTAAACCCAATGTAAACAGGTTGTGTGTCGATGTCCATGCCACACTGTATTTTTCTACAACAATAACAATAACTTCCAACCCCGCTACCTTTTTTTTTTTTTTTTTTCTAATAGGAAGTCATCAAATGACCCCCTCCCGCTCTGGGTGGAGCGGAAGGGAGTGTCAGACTCTTACTAACCCACCCGCCGTGTTCCTTCCTTGGCCCTTTATGTTCCTGGCCAACGGTAACCCTTTCGGACAAAACTTTTTTATTCTGTATAACATGTCAAGAGTATTCCGTCAACAAACTTTAACAAGATGCCTAGTGATACGGATGACCATAAGAAAACAACTTACATCGGGAGTTCAGTAAACAACACTATCAGTGACTTACAATTAAATATAAAATATAAAAAAAATATAAAAAAAAACCCGCTGAAAAAAAGACAATCCCGCTGATTTCGGACAATCCCGCTGAATCCCCGCTACCTCCAATCACTTAACCCACAACCCCATCATGGGAACCGCCACATTATTAATTAAGTATTCAACATACAACTTCGTCGTGTCGGTGTGACAAAGGGCCGTACATTTCGCTTACAAGTGCTAAGTTACCTTTCTATTTCGTACCGTAACTTAAGTTAACGGTACTTACTTGAAGGTTTGTTTGTGTTTACTTGGTTTACGGTACTAGATAATGTATTGGATTGGGTGGTGTATTGATTGGACTTTGATAGGGCGGTAAATCAATGGTTAAGCTACGGATACCGAGAAAATGGCGGTTGCCACAATTTACGGGCGAATGACGTCAATGAAACGTTATTTATGAAAGATTAATCAATACTTTTAATTATAACATATTCGTATTTACATCTACACTAATATTATAAAGAGGTGTAAGTTTGTGTGCAGGGGGTAATCTCTGGAACTACCGGTTCTGATCCCCTGAACCCCCCTCCACCCCCCTCCCCCCCGCAAGTTCGTCTTCTGTCTCAATCTCTGTCTTATCCACTAAGTATAAACTTTCTCATTCCGGTTTGATCCGCTTTTTCTTTTGTTTTTGATCCTGAAGGATTGTCAGCAACAAAAATTCGCTATCAACAGGAGAAGTACCCAAAAGGCTGGTAGCATTGCCACGATGTATGGTGATGCTGAATCATTGGCCAAAAAATAGGCCAGCCCTCTAGTCAAGTGAATAGTCGACCAACCGCTTGGCGATGTCTCGAAAAACCAAGTGGGCACTCAGACCCCATGGCCCTAGTGTTTCAACCACAAACGGCTCGAACATTATCCCAATAAGAAGAATATTTTCGAAATTTTGGAAAATAAGTTTTTTGTCACCGTTAAGTCAAACCCCGCTGTCATGGTTTTCTTGACAGCAGTCACTGGCCGTAAAAAAACTATAGCTTTAGTAGTTTAGCGATTAGTTTTAGTGCTATGGGCAGCGAGTTATATTTTCTACTATCATGGGATTCCGTATCGCTAACCGCCTGTGATGCAGGAAAATATGTCATTACATATGTCATTACTTCTCAGAATTTGATCCTTCTTAGGGACACTATCGAATGGTGTAATAAGAATACTGTGTGTTTTTTTTTAATCAAAATCAACGGGTTTGATTCCTGCCTAGAAATATTAATTTTTCAAAAGTCCAATGATGCAGTTTTAGTTTTCATCAAAATCGAGCACGAGACTCCTTTGAGTACTTTTCGCTATTCCTCATAGTTTCGTATTTGGCCATCCACGCCCACTTGAAAAATTCACCTGTATTCAAACTGTGTCTTTAATTTCTGTAATTGGTTTAAACAGTTTTCATTAAAGAAATAAATAAATAAACAACTCAACGTTTTGAAACTGCAACCATTTTTTAAAATGCATGCCCGCAAACACACTACATACTGAAACTAAAAAAAAAACCTCATATTTACCGAATTTTCGTTTGTAAAAGCATAAAACCTCAATACAGTCGAATTGAATTCCGCTAACTGTACGCGACATTGATCGATGTGATATTTTTACGAAACTGCGCGTGATTGGGTTCTAATATGCGAATCAGAAAGGGCCCGTACTGCATAATAGCCTCATTACGAACTCTTAGTGACTTGCAATGTATCATTATGTTTTTATACCGATTCACGGTTCAAAATGAGTGAAGAAAGAGCATTGAATTTTGTTTTAGATGTTCTTTTTTTTTTGTTACACTGATTGCCTTTATGTACTGGTAAGTCCAGACATAATCTAGGTTAGGTTATATGAAGACCATGTAGATCATGTCTGAGATGGTCTTTTGAGGAAAGAATCACACAGATTGAGAGGCCCTGTGCAGTCAGTGTACGCATTTGTCAGGAATCGTGCAGCTCAACTCAAAAGTTAAGGAGCTCAACGATTCGATGTTCACAATGCCGCGTTATGCAAGCGTAGCGTGGGTTGCCCGCCCCCCAGCTAGATAGACCGAGGACCTTAAGATGATGGCTGGGACAGACTGGATGTGGCAGGCCGAGGACAGGGTGTTGTGGCGCAGCCTCGGAGAGGCCTATGTCCAGCATTGGACTGCGATAGGTTCAGTTGATTGAAATATTAACATATAAATCTGGATGCTTTTACATGTCGCCATATTAGTAGAACGCACCACCCGGTAGAAGCAAGGTCGGCGCGCTTATTAATTAATCAATTCTTACAAACCAGCTACAAACAATTCACTGCAAATATACCTAAATTCCTTTGAGATTTTGTGCAAGAAACCGTTACCCACCAGAAGTCGGAGCTTTCCGTGTTTATCATTACACCATTATTATTTGCAACAACACAATCACACAGGAATCCCTAAACCACATTTTAAACAACCACCAAAATCCCCTTTGCATGCTTTTACAACTAAAACAATTGACGATTTCGTCATTTAAATCAACTCCCAGCAAAAACACCGGTCGGTAAATTGAGCAAGCTTGTGCCAGGAAACGCAGTCGGGTAAGTAAAAAAGGTATGCGGCAGGAAGTGAGGTACAGGTGCGACGCGTCTGTCTGTCTGTCCATCCGAAACTCGAGACGGGCGAGTCACTACGGAGTTTCTTATGAAAGAACTTGTATTATAGGGCTGCTGGCTGATTTGGCAATTTTCGGATTGTTTTATTAACTGTGCTGTTGATCTTCGTGGTGGAAACCATTCTGTATTGCCATCTAGGTATAGTTTGATGGGATGTAAAGATTTTTCTAACGTCTTTGTCTAAATATCATGTATTTTGAGCTGGCGAAATGTGGCTAGACCGATGCCCACTCTGCTTTTCTCCCTTCTTGCTGTTGTGTTCGTATTCATGACTGAATTTTGCCTTATGTCAGTTGTCATTATTATTTTCTGGTATCACTTAGTAGCTTTAAGATGTCTACTGCTAAACATAGGCAATGGCGCCGATTCCCTTGTTCACAAACTAAACTAAATTTAAGTTCAGTACATCTTTTTCTTTCTATTTCATTAAGAAAAGGACAGAAGATAAATATTAGTTCAGTACTGTCAAATTAGACAGCGCCTAACGTAAATTGACGTATTTTTAGTAGTCAATTTTTTAATCTCGTCTGAACTTGTCTACGGAGTATCTTAATTTGACAGGACTAAACTAATATTTATCTTCTGTCCCTTTTCTTAATGAAATAGAAAGAAAAAGATGCATGAACTTAAATTTAGTTTAGTTTGTGAACAACAGAATCGGCGCCATTGCCTATCAACCCACTAGTAGTATTCCTATAGGTGGCATTACAGAATGGTTTTCAAATAGGCCATCCTTATTAAAACTTCATTTCTAACCCAATTATATCCATTGCTAAATAGATATACAATAACTTGTCTATCTTACGCCACTTCCCTGACCGGTGCTGATCGCAATCACATAGTAACGAACTGCAATTACCTGCTTTATCGTTCAAAATCACGATTTTACGATATAATTGGCTATTATGAGTATTATCTCTCCCGGTAGCCCTACACCGTACAAGTTTGGCGACATTGCGCAAGCGCATAAATCTCACTGACTTGCACGATTGTTCTCACATAATCGTCGCATGATAAATTACAGTTTTTCAGCCGATCAAATTCAATGAACTTAAATGGGAAGTGCTTGTTTTTTGTTTTAGTACGTAATAAATTGACTGTGTTGATACGAAAAGTTTGTTCACCTTTATACGTAATTCATTATAAATTAACCTGTAGGTTTGGTTCTTAACGGCACTTTTTAATGTTAAAGCTAATTATGTATGTATTTGAAAATATTATACATTCATTCTCGGAATGATCCTCATAAAAAATGAAGATATAATTTCCAAAAACATTTGCTCAATGTTTCCAAACACATTTAACATTTTCGAAGTTACAATGTTGTTTCAACTCTAAAAGCTGCTTATTACTGCCATCAAAGTTGTACCTGCGTATTAAGAATTAAAGAAACGACTTATTTTAACAATGCAGCAGGTGTGAGACACGTCCCTTCCCGCCGATAATTACAGTTCGTCTGAATACCAACCAAGCGACCGATGTTCGATTCATTTTGAATATGGAACAAAAAGCTGACCAATCAGCCAGCTGGCGTTCGGCTCGTGCCGTAAGGAGTTTTTTTCTTAAAAACATTCCTATTTTGAAGTTCTGTTTCCATTTCTTTTTTATTGGTTCTTTGTACGTTTGAGTTAAGTATGAATACTTTTTTACGGTTGTCCGCGGTTGTTTCTTACAGTTGATTGATTTGGACGACAGGTGCGTAGCGAAACAACATTTAATTCTTACAAATGTGTTCGTAACGGTTCGAGTGGACCTTTTGTCGACGAAGTAAACGATAGGGAATGGTTTGACTGGTTGTTTTTTAGAGTTACGAAGTACTTTTTACTGTAAGGGAACAAGTTATTTAAGAAGTGAAGCTTGACATTGTTAGTGACTGTCGCAGTGCCACTGTGTCTGTGAAGAGATGGCATGACTAATGTTCTGTTTAGCATCCTAGTTTCTGTAACATACTGTCAATCGCAATCTGAATGATTTGACGGATATTGCTAATCCATTGCTTCATAAGTTCGAAAAATTTGTCTGTTCAACACCGTAAATAACGCAATGAATGTTGTTGAACTGTCAAAATGAAAGCCTTAATTACGGTTAGTGTGTTACGCAATTACAACGCTGAACGACTTCACAGCCAAACCTAGATATAGATATTTTTTCATGCTCCATCCATTTCTGAATTTATCTGGTAGATAGTGCCGGTCCAAATACTAAAAAACCAGTACTTCCGCTTGTAAACTAACTGGTAACTCATCATACCTTATGTTATGTAAACTACTTAAGTATAACTTCTTAAAAAATAAAAACATGTTCCAAAATTTTTTCACACGAGCACACAAGCATTCCTGTTGTAGGTGTCATTACTTTTACACAACAGTTGGTCAAATATTTGGACAAGCTCAAATATGTGCAGGGGAGGCCTTACAAATATTTGCTCCAACGTGGGAACCAACTGCAGAAATATTTAAGGGAGTTGGGTGTCTTACTAAGTATAAAAATTAATCCTTGTCTTTTAAAAAATATATATTTAGAAACTACTCGTATTTATAATAAAGTGATCTAAAAGAACTTTATCCTGCTCGGCTACTCATAAAGTACAAGGGTATTTTGCTAAGTTCATAGTATCTACCTACCTATTTTCATAAATGTTTTGATATCCTTTTTTGCTTTTTTTTGCTTTTTTGTTTGGGTCGGCTTCCAGTCTAACCGAATGCAGCTGAATACCAGTATTTTACATGAAGCGACTGCCTATCTGACCTCCACAACCCAGTTACTGGTAATACAATACCCCTTGGTAAGACTGGTTGTCAGACTTTCGGGCTTCTGACTACCCGTAACGACTGTCAAAGATCCACGAATGACAGCCGAAACCAAGAGGCACGGAGGGGTCACGGTATGTAAAGATGGTCACCCATCCACAGACCAACCGCGGCAAGCGTAGCTTAACCTGATCGATTGACCTGTGCGGCTGTTATTATTTAGCCACGGGCCCCTCCCGTCACCCGTCCCCTAATATTATCACCCGTTTCCTAATATTATGTATAATTTCCTACAAATAACAGTTTACTTCTACTACCATCACAGTTTAAGATAACAACACCTAATAACATTTCCCGGAGCTGTTAAATGACAACATTATCAATACCTGTTGAGTGGTTTTCGAGATTACCGTACACATACGTGCCGGAAATTTAGCTGTATCGGATTAACTTTGGCGGGGCGCCATTTTATCAGTCCTTTCAGAAGGTAAGTAAGTACTGTGTAGGGATCGTTAATGAAAGGCGTATTTTATAATATTATACAGGTCGCTCAAAATGGGCCTTATTAGAAGGCTAAAAGTCACCCAAAGGGCAATGGAAAGGGCTATGCTTGGAGTTTCCCTGCGTGATCGAATCAGAAATGAAGAGATCCGCAGGAGACCCAAGGTAACTGACACAGCCCGAAAAATTGCCAAACTTAAGTGGCAGTGGGCAGGGCACATTGCTTGCAGAACAGATGGCCAATGGGGCCGAAAGGTCCTGGAGTGGTGACCGCTTACCGGAAGACGTAGCGTTGGAAGGCCTCCCAACAAGGTGGACCGCGACCTTGTGAAGGCCGCAGGAACCCGTTGGATGCGAGAAGCACAAAACCGGTCGAAGTGTAGGTGCTTGGGGGAGGCCTATGCCCAGCAGTGGACGTCTTTCGGCTGAAATGATGATGATGATGATAGGTTGCGCGCTGATTTGCAGGCCTGCCACACTATTTATATTGTATTATTTTTAACTTTAACGCGAGACATACCTATCGTATCGCGCGGCGATAAACCAAAGAGTAAAAACGGGACCCTATTACTAAGACTCCACTGTCCGTCTGTCTGTCTGTCTGTCATCAGGCTGTATCTCATGAACCGTGATAGCTAGACAGTTGAAATTTTTACAGATGATGTATTGGTTTCTGTTGCCGCTATAACAACAAATACTAAAAACATGATAAAATAAATATTTAAGGGGGGTAGCATACAACAAACGTGTTTTTTTCGGCGTTTTTGCCTTGTGTACGAGTACCCTTCGTGTGCGAGTCCGACTCGCACTTGCCCAATTTTGATTAGGTCGCGGTGATAGGAACTGCAAACAAGATCACGACATCTTGTTTGCAGTTATTCCGATCTGATCCCCTGAACCACTCCACCCCCCCCCCCCCCCTCCTCGATCCCCTGCTTGTTCATCTTCTTGCTACCAAACAAAACAAAATATAGGTCCTATATTGTTATACGTCGCTTTCCATTACGCAAATAATAATAAAAATGGTAAATACACTTTATCTAACATCGCAAATTCGCAGTCTGTTACCGCCTTAACTCCGACCACCAGCTGAAAGCAATAACAATAAATTTGATATCCTGTTCTAATAGTAAATGTATGCTATTAAGTGCATTACAGAATTTAACATTATTTCACAGTAAACGGCTTATCTTCGGGGCATAAATCATATTGTTTCGTAAATAAAATTACCATGTTTATGTAGATATGACGATAGTGCTGTGGCTAGGGGCTTTTGAAATTCTGTGGTGTTTTACGGCCGAACCAGATTACCTATCTGTCACCAGTTTTGGCATACTAGTGGTCGAAAAACCTATCTTCTCTGGTTTTAAGGGGCTTACAGGACCTAAACGCAAAAAACGCTAGTTTTAGAAACAAAATAAGTATAGTAAACAAAATCAGAAAAATATGTGATATTCTTCAGGATATATGCTAGGTAGATACTGTGTTGAAAACATAAGACAACTAATTTGATACGATAGAAAAAAATCATGAAGATACCTCTAAAAAAACCATACTATTAAACATACAATCATTCTAATTTTTTGTCAGATTATTCTACAAGCAACATACTAAAACACTAGTGTTTCAATTTTTTAGTCCAAACAATAGATTTTTTTTGTAACTAAATAATTGCTTCATATTTTGCAATAATTACCAGCGTTGTGTCATCGCGCTTCTCTTTCTTTTCTATGCAGTCCGACAGTGACCGCGCTTTGGGTCATCTTAGCCCCCTGTATCAGAAGCGATCTGTATGATTATATTATACTGGCAATTATAATTTGTAATGGCGACCATCAGTAGCGATCTGCCAGTAGGTTATTGGGTTGGCCGTTAGCGGACTGCTATTAAAGTTATATTTTCTCTAAATACCTACATCTAAAAACAGTTACGTGTGACGGATATACAAATGTCGTTGCATTGAAGATGAAAACCAGAGGATAATTTTTCCAAATAAGGGTCTTCTTTACACCCTTTGAGGGAAATCTTCCTCTAGTTTTCATCTTCAATTCAATGGATTTTTTGCCCGTATGCACCTAAGTACAGACGCCAGCACATCAAGCTACTGTAATCTGTCAAATTTTCTTTATTTATTTATTTTACCATATACGAACATACATATATAAACAGACAAGAAAATAAACAGAACAGAAAAATATGTACAAAGGAATAATAGATTATTTAATAGATTTTCAACTTTATCGCTGAAGCATAAGGTTCAAAGTTGATTGGGAAAATTTTACAGTTTCGGGTAGCTTGATGTGCTGGCCCTAACATTGCGCACTTTTCGTAACAAAAGTGTGCAAAATTAAATAAATTGTAAATTAATTAAATGTAGACTACTTCGGAGAGAGTGCGCAGGAGCTCTACGACCAGGGCCTCAAGTCTGCTATTACAATAGTGTCAGAATGGTCTATCATTGATTTCATAATTGTTGATTTTGACAAGTTTGGTAATCTAATAATATAATGGCGTCATTATGACTTTCCAATGGTCAACCATTGACACTCCATTGAAAGAAATGGCATAGAATGGTAATCTCGTACATAATGGCAAATGAATGACTGACTTAGGCGGAAATCTGCTAAAATTTTGACAGTTCCTTTGATCAGTGACCTACCATTAGAACGTCATTGTGCAGTCATTGCTTTTAATTCGTTACGAGTATCGTATAATAAGTTCTGTGCCATTGACCGACCAATGATCGACCATTATGAATTTAACAGATTACGAACTTTTAGCAAAATGTCAATGGGATCGTGTTGGAATGACGAATTTATAAAAATAGCAGACTTGGGCCCCTGATCCCACCATCGCCCTTTTACTGCCGGACTACCAGACGTAAGTACCTACCTACTGCAGCGTACCATCTACACGTGGTTGATATCCCGACCAGTCGTACTCAGCGCTTTTCCTCCACATTGATTATGCGCACAGCCAAAATGTGGAAAAATGTGGAACTCTCTGCAGGCATCTGTGTTCCCTTCCACATTTAACGCCTTCAAAGTAAGAGTGAAGAGGCATCTTCTGGGCACGCTCGTTCCATCATAGACCTCATCCATAACTTTCCATCAGGCGTGATTGAGATCAAGGGCAGCCCCATTCAGCAATAAACATAAATAAAAACAAGCTGGAACCATATTATTCAAAGTACACTAACATTAAAATGTAAGCACTGCCCAAGGGTTGGAGACCAGCGGGGTAATTGCGTAACACACTATCAGTAGCAATGGGTTTCATTTTGACAGTTCAACAGCATTCATTGCGTTATTTATGTTGTCGAGCAGACCATTTTTCGAACATATGGAGCAATGGATTAGCAATATGCTTCAAAAAGATTCAAATTGAGCGTAATCGTGTGTTACGCAATAAGGGTGCTGGTGACCTGAAATACAGACCTCACGTCTAGTTTAGGCACCAGTCTCAAAATTTAAATATCGTGCTAGCCGATAAGCCAATAGGCGTTTAGAATCGGCTAGCACGATACGTATTTAAATTTTGCGCGTTTTGCTGTTACGCGGTATTAACAAACTGCTCTTACGGGGTTTCGCACGCGTAGCGACGATATATTGTGGCGAGAAATAATAATATATATTTTTTTATTACTAGGCGTGATATACTGATGCTGCTCAATTGCTAATTCACCATACAGAAATGCTATAATCCATTGTTCATATACCCTATAGGAAACGCGAGGGTGGTCTGACCATAAACCAGACCACCGCGCATGCGAATATAATTATGCAGAAACAGAAATAAAACGCGCATATTAACTCATAGATATTGGAAGCCATGACTATTAGGTATTTGCAGGCACTATTACTTCCCTCGGACACAAAAAACAACACAACAATACTAACAACAACAAAAACAACAACAACAATAGTTCTGAAACAACAATAATTCTGAACAACAATACAACAACAAACAACAACAACAAACAACAACAATACACAACAATACACAACAACAACAATACAATGGAACAATAGTTCTGGCTATGACTGCTATGAGTTTGTCAAAGGTTGAGGAATGTTGGTAAATCTTCATCAAATTGCGTAACAACCAAGATAAGAACAAAGTACTCGTTTATTATTTTTTATTTTTGTTCTATACTTTATTGCATACAATTCAAAATGTGCCAACTGCTGTATACATATTTCTGAAGGTGTCGACTCGCCCACAAATAAATATGTGCGATAGCAAAAATAATATGATTAAAAAGTGACGATTCTCCAGTTTTGGGCGAGTAAATTCGTGCAAATCGACTGATAAGCCTAGCATTTGACAGTTCAGCAACATTCATTATTATCACGTTATTTACGTTATTGAACAGACACATTTTTCGAACATATGAAGCAATGTACTAGCAATAAACAAACTTCAAATGGTTCAGATAGTCATTGATAGTCTGTTACGCAGTTAGGGTGTAGGTTTTAAGCTAGGATCGTAAGCAGTTGGTTATCATTCCCATAGTAACAACAAATTTCTCATCATCTGCCTGTCTTTTCCCAGCTATGTTGGGGTCGGTTTCCAGTCTAACCGGATGCAGCTGAATACCAGTATTTTTCATGGAGCGACTGCCTAGCTGGCCTCCACAACCCAGTTAATGGGTAATACGATACCCCTTGGTAAGACTGGTTGTCAGACTTTCTGGTTATTGACGACCCGTAACGACTGTCAAAGATCCACGAATGACAGCCGGGACCAACGGCTTAACGTGCTCTCCGAAGCCCGGAGGGGTCTTGGGATGTGAAGATGGTCACCCATCCACGGACCAACCGCGGTAAGCGTAGCTTAACCTGATCGATCAACCCGTGCGGCTGTTATTACTTATATAGCCTCTCAAACAAAATTGTACTGTTTAGTTAATTTTAGTATCTAATACTTTAATGTCTAATTATTTCGAGTTGAGTTATGTGAGTTTACATTATATACCCACAGTCTGACAACAATAGAACAAAGAGGTAGTCAACAGGAATGTTGCTAGATGTGACATTCTCAAACTTGTTTCTTCGAAAGGTTCTGCTTAAGTTTCAGAGTTTCTTGTTCCGTTGCAGCTTAGTTCGAATAAAAGCTCATGCAAACAGGCGCGACGCGCGACGCGAATCGCGCGCGACACAAAGGCACTGCTCGTTGCGCGACTTGAGGTGCCTTTGTATCGCGCGCGATTTTATCGCGTGCCGCGCCTGTTTGAAGGAGCCTTAAGTCTCTTGAAATTATAGAAGCATCTTTTGCAATGAAGAATGTTTTTAAACTAGACAAAGTTGAATAAATTCTACAAAGTTTTAGTTAGTTACAAAGAACAGTCTCTCTCTGATATCTTACGTTTTTCACGAATGCTTACGGATTTTATTTAAAAATAAACCTACCTTTTATAAAATAAAATGTGTAAGTATTCGTAGTAGTTGGTACCTAGTACAGTGCCGTATTTAAGTAGGTAATTAAACTAACTAGGTCATTAATAAAGGCCCTGTTCTTGCTAATGAGCCTAGTGCCAATTGCAGCAAAGCTAAATCTGGCAATATGCCAAACGGGCCAGCGATTACAATTAAAAACTTTTCTTAAGCCTTTGCCAAGCGTATTAATTAAAGTAAAAGAATAGCTACCTACTCCCATAATATCCTGAACAAAAGAAAGAAAAAAAAGAAAATGTATTTGATCCAGATTCTCGACCCCTACGCGGTCAAAATGTATGGAACAGCAATTTTTTTTATTAATAACCGACATAAAAATAGTTACAGTTTGCGGTCGATGGCCCGCCACCCTGTCCAAAAAAAAAATAACAGAAAAAAATAGTTATAACAGTATTGTGTGCCTCACGGCTGCGCTAAAACGTAAATAATAGCCTCCCCGACCGTTTTCGGTCACGGTGGCCAATCTCAATGGAGATTAGCCAGGTACGCAGGAGATATTGTAGTGCACAAGTGTGTGCGCAAACACAGGTGCACTCTCTGTTCCTTTACTCTCATAGTCCGATGGGACGGCAATTCGACACGACCGGGGAGTTCAGGCGCAGGACCAACGGCTTTACGTGCTTTCCAAGGCACGGGGGTATTATACCGCCAACTTCCAAACTTCGGACTGTTACTAAGAAATTCCTAATGGAAAACCCAATAACACTTTGTCCGACCCGGGAATCGAACCCAGGACCCCACGCTCAGCAGTCGCGCTTGCAACCACGAGACCAACGGGGCTAAAACGTATATGCTATGTAGAAAGAAGCAAAAAAAACGGCAGTCAAAATTAACTAGTGACAAAAACAACTATCTAAAACTGTAACTGCTCTAAGACATTGACATAAGTTAGTCAAATCAAAAGAAAAAAAAACAGCAAAATAATACTGGCCACTAACAAACGAAAATTTAAACATAGTCCCCAAATAAAAAGAAAAAAATAACACTGGCCACTAACAAAAGAAAATCTAAACATCCCAGTTACATTCAGTACCACTAGTCACTACACCAGTGCAGTGTAGATGAACGCACGCACTTGACCCCTCCTGACTTGACACTTGAGCACGTGGACCTCTGCCCGTGGCACAATGAGTATGTGCCTCAATGGTTGAAGCTCGTAATTAGACGCACAATAAAGTCTACAGAAGTTAGCGTTGCTAAATATTTATGTGTCGTGTGTAACGTAACCTTTTATGTGATAAACTAGCTGCGTCCCGCGGTTTCACCCGCATAAGTGTCGATCCCGTGGGAATATCGGGATAAAAAGTAATCTGTATGTTAATCCAGGGTGTCAGCTACCTCCATACAAAATTTTATCAAAATTGGTCCAGCCGTTTGAGCGTGAAGAAGTAACAAACATAATTTAATCACACACACTCACAAACAAAATATACATCTCCTTGGAACGTTTCGTGTTTCGTTTCGTCTTTGATTTGGACTAAAAAGTGTTAGTTTTTAATTTATCTAATAACAGTCGGGAAGTCGTTAGGAGCAGCATTAGTGCTTGACAGTTTAGGGATAGTTGAACTGTTGAACACTTGGTAAGGCGCTTAAGTTTAAGGAAATACAAGTTGAGTGGTTACCTTGTAAGCTAGTCGTTAAGTAAGTTTAAGAAATGCTAGTGACGTTAAATGTTGCAATTTGTGCAAGTTTCCGAACATTCGTTTAGCGTTTGCAGTTGGATGGGAATAGTTTTCACGTCAGAGTATGAAAAGTGAATCGAGTGAAACGAATGTCGGAGAAATGTTTCAGAATCATGGGAATGAGATCTAGTGTAAGAATAAGGGTGATTTTTCCTTGGCCAGATAGCTTTTATTCGAGGAATAAAATTGACGTTTGACAGTTTTTGTATGAAATACTTAACTGACAAAATTTCAATTCCTCAGATGATTGAAAAATCAGCCCTTATAATAATGTTTTTTCGTACTTAAATAAAAAAAATATTTTATAAAAAAAACATAATAAGATGTAGGTTTTATAAGAAAATCATCACGTCTGCATTTCCCTAAGGGTTAAACAGTAGTACAGTCAACAGCAAAAGTATATGATCAAAGTCAGAAATTCAATACTAATGAACGGAGTTCGCGTCAGAACTGTGTGGCGTCGAAGTGATTCAAAAGTATTTTACGTAGTAAGTATTCTAAGTACTAGTACTTCGACGCTCCGTTCATTAGTATTGAATTTCTGATTTTGATCATCTACTTTTGCTGTTGACTGTACAAGACGACATATCAAGCTATAATTTCCAGTATAAGCTGACGTCTCATTGTACAGAAGCCAGCACATCAAGCTACCCGAAACTGTCAAATTTTCCCAATCAACTTTGAACCTTATGCGTTAGCGATAAAATTTAAAATCTATTAAAGACATTTGACAGATCGTAGTAGCTTGATGTGCTGGCGTACATAGATACTTCAATTTAAACAACATTTTTACGCGTCTGGCAACATTATTTTTAATACCAACCTAACCTAACCTATTTTATCTTCTGTCACCTCTTGAGCTAAAGACATGAATATTCAAAAAATTCAATGAGTAATCGTGAGTTCTTTTACTTCGTGATTCGAAGTGAAATCAAAGACTCATCTCGCACGATTCACGACCCAATAAAAATGTATCCGAAACTAAATGTCGAACAGTCGAGATCATATCGCGAATTTATTTTATGCTTGTATTTTTTCCTGTGGTTTTGCTTGGAAGCGTTTCTGGTAAATTATTATGGGATTTTATGGTGTTTCCTTAGTTTACTTTGGGCGTAGATAGTCAAGGAATATCACAGGAATATAAATAATCTAACTTACTAATACCTAACTATGAAAAAACCTTTATTGGTTTTGTCATTAGAGTCATTACGTTTAAACTCGTCGGTCTTATAAAAGAAGACTTTTGATAACAGTTTCAGTAAAGACAGAGCAATCGAAAGTTGTAAGTTAAAAAAAAAATAAGTTGGTGAAGAAAACCAATAAGCTTAAGATAAAATCGAGATAGGTACGCACAGCTACACATCAAGTATATTACCAGTATAAGCTGACTTCAGGGCCTCAAGTCTGCTATTACAATAGTGTCAGAATGGTCTATCCTTGATTTCATAATTGTTGAATGGCATAGAATGCCAATCTCGTACATAATAAACAAATTAATAAGTAACATAGGCGGTAATCTGCTAAAATTTTTACAGTTCTTTTGATCAGTGACTTATCATTAGAACGTCATTGTGCATTCATCGCATTTAATTCGTTACGAGTTTCGTTTAGGTTCTGTGCCATTGACCGACAAATGATCGACCATTATGAATTTTGCAGATTACGAACTTTTAGCAAAATGACAATGGGATCGTGTTGGAATGACGAATTTATAAAAATAGCAGACTTGGGCCCCTGATTGTATGAAAAAACCAAATACAATGCGAGGTCAGCTTAAAATGGAATTGTATCGCTTAATGTGTTGCCGTGTGTACAGACATCTGGATTTTATTTAAGGGGACTACATCACCTAAAGCGCGGTCACTGTCAGACTGCATAGAAAAGAAAGAGAAGCGCGATGACACAACGCTGGTAATTTAGTGCAAAATATGACAAATCTATTGTTTGGACTAAAAATTAAAACACTAGTGTTTTAATATGTTGCTTGTAAAATAATCTGACAAAAAATCAGAATGATTGTATGTATATTAGTATGGTTTTTATTGTTTTTAGAGGTATCTTCATGATTTTTTTTATCGTATCAAATTAGTTGTATTATGTTTTCAACACTCTATCTACGCGTAATATCCTGAAGAATATTATATTATTTTTCTGATTTTGTTTACTGTAGTCGATCATATACTTTTATTGCTTCTAAAACTTGCGTTTTTTGCGTTTAGGTCCGGTAATCCCCTTAAATCTTATCATTGGTTTTCGTGTAAACCTTATCAATATCGTTTTAAACGAAACCCAAGTATTTTTATCTGAAAAATAAAATGTTTAACATGTTGACACACTAAAGTTCCGTAATAAAATAAAGCTACTAATGTGCATTTTTGTATGCACTACCGAATTTAAGTGTTACCAATAATAAAATAAAAAAGAACTGCAATAAATATCATTCAACTCATTCTTGGAAACGGGAATCGATTGGACTTTTTTCGATAAAAAAGGTTTTTATTTCCTTATATTTATAATACCTCATAATGTTGCAAGATGAAAAAATAAAAAGCAAATAATTTATTGGCCCTTTGGCACGTGTAGATTTGGACAATCGATAAGCAATCGAATCGTGATCTTAAAAAGATTTGAAAGAAACGAAAAATAAGTCAAGACTTCGCGGATCTTTATCTCGCTTTAGTACCTATTTAGAATTTCAAAGTTGTAAAAGATTTAAAAGGAATTAATTTTACTGTTCATTACTTTTATAGACTAGAAAATAATGTCTCTCGGTCGAAACCAATTACTCGAAGTCACCACATCGTACGATGTAGCGTACCGATGTGATGACTTCGTAGTAAAACAATAATAATTTTGACATTATCACTCATTTATAGCTTGATACAAGGGCCACTCAGGGTTTATAGCCGGCGAGTAATGTATGAATAATAAAAGTGATAATGTAGAAAAAAGCATTAAAACGCATGCGTCCGGGAGGTGCGCGATAACATCGGGACGGGGGACGTCTCAGGCGCATGTCGCATAGTAAGTAATTATGTTATGCTTGCAGAAGTGACAGTCATTTGTTTTTGTTCTTTGTAGAAAGTATTTTGCATGTTGTGTTAATTGCAAACATTTATTTAAACTGTATAATAAAGATAAAAGATTTGATTTTTTATGTTTGTTTGTTACGCTTTCACGCTAAAACGGCTGAACGGATTTGTATGAAATTAGGCACACGGGTAGACCAGGACTTGGATTAGAATATAGGATACTTTTTATCCCGATATTCCTATGGGATCGAGACTTAGACAAGCAAAACCGCCGGGCGCAGCTAGTTCGTAATAATAACGAAGCTTAATTGTCTTTCTTGTTCCTACATTAATCGTTTTTATTGTTAAACTAGCTGCGCCCTGCGGTTTCGCCCGCGTAAATGTCGATCTCGCGGGAATATCGGGATAAAAAGTAGCCTATATGTTAATCCAGGGTGTCAGCTACCTCCATACAAAATTTTATCAAAATTACTTCTAAACGGTCCAGCCGTTTCAGCGTGAAGAAGTAACAAACATATAAACACACCCCCACAAACTTTCGCCTTTATAATATTAGTGTGATGAACCGCACTCGAAAGCTGCTATTAGTTCTGCTACGCCAAGAACGGCTTTGCAGATGGGCCTAAAATGGTCAATTTGGCAGAATCCTAAAAGGATAACATTATGAATTATAATGGACAGTTAACTGTTAAGTTAATCGTATCAAATTCCATTGGTGAAGGATTTTTCAGTTATTTTTTTTTGTCTGTGCTAAAATACCAATCAATCCAATCCAAATCCAATCCCAACCTCTTTGTTATACATACCTACGTAGTGCAGCGAAAAAAAGGAAAACACCGACTGTCTTGGCCATATTATGTTATCCTTTTATGATTCTGTCAAAGAGGCCTTTTCAGGCCCCCAGATTGTTTCCAGCAAAAAACAAATGCCAACATTTCCAAAAGTACTTACTCTAAAAAACAAAAGGCTTTCAAACTTTGTTTTAAAGTTATAACAGCAGGATTGAGGCATACCTATCAGTATTCAGCGACCTCACAAGCAGTAATAGCCCGCACATGCCATAAATATTCCCTTTTCGCAACAGATAAGCGAATATAAAGGCCATGCGCACGCGCATGTAAGGTCTATTCAAATCTTTGTTTCCAATGGATGTTATTTCCATTTATAAAAATAAATATCATCTTTTTAAAGTGGTATTAGTTGTTGTATTTATGTTAAGTTAAGTAGTTTTAGAATGACTAGCCTATTATAAAATTCATAAAACACGTTGAAGAGCAAACTGAACTTTATATGTTGGTAATAAAAGTTATTTTTTCAAACTATTATATTTGTTTACATGTTTGGAAACTAAGTTGCGAACGTAGATTAGGCATAAAATGCTATTGTGTCGCATCTGAAACAATTTTGTAATAAATGAAAATTTTTTAGAGTACGTTGTCGCACTGATGTATTTCGAGACAATATTTTGATATTTTTACACTGTAACTGCGTTCTTTTAGCATGACGGGACTGACGCGTCAGTTGCTGACGTCTCTTTGGCGTAGGTATAATACAGTAGCTCTGATTGTAGATTCCGATCTTCAGGGTAATTGCGTAACACACTATCAGTAGCAATGGGTTTCATTTTGACAGTTCAACAACATTCATTGCGTTATTTGCGTTGTTGAGCAGACAGATTTTTTGAACATATGGAGCAATGGATTAGAAATATGCTTCAAAATGATTCAAACTGATAGTAATAGTGTGTTACGCACTTTTTATCAAAGTTTTGTGCATGTTTTTTATGTGGTTGAATACGTTCATAATATTGACATGTTTAAAAGTGATCAGTGATATTATTGGTACATTATTGTTTAGTAAGTAAGAAATAAACAAAAATTGTTAAACGAATGTTGTTCATCATCTGCCTAGCCTTTTCCCAACTATGTTGGGGTCTACTTCCAGTCTAACCGGATGCAGCTGATTACCAGTATTTTACATGGAGCGACTGCCTGTCTGACCTCCACAACCCAGTCACTGGGTAATACGATAAGACTGGTTGTCAGACTTTCGGGCTTCTGTCAAAGATCTACTATTGACAGCCGGGACCAACGGCTTAACGTGCTTTCCGAGCCGCGAAGGGGTCACGGTATGTAAAGATGGTCACGCATCCACCGACCAACCGCGGCAAGCATAGCTTAACCTGATCGATCGACCTGTGCGGCTGTTATTATTTAGCCACGGGTCCTTCAACGCAATTAATGATAGTACAACGCAATTAATGTTGTTGTACTATCAAAATGAGAGCCATTGCTACTGATAGTGTGTTACGCAATTACCCCGCTGTTTCAATAAAAATCCGAGAGTTTTGAAGGGTATTTCTAATCCATTGCTTCACAAGTTTAACAAATTCTTCTGCTCAACCACGTAAATGACGCAAAGAACGTGGCTGAACTGTCAAAATGGAAGAAAATCTGATCATTTGTCATTTTATGGGTGTCACGAAATTACCCCGTTGGTTTAGTCTCACGAACCTTAACCGTACAACTAAAGGCATACAAATTTCACGTCACAAGCAACTAAGTACAGGCGTCCATTTTGCGCAGCACTTTGCATTTTATCTGACCTGTGATGTGATAAAGCGAGGCGGGTCTTAATGGCCCTATATCGCTCACTTTAGGGTTAAGAGATTGTATGTGCTTATGACCTGTTTCGCCCCTATGCGAGGTATCTAATGTTCAAGGGTTTATGGAAATGGCAAAACACTGCTGGTTTACTTTGTGTTGTCGAATTTATTCTAGACGTCATGGTCAGTTAAAGAAGAAAAAAAAAACACAAACAAAAAATAAAACAAAATAACAATTTGGGAGAAAGAAAAAAAAAATTACCATTATCTATAAATATGACTTTCAAGTCAAGACATCGATGATTTAGGTTTAAATAAAAATAAATAAATAATAAGTTTATTGTACAAAGAGAAACACATACTTAAAGTCCGTACTTGCCGCGGTTGGTCCGTGGATGGGTGACCATCTTTACTATCAAGACTCCATGTAAAATACGACCCCAACATAGTTGGGAAAAGGCTAGGCAGATGATGATGGTTGTCTTGGTAGAAAATAATTACATTACAGCACATAGTTAAATCATCGAAGGAAGCCATCGACTTTCCGATAGCTTTTGATGTATGGCAGAAGTTATAGATGATGATGATGAGTCTGTTATTGAAGATGTTTTGTTATAAGTTTCTTGCTATTGCGTGTTCCTAAAAACACCTATACCAATATTACCTCATACCACAGTTTTAAATACAATAGCCGCAAATACCTATGAACTAGATGCAATAGTTTCGTTTGTAAACGTGTTTGGCCAGGTGTTGCGGTGAGTCTTCCGGGACACAACTTCCATAGTGTCCCGTTACATATGTCGGCCATCTTTTTATGGGAACCCATCTTTTGTTTACCACGGATAATGGGTTCCCGGGATTATGTGCACTTTGTCTATGCCATCAAAGTGCCATAGAGTTACCACACAAAGGAATATGGAGATAGATAAAGATGGGATATGGAGAAATACATGTTTGTTTGATAGTCGTTGTGAAGTTATAGCGGGGATTGACCACATTAAAGTTAGAATTAAGTTGTTGATTTTTCGAAGAAGATTTGTTTTAGTTTTTCTTTCTCAACCAACAAGGAAAAGAAAAATTTAATGAATCTGCTAAGAAGAGCTGAGCAGACAGGCGCGGCGCGACTCTCGTAGAACAATTTCCATGAAAACTTCATAGAATTTTTTCTTTGGAATCACGTCGCACTGTCGCGTCACGCCTGCCTGGGGAGCCTTAACTCTTTACCTAGTCGTTGGATAGGATAGGATAGGTGAGAATTGACCGTATTGGATTTACAGTATTTTTTAACCATCTTCAAATTTTGCTCTGTCTTCATTAATTTTATCACAAAATATTGTTCTACAAAAATTATCTATGTAGATACACTTTTCAATCAAAACTTCTAAGTTCTAAAACCTTTTATACATAATTTATGTATCGCTTCATAAACGTAGCCCCTCATGCTATAACTTAGCCACTCACGAGTGCCGACAGCCGCCTACTGGCACCACACTAACCCATTTCCACTTCACTTTTATAACTTACGTGGGTTGCAAATGTACTGATAAGCTCACCTCATTTTCAAATCACCATAGTTTTGCATAGCGTTCATTAATTACTAAGTAATTTTTAGTTGAAGTCTCTTCTGTTTGTTGGACTCGGATTGAATATCGCTATACGAATTCATTGATAATTTCTGCGCGTAGAAAAGGGTGCTCTTTAAGTTAAATTTTGATATTACTTACTTGTCGATTTATTCGTCTAGAAGATATTGTGCGATCTGAGAGCAGTGGTGGTCCAGTGGTAACGAGGAGGTCGTAGTTTCGAACCCAGACAGGCGCTTTACTTTGTGTAAATTATTTCATCACCACTGCTCTCAAAACGGTGAAGGAAAACATCGTGAGGAAACCGGCATGTCCCAGAACCAAAAATTCGAAGACATGTGACATTTACCAGCCCGCACTGGGCCCGATGGTGGATTACGGCCCACTTCCTCTCACAGATGAATCAGCAACATATCCACTAACATTAACATAACATAACATTCCCACGTTAACGGAACGTTATAGGCTGATTATGGTATGTATTCGTTTTTTTCATGGGGGTAGGCAGAAACTACAAAATGTCACCCTTTTTTTTTTCTTACATACTCTTGATGTTTTAAAATATAAATTTAACCTATGACAACTAGTGAGCTAACAAAGATTAAAAGAAAATAATTCAGTAGACAAGAGAAAGGTCCAATTTTTCTCATTTTTGGACACTAAAGAGAGAACTGAAGAAAACGAATAAATGTGAGTTAACTGAACTGTCTCAGAATGGACGATGAAGATATTATCCACAACCTGTTTTGTTTAAACTCAACATACCTACATATATTATTACAAAAGATTGATACTCATTCTTATATTTGGGTCATCCCTCACATAAAAATGCGTCAAAAACCATAAAAAATAAAAATAAAGCATAAAATGTAAAGGCACAAAACGGTGTCAAAAGCAAATGACTCGATTAAAATAATTACGTAAAGAACCGTTACTTTTTATTAAAGGAAGGATATTTTTAAAGTATCTTTATAAGTATGGTGTTATGTTTTGGATGAAACAGTGCGGTGTGGTATCATTATTATGAGACTTTTGGCTATATAACAGTGGAATGCTGCGCTTGCGGTCAGGCCATAGATTGCCGTTAAACACCTGTCCTTATACTTGGTATCTGCTATCTCCTAGTCACGGGGGCATCACACCGCCAACTTCCAAACTCCGGCCAACTGCCCGAACCACTAGAAATTTAGGCATATGCATATATGCATAGGCATATATTTTGGTATTTTTTTATTTTATTTGGTATTTTTTATATTTAGGGGTTTCTTTTTTTTGCCATTAGGAGGATTTCTTACTAACTACTAAGAAATTCCTAATTAAAAAACCAAATAACACTTTGTACTTTACTTTTTTGGAGGGGCATTGCGCACTTTATTATCTCCCGCGCCGAAGGCTAGTCTCCGCTGAGATTGTCTGAAATATCTGAAAAACTATTCAATTTCAACCATTGTATGTCTACATTATCATTTACAGGAAGTTAATTTGTCGCATTCAGACCCGCTTCCACAGATTGCTAGTAAAATGTCGTAATTTCTAATCAGCTTGTATAGCAGTCAATCAAAGTTAACTAGAAACGTATTTATATAGCATTCGGTGAATCCTTTGTTTAGTCATAGTCTACAAATAATGCACAACATTGTACAAACGGGGGTGATATAAATAACGCGGTGCAAACGATTTGCGTATCTCGTATTGTTTAGCTATTTCATCTTCTTCGCGGTACATTTGTAGAATTGGAGTAGACCAAATGAAACCTATTGTATTTTTAGAATTTGTAGTAGACTAAAGGAAAGCTATTGTATTTTTAGAATTGGAGTAGTGTAAATGAAAATTATTGTATTTTTAGAATTGGAGTAGTATAAATGAAAACTATTGTATTTTTAGAATTGGAGTAGTGTAAATGAAAACTACTAGTAACTCCGGCCAACTGCCCGGACCACTAGAAATTTAGGCATATACATATATGCATAGGCATATATTTTGGTATTTTGTATTTTTTATTTTATTTGGTATTTTTTATTTAAGGTTTTCTTTTTTTTGCCATTAGGAATTTCATTCTTTACATTTATTTTCACCAAAAGCCGAAAACTATGCGGCCTAAAAAAAAAGAAAAAATGTTTGAGAATGTGGAAACTGCGCTCTTTCATATATGATACCCCACATGCCCTAGTAGCCCCACTTCGAATTTTTCAGACCCCCTTTCAGTCCCTGTTGCAAAAAATAAACACATATTTTTATTTCTTTCTTATTTGCAAAATAGTTGGGCAAATGTCATCTAAAACTATTACAAATTTCAAGTTGATAGCATTAGTAGTTCTTGAGATATCCAGCTGTGACAGATAGACAGACAGACAGACAGACAAACCGACAGACAGACCGACAGACAGACAGACTGTGTCTCACCATAAGGGTTCCGTTTTACCATTTTTTGTACGGAACCCTAAAAAGAGGATGCAACCACTTGTACGTAGATCAATTTTCTTTGTTTCCGTTTGCAGACCAAAAAGTACTTAAGTCAGAACTCAAAACCCAGAATTTCTGTCAATAAAATTAAATATGAAGGCGTGTCCCTAGCGCCATCTGGTGGGATTTGTTGATCAAATGAATGAACATTGTACGGACGAGAGTGGCAGCGGGGGTGTCACTTTTGTCACTCTAGCGGAACGTCATGAACGTCAGGCGGCCATCTGACTCGTGTGTTTGGAAGAAAAAGGTGGCGTGCTCGAGACGGTCACGACGGATCGCTTACGTCCTGAATCATAATCCGCTCTCATCTGATAATAGTGGTGATATATTTTGTAATGTAAATTGAGATCCCTAATTATAAGGCTGCTGATCGAAGACCTGTCTAGCTATTTCAAGAATACCTCGCCCGATTACCCATTTTACAATGAGTGTTTCTGATATAGATACCCACGTGCCTATATCAGAAGTGGGATGCGAAGGACAGTCGGATAAAGATATTCAGCCGCATAATCAACCTAGCAATAGCGGATTGTTCACCAATATGGAAGCCCTGTTAACCCGTTTGTTAGCGAAGCCGCAGCAAGTACCGCAGTCTGTAGCAAACACTTACGCGGTTCAGTTGTTCAAGCTCGACCCTGATGATGAAGATGCTGATGTTAAGGGCTGGTGCCGTGTTTCCGAGTTGATTGTTAACAGCAAGAAACTGCTGGCGAAATTTGCAGAGCCCAAATTGATACAAGACTATTTCGACGACGTATTGCGCTTCCAGGTCAGAGCAAAGGAGACTGCTAGTGAATCGGGTCTGCGTTTATGGACACTGGTCGAGCTGAAGATAATGATGAAAATGACAATAAAGCAAAAAGACCTCATCTGTCAGACTCGAAGTTCAATGGAAAGTGTCATAGGTGTGGAGTTCCTGGTTCCTGGTTCTAGCTAACCCAGCTGAGAGTTCCAACACGGATCAGGTCAAGGACAAATTGGTACCAATAACCTGTTTCACGTGCGGGAAATCCGGAGCGAGAAGCGGAGCAGTGGTGAGGGAAATCAACACTTGCGAGCACAAAACTTCGAGAGGTAAACTCACGACGTCATCTGGTAAGCATATTTTCCTTTTTGATAGCGGCTCCTTTTGTTCTTTGATTAAAGAAACTGTCTTTGTATTTTCCTGGCACTGAACGCAATAGCACCGTTTATTTGTCTGGCATTGGTGGGGACGTTTTGAGTATTGTTCTTTGCGTTTGGTGCCGGGAGGTCACGAGGGCTTAATGGAATTGACTGAAGTCATTATGAATGACGAGGAGGCCGCGAAGGCGTTAGATGTGCAGTCAGAAGGCATTCTTGATACCGATTTTGAGACTATGTTGGCTCGTAGTGTTGACACCCTGACTGCAGATTCTGCTACTTTGACAGCATCGTCTGTAACGCTTACGGCACCTTCTGAGACAGCCAGCGCTGATTCGGAAGATGAGGGTCCTGTGACCTTTGACGTAGAAGTAGACATCCACTGAGCATAGTGTTCAGACTCTAAGGTACGTTCAGATTATGTGATTCGCGTGTGGTTGTTGTTGTCCGGTTTTGCCCGTTGGTTGGTAACTCGAAACGACGCAAACCCAGAGACGAGATGTTGTCCGGTCCTGGCTAGAGTGCTAGCAGGTTCGTAGGGACGCATGCGTCTGTGTGATACGAATGGATAGTATTGTCCGGGCTTAGCGGTGCTAGTCGAAAGGACGTATGATTCCAGTTCGTTGACGTGAGTGATGGCTAGTCGAAGGGACGGTGTTGTCCGGTCTTGCATTTGGGGCAAGTCGAAGGGACGCATTTGTCCGGGCTACGCATCATATGAGTGAGCTGATGGCTAGTCGAAGGGACGGTGTTGTCCGGTCTTGCACTTGGGGCAAGTCGAAGGGACGCATTTGTCCGGGCTACGCATCATATGAGGAAGGAGAGTGGTGCGTGTTGTGAGAGTGAGTTCGAAATTGGCTGTGGCCAAAAGTAAGACGCACTGGCTCATGTCAGGGTGGACGAGCATGAGGAATGATTAACAGTACTGGCTGGTACCTCCTTGTCGCAGGAATACATATTCGCCCGAGGACGGGCGATGGTCAGTCCGGCCGTGAAGGCGTGTCCCTAGCGCCATCTGGTGGGATTTGTTGATCAAATGAATGAACATTGTACGGACGAGAGTGGCAGCGGGGGTGTCACTTTTGTCACTCTAGCGGAACGTCATGAACGTCAGGCGGCCATCTGACTCGTGTGTTTGGAAGAAAAAGGTGGCGTGCTCGAGACGGTCACGACGGATCGCTTACGTCCTGAATCATAATCCGCTCTCATCTGATAATAGTGGTGATATATTTTGTAATGTAAATTGAGATCCCTAATTATAAGGCTGCTGATCGAAGACCTGTCTAGCTATTTCAAGAATACCTCGCCCGATTACCCATTTTACAATGAGTGTTTCTGATATAGATACCCACGTGCCTATAAATACAAATCTTGTTACGTCATTACCTGTGCGCACAAAGATTATTTAATTAAACCAAAAACAGAGCGTAAAGTCTGAACTACATAAATAAACAAACGCGAGTCGCGAATGCGATGCAACGCGAATGTTAACGTTTACATAATTACGTAACCACAGTAGTTAAAGTAAAGTAATGTATGTTCGGTACGTGTTCTATCATTTAGATGCACCTCAGTACACTTAGCACGAAATATTCAGGAGCTACGTAATCTGGGCCTCAAGTCTGCTATTACAATAGTAATAATAATAATAATAACCCCACCGCCGTATCTCTACGTTGACGTCGTGGTGGGGCTTGCGCGCTCCGCACTCTAGGCCTGTGCCGGAAGGGTTTACTTTGCCGGAACAGGTCTAGAGTTAGGAGCCAGACCAAGAGAGATACAGAAATCCGCAGGGCAGCATGTGGCGAGCTGTTGGGCAGTAGCGACCCCACGGACCCTATCTCCAGGGAGAAGTCTTGTTCCTCACCTCTGGCTTGCCTTTATTGGCCGGCTGGAGTGAACAATGACGAGGAACAGAGCTCCCACCTCATTCTTGCCTTTATTGGCTGGCTTGAGTGGAGATTCGCAAGAGCAAACGTGCTCGGAGGAAGGAAGTATTCCAGTAAGATGCTGGTAGGGATCTTGACCGTACTTCCGGGATTGTCCTGATAGCCGTGGAATACCTCTCCACTCCTCATAAGCACCTCAGGACATGTTGCCCCCTTGCCGCTACGACACTATGTGCTAGCGACCGTTTTCGGGGGCCCATTATTGAGTGTGCAAGTCACCCCCTGCCATTTAATCTGTGTAATTTATAAAGAACATCGGTCAGGCAGGGGCTATAGTTTTTCCATAGTCTTAGATAACCAGTTCACTTTAGCCACCAAAACCCATAATCCAATATTTTTGTTTCCTTATTTTGCAATAGTCCTACACCAACCGGGGGTTGTCCTTGGGTGCACTTGTATAGTGCGAACAGGGATAATCGTCGGTTGGTGCCTCATTTCAGTGAAAATCTCTAACGGGCCTCTGCGAGTTGGCTTCGGCCCCTCGTACGCCTTCCAAAGGACCGGGACCCCATGGTCCCGAGATATTTTAAAATATAAAAATAAATAATAATAATAATAATGTTAAAATATAAAAATAATAATAATTTTTTATTGACATAATACAGTTGTTACATAGTTTATTGAAGCCCTGACTCCTGAGCTAGGTAGTAACCTGTGTTACAGGAGCCAGTGTCTTCGCCCATTTGTGGTTCATGTATTAACAATGTGCAATAAAACAATACAAAAAAAACAAAATAAGGAAAAAAACCTAAAATATAACAAGGAAACGAAATTTAAGATGCACATAGTGTCAGAATGATCTATCATTTGTTGATTTTGACATGTTTGGTAATCTACTAATATAATGGAGTCATTATGACTTTCCAATGGTCAACCACTGACACTCCATTGAAAGAAATGGCATAGAATGGTAATCTCGTACTTAATGACAAATGAATTACTGACTTAGGTGGTAATCTGCTAAAATTTTGACAGTTCCTTTGATCAGTGACCTACCATTAGAACGTTGCAGTCATTGCTTTTAATTCGTTACGAGTACCTATCGTATGTGTTCTGTGCCATTGACCGACCAATGATCGACCATTATGAATTTAGCAGATTACTAACTTTTAGCAAAATTACAATGGGATCGTGTTGGAATGACGAATTTATAAAAATAGCAGACTTGGGCCCTAGTCAGCTGGCCTTGCATAGTACGGAGTGTCAATCGAATAAGAGGCAAGCGTGGTAGCTTAACTGTCACTAAAGAGACACAATTACTTTTTCTATTGTTACCGATCTTTAGGAGATTTCGCAACATCCGACCGGTTTTTTACCAGTCAAAAGCTCAAAGCATTTATTTCAAATAAACCAATTACAGGCACGTTTAAATTGTCAAGGGGTCGGTCAGTCAGAAAGATGAAGCTAGTTGCCCATTCCAAAGCGTAGTAGGTACCCATGGAGAAGAACGGGCAAGAAACTTCATGGAAACTCTTTTAAATCAAAATAATATGGTTACAAAGTATAGGTGTTACATCATTCATGTTAAAAAAATGAATGATGTGCCACAGACAGACAGTCAGTGACGTGCGTCCTAGCGTCCTTACAATATTTGTTAAAAGTTCGGTTTTTAAACCAGATACTAATTTGACAGATGTAATGTCAAACTTCTATACTTACTAAAAAAACGCAAACACAAAAGACTTAAATGTCAAATTAGTATCTGGGATTAGAAAACTGGCCAAGTGCGAGACTCGCACACGAAGGGTTCCGTACCACAAGGCAAAAACGCCGAAAAAACACGTTTGTTGTATGGGAGCCCCCTTAAATATTTATTTTATTTTGTTTTTAGTATTTGTTGTTATAGCGGCAACAGAAATACATAATTTGTGAAAATTTCAACTTTCTAGCTATCGCGGTTCTTGAGATACAGCCTGGTGACAGACAGACGGACGGACGGACAGACAGCGAAGTCTTAGTAATCGGGTCCCGTTTTTACCCTTTGGGTACGGAACCCTAAAAAAGAACTTTAGAAGGTGACACGTTAATTAGTATCAGCTTAATATGTATAATCCCTCTGAAGTTCGTGCTTCGGCTACTGTATGTAACAGTGCATAAGAATTAGTGTTGTAATTTAGATGCAACTCGTGTGGAAAGTAACTGTGACGGTTGGCATCTCACGTAACTTCTGTAAACAAAGTGTGCTTTATTGCAGTCGGCAGTTTTTGGTAGTGTCCTCGTTATTTGAGCCGAATGTTGTAACTGTGATCTGATTTTGCTTCGTTTTTACTTTTTAGATTTCGTAAGCGCTGACTTTTTGGAGGCTCATTTTCTGTGGGTGGAAACATTACTCCTCACCGCTTAATTTTTTTTTTAAGTTTTCGTGGGTTTATCGAGCCAATGGGTAAGTATCCTAGAGTGCAGAAGCTTGTCAGTAAACTTCTGCAATCTATACTAATATTATAAATTCGAAAGTAACCCTGTCTGTCTGTATGTTATCTTTTCACGCCTAAACTACTAAACGTATTTCGATATAATTTGGCAGAGAGATAGATTGCATCCCAGGGAACGACATAAGATAGTTTTTATCGTCATACCTCACGGCCGAAACCGCGGGGGGAAGCTAGTGATAAATAGGTACGATCTTATTGACTTGGCCAACCAAGATGAGGAGTATGATATGGCTGGAAGGGGGGTGATTACCAAGATGAGGAGTATGATATGGCTGGAAGGGGGGTGATTACCAAGATGAGGAGTATGATATGGCTGGAAGGGGGGTGATTACCAAGACGAGGAGTATGATATGGCTAGAAGGGGGGGTGATTACCAAGATGAGGAGTATGATATGGCTAGAAGGGGGGGTGATTACCAAGATGAGGAGTATGATATGGCTGGAAGGGGGGTGATTACCAAGATGAGGAGTATGATATGGCTGGAAGAGGGGTGATTACCAAGATGAGGAGTATGATATGGCTGCACTGCCCGATAATTCATGTCGGGCCGTTGTATCTATGCTAGTTGCGCGGTAAACTCTGCTTGCGAGATGCAGGATTTTGCGTGACGTCAGTATGACGCGTTGTTCGCGTGTGGCGTTGTAGATACCGCTACCTAATTATTATTAAAGATCACTTAATAAAATGATCTTTAGTAATATATTAATCTTTGTTCCAATGAGATAAATTTAACCGAGTTATTTACTGGCAATTAAATGCAATCAAGAAATAAACTGTTACCTATTTACCTACCTTTCAACCCACAGCGTATGTTTCTTCTTATAGCGATTTCTCTATATCCATTGTTTGTAACTAGTTATAATACCAAATTGTATTCCTATTTGGAACGTTAATTTTATTATTATTTGCAACATTGCGGTTAGCTTTATTTTGTGTATGGAACAATACAATTGTTTAACAATAACATAATAATTAATTTTATTATGATTTGCAGCAACATTGTGTAGAACGTAAATAAATTGTTTGTAGTAATATGATAATAACAATAATATGTTATGTGTGTTTATATAATTATGTGTTTGTGTGTATTATGATAATATGAAATATAAGGCCTACATACAGGAAGGCGCATTGACGCGACATCTGTCACCATGATTCTGAAAAAAAATAGCGTACCTAGGTATTGCATGTTTTTATGAAACAGCAGATGTTTTTAGGGTTCCGTAGCCAAATGGCAAAAAACGGAACCCCATGAGGGTTCCGTTTTTTGCCATTTGGCTCGTCATGTCTGTCTGTCTGTCCGTCCGTATGTCACAGCCACTTTTTTCCGAAACTATAAGAACTATAGTAAAACTTTGCGAGTAGATAGATGTATTCTGTGAACCGCATAAAGATTTTCACACAAAAATAGAAAAAAAAACAATAAATGTTGGGGGTTCCCCATACTTAGAACTGGAACTCAAAATTTTTTTTTCATCAAACTATCTATGGATAGGTCTTCAAAAATTTTATTGAGGTTTCTAATATAATTTTTTTCTAAACTGAATAGTTTGCACGAGAAAGTCCAAAGTGGTAAAATGTGTGGGCCCCTGTAACTTCTAAAATAAGTGAATGATAAAACTAAAAAAATATATGATGTACATTATCATGTAAACTTCCACCGAAAATTGGTTTGAACGAGATCTAGTAAGTAGCTCGCCGGTGAAAATTTAAAAACATAATTATGATGGTACGGAACCCTGGGTGCGCGAGTCCGACTCGCTCTTGCCCGGTTTATTTTATTTTTTACATCGTTCTCACATTATATAATTAATAATTATAAATTCAAAAGTAATGATGTAACTAATATTTTTGTAAAATGTAATTTAAAAAGAGTGTCCATGGAGTTTCTTGCCCGTTCTTCTCCATAGGTACCTACGCTTTGGAATGGGCAACTAGCTTCATATTTTCTGACTGACCGACTTGACAATTCAAAAGTGCCTGTAAATGGTTTAATTGAAATAAATACTTTGAGTTTGAGTTTGTTGACTGTACATAACAGATTAGACGATAATTTTCTGTAATATGACTTAATTAACTTGTTCTAGCCCCAAGTGTCTCAACAGCTAAGCTAGCTGGGCTGCATTGCAGACATAGGTACTTACTTATTTATTATCTTATTCGTGTTTATTATTTGTGATTTATGTTCGACCACTTAGAACATTAGTAGGATAAGCTATTAACTTGCTTTTATTTTTCATATTTTTAGTAATCCCCTATAATCTAAACTGTAATAGAACCTCTTTCATTTTAGTACATAGGTACAGATAAAAAAACCTGGCCAAGTGCGAGTCGGACACGAAGGGTTCCATACGTTTGTTGTATGGGAGCCCACCTTAAATATTTATTTTATACTGTTTTTAGTATTTGTTGTTATAGTGGCAACAGAAATACATCATCTGTGAAAATTTCAACTATCTAGCTATCACGGTTCATGAGATACAGCCTGGTGACGGACATACAGACAGACGGAATCCCCGTTTTTACTCTTTGGGTACGGAACCCTAAAAAGCCGTTGTTAATTATTACGTTGCTATGCACATGCCGGAGGAACTATGGGCTAAAGTAATAACACAATGGGTCCCAAACAGCAGTAAACGACAACGCGGCAGGCCCAGAATGAGGTGGCGGGACGAGCTCGACTCTTTCCAGAAGGATTGGCGTTTGACAGCACCGGATAGGGATAAGTGGAAGGAGGGAAGGGAGGCCTTTGCCCTGCAGTGGGACAGAAATGGCTGATAATAAAAAAAAAATGCACTGGGCCCGCGTGGTGGATTACGGCCTATTCCCTCTCACAAAGAGGAGGGCTGTGTCCCAACAGTGGGAAAATTATAGGCATTATATGCTTTAATGCCTTTAGAAATTATGCGGAAAAAATTCGCTACAATTTCGGAAGCAGAAGAAAAATAATAAGGTATCTGCCCAGTGGTTCAGCTTGTGGGCAATAATTTAAAAACGAAGCATAATTCCCAACCCTATTTTATTCATTAACGAGCACCTCGGGCCTCGTCTGAAACAACAATAAAACAATTGAAACTCCAAGAAATATTGACTTAAGGCTCCTAAAAACAGGCGCGACACGCGACGCGAATCGCACGCGACACAAAGGCACCGCTCGTTGCGCGACTTGCGGTTGCTTTAAACCAGGGATCCCCAAACTATTTTGGACAAGTGACCCCTTTTCCAAAATGAACTGTTACCTCAGACCCCCATGGCCAAATGACCTACGCTCGAACTCATTATCTTGCACAAACTTGTCCACACTGACTTGCCGAGTTTTTCATCTTGTACGAACTTGAGACTTTACATTACTACAACGATGCCATTTCCTACAAAAATATTAATTATTCTTAGTACACGTAACACAACATAAACAATGCAGTACCTACCTACCTATCTTAAAAGTTTTAAATAAGAACTTGTATTAATTTACTGGAGCAGTGGTGGCCCAGTGGTCACGGACAAGACTTACGAGTTGTAGGTCGTAGGTTCGAACCCAGACAGGCGCTTTACTTTGTGTAAGTTATTTCATCACCACTGCTCTCAAAACGGTGAAGGAAAACATCGTGAGGAAACCGGCATGTCCTAGAACCAAAAATTCGAAGACATGTGACATCCACCAACCCGCACTGGGCCCGCGTGGTGGATTACGGCCCACTCCCTCTCATTGAGAGGAGGCCAGTGTCCCAGTAGTGGGAACATTATAGGCTGATGATGATTAATTTACTAAGGGTCGATTTTTAGACCTCGTCGACCCCCAAAATCAGTTTTCGTTTATGTCGACCCCTGGGAAACCGATATCGACCACTTTGGGAATCCCTGCTTTAAACAATCAACAAGATCTCAACTCGCTCTGGACCCAATCATCTTCTGTGCACTGAAGTAAAGATAAAATGGTCAGCTTATCATTCGTGCTTGTTAAGTACAATCGCGATTGCCCTATCGTCTGTCATCCGTTCAACTACACGGTCTGACATGTCTGTTTTATCTTTGATCAGCGACTTGCGCCTGCGCAGCCATTTATGCTTCGTTCCCAACTAAGTTTCGAAACACGTAAACAAAAATGTGTTTTTGGAAAAATAATTTTAAAAGCACACAAAGTTCGGTTTACACCACAACTTCTAAACTTTAATAAAAAAATAACATCAATCGGAAACAAGGATTTGAATGTCGAATAGTTACGGAGCTGTGAATCCTGTAGGTCAGGGTTGTCAGTGTCATAATAGAATCGATTGAATTCCGTGTTGGATTTGGGGCGTGAGATAAATTGTAGTTTTTTGTGGTGTTGCCATTTCAGGAATCGCGAAGATTGTGATCTTGTTGGCCGATAAATTGCCTAAAAAATTTTCAAGCTGCCTTGTTTATAAGAGCGCATTTAGATATTGGTTTAAATTAAAACTAGCCTGTACTAGAGAACTGCAGACAAAGAGCAGTATTGAACATCACGGTACTCAGAGAAAAAACCAAAATAAGCCGAACTTTAATTAATGCTAAGTACTGGTGTTGCTGTAGGTACACTGATCACACTGGTCTGCTGGTATACCGGTATTCAGCTGCATCCGGTTAGACTGGAAGCCGACCCCAACATAGGTTTCACCCGCATAAGTGTCGATCCCGTGGGAATATCGTGATAAAAACATCCTATGTCCTTTCCCGGGACTCAAACTATCTCTGTAGCAAATTTTATCTAAATCGGTTCAGCGGTTTAAGCGTGAAGAGGTAACTGACACACTTTCGTATTTAAACTATTAGTACCTATGGAAGCGAAAGTAACTCTGACTGTCGGTCTGTTTGTAAGTTATCTTTTCACGCCTAAACTACTAAACGGATTTCGATAAAATCTAGCAAGGAGATAGATGGCATCCTGGGAAAGGACATACCTTTTGTACAGACGCCAGCACATCAAGTTACTACAATCTGTCAGATTTCTTTAATAAATTTTCGACTTTATTACTGAAGCATAAGGTTCAAGGTTGATTGGGAAAATCTGACAGTTTCGGGTAGGTTGACCTGCTGGCGTCTGTACATACTTTTTGTCCCGATAGCACTTTCCCGTGGGATAATTTTCGGCATTCACGCGGGCGAAGCTTCGGGCAGTAGCTAGTTTATCTTATAAACTTTAAGAACCAAAACCAATCATTCTTTTTACCTTTTTAACCTTCACTTAACCCCTCAATCTGCATATTACCTAATCTCGACCTATTAATTCAGACTAACCTTCCATTAAAAAACAGATCATACCTTATTCGCTATTAAATCATACTTATATTAATATCAATAGAACAGAGCCCACTGAACATTATCGTACTTAATGGCCGTATAAAAATACAGTACACCTCAACTGCATGTAAGTGCATTGAACCGGCGCAGGCGCAATTAGTTCGCAGATAGGCTATACAGAGCGCTGTTAACATCGTGTAGGCAGTGAAAGAAAGTTGGTACTAGATTGTATGTAGTTTGTTTTAAGTGGTTTATTTTTAGTTAATTAAACGTGCATTTGTTGGTGGTTTTTAGTTTGGTACTTTTTATTTGTACGAGTACTTTGAAGATAGATCATTAAGGGGCTTACAGAACCTAAACACAAAAAACGCAAGTTTTAGAAACAATAAATGTATATGATCGACTACAGTCAAAAAAAATCAGAAAAATTTATGATATTCATTAGCGACAGGACATTTATTAGTGTGTTGAAAACATAATAGGTACAACTAATTTGATACGATAGAAAAGCATCATAAAGATACCTCTAAAGACTTTCTTTTTACAATAAAAACCATAATATTATACATATTATAATCATTTTTTTTTGTCCGATTATTCTACAAGCAACATACTAAAATATAGTGTTTTAATTTTTTTGTCCAAACAATAGATTTTTTGTAAATAAATAATTGCTTCATATTTTGCAATAAATTACCAGGGTTGTGTCATCGCGCTTCTCTTTCTTTTCTATACAGTCCGACAGTGACCGCGCTTTAGGTCATGTAAGCTCCTTAATGGACGAAAAAAATAACTTTGATTTGCTACTTGATGACTCTGTGCAGAAGAATATCTTGGATATTCCAGTGATTTGGCTCCAGCGGGGTAATTCCGGAACACACTATCAGTAGCAACCTAGCAATGGCTTTCATTTTGACAGTTCACCAACATTCATTGCGTTATTTACGTTGTTGAGCAGGCACATTTTTCAAAGATATGCAGCAATGGTTTAGCAATATCCTTCAAAATTATTCAAGTTGAGATTGATAGTGTGTTTTGCAATTCGGGTGCAAGAATGATAGACATGAATAGTCAGTTAAAAAAACTTAGAAGCATCTTTTATGTACCTACTTAGGTAAATATGTAGAGACCACAGATATAGATAGACCTAGATAACACAAGTATCACGAACTGTATGAAAACCAAGCGTGCGATTTTTTGACTACTATAGCGGAAGACGTTTCCGAACGCTCCCATTTCCCTGGACATAAGAGGGCCAATAGAGGTAAAGCGCCCGACCGATATTCGCCAACGCGCTAGCATGTTTGCTTTCGCGCCTCGCGCCGACCAATCACGGATATGTCGTCGCGCCGCTACTCGGCCGCTGATTGGCTTAGTAGTTTTAGTAGTTTTTAGGTTGGTAGAATTGTAAGAGAATGGCGAACGTTTTAACTTGTGTGATGTGGATGTACAGTATTTTTCGTGTTTTATTAAAGTTTATGCCGATAACAAAGCCCTTTTAATCGAGAACTGACCCACCCCGACTATACTACCTACTATGACGTCAAAAGCTCGCGTTCTCGCTCACGCTTACCCAGCCAGCAGTACACAGGACTGAGCGCGAAAGTGGCGGCGGCTTATGATTTTTTATCGTAAGCTGGTGCGATTTTTGCCACGCGAAGTAGTTGCTCTTGCGTTATCTAGGTGTATCTATATCTATGGTAGAGACACATGAAAGAATAACCGGAACCAAAAATTATATACTGTTTATCTCAAATATTACACTTGGGCACTCAGATAATTCAGCCTTCACATAATTAACCTGATAATATTTTCATGGCGAAAACCGAATAAATTAATTTTAGAATGATAATTAAATAGGACCTACGCGATTGAACTTTAAAATAAAGAGAATTCATTCGTTTTAAATTAAAACGGAGAAAGTTCCTTTGAACTTCGATTAATATTGCCTTAACGTAATTGAAGGAGATAAACGAAATTGTTCGTTATTAAGTGAAAGCTCATTTTTACTGAATTATTCATCTTTCGCGCCTTCATCTGATTAAGAAGCTATAAATATCCTGTTGATTGGATGGCTGACTTTTGCCTCTAGGGAACAAAATTACACTTTTACGCCAAGGGCATTTGACATCTTGGGTAACCTTTGTTTATTCGATCTAACAAGGATACAATACAACCAAGCTATCAAGAGGGACTTGTGGCTAAGTAAAACAGGCGCACGGTTCGTTCGATCAGGTTAAGCTACGCGTGCCGCGGTTGGTCCTTGGATGGGTGACCATCGTTACATACCAAGAGTCCAAGACCCCTCCGTGACTCGGAAAGCACGTTAAGCCGTTGGTCCGGGTTCGTGGATCTTTGACAGTCGTTACTGGTCGTCAGAAGCACGAAAGTCTCAACCAGTCTTACCAAGGGGTATTGTATTACCCAGTAACTGGGTTATGGAGGTCAGATAGGCAGTCGCACCATGTAAAATACCTACTGGTATTCAGCTACATCCGGTTAGATTGGAAGCTGACCCCAATCTAGTTGGGAAAAGGCTAGGCAGATGACAACTAAGCTATCCACACCTGTCTTACTTACATCTTGAACTAAGTACCTAAGTACTTAGTAGGTAAGTACTACGGTAGGTGTCTACCTACTTACTTGGCTGTCATTCAGAGTTTGAAAATTTGTTCAATTTTATTCATTTGTGTTTACGAAAACTTCTTCAAATTTCAAAACGTCAGAAGTTAGGTGGACCGGGCACAGTTCCAATCTGTCGTTTGCCCTATTTACCGACTTCACAAAAAGGAGGAGGTACTATGTTCGGGTGTTTGTATGTTTTTTTTTGTATGTTTGTTCTTTGTTTATGCGTTGTTAAATCGGAAAGACACATTAGTCACTGCCAAAAGGTTAACGAAAATCGTTTCCAACAAAAAATAATTTTGATAAAATCATTTCGAATGGAGGATGCACGCGAACGGGCAAAAACTTTTCTAAGAAACTATTGCATTATTTTATACTAAACGTTGGTCCTCACTTAATAGGTCAGACCATCTTTTGGAGCTGAACTAATTTAACCTTTATTCAACTCACAACACGACACACACACATGTATGTCACAACATCTTATTTAATTTTGTATGTTTAATCAGCCTATATTGTTCCCACTGCTGGGACACAAGCCTCTTCGAAGGAAGTGGGCTATAATCTACCACGCGGGCCCAGTGCGGGTTGGTAGACGTCACATGTCTTCGAATTTTTGGTTCTAGGACATGCCGGTTTCCTCACGATGTTTTCTTTCACAGTTTTGAGGGCAGTGGTGATGAAATTAAGTATTTACACAAAGTTAAGCGCCTGGTTGGGTTCGAACCCGCGACCTACAACTCGTAAATCAGGGCTGTTATCTCTGAGCCACCATGCCCACCACTGCTCTCACATTTTCTATCATCATCTGCCTAGCCTTTTTCCAAGTATGTTGGGGTCGGCTTCCAGTCTAACCGGATGCAGCGGAATACCAGTATTTCACATGGAGCGACTGCCTATCTGACCTCCACAACCCAGTTATTGGGTAAAACGATACCCTTTGGTAAGACTGGTTATCAGCCTTCCGGGCTTCTGACTACTCGTAACGACTGTCAAAGATCCACGAATGACAGCCGGGACCACATGCTTTCCGAGGCACGGAGGGCTCTCGGTATGTAAAGATGGTCACTCATACACAGACCAACCGCGGCTAGCGTAGCTTAACCTGATCGATCGACCTGTGCAGCTGTTATCATTTAGCCACGGGCCCCTCCATCCTCCATGTATGAGCTTCTTTACATTATCACATTCAATTAATTATCTTAGTTTATTATAATGGACACACATTCCCCTATGTGTTTGTTATTCTAGCGTATGGCACTCGTGGGTTGCTGCTGAAAATCATCGTATGGTGGTACACCTTATGTTGTCATCTGACATTATGCTGAGCGGAGGCCCTTTTGGCATTATATTTTTTGTTTTCTGTGTTTTAAAGTTTTAAGGTGTATTTTTTACTATAATGCCAATAAACTTGTTTGTCTTTCTTATTTTGTTTATTTTTGTATTAAAACTTTATGCACACTTAAAAATAACCGTGCAAAGGCGGACTTGATGCCTAGGCATTTTCTACTGTGTTTACCTTAAGACCTTAAAGGCTCCTACAAACAGGTGCGACACGCGATACAATCGGGCGCGACACAAAGGCACCGCTCCTTGCGCGACTTGCGGTTCATCGCGTGTTTCGCGATTGTGTCGCGCCTGTTTGAAGGAGCCTTAACACGATTATCTTTAATATTTATCTACCTATATGATTACTTATTATGAATAATTATCTACCTATATGATTACTTATCGAACTATGTATTGCTTGTTTCAGGTATGTGTAGACGAACGGCCGAAGAAATTGCTATTTTTATCATTTTCGCCGTAAGTTGTAGAATACCTATTACACACTCACACAAAATCAACCCATAATGTTCCCAAGCCCAAGCATATAAGGTCTCAAGCCTGCTTTTTGTGCGAAGGATTGGGCCATCCACCAGAGGTACGGGTTCCACCATCTCACGTTAAAACTTGGGAGAGACGCTCCTAGACAAGTGACAATCGCTTTCAAAGGGTTTCGTAATTTCATAAACGTGACTGTATATAAGGTGTTTCAAAATTAACCCAACAAACTTTAAGAGGTGCTTTACGAACTGAACAACTTTCACTATGGGACCAACTGTGAAATCACGAAAACAAAATCTGCTGTTTCATGAGTTTGTTCAAGTAGTATTGAACTTTTGAGTTTTGATTTTGTTTTCGTGATTTCAGAGTTGGTCCCATAGTGAAAGTTGTTGAGTTCGATGGTCTAAAGCACCTCTTAAAATTTGTTGGGTTAATTTTGAAACACCTTATTACACATTTTTGACTTTTCCACCATCTTTATCGCTGATAGAATGTCACTTTCTTTAGGCCCTTTGTAAAGGTATATTTCCGTTCAATACAGAGAACAACAAATAAAATCTAGAAAGTATCGGTTTCGGTCTAGTCCAAACAAAGATCAGTTTTTTTCTTCATTCAACTGTGACTGAATATTTTTAACAAATGGTGATGATGTTACTCCGGAAATGAATCCACCGCAATTAGACACGCTCCATAGAAATTATTTCAGTGGTTAACCATATCCTATGCGGGCCATTAGCAATGCTTCCTTGGTACTTATACAGGGTTATTGGTAAAACATTAACAACCTCTTAAGAGGTCATTGTACTCATCATTACGAACACTTTTAAATAAAGTCCTCCAGACCGTATTTCGGCCACGGCGCGGCCAATCTCAACGAAGACTAGCCTTCGGCGCGGGAGATATTATAGTGCACAAGTGTGCGCGCAGACACTGGTGCACTCCCTCTTCCCTCACTCTCATTGTCCGATGGGACGGCAATCCGACACGACCGGAGAGAGATCAGGCAACGAACAACTTTTACTATGGGACCAAACTGTATCATGAAAATTTACAAAGTTATAAGCTTGTTGAGTTACCTGTTTGTCCGTACAAAAAGTACCGTACCTAGATACCTAACCGTTCGGGGCGGAGATTGGATAACCTACTTAGTGTCGCTCTGTGTCCAACTTTTAACCTTTTTAGGGTTCCGTAGCCAAATGGCAGAAACGGAACCCTTATAGATTCGTCATGTCTGTCTGTCTGTCCGTCTGTCCGTCCATATGTCACAGCCCCTTTTTTCCGAAACTATAAGAACTACACTGTTGAAACTTGGTAAGTAGATGTATTCTGTGAACCGCATTAAGATTTTCACAAAAAAAATAGAAAAAAACAATAAATTATGGTGGTTCCCCATACTTAGAACTAAAACTCAAAAAAAAAAATCATCAAACCCAAACGTGTGGGGTATCTATGGATAGGTGTTCAAAAATGATATTGAGGTTTCTAATATATTTTTTTTCTAAACTGAATAGTTTGCGCGAGAGACACTTATAAAGTGGTAAAATGTGTGTGTCCCCCCTGTAACTTCTAAAATAAGAGAATGATAAAATAAAAAAAAATTATGATGTACATTATCATGTAAACTTCCACCGAAAATTGGTTTGAACGAGATCTAGTAAGTAGCTCGCCGGTGAAAATTTAAAAACATTTTTGATGCTACGGAACCCTCGGTGCGCGAGTCCGACTCGCTCTTGCTCGGTTTTTTTTTTTATATTTTTGGGACAAAATATAACATGGGGTAAAATGATTGGAATCGATTCAGTTACTTATTCTGAATAAACTATATTCAGGTTTCGCATATACTAAAAATAACGTTGTATATCTATGTTACTAAGATTCAAAACTTGCAAAGATGCCGTGAAATCTTCTTTGACATGTTTTGACAAGCAACACTAAGCTTTTGTTCCGGTTTTTAGTGTTAAAGAACATGTTCGATACACCTAATCAAATGAGTGTCTTGTGATGACAGCCGTATATAAATAGTTTGAATTTGATTATTTGAGAGTGAGCCGAGTGAGGCAATGAATAAAAATTCAACAACTTTTTAAAATTTTAGTTTCTTTATATCTATGGATTGACAAGTAAATAAGTCAATTAATTTATTTATAACAAGCAAATATTATTTTTTTCATAACTATTTAGGTACTAATCAATTAATTATAAAAAAAATTAATGGGTCTTTTTTAAAATAAATTTTTGCTAAAAACTCGGAGACGGGATGACTTAATATTAATACAGGTATTATTTCACCCATTATTAATTAAGCAATGATTGACGACATTTCAATCAAACCATTAATCTTTTGCCTAATTGGTCTATTTAACAAAATAAATCGATTAGAATGAAGTCGTTTTAAATCGAGACTCAACTAAAAAATCGACTAAACGCTCGAAGCTGTGCACTAAACTGTCAATCAAAATAAGTAATCGCGTGTCTATCTTAATCTATTATTAGTTATTTAGTATGAATAAATTTATATAAATTGAGGTAATAGTTCTAGTTTTGTGGTTTAAAATAATATGTATTATCAGATGAAAACTGGCCAAGTGCGAGTCGGACTCGCACAGGAAAGGGTTTGTCTGTAGGTACCACAAGGCAAAAACGCCGAAAAAATACGTTTGTTGCATGGGAGCCCCCTTAAATATTTATTTTATTCTGTTTTTAGTATTTGTTGTTATAGCAGCAACAGAAATACATACTCATCTCTCTCTGTGAAAATTTCAACTGTCTAGCTATCACGGTTCATGAGATACAGCCTGGTGACACAGACAGACGGACAGTGGAGTCTTAGTAATAGGGTCCCGTTTTCACCCTTTGGATACGGAACCCTAAAAACACCCTCCAAAATATTTAAATTCTATAACACAGTAATAATTATAATAAAAATCCCACTCGCACTAAGTAGGTATAACTTCGCTGGCAATCAATCGCTTCAGGCTGAGTTAGTACTTAAAATAGAATAACCTAGATCTGGTGAATCATGCGCAGGTTCCTGACGTATAATAAGACAACGGGGGAATTTAAATGCGTTTGTTCAGGAAACACACGTTTGTAAGATTGACTGGAGAATTATTCTGTGCTCTTATTCTTAGCGTAGGTATCGATGAAATAAATAAGAAAGTTGTGAAAATTCAATTATCGTGTTTAGCCCAAAATTCAGCCGCGTCTAAAAATCAATGTGCCTAGCCCAAAGAGAATATAATATATCGTCTCTGGCCTAGCCTTTTCCCAACTATGTTGGGGGCGGCTTCCAGTCTAACCGGATGCAGGTGAATATCAGTATTTTACCTACATGAAGTGACTGCCTTTTTTTTTTTTTTTTCTCTGAGAAATGACGTTACGCATCTCCGCTCGTCGGGGGAAGAGACGGAGTATGTGGGACTCCCTGCCAGGGTTGCAGTATACCCACTAAAACTCAGCGGTGTTCCCTCATCGCCTTGATGGGGAGGTCATGGGAATCCGGCTCAGCCTTTGCATCCACAACCCCCCCGGCGCATGCCCGCCTAGCTGGCGGGCCCCGCATGTCCCCCCGTCTGGGGGGCTACGGGAATGGCCGGGAACACCTGGCCATTCCCGTCCGGGACCTCCACAACCCAGTTACTGGGTAATACGTTACTCCTTGGTAAGACTGGTTGTCAGACTTCCGGGCTTCTGATGACCCGTAAAGACTGACAAATATCTACGAATGACAGCCGGGTCGAACGGCTTAACGCTTGCTTGCTTTCCGAGGCACGGAGGGGTCTTGGGGAAATTACTGAAAAAGTAGCTTTTGCTAAAAACTATTTTTATGAAAATATTTAAATAAAAATTATTGGCGAATAAAAGTACGAAAAGCCGAAAAAAAAAACGATTGGACATTTTGAAAAAATTGATTGGCCATGGACGCACCAAATAATTTCCTACTACGAAAAGATTTAAGAAAACCGAAGCTAGTGACGATTTTATCAATGTAGGTACCTACCATATTAATTTAATTATTTCCACCTTCCAATCTAATCCTGAAAATCTTTCAAGATTCTGCAAAACCAATCAGTTAACTTAACTTATAACTTAGCTGTAATCCTATTATCATAACAGTAGTGCTACCATCGCGTGTGCCTTCAAATTAATTTATGGCAACACTAGATGCGGCCCGCGGCGCCGTTCGTGTGTACTGATGATTAGTACAGGTAGTCTCTGACTCTCAGTCTGGGCCATAGATTAAGAATGTTTAGAAGCAACCTTAAGGGGCTTACAGGACCTTAACGCAAAAAACGCAAGTTTTAGAAACAATAAAAGTATATGGTCGACTACTGCAGTAAACAAAATCAGAAAAGTATATGATATTCTTCAGGATATATGCTGTAGATAAATAATTGCTTCATATTTTGCAATAAATTACCAGCGTTGTGACATCGCGCTTCTCTTTCTTTTCTATGCAGTCCGACAGTGACCTCGCTTTAGGTCATGTAAGCCCCTTAAAGCGTTCACTCACACAGCCAAATTAATACGACACTTCTTAAGAGCCTATACTACCTCAAATGGCTTAGCATGATCCTCCGTTAAGTCGAAAATACCGCAGCATTAATTTTGAAATAAATATATGCTAAAGTTGAGGATTAATGTAAGGTACTATGTTAGACGAAAACACGATTCCATAAAATTTTCTCGATGGAAAAAAAATCCAAAGTTACCTCCAAACCGAACAATAAACCGCTGGTATATGGTATTCAAAAAATACTTCAAATTAGATCATGAAACTTTGCATACTAACTGAACTAACTATAAAGCAGGTCTTATGTTGGTTAGTTTTTTTGAATTACCTATAATTTCACCGTAAAAAGCAAAAACCTAAACTATTGGCACTGCCTTCCGCCTAGCACCGCACTCTGTCTCGCTTTCACACAGTCCGCGAGCAGTATCGTGCGAGCGAGATAGAGAGTGAATTTTAGCTGAGGTAGTATAGGCTTTTAACGGTTTTCTTATTCTATGGTTCAGGTGCTTGGAGTCTAGGCTATTCAGGAAGTGCTCTTGTACTTAAAGCAATTAAGTGTATAGCCAATAATATAGGAGTACTGCGTTTTATTGGTGGGTAATACTGATTTATTGGATACATACAGTTACTCTGAAACAATCTCAGTTGATGGTGGTTTGTGAGATTGAGGCAAAGATGTAAACTCGAAACAAAGGACCATCATTTTGTTTGAAAACTAAGCTTCTGTCCGCGACTGCGTCCGCGTGTAATTTCACACACCCCCATTCACCCTCTTAGGGGTGGAATTTCGAAAAACCCTTTCTTAGTGGATACCTTCTACTCTTCACAAAGAACACCCTCCAAATTTCAGCGGTTTAGGCTGTGCGTTGATATATCAACTTTCACTAATTTCTTTTCTTTCACTAATCGGACTTTCACACGAAGGGTTCCGTACCACAAGGCAAAAAACGCAAAAAAAAAAACCAGTTTCTAGTATAGAGACCCCCTTTAATTTTAAACTTCTTTCTTCAATAGAAATACACAATCTGTGTAAATTTAAACTGTCTAGCTATTACAGTTGATGACATACAGCACGCTGACAGACCGACGGACGGACGGACGGACAGCGGAGGCTAGTGATAGGATCCCGTTGACACCCTGTGGGTACGGAACCCTTAAAAAATAAGTTGCTTTTTATGTGCTTCTCCAAAGGTTAAAGCAACACTATTTATAAAACTTAAAGCTATAGGTTTTAGGAACTTACTTCAAAATCAACACACATAAACCAGCATAAACTTCAAATTTCCACACAGTCAAATCACTTCAATTCAAGTAAGGGTCAAGCCTCATGTCTCAAATTCTCAATCAAACTAACGAACAATCCCGAGTGACCACACAATAATAAATTGTGGTCATTTATATAAAGTAAACAGAGACCACGCAACTCATTTTGTATTAGATTTGATATAAAAAGCGGTAGTTGTTGCTTTGTGGTTTCAAAATGACAGATGACATTGTAGTTAGAGCACGCGAGCGTGAGAAGTAGTTTTTATAGGCTGTAGGAAAATAAGTATGCTCCTAAAAACTTTATCCCAAAACGCACAGGACAACCAAACAAAAAAAAAAAAAAATGAATCAAGTCAGCCTTTCGCAGATTATCGTCACTGCAAACCTGCGCTACAAAACCCTGTTCTTCCGCATCCAGTTTGTTCCAGCCACCTTCTTAAGGTCATCGGGACATCTAGCCTGCGTACACGTCATCATCATTTCAGCCGAAAGACGTCCACTATTGGGCCTCAAGTCTGCTATTACAATAGTGTCAGAATGGTCTATCATTGACAAGTTTGGTAATATGCTAATATAATGGCGTCATTATGACTTTCCAATGGTCAAACACTAACACTCCATTGAAAGAAATGACATAGAAAAAAAAAAGAGAAAAAAAAAACAAAGAGAAAAAAAAAAAAAAAAAAAGAGTATTCTATTCTATTCTATAGAATGGTAATCTCGTACATAATGACAAATGAATGACTGACTTAGGCGTTAATCTGCTAAAATTTTGACAGTTCCTTTGATCAGTACCTAACCTACCATTAGAACGTCATTGTGCAGTCATTGCTTTTAATTCGTTACGAGTATCGTATATGTTCTGTGCCATTGACCGACCAATGATCGACCATTATGAATTTAGCAGATTACGAACTTTTAGCAAAATGACAATGGGATCGTGTTGGAATGACGAATTTAGCAGACTTGGGCCCCTGGAGAGAGGCCTTCCCAAGCATCGCCACTTCGTCCGGTTCTGTGCTTCCCACATCCAGCAGATTCCTGCGGCCTTCACAAGGTCATCGGCGCTTTCTTTGCTGCTACGAGTAAATGCTTCGAGTTTCAGTGTGTTATAATATAATTGATTGAATTTTCGTATCCAGACTGGGACCGTCATTAGATATACGAAGACCGCTCAAGTACCTACCCATAGATAAAAATACTAATGTACAACAAGTACCTGTCACTTATGACGTAACATCTGTCACACTTATGACGTAACATCTGTCACGGACAATCATTCATTTCGTGCCCAAAATATAAAAGCGCCAGCCAGAAAAAAAGTACTGACTGTTTTCTTAAGGGAAATGACCTCTTGAGCATTTTTTTTTAAATAAAATAAATAAACAAATAGTACTTCTTGTATGGCACTTTTAGTCACTTTAATTTCTGCGGTGCTATTCTGTAAAAATCTCACCGTGAAAACTTAGGTGAAGTGACCGTGGAGTGAGCTGTCAATTCGGACTAGCAAAAACAAACTCACTTCACCTAATTTTTCACGGTGAGATTTTTACAGAATCGATCGGCTGGGTATAAAATGTTCGACACTTGAATGATGTCCTTTATTTTCGTATTTTTGTAGCAGCTTTTGTACAACGTGGAGACGCACGTTGTACAAAAACTGCTTAGTTTAAAATGGGCTTGAAAGGCACTACACTTCTAGAGCATTTTATTCTAGCATAGAATTCTTTGTTACCTACCCTCATCCAAACGAAGAAAGATTCTTAAATAATAGAATCGGCTGCAAGCCACAGCTGGCCTTAACCGCTTGCTGAAAAGGGTCGTTTTCAGGCTGAAGTAGTTCAAGGTCTTCACAAATGAGTTTTTCTCTTTGGTATATATTATGTTTTTTCTACTGCGACGTAGAACCTTCGCTGGAGAACCAATTTGTTATAACTTATGTTGGTACTGAAAGTTGAAAAATTGGCGTAGTTTTATAGTGTCTGGCTTTTGGCGAAGGTACTTGAGAAGATTTTTGAGATCGTTACCGCCATTTGCCAAATGGTTGGTAGAAGGTTGGATGTATGAGCAAATGAGGCCGAGGTAATTTTTGAAAAAGAGTTATTATATTGCCTACTTTTTTTTCCGTGGCGAAATCCTCATGGATATCCTCCATCTTGGGAGAACGGAGGGTTATGTTGATCGTTCCCACCATTACCATGAGCTCGGGCCCCGGGAGATACTTGTACATTTGCCGCACTCCCACTGGTATTAAGCCCGCCATGCCGAGCGGGCCCCCTCTTTGAGCCTGACTGTTCGAGTGACAACAGCGAATCGTCACTTTTAAATAATATAATTTTTAGGGCTCCGTACGAAAATGGTAACACGGAACCCTTATGGTGAGACTCAGTCTGTCTGTCTCTCTGTCTGTCTGTCACAGCTGGATATCTCAAGAACTACTAATGCTATCAACTTGTAATTTGGAATAGTTTTTGATGACGTTTGCCGAACTATTTTGCAAATAAGAAAGAAATATTATATATATATTTTTTTTGCAACAAGTACTGAAAGGGGGTCTGTAAAATTCAAAGTGGGGCTACTAGGTCATGTGGGGTATCATATGAAAGAGCGCAGTTTGTACATTCTCAAACATTTTTTCTTTTTTTTTAGGCTGCATAGTTTTCGACTTTTGATGAAAAGTGTAAAAAAAATACCGTCCCCCCCCTTATCTCCGAAGTTTGCAAAGAGATAAATCTGAAATAATTCTATGTGATAGAAGTTTATGTAAAGATTACAGGAAAAATAAAACGATGTCTCTAAATAGCACACTTGAATTGGCACATTTATAGGAAAAAGGACACTATAGCGCACAGAAGTGATATAAGAGTTAAATATTACTCGTAAATAAGAATATTAAAAATTATTTAAATAATATTATAATATAAACGTGTACTTTTTAGGGTTCCGTACCCGAAGGGTAAAAACGGGACCCTAAGACTCCACTGTCCGTCTGTCTGTCACCAGGCTGTATCTCATGAACCGTGATAGCTAGACAGTTGAAATTTTCACAGATGTATTTCTGTTGCCGCTATAACAACAAATACTAAAAACGGAATAAAATAAATATTTAAGGGGGGCTCCTATACAACAAACGGGTTTTTTTCGGCGTTTTTGCCTTGTGGTAGGGGTAACGAAGGGTTCCGCCCTTCGTATGCGAGTCCGACTCGCACTCGGCCAGTTTTTTCTTAACTTGAACGAATGTAGACACCCAGTACTTTAAATCAATTTCCTACAGCTTATAGAATTCGCACTTAAGACGCTGTCAACCGCTATTGAGTTCCGATGTTTCGATATTTTTAGCCACGCCCACTATTTCTCCGATATCCTAGCGCCATTCTATGTTATTCTGTATTAAGATATGATACGTTATTGTTATAAGTTTTACCAACGTACGTTGATAACTGATTCAGATATTTTTGTTGGAAGATCATTTTAGGAGGTTAGTTTCCCTTTTTTTTGTATAGAGAAATTCTTCAAAAACGTGTTTTGAAAACAACGAAGTTCTAGGAAATATGTTCAAGATTAACATATATTTTTACCGCCGTCACAAACTGTATAGATTTGGCAAAAAAATTGTTTGAGACAAGCCTATTTGGCTCTTGTCAGCGCCTTAAAATACCACGCAATGCCCTATTCCAATCTCTCGCCTCTGATCAAAACACGAAATGGCCTACCAAGTGGTTATTACGCAAAACCACAAACAGTTACTTACAGTGTGACCCATGGTGTACTTACGATGTGACCTTACTATTGGGGACTCCCATGACGTGACCCCCAGTGATTGCGTTGGGAAATACATCCCGCCTCTTATTTCAAAGAAGCTGCATTTTACTAGAATTTTAGTAGATTACTGCTAGATCTGCTGGTTAGTTTTTGGTTGAGGAGACGTTGTGAGGTCTCTCCTGTTTTGTCTAATACCCGTTTTCAGTAATACTAGGCACCTTAGACACCTTAATAAATGGCTAAATAAAACACGCTGTTGCATTTTCAACGCTCGCCTCAGCACTGAAAGTTGAAAATCCAACAGAGCTTTTTTTGTGTTTATGAAAACGGGTACAAAGGCTAATCTTTGGGCAGTTCTTCAGCTTTGTCACGGTAATGTTATCATTAGCTTGGCTTTGCGTCTTGCGGTTATAAATTCATCAGCATTTATTAAAACTGTTGACGTTTTCATTTATTTTGAGACACAAAAATAAAGGCTTGCTACTTATAATTTCTTTTATAAAATCTTGTCTTAACACTAGCAACTTTTAAGTTGAAATTATAGTTCTAACTCCAGGTAGGTACTTATGCTAAGCTTGCCTTTTAATATGGAAATTATAATTGGTGTTTAAAATCTTTTAGTAGACCAACTTTAGTGTCCTCGTATAATTCTGCTTAAGGCGAAAGCGATAAGGTAGCCCGCGAAATTATGTATTTTTTTTCTACTTTTTTTGCAATTTGCTGATCAGTATTAAGTTGTAAATATGATTCGCGACCGTAACAAATATGTATTTACAGAATTATAATCATTAAAGTCATCAACACAACTCTCTAAGACCAAGTAATCCATTTTGGGATTATACTAGCTTAGCAAGTTGTAATTACTGATTATAATTCTGTAAATAGATATTTTTTACGGTCGCGAATCATATATTAATCAACTTACAACTTAATACTGACAAGCAAATTGCAAAAAACGTAAGAAAATTTTAATTTCGCGGGCTACCTTAGCGCTTACCCCTTAAAACCATCTGGGTGGTCCTTCTCATTATTCATTTATTACTATAATATCCCCTTTTATTCAAGTAAGCTACAAAATAATTACATTTTTAATTACCAACGGCGAACAATAATTAAATTGAGTATTAATTAAACAGCGTTATTATTGCAGTATAAAATAGAAGCACCTGCATTAATTTCAGAGAGCAGGGTATATTACGTTTAATTTTATTTTTAATAAAAAGTACTTGTTGTCCTATAAAATTGGAAATATCAGACTGACTGGTTTATCATAGAGTAGTTTCCGTTGCTAACCAGACAGGATGGTGATGTGGATATCTTTAACTTAAACGCTTGGATAATTGCTCCATGAATGATAATCGTGATGATTATGTCATCGGTAGATCTTGCTACCCTTCCAAAGTTAAAAATAGATATGGTATTTTGTCTACCTATTATCAATTTGAAGTACCTCCTACCTACATTATAGTTTAACGCTTTCAAAAATCTTATACTAAGGGTAGCTCTAAGGTCAGCGGGATTGTCCGAAAGGGTTACCACTGGCCCGGAACATAAAGGGCTAAGGAAGGAACACGGGTGGGTTTTAGTCAGTAAGAGTCTGACACTACTTTCCCGTTCACCCAGAGCGGGAGGGGTCGTTTGATGATTTCCCATCCGAAAAAAAAAAGGGTAGCTTAAATATCTTCTCTTTTTGATGAGCTGGTGCGGCCTTATCCCAAATATGTTGGGGTCGTCTTCCAGTCTAACTGGATGCAGCTGAATACCAGTTTTACATGGAGTGACTGTCTATCTGACGTCTACAACCCAGTTACTGGGTAACAAGATACCCCTTGGCAAGACTGGTTGTCGGACTTTCGGGTTTCTGACTACCCGTAAAGACTGTCAATAATCTATGAATGACAACCGTAACCAAAGGCTTAACGTGGTTTCTGAGGCATGGTGGCTTGATATGTAAAGGATGGTCACCCAACCACGCACCGACCTCGGCAAGCGTTGCTTAACGTTGAAGATCAACCGTAATTATTTAGCCACGAGCACCTCAAGAATATGCATCAAAAACCATAAAAAAATACAATGTCCAATATTTGTTACTAGCTGCGCCCCGCAGTTTCACCCGCGTAAATGTCGATCCCGTGGGAATATCGGGATAAAAAGTAGCCTTTAGGTTAATCCAGGGTGTCAGCTACCTCCATACAAAATTTTATCAAAATTGGTCCAGCCGTTTGAGCATGAAGAAGTAACAAACATGAACACACACACTCACAAACTTTCGCCTTTATAATATTAGTGTGATTTCCACTGTCTCGTTTCTGTGATAGTATCAAGTTATCTAGTGGAGAATATACAGACAACTTTTTCTGACTATCCGAAAGCTTGAAAACCACCGTTCTACGGACAGCCACTTAAAAATTACATGCACGCTACTTATTAACACCCGTTGAACGATCGGTCCACCGAACCAGTTGGTGAACTTCTAAAAATACACCCCGCAATCATCGGCTGTAAGTCTGCCGGCACCACGTTGTCACACCGTGAGGATAATGCCGTCATAACGATAGTCATTATCATTATGGATAAGCGAGGCAGTTTGCCGATCGACAGGATCGACAGTGAAGCTAGGTTCATATTGCTGTGTCGGGGTGCGTCGGGGCGCGCCAGAACGCAATCGCTTACGTTCATTTACTATGCATAGATTCACATTTGTAGGTTGTGTTGTGTTGTGGCGCGTTCTGTCGCAGTAAAATCGCTCGACGCCCGATCGCGCCAGAGAGGTGGTGGGGGATCTGTCGCGCCACACTAATGTGAATCTATCATTTACGACGCGTTATTGCGAGGGAACACAGTTCATGCAATTATTATAATTCTGTTTTTCGTTCTTTAAAATGTCTGATGAACTTATTGAATTAGTACGGCAATACAAAGTTCTCTATGACACAAAATGTAAGGAATATAAGGATCACGGTATCAGGAATAGTGCTTGGGAGGAGCCATTTTAAAACACGTATTCACTCTACAACTCTTAAAATGAGAATGATCTAAAAATGCGACATATTGCGCCACAAGACAACACATTAGTATGAACACTCCGCGACACAACAGACGGCGACCCGACACACCCCGACACAGCAATATGAACCTAGCTTGAGCTGGTGAAAATAAACGATGATTTATTGGATTGGCAATGGGTACCTAAAAATGGGACTCAAAAGTAAAAAGGGAAAAGGAAAATTTTGTAGAGCTGGTGTGGCAAAAAATTGTAGTTATCACAACATGACCTGACATGGTTGGTCAATGATCTTTAAGCTAACAGCAGTCGATCAAAAAACATCCATACTAATATTATAAATTCGAAAGTAACTCTGTCTGTCTGTATGTTACCTTTTCACGCCACTGAACGAATTCCGATAAAATTTCGCCGAGAGATAGATTACGAGTTCATCCCGGGGAAGGACATAGGATAGTTTTTATCCCGATATTCGCACGTGATCGACACTTATGCGGGTGGAACCACGGGGCGCTGCTAGTTGGTTAAGTTTTGGAAGCCTAACTTACGAAGAAGAAGCATCGCTGGTATTTATAGTACTTAAGCCATAGCAAGAGTGAAGGAAAGAACCGCCAACTCGGACCAATCACATGACATCATGCGTGTACTACCCCAACGGGTTAGCCAGGACAGAGGTGTACCTTAAACAGGGTAAAATTAAATTAGTTAGCGAAACTCGGCAGATGTGATGGGTATCGATATCTAAAGATAGGTCATGATTCTGATTAGAGCAGTGGTGGCCAAGTGGTGAAGGCCGCGACTGAGCAGTGGTGGCCAAGTGGTGACGGCCGCGACTGAGCAGTGGTGGCCAAGTGGTGACGGCCGCGACTGAGCAGTGGTGGCCAAGTGGTGAAGGCCGCGACTGAGCAGTGGTGGCCAAGTGGTGACGGCCGCGACTGAGCAGTGGTGGCCAAGTGGTGACGGCCGCGACTGAGCAGTGGTGGCCAAGTGGTGAAGGCTGCGACTGAGCAGTGGTGGCCAAGTGGTGACGGCCGCGACTTACGAGTTGTAGGTCGTAGGTTCGAACCCAGACAGGCGCTTTACTTTGTGTAAATTATATCATCACCACTGCTCTCAAAACGGTGAAGGAAAACATCGTGCTGAAACCGGCATGTCCTAGAACCGCCCGTGTCCCAGCAGTGGGAACATTATAGGCTGATTATGTATGTATTAAATGATTCTCTGTGACATTATAAAAGCACATTCCTGCGGTAATGTGCTTTTATAATGCTTCTTTAAAATTTTTGTCAAAATGTGAACCAACAAACAGTTGGTGATTTAGCACACGTTAGAGTCAAACGGAAGTGTCACGTAACTTCCTGTACAGAAGCAATTTGGCGTTTCTTTGATGTGACTGACTTCTTCATCTGTCACTGGAGTTGTTGACTAATCATGCGGAGCTTTGAGGATTTTGTCCGTTACGTAACATGTTGCCTCAAAGCTCCTATGAAGTCGGTAAGGCAAAAAGAATGGCCAGCATTTTATTTTCAGGTAATTGTCATCTTCCTCTGTCTAGCCTTTTCCCATTTAAACAGGGGTCAGCTTCCAGTCTTAGTATTATGCTGAGCGATGGCCGTTTTGCGTAGATGTGACGTATGTTTTCTTCCAAATTGTTATTTTGTTTTTTTTTTTGTTTTTGGGTTTTTTTTTATGCGTCATGTTTGCCGCAATAAATTATTTTTTGACGTGACAACGTCTTAAATTAGGTTGCGGCTGGGAGTCACTTATGAAAAAGTGTAACGCTCGGTAACGTTACGATGAGTCACCGAACGAGAGAGAGGCCCGCCGAATGCCTTGCGTCTCTCTCCCACTCAACTATTCTACCGAGAAAAAGACGTTGTCACGTAAAATCTTCGCCCGTAAAACCGACTTTACAGGCAACCATTTTTTTTTTCTTATTTTCTTTCTTTCTTTCTTACTTACCGGATTCAGCTGAATACCAGTATTTTGTAATATACTTTAGCCTTTAAGTTTTTTAAATCATGTTTCAAGTCAGACATAAAAGTAATGTTTTAAAAACGGAGGTAGACTAAATAAGCATCGTTATTTACTCATTTTAATTTTTTTTTTTTTTAAGACGAAATATGCGTCCGATAATAGTAGGTAGCTCATTAAGTTACCTACCATAAAATTAACTTGGTTTGAAACACCATGGTTCCACTCCTTATGAACGGCATTCCGAATCGGAAGTTGTCTCGACGACTCATAACTGCAATTTCCGGAGCATGCCATACGTAGCGAGAAATTCAAAAGGCAGCTGAAGTCGATTGGATGCTGCACAGGAAACCAGGTGTTTAGACGAGGTGTTGAACTTGCGAGAGGAGTACGATTGACTGATTGACTCAATACAACGTAGGTAATTAAATCAACAAAAATGTCTCGGCTAAAATTATAAAAAATTACGTAGAGAAGTCCACAGCTAAGGATTCAGATGATTTTATTGAAGACTAACAGCAGGCAAAAGCCTGCGACCTCGTTCGCGTGTTCCATATTCTATGACATTCGGCAATACCTACTGTAACTTCCCCTGTGAAACAATTTTCGGAATTGGATCAGAATTTCCGAAGATTATCTTACTTCCTACATGTAGAAACTTACAAATGTGACTTCTTTATTACTAACAGAAAAGATAGAGGACCTACCTGCAACCTATCTTGGGCGATCAAGCGATTTTAGCTACAGCCGGTCGGTCGATTCTGTAAAAATGTCACCGTGAAAAGTTAGGAAAAAGTGAGTTTGATATCGCTAGGTATTGACACTATGGACAGCTCACTCCACGCTCACTTCACCTGAGTTTTCACGGTGAGATATCTACAGAATAGCACCGCAGCACCCTAAAATCACAATCTGAATCATTTTAAAGGATATTGCTAATCCATTGCTTCATATGTTCGAAAAATTTGTCTGCTCGACAACGTAAATAACGCAATGAATGTTGTTGAACTGAGAAAATTAATGCCATACTGTTAGCGTGTTACGCAATTCCTAAATGATGCCTAATTCTCACGTCTGGCAAAGAAAATACTGTACCGAATGGTCCCGATAACCTACAGCCTCTCCACCCAAGCGTCAGCTTTATCTAATGATGAATGACTCAAACGTTCCACCCCTATTTTAGAGTGTACACGCCCAAAACCATTCACAGCTGTTACATTATGGCGCTACAGCGTAACCCTGACGCTTTACCTTTACAGCGCCACCTATCGGCAGTACGCAGTAAATAAGAAGGTAGTGTAGCGTTACGTCACTCGCACGGAGTCGAATTGGCGCCTCTTTGATGTCACTACTTACCGCTTTGTCTGTCACCCGTACCTATAGAGACCGCTAGTGATGCGAACCTGGCTAAAAACATTTTTTTTCTACTTTATTACATTACTAACTTCTGCCCGTGACTTCGTCTGAGTGAAATTTCTTGTTCCCCGACCTACCCCGTCGCTTCGCATCACCTGGCCGTGCTGGCACTTCGTCGGTCTTTCCGCCTTTTTCTCGGCTCCTAAGGGTCATAACGTGGTGTAACATAGCAAGCCTTCCTCAAGAATTGTGCTATCAAATGCAAAAATATTTTTTGTAATCCGACCGGCAGTTGCAGAGATTATCGTGTTCAAGTAAACATTCTCAGCTTTATTATTAGTATTGATATAAGTAGGGACTAGTAGACTTTTATAATTGCAATGCGTATGTATCATTCACAGACGACTATCACCCGAAACTGTCAAATTTTCCCAATCAACTTTGAATCTTGTGCTTTAGCGATAAAGTTGATAATCTATTAAAGAAATTCGACAGATCGTAGTAGCTTGATGTGCTGGCGTCTGCACATAACTTTTATTCTTAAAACCGACTTCCAAAAAAAACACTACAAACTGAAAAATAACTTTAATTTCGGAAGTCGGTGTCTTAGGGATCAGTATTTTAGTTTTTGTCACCGACTTCCGAAATTAAAGTTATTTTTCAGTTTGTAGTGTTTTTTTTGGAAGTCGGTTTTTTTTTTTGTTAAAAAGTTTTTATTTCTCGCTTTTTAGTGGGTCTATTTATAATTTATCTAAGTTACAATAGCCTAATGTCAACTTGCCCATCGCCTTTTTATAAAATATTCCATTTCTCGATGCAGGGACGTTAATTGTTGAGGAGTTCTCCTTTTATTAGTTTTTAGATTAGATGCTGATAATCCTGGCTGCAGCATCAGGCCAGACTTATGTCAACATTGCATTGAACATAAAATTAGTCCTGTTTAAAATGAGCCCAAACACGACTACGGTGCTGTAATTTAAAAGTTTGCACTTTTTCTGATGCTCCTGGCTTCAGCATCAGGTCTTCGGTGTTCCTCAGTAACAGTACGTTTATCCACACATCGAGCCCTTTTCAATGAGCCTAAACACGATATATCTGCTGTTAGTTGTCGCAGAGTTAGGTACTCTGCAGACTATCCTGACTGCAGCATCAGGCCATGACTTGATGATCATGAGACCAAATGTGGCAAATGCCCTATCAAACATCAAAACAATTTACTAAATAAAACAGTCCTTGCCTGTTCGAGTAACTTCTTACTGTTAAGGAGTTGTACCTTCCATCATCAGCCCAGCTACCTGAGATGGTGACAACCATACACAAATACACAAGATACTTCATAAAATATGCGAAAAACAATAAGTGAGCCTATAAAATTTGAGGGTTGCCCTCTATTTCTCTAAGATCCCATCATCAGATCCTAACTTGGTGACAATGGGACCACCTCAGAACTATCTACTTTCGAACAAAAAAAGAATTTTGAAAATCCGTCGACAATTACAATTGCAATACAAAAAAAAAAAAAAAAAAAAAAAAAACATACAAACACCCAAACATAGTACCTCCTCCTTTTTGTAAAGTCGGTAAAAATACCCCTAGTTGCTGAAAGCCAAGTCAAGTTAACCCGATTTGCAATAAAATTGGTATATTTTCGAAAAAAAAAAATATTTTGCGAAAATAGACTAAGCCCCAAAACTTTTTTTGAAGGGAAAACTTCTTTAGGCGCGTTGGGCATTTTTTGAGATGGGAAAAAACCATTAAACTCGCGACACTGTTACCGTAACCGACACCGCGCGTGTTTTGTTTATAAGACGATTAAAATTAACACACGTAATTGTTCAAGTTTTCACTTTTGTCGGCACTCCCGGTGTGCCATTGTTTTTTTTTTTGTTTTCTTTGCTGCGCATAGTGCCCGCCCTCAAGCATACTTATACTCGAACTCCGCCCCTAAAACAATCCACTGACCAAACCTTCATCTTAAAAAGCGATTAAATCCATGCTTCCTGAATCCATGTTTTCAGTGAGTAGAGTTAGTGAAAAATCTTTTCACAAAATGGTGCATTTTGTGAAAAGATTTTTCACTAACTCTCGCTAAACAGATTTCAGGTTCCCCCTAAAATGGGATGGCAGGGGATTACGCAATACGCCTAGTTTGGTTTAGGCTGAACGTGCTCAATAAAATTTACATTTTCAGCCTAATGTCTAAGCAATTCTAGTTTTTGCTGAACCTTATTGCCAAAGGTACTACCTACGTACTAACGATCGATTTTCAGTACAGCTTAGCTAAAGTGGAGTTGGATAAATGAACCAAATGACTAAATGCATGAGGTAATCAAAAGACAATAAAGTAGTTAAATAATCATTATGGATTTCCTGTCAAAAACAAATAAACTATAAAGACTCTCTTGTCCACATGTTACATAGTCACACAATACATTAAATAAAATAAACAAAGCAATGACGAAAATATTGGTCGTCACACACCAACACGGAAACATTTTAACGACAACCATCCTCCACAGAACAATACACTTAAACTTAACGCAATAGGGTTTAAATTACTTTGGAACGAAAGAGATTTAAGGCTCTTTTAAAATGTTCAAGATTGCTTCCTTTCCGTTCTTGAGTGAACTAAATGAAGTTGTCTAAAAACAAACGACTGCTGATGAGCTGTTTGGCTTAATTTCACATTCTAAATGAGTTTAATTTAAATAAGAATGTCGCAAACTTCTTACTGTAAAGATTTAGGACACTTTTAGGAACGATTATGGGTTTAGGTTACGCCTTGAGTGAGTTTATTAATGGAATTATTAAGTAGGTTCCTCCATTAGTGTGAAAAGACCAAACAATATTCAAAATGCGCGCCTTAGTAACTTTTTAGGGTTCCGTACCCAAAGGGTAAAAACGGGACCCTATCACTAAGACTTCGCTGTCTGTCTGTCACCAGGCTGCCCGCGACTTCGTCCGCGTGAAATTTCACCCTCTCCCCATTCACCCCCTTAGGGGTTGAATTTCGAAAAATCCTTCCTTATTCCTTGTCTACATTATAAAGGGAACCTCTGTGCAAAATTTCAGCGTTCTAGGTCCAAGGGTTTGGGCTGGGCGTTGATGAGTCAGTCAATCAGTCAGTCAGGACTTTTCTTTTTATTTATACAGATAATAATATAGAATGGATCTAGATAGATAGATTTTTGTAAACACAGTAAAATACATAGAGAAACGGAAAATATAACTTTTGAATAAGTATAGAGAACTATCTACTGCTTATTTCTTGGGAAATTCCTTCCAGCAGACCTGCGAAAGAATAAATAAAAAAAAATATACGGTCGAAATGGGAAACCTCCTTTTTTGAAGTCGGTTAAAAAGAGATGTACAGACGCCAGCATTTATCAAGCTACCCGAAACTAAAATTTTCCCAATCAACCTTGAACCTAATGCTTTAGCGATAAGGTTGAAAATCTATTAAAGAAATTTGACAGATTGTAGTAGCTTGGTGTGATGGCGTCTATACATGTAGACAAATAGCACAGTATTATAAAGTAAGACTGTGACTACACTGAGAACAAAATGAATGAATTAATGAATTACACCGACCCCAGGGTGATTTGACCAGACTCGATTAAAGAAAAAAATATGTTTATGAACTTTCATTAAAACTGCAGAAAGTCAAAGACAACAAAAACCCCAAAAAATAAATGGATAATTTTAATTTCCTATGAAAGTAGGTACGACATCATCCCTCTTATATCCAATTTATGATATCATACAAATTTTTGATGCGCAACGGGCGGTCATTAGGCATAGAGAAATGGGCATTTTCCTTTGTGCAGTGGTTTTCGAGATTGACTTTGCCAAAGTGACAGAGGCTATAAACACTTTAGTTAACTACTTATCTACTAACCACTCACGAGAGCAGCAACCTAACAACAACCATAATGTAACGAGAATAAAGATCACAATGATTTTGTCAGACTTGTCAGTGGCAGCAAGCCAACACCAACCTTATTAGAATGAGAATAAAGATCACTGTGATTTGGACAGTGATGCAATATCAGATGTAACGTGAACGAGCTGTATCTATGATTGATTATTGTACTTAATTAATAACTCAAATGTCATATTGATACAGCTGTCTCTTCTAATATAGGTAATTAACGATCTGCTAAAACTTTCATTATTCAAATCTAGTAGGTAGTGTCCAAATAATAATTGAATAATTTCAAAGGTGCTCTCATCGTAAATAGCGGGGTAATTGCGTCATCATTTCAGCCGAAAGACGTCCACTGCTGGACATAGGCCTCCCCCAAGCACTTCCACTTCGACCGGTTCTGTGCTTCTCGCATCCAACGGGTAATTGCGTAAATCATTAGAATTAGCAATGGCCTCAAATGTCATTAAAAAACTGGCCAAGTGCAAATCGGACTCGCACACGAAGGGTTTCGTAGCACAAGGCAAAAACGCCGAAAAAAACACGTTTGTTGTATGGGAGCCCCCTTAAATATTTATTTTATTCTGTTTTTTAGTATTTGTTGTTATAGCAGCAACAGAACTACATCATCTGTGAAAATTTCAACTGTCTAACTATCACGGTTCATGAGATACAGCCTGGTGACAGACGGACAGCGGAGTCTTAGTAATAGGGTCCCGTTTTACCCTTTGGGTACGGAACCCTAATAGTCATTTAAAGGGTATTATAATAAACTCAGAGAGTTGTATTAACGATTTTTATGGTTATAATTCTAGAAATCATTAGGTATTTGTAACGGTCGCGAATCATATTTAGATCAACATACAACCTGAAATTGACCTGCAAATTGCAAAAAATGTAAGTAAATTTGAATTTAGAAGGCTACCCTGATGCTTTCGCCTTAAAAAGATAACTTTTTTATTTATTATCCTTTTTCAATCGACCGATAATTGTTGTTCGTGGAATAAAATTGACGTCTGACAGATTTTGTATGGAAGAACTGTCAAAAATTCAAAATTATAAAATTATCTTGCGTTGGAAAAATCTGCTGTTAGTGTCACAAACCTTTCCTACCTTCTTCAAACTTTAGTTTAATACTAAGCAGGTTGTAAGCCCCTCATAATGAACTCAACAAACACGACAGGACGCAGCTTAAGACGGATTAATCCTTTATACAAACAACGTTTAAAGGATTAATCCGTCTTTAATTACTAGGTTTATCCGACTTTAATTACTAGGTAAAAGCAGACAGGATTTGGTTATCAACTTGTCAGTAGAGAGGAATGATGTCTTGATAAAAATGCATTTTGAAGAAGGTAATTAATCTCTTATTTAAAATAATAGAGGTTTTTGGTGATTTCCTCGAAACGCACCAACTTTGAAACGCACCAAAAGTATTCCTCGAAAAAAATACCTCGAAACGCACCAATTTTGAAAAGCTCCAATAGTAATCCTCGAAATAAAAAATTAAATAGGTAGGTAGGTATCAATAAAAAAAAATATTATAATTTTAATCCTCGAAATGCATCAACGATAAAACAGAGAAGAGCCTAAAGGATTCGTAAAATAAATGATATCGATAGATGTTTCATTTAGTGAGTTTCAAAGTTTTTGCGTTTTGAGGAGTAGGTAAGTACCTACCCCGTTTTTTTAACCCCATGATTTTGCACTTAGTCAATTCATTTTCAGCCTAAGCACAGTTAGAAAAAATAATTAAGTATCTATTAAGTAATCAAAATTGACAAACTGCGTCATTTTTCCGTGTTTTGAGCCAGTTCAAACAACTGCCAAAGACGAACAGTTGTTATAAATTGCATAATTATATTATACGGACAATTTAATTTATTAGTCAATTTGCTTAACAATTAATTTTACTGACATGTGTAACTACCACCAGCACCTTAATTGCGTAACACATTATCAATCTCAATCTGAATCATTTTGAAGGATATTGCTAATCCATTGCTTCATATGTTCGAAAGAATTGTCTACTCAACAACGTTAAATAACGCAGTGAATGTTGTTGATCTGTCAAAATGAAAGCCTTTGTTAGTGTAGGTACTTGTGTTACGACTACCCCGCTGTTTGATTGACGGATGATTTTCAACTTTATCAACACACAGCTAGATCAGATCAGATCTATCAACAACTCACTGCATCATAAAATCAAAGTCGAAAATCAAATAATTTATTTCAAATACCCTACCTTCGCACATAAAAAGCACTTTTGAATGTTAAATTTTACAAGAAAATAGAATTGATTCTAGTAATGCCACTTGCAAAGAATAGTACCCTGCAAACAGCAACATACCAAAAAGAAATAAGTCGTTTCCCAGCAATTATTTTGTAGGTACAGACGCCAGCAGGTCAACCTACCCGAAACTGTCAGATTTTCCCAATCAACCTTGAACCTTATGCATTAGCAATAAAGTCGAAAATCTATTAAAGAAATCTGACAGATTGTAGTAACTTGATGTGCTGGCGTCTGTACAAAGTTTGACATACAGAATGCGTAGTTGACGGCTATATGTGATGGCTCCAGGCTCTATTTACACCCTGAAAATTACCTCGCAAGATATTCATCTCGATTCATAACATTTATCTACCCTACCTACCGGCAGTTATGTCAACAACAAGACTGCTACCGCGTTGTTGGATAAGTATAATAAATAAGCCTGGCTGATAAGAAAGATCATGGTCATAATGAAAAGTTGAAAACACTTTTTTAGAAGACTGTTTTTATGGTGTTACCCCGTGTTACTATGTGTTACTATGGTTCTCTTGGTTAATCTCCTTGTTATCGGGATTAAAAAGTAGATTATGTTTTTAATTGGTAGGCTAGGTACACATAGGGTTACCATATCTCAGGATTTGTCCTGAGATCTCAGGATTTTTAAACTCTTTTCAGGATTACGGCCGGATTTTGTAAATTACAGGAAAACTCAGGATTTCCAGAATTTTCAATAAAATAGAGTATAATTTTTAGATCTTTTTATTCAAAAGGTACAAAACAGAAAATTATTTTCTTTATACATTAGTGACTAATTAAAAAATGAACTTTGGTCATGTTAATTGTACAAATAAAATCAACACTTATTTATCTATGAAACTTTTTTCATTTTTAGGGTTCCGTACCCAAAGGGTAAAAACGGAACCCTATTACTAAGACTTCGCTGTCTGTCCGTCCGTCCGTCCGTCCGTCCGTCCATCCGTCCGTCCGTTCGTCTGTCTGTCACCAGGCTGTATCTCAAGAACCGTGGTAGCTAGACAGTTGAAATTTTCACAAATTATGTATTTCTGTTGCCTCTATAACAAATACTAAAATTAAAATAAAATAAATATTTAAGGGGGGCTCCCATACAACAAACGTGTTTTTTTCGGCGTTTTTGCCTTGTGGTACGGAATCCTTCGTGCGCGAGTCCGACTCGCACTTGGCCAGTTTTTTTTTTTTTTGCGATGATACCTTACGTTGGAGTTCATTTGCGCCCAACGTGTTGGCATGACCCCCGAGAATCGAGCTACTCGGTATACAAAATTATTTATAATATGACTTTTTAAACTGTACATTACGTTTGGGAAAAATATCTGCAATTGCGACAAATTCTCAGGAATTTTTAAGGAAATCAGGCTTTTCCTCCGGACTTTTAAATTTTTCATCTGGTAACTCTAGGTACACATGGCGCGGCGACGACGCGACGGGCGGCGCCGCATCACATCAAGCTATACATTTGCAGTTTTAGCTGACGTCGTATTGTATAGGTTTTTTGACGTGTAGCCTAACAAATTGTATTATCTACAAACTCTGTTGGTAACCTACGGTAGAAAGGAATTAACATAAATAACTATTTTAATTCCACTACGAAGTTAGGTTAAAAATTAAAACACCGAACAAAAGCCAAAATTTAATTTCCAATCGCTTCAAAAAACTGGCAATCGAGTATTCTCGCCGCCGTGGTATGGAAGTGCTCAATTTAACCGGAGCTAAGCTAACGAGTTAACTAATACCGCGTAATGCAGGAAGGCAGCCCAAGGAATATGCGCCACTAAGCCGTCGCAGCCGCGCGGGCGAGCGTCCGCAGCGCACATTACAAGGAGCGTTGCCTGGCAACGAGCGCGTGACGTCACGTGCTGTAGACCTTCTAACGAGAGCTAGTGATCTATATACAGTTTGTAACATCACACTAAAGAACACACTTCCAATGGAACATTTAGAATCACCGATGTAATACTTATTGGGTCGAAAATTCTGTTTGCGCGATGTAGGATTTTTGATTACAACTTCTTTGTTTTTGAGAAATTGTTAAGTTATTTTATGTCATAAAATGTGTAACTATCTTACAAACATATACTATGAATGTTTTAATAAAATTGTGATATATTTTAGCAGTTTTACCCATTTTTAGAAATCTTATAAATTATATTTACACCAGCGCCATCTAGCGAACAGCAATGCAACTAATTTCGAAGAGCTTGTACTTTTTCTAAGTGACAAAGATATCAAGACATGCCGAATTGCTCCAATGTTGGCAAACGGCTTTTAATTAATTAATATAATTTTATTACTATTGTTTACCAAAAATATTTAAAGATTTTTTTCATTGTTTCAGAATATCAAATAATGAAAGGGATGAAAGTCCGACGGACGGCAACGTCTCCCCAGAGCCACCTGACCGACCTCCCGGGAAGGTACGACAGGTACACCCGGAAGAGAAGACACAAGTTCTTGCATACGACTCCACATACCGCAAGAAAAATAAACCGAAAAACCTCCCCTTAGAAGAAAATCATTACAATCATTTGGCGAATACTAATGTTGCTATGTCGCCAATGTATCCGCTCACACCAAATATTTGCGTGGAGGGTGGAAAGATTGAGTTCATAAAGTCGCCGTCAGATAGCGCTAGAAATAGCGTGGCGCTGGCATCGCCGCCACAAACTCCTTTGTTGGCGCGGCGCGGCTCTCGGGAGAAACGAGAGGCTCGCATCTATGATGAGCCCACTGAGAAGTTCGACGGTGATAAGGTAGGTGGCGCTGTCACTGTAACAATTTTTTCTTTATGAAAATGGTTTTTAATCGTGAAGTTAACTCACTCAGCCTAATACAAGGTAAAGGAATGGAAATCATTTGAACATGAAAAGCAATGGCTAAATAATTTATCGAAAAGCTCAAACAGCCATTTACTTACCTAAGTAGGTAAATAGATTTGGAAGCAAGTGATCGAGTTCCAATCCTCCACACTCCTGTAAAACCATTCCGAACACGACATGTTTTGGGTTTTAAACGTAAGCAAAATTCACCTTAACCAAATGTTTCCTTTTCAAAACTTTCATGTCCAATCCAACTACTGCAATTTTCTTGTGAATTCTTTGTAAAACTTGCCAGTTTGGGACGCATTCAATTTCAAGTCCAGTAAAGGGACTGACTGACCCTTGTCAAAATCTTTTCAAAGTTCACGTGTTTTGGTGTGTATGCAATTTTCTTTTTTTTAGAGCATTTTCATGTTACTTTCTGAGCAATAACTTTGAGTTTTTGAAGTAAAAAACAATATAACGATGCCTGCTGAGTTCGAAAATAACTGCCTGGCGCCTTTGTTGTTTTAGTTTTTTTAGGGTTCCGTAGTCTACAACTTCAACAACCCTTATGGTTTCGCCATGTCCGTCTGTCCGTCCGCAGCTTAGCTCAGAGACTCTTAGTACCCCTGTCATGTAAAGTGGTGATGTTTTTTTTTTTCGTCTACCCCATGGTGTGGGATATCGTTGGATAAGCCTTTCAAAAATATTACGGGTTTGTGAAAACTATTTTTCGATTCAGGAATCCATTTGTGAAATTTTAAGCTTTAAAGTGCTAATTTTTGTTAGAGTTAAGTGGACCCCCTGCCTGCTAAATAGTTACTGCACTTTTGGATATGTAAAAAAAAATCATGGCAGTAGTAGTTAAATAATAACGAAATTAAAAGGAAAACTATCACACACACAGCTAATTAGTAGGCTTTACAAGTTTACGTGTAAAAGTCGACCATCTTTTTGCAGTTGCAATGTATGGGAGAGCATGATTTTCAACTAAAATATTAAGTTTGTTCTTGGGATAAATTCATTCCAACTACGGAACCCTTCATTGTGCGTGGTCCGACACGCACTTGTTTATAAATGTGACTAGCTTCTGCCCGCGACTTCGTCCGAGTGAAATTTCTTGTTCCCCGACCCATGCCCAAATAATACAAAATTTTATCAAAATTTGTTATTTATTAAATTTATTATTTTAAAGGCGAAAGTTTGTGAGTGTGTGTGCAGGGGTGTGTTTATATGTTTGTTACTTCTTCACGCTCAAACGGCTGGACCAATTTTGATAACATTTTGTATGGAGGTAGCTGACACCCTGGATGTATATATATAACATATAGGCTACTTTTTCTCCCGATATTCCCACGGGATCGAAACTTATGCGGGTGAAACCGCGGAACGCAGCTATAGTATGTGATAAATAAGTACTTAGGTATCTTTGGTACTTCTTTACATACAAGCGGTGGGGCTCAATAATAGATCAAACATGCAGCAATGACTTAAAATGTAAAAACATAAAAGGCTCTATGGGGAAATAACGTTCACAGTCGGCGTAAAAAAGAAAAACATTCTGAATTTTTTTTTCCCAAACTTAATTGACCTGAAGACTTTAAAGACGGCTCCCTCTTCACATCAAAGTTGATATTGAACATGAACAAAATATTTTGATCAGCTAAGTACCTACCTACCTCCTATGATCCATATTTCCACCCTCATCCCCTAATCGGGGGCTGCTCACATGTAATTGGACTGTTGCACCGTAATGCGACTTTAGTCGACACTAAATTGTTTTTGAAAGCCTTCTCGAAATCTTCCTGAGATTGACTCGAAAGATTTTAGGGATACCTACTTTTTTGATTAAGGCTTTAGAAGTTTGTACTTAGTTTTGTTTTGATTCGTTTCTTTTTTAGGGTTCCGTACCCAAAGGTTAAAAACGGGACCATATTACTAAGACATTGCTGTCTGTCCGTCCGTCTGTCTGTCACCAGGCTGTATCTCAAGAACCGCGATAGCTAGACTGTTGAAATTTTCACAAATTATGTATTTCTGTTGCCGCTTAAAACAACAAATACTAAAAACAAAATAAAATAAATGTTTAAGGGTCCCATACAACAAAACGTGTTTTTTTCTGCGTATTTGCCTTGTGGTACGGAACCCTTCGTGTGCGTGTACGACTCGCACTTGGCCAGTTTTTTTTATTTTCAAGAAGCTGTCTTTTAGGTATCCTTATACTAATAATAAAGCTGAAGTGTGTGTTTGTTTGTCTTAACGTGCTTATATCTGGAACTACCGGTCGGATCTGAAAAAATATTTTTGCATTTAATAGCCCAATTCTTGAGGAAGGCTATCTAATAGTATATTTCATTACAAGTGCGGAAAGGCTGTCATTGCAAAGAGTTCCGACAAAAATGTCTACCCGAGCCGAGGCGCAGCCGAAGGCGAGGGTTGACAGTCGGAACAAGTTGCAATGACGGTTCCGCAGGTGTACTGAACGACTATTTTTAATACAGTTGCGAAAAAATTAAGCAATTTAATAAAATAATAAAAACACAATAAACTCGACTAACTAATCATTTTTTCTGGAAAATGGCGCCAACCGTAGAAAATAAGAAAATAAGCAAGCAATAATGAAATTTATTGAGATGAAATGAAACCTAACCTAACTCATTCAATTAAATCATTAAATCTGATATTGAAATAAATTAGTAGCTTCTTTTTAGAAATATACGTATTTGTATGAATCACAAAAACTCTTTAGTTAAAACTTCATGGTTGGTTTTTCTTTTTAATAGACATTATTTTGACAGTTGGGAAAGAGAACGCACGAGTTCGGGAAAGGTAAAAAAAAGCACTATTATGTAATAGCCCACATCCCGAACGCTATACGTCCCTGCAATACACCACTTTTTGAGCAACTGTATTAAAAAGCTATGACCCGAGCAAAAAGAAAAAAGTCAGAAAGCTTGCATTCGTAATTGTTTTGCGTTAAGTACTTACGTTGTTGAGCTGACACATTTTCGAACATATGAAGCAATGGATTAGTAACATCCTTCAAAACTATTCAAATTGTATAACGCAATTAATAATAATAATATTCCACAACTATCACACAACGCCGTCTAGTCTCAAGCTAAGCAGAGCTTGTGTTATGAGTACTAGACAACTGATAAACATACTTATATATTTCTAAATACATACATATATAGATAAATTACACCCAGACACAGAACAAATGATCATGCTCATCACACAAACATTTGTCCTGGGTGGGAATCGAACCCACGACCTCCGGCATAGCAGTCAGAGTCACTGACCACTAGACCAACAGGCAATTAGGGTAGGTACAGGACTATTTCATGGAGTACCATTTTAGCTTCTCTACTTCTTTTCACACCAAATCACACAGTAATACAGATAACTAAATACTTACTAAGGTAGATACTGATGACCGCGGTTGGTCTGTGGATGGGTGACCATCTTTACATACCGTGACCCCTCCGTGCCACGGAAAGCACGTCAAGCCGTTGTTCCCGGCTGTCATTGGTGGATCTTTGACAGTCGTTACGGGTAGTCAGAAGCCCGAAGTCTGACAACCAGTCTTACCAAGGGGTATCGTATTACCCAGTAAGTGGGTTGTGGAGGTCAGATAGGCAGTCGCTCCATGTAAAGTACTGGTATTCAGCTGCATCCGGTTAGACTGGAAGCCGACCCCAACATAGTTGGGAAAAGGCTAGGCAGATGATGATGATACTGATGATCGTCATCATCTACACCCACTGCTGGGCATAGACATATTTTTTGTTGTGACAAAAAGTACTACAAATGTCATATTTCCTCACCTTCCCAACAACAGCTCCATAGAATCTCGAAAATCCACTCAAAACCCAATATCCTATTCAAAACATCGTAAAACTAATATCAAAGAAAATTCCTTGGAACATTTGAATTAAATTCAAACAGAGCGCGGTATCTGCACCAAAACTTATTGCACTCCAGACATGCAAATGCGATAGGAAAACGTAAATTGAATTAATTGCACAGATTCTGTGAGTAAATCGACCTCTGTGCGGTGCCCATGAATCTGTATTACCATCTTGGTTTATGGTGGGAAGAAACTCTGGTGGACGCCGCTAATCGGAGACCCTAAATAGGGAAGGAGTAAATGTGAATTTATTTAGTGCTGGTCTAGTACAGGCTGTAGTAAAACCTGCAGATAAAATTATTTAGTATCCACTAGTATCTATAGATATATGAGGAACAAGGTGTAAAGTTCACCTATCTAGAACAGGGAGGTGTCGTGTCTGGCGTGTGCGACGATTAATGTCGGGACGTTGTGTAAAGGGTTATTGGTAAAACATTAACAACCACTTAAGAGGAACAACTTTTACTATGGGACCAAACCTGAAATCGTGAAAAAAAAATCAGCTGCTCCCTAAATTTTGACGAATTATACGAACGTAGGTAAATGTATGGGACAGCTGATTTTTTTTTCGCGATTTCAGTTTCGGTTCCCTTACTACAAGTTGTTTATAATGATGAGTACAATGACCTCTTAAGAGGTTGTTAATGTTTTACCAATAACCCTGTATATGCTAGTTGAAACTCTGCTTGCACGATGCGGGTTTTGCGTGTGTGATGCGTGGTTCGCATGTGGCTATGTAGATACTGCCAAATATCCACCCGCCCCTGCTTGGCAGATGGCACGGTTTTTATGACTTGATAAGGCATCGAGATTTCTTTATTATAATTATGTAAATTTAAATATCTCTGTAGTCGGTATCTCATGTCTGAGGACCGTGGTTAGCTTCGGAGTTGCATTTGCAAAAAATCTTTTTGCATTTGATAACCCAATTCTTGTTTGTTTGAACACGCCAATCTCTGAAAATACCAGTCGTATTAAAAAAAAAAATGCATTTGATAGCCCAACTCTTGAGGAAGGCTATAAGGCTGCTACGCTAGGATCCTTAGGAGCCGAACAAACAGAAAATACTAAGCGAAAAAGAGTTTTTCGTCGAATGCATAACCTCCTCGTTTTGAAGTCTGTTTATAAAGGAAAGAATTTGCATGTTGTCAGGCAACAGCTCCTGTAAAAATGCAAAATCAGATTTGGAATCTCGTATTTTTTATTTAGGAACAAAAGATTTTAAATCACACGGGACAAAAACCGTCACTTAACGTCCTAACAACTTTATAGACGAGGGAAACCGATCAGCTATTTAACTATGCAAATCGGTTTCCGATAATGTGCCGTCTCCAGAGGCCAGACGGTCTGCGGATTTGAGCGTGTATCACATCGTCAATGATAGCTTTATTCATATTAATGGCCGCAGTAAGGCCAATTTAGTTCCTTTATAATAGTTCTGCGGTATGCGGTTCCCTCCCACCGGAGTCCGGCGTCAAGCAGCCTGCTGTTTCGTCGATGGGTGGGAGTTCTAGTGCCTTAGGCATCTTCTGGGCCAGCTCCTTCCATCATAGACCTCATCCATCGCTTTCCATTAGGCGTGATCGAGGTCAAGATAGGGTATAATCAGCAAAAAAAAAAACCTTACTAATATTATAAATTCGAAAGTAACTCTGTCTGTCTGTTGCCTTTTCACGCCTAAACCACTGAATAGATTTCGATAAAATTTCGCAGAGAGATAGATTGCATCCCGGGGAAGGACATAGAATAGTTTTTATCCCGATATTCCCACGGGATCGACACTTATGCGGGTGAAACCGCGGGGCGCTGCTAGTAAATAAATAAAAGGACTTGAATTTGTCGGTGTTTTAGGCGGTGCTGTAATTGGCCCGCTGCGCTTTTGTGATTTTATGCTACTTCTATGGCTCATTTTCGATTGTCTTCCTTCGTTGGATCTTGTGTGTAGAGATACAGTTCGTTATCTTATTATTGACGGACGTTTTTCAAAATTATTTGATCCAGCTGCATCAATTACAATTTCATACAAAAGACCGATAAGTGTTTGTTAAACTGTTCACGTTGGCTCTATGCCTAACTTGGGTTGCAATTTGTAAACCAACGAAGTAAAGACAAGCAACAAAACTCATTGAAATACTCCATACCCGGTTTTTCATTTAAAAACTACTTATGCATGTTAATAACCAAAAAGTTTCCAACCTCAAACGTACGAAAAATATAAAAATAAACCTATTTGAATAAATTCTGACAGTATCAAAACATGACAGTCGCATTTCTTTCGAATAATAACCTAAATCTTACCAATTTCTGAGTGGAAAAATAAAACCAGTCGCATTTCTTTAGACAAATAACCTAAATCTTACAAATTCCTGAGTGGAACAAAGATAACTTCTCTTAGTCTGTGAATAAAACAGATATCAAAATTTCTAATGATAGTAATCAGGCAACCGGAACAAACAAATTCAGAAATCATGAATCCTGCATCGTTTATAATAGCTCAGCTAGAAGAAAATCATCGGGTGATCTACCTCGTATTACTGGCGATGTTTATAGTTTTCGTCATTGTGGATGTCAGAGGCCGTGTTCCAGCCAAGCCTGTGAATGTGGTGGTGATGCCTGAGGCCCTCACCAACGAATCCAAAGCTTGCGAATCAAATACATCTTCAAAGAAAAAATCTTGTGCTTACGACTCCAAGGAGAACTCTGTTTTGATTAAGAAAGTGGAATAGCTGTAACAAGTTATTTAGTTTTGAAGTCAAGTTTTTTGTGTGGTTTGGAAAAGTATTTTTATTTATTTATTATTTTTGAACTGGTGTTTGATTTGATGTATACATTAAAAGAGTGGCTAGTTTCTGTTTGTGTTTTCCTGAAGCCCAGATAAACTAGTTAAGCATAATGAATCTAAGACAACAGTTTTATTAAGATTACTAGCTAGCTGAGCCCCGCGCTTTCACCCGCATAAGTCTCGATTCCTTGAGAGTATCGGGATAAAAAGTATCCTATGTCCTAATCCAGGTCATGGTCTATCCATGTGCCAAAATTTCATCCAAATCCGTTTAGCCGTTTTAGCGTAAAAGCGTAACAAACAAACATACAAAAAATCAATCATTTTTTTATTAAGATTAATTTATTTTATTGATGGCCGTGATTTTAAAGGGGTATCGCGTATTACTCAGTAACTGGGTTGTGGAGGTCAGATAGGCAGTCGCTCCATGTAAAATACTGGTATTCAGCTGCATCCGGTTAGACTGAAAGCCGACCCCAACATAGTTGGGAAAAGGCTAGGCAGATGATGATGATGGCCGTGATTTTAAAGCCTCGTCTATCATGCACGAGGTCCGGGCAAGTACTCCATTTTTTTTAATTCATATGTTCTTTCTTAGTTCATCTTGGACATCTGACATCGATAACGGAAAACATCGTGAGGAACCCTGATATTTAGAGTTAATATTAAGTTTGAAATCTCCAACAGTCTACTTGCTCACGCCTTCTCTGTATGAGAAGCCTTTGCCCAGCAGTGGGACAATAAAATACTTGGATTATTATTAACTAGCTACGCCCCGCGGTTTCACCCGCGTAAGTGTCGATCCCAAGAGAATCTCGGGATAAAAAGTAGCCTATGTGTTTATCATGGTTATATTAACTATCTCCAAATTTCATCCAAATCCGTTCAGCCGTTTGTGCGGGAAGAAGTAACAAACATATTTAAAACACACACACTCACAAACTTTCGCCTTTATAATATTAGTGTGATTATTATTATCGTACAGGCACAGTCTATACAATGGTTTTTATACTGTGGTACAGGTGAGGCATGTGGAAGCACGTACCACATGCCTCACCACGAATATGAACATCCATACATTACGAATCATGCGCATACCTCGCAATGTCTGTATTCGCCTCTACGTGGAGCGACGATCTTCGCAAGATGGCTGGATGAGTTGCCAAAAATTTAGTTGAATGGCGTGCAATAAAAGAAGCATATCTCTAGAAGTGGACTTAAGGCTGATGATGATCGTACAGGGGCTTAGCCTAGTCTACACATTGGACCGACCGGCACAATCCAATTGCAATTGCAATTGGGGGCAACTGGGGGGGGGGGGGGTTGGGTATCTAATTCCACACCAGACAATGCACGGAGCACCAATCCGACATTCCGAAGTCTAATAATATTGAAGATAGACAGAGGGACTGTTCTAAGATTACATTTCCCGTTTCCATTTATGGAGAACACCATAACGTGCCATAACGCAGGTAATGACAATACCACATCAGTGTGTACTATACGCTTGTCTCTACCCTCTAGCTCCGTTCGGTTAGCATTAGCCTAAGTGGCACATATTATCGTCGACCGTAGGTTCAATTGAGGTAAGGGACAAAATACGATTTTTCAGGAGAGGCCGACAAAGTTTTTTTTCGGACTAAATCGCCTATAACTTTTTTTGTTATTAACCTTTTCCGGATCTGATTTCACACATAATCTTGTATTTTAGTGCTCTATCTACCTGTATATCATTTATTTAAATAAGTTAGCTATTTAAGAAAATAGACGTCCCTTACACCAACGTATTTTGTTAGTAATGTCCCTTACATTAAATTGATCTCTACGTTGGATCCAATCTATAATGAAAAAATAGTGTAAAGGTTTGTTGAAAAATGTATGAAGAATAATTCGTTGATTGGGAAGACGCTTACCTTATGTGAAGTGGATTGGCGGCGGTAATTACACCATTTCAAGTTGCTATATTGCATAGTTTTTCAGATACATTGTTGTTATGTGGCTGATTCGAAATTTGAATCCAAAAATCAGTAGGGTAAGGGACATTTTTTTTAAGCTAGAATTTTTTCATAAACACCATTCGAAAGAGCGCAAAATTCTGAACAAAACTGTATACTCAACTCATTTTGCGTATTTTGTCCCTTACCTCAATTGAACCTACGGTCGACGTAATATGTTGTTATGTGATATGGTTTTAACATTGGGATAGTGATATGGAATGCAGGAGTAGACGTTGTTCAGAAGTGATGTGGCATGGGTTTTGCTGAATAATCATTACAGTCTTTTTAATTGGTTCTGTCTATACAAATATTAATAAAGTATAAGAGATATAAAAATGGTGCCATAGCAAAAAATATTCCACGTGAAGAGCATTTTCTGCTGTGAGAATAAATTTGAAGATCTGGAACACCTGTTGTGGAACTCCAAAGCCCAGCGACACTATAACATACAGGAATGACGTCTTAGCAAAAGTTGTTTAGTCTGATGGGCATTTCCTGTTGACTTACAAAAATGAAAGATCTGGAACGTCTCGAATCGTCTCGCGCATCACGCTGTTTTCCCGTCCCCGGGCTCTTAGAATTCGACATCAGACGTTTCAGCTCTTCGATTTTGACGACCCCGTTGTCGCTGGCATAAGCAACAGGATCCGCGTACGAAGTCGCGGGCAGAAGCTATTAAATATTAATCTGCTGTCTCTTTTTGCAAAATTACAAAACTATCTCATTGCTAAAATAAGATAATTTAATAAGTTAAATCATCATTCATCAATCTCTTCCCCGTAAACCAATTTATTTGGGGTCAGCGCAACATGTCTTTTTCTTCCCTATTTCTCTTTTAGCTGTCTTCTTTTCTAACCTTATCATCATTCACACAGTCGCCATACTACAAAATGTTAAAAATACCTACTATTAAAAAAAAATACAATAATTTGTAGGTGTACGTACATATTGATTTAAAAAAATAGTATATGCCATAGGATATATATGTCGCAGGATGAAAGGTCCCAAAACCAGACCATTTAATTTAAATATTATTATACAGAACCACATCCCTTGTAAATACGGTTTTAAAAACAAAAAGCACACCACCCAAGTAAGCTTAATGAATTGAAATACCCAGCAGAACAAAGTGTAGAACAATTAATGTTCTAAACACTGAATCGGAACACACATTACTCCACCAGCCAGATTACAGCGAAGCAAAACTTCTGGCTTGGCATGCAACCTCCATGTCCAGAATTTTGGTGTTTCCTTGGCCTGGTGCCACGGTTCGCAATAAAGATAGCTATCTAGATCCCTGTTCGTTTGTTCCTACAGCATTCTCACGGATTTGTTGTCTGGGACAGCGGTTTTACTTTGTCTCTTTTTGCTGGGAAAAGTTTAATTGAAAATAAAAAAGGTTACTTTAAGTTGAACACAATTTTATCGTATAATAATCTATATATATAAAATGATAAACTGACTGATTGTTGATATATCAACGCACAGTCTAAACCGCTGCTCCTAGAGACATGAAATTTGGAGGGTGTGTTCTTTGTGAAGAGTAGGTATCCACTAAGAAAGGGTTTTTCGAAATTCCACCCCCAAGAGGGTGAAATTTCACGCGGACGAAGTCGCGGGCAGAAGCTAGTTCTGCATAAGAGAGCAGTTCCAATCAATGCGTGCTTACATAAGCGACACGCGTCGACGACAGAGGCAACTGCAATTACTGTCGACGCGTGTCGGCGGCCATTCAAATACACGAGCGGCATGTTGTAGACGGCAGCCGCCGACGCGTCGAACGGTTGCAGTTTACTCTGTCGTCGACGCGTGTCGCTCGTGTGTGTGCACATTTATGCAAAAACGAGAGGCACAGTTAAATATAAAGAAACCTAATGACTTTAACTTCAAGATTCATATCCCAACTGTTGCAATATCGACAAAGGTTAGTGTTCTGACCTTTGTGCACTATTTTATCTCATCTTTTAACGAGGAAACCTTTGTAATTGTTTTTGAGTTACATTGCAATAACTTTTCTTCTCACACAAGTTCTGTGCGCATTTGTATTCCCATCGGCAAAAATTACCAACTTCCATAATATAAACATTTATCTCCTATTTAACCCACATGGGGTGAATTTTCAAAAATCCTTCCTCATTGTTCACTTTCATTATTTAAGGAACTATTTTTATGCACTTTCTTGCATATTTCTTACACCACACTTTTCACTTTTGTTTGAGTTTTATTTGTTTTTATCTGTTCATGTGTTTTCTTACTTTCTTTTCTTTATGTTAAATTTCTTACTTCTAGCACAGCCTAAACCGCTGGGGGTTTAGGCTGTGCGTTTTCTGTCAATTAATAAATGTTTTTAAGATTTTTATGGGAACTATATTTTCTATCACCAAAATTTATATTTGTCATCAAGTTGTATCACCTAATAAATAGATCTATCGCCACGAAATATTTTCGTTCTCAGATAAACAAAAATTGTTCCCAGGTATGAATTATCAAAATAATGTTAATATATGTGTAAAATAAGAGATCGGACATTATCGAGAACCGAATTAGTTACGAGGTTAATTATTTAAAAAAAAATGCTTAGGTTAGGTTAGGTTAAAACTGTGACCTCCTACGCCAGAAACGACTAAATTTTAAAGAAAAAAAATATGGAAAAAGGATACTTGAAGGATATTTGAACTTAATGCAATTTTCTAGTAACATAATATGATTTATTGGTGATCTCTTTAAATTAGTTTGCTTAAATACTTATTAGGACACACCTATTATAATACATACAAAAACATTTATTTGGTACTAGACCTTATATCTCAGGATTTTAGGTGATTTATTGTGGAACTGATTTTGCATTGTTTGGTGACTACATTTTGGTGACAGATCTACTATTTGGAGGACAAACCCTATTATTTAAGAAACACAAAACTAATTAAATTGGTGATAGCTTAAATGATACCCGATTTTTATTATCTTCCCCAACAATCCATAAGTCAGATATTCCACGGCGTTCATCCCTAACTTCTGGGGCAATGAAATTACACAACATTACGGCTTCGACCCCATAAGTGTAGCCAAACGAGCGTTTTGAATGAATTCCAATCTCGTGGATTGTTGGCATCTCCTCCTTGGGACGATAAAAAATCTTTATAGATTGTAATGTCTTCGTGTAGATGTCTGTTGAGTTTTTGAATTGGGATGACTAGGCGATAGAGATTGTTACGACTTGCTGTTGGCTTAAAAAACAGTCAATGGTAGGTACTGCGTCTAGGTCCATTGTTTTCTATGCAGATCCTTAATTATTCATAGGTAATTGGTACACGTTGAATATTACCTATTTGAAATTAGCTTTTAGCCGCGACTTCGTTCGCGTGAAATTTCGCCCTCCCCCCATTCACCCCCTTAGGGGTGGAATTTCAAAAAAGCCTTTTCTTAGTGGATACCTATTCTTCACAAGAACACACACACCCTCCAAATTTCATGTCTCTGGGACCAGCTGTTTAGACTGTGCGTTGATATATCAGTCAGTCAGGACTTTAAACTTTATAGACCTCTACTATCGTAGTAGCTTTCGAATTTAAGACAGCTCTAAGGACATAGAAACAGTCAAAAGCGTCAATACCTACACCAAGTATATGCTAGCTAAATCCATCAACGAAAAAGCGTCACTCTGTTTGTCCCATGCCCTAAAACAAACAAAATAAAAGTTAACTGCCCATAATCAATAGATAATGCATAAAATACAACGCAGTAACAACGCCATGCGTATACATTTTTATTAGCTACACGACCAATATAACTTGAACCCATACAACACATAAATCTTTGACAAATACATATGAAACATAAAAATGTTAGAGGCTTCGGAGCTCACCTTAAATTTGTCGATCGAGAGTGAGTGCGTTAGGTCACCATATATAGTTAAATTTTGAGGACAGGGAGATTTTCTGCATCATAATAAAAATACTTGAATTCATTTTATGACAGCTTTTTATTATGTTACTCGTAGATTTTGTGGACTGGAATTGGATAAATAATGTAAATTTTATGTTTATTTGTGGAGTTATAAAAAGTGTTAATAAAAGACGAATTTATAAAATGAGATAAGATTAATTTATTGGCGTAATATTGTTGACATGTAACGTGACTGTGAGTTTTACTACAGACTTGTCCAGAAATGACAACATAATAAATAGGTGTGAAAGACTGATGAAGCGACTTTTACCTAGCAATAGGGCAGGTCTGACATTGGATGCACAAATTAAACGAATAAATTAACTAACAAATTTTTTGTAAGATTCGTTTGTCCCGAAATCAAGTTTCCACCAACGACGAATTTGGCAAAATGTTGCTCCTTTCAATAGTCCTACTAAACGCCTAAATCAAGCGCACTCTAATATCTGTCATACTGTATAGAGAGGCTTTGATAGATTTTGTCCACGTTTTTTACATGCAAATGCAATCAATCACGGAGATAACTGTCATTTAACAGATTGCCCGGTTGATGCGCACTCGGCCGGTGGTTTTGATTAAAATATCGATCCGAGTTATGAATAAATTGGTTTAGAGATTATGTTTGTGATGTGATAGGAGTCATAAATTGTATCGCAATTGATGGGTAGTTGAATAGTTAGTTTTATTTGTCTTGTGTGATCTATTAAAACGGGAAAGATGTATCATGTTTGAGGGTTTAAATAATAAAAGAAGCTTATTAAATTACCATCACAGACACCTAAAGAACATACCTAGTTACCAAATAGGTATAGTTTAGACAAAAAAGTGATGTAAAAACAAACAACAAAACGTCTTCGTTTTAAATTAAACAATGGACTATGGCTAAAGGCGTAATAGGAAATCATTTGATTATTATTTATTGATAAACATTTTCATAGTCAAATATAGGATAGATACTTCTTAATATAGTTTATACAAAAAAGTGACGTTAAAACTAACAACAAAACTCCTTCACTTAAAATTAATGAGGTCGTAACAAATAATAATTTGATTGTTGATCAACGTTTTTATGAGATGGTAAATTCAAAATATAGGTCATTGTTTAAAACATTACAATACATCCCGATATTTTCCATTTCCCAGCAGCACGGAAACAGAATCAAAAGCACTTTACCCAGAAACTACCTTTTCCAGGAGCTAGCGTTTAAAATTTATACCCAGCACAATCTGAATTTCATAGGTCGTGTAGACTCTATCTATGAAATACACAACACACCTGGTGGCAACGCCATCTGTTGGTGCCTCGCAGTAATTAATTCTGCCATACCCGTTGGCCGGTGGCCAATGGTGTTTTTGCATGAGATTTATGTTAAAATAATGATAGGCTGCAAATATGGGTGCTGGTTGCTTTCGTTTTTTTTTAAAGCTAGTGGGAAAATGGCGGGAGTTTTTGGCGGGAAAGTGCGTGGGCTTGGAAATATTGTAGCGCACTGAAAAACATTTCACTGCACAGAAAATCAACGGTTTGGTTTGTTGCAGTATCGCTATAAAATATATTCGTTTTTGTAAAATTTTATACAGTTGCAGAGTTTCCAATTTTCCATAGCTCATTTCTACTTAAAAAATGTAGTTTTGTTTTGCTTCTTTGAGCCTTTATTTTGGTTAGGTTTTTTTATGTGTCAACTATTATTATTACACTCTAAATTTATTAAGGTTACAAAATACCATTAATTCAGCTTTTATGAAAATAACACTGGTCCTATTGCGCTTATTTCGAATTTTCGACATTTTTTATTGAAATGAAAATACCGCCACAGTTATGGTTATACCGCAATAGTGGGCGCGAATGGTTTCGCCTACAATTTTTTTTTATACACCTTGTTCTTCACTTTATGCATAAACTTTGTCAAACGCTTCTATAGCTTTTACAAATTAAATGTAACAAAGGAAGTAAGTAGTACTTAAAAAGGCTTCGTTTCAAAGTTATTTGTAATTTCATTTAATTAAATTTAATTGAGCTTTGCAGTAAGAAAAGGGTCTTAACTTAGTTTTGACAAGTTTCAACCCGCTAAATCATACGAATGGAAATACGTCGTTGCCAATTCGTATAAAGAGGCATGCATATCGGGTGATTTACGTCAAGTTATTTGTTGAGTTTGTATGAAAATTAACAAAAAATAAGAATTTATTAATGTGTCCATAAAGAAAAATGCTTATTTCCATGGCCTGAACATCTAGTCCAAGTTTATGTATATCGTCAGGAACGCGGTGTATGGTGGGCAACCCTACGTGTTCGTGCTAGGGCCTCAGTTCATCTAATTAATTTTCTTCCACAAGTGCAGAAGTCGCGCGCTAAAACACACCAAGTTACATACTCATAACTTGGAAGTTTTAACTTAAAACACACATCGTCGCGTCATCACTCACTATTCAAAAGTTACCCCACGACGAACCCAATTTGAGTAATGGAAAAACAAATTTCGCAAATGGATATGGCCATGCTCTTTGATGCCTTCCCCCGCCCTATGTGCCCTATAGCCTTGTGCCTTGTGCCTCGTGATAATTCGTTTGTAGCTGTTCAGTCAGATTGGTAGGTACTGTTTCGGGGAAGTTAATTAGCTGTTTACAAAAGGGTTTGAATCGAAAACTGTACCTATACTTACTAAGTTGGTTTTTACACAGTCATATAACAATATCACGCCAGTTTTACCAGCAGGGTTAGGGCAGGGACACAAATAATAAGTGCTACAAAAGCCTACTTCAAATAAAAGAGATACAGTTTCAATAACAAAAGACGATAACATATAACAACAGTTTCTGTAGCTGAGACGTCGCCTGTGGTAGCTGCGCGGTGCGGGAGGGGTGACAGTTGTCACCAAGTTGACGAATCACTGAGCTCCCGCACCGCGCTGCTACCTCAGGCAGTCAGGCAACGTCTCAGTTAAGCGGTCGGCCTATAGTAAAAGTTTTTTATGATCTTATTTCTCTTTTAACACTCCTCCACATTTATTATGCGCACAGCCAAAGTATGGAACTCTGCCAGCGTCTGTGTACCCTTCCACATTTAACCCGCCTGCCTTCAAAGCAAGATCTTCTAGGCACGCTCGTTCCATCATAGACCTCATCCATCGCTTTCCATCAGGCGTGATCGAGGTCAATGGCAGGCTATTATGCAAAAAAAAATCTGATTACCGAACATGAAAATATTGTGAAACATTCAATCAACTCAACGTTTCACTGGCCGCCGCTGGGCATACGCTTCTCCTAAGCTTCACCATAACACCACGTCTTCCGCCATCCGCATCAAGTCTATAAAGTCCATCTGGAAGAGAAACCATTATTTTTACCGACTTCACAAAAAGCACAAAAAGGAGGAGGTACCTACTATGTTCGGGTGTTTGTATGTTTTTTTTTTTTTTTTTTTGTATGTTTGTTCATCGTTTACTCCGCCAATTGTCGACGGATTTTCAAAATTCTTTTTTTGTTCGAAAGTAGATAGTTCTGAGGTGGTCCCATTGTCACCAAGTTAGGATCTGAGGATGGGATCATAGAGAAATCGAGGGCAACCCTCAAATTTTATAGGCTCACTTATTGTTTTTTTTTCGCATATTTTATGAAGTATCTTGTGTATTTGTGTATGGTTGTCACCATCTCAGGTAGCTGGGCTGATGATGGAAGGTACAACTCCTTAACAGTAAGAAGTTACTCGAACAGGCAAGGACAGTTTTAATAAATTGTTTTGATGTTTGATTGGGCATTTGCCACATTTGGTCTCATGATCATCAAGTCATGACCTGATGCTGCAGTCAGGATAGTCTGCAGAGTACCTAACTCCTCGACAACTAACAGCAGATATATCGTGTTTAGGCTCATTGAAAAGGGCTCGATGTGTGGATAAACGTACTGTTACTGAGGAACACCGAAGACCTGATGCTGACCAGGAGCATCATAAAAAGTACAAACCTTGAAATTACAGCACCGTAGTCGTGTTTGGGCTCATTTTAAACAGGACTAATTTTATGTTCAATGCAATGTTGACATAAGTTTGGCCTGATGCTGCAGCCAGGATTATCAGCATCTAATCTAAAAACTAACAAAAGGAGAACTCCTCAACAATTAACGTCCCTGCATCGAGAAAAGGAATATTTTATAAAAAGGCGATGGGCAAGTTGACATTAGGCTATCGTAACTTAGATAAATTATAAATAGACCCACTAAAAAGCGAGAAATAAAAACTTTTAACAAAAAAAAAACCGACTTTCAAAAAAAACACTACAAACTGAAAAATAACTTTAATTTCGGAAGTCGGTGGCAAAAACTAAAATACTGATCCCTAAGACACCGACTTCCGAAATTAAAGTTATTTTTCAGTTTGTAGTGTTTTTTTTGGAAGTCGGTTTTTTTTTTCAATTTAATCAGCTTCTACAATCTTATAATTACTGTATACCATCATAAGGCATCTAACAAGCACATTGACGTCTTCAGATCCCCACAAAACATTAATTAAATAAATACAAACATAGTAGACAATAGTTTGGCACATAAACAAATAGTGTATAGTACATAATAACATCGTATCAATCATATACAGAACATAATATTAGAACAATACCGTCGAGGGACATCAATAGACGCTATGTAAATATAAATGATCACAGAGTAATGTGAGGTGACAGAAACTGCTGAAATTATTTTATAGATTTTCTTTTACGAAATTAGGTTTCACATCTTCGGTAGATTTATCACAATAAATTAATTTCCTTTTTAGCTAAAAACACTCTTGTAAATATACCATGGAACTTCATCTGAAAAAATTTAGAAGTTAGGTGGACAAGAATTACGGGTGATTCTACCCCACTGTTTTTGGTTTTAGTCAATATATTTATTCGTATTTATACACTACAGAAATTACAGGAAGCAACTTAAAATAAAGAACTAAACGTAACAAACAATTATAGGTAAATAAAGCATTTTCTTATTATTACATAGGTACTAAGACCCTTACTAATTATAAACGTAATACTTATATCAAATGAATAGTTACACACCGATTTCTCTCTTTTAGTCGTCAGTAATTTGACTTTCGAAAGAAGAAGACAAAGCGTTTTGTAACTATAAAGACGATGTACAACGTTTATTAGTAAGGGGGAAACAATCTGAAATTTGAGGAGTTAAATTAATTGTATAAATCAAAACAAGGAGAGATACAGCTGTCTCACACACTAACAATAACAAAAAGAAAAGAAAAATAAATAAAAATGAGCGAACTATTATAAGTTGCGACACAACTGATCAAGAAGATTAGAAGTTAAGATTGAGAATATTGAATTAATACTATAAAGTACTTCATTAGAAAATGCAGGGCAATAAAACCAAAATTTAATTCAACAGTTAAATTAGGCTGAGTTTAGCCACGTTTTGAACATCCCGAATTGCAATAGACAGACCCCAAAATACCCAACCCGTGGCCACTTTCTAGCAATAACAGACTCAGGATGTGTAAATATTTGAGTAAAGGTCATTTTTAAAAGCTGATATTTCGGAAATATTATATTTTTACTTTGTAATTGCACGTTATTGTCAATATGTATTGACACACATCTCATCATCATCCGTGCCTCGGACAGCACGTTAAAGCACAAAATACACGGTTTAAGACGGTGGTTTCAAACCTAAGTTTAAAACAGTGTAGACAGTGGTTTGAAACCAAATTCTTATGACCTTTAAACGTCCTTGGTAGAAAGGCCTGCGTTGCAAACTAGTGGCAGAAGAAGATGTTGGTTTTAAACCGTGTAGCAGGCATCTCGCAACAACAAAAACTTCAAGGTCACCTTGGTTTGTACACTGGTTTCAAACCGTGTATTTCGTGCTTTAGCCGTTGGTCCTATCTAGTGACAGGTCCATTTATAAAATGAGACAGCGTGGATACCAAAGACGAACATCAAGGTCAATTATCAACTAAAAACAAGTTTTTTTTTGGTAATCACGATACAATTATTAGTACGATATTATTAAAATAAAATCTCATAAGCACATTTTTTCTGCATCATCGAAACTAATCTACGCACATTAATAATTGAGATCCATTGTAAAAGGTGGTCAGTTCATACACATACTCGTCTCATGCGCATCGTCAATTGACGATTGTGTGTTTGATTGTCAAAAGCATGCGCGGGAGTTGCGGTTGCTGTCAAATTGTAAATATAGAAGTAGTGTTTTAAAAGAAGTGGAATTGAAGTGGATTTGTGGAGTGGAGTGTAGTGGGCAGATTTAGAAGTGATTTATTTGTGTTTTTGTGAGTGATTGAAAAAGTTTTGAAAGATATTTTTCAAAAGTTAGATTAGGAAGAGTTTAAATTAATCAATTCGAACATAGGTAGTGATTAGAACAAAATTAAGTTATGACATTAAACCAGTTGTTGTAAGTAGAGTTATTTTCTTCAACTAGCTCAACATAGATAAAATACAAAATAATTCCTGAAAGTGACAGTGTTTCAGTAGTAGTTTCAGTGTTTGATGATATTGATAAAGTGTTATTTTGTGAATGTGATGTACTACAATAACTATAATAATTCTTACAATAATAACAGCAATAATGGACAATATTTCAAGGTGAGATTTACTTTAATTTTTTTTGTAAGCATATCGTTCTTTTAATAGAACAAAAGGGCCTAGGATATTACCTTGTGAATAGCCTTCATTCAAAACAATTGTTGTTGTTGTTAAACTATTGTTGTTGTTGTTGCTGTTGTTGTTACTGTTGTTGTTGTGTTGTTATTGTTCTAACCTTCAATTTTGAAGTGTATACTTCTATAGGCGCGGTAAGTGATTTTTGGTAGGGGAAAATTTTGGTTTGTTGTTTCGCAGACAGAAATTTCATAGAATTTCGTTTCCCAGGAAATGTTTCATATAATATTTGGTCCTTGTATTTTTATTTCGAATATTATTGTTTTAAAGAATATTTACTTCAATGAAACATATTTCACAGAAACACAATTGAAAATTTTATATGGGTCGCTTAACCGAGATGCTAATATCAACAGTATTATTATCTGTACGTGTTCCGCTTGACCAGTAGTGAAAGCATAATATTTGATACATTTTCTCATACATTTGTGCATAATGGATTCTGAGGCGGTGCAAAGTTTGCTGGGTCAGCTAATCACACTAATATTATAAAGGCGAAAGTTTGTGAGTGTGTGTGTGGGGGTGTGTTTACATGTTTGTTACTTCTTCACGCTCAAACGGCTGGACCAATTTTGATAAAACTTTGTATGGAGATAGCTGACACCCTGGATTAACATATAGGCTACTTTTTATCCCGATATTCCCACGGGATCGACACTTATGCGGGTGAGACCGCGGGGCGCTGCTAGTTATAAAATAAAAAAAACACTTATTTCATAGTAGCAGTTCCCAGTTTTTAATTTGTCTGATCTTTGATCCTTAGAGCAGTCTAGCGATATCTACAAAGCATTGCTCACATCACAATGAACAGATGGACTCAATTCCTCAGTAATTCAATAGAGCAATTGCTATGTATTCTTGACACTGATTAACAGTTCCGTCTAGAATAAAACATGCATGTTCCACATGAAACAACAGACAAATAACCTAACCGTGTTTAAAAGCAAAAAACATAATATTAATTCTCTTCCATCCTTTTACCTGTAAAGGTGCGCTACACGGGCAACTAATTGCTAATTTCTGGACAACATTAGTCAACTAATCTCAAAATCAAGCAATTTACTGCGATGTTAACATTTTGCAGTTGTTATTCAATCAATCAATCAACTCAGCCTATCGCAGTCCACTACTAGACACAGGAGTCTGCCAGGCTGCGCCACAATACCCTGTCCTCCACCTTCCGCATCGTCGGTCCCAACCACCTTTTATGGTCGTCGGTCAGTGTAACACTGCGCTTGGCGAAACGTGGTCTCTACTCCAGAACTCGTCAGCTTCACTGGCCATCGGTTCTTCGGAAAACATGGCCAGCCCACTGCCACTTCAGCTTGCTTACTCCGCAAGCTATGTCGGTGACTCCGGGGCAGTTGTTGTTACACACAGTGAACACCATATTGAGCAATATGATGAAATTTAGTTAATTAGGCAAACGACGTTTAGCAATACATCATCATCATCATCATTTCAGCCGAAAGACGTCCAATGCTGGACATAGGCCTCCCCTAAGCACCTCCACTTCGACCGGATCTACGCTTCTCGCATCCACCGGGTTCCTGTGGTCTTCACAAGGTCGTCGGACCACCTTGTGGGAGGCCTTCCAAAGCTACGTCTTCCGGTACGCGGTCGCCACTCCAGCACTTTAGCAATACAATTTTAGGGAATTAAAATATGTTTGCAAATTATCGCCGCTGAAAATGGTCCGTGTAAGCGCATCTCGATGATTGATGATATTATGTTAATGATCTAGGAGTCGGCGTTTATCAATATAATATATAATACATGGAGTAATTCGGAGCAATATTGCAGCAACACTTTTAGAAATTAAATTCTAGATTTCTCCACGCATTCGTCCACTACCTCCAGCAACTGTTGCCGGCAACAATTGCCCGTATAACCTCAGCTCAATGCCTGTAAGATCGCTTCGTATCTCGACCGCGTGATGGCTCAACATTTGTAAGTGACGTCGGCACACCTGTGAGCGCAGGCTAGAGATAAATGGACGCGTCAACTTGTTCCGTTGTTTTTGTGCTGTATTGCTAACATTGTCTGAGCTTTGTTGAGAATGTTGGTGTTACTAGAGTTGTGTGGTTGTCTGTGACTGATACTTTTGTTTAGGTTAGGGATTTTCATATTTTATGGAATAAACAGGGCGATGGGTAAACGGCTAGGAACCTTGGACTGGCGAGCGATGGGTCGTAAGTTGGAGGTTACAGTCTAATTACGTAACACACATCACAATCTCAATCATTTTGAAGGATATTGCCAATCCATTCCATCATAAATGTTCGAAAAAAAATTCTGCTCAACAATGTGAATAACGCAATGAATGTTGTTGAACTGTCAAAATGAAAGCCCCCGCTGCCCGCTTCACACTTGTGATATTGCTCCCACCATCAGTAAGTTTAAGCTTGGAAGCAAGTAATTCTTCTTCTAAAACCTCATCGTCTTTTCGTATTCTTAGTTGAATTAAAAACTAGTTAGGTCTAACAATATTTTCATCATATTTAGATACAATTTTCACAGCCGCTTGTTGCTAAATTGTAACTTAGATATTGAAAACTCATACATAATCATATCATTACCAATTAGAAGACTCTTACCATGAAACTCTCGGATTTCAGCAATTTTAACACAAATACTGTAACGTAAAAGCTACTAAAAAAACTCCACATTCCACAACTTGTTATTAATAAGGGGCACACCAGACAACACGCGACAATGACACCAATTTAGGTTAAACGATTGTAATGATGCTCACTTATAACGATCTATGAACGACATATAAGCGAATTAGAAAACTACACATTTCCTAACGTCGTTTCCTAGGGATTTTGAATGTTATTGCTCTACGTAGGCGGAGGATAAACAACAACTTTTGGTGATAAACATCATTGCCTAAAAACAGCTGCTACATCCTGTTAATTAACTTACAACCTGTCGCGGGTCCTCTTTTTGTCTAGTCTGTGCAGTGGTGGTATAGAGCAAGGCAGGACACTGTGTCCCTATGCATCCGAATCTTTTTCACAAAACCAACTATGTCGGTGGGCTAAATTTTTAGCGACTTTAAAAGAAAGGACGTTATCAATTCGACACGTATGTATGTAATATTATTGGAACTGCATATCGCACACCTAGATCTAAACAGCGATTAACTCAAAAAAACACTTTTTTCAGAAAAGTTGAAAAACTGATTACCATGTCCCTGTGCACTGCAGGAGTTTGCTGTATTGATCAATACTTTTTAAGTTGAGTAATGGAACTATTTTTGAATCTGTTTTGTTGGTCGCTAGGTAGTGAGTTAGGGAATTCGATATTTCATAATTTTGAGTTGATTTCTTTTTGAAGTCGGTTTAATTTTTTTAAATTACTTTTTATTTCGTAATTTTTAGTTTTTGCACTAGAATTTGACCAAGGTTTTGAGATGTTTTCCCTTTGACACTACACCCGTAGCTCGTATCAATACGCCAGGCCGTCACACTTACACGTATTAGTCCATATCTTGAAAATTACTGAACCGATTTTGATGAAACTTGCACTGTTCCCTAAGTTGAAGTAAATGTAAGCTAATACAAAAAAAATGGTCACGATCCGATTAATAGTTGCTGAGAAATGCGTGGACAAACATACATACATACATAAATACATACATAGGTACGTCTATGAAATTTTGTATATTTGTTTGGAAGCCTTAGTAGATTGTCATATGTGAATATAAGGCAATTCCAATAATATTACATACATACGTATCGAATTGATAACCTCCTTTTTTTTGAAGTCGGTAAAAATTTTATAGATGTACGTGTGTATGAAATAACTAATAATTATGAAATAACTTTAATTTCGGAAGTCGGTGGCAAAAAACTAAAACTAAAATACAGATCCCAAGACACCGACTATTTGGATATTTGGTTTCGTCGTCAGCAACTTCTTTTGTAACCGTACCAAGGTGTACGAAGCACTAAACTTCATAGTTGATACTTGTCTTAAGAAATGACTTAGGTAATACGGGCTTGTGTCCGCAACTCCACGTCAATGCGCGTACAAGAGGAAGAAATTACTTAGTTGGATGAATAATGTTTAAGAGTAGTTCTCACGTGTCAACATGGTTACGTAACTTATTGTGAGTTAACTTGTCTTTACAATGGAGTTTATAAAACGATTTACATTTAGGTATAGGAAGTTTATTAATTTATTATAAACAAATGAAGTAATTACATCGTCTTGCTTAGTGAAAACATTTACTGAATCATCAACACTGATCGCACTTGGCCGATTGTTTTATGACCTTCAGAGGTTGCGAAGTTTCCAATTAAATGATCAATTTCTTTTTAATATTTTTTCTGCTTGTGTAAAATCATCATTGACTGTTTTAAGAACGATAAATCGGGAAAATTCTTTTATCCCTTGAAACCTTCACGACGTAGGAATGTAGATTTATGTAGCATAATTACGTAGTTCGACGTAGCATTGATTCATTGATTTCCAAAAGGTATTACTGAAATGAAATGAAATTGGTTATTCTGTAAATAGCCTATCGAAAACTTTGTCATGTAAAAAAAAACTGGCCACACGACCGTTCCGTACCACAAGGCAAAACGCCGAAAAAAACACGTTTGTTGTATGGGAGCCCCCTTAAATATTTATTTTATTCTGTTTTTAGTATTTGTTGTTAAAGCGGCAACAGAAATACATCATCTGTGAAAATTTCAACTGTCTAGCTATCACGGTTCATGAGATACAGACTGGTGACAGACAGACAGACGGACAGTGGAGTCTTAGTAATAGGGTCCCGTTTTTACCCTTTGGGTATGGAACCCTAAAAATAAGCTAGATGGAGTCGACATTTCTTATTCTCCAAAGTGGCCGTTTTAGGCCCCCTGTTCAGTCAGAGCAAGCATTTGTCAGTAACCGAACTCTAGTCTGAATCTGTCTTTTGTCTGACAATATTATTCAGAGTATTTACTTTAACGACCCTTTCAACTAAAAACTACTTGCCATCAAATACGAAACTCGAAGTCCTAAATTGCCTTCGAAGGGCTTCGAAATGAATTCGTCATCAATCAGCGCTGACAGACGAATAGCCGAGAGGACAAAGGACTGTTTAGAATTAAATACAAAGAAAAATGCGAAACCTTTTCCAAGTGGCCGTAGATTTACGGGAAGAGCGTTTTATTGTGATGTTAATTGCAAAGTGATGTTCAGATGTCATTGGTGCTTCAAGAAAGGCTATCTTCAATGAGGTCTTCGCTACGGAATACATTTACTGGCCTTTTTAATGGTTGGTCTGGCAATATAAACACACTATTGTCTACATTTCTTTTTAGGGTTCCGTACCCAAAGGGTAAAAACGGGACCCTATTATTAAGACTTCGCTGTCTGTGCCTGTCTGTCTGTCACCAGTCTGTATCTCATGAACCGTGATAGCTAGACAGTTGAAATTAGACATTAGTAGTTCTTGAGATATCTAGCTGTGACAGACAGACAGACAGACTGAGTCCCACCATAAGGGTTCCGTTTTACCGTTTTGGTACGGAACCCTAAAAATAGCTAACGAGAAACACCGATCAGTCTCACCCAGTCCCACCGATTAATAGAACGACTGTAGTGTGTAGTGGTTCCTTTTCCATTCCTTTTTACACTTGTTTCCAGCCATTCCTTGCAAAACGGTGTAATCGCTCGCTGCTGGTTAGTTTTTTCATTCCTCTTTAGTTGGTGCTAAATTAAAATTGAGAACAATTACCGCATTTTAATTGAATAACGAATGTAGGAGACCGTTTATTGGATTTTGTTTCTGTTTCGTTTAGAGTTATGAACGCAATAGTTTTTAATTTATGTTTAAAGAAAAAGATAGAAAGGATAAATTTTTTTTTGGCAACAGATTGTGAAACACAAAATACAAATAAGAAATACTTAAATGTGAAACATTTTAACAGCAACAGAGTATGTTTTGCGCTGTAGTTTGAATGTCTTTTTCATGTTTTTCTCTTATTAATGATTTGATGTTTGTTGCCAATTCGCAATTTGGTTGCGCAATTTGGGAGAGGTATAGTCGAGGTATGAAGGGGTATCGTATTACCCAGTAACTGGGTTGTGGAGGTCAGATAGGCAGTCGCTCCATATAAAATACTGGTATTCAGCTGCATCCGGTTAGACTGGAGGCCGACCCTAACACAAATAACATAAATATGGATCTCTGTGTCTGAGCTAAATAAATTATTATTATTATTATAGTTGGGAAAAGGCTAGGCAGATGATGAGGTTGCTAGGATATGGTGATAGGTAGGTAGGTATAGGTAGTAACTGGGTTGTGGAGATCACGTGCATGGCAAGATGGATGGCAGTGGCTATATGAAAATACTGATGGTATTCAGCTGCCCAGTTAGCTGGAAGCCGACCCCAAAAATTGTTGGGAAAATGTTAGGCAGATAAGTATTCATATTGAGGTAGCTATGCACTCTAGCTAGAGAAAGAAAGAAAGAAAAATGCGTTTATTGGCATTACATCAAAATAAGTACACCTTAAAACTATAAAAAGAGAAAACAAAGATTATAATGCCAAAAGGGCCTCAGCTCAGCATAATGTCAGATGACAACACAAGTGTGTGTTGTATTGTGTTAATGAAAAACTGAAAATAAACAACCCATAAATATGTGCGTACTACCTACATTTAAAACAAATAAATAAATAGAAGTAATAGGTAAGTAATAAGTAAGTATGGATGCTACATATTTTAGTCTTAGACCGACACCACTGGTTTCCTAAAATATTACTGCCTACTACATAGTTTTGACGTAGAAATTATGGGAGCATGTTTCTGGTAATCTAATAATTTCTATTGTTCCCGTCACTGTGACATCGCAGCATATCCCAGGCCAACCCTGCTGGGTTCAGGCCAATTTCCAATGATGCTGATCATTCCAATCTAAATTAGGAATCCGACTTTGGCACATTTAAAAAATTCACCCATCTCATACCAAACGAGCCGAGTATAATAAGCAAAGTTCCACCATCACACGATAATTTTATCATCTCGATCTCCGACACGTGATGAAGTGCCCTCCACTGGCAGCCTACACGTTAGATTAGCCATTGTCCGCTAATGATCGATGAAAGAGGGTGTGTTTTGTGTGGTGGGGTGCGAGCGAGAAGTGGGCGCGGGGGCGGGATAAAGGTACAGAAGAAACTTGCCTTATTAGTGCGTTGCGTCGTCGCAGCGTCGACTCAATACTGACTAATGCTTAATTAAATTGTGACAAGTTAATTATTAATTCAACAAAATTAGTCAATAATGTCTAATTTATTAGTCGCAGGTGTGGCATATAATGGGTTGATCCGTTGCAATGACGCAACGCAACGAGTAATGAGGCATCGCCCTATTCTGACAATGAGGAACGCTGGTTTATAAAAATCAATTTTACGATTTTATTTGTTTTCCCGACTAGTTTCAGTTTCAAGTAGGGACCCTATTCATGGTTTCTTCACGTGGCGATATCTACCACAAGCCACAAGGATAGGAAGTCGTGTTCTCCTCTGGGTAAACATAATTTATGTAGGTAAATGCTGCATACGATTGCTTCTTGAATCCACCTATGACGTCGGTCTTTCTTATATTGTTCGTAGTGGACATAATTATGTCCATAACCTAAGTTTGACTTTCAATGTCATTTTGGTCGTATCAATGGCCAAGTTTAACTGCATCAGCTCGCTGGCTTTTTTACACTGATCGGTGTCACATACAGTAACGAGTTGTTGCATGTTGTCATTATACAAAAAATAGTTTAAATTATTTCCGCACTTTCTTTTTTTGCACAGAGCTTGCATCAAACGTTCTATAATAAATTTAGATCGCTCCGCTTCTTCTCGCATCCTACCCCACACGCCGCTCTCTCTAAGGTTTCATAGGGTCTCAGTTTAATTCGGGCGGGTTAATCTCACGTTATTGTCTGAAGGTATGGGGGTTCGAGTACGGTCACGGTAGCTTTGTCAATGATACAGGAGAGGGCCACTCTCGATAGATCCGTCAATATGTAGGTTTTAATTGTGTTGCTACGGAAGTGTGGATCTGTTATGTATTTAGTGTTAAATGAGGGGTGCTTGGCAATGATTGGTAGGTAGGTGTTTCAGCTAATTGGATAAGGGAATCAAGAGCTGTCACAAACAATACTCAGGTACTGCCCTAAAAAGCTGTTTCTCGTCAACATACATATATACATACTCAGCCTATAATGTTCCCACTGCTGGGACACAGGCCTCCTCTCTGTGAGAGGGAGTGGGCCGTAATCTACCACGCGGGCCCAGTGCAGGTTGGTAGATGTCACATGTCTTCGAATTTTTTGGTTCTAGGACATGCCGGTTTCCCACGAAAACATCGTGGGAAACCGGCATGTCCTTCACCGTTTTTTGAGCAGTGGTGATGATATAATTTACACAAAGTAAAACGCCTGACTGGGTTCGAACCTACGACTTACAACTCGTAAGTCGCAGTCGTGACCACTGAGCCACCACTGCTGTTTCTCGTTCCAATGGAATCCTTTTCCCACGAGAAGCTGCAACTGTTAAAAATTCTTAATAGTATTTTTGGGCACTTTGAAGCCGATGTGGAGACGACAATAAATTAAACTGCGTATATTCTAATGCCGTTTCCAGTCTGCATAGGAATTTAATCAAATATCCATATACTAATATTATAAATTCGAAAGTAACTCTGTCTGTTTGTATGTTACCTTTTCACGCCTAAACCACTGAACGGATTTCTATAAAATTTGGCAGAGAGATAGATTGCATCCCGGGGAAGGACATAGGATTGTTTTTATCGACATACCTCGCGGGCGAAGCCGCGGACGGAAGCTAGTATCCAATAGTTTTGTCACTATAGGTAGTGAAAGATTGGCAAAATCTATAGTCACAGTTTCTTTAAAAAAAACAGTATTATAATTTCTGTGCTAGGATTTATTTGATAGTTTCAAAATACTTTTAAGCATTAGTATTTTTAATGTTTCCATTTAACATCGTATTTTTGTCTCCACATTCTGTAAACAACTGCTAATGCCATATTACAAGTTTCTAGGCCATATACATACCAAGGTGTTGTTTCTGAATTATTATAGTATTGACACAATTTTTGGGCACAATAACCTCAAGCAGGACAGGAAAAATCTTTTGTCTTTTGTTGTCATTTTCATTAGTACGTTTAGGTATACATTCAAAATCTATTTCCTATTGTTCTGCATAGTATATGCAAGGTAAAGCCTACATAAATAATTACGCTGCAATACAATAAGGCCTCGGGTAGACAAATGGTGCAAGACAATGTGAAGACAGTCGCCACAATTGCACAATGGGACACTTCGGCGATTGCGGGGAACGAATAAAGGCGACAACACAATCCCACTGTGGGCGTACATACTTGAAATGATTTGATGGCTTTTGGATACAGGTATAGATCAGTAAGCCAGAACTGCTGCGTGTAACTGAACGTAGATTTAGCTGAACATGTATTTTACAATACTAACAAATTAAACATTTTGAAACGCGGTCCAAGTGATTTATTGATGACCTCAGGTCTCAGTTCCCTCTTTTAACAGGAACCGGGACCACTATGTGCTGTTGGTGATCATCGAGGTGGTTTTAGTGAGGTAAAAATCCTACACTCCCCGACCGGTCCCCGGAGGTCGGGTGCCTTTTGAAGGTTTCCCCCGACAAAAAAAAGGTCTCAGTCCCCTGTCCCTCGTACTCTCAGCGCTCTTTTGTACGCTAAACCTGACTGTATCCTGCCGGGTCAGCGGGATTGTCCGAAATGGTTACCGCTGGCCCGGAACATAAAGGGCTAAGGAAGGAACATGGGTGGGTTTTAATCAGTAAGAGTCTGATACTCCCTTCCGCTCCACTCGGAGCGGGAGGGGGGAGCATTTGATGATTTCTCATCCGAAAAAAACAAAAAAAACCTGACTGTATTCTGAGTTCGCGGACGAATGAAAGACGATCATTTCAGTCTATCTGAGGTGAGCGTATGGATTTTGTCTCATTTTCTGTGATGAATGTAATTGGCCGATATTTATGTTTAAGTCATTATCTGCCTAGCCTTTTCCCAACTATGTTGGGGTCGGCTTCCAGTCTAACCTGATGCAGCTGAATACCAATATTTTTACATGGAGCGACTGCCTATCTGACCTCCACAACCCAGTTACTGGGTAATACGATATTATGTTTAAGTAAATTAAATAAATAAATAGTCAGAACAACTAAGTAGATGTTAGGCCGGACGTTTCAGTGGCCACTATTTAAATTGAAATAATTTACCTTCAACAAATAGATATTATTTGTTGAAGGTATTCTCTTACTTATATCTATTATAACAAGTTGATGTTTCTTGCACCTACTGAATGTTGCTGTCACCTACTTAGATGACTTTGGCGCAAATCTGGTTTCTACCTTTTATCTATAAAAAAAAAAGTTATCTTGCAGTCTCTACCTCAATTAAAAAACAAAAACTCAAACAAAATTACAAAAACAGTTAAGTATGTACGCTCACAGATACAGCGATTCTTCCGAGTTGACATCTCGACAAGGGCGGCGACGAATTTATTGAGCACGTGAAAAATGATACAACGCCGTGACAACCCTGGGGTGGTCCCGTGCAGCTATACAGATATTGATCTTCTAGGCTTAATTGAAGCCGGCTTGGTAGTGTTTCATGTCTGAATATAAACAATTGAAAACAATAAATCAGCTGGCCTAAAAAGGCCACTTTGGCAGAATCATAAAAGGATAACATAATGGACAGTTAACCGTATCAAATCCCATTGGTGAAGCATTTTCAGTTATTTTTTTGTCTGTGCTAAAATACCAATCAATCCAATCCAAATCCAATCCCAATCTCTTTGATTGTACAGACGGTAGCACATCAATGTAAACTGTATTGATGTGCTGGCGACTGTACCTACCTACAGTGCAGCGAAAAAAAGAAAAAAACGGACTGTTTTCGCCATATTCATAATATTATCCTTTTATGATTCTCCAAAGTGGCGTTTTTAGGCCCCAAGATTACATCGTGAAGTCGTAAAGGAATTAAACTTAACAACATATACAACAAAACTATCTAATAGTTCAACGGTTAATGGTTGAAAGCTTGGACTGCTAACGGAAAGTCGTAAGTTCGATCCCCAGCTGTTGCCCGAATAACGAGACTATTTATTATGTAGCATGCTCCTACGCAATGATATTATAAGTGTAAAAAGGTTTACTTATAATATCATTGCTCCTACGTTTATAATTCAGCTTGGAAGGGTTTAAAGAAATAACAATTATGTGCAGTCCAAACTCATTTTTACAATGTATACGTGAGTCGGTAAGCAACTACTTGCGTAACCTATTGAGTTCCTAATTTAGTAGGTAAAATGGCACTCAAGTTTAAAAAAAGTTTCCATAGGAAAGTGTAGGTCAAAAGAAATTCCTTTAAGGATCAGGTAATAAGCATTTTTCACACTCCCAAAACTCCATCAACATGATCTACTTCTACTAAAAACTCACCCCTGCAATTGACCAATCACAGACGATGCTTGCCCGTATTTTTGCCCACATCTCGCCCCCAGCAGTGGAGATGTTATCTGGTTGAATGATTAGCTGGAAACTGTTCCGCTTATCCTGACACTTTCTGCTAAATGACCGATGTTTATTGGTTGGTAGTTTTGGCATTTGTTGGTGTCTGATTTGGTAGTTAGTAGGTATTCTGATTAGTGAATTTGTTTGTAGTCTAACCTAATGTTATACAGAGAAAACATTTGATTATTTGTATGTTTGTTTATTATGCTTTTTTTTTCGGATAGGAAATCATCAAATGAGTCCCGCTCTGGGTGGAGCGGAAGGGAATGTCAGACTCTTACTGACTAAAACCCACCTGTGTTCCTTCCAGCGGTAACCCTTTCGGACAATCTCGCTGACATTGTTTATTACGCTTACACGCTAAAACGGCTAAACGAATTTGGATTAAATTTGGCAAATCGGTAGCCAATGCCCTGGGTTAGGACATAGAATAGTTTTTATCCACGAGGTCGAGATTTATGCGGGTGAAACTGCGGGGCGCAGCTAGTACACTACAAAAGCATTATTCAGTACCTATGAGCAATGCTTTTATCAGTATTTTATAATCCTTACTTATTCATTTAAAATGAAAGTGTGTTGTAGGATTGACAGTTTTTGTCTATCTATAAAGACACACACTCAGATCCCAAACCGGCCTTCACAAGGTCGTTAGTTGTAACTATCAATAAACATTTCAATAAACTCCACTTGGCCCAAATCAAACAATGATTTGAAATTCAACCCGCACCACTCAAACCCATTCAATTGAAAGAAACAAGTGAAAATAGTTCCTGGATATGTCCAATGACACTGGACATTAATACAGCGATCATTCCGAAAGATTTCACCCCCTCGGGGACATAACTATTATTTATTAGCGCATGCGTCCTGCTTGGCGCCATCTAGCTTTGGGAATTAAAGAGTTAGGAGAGTAATAGAAAAGGTGATTAGACCTTTTTATACCATTCTGAATAATTAATCATAATTTATACGAAGTCAGAAAAAACATATGTTAAATTAACGGATCGTGTTCGTAATATAATACTGCGCTCCAAAACAAAGATAGCTCAAAAGGCTGCCCAACTTAAATGGGACTGGGCAGGACATGTCGCGAAAAAAAAATCAGCTGTTCCCGACATTTATGTTCGTATAGCTCGTCAAAATGTAGGGAACAGCTGAATTTTTCGCGATTTTAGGTTTGGTCCCATTGTAAAAGTTGTTCATAATGATGACCACAATGAGGTTGTTAATGTTTTACCAATAACCCTGTATAGAAAACCTCTTTCGACTGAGATGGAGCTGATGTTGCAAAGATTTCTAAGATTGAATGGGTGACGCGGGGTCCTCCTTGTTTCATCGAAAAAAAATTGCCAAATGATCACTTCCCAAACAATTTTCCGCATAATTTCATTTGCCAAATTATTACTTAGCAAATAAACTTTTCACAAAAAGTTGTAACGCAAACCTAATGTTTGGCAAGTGAACGTGACAATAACTTGCTTACCAAATAGTACTTTTACCAATTTTAATAAGCTTTTGGTGCAACTGTAATGTGCCTAGTATTAGTTAAAATTAAATTGTCTGGGTAATGTGACTTAGAAGATTATCCAAACAGCCCGTCTCGAAATCTATCAATTCCTAGCTCTACAAGAAAATTTCTGTCGCACTTTCCATTGTTCTTATTCATTGAAACGTCTCGCAAAAAACCTATTCCCTTCTAATTATCCCTAACACAACGCCATAAGGTCCATTTTCTTTTGACACGTCCATATTTATGTTGGTATTTAAGGGTAGGCAGCATTGTTCGCGAGATTTCGTTCGGAAAGCGGTGCCCTTTGCTAATGAGCCGTTTGAAAGGAAGTGGGCTGTGTTCGTCATATTTATAGAACAGTTAGTGAATGATAATGGGGATCTATTCATGATTATTGACACCTTTTGTTTAGTTTATCTATGGTAACGGGGTTGGGGTGAAGGGGGAAGTGATTTGGATGAAGGTGAAATAAAAGAATAAATGTAACATTCAGGCGCGATCTAGGTTTTCGCTAAGGGGGAACCCTTTAAAAAAAAATCTTTGGCGCCTATTTTCCGTAAACTCAGGAATGGGCCCCCATTACGAGGATGACCACTATGCGGATACTACAGGTTGTAACACTATGTTTATGTCTATTTTAGAGTTTTAGACTTGGTTTGGTCGAAGCCCAGGGTCCTCTCCATCCACGCCTGGTAACAGTTAGAAGTATGCCGACAATCATTGTTCTTTGGCTAAAATAATTTTTCCTTTGACTCTGACAAAGGTACACATAACATTATTGTAGGTAGTAAATGCGTAAATAATTAATTAATTTGATGCAGTATACAAAGGCTTAATGACAAAACTTCCAAACATGCATAGAAGTATGATTTATTACTAACACAAACAAGCCTTCATATTTAAACTTTAATTTTCGTAATATCATTATAATCACCAACAACACAGCAACTTTCAAATTATCTAAATTCTTAAAATAACATCCTTGTTTCAAAATCATCTCCCGCGCCGCATATTTCAGATAGCACCCTGTAGGGGGCGCTCAGGGCGTACTTCCGGCTAATGACAGTGGATAAACGATGTCACATCCGGTTAGCTTTGTGCTCGATCGCTCCATTTCCCGCGATGTAGACTTTAGACAAGTTTAATGGGAGCAGTTTGTTAAATATATGAGCATTTTATTTATTAAGTTTAATGAGCATTTGTTACTTACCTAATATTTTTTAGGGTTCGGAAAAACGGGACCCTATTACTAAGACTTCGCTGTCTGTGCGTCCGTCTGTCTGCCACCAAGCTGTATCTCAAGAACCGCGATAGCTAGACAGTTGAAATTTTCACAAATTATGTGTATTTCTGTTGCCGCTATAACAAAAAATACTAAAAACAAAATAAAATAAATATTTAAGGGCTCCCATACAACAAACGTGTTTTTTTCGGCGTTTTTGCCTTGTCGTACGGAACCCTTCGTTTGCGAGTCCAACTCGTACTTGGCTAGTTTTTAATAATTTATGTTTATTTTGAAATATGTATATAACTAGGAAATCAGGCATACTTTAAATTTGAGTGAGAACTCTTACATTTAAATGACAGAATAACAGATAGGCATTCTCATAAAGATGAAAGATAAAAAAACATGTAGGTAGATAGGTAGGTATCTATTAATATAATTTTTCAATCAAAATCTGCAATCTGCAATCTGCCTAGCCTTTTCCCAACTATATTGGGGTCGGCTTCCAGTCTAACCGGATGCAGCTGAATACCTCTATTTTACATGCAGCGACTGCCTTTTTTTTTTTTTTTTTTCCGCTGAGAAATGACGTTACGCATCTCCGCTCGTGGGGGGAAGAGACGGAGTATGTGGGACTCCCTGCCAGGGTGGCAGTATACCCACTAAAACTCAGCGGTGTTCCCTCATCGCCTTGATGGGGATGTCATGGGAATCCGGCTCAGCCTTTGCATCCACAACCCCCCCGGCGCATGCCCGCCTAGCTGGCGGGCCCCGCATGTCCCCCCGTCTGAGGGGGGGCTACGGGAATGGCCGAGAACACCTGGCCATTCCCGTCCGGCACTGGTGGAAGCCTGTGCAATACAGGCGAGGGTGCCCCCGCACCCGTCGCCTGCTGGCTTCCACCTGGGAGGAGTCGGAGATGACTGTCATACTGACGTCTTCTTCGACCCCTCCTCCGCCTTCGGAGCGGCGCCGCGAGAGGGTCTTCCTCCCGCACGCGCTCCGCCGCCTCCTTCTGGGACATGACGTGTTCGCAGAAGGAGGCGACTGCCGCCCAGGACCCCTCATCCCCTAGCATGGCGTTGACCAAGCCGGGGAGCGAGAGGTCCGTTCCGATCGCCGCGGTGAGACTGCGGCGCGGCTCGGACCACGACGGGCACACCTCGAGAGTGTGCTGCGCCGTGTCCTCCGCCGCGCCACAGTCGTGACACGACGGCGTCTCCTCCCGCCCGATACGGTGCAGGTACGATCCGAAGCAACCGTGTCCGGACAGCACCTGCACCAGACGGAAGGAGAGGAACCCGTGCGACCGCTCGAGCCAGTCTTGCAAGACCGGCCCAATCGCGTCGAGGGTTCGGCGGCCGAAGGCTGCGGCGGCGAGGTCCCGCGTCCAGTGGACGACGATGGCGTCCTTCGCCTCCCGCCGGACGGCCTCCCGCTCCTGCGGGGCTGGGCGTTCTCCTCTCGCCCTCCGCCCCGCCGTCCATTCATACACTCTGGCGAGCACCCACGCCTCGAGCTCCCAAGGCGGGGTGCCGGCCAGAGCGCATGCCGCGGAGAAGCCGACCGTGCGGTAGGCCCTCGCCGCCCGCTGGGCTATGGCCCTTTGGGGGGCCCGCAATGCGGCGGCGTTCTCCCTCCTGTGGAGGGAGTCCTCCCAAATAGGGGCCCCGTAAAGGGCCATACTCCTCAAGATGCCGGGCGTAGAGTTGCCGGCATCTCGCGCTGGGCCCCCCCAGATTGGGGAGCAGCCACGAGAGGGCGCCCGCAGTCTTCAGCAGGCGCGTCGACAGCCCGCTAAAATGCGGGCCGAAACGCCACCTGCTGTCGAGTACAAGGCCCAGATATTTCATCTGGGCCTTCACCTCGATTCGGACGCCCTCCACGAAGATGTGGGCGTCTAGAGGTTGGCGCTGCCGAGGCCCGTGGAAGAACACGGCCTCGGTCTTGTGCAGCGCCACCGTCAGTCCTAGGCGGCGGATCCTCCCTGCGACCAAGGATCCGCCTGCCGAGGCCAAGTTGGCCGCCTCCCTGAAACTCTCCCCCCGGGCGGTGAGGAGAGTGTCATCCGCGTAGCAGACGACACTCGTGCCTCGGAGGAGAGTTCCCCGCAAGAGCCAGTCGTAGCCGACGTTCCAGAGGTGAGGTCCCACGACTGACCCCTGTGGAACGCCGGCCTCGACTGCGTAATGCAGCGACTGCCTAGCTGACCTTCACAACCCAGTTAATACGATAATACTCCTTGGTAAGACTGGTTGTCAGACTTTCTGGCTTCTGACCACCCGTAATGACTGTCAAAGATCTACGAATGACAGTCGAGACGAACGGCTTAACGTGCTTGCCGAGGTTTCACGCTAAAACAAAGTATAAGCTATTATCTTGAAAACAGCATCCCCAAGACATCAAACGAAAACTTCAATCATAAATCGTCTGTAAAATCGACAGAAGCCATTAAAGCTAGAATTGCCACTCAAACGCCCTAATTATAGTCGCCTCGTTAATTTCGCACGAAATCAAGAAAATACCCATAACTTACGAGCTACGAGGGAAAAAATAATTAAAAAATACAAAATGGCGTCGTTTAATGACCGTTTTAAAGTAAACGGCTGTAGTGAGTGGAAGTGGAGTCGACGACGTTCCGTTTTTGTTTTGTTTGTTGGTAAATATTTAGGTGTGAGATGTAGTTTCTTTTTGAGGATTAAGGTGCAAACATAACTCTCGTCTGAGGCATTCTTCTTCAGGCAGGTCTTCTTCTCCTTAGCGTGTCGATAGCAATCTAAATGGACTCGGCCCAGAATTCGGCTACTTGTTTGGCGCCTTCACCAGCGTCCATCAGTTCCTGTAACGTGCAGCTGACAGGACACGCAGGACACGATATTAAGTGTCCCATCGTTTGTGGAACAACACCAGATTTACACTCCAAGGCGGAGTCGTCTGTCGGTGTTTAGATAATATCCAAGAATGTTGTGATCAACGTTACATGTTACCGCTGTGTTGTGGTTTACTTGAACAACACGAAAAATTAACTTTTTAAAATAACCCCCAACACCAAATATCTAAGCGGAAAAATGCTTTTAAAAAACCGGCCAAGTGCGAGTCGGACTCGCACACGAAGGGTTCCGTATCACAAGGCATAAAACGCCGAAAAAAACGTTTCTTTTATACCCTATTATTTTGTTGTTATAGCGGCAACAGAAATATATCATCTGTGAAAATTTCAACTGTCTAGCTATCACGGCTGATGAGATACAGCCTGGTGACAGACAGACAGACAATAGAGTCTTAGTAATAGGGTCCCGTTTTTACCCTTTGGGTACGGAACCCAAAAAAGAGTTATGATAGTTTTTTTTTCAGCTGTAAGTACCTAGTTCGCTAGAAATGGACTCTTCCAACTCTATCTGTCTCTCTGGTTAAAGCTTTAATTGTTGTGCATTATTAACCGACATCTTTACTTTTTCCAGGAGCTTCTGGAGAAGCGCATCAAGCAACTGGAGGCTCAATTGGAAGAGGAAAAGAGAAGGACGCAGAGGGAACGGATGGCCGTCACCAAGCTGCAGAACAAACTTATTAAGGTCAGACTTTATTATGTTTTTTTTTTAATGCTGTGCGTATGAGTAAAGCAATATTTCTTCCTTCAATTTATTTTCTGAACTGCCTTAATAGAACACTTTTGTACTTGTTGGGCTTCCCTAGGCTGCGACCGCTCCAGCTTATGAACTCTTCTTAAAGGAGTTATGATTTTCAGCTATTTTTGAAGGGTTAGGGGGCAACTAACTGGCCTTTGGTCCGCGGCCCACATTACACGGAGTAGGAACAGTAGTGGAAAAGATGACCGAATACGTCGGCCAGAATACCATAGGAAAAAGTATCGTAGTTAAATCGACCCATTGGGATATAATTTCATTAACTTATTTTACACCTGAAAGAGTTTGTTCTGTTCATTCAATATTTTTTGTTATACCACTTAATTACAGACAAACAGAACCGTCTCACCAATTTACACCCATTTAAAATCACTCAAAAACAGAAGTGCACTGAAACAAAGTAAACAACAGAATCTACCACTCAATCATCTTTTATACCCGAAACAAAAGACAAGGTAGTTGATTGAAACCTTTTAAAGGATTATGTATGACTGAGACGCGAATTGATTGAATTTTTCGTTTGCACTCAATCTCGGGGGACGGGTAATCCGCAACGTTAAATGTAACTGCAGAGACAATTATTTTGTGATGATGAAAGACTGTTTCTATGGTTACCTGGGTTCAGGAGAGGTCCTATCAAGCGTCGACTAATGAGTTACTATTGATTATAATCCATTGTTGCTTGCGAGACTCCTGGGAGTCTTATTTCACTTTCAGAATTGAAGGGTGTGTGGAAAGCAATGTGCATCGTGAGGAAGTATACCTACTTCTAAAACAATGTACCTACTACTACTTGTAGGTAATGTTTAAGTTTATTATATAATATAACGATCCCATACATTTTGTGTATTAAAACAACTTTAGACTTGATTTTATTAATACTTGTACGATTAGTTTTTTTATTATGGCTCGGCTTTATGCTCAAAACAGGAGCGGCTTGCTCAAGCGATGGTTTTTCCTGCTCTGAATGTTTGTAATACATATGAGATTTTGGACTATAATCACAAGTAAGATACAGGAGAAACTCTAAGTCTAGAATAGTTATTAATACCTATAACATAGTCGGAGCAAGTCTCATCCAAATATCTACATAGTCACGTTACATTGAACCCGTTTATGAGAATAACATGCTTCAACAAACTCCACCTTAACGATCCGACACTTGTCAATATTTGGCTTCTATTAATTAAACTCTCCCCTATAGGCGGCCGATTCGAGGAATCTCGTACCTTCCGTCAGGAACTAACTGATAGAATTCAGCAGATGCGACACGAATAAAAAGCCTTAGTTACGGGGCTTACATGACCTAAAGCGCGGTCACTGTCGGACTGCATAGAAAAGAAAGAGAAGTGCGATGACACAAAGCTGGTAATTTATTGCAAAATATGAAGCAATTATTTAATTACAAAAAATCGTTTGGACTAAATTGTTTGGACAAAAAAATTAAAACACTAGTGTTTTAGTATGTTGCTTGTAGAATAATCTGACAAAAAATCAGAATGATTGTATGTATATTAGTATGGTTTTTATTGTAAAAAGAAAGTTTTTAGAGGTATCTTCATGATTTTTTTCTATAGTATCAAATTATTTGTATTATGTTTTCAACACACTATCTACCTAGCATATTATATCCTGAAGAATATCACATATTTTTCTAATTTTGTTTACTGTAGTCGATCATATAGTTTTATTGTTTCTAAAACTTGCGTTTATTGCGTTTAGGTCCTGTTAATAGCCCCCTAAAAAGCATAATACACCACGACGCGGTGACGTCACCTATAAGGTCTCTATATGACCTCCTAGGGCGTCCCCTCCCGGCGTTTCCACTCACATCTGCCTTGTACAGACGCCAGCAGGTCAACCTACCCGAAACTGTCAGATTTTCCCAATCAACCTTGAACCTTATGCTTTAGCAATAAAGTCGAAAATCTATTAAAGAAATCTGACAGATTGTAGTAACTTGATGTGCTGGCGTCTGTACATACAAAAAAAATACATAAAACACATAAAAAAAATAAGATGCTATTGATCCATTTCGATTTGATTTTATTAGTGGGAGGCTGGCGTCTTAAACTAAGTCGAAACCCTGGATTATAGAACATGAGGTCTCTGCAAACCAAAAAAAAGCCATACAAAATGCATACCTATGCTTAGTTTGCATGACTGTTGATGAATGTTACTTTGACTCTCAATTAATAAATGTCTGATTTTTACGACACAAACCATTTTTTTTGTCGTAAAAGAAGCTTGAGGAATGGTAATTGGATCTTTACATGATGACAAAAAACGTGGCAAAGTTGTTGTCTTAATTAAACTCATTGAGTCGACTATGTCGATCCTTAAGAAATAACAGAGAGCCTTCAAAATGTCACGCACAACTGTAAAATTCCAGTCTACCCAATATTCTTACTCTGTACCCCAACCTCTATCGATTGTTCAATTAAAAATTGTGTTGGTAAAATTCAGCAGAATATACTTTTTTGCTCGTCGAAGCATTCAGGAGCCAATAAGCGAAAAATACCGTTAATACTCATTTTAATAACTGCGTTTTATTGATATTTGTCGGGATATTGCACTGGTATTTAAACATAGCTCGTTTACATTTTGTTTACATTTGTTCACAATCCGAGTACCAGGAGTACATGTATATAGTCAGGAATGTTTGCATTGGGACCATGTTTATTTTTTGTGCATAGAATTTCAATATTCGACTGCTAGTCTGGTCAAAGCTTTGGAAAAATGGGTGTTCGTTTATTGAGGAGCCAACTTGACTTTTTTTGGATTTTTTTGGGTGCTAGCTGTTTGTACAGAACTGATGATTCGGAACAAAGGGGTTATTTTGTGTGATGTGTTGGAAAAAGAAGGCATGAAAATATTTTCTATTCATATACTTTTGTGATTTGACTCGACAAACCTCAACCCAAACTACTTTTTACCCAAACGACAATTTTTTTTTGGAAGGTCATGTTACATATGAGTAACATTGCATTCGTTATTTCCTGAAAAATCGCAATTGAAAGTTGCCAAGTGTAGACATATGTACAAAGAACAGAGTTTTGGAAATTCGGCCCGAGTCCACGAGGTTACAATTTAGTAGCATACATACGACTATACAATTCAATTGATACCTCTAACGTCTAGGTATGGTAAAGTGACGGATAATAATATGCAGGGCAAGCTTATAAGTAAATATTTGGTAAAAGCATAATCAGCCTATAATGTTGAGAACATTGTAGCTGCTGGGACACAGGCCTCCTCTCTGCGAGTTGGAGTGGGCCATAATCCACCATGCGGGCCCAGTGCGGGTTGGTAAAAGCAGCGTCATAGAAATACATAGTAAAAATTAAACTATCAGTGAAAGGTTCCTACTGAAATGCAGTCAACTAGAAGTCAGTTAATACTAACTGAACTAAGACTTGCCGTTTACCGGGACGCCTTCCCGCAGTTATAGTAACTTGTAATGACCCAATTAAAATAGTGGCAGTGTCTGCGGTTGTGGGTTCGATTTCCGCTTCGAGACAGACATTTGTATACATGTATTTGTACATATGTATATGTACCTATTGTAGATTTCTGTTTGTAGTTCGATATTTTGTGCTGTATGACTCTATGGTAGTACTTACTATATAGAAAACTGCAAATGCTTTGAGGGTGTTATTTTGACTCCTCCTTATGACTAGTTTAGGTAGCTCTATTTAAATTTCTCATGACGGAATTATTGTTATCATTTTGTATATTGCTTTTTCAGTTGCAGATTCTTTTATATTTCCTACATTTTCTGTTAAAGAATCTTTAAATTTTCTGGTTTTTACTTTGATCTTTGTATCAAAACGCCTGTTGCCATTAACATTATTCACTTCGTCATCCTGAACAATTTCATTTGCATTTTCTCTCTTGTCGATATCTCAATATTTTGCCATTGACAACTTTAATCCTCCCAATCCTGCAAAAAAAGGAATCAGTACCTACCCACTTCTCAAATTAAATCCCAAACGACTTGCAAACGCGAAATCAGAAAATCCGCGGACACCGTTAATAATTATCGATCGTGAAAACAAAAGGATGGGAACGGCGCACGATCAATTTGATGCAGCCAATCAGCGGTCGAATTCCCTGCAGATTTATCACAACGGGTTTTTGTACTGCACAAAGGTAAAGGGAGGTTTTTGTAGTGCACTTGTGCGTGAAAACGTGTCGGGTCTAGGTGTATAATATTTTTTTAAAGAAAAAACTAGAATTTAGGCCTGCTGTTTTGTAGGATTCTTTTTTAGGTATAAAAAACGCAGCTACGTAAGATCCCGTTCACACGGAGATGATCATGTACGATTTTTTTCGGTAAAAAGTTGGGATCACACGTCAACATCCCAATGTTCATACAGTTAAAAACAAATGCAGTATGAAACTGCCATGTAATCCCAAAATTAAACAGTTAAATATCATACTGATCGTCGCCGCGTGAACGGACACTAACGGGTCAGTATAGTCTCCTAAAGCAACTGATGGATGCCAATTTGTAGTTCCAAAAAATCTGCTATTCCCTACATTTTGACGAGTTATACGAACATATAAATGTAGGGGACCGCTGATTTTTTTTTGCGATTCAAGGTTTCGTTCCATAGTAAAAGTTGTTCATAATGATGAGCACAGTGACCTCTTAAGAGGTTGTTGGTGTTTTTACAATAACCCCATATAAGCTGGCTATTACCTTATTTCCCTCAAACACTAAAATAATTCTTCTACTACAAATACGACATACTATTAGGTATATACTTCACCCCTTCCACCACATTACTCAAAACAAATCTTAACTACGCTTCACCCCCTTATATCCCACTAGTTTCAGCAGAGTTCAAACATTTAAACATTTATTCCACATGCAGATTCCATTAGCTGCACGTTAAAACTTGGGGCCAATGGCTCCAGGGTCCAAGTCTTGGTAAACAGCGTGCAGCGTCTTCAGTTTGTCGACAGTCTGTGTTTAGTTTTGTACTGAGACTGTGTACAAAGACGGATGGATAGTTTCGTAAATATTTTAATATCGATGGTCTACATTCTAGAAGGCAGATGTGAGTGAGTGAGTGAGTTTGAGTGCAGTTTTTGTAATGTTTATTTTTGTCATCAGAATGGCGGTGCTATTTTGTAAAAATCTCACCGTGATAACTTAGGTGAAGTGAGCTTATAATTTTATGCAAATGGATAGGGAACCGATTGTTACAGCTGATTATGTCAACGAGAGCCTTAATAAAAATTTAGATTTCAGTTTGCAAACGTGTTTTATTTATTTTAGTCACAGAAAGCATTAATTTTTATATATTTCCTAGTATCATCTTGGAATTGCATACAATTCCCAGGAAATAAATGTACATTTCACAGGAAATGTGTGTATTAAAGAATATTTGAAAGATTATTTTACACGTTTCCTAAGTAGACTCGGAATTGCATATATTTCCTAGGAATTGTGTAAAATTCCTAGGTTTCATACATTTCCGGTAACATAAATAATTTCAACACCACTGCTTTCAAAACGGTGAAAGAAAACATGACAACAACAAAAACAAAACACACCAGCCTTTCGGCTTACCTATACTACCTCAGCTAAAATTCACTCTTTATCTCGCTCGCACGATACTGCTCGCGGTCTGTGTGAAAGCGAGACAGAGTGCGGTGCTGGGCGGGAGGCAGCGCCAATAGTTTAGGTATTTGCTTTTTACGGTGAAAATAAAGGTATTTCAAAAAAACTAACTAACATAAGACCTGCTTTATAGTTAGTTCAGTTAGTATGCAAAGTTTCATGATCTAATTTGAAGTATTTTTTGAATACCAGCGGTTTATTGTTCGGTTTGGAGGTGCTTTGGATTTTTTTTCTATCGAGAAAATTTTATGTAATCGTGTTTTCGTCTAACATAAGACCTTACATTAATCCTCAACTTTAGCATATATTTATTTCAAAATTAATGCTGCAGAATTTTCGACATAACGGAGGATCATATTAAGCCATTTGAGGTAGTAGAGGCTCTTAACTACAAACTAATTCATGCCACTACAACACAATAAATCTTGTTGTTACTTCAATTCAGATTGAACAGCACAACTTGCACAAAACGCTCCCAGACGATATATGCGTTAAAGTTTAGATTTTCTAACATCCTCCCCCCTTCCCCCTCTGGCTGTACCAAGTTAGGATTAAAGGCTGGACTAGGATTTAAGCAGACAATGTGGATGAATGGACTCGAAAGTACTTATTAGGGAATGTCTGGGGAAGTTTATGATAGTCTTCTACATGTGAATATGAATGAGTTGTCTGGTAAAGGACGAGCGAAGATAGACGTGTTTAGCAATGATAATTTACTAATGATTGGGAGGGAGCAGTGGTGGTAACGGTCCGGATTTACGAGTTCTAGGTCGTGGGTTCAAACCCAAACAGGCGCTTTACTTTGTGTAAATTATTTCATCACCGCTGCTCTCAAAACGGTGAAGGTAAACATTGTGAGGAAACCAAACAACCAAAGAGAGAGTCCTAGAACTAAAAAATTCGAAGACATGTGACATCTACTAACTCGCTCTTGGCTCGCTTGGTGGATTACGGCCCACTCCCTCTCAGAAAGCGGAGGCCGGTGTCCGAGCAGTGGGAACATTACAGGCTGATTCTGCTTATGCTAATGATTGAGAAACTTTAAAAAATCGGTTTATAAAATGCCATGCCATTAATGAACATAGGTAATTAGTAAGCATTAGCAACGCCCCGCGGTTTCACCCGCATAAGTGTCGATCCCGTAGGAATATCGGGATAAAAACTATCCTATGTCATTCCCAGAAATGCAATCTATCTCTGTGCCAAATTTTATCGAAATCCGTTCAGTGGTATGCGTGAAAAGGTAACATACAGACAGACAGACAGAGTTACTTTCGAACTTATAATATTAGTATGGATAGTATGGATTTAGTATGTCCCATTCCAGCTCTCAATTCCCAAATAGCATCTAAATAACAACTAAGGAATGTAAGTCAACAGCGACATTGTTACATACTAATTAAAGTGCCGATCTCCGTCTGCAGTACTTAGAGTAACATTGTTTACGAAACGACACAAAGAGACGAACTAGATACGCGTTTTATTAGCAGGAGTTAGCTGAACGGAATGCTGGAGTTAGGGCTGATCCAAGATATAATGTCTTTAGTGGTAATTTGAATAGTAGATTTGTATTTTGTAACTGTCTCTTACAACAAAGTTTCGAAACTTGCTTAATGAGCCTATATAATGTTCCCACTGCTGGGACACAGCGGACAGTCGCTTTACTTTGTGTAAATTATGCCATCGCCACTGCTCTCAAAACGGTGAAGGAAAACATCGTGAGGAAACCGTCATGTCCTAGAACCAAAAATTCGAAGACATGTGACATCTACCACTGGGTCCGCGTGGTACGGCCCACTCCCTCTCGCCGAGAGAAGGCCTGTATACCAGCAGTGGGAATTAATGGATTAATGTATTCTGTGTAGTAAGCACAGCTGAAGCTTTAAGGTCCAACCGTGGACATCTTTAAACTGATGAGTGATGATGACGAATGAAATTCACTTAAAATCCTTATGATCTTATTACACAACATCCTGTCATTACCCTCTGCAACAAACAACCAAGACAAATCGTCAAGGAAACATACAAATGAATCAATCCCTCTACTAATTAGCCAGAGAGTCGGCGCGCTCGCAGCTCAAAAGCAGCCGCGCGCGCCGGAATGCGCGTGACCAATGCAATTAGTGGGTCCTTCAGCCGGATGCCTTGCTTGCATTACGTTAGGTATTTGACTCTAGATTTCTGCTTTCTACCCTTCGATTTTGAATCCTATTTGTTAGGTAAACAAGGTTGAATATAGATTGGTAATTGATTTTGAGTTCCTTTGACAGAAAAAGTCTTAATCGCCAAATTGATGGAAGGCATTTCGAGTTTAGTCATTTAGATGTTAAGGTTGTAATTTCGATGGGGGGTTGAAATTGCAATTTCTTTGGCTGATCTCCAGGATGCCATTCCTCACATTTGCAGTCTTATATTTTGATTGCAAAATTGTGACACCTTTAGACATTTATTATTGTTTTTGATGTTATAATACCTTTCGGCTACTCCGTGCGAGGATTTATTTTATTATAAGCGTAAAGTACGTGGTTTATATCTGGGTTGGTAGTTAAATTACAGGAAATATTCTAGGCATGATTCTTAAGCAAAGTTATGTGTGATCGGCAAGCTAGCATTCTTTAGAATGAAACTCCTTTTTACTGCAATAATTTTTCTGTAGCGGTATCTACAACTGGACCCACATGAGAACCACGCGTCATACTGACGTCACGCAGAATCCTGCACCTCGCAAGCAGAGTTTACCGCGCAACTAGCATAGATACAACGGCCCGACATGAATCATCGGGCAGTTGCCCGCAAGACACAACACCCGTCTGGTCGGAGGTTCCTCCCTTTTTCTATATAGTATGAGTGAACTTTACTCCCTGTTCCTCATACCTCTATATTTCTTAGCGTATTGAAGGAAAAAAGTTTAAATATTTTTGGCCCAAAATTCAGTTACGCGAACTCCGCTCACTGACGCAGTCATAAGATCACCAAGTGCACAGGTGACAGGGCATGCGGTGTAGGTTGGAAGGTGGGCCATTGTCTGTGAGGAGGTGCCGCATACGCACTTGAGATCAGAGCCGTCAGAGTCAGAGTGAACCACCATCTGCGGTGTGTACTGCAATGATTGATAATGGAAGCTTTGATGCCTTTCGGCCTATCGAGTCGACGTGTATTTTTTTTTTGTCTTTTGTTTTACTTGGCAGAGCTTTATTTATCTCTCTTAAGTTTCCTGTTAACCGATCTGTGCAAAAATGACTCTTAAAATCAACAGTTTCAAGACAAGTTCAGAACTTTTATTTCCATTCTCCCAATTTATTAATTACTTAACTATTTCTATATTAATGGCGCCTTATCCATATCTGTATGTAAGATCGAGTTTGGCAATAATCGTAACATGTCCCTGCTAATCAAACTTAAGGGATTCAATTAAACAGGACGCCGTCAGATGACCCGACACCCTTGTTTAAGACAAGATCTTTATGTGTCTCCTTCCCTTCTGGTTTGTTCGCACTGGGCCGGAGTAATGCTGCGTTTAAAGGCTTTACTCCGACATTGAATAAAAAGCGTAGAACTTTTTTAAACTGCTAAATTTTGTGGAATAATTAGCGTAATATACTAACAATGGCAATACCATTCATTTTGACAGTTGAACAACATTCATTGCGTTATTTACGTTCTTGAGCAGACGAATTTTACAAACTTATGTAACAACGGTTTAACTATTTCCGTCTAAATCCTTCGAATTGTTCTTGAAAGTCTGTCACTCAATTGAAGTGCTGGTCTTCTTCGTTTATCTTAAAAGCAAATTAAAATGCTAAGATTTTTTAACTTTTGGATCATAATTCATTCATTTCAGACACCATCTGATTCAGTTCACACTTTGACAATATTTCCTACATATTCCTCTTACAAAAATCATGCAAGATTTATCGAAAACTAGCTTCCGCCCGCAAGGTATGTCGATCAAAACTATCATATGTCCTTCCTCAGGATGCAATCGTATCACTCTGCCAAATTTTATCGAAATTCGTTCAGCGGTTTAGGCGTGAAAAGGAAACAGACAGACAGACAGACAGAGTTACTTTCGAATTTATAATATTAGTATGGATTAGGAGATCAAAACATCAGCTGAAATCAGGCACACTGCATAATAACTACATATTTATTGACCGATCTTGTTTCTTACCCATTAACTTTCATGATTGCCTATCATCATTTTCTAGTCCATATCGCAATCTATTTTCGGTCAGAGCAACATGTCTTCTTTCACACTTCTCTATTAGCATCCTTTATTTCATGAGTGTATAGAGGTATGAGGAACAGGATGTAAAGTTCACTCATACTCTATAGAAAAGGGAGGATCCTCCGACCAGACGGGTGTTGTGTCTGGCGGGCAACTGCCCAATGATTCATGTCGGGCCGTTGTATCTATGCTAGTTGCGCGGTAAACTCTGCATGCGCGATGCAGGATTTTGCGTGACGTGTCAGTATGACGCGTTGTTTGCATGTTGCGTTGTAGATACCGCTACAAGTGCTTAGCGGTTTTTAATAATCAAACCGCAGCATTATACGAACCCAGTGCGTCCCAATTCCTTGTCAATTGCGATCTTAAGCACGTCCTCTTGTCTTGTAATTGTTTCTTATTCGAGCAACACATCAAACGGCGCGGGGGGCGGCCATTTGTAACAAACAATTATGTATGGACGAACATAATGCTGTTATGGATCTATTGGGAATAATTGAATATTTATAGGTTTTGGGCAATATTTCTGAGGGTCGTGAGATGGTGTAGAGATATTTCAATGATTATGCTATAAATACTTTTGGATAATTTTGAAAGACTGTCAAGTTTCAAGTTCAAAATATTATTTCATTTATTTTAGTAAGTCCTGAGCACCTAAGGCAGTTAGCCCTGGCTAAATGTAGGCATTTATATAAATATGTATATTATATAAATAATTAATTTCCTCATCATCTCGTCATCATCATCGCACATCGGCTGACGTTGAAGAAAACTTCGTGGATTTGTTATATGAAATCTAAACCTAAAAAACGGCAGACATAAGAATATCTAATGCGGGCCACTCACGATCAAGTTCACCGTCAAGTTTGCAGCTGACTTGAAGCCGCGTCCAGTAAACTTGAACGTGTATGGCTATGGGTATGCATGATAAGTTGACTTATCATGCATACTCATACATGCTAATACTTAATATTATAAACGCGAGTTAAGAAACTGTCTGTCTGTCTGCCCGTTACCCTGAAGGATTTCGTTGAAATTTGGCACACAAGCAGACAATGACCAGCGGGGTAGTTGCGTAACACACTATCAGTAGCAATGGGTTTCATTTTGACAGTTCAACAACATTCATTGCGTTATTTATGTTGTTGAGCAGCCCCTTTATTCCGAACATATGAAGCAATGGATTGGCAATATCCTTCAAAATGATTCAGAATGTAGTTGATAGTGTGTTACGCAATGATTTCAAAAGTAAGGATACGCCCGTCTGAACATTTTACATAGAAGTTCTTCGTTCTTCGTTCGAAGTTCGCGCGCACCACTGTCAACTGAGTCGCGTTGGCCCTAAAACCGTAATTTTAGGACCAGCGCGTTGGTGCCATTTTTTAATTTTTTTTTTTTTTTTTATTTAGTCGCGCCGTTAGCCCTGTCCTTACGCTAGTAATATATATGGCAATGGTGTTACGCAATTAGGGTGTTGGGCTAGGATATAGGATCTTTTGATATCAGCCGGTCGATTCTGTAAAAATCTCACTGGGAAAAGTAAGGTGAAGTGAGTTTGTTTTTGCTAGGAGTTGACACTATTGACTGCTCACTCCACGCTCACTTCACATACCTAAGTTTTCACGGTGAGATTTTTACAGAATAGCACCGCTGTAGTATGTTCCTATGGGCTCTACTGCTCTTTCTCGTACACTGCCGTATATAAATCAATTCGATCCTCACAAGTGAATAGTTCCTGTATAAAAAAATAAACTTTATTCTTAGTTTCAGGTCACGCTTGATTAGATTCGATGCACTCTCAGGCTTTTAGCTAAATCATTTAACGTGGCGCAGCACTAGTATCGATAGTTTTTTATTTATTTTTGCGTTTACGTCGATAGGAAATTCGTTTATGTCGCTTATTACCTATGCTTTTAGTTACAATGTGATTATATTGAAATTGCATTTTATGGTACGGGGAAAGTTGAAAATAAAGGGATATCCGTGAAGTTAAAACAAGGTAAATGTGTGCAGGCAGGAAACAGGCAATTTTAGTGATAAAATTTTTACTCTAGGTTTCACTTAGGTAACATAACCTAACTATATTATGTACCCGGTAGGGTATGTAATTATATAAAATGGTTACTTTAAAACGTTTGTCGTTTGGTGTAACTGTGTAATGTAGAGATTCATTTAGGACGATAAAAATATATAAAAGTACATTGGATAAACTTCTAATACCAAATAAACTTACAAACTATTTAAATAAAAATATCCGAGGCACGGAAGGGGGTCTTCATATGTGAAGATGGTCACCCATCCACGGACCAACCGCGGCAAGCGTAGCTTAACCTGATCTAATGTTATTACTTATCCACAAGCCCCTCTATGCGCTAATTTATACGGGATATACTTCCCAATTCTTTCCTCACTACTAATTATAGGCATGGCAGATGACATTCCGTAAACCTATAAAACTGAACCGCCTCCATCCGTATCACTATTTCCGGCTGACATCAAAGACTGTAAGTGCTTCTTAAAGAAAAATCAATAAATACTAGTTATATTACGCGGCGTTGCTTGCACCTGTTACTGGCTGTTTCTGAGAAGTTCATCTTTAAAAAACCGGTCCAGAGCGAGTCGGACTCGCGCACCGAGGGTTCCGTACCATCATGTTTTTAATTTTTCATCGGCGAGGCTTATATTCGTCAGAGAATTTTAACACTGCACTGCGGTGTAGAATATTGCAGTTTTATGTCAGCGCCATCTCTTGGCCGATAGTGGAACTAATGTAACTTTGGTTGATGATTTCTGAAAAAGTGTGCTATTTAGAGACTTCGTTTAATTTTTCCTGAAATCTTTACTAAACTTCTATCACATAGAATACCTCAGATTTTTCGCTTTGCAAACTTCGGAGATAAGGGAGGGAACGGTATGTTTTTTCATTTTTCATCAAAAGTCGAAAACTATGCTGCTTAAAAAAAAAAAGAAAACATGTTTGAGAATGTGCAAACTGCGCTCTTTCATATCCCCACATGCTCTAGTAGCCCCACTTCGAATTTTTCAGACCCCCTTTCAGTACCTGTTGCAAAAAATATACTTAAAAGTATTTTTATTTTTTTCTTATTTGCAAAATAGTTGGGCAAATGTCATCTAAAACTATTCCAAATTTCAAGTTGATAGCATTAGTAGTTCTTGAGATATCCAGCTGTGACAGACAGACTGAGTGTCACCATACGGGTTCCGTTTTACTATTTTGGTACGGAACCCTAAAAACCACGATGAAGAGTTGGTTGGTTGACAGATGTGCGCTATTTTCTTTTTGAAGACGTGGAGAAAGGGATTTTGTTACTTTGTGGTAGGTCTGTAGATTTTCGAATATCGGGCAAGATATTTTTGTTGTGTCTTCTATATGGTGATTAAAATGGACAGGAATAAGATGTTAAATAGTCATCATGTGCCTAGCCTTTTCCCAACTATGTTGGGGTCGGCAGTATTTTACATGGAGCGACTGTCTATCTGACCCCCACAACCCAGTTACTGGGTAATACGAAACCCCTTGGAAAGACTGGTTGTCAAACTTTCAGGCTTTTGACGACCCGTAACGACTGTCAAAGATCCACGAATGACAGCCGGGACCAACGGCTTAACAAGCTTTCCGAGGCACGGAGGGGTGTTGGTATGTAAAAATGGTCACCCATCCACAGATCAACCGCGGCAAGCGTAGATTAACCTGATCGATCGATCCGTGCAGCTGTTATTACTTACTAAATAACATACAAATACTTGATTACAGAAAAAAATCATTTCATTTACACTATCGCTCTATGGGAACAATGACGACAAAGTAGGTATCTCGTGGAACGAACTATACAAACAGACAAATACATACATACCTACAAACAAAGAGACAAATCACCTATGTCCAGACCATCATGAAAACTACCACATGTAATCTAGATACAGCAATATTCGGACCCTCAATACAAATGGCTGGTCAAGCCCCATAAGTGATGGTGCTCATTTATCATGGATATTATTGCACCTATGTGTATAGACAGACAGACACCCTATGCGTAGATGTAGCATTTATATGAGGTAGGTGAAAAATTGGCCGATTATGGGGGACAAAGATTGATTGTTTTTTTTTTTTTTTGGTAGTGGTGATTAGAAATCTTTTACAGACATTTATAAAACTTTTTTACAAAAAAAAAAACAACCGACTTCCATAAAAAACTACAAATTAAAAAGTAACTTTAATTTCGGAAGTCGGTGTCTTTAGTTCCGCATTTTCGTTTATTGACACCGACTTCCGACATTAAAGTTATTTTATAATTTGTAGTGTTTTTTTTTTGGAAGTCGGTTGTTTTTTTTTGTAAAAAGTTTTTATTTTTCACTTTTTAGTGGGTCATTTTGTAATTTATCTAAGTTACAATAGCCTAATGTCAGCAGGTCATCACATGTTACAAAATATTGCTTTTCCCGATGCTGGGACGTTAATTGTTGAGCAACAAGCAACTCAGCCACCACTCACCATACGCATTGTGACGAGCACAAATTGCTTAGCAACCATATTAAAGTAATCGAATTGCAACCCGTGAAATGTTTGTCATTGAGTAGTTCCGATGGCCATCTGTGAATTTCCGAGAGCAAATGTTCAAGTTACTTTAAAAAATACCCAAATCGCTATAGGTTTGCCTATAAAATTTGAGGCTTTCCCTCGGTTTCCATAGGATCCTCTCATCAGATTCCAACTTGATGATAATGGGACCACCTCGAGAGTATACCCTTTCAAACAAAAAAATAATTTTTGGAATCCGTCCAGCCGTCTTCGAGTAATCGGTGAACATACATAAAAAAAAACATATATAAAGTCGAACATAATACCTCCTCCTTTTTGGAAGTCGGTAAATAACCTCCTCCTTTTTGGAAGTCGGTAAATAACCTCCTCCTTTATGGAAGTCGGTTAAAAATAATGTTCTAGAAATTATAAACACGGTAATAGGAGAACAATGTAGTCGAGATTACTTCAATACGCAGTACATTCAACCTTAAAAAGATGAGAGTTTACCAAGACCTCTCCGTGCCTCGGAAAGCACGTTAAGCCGTTGGTCCCGGCTGTCATTCGTGGATCTTTAACAGTCGTTACGAGTCGTCAGTAGCCCGAAAGTCGGACAACCAGTCTTACCAAGGGGTATCGTATTACCCAATAACTGGGTTGTGGAGGTCAGATAAGCAGTCGCTCCATGTAAAATACTGGTGTTCAGCTGCATCCGGTTAGACTGGAAGCCGACCCCAACATAGTTGGGATAAGCCTGGCAGATGATATTTGGTGAAACTACCAAAATTTTACAAATCTCATTTGCAACGTTATTTCTTACCACTTGTCACCTATTCCTTTTAAATTTTTACAAATCTATCTAATATTTAATAATTTATGTTCCGCCATTTCTCAGCCAAGATACTCTAAAAAGATTTTTGCCTGTAAATTCGCTACTTAGCACCAGAAACCAACACTTATATTTATTCAAAGAAGCTCCATACTCAAAGCAGATATGCAAATCGTTAGTGTTTATGATTCCCTACGGAGAGACGAGCAGCTGCTGCGGTGTATTCTTAATGTTGCCAGATTATATTTATACTTGTTTTAATGTTTTATTGCTGAGTTAGTTTTGGATAATAAGGTGAATGAGACCGCGAAATTCTAATTTTCTTAGGTTTTTTGCAATTTGCAGGTCAGTGTCAGGTTGTATCTTGATCAAAATATGATTCGCGACAATAACAGGTACATATTTAGAGAATTATAATCATTAGAATCATTAATACATCTAACTAGGTAAGTTAGATTTCTACCATTAACATTTTTCCTTATGAGATTGGTGGTTGGTAAAACCTTAGATGATGATGATAAAAAACTTACCCCATGCCACGCCAATAAAACCGTAAGCAAGTAACTTATGAAAAGCTATATAAATACAAAAATCTCCTCCAGTAAGGGAATTTATATTTTAATTAATAACATTTCCCTGCTCCTTACATTTCAAAGGAACTTTTCCATTCAATAAAACTTGCAAATACCTTCGAAACTGAACAAATTAATTGCATCTGTCACAACCTTATGTTCTGAGCAATAAGGTTGTAAATAGGTTGTTTGTGTGAGGTATGTTTTGTGCAGAAAGGGTAGTAAGAAATGATTAGACGTGTCCCGTCGTTAGGAATCAAAACATTAGAAACTTTGGTAAGAAGGGTACATGGCAGGGTACTCTGAAAGAGAACGCGGTAGGTGGCATTTTCTGCTTAGTGTTGACGAGAACCCAAGAACTCCACGACCTCATTCCACCGGCCCCTTTCTACCTTCGGACATCCAGACGCACTGCAAGTTACCATCCCTGCCTAGTTGCTATTCCACCAATTCGCACTAAGCGTTTTCAAATGTTTTTTATAATGCGCACAGCAAAAGAGTGGAACTCTTTACCTGCGTCTGTGTTTCCGAGCGCATACAACCCGAATCTCTTCAAAGTAAGAGTGAACAGGCTTCTTCTGGGTAAGCTCACTCCATCGTCGACTTTGTCTCTGCCACCTCTGACCTAGACTAGAGTCAAGAGCAAACCCATTTCAAATAAAAAAAAAGAAACGATCGTATTACGAGTAGGTCGTGGGTTTGAACCCAGACAGGCGCTTTTATTGTGTAGAATTGTAGATCATTTCATCACCACTGCTCTCAACACGGTGAAGGAAAACATCGTCAGGAAACCGGCATGTCCTTGAACCAAAAATTTTAAGACGTGTCAAAAAACGCAAGTTTTAGAAGCATATGATCGACTACAGTAAACAAAATCAGAAAAATATATGATATTCTTCAGGATATATGCTAGGTAGATAGTGTGTTGAAAACATAATACAACTAATTTTATACGACAGAAAAAAATCATGAATTGAATCTCTAAAAACTTTCTTTTTACAATAAAAACCATACTAATTAATATACATACTTTAATCATTCTGATTTTTGTCAGATTATTCTCAAGCAACACACTAAAGTACTAGTGTTTTGATTTTTTGTCCAAACCATAGATTTTTTGTAAATAGATAATTGATTCATATTTTGCAATAAATTACCAGCGTTGTGTCATCGCTCTTCTCTTTCTTTTCTATGCAGTCCGACAGTCACCGCGCGTTAGGTCATGTAGTCCCCTTAACAGTTATTCTGCTATCCGGGGCGGAGACAAACCTAACAAATCAACGATGATAAAAATCGGTTCAGCCGTTCTTGAGTAATAAATGGTTAGTTACACCATTTATAACTCAAGAACGGCTGTACCGATTTTGTTTTATTTATATAGATTCATTAGCTGCGCCTCGCGGTTTCACCCGCGTAAATGTCGATCCCGTAGGAATATCGGGATAAAACGTAGCCTATATGTTAATCCAGGGTGTCAGCTACCTCCATACAAAATGTTATCAAAATTGGTCCTGCCGTTTGAGTGTGAAGAAGTAACAAACATATAAACACACCCACTCACAAACTTTCGCCTTTAAAATATTAGTGTGATGAATACAATATCCAACTCTACTCTGCCACATACCAAATCCTGAAATTCCTTCCCATCTTCAAAATACGGAAGTTACTCGCCGTGTATAATTACGAGGTAAATGAGTGTGGCCGAGAAGGGGCAGACAGACCCTTCACAGTTCACTCGCATTTATTGTTTTAAATAAACTTGTAAACAGATACAAGTTATAATTGCAAGGGTTGATTTTGAATTTAATGATAATGATCAAAAATATTCTGCGGTGATTTGAGATGGGTTGAATTAATATACGAATGGATAATTGTATTTTGGTGAATTTTACGGTGTAATAAATAGGTCTTAGAGACTTTTAATAACAACCAAGTTTGGTTAAAACATGACTTTTTGCACCTAAAAGTTGTTAAAGGTCGGTAATTGCTAAAGGAAACCTCTATTACCTGCCTAAAAAGGTACCTATTTATGTCAGGTTTTTGTGTGAAGATGTACCTAATGTATAAGAAAGAAAGAAAGAAAACACGTTTATTTGCGGTAAACATGACGCAATAAAGAACTTATACAAAAAATAATAATAAGAAAGTGTTGGGGGAAACATGCGTCACATCCACGCAAAACGGCTATCGCTCAGCATTATACTGCGACCCTATGCAAGACAGAGCCTCAACGCTGGTTTTCAGCAAACAATTATTAGGACGCTGTACAGCGGTGGTATTCTGTAAAAATCTCACCGTGAAAACTTAGGTGAAGTGAGCGTGGAGTGAGCTGTCAATAGTGTCAATTCCTAGCAAAAACAAACTCACTTCACCTAAGTTTTCACGGTGAGATTTTTACAGAATCGACTGGCTGGTACAGCATACACAAAGAAAATAATAGTATAATTGAAACATAACATCAAGAAAGACATTCTATAACCAATCCAAGTCATGGACTAACGTTATTACTTCAATATATTTACGCTAGGGCGCCGGTTAAACAATAACTTCATTGCATTTCGAGCACACAATGCACGTATTGCACATAGTCCCGATTCGGACATTGCTTGTCGTCCGGGGCAAACTTAATACGTTGTCTTTAGAATGTCTGCATCCCGTCCTTGTCTCGTCCCCGCTTTACATATGCACATATGAAGCGTAGTAGGAATTGTTTGGACAAAATATTATGCAAAGAACAAACTGTGAACAAACCCCTGCGACAGTCCGTTGTTTGAGTCTTGTCTTCCCTGTATAAATGGTTTAGACTACAACGCAATAATATTTAGGAGTTAATGTAACTTTGGTCTTCAGAAATTCTGCTTTGCGTTCATGTAAAACTTTTATCTTTAGGACGCTTTTAGACCTTAACAAAGGTACCACCTATACATTTACGTATGTAAATGTATAGGTGGGACAGCGGTCCAATGCACGTAAATATATCATTGTTATAGTGTATCTATTTAATAGATATGTAAACACTGTCTTATTTAGACAAGAGGAGAAATTACAACAAGACAAGAGACAAGAGCTGCTGTCACTCATGTCATCTGTCAGTCACGAGGAATGGCGGGAAATTGACAAAGTGAAACAGGTCTGCACGGTAACGCTTGGTGTGGTAGTGAGCCAATGAACCGCTCTATTCAACCGGATTCTACAATTTTAATATTAAACACCGCCACAATTTCGGTGAGAAAAACGGTCCGTTACCCGGTGAAAAACGGACGTATACAAGAAGGCTTGATTGTAAGCTTAATGCTTAAAACATATTTCTGACAATGTTTCAGACCTAAAATCTAAAACAACACAACACTCAGCAAAAATGCAAATCACACACAAAAACCAGCTAAATACGTAAACAGTGGCATCCCATTGCGTCCCATAAAATAAAATGGCGGCCATAAGAATTGACCCATAAACAAGGATAGACTTGCACCAACATTCCCAGATTTGGACAATTAATTTCACAAATTAATGAAGGGTGGCTCAGTTCATTTTGGGTAATTTTACTTGCTAATACACACATTTCGGCACATATGTTTGCAAGGCAAAATTGTGAGGTCCGCCATTTATATGTTAACGGTTTGTTTTTGGTAAAATGACAGCTGGCTGGATATAATTTTAAGGAGGATATTTTTTGGACATTAAAATGGGTGGTAAAAATCTTGGGACGTAATATGGTTATGGGGTTTATTTAATTTTATGCTCTCAACATGCTGAGAAGATAATTACTACCGGGGTACATAAAGATTATTATTTTAAAGCTAGTAACACTGCAGTGCAGGTGTTACACTGTTGATAGGCGAAGTTTTGTAAGTTTGTAGTTCGCTTGTGGCAAAAAAAAACTCACGCCTTCTTCGCCTTCTTCCAATGGGGATAGGCAGAAATTACAGATCGCCACCTGCTTGCTACGACCCTTACATACTCCTTTTGCTTCGTATACATTTATACATCTGAAGAGTTATTTCGTTCTGATCCCCTGAACCACCCCTCCACCCCCCTCCTCGATCCCCTGCTTGTTCATCTTCTGTTTTAATCGCTGTCTTATCCAAAGACCAACTCCCGTAATTAAAATCGTTCAAAATTCTAGTCCCAATTACATCTCGGCGGCAATCAATTTCAAAAACTTGTCAAGCATGTAGGGTAAGGTATTTTTGAGAAATTGAGACTAAGATCAGACTGTGAACGTTCGAGAATTGCCCCTCTCTCTCATCATCATCTGCCAGCCTTTTCCCAACTATGTTGGGGTCGGCTTCCAGTCTAACCGGCTGCAGCTAAATACCACTTTTTTACATGGAGCGACTGCCTATCTGACCTCCACAACCCAGTTACTGGGTAATACGATACCCCTTGGTAAGACTGGTTGTCAGACTTTCGGGCTTCTTCCCTTAAAATCACCCAAAAATCCTTATCGCCATTTTCGATACTATCTAGGTACATACGATCACATATAACTGCAAAACCAGGTTAAGTAGAGGTTACACGTGTCGTATCTTTTATTCAAGTGAAGAGCTCCCCCGATGGCACCGTGCCTTAATTAAGGGGTGTACACACCTGCTTTAATCACAACAACATTATACATGCATTTGTATGTCGTTTTAATTAGAGATTGGTTCCGGAATCGGGGAGTGGGTATTGGAATTGCTTGGTGACGTCAGATTGGAGTTGCTTGGTGACGTCAGATTGGAAATATGGTGATAGCCTTCAATGAGTGCGTAGACTTCAATGAGAGAGTCAAAGCCTGCGTGAAAATTTACCATTTTTGCAATACCTCCTGTACTAGCAATACTTGCACAATTTTTCGGTGTGTGCCATGAACATATCATTCATTTATCACATTTAACAAATATCATTCGTTCTAATAATGTAGCTTTATTTATTTACTTCTAACACGAGTACTATTGTAACGTACGTAACGAAGAAGTAACAAACATATAAACACACACACACACACACTACCAAACTTTCGCCTTTTTATTATTAGTATGATATATATAGATTTCTCACATTTAACAATTATCATTCGTTCTAACCTACCTCTCTGCTTAGCGTTGAGACATGGGCTGTTTTTTCAACGTTCGTTCTAGTTATTTAGCTTTATTTATTTAGCTCTAACTCAAGCACTATTGTAATATTCTGGGGCAGCCTCAATTAATGTATGACACAATGTTTGAGATGTTTTTGACGTGACAACGTCTTAAATTAGGTTGCGGCTGGGAGTCACTTATGAAAAAGTGTAACGCTCGGTAACGTTACGATGAGTCACCGAACGAGAGAGAGAAAGACGTTGTCACGTAAAATCTTCGCCCGTAAAACCGACTTTACAGGCAACCATTTTTTTTTTTCTCTTTTATCTTAACACCTTTATTTTAAAGCCTTATTTATAACAAACATCTGCATTTACTTGGTCCCGATATAAAAATATTATCTCCAAAAAATTGCACTGCAATTTGGCAGCCTAAAATGTCGCCGTAAACAATTTAAAGCCTTAAAGACATAAAATTTGCACCCACATACGGTATTTTCAATATAAAAGTATAATTTTACCTGCTTATGTCAAAACCGAATTATGTTATTACGTTTAATATACGTTCTTAGGGTTCCGTATCCAAAGTGTGCTAACGGGATTCTATTACCAAGGCTCCGCTGTACGTACGTCTGTCACAGGGTTGTATCTTTTGAACCGTATTAAGCAGACACTTGAAATTTTCACAGAGTACGAGTATGTACAGACGCCAGCACATCAAGCTACTACAATCTGTCAAATTTATTTCATAGATTTTCAACTTTGTCGCTAAACCAAAGTTGATTGGGAAAATTTGACAGTTTCGGGTAGCATGATGTGCTGGCGTCTGTACTACTATGCTGCCGTACATTGTTTAAAATACGGTTAAACCCATAAAGTAGTTTCAGAGATATCGGACAAAAACCTGCGAAATGATGTCTCTTCCAAACGAATAAAGATATAAAAATCTTTCTAAGAGACAAATGTCACTGGTTTATCAACGATTTTTTTTTGGGGTATGAAAACTGAAAACATCTTTCAGTCTTACAACAAACAAAACTAAAAAATGGCAGTTTGAGGCTTAACCGTGTTTTAAGTAACGTACGGCAGTATGGCCGTAATGACAACAGATAATAAAAACAAAATAAAGTTTTAAATTACGGGGACACCTGTACAAAAAGCGTGTTTTTTTTTGTACTAAAGTATTTTAATAAAATATGTAGTGTTTTAAATGTTGGATGGTGGTACGAGACCCTTCGTGTGCGAATCGGAATCACACTTGGCCGATTTTTTACGTTATGTTGTCGTAAATTGCGCATCTGAGGTCCGGTCAGTGACCGCTTGAGTAGGTAGGGTGACGTTGTGAGGCCGCTAAGATGGCGCATCTACTCTATAGCCCATTGTTTGTGCACGTAGTTGATGAGCGCGTTTGCGAGTTTATTGGGAATTAAATGTTTATTTTATGACGTAAGCTATATTAGTTTTAGTGTTCTTTAGAAAATTAGTTAGTCAATTGTTTAAGTTTGCTTATTTACAGCAAAGTACTTGCTGAATACAACTACAGTTTTCTTTTTGACATATTATTGTAACGAAGGTCTTTTGCGGTAGGAGTAAACTAGTAGAAATTGTCACGCAACGAAAAAGCGTTAAGACCATGAGACTTTTTATTACATGTAATAGAAAGAGAGAGATAGTTTTCATGGTTCCCAAGGGTGCTGAAGTCAATAGTGTCAAAATAAAAATCCAAGATGGCGGCTGCGAAAATTTTAAAATGTTTCTTCATATATGTCGTTTTCATAGTTTTTGAGGGTGCTGAAACCCATAGTGCAGTCAAAATGAAAATCCAAGATGGCGGCCGCAAAATCTTTCAAACTTTTCTTATATTATACACTGCTGTTTGTTGTCCCTAAATAAATAAACACGCGAAGATTTATCCCAACTTTGGTCAGCGGGTCGTCTTAGAAGCAGTATGCACCACTTTCCACAATCGTCAACTAGCAGCATTTTAGCCTCCATCCGGACCCATGATCCAAATATTAATTTATATCGCCCACCTCCGCGGTCAGCAGCCGCAGGTGCGAATAATACCTTTACAAATGATCCCCTACCCAAATGACAAGTGACGCCGAAGGACCCTGCTTGTATAGATCCCGTAAACTGTTTGAACGAGACGAGTTTACAAATGATTAATTATCGTCCACACTGTCCACTTCTGTATTAATGGTAGGCCTAGGGAATATACAAAAAAGATTAATTTGCGATTATGATGACGGTCTGGACATGGGTATATCAAAAAAAAAAAAATATTAAAAAAAAAAAATTAATTGAAAAAAAAAATAGATTAATTTGCGATTATGATAACGGTCTGGACATGAAATCATAAATGTATTTACAGCAAAAAAAAAAAAAAAAAAAAGAGAGAAAGGGAAAAAAAAGAGAAAAACAAAAGAGAAAGAAATCAAGAAAAAAAATCATAAAGAGTATTCTATTCTATTCTATAGCTGATCTTATCATTGCTTTTACTTTTGACAAAAACTCTCAAATAATAACTATAAGTACTTAGGTTGAAACTATGTGTAGGTAACTATGTGTAGGGTACTTATAACAAAAATAGAAGTTGAGGTTTTTTTGACGAGCAAGTGGCATTCTACCTTAGGGTTAAGGGCAACCTAGAGATTAGGTAAAGAAGTTGACTTTACGTAACGTCCACTTCCGGATTAGGCCAAGCAAATTAAGCAATTGCTTAGGGCATCACGTCTCGGGGGGCACCATAAGGCAGAAACAGCACCGAAAAAGTATTTGCTAGCACATGAATGGCTGCAAGACTGTTTATCAGCAAGATATTACAAAACCCAAAAGTCAGTCTAGAGATGTGCCCAATCTTTACAAATCGCTTGTCGATGTTTTGAAAAATACGAGGCGACTAGTGGGCCTAGGCGTGGATTCCTTAGGGCATGAAGTAGTCTTAATCCAGTAATTGTGTCTCATTAGTGACAGATAAGCTCTTTTAAGTCATCTCTCTAACCTTTTCTCAACTATGTTGGGGTCGGCTTCCAGTCTAACCGGATGCAGCTGAGTACCAGTGTTTTACATGGAGCGACTGCCTATCTGACCTCCACAACTCAGTTACTGGGTAATACGAAACCCCTTGGTGCGACTGGTTGTCAGAGTTTCGGACTTCTGACAACTGACAACTGACTTCTAATGACAGCCGGGACCAACGGCGAGGCACGGAGGGGTCTTGGTATGTAAATATGGTCACCCATCCACGGAAGAACCGCGGTAAGCGTGGCTTAACCTGATCGATCGACCCGTGCGGCTGTTATTACTAAGCCACAATCTTATAAGTAAATAAAAAAATAGTTATTTACTTACTATCTCTTCTCTGGTAATTTTTAGGGTTCCGTACCCAAAGGGTAAAAAACGGGACCCTATTACTAAGACTTCGCTGTCTGTCCGTCTGTCCGTCCGTCTGTCTGTCACCAGGCTGTATCTCAAGAACCGCGATAGCTAGACAGTTGAAATTTTCACAAATTATGTATTTATGTTGCCGCTATAACAACAAATACTAAAAACAAAATAAAATAAATATTTAAGGGGGACTCCCATACAACAAACGTGTTTTTTTTCGGTGTTTTTGCGTTATGGCACGGAACAATTCGTGTGCGTGTCCGACTCGCACTTGACCAGTTTTTTTTTTAATCCTGGTTTTTTTCTGGATAAGTACGCATAACGTATAACGTAGCTTTGACTATCATGGTACCCAATTTCTTCTTGGATATTTAACATCGATCTTACAATTAATGTATCCTATGTGGTCACGGAAACATTATGTTTTTAACACAAATGAAATTATCTAAAGGACACGCTTGAAAAGTTTGTCTGCCTATTTCCAATTTAATTAGTAATTACAGAACCCATAAGTGCACTTAAATAAAGTACAGGTATTTAACCAACGTTATCGTTTCTCTCATTTAAATCCAAGTGGTTTAACAGTTTCATATTTCAGGCCCTAATTACAACATTATTAGAGCAAGAACATTTGTGTTACCGAGAAATGTGCTCGGTTTGTTTTGTGGTACCTGTTTGAGCGACAAGCGACTCGGAAAGAACAAAAGTAGGTAAATAATGTTAAGAAAGAAAGACAAAAAAAAAATCGTTTGTCGGACATAATATATTTTAATCAGGATAAAACTATGTTTATGTTTGTGTGTATGTATACTATTTTTTTGTAGTAACTTATTTCTTCTTTTAATTTTGTTTTTTCTATGGATCATGTGGTCTGCAATAAAGATTTTTATTTATTTAAACAATTATAATAATAATTGTTAGTCGGACATAATACACTCAGGATAAAACTATGTTTATATTTGTGTGTATGAATGGCAATTTTTTTTGTAATAACTTATTTTTTCTTTAAATTATGTTTTTTTTTATGGATCATATTTGTGGTCTGCAATAAAGATTTTTATTTATTTAAGACAATTATTTATAAGAAGTTAGCAAAAAATAAAACGACAGAAAAATCATTATACACCTGCCCAAATCCCTAACATTGTTTGAGGTCGATGCAGAAGATTAATATCTTCATCTTTCATACTTCTCTGCCAGCCAACATTTTAGTATTCACCCGCGTTGATCATTATCATTTAAGAGGCGTAACGTCCACTGCTAAACATAGGCCTCCCCTAAGCGTTGCCCTATCGACCGGTCCTGTGCGTCTTGCATCCAGAGTCCTGCAGCCTTCACAAGGTCCTACCTATGTTGCAGGAGCACCCAAGAACCCATGATTTTACTAAAGCACTAAACGCCGGTCCTGTGCGTCTCACATCCAGAGAATTCCTGGGGCCTTCACAAGGTCCTACCTATGTTGGGAGCACCCAAGAAATACTAGATTTTACTAAAGTAACATAGGTCGTGTTGCTTTAGTAAAATCATGGCATAGAACCCATAGGATAACGTTTGTGAACTACCCGCTCTTACCCATAACTTAAACACTCCATTTTACGCAAAATTAAATCTGCGCGGTTGCTCATGGCACGCATTAAAATTACATACAGACATTCAAATTTGGAATACATTCGTGTTGCGGCACTGCCGGAAGTACCCGCCTGCATTATTTTCATATTTCCAGCGCTGAATGTTTCAGCCATTGTAAAGGGTTTTGTGTGAACGTTGTGTAAGCGGTAATTTATTATGGGAATTTGGGAATGAGGCACTTCGACCATGTTGTGAGGTTGTGAAGTTTTGTAAAATGTATGAAAAGAAAAACAAGTGGGGCTATTTTTATAAACACACACATACGTAATCCGCGTTCGCGATTTATTTGCCAAAAATGTAAACAAATATGAATTAATGGAAAAATAACTTTAATTCCGAAACAATAAGTTCAGTTTACGATACAACTTCAAACATTTTATAACTTACTGCTACTTAACTACGGGGCGAGCCTTTCGCCATAACTGGGCGCAAATCCAGACTCCGGGCAGATAAGTCCAATAAAAACTTGATAGAAAAACCCAATATCTATTACCAAATTTCATCAAAATCGGTTCAGCGGCAGCGTAAAGAGGATAGATAGACAGACAGACGGACACACTTTCGCATTTATAATATTAGTGTGGGTATCCTTTAACAATGGTTCTAATTTTAGTCCTTCGTGCCGAAACTCACTGACACGTCTATATAAATTAGATTCCGTGTAAACGAACACTTTCTCTTTTCTACAAATAAATTAAAATGCAAGTGTGCAACCTATACTTAAAACAGGTACCTATTCCCCGAACGAATATACTTTATAGCCTTATAAATTTAGCTATCAAATGGGCTGGACTCTATTGTTCGGTAATAAAGGTGATATTTGACTGATTAAAATTAAGTAAATTCGAGCAAGTTAGCAGCGGGGGTAATAAAATGGCGCTTAGTTCTCTGTAATTGCTTTGGTACGTGAGTTTTATATTATTAACTGAATTAAAATGTGTTCTTTTTTATATCGATTCTCACAAGTTTAAATATTTATAGTCCATTTTTACAATAATTATGGGTTACGTGATATTAATGCCAAATCAAATTTTTTCTTTATTATATTGTTGTGTTGCTTAATATTTAAAAAAAAAAAAAAATTATTTTATCCTGTTCGGAATCTTACACCTTAACAAACAGTATTCTTAAACAATATGCAAAAGAAGGCCATTTACAAGATTCCACTAAAAAAAACCAATAACAATAGTAGTTTGACAGTTATTAAAATAGTTGAGGTTTGATTTTTAGACCAAAGAAGTCTGTCGACTAATTGCTTAATCATAATTACCATAAGCATAAACAAATACTTTTTATAACCAAATCAAAAGCCATTTAGCACGTTAACTTTCGAAAACCGAACCCTGGTTAGTCGAAACTACTGTTAAACCCAATTTTGCAGTCTGACTGTCTAGGTTCCAAAACACCTGTTAATCCTAATCTAGCTTCGAAGCGTAGGTTAGTGCCTGTTACTAGCTATTACGTTCGTAGATTGGCTTATAAAGAGGTTCCGTACATTCCCTTTGAACGTAGTTTCAGGATTGCTCCCAAATTGAGCTTTCATATTATTCGGTGTATGATGGTAGCGAATGGTTTGATTCCTTTGGATTCCTTGCACCAGCCGGTCGATTCTGTAAAAATCTCACCGTGAAAAGTTAGGTGAAGTGAGTTTGTTTTTGCTAGGAATTGACACTATTGACAGCTCGCTCCACGCTCACTTCACCTAAGTTTTCACAGTGAGATTTTCACAGAATAGCACCGCTGAATAGGAATAGTTTTTAAAATTTTCTACGTATTTCCGATCTTGTTTTGTTTGATGCTCGTTTGTTTGTTGTTTCGTTTTTACTAGGTAGATACGTATCCCACCTTCTTGATGCATTTAAATATCTCTTTACCATGTTAGGGCCGATTTTTCAATCGTCGAATCGTTACAGACCGTCAGTGGTCTATAAACTCCTTGTAATTAAGGTTGATGTTGGTTTGCTGCTACTGACAAGTCTGTCAAAATCATAATGATCTTTATTCTCGCTATAATAAGGTTTGCTGCTGTCAGATGTAAAATAACTGTGAAAGGATTGTAACTGCGAACTGAATACTATAATGGTGACTTGACATACAGCTGTCAAACTGCAATTTTTATTCCTCAATTATTATAAGTTATCATAAGATTAAAAAATCAGCCCTTACTGGCCTAAATACTGATAATCAAATGATCGTTTTTAGGGTTCCGTACCCGAAGGGTAAAAACGGGACCATTACCTACTAAGATTCCACTGTCCGTCTGTCACCAGGCTGTATCTCATGAACCGTGATAGCTAGACAGTTGAAATGTTCACAAATTATGTATTTCTGTTGCCGCTATAACAACAAATACTAAAAACAAAATAAAATAAATATTTAAGGGGGGCTCCCATACAACAAACGTGTTTTTTTCGGCGTTTTTGCCTTGTGGTACGGAACCCTACGTGTGCGAGTCCGACTCGCACTTGGCCAGTTTTTTTTTATTATTGCAGGAACTTCTTAGTGATAGTTTTGAGATCTGAAAAAAGAAAATCGAAAAAGTATTTCCAAAATCTATTGTAGGTACACGTAGTTCCAGAAAACACAAAGACAATTTTCTCGTAATAAAAAACGTCAATGTCAAAAATGTAGGGAAATAAGAAGTGACAGATTGAGATCTAGTTCCTACTGTGAATGTCTGGTAAGGTCTTAAAAGTTCTAGAATTGTCACTCAGACAGGCGCAGACTATGGTCTGTGTCTTATTTGTAGCTATAAGTACTAGGTAGTTACAGACAAGCTACACACATCAAGCTACCCGAAACTGTCAAATTTTCCCAATCAACTTTGAACTTTATGCTCTAGCGGTAAAGTTGAAAATCTATTAAAGAAATTTGGCAGATTGTAGTAGCTTGATGTGCTGGCGTCTGTACATTAATTAAGCCAACATGCTTCTCCTTGGCCTGCACAGGGAGGACGTAGTCTTAACTACAAGACACTTATCGATTTGAGGCTAGCTAGCCAATTGGCCTTGCAGATTGGACATAATTGCTGGATCGTCTGGGTCGGCATTATGTTGCTGTAGAGCATTGTGCAAGGAATAAAACAGTTAAAAGGACGATGTTTCAACGGTAACATATTATAATGAAATAGACCGTTTTCTTGCTAATACTTTTTAATCGCACAACTGTACCTTTTCACAATCCAACAACGACTGGCTTTGCACTACATTTTACCATTTAAAACGACGTTTGCCCCACCCAGAAATAACGAATATCATAACTTATTTCTAAGTGTTGCCCAAGTAGAATAATACATTTAGTTGCCATAGTGGAAATACATTTTAAAAGTTTGTTGATAGTGTTGCCACAGTGGATATATAATTTGGTATTAGAATAACGTATGTTTTTAAAATTAAATCAATGAAATCACGACAATATATAAAGATCACCTAAAAAGTAGGTAGTAATGAATACCATAAAATGCAAAAGAGAGCGAGTCATTTGCATTTTATTTAACACTAGCTTCCGCCCGCGGCTTCGCCCGCGAGGTATGTCTATAAAAACTATCCCATGTCCTTCCCCGGAATGCAATCTATCTCTCTTCCAAATTTTATCGAAATCCGTTCAGTGGTTTAGGCGTGCAAAGGACAGAATACAGACAGACAGTTACATTCGAATTTATAATATTAGTATGGATTATAAATTCCAGCTCATGATGCTCTTCAGCGATTTGGCTCCAAACAATTTTAACCTGAATAGATAAAGTACCTATTTAACGTTTAATTACGTTTATTGACCGAAATTTGAAACATCACCTATCGTTGATTCAAGTCTGTTATTTGTAAAAGAGTAACCGTGAGTTTCTTGCCGGCTCTTCTCCATAGGATACTATTTAAGGCTCCTACAAACAGGCGCGACACGCGACGTGAATCGCGCGCGACACAAAGGCACCACGGAAAAACTTTATTTTTAAACTCTCTAAAAACAAACTTACAGCGTAACAAAAATCCGCAGTTTATCTTAGTTTACAACACCATCAAACTCAATCCCCCAGCTACAGTAAGAGGGTAGACAGATGTCTAACTTGTGCATTACTATCAAGTACTCAGGTTCAGTGTTAGAGAATAGTTTAAACGATGAGCGGAACTGGGGTTGTGGGATGTTAATGGCTGTTTTAACTGTTTATTTTCTATTGGTTTATGATAAAAAAGATGCTGTTAGTTAAAATGAAACTCAATTAAGAATGGAATACTCTTTACTATGTACAGTCAACAAAAGAGATAAGTATGCAGGATCGTCGGATATAGTTGAAGTTTAGTAAGAAACCGATGGATGTTGTCGACTGAAATTTAATTTGATAAATGAGCTGTTTTTTTTATATTAATAAATTTATATTTTTTATATTTGTAGTAAAAGTTGTCAAAATTAATATTATCCCTATTATAATTATTTTTTCAAACTATAGACTTCGACGTCAACCCCGTCCTATAAAAAAAATCATCCCAATTTTCGCAACACTATCTGTTAGATACTATCGACTTATCTCACTCTTGTTTTACGTAAACCTTATATTTACTAAATAGACCATTACGTTAGATAATTACAATATATCAAGTAAATTGCTTGTTTGGGCACTTAATTATTATCAATAAACGTGAATCATGGACTCGCGTCGTCCATCATAGGGTCCTGTTCTTACAGCTCCCTCAGCTGTAAGTATAGGTTATGAAGCACTATTAATAAAAGAGTGCTTTTCAGGAAAATCTGCTGCTCCTGTGTTAGCAGTAGTGGAAAACTATTGAATTTTGCTAAGTTTAAGCTAATATAGCATTTATAGGTTCCAGTATTTTTTATAGGTTCTAGTGGAGAGAACATTTGATTTTAAAACATAATTCTCTACCGTAATAGAACTGCAATACTTTGTAGGTAAACCAAGGCCTGTAACCCAGATATTAGCATTATCAGCCTATAATGTTCCCACTGCTGGGAAACAGGCCTCCTCTCTGTGAGAGGGAGTGGGCCATAATCTACCGTTTCCAAATTAAAAATTCTGTCACGCCTGTAAGTTCACCAGCACCCAGTATCATTGAAACTGAAACATGTTAGTTTTGACGTGAATACGTCTTTAAAATTGCTTTCATAGTGGGAGGTAAGTCAAAAAAACAAATGATAACAAAATCGGGGGATACAGTTTGGTGTTGCAGCTTCATATCTATCATCTCTATCCTAAAGTCAATTACACCATTGGATAGCTAAAGGATTAAAGAATTAATTACGCCAAGTGAGGACTGTGTCGCATTGCGCGCAATGGAGGGGGAAACGCCCCCATTTTGAGGTAATTTTGCTGCGTATCGAGATTTCCACTTAGTGTAACTATTGACTCGGATAAGCTACGACATTCTTTTAAGTTTCAATCGTCAGATCTCGCCAAAATCGATCACAATCGATCGATTTTAGCGAGATCTACAAAACATTAGTGTAAAATAGTGACAGTGATTATAATGTGTTAAAATAAAAAGAAAGCCAAATCAAAATACAGAGATCGTATACGGTTGGAAAGGGCTTCTCAAGAGCAATCGAATGTTACCAATAAAACACTATCACCATATGACCGAGTCATGCAGTGCCGGAAACGTAAAAGAATGAATGCGGCCGAGCGGATCAACCCCGTTACGTAAGCGTATTCACGTACAACACAAGGCCGTGTCCATGACATAGCCACACCCCATTTTTTGTACGTGTAAGCAGCTCTACTGGTTTTACTTTATTTACTACTGGTATTTCTTTCTTTTTTTGCCAAAAGTTTTACCACGTACCAAGTTTTACTGTAGTGTCCATCTTACTTCCCAACCCCATAATTACAACACACCTGGCACAGTGACAAAGTTAATTAAACCGCTAACATGTACTTATGTAACTACTTGTAAACATGGTCCAACAAGTTCGCAACTCATTAACTCAAGTGTCATACGCACTACACTTTTGTTCCAGTTTAGTTTTATTGAAACATTTAAGCACCTCATCATCTACCTAGCCTTTTTCCCAACTATGTTGGGGTCGGCTTCCAGTCTAACCGGATGCAGCTGAATACCAGTATTTTACATGGAGCGACTGCCTGTCTGACCTCCGCAACCCAGTTCCTGGGTAATACGATACCCCTTGGTAAGACTGGTTGTCATACTTTCGGGCTTCTGACTACCCGTAACGACTGTCAAAGATCCAGGAATGACAGCCGGGACCAACGGCTTAACGTGCTTTCCGAGGCACGGAGGGGTCACGGTATGTAAAGATGGTCACCCATCCACAGACCAACCGCGGCAAGCGTAGCTTAACCTGATCAATCGACCTGTGCGGCTGTTATTATTAGCCACGGGGCCCCTCTGCTGCTGAGAAGGATGTGGTGTTACGCAAAAAATGAATTTGTCTAGTTTTTCCCAACTATGTTCTGGTTGGCTTCCAGTCTAACCGGATGCAGCTGAATACCATTTCATATGGAGCGACTGCCTAGTCTGGGTGGTGCTACGCAAATGGATACAAAAAGGAATGAGTATATAAGAGGACATCGGAAAGTAGCACCGGTGACTGAAAAACTGTGTGAAATCGCTTGCCCGTCCCAGCCGCCGCGGGAGCCGCTCTGGGCGTCGGGAGCCACGGGACGACTCCCGGCCACCGTAGGCGCGGGCCTGCGCGAGTAATGGGTAGCTTACCGTCCGATCAGGACCAGGCCCGTGCCGGACGGCGCGTGCGTGTTCCACGCGCGCCTCAAAGAGATGTCAGCATCGAGGAGGGGCCCCATAGGGCCGAAGCCTGCCGGGTCAGCGGGATTGTCCGAAAGGGTTACCGCTGGCCCGGAACATAAAGGGCTAAGGAAGGAACACGGGTGGGTTTTAGTCAGTAAGAGTCTGACACTCCCTTCCGCTCCACCCAGAGCGGGAGGGGTCATTTGGTGATTTACCACCCACAAAAAAAAAACCCGTGTCATGGTATGGGCATGTGATGCGGAGGAATGAGGAAAATATCCTGAGGAAAAGTTTTGAGTATGAATGTGCTATAAGGAAAGGAGAAGACCACAGAATGATGGATGGACTGGTTGACAGATGTGGCTAGAAAAGGGGTGACTATTGGGATGACGACTACAGGCCGACCGCTTAACTGAGACGTTGCCTGAGGTAGCTGCGCGGTGCGGGAGGGGTGATAATTGTCACAAGTTGACGAATCACTGAGCTCTCGCATCACGTCTCAACAGGGGCTTACCTTACCATCACCTCTTAAAGCAGGGCAGAAGTTGACCTGCACTGCTTTTTTGTAAGACGACTTAGTACAAAAAAAAGTAGTGCAGTTCAACTTCTGCCCTGCTTTAAGAGGTGATGGTAAGCCCCCAGGTCCCGCACCGCGCTGCTACTTCAGGAAACATCTCAGTTAAGCGGTCAGCCTATAATAGAGAAGTATGTAGTAAGTAAGAGTAGTATAAATAGAAGACATGCTGTGATCCCAAATAAATAGTGAGAAGGACAAGAGATCGATGAGAATGCTTGAAACTTTCAGTTTGTCGACGACTAGATTCTTTTGTGTGTAATATTTTTAACTCAACTCAGAATCGGCCACTGCTACGCTTACACTTTTCTAAAGTGCTGCTACAGCTTCCGAATTACTTTCATTTACTTAGTTGCATTCTCTGCTCAAGGACCTTCCTCGCCACAATCAGGAGAGCAAAATTAATTATTTTATAGTATGAATTCATCATCAACATAGTCTTGTTACCCTGTTAACTTTCTTTCACAATTAAGAATGAACGCGCGAAAACTGAATTCTAATGGTCACTTTTTACTCCTTAGAAATGTTAAAAACCGCGTCATAATTTACTCTGAAAAACCTAAAAAGATTTTACGAGCAGCAATTCATTTACTTAACACATCGTAAATTAAAATGTTTGAATGTATAATTCCAGGGAACAACATGAAATATTTTGCGCTGGAATTACGCTAACACAGCGTGCAGAAACGTGAAAAAATAAGATTAATACGCGTAGGAAGTGAGCCGGAGTGGGGGGGGGAGACACAAAGTTCCCACTTTGGGTTTTTCGCATTTAACTCAAAAACGGTGCGCCGTAGGAAAAAAAAACTGGCCAAGTGCGAGTCAGACTCGCACACGAAGGGTTTCGTACCACAAGGCAAAACCGACCGAAAAAAAACCCGTTTGTTGTATGGGAGCCCCCCTTAAATATTTATTTTATTCTGTTTTTAGTATTTGTTGTTATAGCGGCAACAGAAATACATCATCTTTGAAAATTTCAACTGTCTAGCTACCACGGTTCATGATATAGCCTTGTGACAGACGGACAGTGGAGTCTTAGTAATAGGGTCCCGTTTTTACCCTTTGGGTACGGAACCCTAAAAACTAACACCAAATGAAAGCTCATAAAATTCTCTACAACTTCTCTGAATCCACTTTTCCGAATTTTCAACCGTTTACGAACTACACGCTCCGGAAAAGTGAAAATGCAAGGAGTCCCATAAGTTCCTGCACACGCACTCTACACCCCATTCGCCATTTTGGGCCATTCGTTGACTGAACTACATATATCAAATAAGCACTAAAATATACTATAATGATGATGATAATATATGATAATATTATCATCATCATTCTAGTATATTTTAGTGCTGAAGAAAATGAAAATGAAGTAAAGGAGGTTTACAGCTCTAATTAACAAGAGAATAATGTTGAAAAACCTCAATTAATTCACTCATTCCAAACTTAGTTCTTCAGTAACACTGGCCATTTCAGCCAGGAGTTTTGGCCAGTGTTTGAATTTTCTGTAATAAACTTTTTAACTAGCCTAACTTATATAGGTACTCTTTTAACAAGCTTTTACTCATAAAAGCCACTGCCTCGCCGATCAAGTGACCGGAAGCGCTGCTGCTGGTCCCAGGTTCAATTTTCGGGTCGAGCAAAGTTATTGGGTTTTTCCAACTGAAATTTCTCAGAAGCAGCACCCTATTATATGTCCAGGCAAATCACTGTCCATTATAAAGTTACCTGGAAGAGATCGCAGAAAGCGACAAGGCCACCCATTGTATATTTTTAGTGTATTTTTTTTATGTATTTTTTTTTTTACTTGCTTTTGCTGTCCGACTTCCGGGCAAAGGCCTCTAATTACGTAATTATTGATTCAGCGTTAAAAAAAAAAAAAAAAAGAACTAACCTGCACTTCAATTAAAGCAGTTATACCTGTAACTCCTGAAAGTCACCCCTAAAATTAATGACATCACAACTTCTAACACGTATGTCATTAATTATTGACAACAATATAAACGAATGCTCGACCACGCCTTGCTAACGAATTCACAAATTCATTGTTTATTAACTATACAAAATGCGATTAAAGCGAAAGGTGGGTTTGGGGTGTACAGGGTGTGGATTATATGCGTCTAGGTAAGCAAGCGGCAAGTCACTGCTGATTGCTGAATATAACCTTTACAGCATACAAATACCGCAAACTTATAGTTACTTTAAAGTAACTACACGTTGTTGCAATACGTAAAAATGTAGAGATATTTTGTCATTTTGAACTACGGCCCACTCCCTTCCCTCATAGAGAGGCCTGTGTCCCAGCAGTGGGAACATCACAGGCTGATTATGCTAAACCACGGAAAAAACTAAATTTTTTATCAAATAATTGGAGCCATAAACATATTGAAAACCTTTGTAGTCTGAAACATGTCCCCGATAACATCATCATCTGCCTAGCCTTTTTCCAAACTAAGTTGGGGTCGGCTTCCAGTCTAACCGGATGCAGCTGAATACCAGTGTTTCACATGGAGCGACTGCCTATCTGACCTCCACAACCCAGTTACTGGGTAATACGATACCCCTTGGTAAGACTGGTTTTCAGACTTTAGTGCTTCTGGCTACCCGTAACGACTGTCAACGATCCACGATAACACACAAGTCCCCGATAACATACCCTGTTAATCCTGACAAGTTTGACAACATCCTGTATAGCAATGCAACGGAAGGGTGGACGGCATACATTCTTAATGCGACGCTGACAGGGAAATTGAGCTTTGATGTAACTGAACGAATTTTCAGTTAACCGGTTAACGAACGTCACCTGACTGTGGTTAACATATAACTGATATCTAGTTATGGAGTTTGGTAATTGAACTAACCATGAATCTGACTGAGCCATTTACTGGGGTTGGTGTTTTAATTATGTGTTTCTTACTTAATTAACTTTTTAATATGCATGAGTGAATTATTATTCAAGTAATTATTAACACTAGGTACTAAAATAAGTAACTAATACAAAACAAAAAGACACTATATGTATGTACTCCTTTTGACTCCAATCAAGCGTCGTTTTAAGATTTTAATTATAACTGATTAAATTGTACCTTCCCTAAGCTATACCAATTTGAATAGACAATTTTATTAATTTCTTTCAATAATTTTAAATCGTCATATTTAAAATAAAAATAAAATAAAATAAAAATAAGTTTATTAACACAAAAACCTTAATACACAAAGCTCATACAATATGTAACACATAGGAACATTAAACTTTGGGAAACAAAGGTTGCATAAATATGTGAAAACCCTGCCTCCTAAACTAGGGGGGACCCTGTGACTTAGGAGTCAGTATTCTACTGTTACTTCGTGTACAAAAAATCCCTTATTTAAGTGTGATAACATTATGAACCTATAATGAAGTACGGCCATTAATGTGTAGGTATGTGTGTTAAAGGAGGGAGATGTGGTTGTGTGGAGTGGTGTGTTGTGGTATGGTGTGGTATGTTATGCTGTGGTGTCGTGTGTTGTGCGTTGTGTTTGTGTTGTGGTGTGATGTGGTGTGGCATGGTGTCTAAAAAGGGTGGGGGGGGGGTTGGGGTCTTGTTTTGTGGGGGTGTGTTTTTTATTATGTAATATAGTGATTATTATTATGTGCCTACATTATGTTGTGAATAAGAGCTTCTGTACGAGAATAGTCCTGATCATACAGCCAGTTTTGTAGTTTAGTTTTAACTTCATGCTTGTTTAAATTGCTCATTTGGATATGCTTATTCACCCTTCTGTAAATGAGCGAGCTTATTACATAAAGCTGGCGGCTAGCGAAGGCTGTTTTGTGAGGGACAGACGGACATGTAGATTTGGCTTTACGAGTTGTTGAATCTAACAGAGGAACCTGACTATGCTTTCTGATGGTGGCATTAAGCACAAAGAGCTGCCGCACAGTAAGTACCCTGCACTCCGCATACAATTCCCTAGTGGGAAATCTTTTTAATTTTTTTTTAAATTTGTTATTTTAACTTTAGAACTTAATTTAGTGCTTATAAAACATTCATAGACAAAACATACCTATTTGGGAAAACATCTAAAGATCTTAGAGCTCGGAAAAACTATAAAAACACACCTCCACACCATTAAAGATGCCATAGTCAACATAATATATAATACACATCATTACAACTTCATCTTCTCACTACATAATAAATAATTGATAAGTTCTCCCAACTAATGGTGCAGAAGAGATAATATGAAAAGTTGACGAAGAGAGGAAACGCGCCCCTTAGTCTAAGCTATAGGTACCTTGCCCTCTCCGTATGCGGTAGGTATACTTTTGTGAGAGAGGAAACAATGTGTGAGAAATGAGGACCGTGAAGGTGACCGTTCATTATAATACCGATTGATAAGGAATTATGAGGAAAATGGGGTATTTTCTATTCTTACGTCGCACGTATTGTCGTTTGGTTGGTTACATGGAAGCATGGTCGATTTTTTTTTATTTGTCGGTGTCGAAAATGTTGCTGAAGATGATAATTATAACGTATTTTTCCCAATATTTTTTTTATTGGGAAAATCTCTTTATCTTTAATACCTGCCAACATTTTATCAAAGCTATCATTTATTTTATAATCACTGTCATCCTTATTTCACACCCAACCTATAAGTTTTTATTTCACAAAATATTCAAACAAACTTTTCCTCTTGTTGCAGGTAACCGAAACATTTTACTACAAACAGCTCTCGGTAAGGTAAAGTTTCACTCCTATTAATCTAAACGTTCCCAAAAGGTCCTGACATATTCTTTCGCATTTATCTAGGTCTGGTTAATAAAATTACAGAGAAGCATGTTAGGACAAATTGCTAGCCCACCCGCGCATGAATATTTTGTCGCATATGCAAATGTATTTCGGAAGCGTGTACGGCGCCCGCCCAAACCTCGTGTCTGCTTCCGGCACAGTGTGGCGGGGACAGAGAATCAAGTTCGTTGTGTCACAGAAACAAGTTTTGTTTTACATTTTATCAACCAAGCCAAAATAGAGTGAAAGATAGAATGCCTGCTCAATGGAGCTTAAATTAATGTAATGACTAATTTACGATTTTGGCACATTTGCTAACAAAGTACTCAAAGACTAAGGCGTTTTAACGCTATAACTTCTGCCATCAAAAATTATCGGAAAGTCGATGGCATCCTTTGATGATTTAACTATGTGCTGTAATGTAATTATTTTCTACCAAAACAACCATCATAATCTGCCTAGCCTTTTTTCAACTATGGGTCTTGGTATTTAAAGATGGTCACCCACCCACAGACCAACCACAACAAGCGTAGCTTTACCTAATCGATCGACCTGTGCGGTTGTTATTAACAGACCCCAAGATTTCTACCAGGACAACCCTTGCCCCTTTTTTTGGCTTTGGGACCTTGCATACTTGCTACCTACTGACAATCGGTCTACATTTTTCAAGTGCCAAGAAAAACCCAAACGCCACAATTTGGTTCCAACTTCGATAACTCTTTTCAAAACAAAACACAATCGCCACAGTCGGTTCACAATTATGTTTTGTTTGTTCCATTAACTTTTAAACTTGCATTACTGCACATTACACACTACACATCCGGTCACAGGACATCCGTAGCGCGCATGCGAATTAAGTCTCCGCTTTTGTCGATCTGAATGCTTTATGGCGCTTCTTGAAAGGGTTGGACTGTGCTCCGAAGGGGAGGATTTAAGTACCAATGGATTTGGACGATTATGCTGGCATAATTTAATGGGAAGTGTTTTGTTTTAGAATTAAGATCATTTCATATTTGAGTCTTTTGTCATTAATATCATGATCACAGTAACGTGTTACTTCTGAACTGTGTTACCCATAAAATTTTACCCCCCTTCTGGGGCAGTTGGGTAAAAGGATCACGACCAAATCAGGTGCTATTGTCTTCTCCAGACCTTGTCAGTATTTACTTCTTCTCCTTCTTATAGGAGATGTTTCATTTTTGTATGGGATTCAGGCCGTAACATGTACCTTTTAGAAAAGCTGGGAAACTAACCCCTGAATAGAGTAAAGTAACATGTTTTTCGTAATATCAAATGTTTTTTATGCACATAATAAAAATTAAAAATGTTTGTCGTGAGTTACATGACAGCCATGACAGGTTGTAGAAATGAGGTTTACTTAACCTAGAAATTGATGTTTATCACAACCAAAAACCGGACAAAGTCAAAGTTGTAGGAAATAAAAAATTAATGAGAAAACGTGAAAGAACGCCAAAAGCCACGAAAGTCGAGACGAACGAGACAGGAACACATACCTTTCATATTTAACGTTTACGAGATATTATGTTTTCATGGGACATGATTTTAGAACGAAAACAGTCAATGCCAAAGATGACGCCATGTTGCATAGAATATGGTAATAACTTGAAAAACTATTACTCTTTGCGCACCACAAATCACGCTTAAATGCAAAAAAGAAATTTTCTCCTCAATTCGTGGTATTTTTCCTCTTTTTCGATAAATGTACATCTTATGGCCGAAAATTAAACATCTCCTTTGAATGAAAAACTTTTGTCGTACACTGGACAACCAATGTCAGCCATTTAGAATGGCACCTTATCTTGCTGATTTTGAAATCTCTTAACAGTGTCTAATTTTAATTAATGGCGCGAGAAAATCTTACGTTAAGGCGAGGTTTGACTAATCGTGATCTTTCTTTTTTTTTTTTTGTACCACTTCTGGACAAACGCCTCCCCAAGGTCCGTCACTTTTCTCGATTTTGTTTTTCTTCTCACCAATTCTTAAGAAAGCCATCCAAGATTAAAATACGATATTACAAAAATACTATACATGCACATTATTTATGGGGTGTTTATGATATTGCAAGGGATACCCTAATGTATCGGCAAGACAGTCGATAACTCTCGACAGGCACTCGCGAGATTGTTCGCCCTGTTGGCGCCAACACGCGTTTGGGCAACAAGGATTATATGTGAGGGTTCGTTTTTATGACAAAGGTTAGTCAAGAGCGTCGTTAAAAATGAGAGTGTGTGGTGGTCAGGAAAAATGCCTTTTTCCGAAAGTATGCTCTGATTTTGCCTCACCTTTTTGTAGGCATCTATAGCAAAACTAAAGCTTTAGATCGCCTAATAAGATTAACTCATCATTTCAGTCGAAAGACGTCCACTGCTGGACATAGGCCTCCATCAAGCACCTCCACTTCGACCGGTTCTGTGCTTCTCGCATCCAACGGGCTCCTGTGGCATTCACAAGGTCGTTGGTCCACCTTGTGGGAGGTTTTGCTAAAATTTGGCAGAGAGATAGATTGATTGGGAAGGACATAGGATAGTTTTTATCGACATACCTTGCGGACGAAGCCGCGGGCGGAAGCTAGTAAGCTTACATACTGGAAAAATGATAAGAGCGTAATTCTATTTGAAATATAGGCGCTATTATGTTAAACTACCTAGTTATCCATTATCGCTCGCAAGAAAAACATCACATTACCTCACTCAGATAATCATATTAACACGCAAAAACCTATTTTTAAAACGTCGAATAGTGTACCAATTTTCTATGCCATATAACTCGCTTCCGTTCATAAAATACCAATTTAAACCCTCTAACGTTACTCGGGATCAGGCAGGCGTCTGCGTCTCTATAGGGGGTGCATAAAAAATGGCATGCTATGTCGATGGAATGGCGCCGACGATGATTTACCATCGTGCTTTTTAGTTGGCGTTTAAGCGATGCGGAAATGGGTTAAAGTTATGATCAACAATGATAGATAATATGCATAAATAATATAATTGGTGAGAGCAAGAGAGACTGTAGTTTAAATCCAATGCCAATCTCAAAGAGATTGGCATTGGATTACACCATAGATATACGGATTACACATAAGTAGTGCAGCGAAAAAAAAGAACTGTCTTTGCTTTAATAAAATTGTGATTCATAATGTTATCCTTTTATGATTCAGCCAAAGTGGCCTTTTTAGGCCCCCAGGTGTGTTTTGAAACGTTTGACTTTACTAAGGTAAGGAACTGATAGGTTTCAAACATTTTTCACGTAACGTTGTCACAATAAATAACGTTTCAATCCAACACTAACGTATGATTTATTAACACCACAAAAACTGCATTGAATATTGACAAACCTAGTGTAAAATCCGTTTGTACGAAAAGCGCAACCATCCGCAAAGATATCGGCAGGTATTTCAAAACTACAACTACCCTCAAAAAAATAACGGTTTATACGTGCACAAAAACGCCATAAAATGCAAGGTAAACCCATTATCAGTGACCGCCGGAAATGCAGCCGACGCCATTTTTCATAGCCACCGGATGTGACGGCAGTACACGTCACCATTTCGGGTTTTCGCCAGTTTTTCCACCGGGGAATTATTTAAACTTATTAATGTTGTTTACGTGTTAGTACGATGAGAAACAACTCATTTTTAAAGCTGTTTGCTTAGACGTAACAGGTTGCTAGCTCGTATTTTTGCTGAAAACTTACAGGCACAGTAAGTTTTCAGCCTGGATTCAACATTCAACCACACCATGGTATATATTTTTCAAGAAAACGACATTATAGTTATGTGTATGTGTATGAAAATTTAGCTAAGTAGGTACTATAACGTGACTAGCTTCTGCCTGCTACTTCGTCCGCATAACGGCTCCCGACCCACTGTGTCGCATCCCATCGCCCGCCTTATTTTCACTTAGCGTTCTTTCTGGCTTTTTTTAAGTGAAAACTTCTTTAGGCCCTTTGGAATTTTTTGAGATGAACCGACACCTATGTTTGAAGTTTTGGCAATTATAAAGACATCAACACGCGGTACATTTTCTTTGGGAAGAAGTATCTTCAAACATATTTATAAAATTATTATGCTTTTTCAAGTTTTCAATTCTGTCGGCACTCCTGGAGTGCCACTGTTTTTTTTTTTGCTCAGCTCTTAAGGGTCGTAGCGTGATGTTAAATAGCTTTAAACCTTCCTCGAGAATTGGGCTATTAAATACAAAAATATTTTTTCAAATCTGATTGGTAGTTCCAGAGATTAGCGTATTCAAACAAAAAAACGAACTCTTTAACTTTATTATTAATATAATATAGATGATAGATTGAGTAGGTCGATCGATCAGGTTAAGCTACGCTTGCCGTGGTTGGTCTGTGGATGGGTGACCATCTTTACATACCGTGACCCCTCCGTGTCTCGGAAGCACGTTAAGCCGTTGGTCCCGGCTATCATTCGTGGATCTTTGACAGTCGTTACGGGTAGTCAGAAGCCCGAAAGTCTGACAACCAGTCTTACCAAGGGGTATCGTATTACCCAGTAACTGGGTTGTGGAGGTCAGATGGGCAGTCGCTCCATGTAAAATACTGGTATTCAGCTGCCCCAATATAGTTGGGAAAAGGCTAGGCAGATGATATAGATAGATTGAGTAACAGACAAATCGAAATGACATCATACTCTCAATTTATGTTTGAAGAACAAAACCTTATTGAATTGATCTTGTCCGCAGTGATATTGATGTCAATTTAGTAGTCGACCAATTTTTTGTTGAACCACGTATCTATCATTGTCATGATGTCATCGTCATGAAATTTGCCCAGAACACAAGCCAGGAAAAAGCTTAGCTGATATAGTTTTGTGTTTTCTTTCAATAGATACTCATATTTTCTTTATCTCCGGCCTGTCCGGCCGCGACTTACGAGTACGTATTATTTCATCACCACTGCTCTCAAAACGGTGAAGGAAAACATCGTGAGGAAACCGGCGTGTCCTAGAACCAAAAATTCGAAGACATGTGGTATCTACCCGTGCTGGGCCTGCGTGGTGGATACGGCCCACTCCCTCTCACAGAGAGGAGGCCTGAGTCTGAGCAGTGGGAACGTTCCTACCAGAGATGAGCGAGGATGCGTAGCGAGGGATGTGTGTACAAACCAACCAATAACGTCACTTAATTTTTATAGCTTGAACTAAGTTAGCGTTGGTATTGGTTAGTTCTACACACATCCCTCGCTACGCAGCCTTATAGGCTGATTATGTATGTACTGGCATGTACAGACGCCAGCACATCAAGCTACTACAATCTGTCAAATTTCTTTAATAGATTTTCAACTTTATCAGTAAAGCATAAGGTTCAAAGTTGATTGGGAGAATTTGACAGTTTCGGGTAGCTTGATGTGCTGGCGGCTGTACTTAAAAGGTACATCTCAAAATAAAAAAAAACTTATTATACTACTTACATTTTTAGACCGCCACGTTCTTTTAAATCCGGATTTTCCGGGATCATAATTAAAGAAGAAACCATCTCTAAACATGAAAGAGGTTTTAATGCAATGTTTTATTACACCGAATAGTTCATTATAAGCCCTTGGGTCCCAGAGTTACCGGCACTTAATGCTTTCCTGTCATCAAGACCACGGTAGGAATTAAGCCGGAAGATTTGGGCAATAAAACCATTGTGCGCCAGGATTTCAATGCGTTATGTGTTATTTAAATAAAAGCATACTAATTTATTTATATGGAGTTCATTGTTACTGAGTGGCTTCTTTATTTTTGAGGTTTAGTGGCCAGTTTGGTAAAGTCTGCTTTTTAAGGGATAATAATATGGTGGCGCCCATTAGAAATCACTCCTTCAAAAAGTCCTAATGCGAAATACTAAGTAAATTGAAGTGTCCGGTTCACGAACATGAAATCGCGAAAAAAAATCAGCTGTTCCCTACATTTATGTTCGCATAACTCGTCTAAGTGTAGGAAACAGCTGGTTCTTTTTTCGCGATTTTAGGTTTGTCCTATAGTAATAGTTGTTCATAATGATAAGTACAATGACACCATAAGAAGTGATCTATTAATTACGGGAGAATCATAAAAGGATAACATTATGAATCGTAATATGGCGAAGACAGTCCGTGTTTTTCATTTTTTCGCTGCACTACGTAGGTATAATCAAAGAGATCGGATTGATTGGTATTTTAGCACAGACAAAAAAAAAATAACTGAAAAATGCTTCTCCAAAGGGATTTGATACGATTAACTTAACGGTTAATTGTCAATAATGTTATCCTTTTATGATTCTGCCAAAGTGGCCTTTTTGGCCCCCAGACCGTTCAATCAATCATACAAAATCAGCAATACCATTTACCCAAACCACATAAACAAAACCGAACTTCGGAGAACATCGAACCAACTTTATTTTGATCATAAAAACATATTCGCAATAGATATCTTCTTGAGAGTGAAAGCGCCTGGCGCCGGGAGGTCTGCACTGCGCAATCGATACGGTCTTACCTCTCAAGGTCGTCTATATCTGGACGGACTACCGTCTAGCTTACCAGGTTTATTTTCGTCCCGACCCTGGAATACGGAAATGGAGATTGCTTTTTGAGCAAAACTTTTTAGCTAAGTGAGGAGTTCTTCATTGGGAATGTTACAAGAACCCACTGTTCTTGCACTGGCCTTTTTTTTTTTGGGATGGGAAATTATCAAATAACTTCTGCCGCTCTGGGCGGAGCGGGACGGCGTGTCAGACTTTTACTGACTAAACCACCCGTGTTCCTTCAGTTGCCTGTGCCAGGTACTACGGTATCTCTTTCGAACAACCCGCGACCCTGGCAGGCCTCGGCCCTGGCGGACCCCATTAGTTAGTGCTGATATCTCTTTGAGGCGCACGTGGAACACAACGCGCCGTCGTCCTGGGCCTGGTCCTTATCGAACGGCGAGCTGTGGGCCCTTAGGCCTGAATTCTTGTTACGCTGACGTCGTCGGTCGCGTACGGTCGGTCGCGTACGGTCAGTAAAAACATACGCGCCGCTGACGTCAGCGTTGCAGTATGGTGGTATATTCACACGCGCGACCGATGCCAGCGTAACAGGAATTCAGACCTAAGGCCCACAGCTCATTTCATATGTTTATCGTTTCATGCTGTGGACTTGCAGAAGAACTTGATTGCTGCAGTGAAAAATATGTGTGTGGAATTTATATATTATGTCGTTTCCCTAAGTATTTTAATTATTTATTATATAACTAGCTGTGCCCGCGACTTCGTTCGCGTGGATGTCGGAACACAATAATGTGTGGCTTAGGAAAGGTGTAAAAGGAAAAATCTTCCGATCTTGTCTGGTAACGCTTCCCTTGCCTGGCGTTCTCAACCATAGCCCTTTCGACTGCACAGCAGTCACTGCGTCTTCAGGGTTCATAATGACAATGCGACGAAGTGTCACTTTGATTTTTGAGGATAAATAAAAATGAAAGCGTCTGCTCGAGGCTGATTGTCTGACCAAATAGCCAAATTATGTCCATTTTATTTTGCATTTGTTTTAGAATACTAAGTTAGACCGGAATAAATCGTAAAATCATACCACCATTTTATCTAAAGTATATCTGAGATTAGTAGGTGAAGTTTGAAGTTAGTTTTTATAAGTCTTGTGTTCTTCTCTGCCGCTCTGCGATAAATTTAGAAATTCTTAACTTGGTATTGTAGATATCTTACATACCAATATTAAGACTTTATCATAGCGTCGAGATATCTAGAAGATAAAAAGAAGAATACATCATTGGTGTTACTCTTAAATCGTACCTACTGAAGTTTATCTGAAAAGTAGTTTGAAGTCTTTCTTAACTTATTCTGTAAACCTTTGCCCACATTTGCTAACTCTCTCTTGGTGGATAGCCATAAGATACCTTGAGGGTCGATATGGTGCATTTCCGACGTTTGGCCCCCAAACTGGAACGGGCCGGGGCCGGCATGGGATCTGGAGGCGATAGTCCTCGCGCGCCTGTATGAGTGGCGCGCGGAGGCACTACGCCGGGGGGAAGTTGTACTATTGCATGCTAAATATTGGCCAAATGTGTGTTACTTAATATTTTTTTATAAGAACTTAATGTACCTACCATATTTGATGCAATAAATGAATTGAATTGAATTGAATTGAAGATCCGCTTCCGCAGCAAATCGGTGCGAAGCGGTCAGATCTCCGGCGCGATCTCATGGCGGCATGGAAAGAGTGACTGTCGTTACCCAGCGCAGGGCACGCCGCGATAGCGGCGATAAGACCCCTCTTTAAGGAGTGCCTACCGCCTGACGCAGATCCTCACCGGACACGGAAGTTTCGGGAGGTTCCTGCACATCATCAGGCGGGAGGAAACGCCCGGGTGTCACCATTGCTAGGATCGCCCAGAGGACACGGTGGAGCACACGGTGGAGGTCTGCCCCGCTTGTGCGGAGCACCGCCGTGTCCTCGTAGAGGCGATCGGCAGCGGCGGCGACCTCTCGCGTCCGGCCCTGGTGCAAGCCATGGTCCGGGGCGAGAGGGAGGGAGGCAGTCACCTCCTTCTGCGAAGCAGTCATGCTAGCAAAGGAGGTGGCGGGATGGCTCAGGGAGAGAGCCTCCCGTCCCAGCCACCGTGGGAGACGCTCCGGGCGTCGGGAGCCGCGTGACGACTCCCGGCCACCGTAGGCGCGGGCCTGCGGGCGGAGAGTAATGGGTAGCTGGGTTTTAGTCAGTAAGAGTCTGACACTCCCTTCCGCTCCACCCAGAGCGGGAGGGGTCATTTGATGATTACCCATCCGAAAAAAAAAGGGTCGATATGGTTGTAACCAAGACAATGGCTAAAAATTTCGTTATTGTCTCGAAGACATAATTTACAATACCTTTTTACGACATGGCAGTGCTACTTGTATTGGGTGTGCACCTTGACGTATCGCTGCCGGCCGTAGTCGAGTCGACGGCAGCGTAAGAGTCCTGGGACGCGGTGGTTTCCTTCTGCGAAACGGTCGTCTCGCAGAAGGAGGCTGTGGAAAGGGAGAGGGAGATCTCATCCACTCACCCAGCCCGCAGTAGGCGCATCGGGCGTCGGCGGAGGGCGTACAACGCCCTCTTCCAGCCCCCCTAAACGGGTCCAGGGGCGACGAATTCGGGGACGTCTGTCACCGCCAACACATCAAGACTTGAGCTGGCGGCGTGTAGTGTTCCACGCGCGCCCCTCTTTGACGTCACCAGTCGGGGGTTGCGGAAGGATCGTACGGTCCCGCAACCGCCGGCGTAGGTGTGAGATGGAACACTGGGGTAATTTTTAGTCAGTAAGAGCCTGACAGACCTCGCCGCCCGTCCCAGGGCGGCGGACATCCATGAAGATTTTCCACCCCGGAAACAAAAAAAAAGGGTGTGCATCTGCCGAACCTATACTCAATAAATCAACAGCCCGTCTTGAGGTGTGCGTTGAAGCGTTATCATGGTAAAGAAATTTAAAAAAAATCGAGAAAAAAGGCAAAAAACTATGAAAGTATGATAATTATGATCTTAAAACCTTATGTCACTAAGAAAATGCTTCTCTGTTAACAATGTTTGAAAGGTTGCCCCTCGAAAGAGCTCCTACATAAAGTTTTAGCCTTTCTTCTCAGAGTAGTCAGATAGGAAACGCCGACTTCATCTAGTTTAAAAAATAAAAACATGATTGACGTGTAAAAGTGTTTGTACAAACCTACTTACAAAAATAAAATCATTTATCATTGCAATCTCTAACACTCAGAACACTACATCACATAATATTATCTTACATTATCCTCACTTTTTATTTGAAATTCTTTTAGCGCCACTAATCAATCAACAATCGAAAGCGGTTAACATTATATTATGTAATCATTATCATTACTTTTTAAAATAACACAGGCAGAAGTGACTGTGATAGTCATCATATAGGTAACCTGCATGACGTGATTATTCACATAATAATGTTATAAACACAATAATTATGTTTTCGTTAGTACTATAAAGCGCCAATAGATGTCATTACGTGTATCCAACTTACGTAATGAAAGTTGTTGTAGAATACATTAAATTGATTATATCTTTTGATACAGTGAAGCGATTGCGATGAAACCAAAACTAAACACTACTCCGAGTTCTACACTATATTTGAGTATAAAAATTAACCATATTGGTTTGGTACTTTTTACGTTGAACGTGTTCAAATCAAATTTTGTCACATCCAAACAGACAAACAGACAAACCGACAAACAGACAAACAGACAAAAATTCTAAAAATTGATGAAATGGCATCTGTTGGTTATCCTATAACACCCCAACTATTTTTTTTTTTAATATTTTCAATGTACAGAAACGCCTCGTCTACAGATTTATTATATGTATAGATAAAATTATTGCTGACTACGAAGATTGGCAATATGACTCAAATTTTAATTGCCTCAGCAATAATCAATATTGTGGCATAATAATGTCGAAATCATCTAAATAGAATCACCAACCGTTTGTTATTCTTTCACACCAAAATTACCAAACAAAACCCATTGATTATCTTGGCTGATCTTCATAATAATAACCGAAAGTCGGCGATACCGGGAAATTTTTTCCGAATAATAAATCAATGGGGAAATCCATTACAACATGGGCTTGGCTTATATCCAGCACTATGTTACTGAGCTCGATAGTCTTCCGAGGACATAGGACGAGGTATATTCCACCTCGTAATTCAACCTCATAATTCCTTTATCACCTTAAGGTTGAATGTCACTTAGCATAAGTATATGAAGGGCGGGCGTTGTGGGGTGCTGTCTTTTGTAATTTTGACGTACGAAAAGTGCTGATTCTCAGCCTAAATTGAATAAATGACTTTTGATTTAGATTTTTATAATCAACCTATTATGTTCCCACTTCTGGGACACAGGCTTCCTCTCGGTAGGAAGGAGTAGTTCGGAATCCACCACACGGGGTCAGTGTGGGTTGGTAGATGTCACATGTCTTCGAATTTTGGTTCTAGGACATGGCCCGGTTTCTTCACGATGTTTTTCTCCACCATTTTGAGAGCAGTGGTGATGAAATAATTTCCACAAAGTAAAGCGCCTGTCTGGGTTCGAACCTACAACCTACAACTCGTAAGTTGCGGCCGTTACCACTTTGCCACCACTGCTCCAAATGTCACTTGCTCATCATAAAATAAGGTGTATTTGTCTGTGTGACCATATCCCCTAAATATTTTCGATGTTCGTGAAATAACAATTTTTTTGCTTAAATTCAATGCCTATGCATTAAAAACTCTAAAGTACTTACCCCTTCACGACGAAATGGTGTTTTTTTGCTGGTTTTCTCACTTATACACTCACAAAACACATTTTCACAAATCACTACCGTCTTTCGTGATGGGTCCGTGAGGACGCGCGGGCGCGGGACTACTGAGGCGTCTGTAGAATCGTCGTTCATTCGTTTGAAGTACTTGACAAGGATTATATATCTTTCTTGTTCTGTTTAGTACACTCTGTGCAAGTTTGAGCAAGATAGAATAAGTAGTTATGAGGGAAATACACGTCAAACATACGAGTGTGAGCGCGTCCGAATTGGACGCATAACAGTCAACTGATTGACAGCCGCGGCCGAATCGGACAATTCAACATCGGAAGGGATGATAGTTTCGACCTTAGCGCAGTTTCAGTGTACTGGAAATTGTTGTTCTAGTGGTCGCAAATGCTACTGCCGAGCTTGAGGTCCTGGGTTCGATTCCCGGGTAGGCCAAAGTGTTATTGAGTTTTTCCATCTGGAATTTCTCAAAAGCACCCCGGAGTCTGCATTTGTGCCCGGTAGACAGCAATAGGCTCAAAAAAAATTTTTTTCTCTACTAACTTTTTAGACCTTTGTATCCTGCTTATGCGTATAATATGAAGTTTCAATAAAATCGGTTTATTAATTTTTAAAAATAAGGGCTTGAAAGTTTGTATGAAATGCCGTACGGCGTAAACGCTCTGAACCCTACGCGTAACTTTGTTTTGGTAAAAAAGACCTTCGGAGAAGCTCTGGAATTAGTTTAGAGAATCGTGTAGGAGCTAGGAAAAATATATAGATTAGGGAAAAAGGTTTTCTTTTGGCACTTTGGCAGTGCGATTGAGAGGCAACGAGGGAAAGTTAAGTAATTTGTAGAAAGCCTATATCCATCACTGCTTAAGTTTATTTGTTGGTCGAAATCGTAGCCAGTTTATTTAAGTGTTTTGTTATTTTAACGTAAAGTTACATTTATGTTGACGATTATAAAATTTTGGTAAAAAAAAGTATTTTGCTCACAAAAGACTTTGATGTCATCACACACGTGTTTCATGTTCTCATGATAACTACTCATGATGATAACAGGTCGCATTCTATGCTAATATTATAAAGTTGTAAGTAAAATTTGTGAGTTTGTATATAGGTAGGGGGTCTTCAGAATTACTGATCCGATTCCGAAAATTCTTAGACTAATGGAAAACTACAGTGTTGCCATAGGATCATGGGATATATGTTTTATGTTCAAAAAACAAGAAATTCCACCCGTACGAAGTCGCACACAGAAGCTAGTTTAAGATAAGACCGTTTTCGTTGCCCATATCCTGCGACATAACCTGTAAGTGCTGTTTTTAAATAACGACCTATGAAGATATTGTCAAAATATAGAATTTATCAGAAGAAATTTATTGATATCATCAAATTCTCGCCCTCACAGGAAACAAGGCAAAAGATAACTCGATATTAAATATCGCGAAATGTCACAGAACCTTTCAGTTTTGAACCCCTGTCGCATAGGCGCCGGTGAGGCGGTGGTATGTCGTAATAGTGTGGAATAAATAGCTATGGGCTTTATTGTTTTATGGTGTTTTTGAGATTTGGGGAAGGAAATTTGAAGGAGTTTTCAGTGTTTTTTGTGGTTGGATAGTTCGGCTTTCATTTTAATTTCTGTCATGTTGTTTATTCGACATTGATACTTATAAGTAAACTTCTGTCTAAATTTAAATCTCGATGATAAAACCTCTGATACTAAAATAATAAGGTCCTAGCTTAATAGGTCCTTCGACAAACATCTTGAGCCTTATAATCAACTAGCTGCGCCCCGCGGCTTCACCCGCATAAGTTTCGATCCCGTGGGAATATCAGGATAAAAAGTGGCCTATATGTTAATCCAGGGTGTCAGCTACCTCCATACAAAATGTTATCAAAATTGGTCCAGCCGTTTGAACGTGAAGAAGTAACAAACATATAAACACACACACACGCACACACAGACTCACAAACTTTCGCCTTTATAATATTAGTGTGATGAATAAGTAATGCCTGCTTTGTTAACTATAGCTTTATGGAACTCAAAACACAATGATAACCAACAGAATTTAAAGTATACATAAAAGTGGTAGAAAAATAATAATGCACTACGTGTAAAAGTGCCAGTAACGATTCAAATATATCGACTATATTCACGTTCGACGAAGAGAAAACAAAATGAAACTCACTTTCAGCATGTTCAACACTCGCTCCACAGTTTCCAACATCTCATTCCGATTACAGGAAGCGTTGATTGACGTGTCGCCGATAAACAAGCGAGTCGCGCGGCGCCGCCCCTCTTTTGTTCACCTTGTTCGCCGTTTCCACCGTATTCATCGTGCCATAGAGTAATGAAACAGCATAGAAGCGTCATCGATATATCCAGACCCTGCTATTGGTGTGGCTTATTGGGTTTTAGAGTGACTTTGGCTTTGTAGAGTGAAGTCTCTGTCATCAATTTCTATGTAGCTTATGCATGAAGCATATCACAATCTGCCTATAATGTTCTCTCTGCCGGGATACTAGCCTTCTCACTTTATGAGGAAGTGGGGTGATATGTAATTCACCACACGAGCTCATTGCAGGTCAAAACATAACACATGCCAACACACACCATCCACACAAGAGCTTGAATGCACTAAACTCTATTAAATTTTATTGCATACATTGTTAATGTTCCATAAACAGGTGAAGACACTGCATGACTCCTGTAACACAGGTAACAACTAGCTCAGGGGTCAGGGCTTCAATTGAAAATGTAGCACCTTCTTAATGTCAATAAAACATTTTTGTTATTTTATTATTATTTATATAATTATATATTATTATGTAGGTAGCACATTGAATGTTTAGTTTCGACATGCTGGTTTCCTCAGAATATTTTTGAAGGCTGTGGTGATGAAATAAATTGCACAATCTTATTTATGTCCATGGGCTGGTTCGTGGTGGCGCGGGAAAAGAGTTCCTGGAAGGATTTTGGGGAGGCCTTTGCCCAGCAGTGGTACAGGAGGAAAAAAAAACAGTGGCACGCCGGGAGTGCCGACAGAAGTGAAAACAAAAAACTTTGCAATCACTCACTGACATGTCGGATATACATTAAGAACGAGTAGGTACATCCCGAGGTCAGCCGAACACATCCGAAGCGGGTATTTTTTTAATTGTCTTATAAACAAAACACGCGCGATGGCGCTTACGGTAACAGTGGCGCGAGTTCAATGGTTTTTTCCCATCACAAAAAATCTCAACGCGCCTGAAAAAGTTTTCACTTCAAAAAAGTCCATGCCTGTCTAGGATCTAATCTAAGACCTACAAAGCCTCCTAACTCTCCTGCCCGTGAGGCAGTTTGTTTTTAACTAGTGGAAAAAATGAGATGGTTCTCAAGTCGACGCGTATCTATATTTTTTTTTTGAAGTTACGTATCCGTACAAATTATAATTACATCATCTGTGACCATTTTCCCCGCTTTCACATTTGACACTTGTGTGACGTAGGTACAGTGGGGGACGGGGGCGTTTGAAGTTACTTTGACCAGCCGTCAAAGTGGAATGTTTTGGTATACAATAGTTAATTGGAAATCGGGTTTGATTTCAGTTAAATTCGCGTTGAGTTACCCACAAACGACAAACGAATATGGAGGGTATGAATTGTTAGGCGAATTTGGGATTGGAAATAGGTACCTACCTATGGTTATTTAATTTCTCAAATAGGTATAAACCTCGAAGTTTATTCGCTAAAGAAATCTGTAACTAGACTCATGTTTATAAGTAACCTCATTTACTACAATAATGCCTTCAGGGTGCTGTTAAGGCTTCCACCTTACTGTAGTGTGTCAGGTATGTTCGCTGGTGCGCACACTGACGACTACTTTGCGATAATGCGGAAGAAAGTTGCCTCAGTAATATCCTGGGTGAGGGGAAGGAGCAACAGCATTCTGAAGGTGTTTGCAGAGAGGCTGGATGGGCCTACAATGGCGAGGTTTACCAAAGCTACGATGATTGTGATTGTCTTTATCTTTTTAGTGTTCCTGCATGTTACTCATATAGTTTTTAAGTAAGATGTAATACTAACACCCTATGGGCCTTGATGCCTTTAACAATATCTTTTTTTATTTGATATCTACAGCAGAAGTCACTTTCGTAAAGTAATTTTGTCCAAAGGTCTACTAGACGAAGTGATACTCTAGTACCAATAAGTGATGATTGAAAAGTCAAACCCCCCTACTAATAAGCGTATTATATCAGATGAATAGTTTCACACCGATTTCTCTCTTTGAGTCGTCAGTAATTTGACTTTCGAAAGAAGAAGCGCACAAAGCGTTTTGTAACTACACTGACGCTATACCTACAACGTTTATTAGTAAGGGGTAAATGCATAGGATTGATAAGCTAACCAATAGCTAAAGACAAATCTGTTGGAAGTTGTTATAGAAATACGAAACGCTTTAAAAGCGCTACTTGCACTCCTCTTGGCCCTTTTTTTTTTGCGGTTGGGAAATCATCAAATGACCCCTCCCGCTCTGTGTGGAGCGAAAGGGAGTGTTAGACTCTTACTGACTAAACCCACCCGTGTTCCTTCCTTAGCCCTTTATGTTCCGGGCCAGCGATAACCCTTTCGGAAAATCCCGCTGATCCGGCAGGCTTCGGCCCTAAGGGGCCCCTCCTCGATTCCTCTTGGCCCTCAGATCAACATTATCACTCTCTGAAAAAGTCCTTTGCTGAAAAATTGCCTACCAATTAACATAATAACCTGTGTTCCAGCAGTGGGAACATTTTAGGTTGATATGCTATGTTTTTAACTATTGTCTAATGGTAAACGTTTAGCATATCTGAGAGAATTAATAGCAGTTACTTTTCCATACTAAGATGGGAAAATAAAGTCGACAGGGTCTTTTGAAGCGAAACTGCATCCTCCGTTGCCATCCCATAAATCATTTTACATACAAAACACGTTCGTATCTTTGCTTAATATTCATATAATTTAAATAATTTATACTTGGAGTCGTTTGCTAGTCTAGACACTGATTTTTGGCAAAGTCAAGGCTACGCTGAAAAGTACAGGCGATGAAATAAATGGCAATATTCCATGTGCGATTTAACTATATTAAAGTGTGAAAATTTAGAATATTTCGTTTTGTTATTTGATAGTCTGTATGAGTTTCTACATATTATTTTATATTTAAATTGGATTGGCCAGTAGCCACGTTATTGGATACTTTTTATGGCCGTAAGAATATTGTTTTAAATTCTTAGGTTTTTAGCCAATATCGCCAAGCCGCTCTTTGCTTACAACGAATGCCAGCAGGAAAATTGGAAATGTGTTTTTTGTATGGAAATTCAGGCTTTTTCAAATTGGCTTTAAATTGGTATCCCGAACCAGCCTACATATTTCAGCAACATTACTGTGGTACTCCAACTTATTGGGTACTCGCTACAACAATTTCCATGTTCGTATTTAAATGCGTAAAACATAACTAGCTTTTCAACCCGACTGTACTTTCCCAATGAATAAAAGTGATCTCGTATCCTCTCTATACTCTTTACGTTGGTTCACGTCCAAAATAACAAATTTAAAACGACCGAGCAGCGTATTTACAAAAGATAGTACTTTATTATATTGAATTTTAAGGGAGTTTGGCCTTTGTGTCTGTAAATGTGTGAGAAAATGCAATTATGAGGGTACACATACACACCCCCACACCCCCACACACACCCCCACACACACCCCCACACCCCCACACACACCCCCACACACCCCCCCACATACACACACACACGGGTACACATTCATTATCTAAAAGAGTTAAATCTTTTGTTAATTTGGAAAATTAATTAGGTTCAGAACTTTTCTGTTACAAACTAGTACGGCAACATTATATTTATTTATCACAAACACTGCTACCGTTACTGGAAATTCCTAATGCAGTAGCGTGGTCCATATTTAAACTATCTTAAATAACTTAACACATATAGTTACCTAACATTATTTTTGTGAATTCATTCAGAGAGCATGAAAATATATCGTTCCTGTTCCTGTCTGCCGTGTAATTCAGTGCGTGCAAGGCGCGCGTCAGTGGTGCTTTGTAAGAAATAAAAGAAAGTCTACACTTCTTGGTACATACCGATTCCATACATACATACACATACATACGGTACATACCTATTCTGTTAAAATCTCACCAGGTGAAGTGGGCTTGGAGTATCCTGTCATTCCACCTGATACCAGGGATTGCTACGGATTGACAGTACTAACAGCTCACTTGAAGTTCACTTCACCTAAGTTTTAACGGTGAGATTTGTACAGAATCTATCGTCAGAACTTGCTATTCCTTCTACGTTATCTAAAACTTGACTTAAACTATTGATTCATTCGATATCCATCTGTCAAACTATCGGAGTGCTATGGACAACATTACAGATAAAGATTGTATTACATGATTTACATGCAGTTCATCATCATCATCATTTCAGCCGAAAAACGTCCACTGCTGGACATAGGCCTCCCCTAAAAAGGGGGGGTTTGCCATAATCGCCACGCTTGGCAGGCGGGTTGGCGATCGCAGTATGGTATAGTGGTGGAATGCATAGAGAACGCTGCTGCCCATTCTCCGGTACGACCCTTAGTCGCCTTTTACGACACCCACGGGAAGTATGGGGTAGTGCTATTCTTTAAGTCCGGGCACTACACTACATGCAGTTAGTTGTCTATTATTATGTTCCTTTAATCTGATACTATTTTAAGTGTGGTCAACAAAGAAAAAAAGTAATCTTGATCGAAAGATAATAATTATTGCTTTTTAAAAAAAAATGTTACATTTCCCCAACTCAACTCATTTCAAGAACAACAATTTTGTTCTTTTTGTGTTTTATTCTTTGCGCCATGTGTTACTGCAAATAAAAGTTATTTCTTTCCTTTCCTTCCATTAACAAATTCTGCCTAACTCATTGCACAAGTTACAGGCATGTGTAATAAGGGCTTAATTTTGAAATATGTCTATTCTCACAGTTACAATTTTTATTCCACGAGAAAAACGCTATTGAATTTTGCGTAACTGTAAATTATTTACGTTTGTGAATTTTACACATTATCTACCCACTTCTATTTCGGTAATTCCGACATTTTTATTATCATAATCACAGTAAAAAATATGTATATTATTGTATATACGACTTGAAGACAAAACTAACATTTGTGATAAAATATCACAACATTTTATCTTATCTCATCTCGCGTTTTAGTAGCAACCTTGGTCCGCCAAAACTTATTTCCTATATTTAGAATACCTTGAGGCGACGTACACTTAAATAAAGTTAAAAAAATTATCACTATAGCCAATCTTTACACCATGTCTAAAACCACATTTTCCACCCTCGAGTGAGTAGGCTGCATATGGAGACCATACCTATTAGTCTAATCAGTTTTCTCAGACATCCTTAGTAAAAAATATCAGTCAACTCTTGCGAGCTTGCTGCATACACAAACTTTGTTTCGAACCTTGAATCAATAACCAAACACAACTTTTTCAAATCCACGTTAAAATTTAAAAGCACAATTAGATGCGTCTTATCCAAATCTTTTATTATAGCCATTAAATTGAATGCGGCTGTAAAATCTAGCCGCTTTAAATTAACACCATCTATGACTACTGGTATTTCGGTATCACCATGAGAAGTAGCTCTCATTACTCGTTGACAAACATGCTCAGCAGCACAGTAACCTACATTCTCACACAAAGTGACCACCATAAGATCTCCCTTCTCACAATTCAGTTTATTAACCTCTACAATAGGTCTTGCTACATTATACAATAACACTAAAGCATCTAGTACAATTCCAGTTATTATTCCATATTCTAATCCAGCCAATAAACAAACAAACATTGTCACTACACACAGTAACAGCTCTTTTACACTACTCCTCCACAAACTCGCAAAAATGTTGTAATCGATCATTGAGAACATAGCTGTTATAATAATACCAGCTAAAGATGCCTTTGGTATGTAATAAAACGTCGAAGTCAAAAAGGTTAGAGCAACAACAAGAAGTAAAACCTTAGTGATCCCGCCAGCAGGAGTCTTCACACCAGAAACATGGTTCAGTGCTGTTCTTGTGAAAGAACCGTTGATAGGCATGCTTTGTCCAAAGGATCCAACAATATTACAAAGCCCGACCGCGATCATTTCTTGAGTAGCGTCTATCCTACCACCGTCAGCGAAAGCTTTAGCAATAGCCACTGTTTCTAATATCGCCACAAAAGGTATCACAACTGCCTGCACTCCTAGTACTTCAAACATTTCTACAAAATTATACGTTTGATTGCCTACTACTGTGCTAAATGGTGGTAAACCAAACTTTGGTAGTCCGCTGCCAATTTCACCAATGATTAACAAAGGTTCCGTTCCAAAGGCTGCTTTAAAGCTGTAAGCAATAATCATTCCAATAACGACGACAACAGCATTTCTTGACAAAGATATAAACCATCTCATTTGTTTTACAAATCCATCCGTTCGTTTGCAACCTTGTCCCATCTCCTTCAACAATATCAACATAAGTATAGTTCCTGAAGTGAGCACACCTTCCCATAGTCTTGCCGTGGTAATATTGGTGAAAAAGTTCTGAAACGACTCTAAAAAGTAGTTTCCTGAGGTACCTTGTAATCCAAAGAATGATTTCAGTTGTGCCGCGGCAATTTGTAGTGCAACAGCAGTTGTAAATCCACTTATCACTGGCATCGATATGAATTCAACTAGAAAGCCAAGGTTCAGGACACCCATGAGTAATATGAACACTCCTGATAAGAAGGCAGTTAGGATGGCGAAGTCAGCTGAGTAATCAACAACGTACTTAGCGGTCATAGCAGCGATAATAGCAGTGGGTCCAACGGTGACATTGTAGCAGCTTCCAAAGATCACGTAAATGATTCCAGAAGTCAGGGATGCATACAGTCCATACTCGGGCGGTAGGCCTGCAATGACGGCGTTTGCAATACCTTGGGGTATAGCCGTAAGTCCCACTGTTATGCCAGCAATGACATCTTGAATGAAGTATTCAGATTTATATTTTGGGAGCCATCCAATGACAGGCAGTCTTTTCTTCAGAACATCCATGCTGCACGTTTTTTGGAGACACTTTTTGGTTCTTCTTCGATACACTCTGCTTTTAGGTTCATCTTGGTGTTCAACTGTCATTTTGGTGAACGTGTAGTGTTCACTGTTGTGTCGAAGTGACTGAGTAGTGGACGTAGACCTACTGAGTTTCGCACTCGAGATTAAAACTTATTACTGAAGTCAAGATGATCTTTATCGGTCATGTCAGCAGTCATAGATATCCGTGTCAGCAGTAGTTGAGACACTTATCTACTTGTGTATCGGCTTCTGTCCTTCCGTATAGTGCATGTGTCATACTTTCACATGACCTTATCTACGTCTATTATAACGTCTAATATTTTTTTTATACCGGACCATACCTGGAAACGTTTTGGTTGCGGAGATATTAACGATTAAATTTCCATTATTTTTCGTTTTTAGTGTTATGACTTAACTTTAAATACCCTCACATCCCCAATAACGTTGCGTCATGCATGAACCCACAAGCACAATGTTTGGCGTGCGTTACATTGCGCACTACCATAAACAGCGAATCATCACACCTAAAATAAAAGTAATTTTCCAGTGACTGTCAGTGTCTCCATCGTTTATTCCACTTTGACATAAAATACATTACAATAATATATGCTCCTCTAAATTCCCAACGTAATATTGCTCGAACTTACATAAACTGGAACTGAAGAGCCCTCTTAATTAAATTCCCTCATTTATGATTAACAGTAAAATGCTGCCAAAAGTGCGACGTATCAAACTTAATGGGTGGTCGTAAATCCTGGCATGCGATTCGATTTGTCCGGATAACCTAACGGTAGGTGACACTATAAAAATTGTTCTAATAAAATCGCCGCGAGATTTTATGAGTTAAAAACACTCAGTTTTAGGATGTCATTTTATGATAGCACATACTTTTTGAGATAGTCATCAAATTGTATTGGTATTTAAAAAATTCGAGCCATTTTAAAAACATAGGGGATACCTTGCAAAAAGTGCTTTGAATGGCGTCTCAGAAATACGAAACGCTTTAAAAGCGATTGTCACTTGTCTAGCTCTTTTAGTTCAGGCATTTTTCGCTTAACTGGGGCTTTCGCTGCTAATTGCTTACATCGGACTTTTAGATTTTTATTTTAGTCTGTGCTAAATAAAATTTATTTTCTTTACTAAAGCAGGTGTAGAACAGCTTGTATTTAAATTAAGAATAGAAAACAGAATAATTTCTATTATATTCACCATATGGAATAAAGATATATACGAGTAGATGTAGAAATTTTACATAGAGCGACACAAAGGGCGGTCTTATCGCTAAAAGCGATTGTTTAAAGGCAACCTTAAATTGAAACAGACCCGAAGACGAGGCTCATAAGTAAATATTTAACAACATTATAAAGATGAAGAGTTTGTTTTTTTGTTCTTTTAAATTCTTGAGGAAGACGGTTTCTCATCACGCTAGGACCCTTAGGAGCTGAGCGAAAAGAAAAATGTCAGCGACGAACCTAACGCGTAGCGGACATGGTGCGACTCCCTCAAAACGAGGTAATAGCGCGGGCAGGCGATGCGATGCGACGGGGTGGGGTGGGGGAAAAAGAAATTTTACTAGAAAGAATTCGCGGACAGAAGGTAGTATGTAAATAAACCCCAGAATGTCTGTATATATATTATGTACCTATTTTTAATGTGATCAACACACACACACAGCAGCGAAAGTGTCATGACTTCATGGAAATTTTAGACTTACAAAAAAAGAAAACATGTTTACTTATCAAGAATTATTCTAGAAATAATCTTGACAGAAAGATAATAATTATGGTTTTAAAAAAAAATTGCAATTTCCCCAAATTGTTCTTTTTGGTTCATATTTTACCACAAATAAACTTATTTTCTTTCTTTCCTTCCATTAACAAATTCTGCCTAACTCATTGCATATTTTTCAGAAAAAACCTTAGTTTTCCATTCAGTTTTATAAATATATAAATAGGTCACCTATTTCAAAATATGAAGTAGGTATAAAATAAAAAACATGACAAATTATAACAATATCCATGTAATAATTATATTCTCTATCATAAAGACGCAGAATATGTGATAAAACCTTACAAAGCTAGGATTAAGTTCAAATTCACAAAAATACCCTTAATAATACATCTACATTCAGTTACGAGCTTAAATACCTTGAGTCCATAATAAACATGCATAACTTGTACAAACATATGCAAGTAGTTTTTGTAATAGTTACAGGTATGTGTATGCTTAATTTTGAAATAGGTCTTTTCTCACAGTAACAATTTTTATTCCACGAGAAAAACGCTTTTGAATTTTGCGTAACTGTAAGGTATTTATGCTGGTGACTTTTGCACCCTACCCACTTCTATTTCGGTAATTCCAACATTTTTATCATCATAATCACAGTAAAAAGTATGTATATGTCACAGCCAACTGGTTTATTTAGCCGTTTAGTTAACCGCCTAGCCTTTTAGCTAAACGGCGGCCGTTCAACTAACGGCCTGAATGATATTCAATTATAGTTTAGGTTGGAACTGTAACCAATCACGCGCGAGCCGAATTGGTCGCAGTAACTATCCCCGACCAAATGGGTTAGGTTAGAACTGTGATCAACCGCGTGCGAGCCGTGAGAGCGAAGCGAGGCGAGCACTACTTCCAAAGCCCAGGCGGTTAACTAAACGGCTAATTTAACCAGTTGGCTGCGACATACCACTTGTAGATAAAAATTACACATTTATGTACACGTCAAAAGTTTAATCAAGACCAACATCTGTGATAAAAAATCTCAACAGTTTATCTTATCTCATCTCACGTTTTAGTAATGACATTTGTTCGCCAAAACAAATTTCCTATAATTAAAATACCTAGAGGCGTAACGTACACGTACATAAAGGTAAATAAATAATCACTATACCCACATTTTCCACCCTTGAGTGAGTAGGCTGCGTTTGGAGAACATGCCTATTAGTTTATTCAGTTTTCTCAGACATCCTTAGGAAAAATATTAGTCAACTCTTGAGGGCTAGCTGCATACAAAAACTTTGTTTCGAACCTTGAATCAATAACCAAACACAACTTCTTCAAATCCACATTAAAATTTAAAAGCACAATTTGATGCGTCTTATCCAAATCTTTTATTATAGCCATTAAATTGAATGCAGCTGTAAAATCTAGCCGTTTTAAATTAACACCATCTATGACTACTGGTATTTCGGTATCACCATGAGAAGTAGCTCTCATTACTCGTTGACGAACGTGCTCAGAAGCACAGTAAGCTACATTCTCACACAAAGTGACCACCATAAGATCTCCCTTCTCACACTTCAGTTTATTAACCTCTACAATAGGTCTTGCTACATTATACAATAACAGTAAAGCTTCTAGTACAATTCCAGTTATTATACCATATTCTAATCCAGCCGATAAACATACAATCATAGTCACTACACACAGTAACAGCTCTTTTAGACTACTCCTCCAAAAACGCGCAAAAATATTGTAATCGATCATTGAGAACATAGCTGTTATAATAAGACCAGCTAAAGATGCCTTTGGTATGTAATAAAACGTCGAAGTCAAAAAGGTTAGAGCAACAACAAGAAGTAAAACGTTAGTGATCCCGCCAGCAGCAGTCTTCACACCAGAAATATGGTTCAGTGCTGTTCTTGTGAAGGAGCCTGTGATGGGCATGCTTTGTCCAAACGACCCAACAATATTACAAAGCCCGACCGCGATCATTTCTTGAGTAGCGTCGATCCTACCACCGTCAGCGAAAGCTTTAGCAATAGCCACTGTTTCTAATATCGCCACAAAAGGTATCACAACTGCTTGCACTCCTAGTACCTTCAACATTTCTACGAAATTATACGTTTGATTGCCGACTACTGTGCTAAATGGTGGCAAACCAAACTTTGGTAGTCCGCTGCCAATATCACCAATGATTAACAAAGGTTCCGTGCCAAAGGCTGCTTTAAAGCAGTAAGCAATAATAATTCCTATAATGACGACAACAGCATTCCTTGACAAAGATATAAACCATCTCATTTGTTTAACAAATCCATCCGTTCGTTTGCAACCTTGTCCCAGCTTCTTCAACAATATCAACGTAAGTATAGTGCCTGAACTGAGCACGGCTTCCCAAAGTCTTGCCGTGGTAATATTGGTGAAAAAGTTCTGAAATGACTCATAAAAGTAGTTTCCTGAGGTACCTTGTAATCCAAAAAATGATTTCAGTTGTGCCGCGGCAATTTGTAGTGCAGCAGCAGTTGTAAATCCACTTATCACTGGCATCGATATGAATTCAACTAGAAAGCCAAGGTTGAGGATACCCATGAGAAATATGAACAGTCCTGATAAGAAGGCAGTTAGGATGGCGAAGTCAGCGGAGTAATCGGCAACGTACTTAGCGGTCATGGCGGCCATAATAGCAGTGGGTCCAACGGTGACATTGTAGCAGCTTCCAAAGATAACGTAAATGATTCCAGAAGTCAGGGATGCGTACAGTCCATACTCGGGCGGTAGGCCAGCAATGACGGCATATGCAATACCTTGGGGTATTGCTGTAAGTCCCACTGTTATTCCAGCAATGACATCTTGAATGAAGTATTCAGATTTATATTTTGGGAGCCATCCAACGACGGGCAGTCTTTTCTTCAAAACATCCATGCTGCACGTTTTTTCGAGACACTTTTTAGTTCTTCTTCGATACACTCTGCTTTTAGGTTCATCTTGGTGTTCAACCGTCATTTTGGTGAACGTGTAGTGTTCACTGTTGTGTCGAAGTGACTGAGTAGTAGACGTACTGAGTTTCGCACTCGAGATTAAGACTTTTATCTGAAGTCAAGATGATCTTTATCGGTCATGTCAGCAGTAGTTGAGACATTTATCATTACTTGTGTATCGTCTTCTGTCCTGCCGTATATAGGACAGAGTGTCATACGTTCACATGACTTCTTATCTACGTCTATTAAAACGAGTGACCAATAATCCCAGTAATCCAGATATAGATTGTGTACCGATCATGTCTGGGCAAGCATCGAGATATGGGCCGTAGGGCACCTGAAAGGGATAATAGTTTGCTTTGTATTTTTTCTATATGCGGCTTCCATGTAAGTCCACTGTCAAGTAGTAGGCCCAGATATTTTTCTGAGTTTGTTTTGTTTATTATTTCACCGCTAATTGGAAATGGACTGTAGGTACCAATTTTTTTGTTTTTTGATGTGAAAATATTTTGTTTATGAAGCATTTATGGTCAGCTGGAGCCAAGTGTGTAGGATGTCCAAATCATGTTGTGCTTCGTTCATAACTACATCTATAGAGTCACCAGGCTAGTATCGTCAGCGTACAAAGTAATTTCTCCCTTTAGCCCAATTTCATGTTTACTATTTATATAAATTAGGAATAGTAATGGGCCCAAAATTGAGCCTTGGGGCACGCCACAGGTAATAAGTCTAGGCGTGCTTTGATGGTTACCGATTTTAACAATATGGGTCCTATTTGTAAGATATGATTTGATAATATCGTACGCTGTATCTGTAACACCCAAATCTTTCAGTTTTTGTAATAGTATTTCATGGCTGACGGTATCAAATGCCTTTTTTAGATCAATGAATATTCCTAGGCCTATTTTTCGATTATCGATATTGATCCTTATATTTGTCACTAGGTCCACCAGTCGCAGAGATAGTATTAGACTTTGGTCTGAAGCTGTATTATTTTTTAAATAGAAAGTCAGTGACAGTTACAAATTGGTTTAGACGGTTATATAGAACTTTTTCATAGACTTTAGATAGTACTGATTATCTTATCGCTAAAAGCGATCGTTTAAAGGCAACCTTAAATTGAAACAGACCCGAAGACAGGGCTCAGTAAATATTTAACTACATAATAAAGGAATAGATGATACGCGTACCAACGCGTCGGAGGTAGCTTTAGTTTTATAGGCCGAATTTTCACTTTGATCTTAACTTGAAAGTTATCTAGTCTAAACTTGTTTGAATTATATTACCTTATATTTATTTTTTGACTGAAATTGTTTCTTACTTACCCCGTTATTTATAAACGTTGCTTAAAATTTTGTAATGATTAGCGACAGTTTAACTATAAATTTTTGATGTTTAAACGTCTCTTAACTTTAAGCAACCTTTAACTATATAGATAGTTAAAGGTTGCTTAAAGTTAATAAGAAAGCTGAAGAGTTTGTTTGTTAGTTTTTTCTCTATTCAGGCTATTCCCACCCTTAAGAGCTGAGCAAAATGAAAAAAAAAACCGGTCAAGTGCGAGTCAGACTCGCGCACCGTGGGTTCAGTACAAATTTTTAGATATATAACTACTTTAGGGTTTTAGGATTGTTTTCTTTAGTTGTGATAAATGACATTGCTTCCTACCAACTTTCATGATTCTAGGTCAACGGGACGTACCCTATAGGTTTTGATTCCCTTGCGAGTGTCAAAAACATAAACGCCCGTATCTTTTGATTGCGTTGACTTAGAAGTTTGATTTTCTTTCACTGCTTCAAGGGATTGCAGCCCTGAGTATTTGGTATTAATTTCTTGTTAACTCCACGCGTTCCTGAGAAAAAGGGTCTTGACAGACTGACAACGAAGTGACCTTATAAGGGTTCCATTTTTCCTTTTGAGGTATGGAACCCTAAAAAGTCAGCGAAAACGATGTAAAAGCGCAGGCAGGCGATGCGATGCGACGGGGTGGGTCGGGAGAACAATAAATTTCGCGTAGACGAAGCCGGCATGTCCTATAAGCAAAACTTTGAAGACATGTCTGACATGTCCAACCCGCACTGTGCATCAACGATTGACATAAAAACACGGCTTTTTACAATACAATGTGCATAGTTTTGATGCCCTTTGTATGGAGATAGATGAACTAGACTTTGAAACATGTGACGTCATACTTACCAAGATAAATACTTCGGAATATTTGTATGTAACTCGATATCTAAGATATACAGGAAAAGATTAAATAGATAACAAACAGTGACTTTTCATAGTTATCTATTGGTAACTAGCTTCTGCCCGCGACTTCATCCACGTGTAACTTTATGTTTTATGGGGATTGGGATTACAGGACCTAAACGCAAAAAATGCAAGTTTTAGAAGCAATATAAGTATATGATCGACTACAGTAAACAAAATTAGAAAAATATATGATATTCTTCAGGATATTTATGCTAGGTAGATAGTACTTATGTTGAAAACATAATACAACTAATTTGATACGATAGAAAAAAATCATGAAGATACCTCTAAAAACTTTCTTTTTACAATAAAAACCATACTAATAAACATACAATCAATCAGATTTTTTGTCAGATTATTCTACAAGCAACATACTAAAGCACTAGTGTTTTAATTTTTTAGTCCAAACAATAGATTTTTTTGTAAATAGATAATTGCTTCATTTTTAGGGTTCCGTACCCAAAGGGTAAAAACGGAACCCTATTACTAAGACTTCGCTGTCTGTCCGTCCGGCCGTCCGTCCGTCCGTCCATCCGTCCGTCCGACCGTCCGTCCCTCCGTCTGTCTATCACCAGGCTGTATCTCAAGAACCGCGGTAGCTAGACAGTTCAAATTTTCACAAATTATGTATTTTTGTTGCCGCTATAACAACAAACACTAAAAAAAAAAAAAAAATATTTAAGGGGGGCTCCCATACAACAAACGCGATTTTTTTGCCCTTTTTTGCTCGATATCAATAATGGCAACAGGTAGGCACTTGAAATATTCACAAAATACTCAGTTGTATTTTTACTTTAATAATAAATAATAAAAATAAAATAAATATTTAAGGGGGGCTCCCATACAACAAACGTGTTTTTTTCGGCGTTTTTGCCTTGTGGTACGGAACCCTTCGTGTACGAGTCCGACTCGCACTTGGCCAGTTTTTTTTCAATAAATTACCAGCGTTGTGTCATCAGTATCTCGCTTCTCTTACTTTCTTATTGAAAAACTAGCAGCGCCCCGCGGTTTCACCCACGTAAGTTTCGATCCCGTGGGAATATCGGAATAAAAAGTATCCTATGTGTTAATCCAGGAACTGGTCTATCTATGTGACAATATTCATCCAAATCTGTTCAACAGTTTATGCGTGATTGAGTAACAAACATCCAAACATCTTCACAAACTTTCACATTTATAATATTAGTAGGATTCAAGTGACAGGTGTCTTGTTTTCTTACCGATCAGTCATTAATGCAGATAGTTATCCCACCATCAAGATATTAAAACGTCCGTAATGCACCGACGAACGATTGGTAAAGCGTTTATTTATATCATAAGCGTTTATTTATATACATGCGTTATTAAAGTTAAGAGACGTCAAAAATGTATGGTTAAACAGTCGCTACTTAACTTTATGCAACGTTTATAAATAAACGGTTAAATTATTTTCCAAAGCAAGCGGACAAGTGCCTTGCATGCTTGGTTCTCTCTGGAATTTTTTACATAACTATTGCACTAAACATAATCAGTTTATAATGTTCCCACTGCTGGGACACAGGCCTCCTCTCGGTGAGAGAGAGTGGGCTGTAAAAAAAAGGTTGGTAGATGTCACATTATCTTCGAATGTTTAGTTCTAGGACATGCCGGTTTCCTCGCGATGTTTTTCGTTCTTATTGCACTAAAGTGATAAAACAATTGTAGCAGGTAGGTAGAATTAGTGACTAAAGACTGATTTTTCCAACGCCAGATAATTTTATCCGAGGAATAATTTTGAATTTTTGACAGTTCTTCCATATAAAATCTGTCAGACGTCAATTTTATTCCACGAAAAAAAAATATCTGTCGATTGAAAAATAAATAAACACACTTTAAACCCAACCTGCGCAAAAATATCAAATAAACATATTATACCAATTCTACACATAAACATATACACGTACGAACAAACAAAACGCTCTATTTCGCAAAGCCCCAACCCTTAACTAACCGCCGGGTACTTTCGACCCAACGCACTTTGGTTTGAGCAGCAAACATGGTGGGTAGGTATTAATTTCTCGAGATGTTATTGGCTGAGGAATTAAGCCTGCTTCAAACGGATTAATGGAATGTTCCTATATGAGATATGCTTGTAATATTCGCGGGATATATTGTTAATTTTATAGTTTGTGGAAGGGTTTTGGGAAATTTTGATTATCTGTTAGTGTAGGTCCTTTTGTTTGACGGATTTTCAAGCAAATCAGTGATTACCGTAATTTGCTCTTGCAATTTTCTCCATACGAAACTAAGTACCTTTTGGAAGGTCTAGTATAAATTCTTTCTTGTAAATGTTGACGTTCAAAAGTGCCTTTTAATGACCTCCTAGAAATCAATTGTTTGACTTTAACTTTAATCTCAGTATCAAAAATTATAATGCTCAAAATATAGGGTTCAAATAACTGAATAATAAAATTCTTTTGTGTAAATTTTTCAAGCAATATCATACCTGCGTGGTAATTGCACAAAACACTATCACTAGCAATGGCTTTCATTTTGAAAGTTCAACAAAATTCATTGCGTTATGTACGTTGTTGAGCAGACAAATTTTTCGCACATATGAAGCAATGTAAAAGCAATATCCTTCAAAATGATTTGAGGTTGAGATTAATAGTGTGTTACGCAGTTAGAGTGGTTTCCGTCTGTAACCTTAATTTTAATTTGAACCCAATATAATGATACTAATTATAATCATGAAATAACTTATCTAGAAATCTCCAGAAAGTACCTACCTGAATAAATATTTTTTCAGCAGCTTTGTAGCTTATGGTCAAGGTCGCAGCTATAACTCATGTCCTACTCATTTATAAGGCTATTATTTAGCCTACATTTTTCTTTTCGTGTTAGCGAACCTACTACAAATTTTTATTCTTTTCATTTTCAGGTATGTACACCAATAAATTGTTACTAATGGCGCTAAATCCTGACGTAAGTACTAACCTGTTTTATTTTTTATCGTCACTCTAACAGTTAAACCAAGAAATCGTGTGTAACAATATTTTTTTAAGGTCTAATTAGCCTTAAACGCGATTTTTATTTCAGTAATTATACCAACAATTTACGTGCTTTTATCCGTCCACTGCTGAAAATGTAAGTCTTGCCTGTGACTTCACATCACTCTAAACATGTACCTACAGGGTAATTTTTTTCTGCTTCATATTTGCACCTATGGAACGAGCTATGCTTGGAATCTTTCTGAGGAATAGAATCCGGAATGAGGTGATCCGGTAGAGAACCAAAGCTGTCAACATAGCTCACAGAATAAGCAAGCTGAAGTGGCAATGGGCCGGCCATATTAGCCGTAGAACCAATAACCGTTGGGGTAGACTTGTCCTTGAGTGGAGACCTAAGGTAGGACAACCCTCAGGCTAGGTGGAGCGACGATCTTCGCAGGGTGGCTGGTAGCAGCTGGCCTCATCTAGTTGCCGAGAATCGAGCTAAATAGCGATGCAATTGGAGAGGCCTCCGTCCAGCAGTGGACAGCTGTAGGCTGATGACCGTGCTGTTATATAATATTTTTTAACTCTTTCGGATTAAATAAGAAATTTAGTGTCACACAAAAATTCAAATACCAACCCATTGATTCCCCATTAGCAATTAACAACAAAATCCTCTCGTGTTCATATTGTCACTTGGCTATAACTTGAAATTTCCACAACAATAGATTCCTTCGACTTAAGTCTAACTGGGTATTAATTCCCGCCATATATCAGTGAGGGTAGTTTCTTCGGCAGCTGGGTCTTAGCGTCCCTTCGCGCAACAAAGGGTTTAATAAGATCGGAACGCAGTGAACGGATAACTTGTCTATGATTTAGTCATAGTTTGTTAAGGAATGTATTGATAATGTTACGCATTACATTCCTTTAGTCCATACTTAGTTTTTATAGTTGTATTGTATGTTTGAGATGGAGGGGCCCTTGGCTAAATAATAACAGCCGCACAGGTCGAGCGATCAGGTTAAGCTACGCTTGCCGCGGTTGGTCTATGAGTGGGTGACCATCTTTACATACCGTGACCCCTCCGTGCCTCGCAAAGCACGTTAAGCCGTTGGTCCCGGCTGTCATTCGTGGATCTTTGACAGTCGTTACGGGTAGTCAGACGCCCGAAAGTCTGACAACCAGTCTTACCAAGGGGTATCGTATTATCTAGTAACTAAGTTGTGGAGGTCAGATAGGCAGTCGCTCCATGTAAAATACTGGTATTCAGCTGCACCCGGTTAGACTGGAAGCCGACCCCAGCATAGTTGGGAAAAGGCTAGGCAGATGATGACAATACTTAATTTTGTGAAATAAATACACCTTGAGCACTAACGCACATAAATAAACTCACGCCATTTTCCTTGGTGTTAGGTAGAAACTACACGTTTTGCGAAGTATTGAACCTCTATTTGATTCTTCTTAGTATAATTTCTATGAAATAAAAAATACAATTGGGCCTTCTCTGCCGCATGTCAGACTACCAAAGGGCAAAACTTACGTACGAACGCGGCAGGCCCAGACGGAGATGGCGGGATGAGCTGGACTCCTTCAACATGAACTGGTCCTCAGAAGCTTTAAACCAAAAGTGGAAAAAGAGTAGGGAAGCCTTTGCCCTGCAGAAGAGACATCACAGGCTTAAAAAAAAACTGACTTCAAAAAAACACTACAAAGTGATAAATAACTTTAATTTCGGAAGTCGGTGTCGTTGATTCCGCATTTTCGTTTTTTGATACCGACTTCCGAAATTAATGTTAAGTATTTTTCACTTTATAGTGTTTGTTTTTTGAAGTCGGATGTTTTTTTTTCTGTAAGTAGTAAAGTTTTTACTTTTCACTTTTTAGTTGTAGGTACCTACCCTACACAAATTCAATTAACACTAGTGCATTGAAGAATTGAAGACACCGACTAGAAGAATCATCACTATCTATTCACATAGAAATGCCGGAGATGCAGTACATTTATGCACTAACTTCGTACATAAGAATAATTACCTAACGTATTATATACCAAAAACCGTCCTAAAATTATGTAGATCGCATTAATGAAGAATCAAAATTGCTCCATTAGTTTTTGGGAAAATCGCGGACATACAAGCATACATGCATACGGGTCGAATACAGAACCTCCTTTTTTGAAGTCGGTTAAAAATGGAGCAATTTCTTTCCCGTCCACGATCTAATTAAACTGATGATTCTTAATAAAAAACAGTTCATAACACTCCCTAGTCAGTTGACTCTCATAATGATGATGGATCATCGACAGACCCCAGTAATTATCACTTTATTGACTATTAAGACCCCCCTCACATGGACCGAGCTCTATTAAAAATAGTTGTTTAGTCAACTGAAGTTCGTGACGCGGAAATGATTTATGGGATGAATTTTAAAACGGTTGTTGTGTAGTTTTTAATGAGAGTTGTGAGAAATTGGATGAAAGTTTTTTTGTAAGTGATACAAATGGATTTGTATATACTCACATGTTGTTATGATGTCTATTCCCCTTCCGAAGATAAAGTATTGCACCTACGTACGCAAAATACGCGCTTGAACGTGAAGTTGCGGACACCGGCCCGATATATTCTGAATTCGCAATTTATTTGCCAAAAATGTAAACAAATATGAGTTTATGGAAAGATAACTTTGAATCCTAAACAATAAAGTTCAGTTTACGATACAACTTCAAACATTTTTCTAACTTTTTCAATAGTGCTAGTCACTCTGGAATCAACTTAATGACCATTAAAGCAAAGTTGATATTTGTTTAACTTGAAATAATATTAATTTGAAACATAAGTTTGGATAGACTTGACATAAGAAATACACTCACGCCTTCTTCCCAAGGGGGCAGGTAGAAACTACTGAAGACTATCTACCATCCTTACATACTCCTTTTGCTTCGTTTACGTTCAGGCCCATGTAGGGCCTAAAAATGCCACTTTGGCAGAATTATAAAAGGATAACATTTTGAATCATAATGGACAGTTAACTGTTAAGTTAATCGTATCAAACCCCATTTGGTGAAGGATTTTTCAGTAATTTTTTTTTGTCTGTGCTAAAATACCAATCAATCCAAACCAAATCCAATCCCAATCTCTTTGATTATATCTTCGTAGTGCAGCGAAAAAAGAAAAGCACGGACTGAACATCACCAATACGGTCACTCACACATATTTATCTCCTTCTAGTGTTTCCACTTTATCTTCCTTGTAAATACACTTTATCTTACATGTAAAATCTCATTTTAGCACGAAGAAAATACGCTTTGCTTTAAAAATCTTATAGCAAGTTTTGTTCTATCAATACAGTTTTTCAGGAAGTGTATGTGTTGTCAATTTCTACAGTATAACAAGGTTAATTGTCATCACCTTTCCAATACTTTATATAAGACCATTCTTTCTAAACCTACCTAAAAAATAATGGACGCACAGCTAAGCCAATGAGCAAAACACCTTTCCTTCACCACCGACTTTATCTCATCGCCATAAGGTTCAAACTCCCCTGTCAAAAAACTGTATGTTTGTGTGTTATCGGTAATGTAGGGAACATATGCGGGGGCACGCGCTCCTACATCACCGTGTTATCAGCACGAGTCGGGCTCGAACCCGCTACCCTATCGGACGAACACAGGCTGAAATATCGATAACATCACGACGTATAGGATGCGAGTTGAATTAAAAGATGGCCGTTTTTAGATATTTTATGCCTGTCTCGTAGAAGAAAATGCGGGTTTTGGCATCATCACAGTTTGTAAGGGCAAAACTAGATATTGTGTAAGCTCGTCAAAAGATATTATCCTATTTATTATTAATTTAATACGTTTGGACTTATCCTAATTTCACAGTACCAGCACGGAGTTAGGATTTGTGCCTGGTTGACTGCAATAGGCTCGTCCCTTACGACATGGGACCTAAACATAACTGGTGAAATGTGGGTAAACTAATAGATGCACCTCGGCCAAACCTTTTGGGTGTAACAAGTGTGATGTTCAGCATCATCATCATTTCAGCCGAAAGACGTCCACTGCTGGTCATAGGCCTCCCCCAAGCACCTGCACTTCGACCGGTTCTGTGCTTCTCGCATCCAACGGGTTCCTGCGGCCTTCACAAGGTCGTCGGACCACCTTGTGGGCCTGGCCTGGCCTGGTGTGGTGTTATGTTATCTTAATTACATATATCCTGAACTGGTGCCGTCCAATACAACATAAATTGCCAAGTATAGCAGAAAAAGAGACTGCATGTTCTGACTAAGTAACAAAAACTTGCATCTTGCAGCTCCCTGTACCAATTGAGTACGTAAAGGTGTTGACTGACATAAATATTCGCTCGATGTGAGCACGTTACAAGTGGAATATTCGGCATGTCACTACAGCGAGCCGAGCAGCTCAATGTCGAGCGCCGAGCACATGAGCACGCTCTAACTGACTGTCGGTTTTTTGGCGAAACCCTTTGAATGTTACATTACAAGTCAGTCGCTGGAGCACTACGCCATTTTGTCTACTAATGCTGGGGATCGAGCACTGCCAAGCAAATATTCGTTGCGTCAAATTTAGGCGTCATGTGCATTTGCTCCCAACGAACAAAAGAAATGCTCATATCAGTCGCCACTTTTAGAGTACCTAAGTATTTGATATATTTTATGTGAGAATCCCGTATACATTACACATCATTTTCGCACCACATATTGCTCATCCCTCAGGCTAAAGGCATGATTACAACGATACACACTTCTCATCACTATCCCTTAAACGAAAATCCATACAGGGATGAAAAAAATAAATCTGTCAAATTCAGAAGTGCTGATTCACGTTAATAAATTTGGGTGCAAGTGTCCCCATTTGACGCGTTCAGGCAATAGAAATATTGGGGTGATCGGGATAAGCGTTCCTCCCTTGTCCCTTGGCGGGGGATATTGAATGCTTGTATCAGCACTGATTTGTTTCTCTGTGGTAAGATGGAGGTGGGACTGTGGGAGTAGGTCTTTATGTGACGTCACGTTTTTATGGTTTGCTAAGTGTGGCTGTATGATAAGGCCTGCGGTGGTTAGATTTTGAAGTTCTTTTCTCGTAACGGTATTATTTATATGAGGACAGCTTGGGACATTGAAAAAATATTAACCAGTCAGCAATGAAGAACTTAACTTCTTAATGAACTCAGCAATGAAGAAAATAATTTAGTTTCTACCCATGAAGGCACCAGTACCAGGTTTTAAACACCTTCTAAGTTAGAATGTGTTGGATGGTAAGTTTAATTCCCGTAATTAAAAACGTTCAAAGTCTAGTCGAAATCACATCTCAGCGACAATATATCAATATCAAAAATCCTATACAATTTTTGACATATTAAGACTGAGATTATGAATGGGAACGCTCTTAAATATACGGGAATTGCCACTCAAATTGTAACTTTGCATGTCCTAGAACCAAAAATTCGAAGTCATGTGACATCTGCCATTGACGCGCGGTGGATTACGGCTCATTCCCAAGAGAAAACCTGTGTCAGTGGGAACATTATAGGTTTATTATGCTTACGCTTGTAACTTTCTTGCAAATTCCATCAAAATTTAATTAATTAAACAAATGTCGCCGTCCATCTTCAGGCACCTATTGTGTGGAAACTTTTGCCCAGCGGTAATCCTGCATGCAGAGTTCCTGGAAGGACTTGGGGGAGGCCTTTGCCCAGCAGTGGGACAGTATAGGCTAAAAAAAAAACAAATGTCTAAGCTCACGATTTTAAGGCACATTAACTAACTAAAAACAATCTTATAACCCCAACAAAAACTCCTTACCACAGAACTAAATCTCCCATAAGAAAATTGTTTTCAAAGATATCATGGCGTATGATAAATGCCGACATTAGTCCTGAGCTGCCACATCCAGGCATGTTAATCTAAAATGTCGTCTGCACGCACCGAGAGAGATATATCATGGGAACGCTGAGAGCAATCGGGGATTTTTCACATCATATTTTCCAGTTTTCTTATAGTCGTTTTTTATATTAAATTCAATTCAATTCAATTCAATTTATTCAGGAACAATTCACATTGTGTTTGAAATCATAAAAATTATAAAACTAACACATACAATAAATCATAGAAAATTACAAAAAATAAATAAATAATAATAATAATAAAAACATTTAAACAATAATACAATAAACATTACAAGCCAATATTACACAGTCTCTCATGAACTCATCATCTGCCTAGCCTTTTCCCAACTATGTTGGGGTCGGCTTCCAGTCTAACCGGGTGCAGCTGAATACCAGTATTTTACCTGGAGCGACTGCCTATCTGAAGTATTATTTGAAGTAGGTTGAAGATTTTATTATTATTTTATATTTAACTAAGATTGATTTTACATACGTGATTTCTACGTCCAAAAATGGGTTGGTATAAAATAATATACGTGTTTTTTTTTTATTTATGTTTCAATGATGAATATTGATTTCGACCTTTTCAATCTGCCTAATATTACTTACAAAAGGCTGCTAAACAAAAAGAGCCCCTCTTAATACCAAGATTACGATACTTAATACTATATTACTATCACGATACTTTGATTTATCAAGTTGGTATTGAAAGGCTTTTATCAATGACACATAAAAAAGTAATAAACTATTTGAATCTCCCAAACTATGATCCCCGACTCAACTTTCCCTATAAAAAATAATAACAACCCAAATAACATACAATAATTTCACCTGACTCTACCTATTTTTTAAAATTATTTCACATCCATGGCATTGACATGTCTAATCACGTGGAAATAATGGCTGAGCGAGCATATCGTTGTTGTCTTTTAAAACCAGGATACCCTGACCTCCCGTCCCCCCTTTCAGCCCCCACAATTTCAACAACAATGGGGTATAACTATACGGCTCGAAGGACCTAGTTATACTGGTCCTTCGACCCGGATACCTCCCCAGACCTTTTTTTCGTAAAATTTCAAGCTTCTGAATAGAGAATAGTTTCCAGATGATTAGGTTGCACCGTTAGGCACCGATTTGTTGCGAAAAAATACGTCATCTGTAAGGAGGAGGATAGGAGTCCGTATTTCTTGCATTTTATTATGATTCGGTAACTGGGTTATATAGATACTCTTTGTTGGGTTTGTTTCTCTCCTGATCGGAATATTACAGAGATATGAACCATTGTGACCCAATTTTCGGGACCATTAAAATTATTTCTATTATTCACAAGCCCTATGGGATTTCCCATCGGCAAAAATGACGAACTTTCATCTAAACTTTTAACCCCCTTTGGGGATGAATTTTCAAAAAACCTTCCTTAGTGCTCGCCTTCGATAAACAGGGTCAAATTAAATTAGTTAAGGAAACTCCGCAGATGTGGTAGGCATCGATATCTAAACACGATGAAAGTAAAAAAAAATATTCGATGATATTTTTTGGGGTTTATCCATAACGTTTGCAGAGTTTCGCAAGCTAATTTGATTTGACCCTGTACAGACTCAGCACATCAAGCTACTACAATCTGTCGATTTTCAACATATCGCTAAGGCATAATGTTCAAAGTTGATTGGGAAAATTTGACAGTTTCGGCTAGCTTCATGTGCTGGCGTCTGTCTGTACATGGAACTCCTGTGAAAAATTTCAACCTTTTAGCGGTTTAGGCTGTACGTTGATAAAGTAGATAGTCGCGTGTTTTTCGATTTTGATTGGTTTGGTCAGTGAGGTCAAGACGACTGTGAGAACTCGCCATCATCTGCATAAAGGTGTACTCTGTTGGAAAAGTCATTTTTGTTTTTTTGTCGTGAAAGCTGAATTTAAGATTTTTATTTATTATTAGGTACTTATTTAGATTTTCATATTATGTTTTACGTGTTGCTGCATTGAAATTCTTGGAGTATCCTATAAACTCAGGTAGAAGCGACTGTTACATTCATCCAAACTAATATTATAAATTCAAAAGAAACTCTGTCTGTCTGTATGTTACCTTTTCACGCCTAAACCACTGAACGGATTTCGATAAATAATATTATAAATGCGAAAGTAACTCTGTCTGTCTGTCTGTCTGTCTGTATGTTACCTTCTCACGCCTAAACCACTGAACGGATCTCGATAAAATTTGGCAGAGAGATAGATTGCATCCCGGGGAAGGACATAGGATAGTTTTTATCGGCATACCTCGCGGGCAACGCCGCGGGCGGAAGCTAGTCGATCAATAAATAAAACGAGACGTGTTATCCAACTTACGCCATATTTCACGAACTGGACCCCAATCATTAATCTCTGTTCCACGTTAAACGCCTGTATAATTGAGGTCACATCAAAAACAAACATATTAATATTACCTGATGCCTCTCAAAATCGAACAAACTTAATAAAGCGCCTTTACTCCCTCTTGTCACAATGAAATAAAATTGAAAATTGCATGTGCGAACTTTAATCCAAAATCGGAACTCTCAAACTTGATCTGCTCACGTACAAATACGCATCACCCAACTCTTAAATGTCAAAAAATAGTGTCTATATTCGGTTGTATCAGTTGTTAAAAAAGTTTGTAAATGTTTGGGTCGCTCGGCCCTCATCAAACGTACTCTGGTACAGACAGAGGTAATGAAATAGCTGGCAAATGAGGCATGCGTAGTTGCCAATAGCAACCTTTCACATCAGTCATTTGTGAAGCTGAGTTCGAAGTAGGGACGTACCACCGTATTGGCAGTGCCGTAAATAGGGCGGTGCCAGCGGTGCCCAGGCACAGGGCGCAGACCCTGGAGGGGCGCAGAAATGACCAGACCTGGGCCACTAACAATACCTATTATTTATTTATTTATACGTGTGGATTCGCGTCGTCCGCGTATATTCTTCTTACAAATAAATAATAATCGTAAAAGTTTGTGAAGAATGTGATATCGAAGACGATTTTCCTGAAAAGCGTAAAAAGCGTCTTTACTCGCGTAAAGAGGTCGGCAAGCTCTTTGAGAGATTGATTGCGGGCCGCCGCGTCGGGCACCTGCTGAGGACGGGGCCGGATCTGGCGGACAGCCAGTTTGGCTTCCGCAAGGGGCGCTCAACGGTGGACGCCATCATGCGCGTGAGAGCCCTCACGACGGGGGACGCGGTGTCCCGGGGTGGGGTCGTCGTGGCGGTGTCACTCGACATCGCCATCGCGTTTAACACCCTGCCCTGGAGCTGCATTGTGGAGCCACTCCGGTATCACCGGGTGCCGACCTACCTCCGTCGATTAGTCGAGGCGTATTTGACAGACAGAGCCGTCATCTACCCCGTTCGCGACGAGGAGTGGAACCGGCGAGAGATGTCGTGCGGTGTCCCGCAGGGATCGGTTCTGGGGTCGTTCCTGTGGGACATCGGCTACGACTGGATGCTGCGGGCCGACCTCCCTGATGGCGTCAGCGTGGTTTGCTACGCTGACGACGCGCTGGTCCTGGCGCAGGGGAGGTAGCATCAGGCGCGGCTGACGCGATGACACGCGGGGTTGCGATAGTCGTGGAGAGGATCCGGCAGTTGGGTCTCGAGGTGGCATTGCTTATGTCCGAGGCCATGTCGTTTCATAGGCCCCGGAACGCGCCACCATCGGAATCCCAACTAACGGTAGGATTCGAGGGGTTCATATCGCCGTCGAGACGACGATGAAATACCTGGGTCTCGTCCTCGACAGCCGGTGGAAGTTCGTCGAGCACTTCCGACGTTTGGCCCCCAAACTAGAACGGGCTGGGACCGCCTTCAAGCGGCTCTTGCCGAACCTGAGGGGGCCAAACGCCTCCTCCCGGAGGCTTTACTCGGGGTTCGTGCGGTCCATGGCCCTATACGGGGCCCCGGTGTGGGCGCATTCACTGCGGCGGCGAGCCGCCCACTACCTGAACGCGCCCCAAAAGGTGGTAGCCGTAAGGCTTATCCGGGGCTACCGCACGATCTCGTGCGAGGCGGCAAGCCTCCTTGCCGGACTGCCGCCATGGGATCTGGATAGTCCTCGCGCGCCTGTATTAGTGGCGCGCAGAGGGACTACGCCGGGGGGAAGATCTCCGGCGTGACCTCATGGCGACATGGAAAGAGCGACTGTCGCAACCCAGCGCAGGGCACGCCACGACAGTGGCGATAAGACCCCCTCTTTGAGGAGTGGCTAGAGAGGCACCACGGCGCCCTCACCTACCGCCTGACGCAGATCCGCCTGACACGGAAGTTTTGGGAGGTCCCTGCACATCATCAGGCGGGAGGAAACGCCTGGGTGTCACCATTGCCAGGATCGCCCAGAGGACACGGTGGAGGACTGCCCCGCTTAGGCGAAGCACCGCCGTGTTCTTGTAGAGGCGATCGGCAGCGGCGGCGACCTCTCGCGTCCGGCCCTGGTGTAAGCCATGGTCTGGGGCGAGAGGGAGTGGGAGGCAGTCACCTTCTTCTGCGAAGCAGTCATGCTAGCAAAGGAGGTGGCGGGACGGCTCAGGGAGAGAGCCTCCCGTCCCAGCCGCCGCGGGAGAAGCTCCGGGCGTCGGGAGCCGCGTGACGACTCCCGGCCTCCGTAGGCGTGGACCTGCGGGCGGAGAGTAATGGGTAGCTCACCGTCCGATCAGGACCAAGCCCGTGCCGGACGGCGCGTACGTGTACCACGCGCGCCTCAAAGAGATGTCAGCATCGAGGAGTGGGCCCCTTAGGACCGAAGCCTGCCGGGTCAGCGGGATTGTCCCAAAAGGTTACCGCTGGCCCGGAACATAAAGGGCCAAGGAAGGAACACGGGTGGGTTTTAGTCAGTAATAGTCTGACACTCCCTTCCGCTCCACCCAGAGCGGGTCATTTGATGATTTCCCATACGAAAAAAAAAAAAAAGGGGCGCGGATATAGCAGCTCGCACCGGGCGCATAAAAGGCTAATTACGGCACTGCGTATTGGGTAACTGTGTTCAGTGCTATGTGTAGACTGTACGTCGTAATTACTGATTCCCGAACGGAAGCTTTGGTAAAACAAATCGATGGACCCTTTGAACCTAAAGGCTATTGGGTACAAAGGTCTTCTGTTATGATAGTTTTGACTGGAATATTTGTCTAGGATATTCACCTAATTTTACCCTGAGTGTATTTGTCGCTGAAACTGCTATTCCTCTGAAGGTGACTGAAGTTAGAATAACATGATAATATGTCGAAGATGAGCGCTATGTAGTTATAGCAAAAGCGTATATGAAAGTACCTAAAGGGTGCCGAATTTCATACTCGAGACTTGCCAAAACACCAAATAATAAATAATGTATTTAATTTCCTTAAATCAGCGTCTTCTTGAGTGACATTAAATGAATAAGTACTTATAATGACGATGACTCTGTTCTCATCAACATAATTAAATTAATGTCAAAAAAACTGGCCAAGTGCGAGTCGAACTCGCACACGAAGGGTTCCGTACCATAAGGCAAAAACACCGAAAAAAAACACGTTTGTTGTATGCCCCCTTAAATATTTATTTTATTTTTAGTATTTGTTGTTATAGCGGCAACAGAAATACATAATTTGTGAAAATTACAACTGTCTAGCTATCGCGGTTCTTGAGATATAGCCTGTTGACAGACAGACGGACGGACAGACAGCGAAGTCTCAGTAATAGGGTTCCGTTTTTACCCTTTGGCTACGGAACCCTAAAAAGACCAAACCCCCAAAAAGCTTGGTTAGATCTCGATACATTAACGACCAAACCAAATTACCTATCTTTCACCAGTTTTTGCATACTGGAAGTAGAAAAACCTATCCATCTCTGGTTTGAACGTCCCAATAATCTATATCAGTAGCGATCTGTATGATTATATTATTACTAGCTTCTGCCCGCGACTTCGTCCGCGTGAAATTTCACCCTCTTAGGGGTGGAATTTCGAAAAACCCTTTCTTAGTGGATACCTACTCTTCACAAAGAACACACCCTCCAAATTTCATGTCTCTAAGAGCAGCGGTTTAGACTGTGCGTTGATATATCAACAATCAGTCAGTCAGTCAGTTTACCATTTTATATATATGTTACAGTCATAGTGATTAAATAGCTATTATATATAATGACTGGTCATTATATTTAAAGTAGGTACTTAACCTAACCAAACCGAACCTCGGGGTGCCCTTCGCTCGCTCTTGCATCCTATGTTGACGTAGCCCCGCTTCGCGGGGCTCCTATTTCTGTGTAAAGGGTTTAAAGTAACCTAACCAAACCGAACCTCGGGGTGCCCTTTGCCCGCTCTTGCATCCTATGTCGACGTAGCCCCGCTTCGCTAATGTAATTAATTCTGTGTCAATTATCACTTCATCTAAATTGAGTAGACATTATAAATAATGGCTAGATAATATATATAATATCCGAATTTATTACTTTGGCTGTAACATATATATATATAGAAGATTAATACTGGCAATTATATTATAATTCGTACTGGCTACCATCAGAAGCGACCTGTCAGTAGGTTATTGGGTTCAGCTGTAAATCTGCTGTCAAAGCCCATGTTTACAGGGGGCCTAAAAAAGGCCACTTTGGCAGAATCATAAAGGTAAGGATGATTTTGAAGCATAATATGGCGAAGACAGTCCGTGTTTTTCTTTTTTTCGCTGCACTACGTAGGTATAATCAAAGAGATTGGGATTGGATTTGGATTGGATTGATTGGTATTTTAGCACAGACAAAAAAAATTACTGAAAAATCCTTCACCAATGGGATTTGATACGATTAACATATCAGTTAACTATCCATTATGATTCATTATGTTATCCTATTATGATTCTGCCAAAGTGGCCTTTTTAGGCCCTTTGATCATTGTAGCTGATTGTCTAAACCACCATCATCCAATCAACATGAAATATTTTGAATAACCGGTGCTAAGTTTTGCCCATCATGACATACACTTGCGTAATCTTCGCGCACGCCAACCCTCGTTTCCTGCATAAAATGCAGACCCTCCAGAACCATTTCCTCAGAAAGGTCACGGGTGCCCCCTTCTATGTCCGAAACGTGAATCTCCACGTCGATCTCAGACTCCCCACCGTCCAGCAGTTCATGAAGCGCCTCTCCAAGCGCTACTTCGATTCTGCTATTAAGCATCCCAATCCCCTGATTGCGGCGGCCTCCGGTTACACTCCCTCCCGTATAAGTAGGACCCTCACCACCCCCGACGACGCCACTACTCTCCTCCAGGAGAGTAGTAAGACCACCAGTACTCTCAAGAAGTACAAGTCCCGACATCCGTCCTTCCGTCCTCGCCGTCGAGGCCCGTCGCGACACCCCGTACCATGTCCACCCCGACCCTTGCTCGAGCCAGCCCGCGCCGCTGAGCCTGTAGCTTTTAATTCGTCCCCATTAATTAATTCCGATCCAGCCTGTCCCTTGCTGTCCTCTCCCAGCGACGCCCTAAGCCGAGGTCCGAGTCCGAACCCCACGGGGGGTGCCCTTAGCGTGTAGTCGCTTAGTCTTTCAGTTTTTATGCCCTGGCTGGAGGCCCAATTTATTGTGGCATCCACAGGAAAGTCCGGTTGAGCAGTCGACAACCCCTATGGTTGAACTGCGAGATGCCATTTTTCAAAAAAAAAAAAAAAGGTGCTAAGTTTTGCAACTCTTTGTATACAAGTCAATACTCTTGCTTCACTGTGTCTTACAAGGAGTATCAAGTTTATTGGATCGCGTGAGCGTATATATCGCTTTTTCATTGGCACCCAATTTCCCGCCTAATGCCATGAATATAAATTGAAAGTGTTGCCAACTATCCACTGCCAGAGTTGCCAGAGGACTAAACTTTTCAGAGGTTATTGCCTCGGATTATATGTATGCATGGTCGCTAGAAAAAACCTATGTTATAAGAAAAGTTTTTAATTGCTTGTCCGGAGCTAAACCGATATTTAAAGCTGATAGTTATGGTTTCCAGAAATAACAGCCGCACGGTTCGATCAATCAGATTAAGCTACGCTTGCTGCGGTTGACCCGTGGATGGGTGACCATCTTTACATAAAAAAGATCCCTCCGTGCCTCGGAAAGCACGTTAAGCTGTTGGTCCGGGCTGTCATTCGTAAATCTTTGACAGTCGTTACGGTCCCGAAATTCTGGCAACCAGTCTTACCAAGGGGTATCGTATTACCTAATAAGTGGGTTGTGGAGGTCAGATAGGCAGTCGCTCCATGTAAAATACTGGTATTCAGCTGCATCCGGTTAGACTGGAAGCCGACCCCAACATAGTTGGGAAAAGGCTAGGCAGATGATGATGTTGACTTTTAACTGAAAGCTTCAATAACTAATTTCAAGTTCCCTTTTCTAAGTTAGAGATATGACATAACAGAGCAACGGAGTCAAAAGTAAAGCCAATTTATCCTCAACCCAGGCAGAAGAAGATTCTTTGCATATTGTATCGCTAAAGACGAACCCGATCCCATTTCACTGACAATAAAACCGATCTATACACGTCTCCAGTCTATCTCGCCCACAAAAGGGGGTTATTTTGAGATATAACCAACATCAAATACGCCCATTAATAACAGCTTTTGTTTACCAACTATTTTTTTTTAGGGTTCCGTACCCAACCAGGTTCAACAGAACCCTGTGACTAAGCCTACGCTGGCTGTCTGTAATCTTTATAAACGTAACAGTGAACCAATTGAAATTTTTAAAAATTTGGTATGGCTTCTCATCATCATCATCTGCCTAGACTTTTCCCAACTATGTAGGGGTCCGCTTCCAGTCTAACCGGATGCAGCTGAATACCAGTATTTTACATGGAGCGACTGCCTATCTGACCTCTATGACCTAGGTATGGCCTCTGTCATGGGTAATAATTACATGAAGGAAACTGAAATAATTTTGGTGGTGCGGTCAACGACAAAAGTTGACTAACACTGCTACTTAAACACATCATCTAAATTGACATAAAATTATTCAATACACTTTTAATTTCACTTCTGTTCCGATTGCAAGTCAATTTAAAAATGAGAAAAGGTACAATCAGTAGCAAAAGTGTTACTGCGGAAATAATAAAAAAAAGAATTTGTTAAAAAATATTTAATCATCACAACATTGTTACATATAAATATAAATCAATAATTAAGATTAAAAACACTGACGTGTCAATCGACTTTTCTCGCTGACTGTAAATAGGTAGGAAGATAAACCCCTACGGAATCCTTACTGTGCGGGTGGGAATTGCACTTGGCCAGTTTTTTCCGCTTTTCATAATTTATTTCGACATTTTTAACCTTTGACATGCAGTTTACTCGCTTTGCCCGGATGGATAGTAATGGAAATTTTATGGTGGTTTTTATGACTTTTTGAGGGCTTCTTCGCAAAATTGTGTGTTTTGTTAAAAAAGCGTTTTGAATGAAAATGAGGGACGGACGGCGGGTGACGAAAATGCTTAGAGGGATGTTTTTATGGTGTGGACAAAGATGCGTTTAATGGTTTTATGTTCATGAGATTTTATGGGAAATATGTATATTCATGCATAAGGTTGAGAGGTAGACCGACCAGACCGTACAACACTTAAAGCCTTCTGAAGTTTTAAACAGCTATAACCGAACACGAATACTATGGAAGAAGTTCTTACCTTTTATTATAATACTAGCTGTGCCCCGCGGTTTAACCCGCATACGTTTCGATCCCGGGGGAATATCGGGATAAAAAGTAACCTATATGTTAATCCAGGGTGTCAGCTACCTCTATACAAAATTTCATCAAAATTGGTCCAGCCGTTTGAGCGTGAAGAATTAACAACCTTATATACACACCCCCACACCCCCACCCACACACACACATCCAGAAACTTTCGCCTTTATAATATTAGTGTTGAAGTTTTAAACAGCTATAACTGAACACGAATCCTACGAAAGAAGTTCTTACCTTTTAATATAATATGCTTTTTGCACTTGGCTGACACATAATAATATGGGATACTTCTCTAATATATAAAAATCTCGTGTCACAGTGTTTGTTATCGAACTCCTCCGAAACGGCTTGACCGATGCTTATGAATTTTTTTGTGTATATTTGGTAGTTCTGAGAATAGGTCGTAGGCTATTTTTTTATTTATTTTTTGCTGAATAACTTTTGCGGGGTCATCTAGCAATATTATAAATTCGAAAGTACATACTTAACTGTTCTGTCACGCCTAAACCACTAAACGGATTTCGATAAAATGTGGGATGGAGATAGATGGAGGTAGATGGAGGTAGATGGAGGTAGATGGGGAAAGACTTAGGCTAATTTTAAACCTGGTACGTACGTCCTGGTAGGTACGTTCCGTTGGAATATTTTCCCACAATCACGCGGACGAAGCCGCGGGCAGAGTATAGTGTTAAAATAAATACAATTCACAAAATTTTATCAAAAGCAAAACACATCAAAACATCGACGAACACAACACAGCAATAATCAACTTCAGAAAATACTTTTTCTCAAACATGCTTGGAAATTTGAGCATTATTTTGACAACCTTCTTCGAGATATAAATCAAAATTGCTGTACTGGCCAAATACATGCGAGCAGCGCGCAGCGGTCGGCAAGAGCTGTATGAAAATCCATATCTGCACGCGTAGCATGACGACATTTTGTCGATGGAAGAATAGACAAAATGACACATTGCCATATTTCTACAATCTGTCATTTTGTCTATTCTTCCGTCGACAAAAACCCGTTTCTACGGCGGTCATGCTACGCGTGCTGTCATGGTTTAGCGGCCAAATAAATTACTTAACTCTAACGGTCGTATAAATTAAAAATGGATCGAACGATCTTTTACTCCGAAACATGGCAACCAAGGAGGTAACTTATCAAAAATTAAACCCGTTTAAAGTAATCAAGAAACAAATGAACAATTGTTGTTTGTCATTGATTCTGGAATTCATAATTTACTCAGTTTGAATTTCCGCGCTTTATTTGAGAAAAGTTCTATACAAGCCTTGGCCACAACTAGGCATTGATGGACTTACGTGTGTGCCTCGGCTTCGTCTCAGCCCACAGTTACACGTTCGTCCGTCAATGCCTCTTTTGCTGGCCGAATCAGATACTTAACTCCAGAAAAATATTCTAACTACACATTAGAATTCAAAGAAATCTTAAACCGTCACATTTAAAATCCACTTGAAACTTTAAATCTACAAGATTTACAGCGCTATAACACTTGGCTCCAAGAAGACTAGGTAAATATCGGAGCTAATATTTTCTAACATAAATTGTCTAGGTTCGATATTGAGGGTGCAATAAAAATATTACACGTACAAACTGTACGGAACCTAGGATGTGGGTCCTTACTAAGGGAATACTCCGTTTTTGTCACTTCAGTATTAAATTGGTACTCGAGAGTTTTCCGGTTCCATTTTTTTTTTTTCTCAACTCAGCCTTCTAACTGTATTCTGTTCCAAGTTTTTCCTCAGTACCCACAGGACATGAACATTGAACAATATGAACATATTTTTGTTTTCAAAATCTTCGTAAAATTGTATATTATAGATAAATATACAGGTTGGCATGATATCTACGTGCAAACTGTGACCATGAAGTCAGCACAAGATTAGCTTAGAAATGTTTAGCCCTTTGTAAAAAAAAAGAAATAAAGAAAGAAAAAGTATTTACTGCGACTCGTACAGGAAGATCACAAACTAAACTAAACACAGTAAAAAATAAAAAACCAAATTATATAAAAAAAAGTAATAACTAACCAGCCTTAACTGTCCCACTGCAGGGCAAAGGCCTCCCTCCAAAAAAAAAGTAACAAAAAGAAAAATGAAACAGAAAGTTCTATACGAGACCGAAAGGCTCCTATATCCTCAGCATAATGCTGCGACATTTAAAAAATAAATGCCTAAAACAACTGCTGTTTCATAGAAAACTGCAATCCTAAAGAATCATAGTACAGACGCCCGCACTTCAAGCTACTACAATCTGTCTAATTTCTTTAATAGATTTTCAACTTTATCGCTAAAGCATAAGGTTCAAGGTTGATTGGGAAAATTTGACAGTTTCGGGTAGCTTGACGCTTGGTGAGCTTGGTGGCGTCTGTACTAAATCCATTGTAACAGGTTACTCGTCCATGACCCTGCCAGCCTGTATACGAGATAGCTTCCTATCAAAATATCGATTAGCGCTAAAACAAAAGCAATATCTAATTTTAAACATTACATTCGGTTTTTACAAGTGTTCGTTATTATCAAACCTTTGGACCTCCAGGATCCCATGGTTGTTGAGGAGAAAACTCTCCTCTAATTAATTGGTGGCTATTTTTTTCCATTCACATAAAATAACAAATGATAAATGATTTTATTTTTGTAAGTAGGTTTGTACAAACACTTTTACACGTCAATCATGTTTTTTTTAAACTAGATGAAGTGGGCGTTTCCTATCTGACTACTCTGAGAAGAAAGGCCGAAACAAACTCAGAGATCACAGTTTCTTTTAAAGTCCAGACATAATCTTGGTCAGGTTATATGAAGATTATGTAGATCGATGTCTGAGGTGGTATTTTGAGGAAAGAACCATAAATATTGAGAGGACCTGTCCAGTCTATGCACGCATTTGTCAGAAATCGTGCAGCTCAACTCAAGACTTAAGGAGCTCAACGATTCGACGAACAATACCAAAGAAAGGACATTTGGGTAGGCCACATAAATTACTCAAACTGCCAGACCATGAGAAAAAAAAAAACTAACAGAACAGAGAGAATAATAAAAAATATATATACTCGTAAAATGAATAAAATGACCCGCAAAGACTCTAAATCATCATAAATAAAAATCTAAATCATTTTCAGTTTAATTCGACATGTGAGTTTAAAGCCCATGGTAGTCTCGAACTAAACATTAAGATGGTTCTCTATAACAAATCACCTGGACGGTGATTTTCACCTGTGTACAATAAATAGGTATCTTAGACGGACATCCACAGTGTGTGCAACATTTATTATTTTTTCGTTTGAATAAATACTTAAAAATATATTTCATTTGACGAAAACTCAAAGATGACAGAGATGAACATGACAGAGTCGATTCTGAGTAATATATAATTTTCAAGTTATTTTATTTATTTTATTTTATTTTTACAATTTTAAGAAAGCTTACAGACTAATACACGTAAATGGTAACGAAATAGTAAACAACTGACAGTTGCTAATTACAAGCTTCCACATATAAATTACAATGTTAATAGAAGAAGATTAAAGAAAATAAAAGAGAAAAAAACGTACGGAAAACAGGCAGGAATGCCGTGACAAACCACAAATATTCACCCATTGAAATATTCCTTACTCAAGATTTTCCTGATTCTTAACGCACTCGTACAAAATAAATCTATTTCTAAATGTGATGGCAGGTTGTTGAATAATATTACACTGCGTATACAAAAACCGTTACGCCTATAATTTGTTAAAGAAACTCAAGAAATTCAGTTTATTTAATATCCAACTAATTCGATTATCTAAAGATTCTTTTTTTACGGGTAGTCAGAAGCCCGAAAGTCTGACAACCAGTCTTACCAAGGGGTATCGTATTGCTCAGTAACTGGGCTCTCGAGGTCAGATAGGCAGTCGCTCCATGTAAAACACTGGTATTCAGCTGCATCCGGTTAGACTGGAAGCCGACCCCAACATAGTTGGAAAAGGCTAGGCAGATGATGATGATGCAGTCTCGGCTTTCACTTAAAGCAGAAAATATTATAGATAAATCCTAAAACCACAATTCTATTTACAAAAATTCTATTTAAACTTCTTCAAGGATAATTCTCCAACAAGTGAACGACCTTTCCTCTACATCTCAAAACAGCTGACTCTCAATACCTATTCTTTCGCCCCCACTATAGAACAAGCCTGCCTTTTCTCAGGCCAGGCCGTTGCCCGTCTGCCTCATATAATAGAGATGTACCTACAGTTTTGTATGGAATACCTAGGTCCAACCGCTTTGTACCGAACCCCCTTAGCGTTCCAGCCAGTCTTTAGTCTAGACTCAATGAAGGTTTTATATTAGAAGTTGATTAGTAGGCTCAAATTAGTTTTAATTTTAATGGAGTTCATTGTTTGAGTTTATTGTGTTTCGATGGAAGGAGGTTTATCGACCAGTTAGCTGGCTAGTGTGTATCGATGAGTTACTCCGTTCTGATCCCCTGAACCCCCCCTCCACCCCCCCCCCTCCTCGATCCCCTGCTTGATCGTCTTCTGTTTTAATTTGTTTCTTATCCAAACTTTCTCATTCCATAGAAATTAATCAGGCATACCTACAAATAAATAAAATTGAAGTGTCTGCTTGGAATGTCAAAATAACAGCTTTTTAATAAAAGTTTAAGAGGTAATTATAACAAAAAAAAAAACAATTTTGGCTGTCTGTTTGTTCCGGCTAATCTCTGAAACTGCTGGACCGATTATGATGAAATTTGGTGTGGGGATACTTTGAACCCCGGGAAGAACATAGGCTACCTTTTATCGACATACCATATCACACGGGTGGAGCCGCGGATGGAAGTTAGTAATAAATTATCTATCTACTTTCTTACTAGTATAATTTGAATCCGTACGTATATCGAGAACCACTAGTACCCCAAGTGTCACAAATGACATGCCCCACTCCTGACAGTGCAAACTGAACCCACTTCACATCACCCGCCGCTCAGTCGCTCACATTTGAAATGTCATGTTTAATTAAATGCTCATGAAAGGGGGAGAGTTACAGGTACAACGAGATGTTTTCGTTAAATAAATATGTAAATATATGTGGTATTTGTATTTTAGGTAGCTGTGTGTGTGTGTGTGTGTGTTAACTTGAAGTTTACTTAATCGTTGTCATCAATAGAGATTGTTTGTGTATGTTTTCTGAAAAATTCCACACAACATCTCCATTCCATTAATAGGTATATTGAAAAATTTCAATGCTTATTTATAAAGTATGCAAGTGATGAAAAATATATTCTTTGGTGAATAATTCAATTTAGTTTTGGTTTCCAAATACTTATTGAACGTAAGAAAATTAATAGGTAGGTATACGTTATGAACTTGACAGCACGGTTGGCGCAGTGGTTTAGCGATTATTGACTTCTGAGCTGCGTGTCGCGGGTTCGATTCCTGCACGGAACAAATATTTGTATGACCTACAAGTAGTTGTTCCGGGTCTGGCTCAAAATCAAAATATTTTATTTCACATAAGCCTACATGACTTATGAAACGTCAGAAGCTAGGTGCACGGTTCCAATGGTTCGTTTCCTATGGAGAAGAACCGGCAAGAAACTCCACGGCGGTATGTGAGTTTAAATGTTTTTCAAACGCACCCACTATACAGGAAAAATTCCTAGTGTGGGGCAACGTTTTTAAAAAAGAAAGAAAAGAACTATATTGAACAGTTAACTATTCCCACTAGGTAGCTACTTTCGGTAGGTATCAAATAACTTATGTTCTTATTAGGGTAAGTGCGCACCACGAAATATATTCGTTGTGGAAAATAATCAACCGTCTGTGAAAAATACCAATATATGTACAATAAAAAGTAATTAAAAAAAATTAAACCGACTTCAAAAAGAAATTAACTCAAAATTATGAAATAACTTTAATTTCGGAAGTCGGTGTCTTAGGATCTGTATTTTAGTTTTATGCCACCGACTTCCGAAATTAAAGTTATTTCATAATTTTGAGTTAATTTCTTTTTGAAGTCTGTTTAATTTTTTTAAATTACTTTTTATTTCGTAATTTTTAGTTTTTGCACTAGTATTTGACCAAGGTTTTGAGATGTTTTCCCTTTGACACTACACCCGTAGCTCTTATCAATAAGCCAGGCCGTCACACTTACACGTATTAGTCCATATCTTGAAAATTACTGAATCGATCTTGATGAAACTTGCACTGTTCCCTAAGTTGAAGAAAATGTAAGCCAATAAAAAAAATGGTCACGATCCGATTAATAGTTCCGGAGATATGCGTGGACAAACATACATACATACATACATACGTCTATGAAATTTTGTATATTTGTTTGGAAGCCCTAATAGATCATCATATGTGAATATAATGCAAATCCAATAATATTACATACATACGTATCGAATTGATAACCTCCTTTTTTTGAAGTCGGTAAAAATCCGCGTACAGCGGTAATCGCGTGAAAAATTTAGCGTTCGCGATTTTATTTGTCATGAATGTGCGATTTAAAAAATCGCATCGCAGTGCGCGTTTAGCCTTGGCTTAATTTTTGTTTTGCGTAACTTCGGAGCTAACTTTAGCTTCAACTTTAATGATACTGCAGGCTTCTTGCAGCTCACAAATGCTTAATTCCTTGACAAATTACACAAACCTTCTTTCGATCATCAACCTCATTCTTATTCAGATTCGAGAACAAATAACACCTTTCTGTATCATTATCAAGTGATACAGAACGATACTCTGTCGTCAACTTGACGCGAGTGATCTTGAATACAGTGTGACTATCACTGACTCCACTTAACATCTCGTACGCATGTCATATGATACTTACGTTTGGTTAACAGCCTGTATCAAACACGTTTCTATGTATTGTGGTGAGTAGAAATGTTGTATTGGGCAATGAAAGTGATCAAAACAATCTGAGGTGCTTTGATTTTAAGATTAAAAATTAAATGTGGGATGTGAAAGATTTTTCCGAAAATTTTAACATTATTATCTGTTTAACCGGTAAAACTCCGCGCGTGACCGACGGGTCACGAAACAATAGAAAATCAATTTGTGTCTCGTTAACGGAGCATAAGGTAAAGTCTCTTGTATAGCTAGCTTCATAAAAGTTTCTGAGATCGTTTAATTTAATAGTCAGAGCATGCTGGGATTAAGTTTTTTGTAACTGTAACTGAAATCGTGAACGTTGTTAGCTCCCTTATTAACACCTATATTTTTAAGACTCTTATATTCTCCGACCGACATAGCCCGAAGAATTGCCAAACTTAAGTGGCAGTGGGCAGGGCACATTGCTCGCAGAACAGATGGCCGATGGGGCCGAAAGGTTCTGGAGTGGCGACCGCGTACCGGAAGACGTAGCGTTGGAAGGCCTCCCACAAGGTGGACCGACGACCTTGTGAAGGCCGCAGGAACCCGTTGGATGCGAGAAGCACAGAACCGGTCGAAGTGGAAGTGCTTGGGGGAGGCCTATGTCCAGCAGTGGACGTCTTTCGGCTGAAATGATGATGATGATGATATTCTTGAGACTGCGAAGACTACCTCAATATTCAGTCTCTGCTTATACAGGGGGGCTTCACCGACGCGCAACCTTTTATCATGAACTCAGTACATGATTCTATAACCCCAGCGTCGAAACTTCTTGTGGTTATTAAAAAAAATAATTACCTGCGGGGTAATTGCGTAACACACTATCAGTAGCACTTTAATTTTGACAGTTCAACAATATTCATTGCGTTATTTACGTTGATGAGCAGACGAATGTTTCGTACATATGAAGCAATGGATTAGCCATTACCTTCAAAATGATTCAGATTGAAATTGATAGTGTGTTACGCAATTAGGGTGTTGTTTCAAAGCTCCTACAATAAGGCGCGACACGCGATGAAATCGCGCGCGACACAAAGGCACCGCTCGTTGCGCGACAATGCGGTGCCTCTGGGTCGCGCGCGATTTTGTCGCGTGTCGCGCCTGTTTGTGGAAGCCTTCATACATTAAGAGCGCGTAGGTATTGTACTTTTCTATGAAACAGCTTATTTTTTTTGATAACCGATGAACATTCTAGTAGATCTAGAATCATGTGCTGAATTCATGGTTTGGTTACAGTTTGTACCTCGATGTGCCTGCTCCTCTGTATACCTGTAGGTACAGTCACGAGCACCAAAAAGTCAACACTTGGCTACTTTAAATTGCGATTTTTTCACGAAATAACGAATGCAACGTTGAAATACGACACTTTACATATACCTATGGGTTCGAAAGTACTATGTTCCTACTAATATAAAATTTAATTAAAAAATAAAGGAGAAAATCGACTTTGAATAAAGCCAAGTGTATACATACTTTTGCTCGTGACTGTACCTACCGACCTAACAAAACATCAAGAAATGTGCAATGACATAAAAACACGTTTACCTTAAATCAAGATCGTACTAAACTAAGTAATACATCTTGCATTGTTACCTTCGAAATAAAACGTTTCCTACAAAATCGAACTTACAAAACGATCTCATTACTCCAGCAACATAATGCCAGAGAACTGTCGGCGTAGACAGAGTAAACTATAGACTGCTGCATATCTTCTTTTTCATTCGCACAATAAAAAGAGAAATATATTAACGTCAGTAGTAAAGAAAAGAGACAGAGTAAGAATATTTCTGTCCCTTACTGCGTGTCAGCTAAGCACATTAATGTGCACAACAAGTTTGACGTTTATGAAGGAATAATAAAATAATACAACGCGATTAAACGGAAAATAAGATCTTTTTCGTGCATAATTCAATAATAGTACCTACATTTGCGCAACTGTGAAAATGGTAAGGTGCAGTGTAATAATTATGCTGTAAAAATGATAGTTTGATGATCTTTTGTCCCTTTCGGTGACACGGATACCATGAGTCTATAGATTACTCTGTCTACGACTGCCGGGGAAGTGGCAGAGTGTGCCAAGCTGGCAAGTGATGGATCGACCAGTTTTACCGGCAGTGTAATGAGTGAGATCGCGGCTTTATCTGCTGGCTTGATGTTTGATAGATGCTTGCCCATTGGTAGTTAGGGGGAGATAATGTTACGGGGAATATGGGCCGTCACGCCTTCGATACGCAGCGGGTGGGCAGGGTGTTTTTGCAAATTTTTGGTTCTGCGATTGGCTTACAGCCGATAGCATATTAGTGAATTTCTCAATATCTATCTATTGATCATCATCTACCTAGCCTTTTCCCAACTTTGTTGGGGTCGGCTTCCAGTTTAACCGGATGCAACTGAATACCAGTATTTTACATGGAGCGACTGCCTATCTGACCTCCACAACCCAGTTACTGGGTAATACGATACCCCTTGGTAAGGCTGCTTGTCAGACTTTTGGACTTCTGACTACCCGTAACGACTGTCAAAGATCCACGAATGACAGTAATATATCAATAAAATAATATATATATATAAATCAATATTGGGCTTTACAAATAAAATTAATATTAGGTAAACTAGTCTCTGTTGACCGCTCTGTATATAATAACAACAATTCTATGAAATATTACTGTAACTGAAAAATTATGATCCGCGTAATTTTTCAGTTACAGTAGTATTTCATAGAATTATTGTTATTACAGAGCGGTCAACAGAGACTCAGACGTTAGACGGTTTCGTTAGTAAAACTCGATTTAGACTGTCTTATCTTTTCACAATCTCAAGATTTTTGGAGCCCATAACCCCTAAGGCCACATTGAAACTAGACTAAACAAAGTTCCAATATTTATTCCAAAGACTAAAAAAAAGTGCGTCAACACGTGTTCGCAAACATACGTAAGTAAATTCGAACTAACCATTTGGTATACACGCAAAAATGTTCATCTTTCCAGTATTCATTGAAGAAACAGGTGCATTTAAAATAAATGTTAATTTTTATAAGATACCTAATACCTAAAACAAAACAAATCTATAATTATGAGCACAGAACAGAAATAAACGGGAAATGCACGTCGTAACTGTGACAAGAAGACTTCCACTTAGCATGATGCTATGCTGTGGTGCTGCCAAAATAATTTAAATGTGGGTGTTATAACTTTCTAAGTTAATTGTACAATTTAGAGAATGATGTAAAATAATTGATTAGTATCACGAAAAAAACTAGTTGCTCAACTGCCCGCGATTGATAGTAGACATTTATATTCAATATAATAATTCAAAATAATATAAAAAGGTATTGTAAATACCTTAAATACTCGAACATAAACTTGAATTATGTTTGCGATAATATATTCATGTTGAGGTAGAAAAAGCAAACACAAGTTCGCTTAAAAGCTTGAAAATAAGTACAAAAATATTTTATTCTAAAATAAAACTTAGCGTCTTAGCAATTCGATTGAAAACATATGTTGGTAATTAATGCTTATTATATTCTATTTTTGACGCACAGCTAAGGCCCTTTTTGAGGCGCTAGCCCTGAATTTATTGTATTCCTGCTACACTCACAACATTGTTTAAACGTAAGCAAGTTTGAAGTTAGCTGCTTGTATAACCAATAGCTGGTTTGACTGTACGCATAAATAAATTAATAATAATATGTAACAGTGCGGGGGTCCCCCGGTGATGACTATTTTCGTTGCGTGCTTTTCGTTCACAGCTGGTGAACTAATTGCGTTGGGTTCATTCATAAAGTTTTGTATATTGGATGTGGTGTGGAGCGTGTACACAATTGGCCATTGAATGATATGTAAATATGTCAGCGTCTCTTGCCCGTCTACGAACGTAGTAATTTTTGTACAGACGCCACCACATCAAGCTAGGTACTACTTACAATCTGTCAAATTTCTTTAATAGATTTTCAACTTTATCGCTAAAGCATTAGGTTCAAAGTTGATTGGGAAAATTTGACAGTTTCGGGTAGCTTGCTGTGCTGGCGTCTGTACTAGAAGTTCTTCAAGCCTTTATTTTCTTACCATTTTTATGAGCAAGAAACTCCACCGTTACTTTTTTAAATGTTTTACTAAATGTTCATCATCATCATTTCAGCCGAAAGACGTCCACTGCTGGACATAGGCCTCCCCCAAGCCCCTCCATTTCGACCGGTTACTAAAATGTTGTATTACATCGTGCATTCATTATATAATTATATGTGAAGACGATGCACCTAGAATAAAATTACTATACCACAACAGGTAAAAGAATTAAAAATGAAACAATGACAGGTACATTAAATTATGTGATAGATACAAATAGTGCTCACATATTTACAAATATTGTAAAAGTACTTACACGATTATCCTATAATTTTAACAAGTAATTAAGTAGTCAGTATGTGTTAAAGTAATCACAGAATATAAATAAATGTCATAAAAATAATAAATTACACATTTATAAAATGGCAACCTGTTTGAATTTTGTCTAGACTTTAAAGTGTCCTATGGAGCAGGACCAGACTTATTTATCTGTTAATGGTGTTTTATTGAATACTAATGTTTGTTTTTCTTTGTTTGCAGGTAATTATGCATTTTGGGATGCATGAAGAAGCCTCCTCGTGTAGCGCAGTTTGTTTCGCCAGTTACTCAACTGAACCGAGCGCTCGGCGTATCCTGGACAGTCACACCCAACACCTTATTTGACTGGCCAATTCTACCCTTCCGGTGTTAGGGCTAACGCCCGCCACCACCCTCTCATCGGAGTCCGTTCGTTGATGCGTGGGAGTTCTAGCCTTTGGCATCTTCTGGGCACGCTCGTTCCATCATAGACCTCATCCATCGTTTTCCATCAGGCGTGATCGAGGTCAAGAGTGGGCCCACATAGGAAAAAAAACAATTTATAATGAAACAAATGACAAACGATAACCCAGAGTGGTCAACGCCGACAATTAGGTATTCCTACATAAAGTAAGTCTTGTCTTAATGATTAACAAGCACTGCAGAAAATTACAAAGAAAAGCATAGCTTCGTAGCCAAAAGAAAATTCTTCCGAATCTTTCACTCTTTATTTCCCACACAAAAGTCGAAGCCCTTTTCCTAAAACTAATATAAACAACACATTCTTTCGTCTAGCATTTTGACATTTCCAATTCTATTGAGTTTAGAATTCCTTAGACAGAACTAAGCAATATTTAATAGACTTCGGAGACCAGACTAAGTGCTTAGGTACTGAATTTAATTTAGTTTTGAACTGCGACTGCGTTTTATATTCTACATTGTTTATGGATATATTATGGAGTTTCTAACATCTGTAGTTTACGAATTAGAGTTTAATTTTTTGTATTTATAAAAAACCGGCCCAGTGCGAGTCGGACTCGCACACGAAGGGCTCCGTACCACAAGGCAAAAAACGCCGAAAAAGTATATTTTTTTTTATAGCCCATTTAAAGCGGCAACCGAAATACATCATCTGTGAAAACCACTGTCTAGCTATCATGGTTCATGAGATACAGCCTGGTGACAGACAGACAGACGGACAGTGGGGTCTTAGTAATAGGGTCCCGTTTTTACCCTTTGGGTACGGAACCCTAAAAACGCATTTTACGTAAGGTGGATACGACAATTATTAAACTACGTATAAGTATATAATGGCGTTCTCAGCCTGTATAAGAAAATTCATTCAAAGATATCCAATAGTTTATTCACTATAACTAGCCAAAGATTCCAATGCGAATTTACTAGAAAAACCCAGTGCTTCGCGCAACAAAAAAGACGAAAAAATAGAGAGAAAACAACCAGGCAAAAAGCTAGTATTTTTCCCAAAAATGGCGGCTGCGGGTAAAGACCCCAAAGTAGTTGTATCACCACATTGTCTTGTTTAAATTAAACGCAGCTGAAATAAAATTTTCAGGATTTATAGCAGCATATTTCACATTTATTATGTACCACGTACCTAGTAGCATTTTATTTTTATTTTCGCAACGTCTCGAGCCCTTTTTCATCGTTATGAATTTTATTTTCTTATTTATTTTTATAGAACCTGAGTCTAGTCTCTAAAAATTGTTGGTTATCTATGATAATAAAATGCATTTGGTGGCTCTTTTATAAGCTCTCCATCATTTGAATGTGTGTGTGTGAGAGACTGTAACGTGTGGGGGTGTGTGTGTGTGAGTGTGTGGAAATCCTTATTATAGGTACGCGTAATGGTTATTATTAAATCGTCATTGTACACTCTGACATAATTTCTTCAGTTTCCTCACACGGATTCACTACATCAAAAACTCATTATCGTTTTGTTATCCTTGTTGAAAATGATTATAAAAGCTAAGACGATACGGTCTTGTTAGTAAACAAATACCAACATTGCCATACTAAACAGCTGCTTACCATATCTCCCTCTCTTTCCCTCCCCTATAGTTTCCTCCTCACCAAAATACCTGAAATATAGGGCTATTAACTAAATTCAATATTTAACGTAACACTAAAAAGTGTTATCCTTTCGATTATTTAGTGCACCATTCTATTATGTTATCGCAAAACCGTAATAATTTACCCCTCTTAGGGACAACAAAGAGGCCAAATAAGTTTGGTCCTCTCTTTGAGAGTGAGCGAGAGTTCCCTTCGCCCTACAGTCCGGTTCAGTGTGGGGTCGGATCCCGGAGAGAAAGGACGCGTATTCGGTCGGTGTTGCTGGCAAAGCGCTGGATGGATCGCGAACAGACATAACCGAATGATTTTAAGTGCGAAGTGACCTTGTAAAAACGTTAGTTTACAAACAGTTATGTGTTTTGATTGATTTTCTCCGCTGTCGAGTGGTCGGTCGTGACTCCGTGTCTCACGTGTTTCCCTTATCAAGTCGCGTGTGCTTTTCAAACGAAAGGAACCGATAAGGAGTCAAAAATTATTTTATATCAATTTTTCAAGGTGATTCTTTCATTTGATTTTTTGTTTTCTTCTGTCTCTACCTAAAATCATATTTTTTACGTAATATTTTCATTTTATTTCTATTTTTTTTACCTCTGTCGTTATGATTTTTCTTTGTAAATAGACCTACATTTATTTTATTGATACCACTGTTCGTACCTACCACCGACATTGATCAGCCACCCACATCACGCAGTAAATAGTCCCACTTTAGCAGAAACGATAATTAATTCGATTATAAAGCAATAAATTAAAAGGTTTTATCGTTTCAATTAAAATCAGTAAGTAATTTGCTAATGTAGTTACTAGCATTTATGCAAGTGTTAAACAAGAAACTTATTTTTAACACCTAAAACGGTTAACAAAACAAAATCTAAGCATACCATTGAATAAACAACCAAATTACGTAAGTATTAACAGTATTTATTTTTTTTTTAAATCACCAAATTGTTTTGAATCAAGCAAAACATGAATTTTCCTAAAACAATTTGATGTAGGTTAATAAGCAGGGTTTAAATCTGTTACTATTTATAACCTGCAATAAAGCCCTGAAAATAAATGAAACGTATTTTAAATAACCGACCAATTTATCTTATGTAACAGCCTCTATTTTCGTATGTAGCAGTGACAGGCAGATACTCAATCATCATAACATTGCCAATCAGTCTGCTTATTTCATTCACAAAATGAACTGTATTTAGAACACTTACTACATCAGTCAAGTCAGCCAATATCGCACAAAATTCTAAAACAATTAGCAGATATTTATTTCACCCTAGCACTGCTAAGCATTCCATTTATGTAATACCTACTATATTTGGTAGAAACTCATATCAATTGACAGTACCTACACAAAAATAACACAAGAATAATTCTAACTTAACACTAAAATCATCACTCTAAAAACTTAAAACAGGCAGAAATTAATTCATCTTACTGCCAAACAGTTCATTTATGTAATTCATAGAGCAAAACTGTTTCTAATCAACTTCGAAAAAATACTCAAAATATTCTGTAGTGTTTACAGTTATCCAAACAGCTACTAAACAAGGACTGAAATGAATCTGATCAGAACGCCCAAACAGCAACAACTAAAATCACTCAAAAACGTTTAAAGCCAAACTCATTCATTCTCATTGCCGAAAATTCTACTTAGTTAATACAATAATGAGCAGAGTCATAGAGCAAAACAGTTTCTAAGTAAGGTCGAACAAAGTCACTCAATAATTTAATATATTTGGCAGTTCTTTCTGTCATCCAACAGCTGCCAAACAATCAACTAACTTAACGAATCTATTTAAAACTAAAATCACTCTAAAACTAGAAACTCATTTATCTTACTGCCATCGTATCGTTTACAAAACTAATCTATATTAGAACGACCATCTATATAGGTCACTGCTAAACAATTAACTAAACAAAACTGCTTAGAACAACGCTAAATTTAAAACTACAATCACTCTAACACTAAAAACGTTTTAGCCCAAACTCATTCATCTCACTGCCGCCTATCGTTCACAAAACTAATCTATATTAGAATGGCTATCTGTAGCCGAGGGCCCAACCCTTCGTTTGCCGTATTTAAAACTACGCTAACTCCTTTATCGATCCATGTATTGTGGTTTGCTATGCACTCGGCCACATGTCTGGTAATGATGCTTTTGGCTTACACGAAATAATTATTAGGGGTGAAGTATATATGGCATTGCGATTTTTTAAGGAGGAAATGTTGCAAAAACTATATTAATAAAAATATATTTACTTACCTATTGATTTTTTGATCGCTTTTAACATGAATCCGAAAAGGATAAAACGCTGAAGATTATTGAAGACGAACCCCTTCCTACAAAATAAGGGCCAAAACTGTGAATGTTGAAGGAACATTTATGTAATATTCAATGCAAATCATACATTACCAGCTTAATTTAAAGAAAAAAAAAAAACATTTATTTAGCACATGACAGACTAAAAGACACACAATACACCAGATACATATATCAGATCCGAAAGTCCAAAGAAATTAGCAGCAAAGTGTGCCTCTAATTTGATAACAAACCTTGTACCTCATACAATTCTATTAAAAATAACTTAAAAATCATCAAAGCGAAAGACTCATGAACCAATAACCATGATCCTTTCTTCCAATTCCAGCCACATGTCAGAAACACGAACCCATGAAAACAAGAAATAAACAATAAATTTATACACCATCCACATTTGGTAAATCTAAAACAAGCTAAGTTTATCGATTACTGACTCGAATGCAGATCGGTGCATGATGACTCACTGGTTTTACTGCCTACCCCACGAACCACGGCATAATGAGGGGAAACGCGGCCTATTCAGACATGTGCTCTAGATTGCTGATTATAATCTTTTCAATTTTTCACCGTTTGGGGTGTTAAATGTGTAAATTGATGAATTTGAAGTTGACCACAGAATTGTAATTTTTAAATTACAGTTTAAATGGGAATTTGATTGGCACTAAAAAAAATCAAGGACTTTATATAGTAGTATTGATTTAAAACAAATAAGTTAGGTTAAAGGCAAAAGAATGTTGATGGTATAAAACTAACTCAAACAATATAAGAAAAATATCTAAAAAATTCCTGATCGTTTTTAACTTATTATAATATCTAGGTAACTGCTATGAGGCAAGTTGAAAAATCTGTAAATAAAAATACATAAAAACTTCTTCATTAAAAGCAAGTCTGACCAAATAAACACGAAAACCAGAATCTCATTCACAAAACACAGTTAAATTGCGAAGTGAGAGTATGGCCATTGATACTTTGATTCATACTGGCTCGCCCACACACCCGTGGGCTTGAATGAACGAGACCTGCCCTTTTTAGGGCGATGTCGTAAGCACTGATAAGGCATTGACACATCTTTACTCTGGTTCCATGATGTGGTAATTTTGACAGATTTATGAATGATGATGTTGGTAGTAATGAGATTTTTTGTGTAAATGTTGGTACTGCTATGTTGCTGGGGAAAAGATTTATTCGATGTGGTAGGTAGGTATTTTATGACGGGTGACGTGCGTCAAACAAAGAAGTCTAATGAATTTCTTTTTCTGAAATTAAATTGTTTGGCTGTAGGTTAAAAAGAAAATTAGGGTTACTATTTTTTGTCAATATTTTAGTAGTTTTATCTACTTCTCAATAAATTACTTTTACTATCTTACGTTTTTCAATTTTGGTTGAATTATAACAGTTTTGACTTTTCATTGTTCTTGCTTTTCCGATAAAAAATATTAAAAACAAAATTTTCGTTTCAGCTCCCCCGTGAACTGACTGCACCAAAGTGGCTTTTACTAACAATTAATTATATAAACTGTGTTCAAAATATAATAAGACTATAGTGATAGTGATTGTCCAAGACATTTTGTGTCCTAAACTGTGCCAAATATTTCGTTAAAATTATACAACAAACTGAGAATTTAGACTCTATGTGTACGAGAATAAGGTTCAAGTTTAATTAGAGGTTGTTGGGGAGGACCGGCATTAATGGCTACGAATGGGCACCAACTTATCTAAATTGAACAAGACCAGAGTCTCCGGTGTCAATCATGTTAGTATATTTTGGCATTTTTTATTATAAATTTTATGCTTTTCGAGGTTTTTGTTTTGCTTTTGTCTTGTGTTTTAATTGCGCGGCCATTTTGTTTTACTTTGGAATAATATGCGTCGGTAGACATAGACACATCTTGTTTTAAGTCTCTGTAACGTTTATCCTTTGTATTTAGATAATTTTCGTCTTAGGTATAATATTTTTACAGCATTGTTTAAGATTTTATTCTGCGTTGGTTCTGCGAAAGAGCAGTAACCATAGAAAAATAAACGCTTGTTATCGTAGTCTGATTTCAGAACTCATCGTCTTTTTTTTCATTTCAAATAATGAATAGTGTCTTTTTCACCATACATTTTTGACGTTTAAACGTCTCTTAACTTTAAGCAACGTTTATAAATAAGTGGTTAAATCAATAACGTCAAACCGAACATAAAATATGATACATCTACAGGTTGATGTTTCCAAAATATTTTTACGTACGACAATTATCATCAAAACAGCTTCATCCCAATAATCCAGGCCGCGATATAAATCCATTTTATTGCACACGTTTCCGCCTCGCTGATACATATACCATTAAAAAGAGAGTTATATGTGACGGCATAGCTTGTAAATCAGTGTTATTTGTCGAGGAAACATTTTTTTCGCCTCCCAAGATGCTGAAGTTATTGTCGCCGTGTTTTGGGTGCCCGTGAAAAAATGAAATTAGGCGGAGTGAAAGACAGCGTTCCTTGAAATATAGTTCGAAAAAACTGATTTCTTTTTTAGAATATTTAGTCCAGAATTACTAAGACCGGCCATTGTGACACCCTATGTAAATTGTCTATTTTTTATCTGTAATTCATATGGTGTACCTACAATACAGATTATTCTATTCTATTCTTGATGAACAAAGCGATTAAAATTATATTGCAGGGTAAATTTTTATTGCTGTTAGAATTAAAACACTTTTATATCAACAGCAAAATTATTACATTTGCAAACGACTCCTCTTCACAAGAATTATGAATCTCCGAAATTACCTACGCATTTCTTATTTTTATTTTTTTATTTAATTTTTTCTTTTATTAACCGACTTCTTTATATAGCATCTTAATTCAGTATGCAAAAGCAAGTGAACAGACAATTTTCTTCAGCATCTTATAAACACTTGAGATGCTCATACAAAGTTGGAACTTTCAAGAGACAAACTGCCGTCGCAGCCATCTTAAAATTGTTGTCCGTGTCTTTTGCAGCGCTGAAAATATTTTCATATCGTGTTCATCTACTATCTATTTATTTTCTATTTTGTCCAAGGATATCAAAATGTTTAAGTATTAGGTATAAAGAAATATTTTTTGTTCTTTAGGTAAGAAATTATTTTAACTTTTCTCTTACGACACTATTTTAGATCTTTATAAAAATGAAACACTGATCGTTGATAAGCGTGTCACTTTAGAACTGCTAGATCGATTTGGCAATTTTTTTTTAAATGTTCGTAGTAATAGGACAAATTATGAAAAATTGGAAAAGTTTTCCGGAAAATATTTAAATTCGGCTTAAACTGAACGTCCTTTTATCTATGGTATTTTTTTTAACACAAAGACCATTTTGAAATTTTTACAGGTCAACGACTGTCGGTCAGATAGTAATTTAATGAAAAGCAAAAGACATGTTGAAGGTTTTTGCAGTACTTAAATAAAATTGACTAAATGCAAAATCCATACGCTAAATTGCTTACAATCCATCAAATATGTTCCAATGTATAAAAACAATTTATTTCACAGACCTCTGCCCTATTGAACGAAACTGTAATAGCTATTGGTGAAGGCAGTTTTATCCATTTTATTCGTCTCGTGCCATTATTGAGCGCCATAACTCAGTTGTCTGGCAACATTATTATGTGCCACGCTAATCGTGTTGCCATACTTAATGGCAAAAATGGCGAAGACGCTTGAGTATTAAAGTTATTTATTGTATGGATATGGGAATTATGTTTATCTGAAAATAACGTTTGTAATAAACATTTTGTTAATTTTCTTTTTGTGGTCGTTCTGCAAGTAATGTGAAAGTTTACTTTATAGCTGCCGACTGTGTTGCCAATATTTTGTTCGTACTTATTTATTTTTGAAGATGTCGAACTTCAACTCTAAGACAGTTTTATGTTACAATTAAATTAAATATATATCTATCTACTCCTTTATCTCTATATTTTATACAGTTTTGGTAAAAGTATTTCTATATACTTCGTGAATCGCATATTTTCGAAGAAACAAGAACAAGATAATACCCTAAAACTAAACGACACATGGAGAGCAGTGGTGGTCAAGTGGCAATGGCCGCGACTTGCGATTGTAGGGTGTAGGTTCGAATCCAAGCAGACACTTTAATTTCATCATCTGCCTAGCCTTTTCCCAACTATGTTGGGTTCGGCTTCCAGTCTAACTGGCTGCAGCTGAATACCAGTATTTTGCTTGGAGCAACTGCCTATCTGACCTTCACAACCCAGTTACTAGATAATATGATACCCCTTGGTAAGACTAGTATTTTGCTTGGAGCAACTGCCTATCTGACCTTCACAACCCAGTTACTAGATAATATGATACCCCTTGGTAAGACTAGTATTTTGTTTAGAGCAACTGCCTATCTGACCTCCACAACCCAGTTACTGGATAATACGATACCCCTTGGTAAGACTAGTATTTTGCTTGGAGCAACTGCTTATCTGACCTCCACAACCCAGTTACTGGATAATACGATACCCCTTGGTAAGACTAGTATTTTGCTTGGAGCAACTGCCTATCTGACCTCCACAACCCAGTTACTGGATAATACGATACCCCTTGGTAAGACTAGTATTTTGCTTGGAGCAACTGCTTATCTGACCTCCACAACCCAGTTACTGGATAATACGATACCCCTTGGTAAGACTTGTTATCAGATTTTCAGGCTTCTGACAACCCGTAACGACTGTCAAAGATCCACGGTTGACAACCGGGACCAACGGCCTAACGTGCTTTCCGAGGCACGGAGGGGTCTCGGTTTGTAAAGATTGTCATCCATCCACAGACCAACCACGGCAAGCGTAGCTTAACCTTATTCATCGAACTGTGCGGCTGTTATTATTTAGCCACGGGCCCCTCAAACACTTTAATTTGTGTAAATTATTTTATCACCACTGGTCTCAAAATGGTGAAGGAAAATATTTTACCGTGATGAAACCGGCATGTCCTAGAAGAAAAATTCCAAGCCTACATCCACCAACCCGCACTGGGCCCGCGTGGTTTATTATGGCCTACTCCCTCTCGCAGCGAGGAGGCCTGTGTCCCAGCAGCGGGAACATTATAGGATGAATGCTAAACGACACATTTACCAAAACAAAACTACTCTCACAGCTGACTCATTTCCCCTTTTCACTGTCCTAACAATATTATTACCTACCAACATCTAACGCATAACCTATCACAATCATTCATCATCGGAGCAGCAATTTGTGAAATTGTTTGCGTCACCGGCATCAGATGTGATCTGATACGATAATACGTCTCGATCATGATCGTGCGACGTCATCGCGCGTCAATCACGCGCGTGTCGGTGACGATTTTGAAGATAAGCGGATTAAAAAACGATTATGCAATCGAGGCGGCTTTGTGCTTTTAAAAATATTGAAATTGGAAAATATTCCTTTGGTTATGGATGGTTTTTTTTGCGAGTAGCATAGGGGTGCAATGTTTTGGCAAACTTTTACTGCAAATAACCAATTAAGCTTACTGTTAGTATTTTGATTCTTGAGTTTCGACCGCGTACCGGAAGACGTAGTGGTGGAAGGCCTCTCACAAGGTGGACTGAAGATATTGTGAAGGCCGCAGGAATCCGCTGCATGCGAGAAGAAAATAACCGGTCGAAGTGGCGGTGCTTGGGGGAGGCCTATGTCCAGCTGTGGACATCTTTCGGCTGAAATGATGACAATATTATATACTTGCAGTCGGGTGAATCATACATATTAGGAAACCCCAGTTGGGAATTTTCGTAGTTATTCGTCGATAAACATAAAACGATTTTCATACTACTTTTCAATAGAGCAAATTAGAAATAACCAGTAGAGCATATCAATAGAAACAGTAAGCACGTTAAGCCGTTGGTCCCGGCTGTCATTCGTGGATCTTTGACAGTCGTTTCGGGTAGTCAGAAGCCCGAAAGTCTGACAACCAGTCTTATGGTATCGTATTACCCAGTAATTGGGTTGTGGAGGTCAGACAGGCAGTTGCTCCATGTAAAATACTGGTATTCAGCTGCATCCGGTTAGCCTGGAAGCCGACCCCAACATAATTGGGAAAAGATTATTGAAATCACTTTTGTAACCAAAGCATCTGCTCAAGCAAAAAACTAAGTTTATTGCTACATCACAAATAGATCAAAAGGGTCAAAATTGCAGTTACAGCAACAAAAGAAAGAAAGCTCATAAATTCATAAAACAAAGAAAAACTTAAGAGATACAGTTACGAAGTTTGTTTACTACCAACATAAACAAGATAAAAAGCATGGCGCCGCGCCGGCCAGCCGACCAATCGGATTGAGTCGCGACGACTTCCGTTACGTGCGCGGGAAAATTCAATATCCGGCTAGATATTCGATCAGTCGATTACTTGGGTCTGGATTACCCCGGTCTCCCCGGACGAAGGCGGTTTTAAAAAAGTCCGGTTTGGTAAAGGAGGAAGGGATAGGCTTTTGGCTACTGTGGTCAGGGTCCTTTTATTTGCAGACTAGCTGCGCCCCGCGGTTTCACCCGCATAAGTGTCGATCCCGTGGGAATATCGGGATAAAAACCCTATAGCCTATATGTTAATCCAGGGTGTTAGCTACCTTCATACAAAGTTTTATCAAAATTGGTCCAGCCGTTTGAGCGTAAAGAAGTAACAAACATACCTATACTTAAACACACACACTGCCAAACTTTCGCCTTTATAATATTAATATGATCTTTCCTTTGATTTCTGAAATCTGTTATGTTAGTCTCTTATGGTTCAAATTATTACCAACCAGTCACTACGAACATAACATTTTGACAGGAAATAGACTGATTGAAGACATGAGGAGCACCCTAATTGCGTAACACACTGTCAATCCCAATCTGAATATAATTTTGAAGGATATTGCTAATCCATTGCTTCATATTTTCGAAAAAATATCTCTGCTCAGCAACGGAAATAACGCAATGAATGCTGTTGAACTGTCAAAATGAAAGTTGTTGCAACGGATAGTGTGTCACGGCATTACCCGCTGGCCAGGTAATCCATCAACCAAACACTATTACATTAAAACGAGGTTTAGAATGTCTCCAAATAAAACTTAACTAAAACGAAACTCACCCTAAACTTGATCTACTTAAAATCAATAATAATCCTTAACAAAGTTCAATAAGTTAATGAAAGTTTCATTTAATTAAATCCACTTAAAAAATGACGTCAATCGTTGACTTAGACAATTGAAAGTCAATTGCTATAGGTACTTATCCTGACAAGGCTGATACTTACTTTAATAGGCGGTAACTGTCTTACCAAATATAGGAGCTTGTCTTTAACAATAGACATTAAGTTACTTAATTATGGTCCTAACTTAACTAAAACTATACAGAAACTAAAAAATAGCGTCGAAAAATTCATCCGCATCGCTGTCGACTGGTAATGTAATGTACCCAAGAGACTGGCGGCATTACCACGTTGTATGGCGGCCTTGTGAAGGCCGTAGGAACCCGTTGGATGCGAGAAGCACAGAACTGGTCGAAGTGGAAGTGCTTGGGGGAGGCCTATGTCCAGCAGTGGACGTCTTTCGGCTGAAAGGATGATGATGATGTGATGGCGATGCTTAGCCTCTGGCCAAGGTAAAAGCCAGCCCTTGGGTCACGGGAAATGTCTACCAGCCGTTTCGAAATTCGAAGTTTCAGTTTTAGATTTGGTTATAGTAAAGTTGTATTTATCATGATTTTAAAGGACAAATATGACCTATTATGGTCTGCTGTAGTAAATAAACAGTTCTGGCAGAAAATTCAATGGCACTTTGATAACGGGGTAGTATAATATAGCATCAGTTTTACTCTTTCCCCCTTACTAATAAGCGTATTATATCAGATGAATAGTTACACACCGATTTCTCTCTTTCAGTCGTCAGTAATTTGACTTTCGAAAGAAGAAGACAAAGCGTTGTGTAACTATACAGACGCTATACAACGTTTATTAGTAAGGGGGTTAGTGTATACTTAGTAACTATAAGAAAAACTGACTTTTCACCAGTTTTCAGTCTTTTCACTAACTATTGTCTCAATCCCGGGAACATCCGGACAAAGTAGCTAGTCACCGTTGGTCCGAAAAACCGGATGCAAACTAGTATTTACCTACATCGAAAAGTCCGATCTTAATATTATCTTATTACATCTTCTACATAATCATAATATATCTTTTAGAAATATGAAAGTCATATTTTTATTACCTACTTTTCGGGTCTAACACCTCGCAAAACAGATCCACTTTGATCCCTTAACCACAAAACAAAGAATGAAAAAACTAAAAAAATACCCCTTACAAGAGTGTGAAACGTCTGTAAACTAATGTACAGTGGGTAGCTGAAAGATTCAGTAATTTATTTTGAACGTAACTTGATCACGTTGCGACGCCCGGCCATTACGTACCGCGTCCAGCTGTTTCATTAAAAAAAATAGGATTTCTTGCTTGATTCAGTTTGTGGGGAATCGTTTGAATAATTTCTTGTCTGTAACTTTTATTTAACGTTATTTAACATTTATTGCTTTTCATAGTTTAGTGTAAGATTAAATTGTGTCTAAGGGTCAGTTCACACCGAGACGCGACGCGACGCGCAGTTTTCAAGATAGAAATACAATTACAGACCTTATCTACTACACAAAAAGGTACACGATTCAGTGAGCTACGCCGCGCTGCTTTGCTCGACGTAGTAAGTAGACACTGAATTGTGTACCTTTTAGTGTAGTAGATAAGGTCTGTAATTGTATTTCTATCTTGAAAACTGCGCGTCGCGTCGCGTCTCGGTGTGAACTGACCCTAACGCAGAATTAATTGATTGAAAATGAACTATTTCTAGTTTTAGAATGTCACAGTTTATGGTTATTCTCTGATTTTTAATTTACTACACTAAAATGACAGCTTCGATCTCCTCTCTCTCTCGCTCTCACAGTAGCTTGTCATTTTAGTCTAGTAAATTCAGGTACTTGCAACATCTGGCTCTCTTCGTCTGTCAAAATATACATTACGACATTATGTAATGCTTTGGGTACAGACCCGAAACTGTCAAATTTTCCCAATTAAATTTGAACCTTATGCTTCAGCGATAAAGTTGAAAATCTATTAAAGAAATTTGACAGATTGTAGTAGCTTGATGTGCTGGCGTCTGTACCTACTACCTATTCCATACCCATTCTATACTATCTACTATCTGTCTACCTACCTATTTCATTTTTTTTTAAGTTAAAACTTCTTTAGGCGCGTCGGGCATTTTTTGAGATGGGGAAAAAAACCATTGAACTAGCGACACTGTTACCGTAACCGACACCGCGCGTGTTTTTTCTTATTAAGACGATTAAAAAAATACACACGTAATTGTTCAAGTTTTCACTTTTGTCGGCACTCCCGGTGTGCCACTGATTTTTTTTTTTTTTTCTCTCTGTTCTGATAACAATATAACAATCCTCCTCTTATTCCCCCGACGCGGACGTGATATCATCTTTTATCAGACAATGTTATGCTATCTGCACCCTAATTACGTAACACACTATCAACCATAATCTGAATAATTTTGAAGGATATTGCTAATCCATTGCTTCATATGTTCGAAAAATTTGCCTGCTCAACAACGTAAATACCGCAATGAATGTTGTTGAACTGTCAAAATGACAGCTATTGCTACTGATAGTGTGTTACGCAATTACCCGGCTGTACTTATTATTATGTCAAAATCAGCAATGATAATCATTATAAGTAATATTGTTTGCTCCAATATTATCTGAAGTGTATTCTGTTAGATCCCTGCTTCAGTAATCACCAATACACAAATTCACCCTAGTAACCACTACCTCTATTGTTGCCAATTCCAAACACAACCAACCTATGTACATGCGCATTGTAGTCAAACTGCCAACCCTACATATGCACGTATCGTATGCCGCATCTAATTGGTAATTGAAAACGGCCGCAGCGAGATCAAAGCGCCGCTCGACCAATAAAATGTCAGGGCGCATCGCTGACATCACTGGCGGCTTAGGGCTGTCACTCGTGTCTTATTTCATTATCAGTAGTAAAGTTGTGTCTATTGGACAGTAACGTTCTTAGTAATGTATTTAATGGAACCTCGAATAATTCTCATCTTGCTTTCCAAAAAATATTATTTTACACTCTAATATAATGAATGCACCTCTTTTGTGGACCTCTAATAACTAATTCCTGTTTTGGGGTACTGAAAATACTAAATAGCCAGGTAACTACGACCAACTTGTACAGAGACGCCAGCACATCAAGCTACCCGAAACTGTAAAATTTTCCTAATCAATTTTGAACCTTATGTGTTAGATATAAAGTTGAAAATCAATGAAAGAAATTTGACAGATTGTAGTAGCTTGATGTGCTGGTGTCTGCACACCGTCCTAAGTCCTAACCCATTTGGTAACATATTAGTGTTTGGTGTGTATTGGTGTTTGGTAGCTTAGTTACTGCGAGCAACTGTGAGAAAAGGCAAGAAATTTAAGAAGAGGCTCATTTATTAAAAAACTTGTGCATCACTATTATTTTTTATCAGCCATTAATTTCCCACTGCTGGGCAAAGGACTCCCTACTCTCTTTCCACCTGTCTCTGACCAGAACTGCCTAGAACCAATCTTTATTAAAGGTGTCCAGCTCATCGCGCATATGCATCACTAGAAGCCCAAAAAGTAGTTAGAGGATCATTAATTTTAACAAAGTGTTCATCATTATAAGGCTAATAAGTTTATTAGAGGATCAGTTAACGCGCGCCTCAAAGAGATGTCAGCATCGAGGAGGGGCCCCATAGGGCCAAAGCCTGCCGGATCAGCGGGATTGTCCGAAAGGGTTACCGCTGGCCCGGAACATAAAGGGCTAAGGAAGGAACACGGGTGGGTTTTAGTCAGTAAGAGTCTGACACTCCTTTCCGCTCCACCCAGAGCGGGAGGGGTCATTTGATGATTTCCCATCCGCAAAAAAAAAAGGATCTGTTAAATATTTCCCGTAATTTAGTTATTGGTTTTAGTGTAAACCAGCTTAGTTCCTAGTATTTTGGTTTTAGTTAGAAGTTTATTTGGAGTGGCTTAGATTTGAACTTTAAGCTGTACTTAGTGCTTGTTGAGAGGATTTCGGAGTTTCAGATGGTGTCTTACCAAATGGCTTGAAACTTATGCTAGATTAAAGTTATCCTGTTTTACTGTAAGTATCAGTTGGCTTGAAGTGAGGATTTAGAAAGATATTTATACAAAGTAACTTGAAAAAACTGTTTACAACATACGAGTACATAAGATGAAAATCTATTGAATAAGAATAGCACCCTTGGAACGGAATTAATTAATTTTTCGAATAAAAAGAAAAAACAGCCGCGGTATGTATTTATTTAGGTATACTATTCCCGTCCCATTATTCCCATTCTGCATCCGGTTAGACTGGAAGCCGACCCCAATATAGTTGGGAAAAGGCTAGGCAAATGATGATTCCCGTTCGTCCCACTGATATTGTCAATGGGACGAACGGGAATTTTAATATTATTTATTAAATTCCCGATCGTCCCACCAGTGGGACGACAGCCAGTGGGTCGAACGGGAATGCACGATACTTTTTCGTAAGTACACAACTCGAAAACTCAACTCGTGTTACCCAGTAACTGGGTTGTGGAGGTCGTCGCTCCATGGAAAATACTGGTATTCACCTACATCCGGTTAAACTAAAATCCGACCCTAACATAATTGAGAAAATTCTACACAGATTGAAGTACCTACACAACATAATATAAGTCGGACTTAAATGCTACAAGGCATTTTCTGCAAGTCAAACTTATTTACCGTCCACCATTTTTTGCTTTATCCACAATAACTAAATGTAACTATGAACATGAAAAGCACACGAATTAAATAATCTTAAGCCCTACTCCATTATTTACATGACCCTCAACCAAAACAACTGAGTTTCAGCTATATATCAACCACTCCAAAGTTGAAATTCAATTGTAGTGCCAGTATTTGTAAACCGGCGACCACCGGCAGCCAATGCATCATGTATATATCGAATGAATTGCATTTGTACAAACAGAAAGGGTGCTTTTAGCTCGCCAATGCAAATATTGATTTATTGTGTTAGATTTATGTGCGCCGGCGACTGAATAATACGACGTGGTCAGATTTTATGCGTGAACGCACAATTATGCGTCTGTAATTTATGAATAGTTTTGCGCCAAGTTCAGGTTTGGAACACCATGTATAGTGTTTGCGAAAGTATGTGAAACATGCTGTATAACGCGGTGGATTAATCCGATGGTTGTTAAATGAAAACTAATGAGAGTTCATTATTTCGGATCGGTAAATAATTATTTGCAAATTAAATTATAGTGTAGCATTGTTACATGTGAAATGGAAATCATAATACGTTATAGATATTTTCGTGTAATAAGCTTTCTAACAACTTCAAATAGTAGCGATACAATAGCAATAACCTAAAAGATACGTTTAGCGTTTAATAAAGGTTTTTTTACCCTTTCGCTAGCGAGAAGGAGATTTCTTGAAAACGGCCAAAAAGTTGGTTTTTTAAAGCAGTGTAAAATGTACATCTCATAAACCGTAAATAGCAGTTAGTTTATCTCTTCATTAACAATTTTAATTATAATTTAAAATATACCATTAAACTTCCAATGCCAAACTGCATTCAGTGATGGATTATTTATTATTAAATAGATAATTGCTTCATATTTTGTAATAATTTACCAGCGTTGTGTCATCGCGCTTCTATTTCTATTCTATGCAGTCCGACAGTGACCGCGCTTTAGGTCATGTAAGTCCCTTAAGACTAATCTTAAATCAAATTTTACGTTTTCAGCTGAAAGCACTTATTTTTATACAACAGACACCCCACCACAACTTACAGACACTCCTAAAAGCCACAAAATCAACTCCAATATCCTCAAATAACATAACATCTTCATACAATCAAAAGTGACAAAACTTTGCTCCCCACACCATAACGTTCAAATAATAATGCTTTTCGTCGAAAAATCGCTGTCTACGAAAAAAAATCCAATAGATTTAACGCCATTTCTATGTCCAGTAAGGTGCACTTTTTTATTTAATTCTGCAAATCCACCCTTGTTTTTGTGGGGTGCCATCGTTTGAGGGACAAGTCACAGGCGGTCAGCAATTTAGGGTTATACCCGATATAGAATGTGTTAGGGTTGTTTTATTAAATCATTCTATTTATTTTAACGTCTCAAAGATTGTTTTTAGCAGTTGTAAATAGTATTGTAGCGTTTGGACTTTCATAATATGCTACAGTACCCGGCTGTTGATATGGCACACGGAGTTTTAAGAAAAGTTCGGCTTCGAAGAAAGCAGTGTCTGTCAATCATACATGTGTCAAAGCTAAGCCATTTTTTACAAATATAACGTTATTAAAATCATACTATTATTAGTGATACATTTATATCGTATGATTGTGACTCTTGAGTGTCTGTCATTTATTTTATGTATTCCTTCTAGTGACAAATCAGTGTTTATGTTATTAGTCGTCCACTTTCGGACAGCTGTCATAGCCCCGACCCTTGCTCGAGCCAGGCCGCGCCGCTGAGCCTGTAGTTTTAAATTCGTCCCCAAAAAATAATAATAATTCCGATCCAGCCTGTCCCTTGCTGCCCTCTCCCAGCGACGCCCTAAGCCGAGGTCCGAACCCCACAGGGGGTGCCCTTAGCGTGTAGTCGCTTAGTTTTTAAGTTTATTTATGCCCTGACTGGAGGCCTTAATTTATTGAGGCATCCACAGGAAAGCCCGGTTAAGCAGTCGACAACCCCTAAGGTTGAACTGCGAGATGCCATAATTAAAATAAAATAAAGACAGCTGTCATCTCCCCGCTTATTTCTCCTAACTTGAACCACCCACCACTTGAGGGCACTAGAAATCAATACTCGACAACTGTCGGTTTTGAAGCGTTTAGTTGAGAATTATTCAATTAATTCCCTCGAGAACTAATTTGTTTTGTACCTCCGGAGTATTTGTCAAACTTTCAACTGTAATGGACACAATGTTCGGGTGAGAACCTGGGTTTGTGGCAGGATTGTTGTTTGCAACTTTCTATAGTTTGGGCACAGTTGAAATATTTCGTGTTGAAATTATCAGGAAGGTATTGTTGAAAATTCAACACTTCTAATATTACTAGCTGCGCCCCCGGTTTTACCCGCGTAAATGCCGATCCCGTGGAAATATCGGGATAAAAAGTAGCCTATATGTTAATCCAGGGTGTCAGCTACCTCCGTACAAAATTTTATCAAAATTGGTTCAGCCGTTTGAGCGTGAAGAAGTGACAAACATATAAACACACACCACACATGCATACTCACAAACTTTCGACTTTATAATATTAGTGTGATTTGGGGTAAACTCTTAACTAGAGCAGTGTTTAACATACTTCTACTTTACAATGAAACAGAAACAGAGATCCAAAGGCCAATTCCCGTAATTAAAAACCTTCAAAATCTAGTCGCAGTCTCATCTCAACAACAAAAAACTTGTCAAAAACTTGTCAAAATTGTAGGGAAATTAGAGGACTTTCTGACAGACTAAGACTGAGATCAGACTGTGAACGTTCTTAAAATTACGAGAATTATTGCCCTCAGGTATACTGTTTTCAAATGATAAATGAATTAAAAAAATATATTTTGTAAGTAGGTTTGTACATACACTATTACACGTCAACCATATTTAAAAAAAAAACTAGATGAGGTCAGCGTTTCATATAGGTACGACTACTCTGAGAAGAAAGGCCGAAACAAACTCAGATGTCACAGTAACTTGTAAAGTCCAGACATAATCTCAGATCATTAGGAACCTATGTAGAATTGGTATCAACCGTATAATATGGACATTCAATATTTATTCTGACAAATATTCAACCACATATTTCAAACGATTACCACGTGCTGAATTATGGCAATACCCCACTGGATTGCTCATTGTATCGTCTATAGGGACAGCCTATGTTCAGCGTTGGACATTTGCAGTGTGGTTAGTAATACTGGTATTAGTATTCATAATAGCAAGTTCGTTTATTCCGCCATGATTATGTAATTCAGTATTATCATAATCATGCAAGCTGCTACCCAGTTGATTATTACTCGAATATAGAACCTATACAGGGTTAACCATTTTTTTTGTGTCAGTATGTATTCTTTATACAGGGTTATTGGTAAAACATTACCAACCTCTTAAGAGGTCATTGTACTCATCATTATGAAAAACTTTTACTATGGGAGCAAACCTGATATCGCGAAAACAAAATCAGCTGCTCCCTACATTCATGTTCGTATAACTCGTCAGAATGTATCTACTAACCCGCGCTGGGCCCGCGTGGTGGATTACGGCATACTCCCTCTCACAGAGAGGAGGCCTGTGTCCCAGCAGTGGGAACATTATAGGCTGATTAGGCTATGTAGCTATTAGCCATTCACGTATCCTATTTCAATCACCAAATACCTAAGTATCTTAAAATTAATTACACCCCACAAAAAGCCTCAATTTAAAACTGCTTACAGTCTTCCCAGTTTTTGTCTCAAGCTTGAACGTAGATCGTTTAAAACCTCCTTTTTAGACACTCAAGCGACGAACCAGAGGGGTAGGCAAAAAACTAAGTCCTTTAAGAAAAAAGTCGCTCAAGCGCTGGACGGCTTGTAAGCAAAACAAAGCGGAAAGCCTTTGCGAAGACTGAGGCAACTTGATTTTATAGCAGCTTTTATAGAACTTTTGTTTTAAGAAACAATTTATTAAGTTTCAAGTTGAGTAGGTTCGTAGGTACTTATGGTAAAAGAACACTACTTAAAGAGATAATTACTTTAAACTATGATTGACGTTAAAATGACTTCTGCGTCTTGCTTCGAATACGCATAATTTAAATAAACAAGGCAAAAACCGCCGAAAAAACCAAGAGACGAAAAGGAGTACCTATGTAAGGATCCTAGCAGGTGTTCTGTAGTTTCTGCCTAACCCCATGTGAAGAAGGCATGAGACTATGTTTATGTATGTAGATTACAAAGGTGACAATGTGGTTAAACTGGAGAAAGGTGACAGAAAACACAGAAAATATATCCAAAGGAAAGACTCATTACGAACATTAAATTGTCATTTTTACTCTCCATATCTTGGTTTTTAGGGTTCCGTACCCAAAGGGTAAAAACGGGACCTCATTATTAAGACTCCACTGTCCGTCTGTCTGCCTGTCTGTCACCCGGCTGTACCTCATGAACCGTGATAGCTAGACAGTTGAACTTTTCACAGATGATGTATTTCTGTTGCCGCTATAACAACAAATAATAAAAATAAAATAAAGTTATTAAAGGGGTATAAAAGTAACGTTTTTTTCGGCGTTTTATGCCTTCTGGCACGGAACCCTTCGTGTGCGAGTCCGACTCGCACATGACCGGTTTTTTAAGTAAATCTGTAAGAAAAGTCTCAACGAAAAATTCGCTTCCCCACAGTCACAATACTTTCAGGAAAATATTGAATACATTTTCCAATACCTTCACATTTACAGGTACACCAAGATCAAAAGACAGACATTTCCTATTCATGTATTACAATAAAATGGACTATCCATCTTTCTGTCGGCACATTAGATATATCGGTGACAGTTTTATGTTTGTCCACTATGTAAATCGCTGGCCACCCTAGTGATGTGCTAGCGTGAAGATTTATATCGATACTGTTCGGCCACCGTGAGTAGGGATGGGATTGTTTAGCTTAGGTTAGATTTTAGGATAGTATTGTTTTGATATTTACCTGCGGCATTTTTAGTTGTGATTCCATAAGGAATTTTAGTTCTTTTAAAGCTCAGCTTATTCTAGATTGGTTGCTAGGGAGTTATTTGCGCCAGTTGTTCTTTCCAGCTCTTAGTAGGAAGTGGTAAAGGGTTTTAGGCGCTGTCTTTGTAACTTTTGGACTTCAAAAAGCGCTGACAGCGACTGCTGTTTTCTCCGGAGTAAAAGAAAGTATTTTCATTTGCGCCTCATTAACGCCTCTTAGGTCCGTGTCAATTACTCATATTTTTCTGCTGATCATTTCTGTAACACTTTATAGATTTGATGCACGGAACCACACAACAACAAACAGATACCTACGTGACTGTGACAACCAATATCCCAATTCACACCTACAAGTATACCCTCCAAAAAACCTATTGAAACAGATCCGAAAGGCTTCTAAAACAAACAGCTGATCCCTTTTCCATTTCCCGTCGGAAAATCGTCGAAAAAACAAGAAAATCATCAATTAGTATCCAAACAGGGTATTGTCCCGAGTTTGTCGCTCTCGTTAAAAATACGCATCGGAGCGAGAGCGTCGCGCGAAGACCAACTCTCCTTGTTTAAGCCACTCGCAAACTTTGGATTATGTAGCGTCCGCAAAATATATTTTAAAAAGTTTTTTGGTGATTTTATTTATTTAATACTTCAAGCACATAAATGTACAGAGGCGACTGCACTATAAAGTTTGAGGTCATCTGCATAAAGGAGACACTCTGCAAATTTTGCAACGGATGGTAAGTCATTTACCATGAGTAGAAATAGTAAAGGCCCGAGTATTGACCCTTGACTTACACCAGAGCGTGTATGGTAGAGACGAGATACGTAGATACCCAGCCTAATGCCATATGCATTTTCTACCAGTCAACCTTTGGGTGATGCAGAGACAAACAGTGATAGATGCAATCAAGAACATTGAGGAATAAATTGAAACTAGGAATATAATATATACCTAAATACATATAAATAAAAGCACAAATAAATATTTATTTGTATTTATAAATTAAGTAGGTACCATACTTTAGATATATTTTGTGATAGTTTTACTAAAAAAGTATAAAATAATGTTTTAATATTTGACTTAAAGCAGTCACAAACTAATGTCGCCTGTCCTATAACAAAATGTCTTATCCATTAACCTTTTGACAGCCACAGTCATGTATAGATGACAAACCAAAATGTGCCCAGCACGCCACGGTTCGACTACTTGACAGACTTTGACGCCGAGGGTACGTTTTTGATTTTTTGACGTGTGGCGGTCAAAAGGTTAATAAACAACAACTAAGATTAATAAAAACCGAAGTTACAGTCAAAGAATTGTTTACTAAGTACTATTTTTCCAATTTTGACAAAATGAAGTTTTAGATAATTTACAATTAACGCCTGTAAATACAAAACTTACCTTACATGAACTGCACCCTAATTCCGTAACACACTATCTATTATCAAACTAAATCTGAATCATTTTGAAGGATATTGATAATCCATTGCTTCATATTTTCGAAAAATTGGTCTGCTCAACCACGTAAATAACGCCATGAATGTTGTTGAACTGTCTAAATCAAAGTCAATGCTACTGATAGTGCGTTACGCAACTACCCCGTTGATTAAAAGTTACTCATGCGCTACAAAAGGCTCAAAGCCACACCTATGCATAGGACCGCTTATCGATCTCATTGCATAAGTAATGTCAGTTTGAAAGTCCGGCTATAAACGCCTCTGTGATCCAGTTCTCGTCATCGATTGTTTTACTTCGACGGCTATTGATGAACTGCTTTTAAAGTTTAAAGATGGAATGAGAATTTATTTTATTCAATGGGTGATTTACGGTAGTGTTTTAGAGCGTCAAACACCAATGGGGGTTATTGCGAAACACATTGATTATTGCAATGCCTTTTTAACAATTCGACAACATTCATTGCGTTATTTACCTTGTCAAGCAGACGTATTTTTCACCCATATGAAGCAATGCATTAGGAATTTGAAGTTGAGAACTTGGAAAAATCTTCCTTAAATAATCCTTTAATGCATCCCGCAAAATAAGAAAACTAAGGTTTTTTGCAAAAAAAAAAAAGAATTTTCTAGAATAAGACTGATATTTATTTGGATTGAAACATCAAATTTAAACAAATAATTCTTCACCTGAGCGATAGTAAGACTCATGATTTCTAAATAAAAAGTTTTCCCACTCCGTTACTTTAGGGATTGACATGGCAACCAACAATAACACGGAAGTTAATGCATAAAGTTGATCATAAAATCCTCCAGCTCACATAAATACTCCTCTTACTACACAAAACCGTAATTAATTACCTCTTCCCATAACATTTTAATAACAAAAACACAACTACTGCATCACATTAATTTTGCAAACAAAATCTTTTTGCGATCCCTACTCCCTTGGGATTATAGCCCTTGGACTCACTGAGGATTCTTAGTAAATAGTGTAGCCCCCCCACCCCTCCTTCTTACCGTAAAACCAATGGCATTCAGCTCCAAAGGATTTACTACAAGGGTATCTTTGGTGAATGAATAAATGCCCAAGAGAAGAAGAATTATGTTTTATATTTTTGCCAGCTTAATGGAAAGCTTATTCCGTAAGATTATTTTTGTGTTGTAGGTAAAAGGGAATAGTTTTCTTGTTTGTGGTTTGGCAAAAGGTTGGTTTTCTTACTAAGGGGGTACCATGTTACCCATTAACTGGGTTTGTGGAGGTCAGATAGGCAGTCGCTCCATGTAAAATACTAGTCTAGCTGTACCCGGTTAGACTGGTAGCCGACCCCGACATAGTTGGGAAAAGGCTAGGCAGATTGAATAATAAAAACGGGAAAGTTTGTGAGGATGGATGTTTGTTACTCTTTCACGCAAAAACTACTGAACGGTTTCTGATGAAACTTTACAGTAATATAGCTCATACATCAAAATAATATTGGAATACTTTTTATCCCGATATTTCCACGGGATCGACACTTATGCGGGTGAAACCGCGGGGCGCTAACTATAAAATCTTTTCTCTATTTGCCATGCATACTGCGACATTATTAAATAAAAACGCTAAACAAACTTCTCTATTTCTCTAAGCATTTTCCTCTACCTGCAAACCATAAATTATTTTAATTAAAACTGATTCAACATTAAATGCTGAAAAACTATCTGAACTGCGCAAACGTTTGGAAACGCGTCCCGTCCACGTTGCATAATCATAAAATGGAATTTTTATACCATTGATAGTAGGAATTATACCAGGAATTGTGAATCAACACGCATAGGGAACCTGATAGGGAGAACATTGGGATTTTCTATGTTATTTTCAATAGAAAAACTAGCTTTGGTAGCACTGTTTTTGTTTCTGGAAAAAATTCAGTACGTACCTAACAGTCGATAGTTACTGAGGAACTAGCAGAGGACCGGGTGGAGGGTGGGTTCAGGGGATAAGAACGGAATAAATCAGAATTTGATTCTGACTAAAAAGAATTACATTAGACCAGTCTAGTCTAAAATTATGCACCTACCTACTATAAGTTTGTTGATAGGGTACGCCTACACAGCCTATGATCTTACTACTGGAACACAGGCTGAGACTGTGAAAAGGAGTGGGCCATAATCCACCACGCGGGCCCAGTGCAGGTTGGCGGATGTTACACGTCTTCGAATTTTTGGTTCTAGGACATGCCGGTTTCCTCACGATGTTTTCCTTCGCCATTTTGAGAGCAGTGGTGATGAAGTAATTTACATAAAGAAAAGTGCCTGCTTGGGTTCGAACCCACAACCTACAAGTCGTAAGTCACGGCCGTTTCCACTGAGCCACCACCGCTCACTAGAGTAAAATAGAGTATGATATCTGTGAAATTCAAATCAGTCATTCAAAGGGAGGGAAGGCATTCCCGTTAAAGCTTCCGCAGACAGGTGAGACGCGAAGACGGTGCGACGCGATTCTGGTAGAACCATTTCCATGAAGTTTTCACAGAAAATGTTCTACTAGAGTCGCGCCTGTCTGCTGAGCTTTTATACCTTCTATCCATACTATAATATTATAAATGCGAAAATGTGTCTGTCTGTCTGTTACCTCTTCACGCTTAAACCGCTGAACCGATTTAGATGAAATTCGGTATAGAGATAGTTTGAGTCCCGGGAAAGGACATATGATAGTTTTTATCCCGATATTCCGACGGGATCGACACTTATACGAGTGAAACCGTGGAGCTCTGCTAGTTTTAAACATAATTTAATTTCATCAGTTTATCCAAACTATGGCCTCTGTACATAAGGTCGGTTGTTAAATTTAATTTAATATAACCATGGACCAGTTTCATTAAATCAAGCCTGACTTCAGGAGGTATGCTGGTGTAAATTAATCCAATTTGGTCTGACGAAGTTATAGAGTAGGTATACACTTACTTTGTTAGGTACTAGTGTTGTAGACGTAGGTAATATCGGGAAAGTGGCGGCTTACGATTTTTGTACGTAAGCTGGTGCGATTTTTGGCACGCGAAGTTGTTGCTCTTGCGTTATCTAGGTGTTTCTATATAATTATGTGGTTTGTCTCGCATTTCAAGCCAGTAACTCCTAAATGACTCGCGGAGGTTGCATGTAAGCACCAAATAGGCTATAGTCTCTACAGTACGTAGTTAGGTACTAGTTATACTCACATAATCAGCCTATAATGTTCCCACTGCTGGGACACAGGCCTCCTCTCGGTGAGAGGGAGTGGGCCGTAATCCACCCCGCAGGCCCAGTGCGGGGTGGCATATGTCACATGTCTTCGAACTTTTGGTTCTAGGACATGCCGGTTACCTCACGATGTTTTCCTTCACCGTTTTGAGAGCAGTGGCGATAAAATAATTTACACAAAGTAAAGCGACTGTCTGGGTTCGAACCTACGACCTACAACTCATAAGTCGCGGCCGTTACCACTGGGCGACCACTGCTCTAGGTACTCACTACTACTAGTTATACTCACGGATGCTAAAGTAATTAACAGTTCGGCTAATAACAACATTACTGAGCTGTCTGCTAATCGAAGTGGCCATTTACCTATGTATAGGCACTAGTGTAGCGATACATGTGCGCCACGACACGTACAATTTAGGTAAATATGTATGATTATATTCGTTGTAGTAACTGGGTTGTAGAGGTCAGATAGGCAGTCGCTCCATGTAAAAATACTGGTATTCAGCTGCATCTGGTTAGACTGGAAGCCGACCCCAACATAGTTGGGAAAAGGCAAGGCAGGTGATGTATGATTATATTCGATTATATGTTTTTTTTTGTTATGTATTTTAGTGGTGTACAATAAAGTATATATAAATAAACTAGCTTCTGCCCGCGACCTCGTCCGCGTGAAATTTCACCCTCCCCCCGTTTACCCTCTTAGGGGTGGAATTTCGAAAAACCCTTTCTTATTGGATACCTACTCTACACAAAGAACATACCCTCCAAATGTCATGTCTCTAGGAGAAGCGGTTTAGGCTGTACGTTGATATATCCGTCAGTCAGGACTTTGAATTTTATATATACAGATGAAGTAATTGTTTAAAAAACCAGCTTGTTTAAGGGTTAGCACATCCCTTTGAGTCAAAAACATTACCCTCATTTTGGGCCCCGCCACAGTCGGGTAAAAAAAACCATTACGATATTAGATTTAGTTTTCAACTAGTACTTTAATTGCTACTGAAATAATAACCATCACCAGCAAGGTAATTGCGTAAGACACTAACAGTAGGAATAGCTTTCATTTTGACAGTTCAACAATATTCACTGCGTCATTTACGTTGTTGGCCAAACATTTTTTTCGAACATTTATGAAGCAATGAATTAGCAATATTCTTCAAAATGATTCAGATGTTGATTGATAGTTAGGTACGCAATTAAAGTGCAGTATCAAACAACTGAGCTCACTATCGCAATCTACTGTTGGGTATAAACCTTGCCAATCGCACGCTAAACATCCTTTACATCCCTAAAATACATACCAAGTTTAATTGAACTCTACCTACAACAGTTCCATAACATCGATACTACAAACAAGCAATCATAACAACACTACCCCTACTAGTTAGCCGGTACAAATTCCGCGGTAATTAGTCGCTGGTCGTTCAAATCAGGGGTCAAAACGACCTGCCGGACGCGCGTCCGTTTACTCGAACAAATTACTACAAGGTTAGGTACATCTACGGAATTGTAGTCCAAACCTTTGGTTTCCTCATCTAATTAGGCAGGTACAACCCTTTATTTAGAGAAGTGTAGATATTCAGGGGTTAATAGGGTTTTGTAGGGAAATATTTGCTGGTTTTAACTAAATTCTAGCCTCTGATAATATATGATTCTAACTAGTTTGTACAGTCCCACTGCAGGGCAAAGGCCATTTTTTTTTTCGGGTCTGGCTCTGGGTGGCTCTGGGTGGGTGGGGGTCAGAATTGTGTGGAAAAGGGAGAGGGAGGGCAAAGGCCTCCCTCTTCCTTTTGCACACAATTCTGTCTTTTGCTAGTGCCGGCCAGTCCTTACGGTAGGAGTAAAGCGCGTCCCGCCATCTTCGTCTTGGCCTGCCGCAATGGCGTCGTGCGTTTTTATTTGTCCGTAATATGATTAAATAATAAAATAAATAGAGATTAGGAAAAAGTCCCAAAGTCAGACGACCAGTCTAACCTAAGGTTGTGAATGTCAGGTCAGTCGATCCATGTAAAATACTGGTATTCAGGTGCACCCGCTCGTCAAAATGTAGGGAACAGCTGTTTTTTTTTTCGCGATTTCAGTTTTGGTCCCATAGTAAAAGTTATTCATAATGATGAGTACAATGACCTCTTAAGAGGTCGTTAATGTTTTTCCAATAACCCTGTACATAATTTTAGCTAGACTAAAAAATATTCATGGCATAGTAAAAATATTAGCCACTCAGCAGGTTGGAAACAGCATCCAAATTGCGTAACACACTATCAGTCGGAATCTGAATAATTTTGAAGCAAATTGCTAATCCATTGCTTCTAAAGTTCGAAAAATGTTTCTGCTCAACACGTAAATAACGCACTGAATGTTGTCGAACTATCAAAATGAAACCGATTCCGATTGAGAATGTGTCTGGACTATCTGTAAAACCACTGCTAGACCAAAATACTTCAGGCTTATTTTACGATAGAAAATATTCCAATCTATAATGAAAGACTTAGTTTCACATACTCGTAAATACATAGCATACAACTTTCAAAACATACATTTTCATACTTTCAACTCACACACAGTCAAAACTACTGAACTACCCCACAAACGTTCAACTAACTGCGTCTTCAAAACTTCGTTCATAACCAATTCACGAGCAGAGCACCGAACCCCGTTCCCTAAGTTATAACGCACAATTGCACACCTCATTTGGTTTCGAAATGCATTGCATTGTGTGCGGGTGAGTTTGCCTGCAGCAGCATCGAACCTGCACTGAACGGCGTTTGTACATTTGAACATTGATTAGAGTTTTGGCGTTTGCTGTACCTAACTAGTTGGTTTGGGATAATTAGTTTTTGGCAAAATCTATAGTAGCGTAAAAACATTATAATTATGCCCTCTTTTTGGGAACTTCGGGTAAAACGAACACTATCTTTAAAAAAAACCTATTACTAAGACTCCGCTGTCCGTCTATCACCAGGCTGTATCTCATGAACCCTGATAGTTAGACACAGATGATGTATTTCTGTTGCCGCTATAATAACAAATACTAAAAACAGAATAAAATAAATATATAAGGGGGCTGCCGTACAACAAGCGTGTTTTTTTCGGCGTTTTTGCGTTGTGGTTCGTCTGCGAGTCCGACTCGCACTTGGTCTGTTTTTTATTTAGTACTTAATGATTGATTTTTGGGTCCTACAAATATTTTTTTAAAGAACCAAGTTTATGTTGTAGTTACTGCAGCCAGCATTATGATTATCCTTTTTTCTAAGACATTATTTTAATGCGCATCAGGTGGACCCTCGTTTTCGGGCGAGTATATTCGTGTGAATCGACTAAGAAGCCCAGTAATGCCATAATAATACTACAATCTGTCAAATTTCTTTAATAGATTTTCAACTTTAGGTATTGCTAAAGCATAAAGGTTCAAAGTTGATCGGGAAAATTTGACAGTTTCGGGTAGCTTAATGTGCTGGCGGCTGTACATTTAGTGATGTCTTTCCAGTGTCCAACCAAAGCCAATTTACAGCACTTTTCGCCATCCTAACTCAATTCCTTCAATCCTTAACCCCTACCATACGATATTGGATTAAACTAAGCAGATTACAAACTAAGTGCAGACATCGATTCGGCATCACGATACGAAATTGTTTATTGAATTATTTATAACTATAATCTGAGCTTTACATGTGCTTATAATATAGGGTGATGAGTCATTTTTAGGGTGCTTAGCAAAGGATGCCAACGGGGCCCTATTACTACTAAGGCCCCGCTGTTCGTCCGTCTGTCACAGGACTGTATCTTTTGAACCGTAATAGCGACACATGAAATTTTCACAGTGTGTATGTAATACTTTGGCTGTTATAATAATAAAGTTAAGTAAGTTACGTTAAAGTAACTTTATATTATTTTAACTGACCTTTTTAAGTATTTTTTTTCGACGTTTTTTGCTCGATCTTAATAATTGCAATAATAAAAAATGTGTAGTGTTTATTATTGTACGGTGGTACCGACCCCTTGTGTGCGAGTCCGACTCACACTTGGCCGCTTTTTAGGGTAGAAGAGATTACAGCTAGATAATTGGGAGTCCAGCTTATTGATTTTAGCAGCTGCTGATTTTATTACATGTCCCTATTTTATTACATGTCCCTATTTTATTACATGTCCCTATTTTAGGGAGTGATGATGTATGGTCTAAAGTTGTGTAGGGATTTATTTTTTGGTGCGGCACTAATGGTAATCCTGTATTTATTTTTATGTTTATCTGGGCGAAAGACTAATATATGTTGGCTGGCACCTATTATAATGCTTGTTAGTAGAATATATATTTTTTCTACAGCTGTAAATTGTAGGATTTCTACGAGTTATGTTAACTAAAAAACATAAACATGGTAGGATGTTCTTCTAAGTTTGAATGTGGGTCCAGTTGACCAATAAAAATACAGAAAATAAATGATGTGGTCAACTGGACCCGCGGGTCCAGTTCGAGTGGGTCCAGTTGACCAAAGGCTCCTTACACACTTCAAATGATAATTTTTTTGTTCGGTCTTACTCCATAGTTTTTCTCGAGTTCTGTTTTCCCGAGGCATTTGTCAAGACGTAGTAACCTAATTCACACCCTCTGAAAATTGTTTTTTACACGATTTAATAATCTCCCATTGTAACAAAATATGACACACTCCGAGGGTCAAACCTATAGAACAAAATTTAATTACCATCTATTGTAGCGTATCGTAAATCATACTCTCTCACGAACTAGCCGGTGATGACGTCATGCCAAACAAAGCCCCCCGATTGGTCCAAACGGAGTCACGTGACCGGCGCGTGGCAACTCTTTTACGAAATTAGACGGAGAGCTGGCGTACTTTTATGTCATTCAACGTCATTACAGACGATTTGAAAAAGGAAAAATTTACATATTTTTTTCATTTGCATTGCACGCTGATTGGGTAATCAAAGAGTTTTATGGTAATCGCTCCTTGTTGGATTAAACGGGTCATTTTGTGATTCGAAAAATGGCAGTTTAATTGTGTCCGCGAGCGCTAAATGACGAATAATTTTGCTCGCTACAGAGTGGGTCCTTTTATTTTATTCACGCTTTTTTACAGTACGTTAGCGTAATTGGGTATAGCCAATTAGACATTTTTAGCGAAGGGTAAATTTTTGTAAGAGGTAAGCCTGAGTAGATATGTTTAATATGATTCTATTATTTGTCTATAGAATTCTGACTGTGCCATTTTTCAAAGGAAAGCCGGTAGGAATCGAGTTGTATGGAACCTTCGCCACTGTTAGACATTATAACAATTAGGTAATGTTGTTGGCCAAGTGGTAACGGCCGCGACTTACGAGTTGTAGGTCGTAGGTTCAAACCCAGACAGGCGCTTTACTTTGTGTAAACTATTTCATCACCACTGCTCTCAAAACGGTGAAGGAAAACATCGTGAGGAAACCGGCATGTCCTAGAACCAAAAATTCGAAGACATGTGACATCTGCCAAGCCGCACTGGGCCCGCGTGGTGGATTACGGCCTACTCCCTCTCACCAAGAGGAGGCCTGTGTCCCAGCAGTGGGAACATTATAGGCTGATTAGTAATTATGTAATGTTGGACGCTAAATTGCTTCCAGTTATTTTTGTTACCTATAATTTTAGTAAAATTAATACCTAGAAAATGACGTTTGACACGATTTTAAACAGGGCACAGCGTCTTGTTTGTAAGACCCTCTTTCCAGTAGACTAGCTACTACATTCAAAACAGGAGCACACAACTGATTTACAATATCAAACAAATATTGTTCTTCACTATTTATTTGTTTGCCCTGCTCACCCCCTGTAAAGTCCCCTTCGAAGGGTTTACTTAATACCTAACGCCTAAGCAAACTGTGATAGTACCGGGATGCTGTCAATAAGGGATGTTTGGTGACGAATTAAGGGATGCAGGGGTCTTAGCGAAACGAGAATGTTTTTTTCTGAATCACAAGTCAGGGGGAAATGTTTCGGGAAATTCGATGACTAAGTGTTGGTGTGTAGAAAAAGGGAAAAATAATTAGTCCTTGATCAATTAAAATGGTGAAAATATAAAAATGTACAGACGCCAGCACATCAAGCTACCCAAAACTGTCAAATTTTCCCAATCAACTTTGAACCTTATGCTTTAGCGATAAAGTTGAAAATCTATTAAAGAAATTTGACAGATTGTAGTAACTTGATGTGCGCGTCTGTACTATTCTTAATACATATTAATTTAAAGTAGAGAACACCACAGGCTAAAATACTGATAGCGCAAAATGGGCTTTTTTTTGCGGATCAAATGACCGGTGTGAGCTCTTGGTGGAGCGGAAAGTAGTGTCAGACTCTTACTGACTAAAACCCACCCGTGTTCCTTCCTTAGCCCTTTATGTTCCGGGCCAGCGGTAACCCTTTCGGACAATCCCGCTGACCCGGCAGGCTTCGGCCCTATGGGGCCCGTTCCTTGATGACAGATTGTAGTAACTTGATGTGCTGGCGTCTGTACTGTTCTTAAGACATAATTATTAAAATAGAGAACACCACAGGCTAAAATACTGATAGCGCAAAATGGGCTTCGGCTTTTTTGTATTCGCATAAACCCACAAAAAAAGTCTAAACTGAAACTGGAAGGTATTTACAATGTTTTCTGTTCGCTGAAGAAAAAGACACTTCTGCAGATTGAGCACTCCTTGGAGACCAACAGCTGTGCTGTGACCAGAGAATTTCAAACCTAAATCGATACGTTTCGTAGAAGACTATCTATAGCAGAATATTTTATCCAAACCCTATTTTTACGTAGCTTTAAGAGAGCTTTTCATAATCATAACCATTTATTTGTCAGAATATCGTATATTTATAATGGTCTTAAGATGAGTCAATGGTTTTATCACATTCTGCCAAGTGTGGCGTGCAAACAGTAGGTACAGACGTCCGCACATCAAGCTACCCGAAATCATAAAATTTTCCCAATCAACTTTGAACCTTATGTTTTAGCGATAAACTTGAAAATCTATTAAAGAAATTTGACAGATTGTACATGTCTGTACATAATACAGGACAGAGATTATTAAATTAGTATTAACATTATTGATGGCTTAGTTACGAATTAAAATTTAATTTAATTTGAGGTATGTCGGTTAAAAATAATATCATAAACACAATTTATTTATGACGTCAAAGTATCATCAGATAGATAAGTATCAGAGAAAAAACAAAGAAACAATTCTACTCAAAAACAATATTACGATCATATTTCAATCATCTCAATCCAGATGATAGCTGAAACGTTCCGTGTTTAACAGAATTCACTTTATTAACTCAAGTTTTAATAATTTTTTAAGTAACATCATTAATCAACGTCGGATCCGCTGAAGATCAGTCTGTCTGTATATTTATCCACCTCTTTGGGTAACCGACCTAATTTTAAACGATATTATTTTTTTGAACGCAAGTCAAGCAGTCTTTTGTTTAAGAAAAAACAAGAGAACGTCTTGTTCTTTTGTTTTTTCATTCTCTTGCTTGCTAATCTACATAATTATTTATTTATTTATTTATTTATTAAACTTTATGCACAAGTAAAAACTGTACAAAGGCTGACTTAATGCCTTGGGCATTTTCTACCAGTCTACCTTAGGGTGATGCAGAGACAATACACAGTAGGTGCAATAACAGAAAACAGCTTAGAAGATAACTAGAATATAAAAAAAAATAAATACTTAGATACATACATACAACAAAATATAATAAAATAAAAAGTTATGAGAGATAAATAAGAAAACCTGCAACAACTTAATTTTGAGACGAATCTGCCAACTTCTTGTGAATGTGTTCTCGAACTTTCATTTTAAATGTGAACTGATTGGTTACCGTCCTGATATTCTGAGGGAGCGCATTCCAAAGGAAAATTATCTTCTATTAATTATTTATACATAGTATACAAAGTCACTTTTCGTGTATCTATGTGACCGCTTAGACTTTGGAAACTACACAATGCATTTCCCTACGGTTTTCACAATCATTTAAACCATTTATTCCAGAAGGTTTATGTGTAGGTATATTACAGTCTCGATCCCGTGGAAATATCGGGATAAAAATATTTTATGTCCCAGTTCAAGTCATGGTCTACCCATGTGCCAAATTTAATCCAAATCCGTTTAGCCGTTTTAGCGTGAAAGCGTAACAAACAAACATCCAAAAAATAAAATCTTCCCAATCACTATAAATAATCTTAGAATTTATATTATATTATATTCGTTTGGGTTAATATTGAACTTATATTAAAAAAATCTCGATATTTTGTCAAGTCGGATAAACCGCGCGAAGCAGGATTGGGTCAGTCATCAAATGCTAAAAGAATGGTAATTAATTATTCGATCATTAATGTTCGCATAAGGATTGATGACCGCAACGCTTGAATGCTTCTACCCACGACTGTACCTAATTCTGATCTATTTCGTAATCTTTAAATGTTCTATTACGACAAATACGGTATAGGTCAATGAGACCATAATCACCTATTTATTTATGGTATCCTGGAAGACAAATTGTCTAAAAGAACCCAATTACCTACCTAATTGAACTTCGCGATTTTAAATGACACTACACATTGAATACCAGGTCAAAATTAAACTCAAAAAAACTCAAAGCATTTATTTCAATTAAACCATTTACAGGCACTTTGAACTGTCAAGAAGTCGGTCAGTCAGAAAATATGAAGCTAGTTGCCCATTCCAAAGCGTAGGTACCTATGGAGAAGAACGGGCAAGAAACTCCATGGACACTCTTTTATTTAAATTATATTTTAACAAAAATATTAGTTACATCATTAGGGGTATAGTATTACCCAGTAACTGGGTTGTGGAGGTCAGATAGGCAGTCGCTCCATGTAAAATACTGGTAAATTAGACTGGAAGCCGATCTTAACTTATTTAGGAAAAGGCTAGGCAGATGAGATGATGATGAATTCCTCCCCTTTATTAAATCTACTTTTTATATTGGCGGATACCACAGCGGAAATCATAAGCATAAAAATAATACACTAGCATTCAATGATTTCAAAAGTAAGGATACGCCCGTCTGAACATTTTACATAGAAGTTCTTCGTTCGAAGTTCGCGCGCACCACTGTCAACTGAGTCGCGTTGGCCCTAAAACCGTCATTTTAGGGCCAGCGCGTTGGTGCCATATAATCGCGCCGTTAGCCCGGTCCTTACGCTAGTAATATATATGTCAATGCTAGCATTACAGTAATGACTACTTATGACATGCATATGCACAGCTCTCCACTTATTTCCTCATTCCTGTAGGGAAGTGCATTGGCTGGTCGCTACGTACACACTAGAAGCTTTCCGTCTAGCCACGTATGTTCCCAGGACGTGGCTAGGAATGTAACGTGCCGTACCTGAATATAATGGAAAAGTTAAGTGTTCTACTTTGGAAATTGAATTTGTCGTGAATTATACATTGTGCTGTGTGTTGTTTTTCTGAGAAAAGGACTGTTGCTGTGGTAAAATTGCCGAGAAATATTCTTGGCAATATGTCTGCACAATTTCCTTGAAGAAATCTTAGAAAAAACTGTTTAAAATCGCTCTAAACTTTATTTTTTTTTCATGACAGTTTATTGCAATCCACTGCTAGGAATATAGCTTGTTCAATCAGCATGTCATTCCATAACTTTTAGATAGAAAACAGAATTAACGAACATTCATCCAAAACCAGAATAAAAAAAAAACATCCAAAGTGAATTGAAAGTTCTATAGTTTTATAATTCCTTAGTCACTAACAAAGGATAATATTTAAAAACAACTTACGATCCTCCACATCCAAGCTCCGATGAGAGTAAAACACACACACGCTTATATGAAACTAAACTTAAAAGTCAATGCATCTTCTTAATTCGCAACAGTGTACACCGAACTTTAGCCACGTCGCAACGGTAAAGTCCTGATTGATCGACGCCACAGCAATGAGCTTTAAATTACTGGTTTCCGTTCAAATGGAGACGTGTGATACGTTTTGCTGCAGTTTCATTAGTATGCTTTATAGAGTGTGAACTGTTTATTACGATATCATACTGTGGAGCAATGATTATTATAATTAAAGAGGGTAGATATGGCACTAGCGCGCGCAAATTGTTGCAGACAAATTTAGGCAGTTGTTGTAATTTCATTGTTGCTATCTCTTTCTGTGTCACACGTTCCGTATTTATCTATCGCAGTTGGAGTTGTAAGTCTTTGTAATAACAACGCAACAATACAGAACGTCGCTCAGTAGGAACGTAGCATATCTTTCCTTTATAATATCATTGCTGCGGAGAGAATTACGTGATTTGTATTGAGCACATCTCGACAAATATATGAAAATGAACCGAGATAATTTCGTAACACACTATCAATCTCAATCTGAATCATTTTGAAGGATATTGCTAATCCATTACTTCACATGTTCGAAAAATTGGTCTGCTCAACAACGTAAATAACGTAATGAATGTTGTTCAACTGTTAAAATGAAAGTCATTGCTACTGATAGCGTGTCACGGAGTTACCCCGCCGCCTGATGATTACTAGAGTTCCTGAGTTTGATTTAGAAAAATAAATTGATCATTAATTGTTAAGTGAAAGCAATAAAAAACTATAGAGAATGTGAGGTATTAACTTGATAGTTTTCAAGGAGGCCTGATTTTTCTATTTTATGGTTTTTCGTCCTAGTATTGGAGAAATACTATGTGTTGTGTCAGGTCTGAACGTAATTCTGCCAACCTGATAATGCTCTACAGACATAATCACTTTAAAAAACTTAAGCGTATCCCCAAGAAGATTTATCAAACCAACAATGATTAAACTCCATCACATAACCTGTATCCACATCCCAAACACAACAAAACTTTTCCCTCCAATTAATCACCAGAAACGTTACCATATGGAACAAATTAAACATTTTGTTGGCTTTACCGCTTACCAAAGCGTTACAATGTACAAACATTTTACCGAAGTTAGCTCAAGGGCGCGCCATGTCCCTACCGCTAACGTCACGGAGCTATCAAAGTGACAGCTGTCAACTTGACAGGTGACAAGTTGATAGGTTGGAATAGTGGTGTGTTTTTGACAGTTATTTGGTCGTAGGGGTGTTATAGTGGAAATAGTTGTTTTCTTAAAAGTTTTAAAGGTATGAAAAGATAGGAATACAATATGAGTTGCTTCTGTCTGTTGCATTGAATTTGAATTGAGAAAGGTTTATGTTACTTTAATCCTAAGCGTTGGGTTCATAAAATACATTATCATGTTTGAAATTTATTTTTTGTTTTTTTTTTACCGTGTGGACCGGTACAAGGCAGAATTGTGTAGAAAAGGGAGAGAAAGGCCTTTGCCCTGCAGTGCGACAGTACAGGCTAGTTAGATTTGGATTAGATAAGTTTGAAAGTAAATAAAATAATAGTAGATACTCGTATAATTTATGAGATAACTAAATATGCAGTATCTTAGGCTGGCTAGCAATCATCTCGCTTGGTGACTTGTGTCGAAATACTTACAGTCGTCAAGACAAAAGTCGCCCTTTATTAATTTTATTGCGCCCATTGCAGCATTTTTCATTATAAACTTTGGTAAACATTGGCCCCAAAAATATACAATTTTGTCACATTTACTTCCCCATAATAGTCCCGACAGCAGTTAGAAAGCGTCTTCAGCTATAAAAATATATGTTGAAACTCCGTCAGCCATTGAGCTGAGTTTAACGGAAATAGACGAAAATAGCCGAAACGGTTTCCTTTTCCACACCTCTTTTTATTTTTTGTCTTTCAAAAGACTTGTGTAGTTTGCACGGATGGGTTGCCAGACTAATTTGTGGTTTTCTTTGCTAATAGAGCACCATTTTTTATATGTTTTAGGGTTTATTTTTGTCTGTAAATGAGACCGGAATATTATGGTGCGTGTCGGGTGTTTAGCGTCGAGGTTTGAGTTTGTGGAACGTTTTTATACTGTTTGGAGTTCTCATTGATTTATTGATGCTTTACGACTATCTTCCTACTATCCAAATGCTTCTTCAACTGTTATAAATATATGCCTGCTTTGATAAATTGGATAGACTGTTCTCCAATATGTAGGGAGTTTATTTTTTATTTTGAAAGCACATTTTACCTACTGATGCTAGATATCGCTGCCATATTCAATAATAACAGACGCACGGGTCGATTGATCAGGTTAAGCTACGCTTGCCGCGGTTGGTCCGTGGATAGGTGACCATCTTTACATACCAAGACCCCTCCGTGCCTCGGAAAGCACGTTGAGCCGTTGGGCCCGGCTGTCATTCGTGGAACTTTAACAGTACGGGTCATCAGAAGCCCGAAAATCTGACAACCAGTCTTACCAAGGGGTATCGTATTACCCAGTAACTGGGTTGTGGAGGTCAGATATGCAGTCGCTCCATGTAAAATACTGGTATTCAATTGCATCCGGTTAGACTAGAAGCCGAACCCAACATAGTAGTGAAAAGGCAGCAGATGGTGGTAGCAATAAGTTTTCGTGGAAGAGTTTTTAGCAAACGTACTCTTCCCGAAATTGGAAGAGTATTCGGTTTATACACAGAACAGATAGGTTTATATAAACGTTGCTCAAAGTTAATTAATGATTAACACATGCTTTACCTTACATTTTTTGACGTATAAACGTCTCTTAACTGTAAATAACGTTCATGATTAAAGGTAGGTAGGTAAATGTCATAATTTCATACCATTTATCATCATTATCCACAAAAATACTAGCTCCAAACATAACCAACCGAATGAGAGTTTACAGTTTTTCATTCAACATTCATCTAAAATTGGTGTCATTTGAAATATTCATCTTATACCCAAAAACAGTGAAGACTTATATATAGACGTACAAGTCGCTTCTCCCTTTCCGATCTATTTTAGTTTCTCAAGAACTATGTATTGGAATAGTATTAGGTGCTTTAACGACCACTTAATGTTAATGTTTCAATGTCTGTACTATGTTTGTTTTTGTTTAGAATTGAGAATTTGAATCAAATTAATGGAACAATTTATCATTGGTGTTGAAAGTATTATGATCTTGAAAAGAGATACGGATGAGCATTTATACCTTTTGAGAGTTATTTCTCTTATATTACTCTAGCTTCTGCCCGCGACTTCGTCCGCGTGAAATTTCTTGTTTCTTGTTCAACCCGTCGCATCGCATCGCCTGCCCAAACTATTACTTCATTTTCGCTAAACGTTCTTTCTGACTTTTTTCATTTGCTTGGCTTCTATGGGTCCTAGCGTGATTTTAGCTTATAGCCTTTCTCAAGGATTGGGCTTTCAAATGCAAAAATAATTTTATAAACCCGACTAGTAGTTTCAGAGATTAGCGCGTCGAACTCTTCCGCTTTACTACTAGCATAGATAGGATTTAAACATATCTGCGAATTGTAGACGACTATAAATAGATACCTCTGTCAAACCCATCGAGAAAACAAAGCGTGTTCTGTATTCAGTGTTTTCTAGAAACTTGTGAAAATCTCTACTACATAATTATTTCACCTTCATATTTGCACCTACTGTGTATTGTCTCTGCATCACCCTAAGGTAGACTGGTAGAAAATGCCCAAGGCATTAAGTCCGCCTTTGTACAGTTTTTACTTGTGCATAAAGTTTAATAAATAAATATTTGCTGCGACAAAAGTGGTTCCAGTATTCAGCGTCCCCCTGTCCAATATACCATTTTATTTGGGATCGGTGCAGCATCTATGTCTTCCACTTTATGTAACAATCTAAAAAAATGGAGCTAAAATGTACTCAATTCTCGTCTAGACTAGAGAGTTAAACGAGAATTGAATAGATTTTAACTCAATTTACTTACCTATCACGTTACTGCTAACATCATCAGCGTTCATCAACAGTATCATCTTCTCAACTCATCCTGCAGACGCCATTTTAACATCACAAATCCAACTCGATAAACATCTCCTCAATTTTCAAAGTCCCTCCTTCCCAGACTTTCTTCTCGACTCCGACCAAACATTCTTGGTACTTTGGTCTTTGAAAGATTTTGGATAAGTATCTTATCTATAAGCACAGATTTTTGTGGCCATTTACAAAGTTGGCTCGGTCTGCTGGACCCAAATGAACTGGAGCTCGCAAGATAGAGCCAAGACTAATTTTCAATTAAAAGTTCATCAAAGTTTAAGTTGGTTCGGAGTTTGGTGGTGGTTCAAGGTAGGGGAAACAATTGAAGTTTGTTTTTGGTTGGTGGTAATGGACTTTGAGGATATTTTTAAAGTATGGTATGGTGTATGTTTTTAGAACGGTATGCAATCGTAGACTTTTTCGTTTTAACTTATTAACGATGATATTTTTAAAACCTTGTTTTGCCTTATTAAAGCACATTTTTATATGGTTCTAAATTTTAAATAAGATTTTCTTATCTTGTTTTCTAATACTCTGTCATAAACTCGGGTTTTCCCTTCCTGCCTGCTCGTGGATCACCAAATATTTTTCTGAAAATTAAGTAAATTTCGATACCTAATTAATGTTGGCAAAGTTTTCGTTTTAACTTATTATGTACCTACTCTGACAATGAATTTGGACGTCTCTTTTTTTTCTTTTAAAACAAGCGGGAAATATATTAACCATTTAATTTGGTAGCGAGGCTGAGTACCCAGGATGCGACAGACTCCGTTTACTCAGGCTATTTAACGCGTATTTTAATTTACTCATCATCTGCCTAGTCTTTTCCCAACTATGTTGAGGTTGACTTCCAGTCTAACCGAACGTAGCTGAATACCAGTATTTTACATGGAGCTGACTTTCACAACCCAGTCACTGGGTGTAAATCGTTTTCAGGTTTAATAGTGTTTATTACTTAATATATTTTATAGCACTTTTTGCCATAATTCTGTCTAGCCGAAAACAGTATGAATTTCATACATTTTGAACTTCGCTGCTGCATAAGACAGAGATCGCAACTAAGCACATAAGTCCATAACTTGAACCACAATCAAGCTAAGATCTTCGCTAAAGTAAGTACAGGTAACTTTGAACCACGGTTAGTGGTAAACGGCTTATGTTTATATACTTCTTGCCATTAATCGTTAGACTTTGTTTAATACTTGATTATAGTTTTAATGAACTTTGTCTTCATAGTTGTATCAAGTTGTATGCATGTTTAATCTATATATATAAAATGATAAACTGACTGATTGTTGATATATCAACGCACAGTCTAAACCGCTGCTCCTAGAGACATGAAATTTGGAGGGTGTGTTCTTTGTGAAGAGTAGGTATCCACTAAGAAAGGGTTTTTCGAAATTCCACCCCTAAGAGGGTGAAATTTCACGCGGACGAAGTCGCGGGCAGAAGCTAGTATTTTATATAGTTACTCTTTGGAGAGTTGCCTTTAGCTAAATTACTTTAATAGTACTCGTAGGACTTTCAGATTTTATTCGGAGGGTTAGTTACTACATAAATCATTCTCAGGATTTATTTTTTAAGGAAACATTATTTAACCGAACAGAAATAGAAAATGACAATATGCCTGACTTGTATACTTACCTAAGTATCAAGATGTTTGTTCGTACTTGACCTAATATTTAGGTCACCTTAGAAAAAAGCTGAACTGTCTTCCTACTTTATAAAGCACAAATTCGCTCTCAACCCAGGGATTAAGAGCGAATTCGTGCGAAAGTTAGGACTGACGGCAGGCCTAACTTTCAACCCAAAAAATTTTCAACCGGAAAATTGACCGTTTCAAACAATACACCCCAATTTTCAATATCAAGCGCTACCTGTCGTCACGTGTCCGCGACGGATCCGATACGTCATGTCGTGCCATGTGACGTCAGAGCCGGCCGGCCGGTCCAAATTGGATTTTTATCCGATCCTCCTACGTCGCTTCCGGTAACGTCGAAGCTGAGAATAAATTGTTTTTGTTCTGAAGATATCTTTGTTTAAAGTTTTTCTTTGATAAAACGGATTTTATGGAGTGTCCAGTAGACTTAAAAGTGATATAAATAGCTAGCTAGTTTTGTGAGGTTCTCATGGTTTCCTGAAAGATTTATATTAGACGACAAACCAATAGAGACTGTGAGAAACCCCGAAACAGAAAACAGCGCCTGTGTACCTTACCACTTAAAACCCGTCAGCCTTCAAAGCAAGAGGCCTTGGTGGCTCAGTGTTAACGGCCGCGACTTACGACTCGTATGAACTGGACCTTCATGATGGAAAATAGTATCATATTTTTTGTTTTTACGTGCATTTTTAAAAGCGTGTTTTTCTAGTGTTTTTAAACTATTAATTTATTTTGTCATTTTTAGTTTTAGTCATTTTAATTTTTGGACTTTTTTTTATTTTTTTGACATTATTATGATTTGGACATTATTATAGTAATCCGGCTCTCCACAGACTTATATTGTAAGTCTGCGGGGTTCTCTCTCTCTTTTCTTCAATTCGCCAATTCCCATCACGTTATTTGTTTTAATTTCTTTGACTGTGCCATTTTAGAAATTTGTAAATAAATAATAACGTTTAATGAAATTGAAATATGTCCATAGAACGAAAACGCAAAACGTTATACCTGTGTTAAATTAATCACTTTAAAACTCAAGTTCATATCTTTTAAAACTCCATCTTTTATCTATAAATCATCTCCAATAGTTTCTCGAGTTCCGCATTGAATATTATAAAATTTTCTTCAGAGGAAATTGAAATTGTTTCAAGAGGAGGTGCTGACGGGTTTTGCGAGGCTGTATGCGAGATAAATGAACATCTTGCTAGTTCGATGTCAGTTTGACACTTAGTTTCTTAGTTCTGGAGATAACTCGTGTGAGTTCGGAATATTTTGGAGCAATATCGACTGTGTGATATGGATAAGTTTGAGAAATATAGCAAACAGGAATTTCCTGTAGAATTTGGGTGGTAGTATGAATCAATGATATTATAAAAAAAATTACACTTATAGTATCATTGGTATGAATAGGTAGTTTATAAGGTTTTTCAAGCTTACTTTTTATTGACTTTCAAGATCGCGTAGGAGACTAAAGAAATGTCCTAATTAGTTAATCTATTATCATTCTTCATTACGTCTGTATGTCACCAAACTCCTTCTAAACGGCTGAAACGATTATGATGAAATTTATGGTGTGTAAAAAAAATTATAAAAAATCCCTGGATGGTTTACATTCACAAATGGACGTCTTCGACGTCTTGGCGTACTGCGTACATAAGGACCACAAACCTTCTTAAAATAGACGCTTCCATTGTCATTGTATCCTTGATTCTAATGACGTATTTTCTTTGTCCACAGCGTGAGGGTGCTGCTCGCAGCGATGCGGAGCGCGAAAGACGCGCGCGCGGCGACTGGGAGGCGCGGGCGCGCGTCGCCGAAGCTGACGCGGCCAGACTCGCTGCCAAGCTCCATGCCGCCCAGCGAGAGATTACCAGGTAAGCAGGAAATTATGGTTAGCGGGATTGTCCGAAAGGGTTACCGCTGGCCGGAACATAAAGGGCTGAGGAAGGTACATGGGTGGGTTTTAGTCAGTAAGAGACTGACACTCCCTTCCGCTCCACCCAGAGCGAGAGGGGTCATTTAATGATTTAACATCCGCAAAAAAAAAAAAACCCAAAGAAATATCACAAACCAAACCACATTTGCAAGTGCAAAAAGCAGAGACGAAAAGCCGACAATAATTCGTTGAACAGCAAACAACCACTAACGAGATTGCGGACACACCATAGTTGATAATTAAACAGAATACCAATTAAAATATTGCCTTTTGCAAACAATTCGACGTATATATCTGAAATTCTGAATATTAGGTTCGTTAGTACCGAGACTCGATTGTAACTGGCAACCTTCGTGATTTTAGGCAGGGACGGGCTCGGGAACTAGTAATTTAAGTTTTTAATTAGTATCTACGTGCATGTGTTTCAAAAGTTTTTCTTTGGAGCCAAATTTGAGTAAATGTAGGTTGGTTTAATACACACTGGCAATGGGAATTATTCGAAATTATGCCGTGAAGATGTATGGCATTATTATTAAATGGCATAATTTTCCGATCCATCCAGTTTATATGCCTAAATAATCTTTCTATCATGGCAATAGGCTCGCCCAATGAAATACAAGGTACACCTCTGCCAACCCTTTGGAGAATGCAGGCGTGATATTGTGTTTATGTATTATGTATTTTTCATCGATTTTATAATAATAAAGATAAGAAAATATCGTTTATTTGTCATGTTTACCGCAATAACGTTTATTTGCGGTAAACATGACGTTAAAAAGAAATATTTTTTTTTTCATATTTTTAAAGTAAATTGTATTAAAGTTATTTGAGAAAATTGACCATTCCCCCCCTTATCTCCGAAAATAATTCCATATCTGTAGACAAGAAAACCTATAAGAAGTCTGTGGTCTTAAGACAACATGGTAAATCTCTCAATATTGTGCGTACAAACTTACATTTTCAGTTGGAATGTATGAGAGAACATGTTTTTCAACTACAATGTTAAGTTTGTTCTTGGGATAAATTCATTCCAACTACGGAACCCTTCATTGTGCGTGGTCCGACACGCTCTTGGCCGGTTTTTTCAGGAAAAGTGAACTATCATTATAATAACTTTTAGGTACCCTAACTGCGACCCTGTACAGTACCGTGTAAATTGATGAAGCCATACCAATTTGGCGTTTACGTTTCGATGCTATATCGATAACCGATGTTATGGCACTGTTCGATTTAATGAGCCATTTAAATCGAGAACTACAATCGATTTTATTGCCAAATTATATCGAGTCGCATTGTCGGTACTTCGGCGTTATCTGTGTAACTATGGCATTTCGGGTAATGTTCCAGTTGCCTAATTTGAAATAAGAATAATTCTTCCAGTCCAGGCAAATCACTGTCCATTCCAAGGTTGCCTGGAAGAGATCGCAAAAAGCGATAAGGCCGCCCACATCAGCTACCCGAAACTGTCAAATTTTCCCAATCAACTTTGAACCTTACGCTTTGGCGATAAAGTTGAAAATCTATTAAAGACATTTGACAGATTGTAGTAGCTTGATGTGCTGGCGTCTGTACTCTATATATTTGGTAGTGTTCCATTTGGTAGTGTTCCATTTGTTTTTGTTATGTATTTTTGGGGTGATAGGTACAATAAGTATATAAATAAATAAAACTGGCCAAGTGCGAGTCGGACTCGCACACGAAGGGTTCCGTACCACAAGGCAAAAACGCCGAAAAAAACACGTTTGTTGTATGGGAGCCCCCCTTAAATATTTATTTTATTTTGTTTTTAGTATTTGTTGTTATAGCGGCAACAGAAATACATCATCTGTGAAAATTTCAACTGTCTAGCTACCTCGGTTCTTGAGATACAGCCTGGCGACAGACAGACGGCAATAACGCCGAAAATAACACGTTTTTTTGTATGGGAGCCCCCCTTAAATATTTATTTTATTTTGTTTTTAGTATTTGTTGTTATAGCGGCAACAGAAATACATCATCTGTGAAAATTTCAACTGTCTAGCTACCGCGGTTCTTGAGATACAGCCTGGTGACAGACAGACGGACGGACGGACGGACGGACAGCGAAGTCTTAGTAATAGGGTTCCGTTTTTACCCTTTGGGTACGGAACCCTAAAAATGAGGGGATACAGTAGTGGAAATGTAAGGAGAGTGATAAAATCTCAGAAGTTCTTGTCGGTATTCGGCATGCGCAGAATAGAATAGAATAGAAATACTCCTTATTATGTACACCAAATAAATTACAGACATAAAAATAGAAACTGAACATAGGGTGACACAATGGGCGGTCTTGGGCGCAGCTGATTTTTTTCTCAACTTCTGGTTGTAACGCCATCTTCAAATCTCAAAAAAAAATATTTTTAGGAATCATTTCCAAGGTAACATTGCAGAAGGATTCTTGTCCGTCTATAAAATACGCAAGATAACAAACAGCATCCATATTCTCCGTTCATTCTCCGGACAGAGAAAAACCTCTCCGTAAATAAACGCCGAATCATGCCTTTCATGCAAAAATTTTACAGTTGATTCTGATAAAACTCGCAAATAATTCGCAAATTCCAACAAAAAATACAAAATTCGCATTTCGATAATAATTTAATATCGGAAATTAGAATCGGGAGAATCCGTCGAGCGATGCCTATCGAGCTCACTTCGGTAATTAACGAAGTTGAGTTCCAATTTCGAATTTACGGTACGGCACGGTAATCGGCCGGTGTCATTGGATGGCGATAAGCGTTCGTCCGATTGGCCGCCCGACCGTAACTTTTCGGGAATACGAACTTCGGGATTTACGGTCCAAAGTCCGTTATGGATTTGACCCAATTTGTTCGGGACTCGAATTGAAATTGGATTTTTTGGACCGTACCGTCCATCTATTTATTGGTTATGAGGTTCTTTGTTGACTAAAAGGTACTTACTTTACTCGACGCTTATTTTGCGTCTTTCGTGTTTTGGGATAAAGGAGGATAGTGTCGATGTCAATTGTTTTATATTGTCGAAGACTTTCGGCTGGTCCTTTTCCTCGTGTCCCTAATGGTATTGGTCCTTTGCAACTCAGCAGTACAAATGAGTTCATATCCCATTAGAAATATGAGCAACCCTTGCCCAAATGAAAATACGTCGTCAGGCTCGACCAAAGTTTTATTGAGTAAAAATTATGACATGAGATAATATCACGCCTGTTTTTCCCCTAAAGGGTAAGGCAGAAGTGTACCTATAGACATAGTACACCCATATTTCGAAGCTTAAAAAAAAAACAAAAAAAATATCCCTAAATTAATTCCAGGTATTAACTTTTATATTCTGTAGCTGACTCTACAATATAATAAAATACAACATTTTCTATGCCCAGCTCACAGCAGTAAAATCCCCGAGAATTTTCCAATTTTCCTTTTCTATCATACAACAATTGAACCGAACTCAAATATATCCAATGTCAATCAAAAAACGTGAGAACAAACATCTGCTCCTGTATAAAGACCTCAGAGGGAAAACAAATTCGTTTGGTGAGGTACAGACAGCGACAGAAGTAAAAGGAAATTGCGCAAAATATGTGTCGAAAATGGTTCAGAAACTGTATACCCGATTTTTTTTTCTCATGCTCTTCGGGAAGTTCAATACTGTGGTTAACTTACAGTAAAGGAAACATTCTGACGTAACAAATTTCTTACATGTGTATGCTGCTCAAATCTCTGCAGCCCATCATAACATTCACAAAAAGTAATATTCGCAAAAACGCTGATTTGATAAAAACCACAAATATTATAACAAAATTGAAAAGGTAGAAACAAAAATCGATTATTCCGCACAAGCAAAATACACACATTTATAAAGTAGCCAAAAGCCTCGTATTCAACAAAATAAAAGTTTAAAGTTTGACAATGTTGTCCATTACTCTCAGGTGACAACTGCTTCTAGAATTGTGAATATAAACTTACGTAAACAAATAACAAAATAAAATCCTAACCTAACTAAAACTATACACAAACTAAAATAATAGCGTCGAAAAATTCAGATAGGATTTAATTTTATTTTTATTAATTAGGTAAGTTTTACTTATTATTCGCTTACTTATTATTTTAATTTACAACACTTATACATGGGCAATTCCGAATCGATGTAAATGTAAACACACTTGTGTCGCCAACTGTACTAAGGGCTATAAGAGGCTTATTGCGGTCTAAAAAACACTGATACAGTCTGAATGTCTGTTTGTTTAGTCTGAGGTGCGTTTAATGTTATTGGGAGTGAAATAAGGACTAGAGAGGGAAGAGGGAAGAGGAATACTCAGATTAATCTGAAGCGATCAACATGTAATGTGCAATCGGAGGGGAGTTTGTTTTCGAAATGATTGTTCTGTCATGTGATGAAAATAGGTTGTTTTTTGTCTCGCACTAGGTACTGTTTTGAAATTCTGGTAAAATATTTTGTTTATTTTGACTGGAGTAAACGCCAGAGGGCCTAGACAAAGTGACATTGTATCCGCTGGTAAAATTCAAAAAAGTCCCATTCATTTTTAATGACACAGGCATAATAAATACTATCGAAAAGCATATGTCAATCATATTGAAAGTATGGAAATATGAAACCGTTTGAAAGCAATTGCCACTCGTCAAGGCCCTTAAATCTTGAGGTTTCATAAGCTTATTAGCCCAAAACCTTAAAAGTCTTTAAAAGCAAGTGAAATTGCTGCGAATAGCTTGTGGGTGAAAATACTTTTAACAAAATTTCATAAAAAAAATTGCTAAACACGGTATGCCTCAGTATACAAAACCTAACCAGTACTGGCGGTAAACCTTTACTTAACTATGGAATTCAAATTCAAAATCATTTATTTGCTAATATGGGTAATTACATAGAGTTGTTAAAAGAAATAGAGCATAGTTCAACCATATTACGCCTTGAGGCATGCAAATCTCAAGCTTTTGCTGGATCACATTCACAGCCTTGTTATACAATTACCTACTTACACGCCCATTTCCCACTAAGTCTATCTTCAACTTGTTTTTTGATATATTTGTACGAGAGCCAAACATTACGGTTTAAGACATTTATTTTCTCAAAAGATTTAAAACCATCATTTAAAGAAAAAATACAATATTATAACTTAAAAATACATAAAGCCGATTGGCGTAGCTGGTTAGTTACATTAGGATTTCGTAACAGTTTTAGTAAAAGGGTAGTTGTAGAAAATAAGAACAACATTAGGTCCTATAAAGGTATCTTTCCATCAAATCTGCCTACATCATGGCATCATTCTCTAAATTCAAGGCACGTAGAGTGCGGTAGGCTCGACCCTTGCCTCAAATTTGTATGAAAGTGACATCGATTTATAAAACACTGTAGGCCTGTAGGTACAGACACTAGTACCTACATCAAGCTACCAAATGTACCAACTGTCAAATTTTCTCAATCAACTTTGAACCTTATGCTTTAGCGATAAAGTTGAAAATCTATTAAAGATATTTGACAGATTGTAGTAGCTTGATGTGCTGGCGTCTGTTAGATAAACTATGATACATCACTCTGACCCCTGTTTTGAGATTGTGTTGATGTTCAGAATGCGAGCAGGTTATAAAATATGTATGACTAGCGTCTGCTCGCGACTTCGGCCGCGTTTTAACACAAAATATATCGTATATTATGATGTAATAAGACATTCGGCATTATTATAGCTTTCAATCTGTGAAAAAAAAATGTAGGTAATCGGATGTACTTTCAAAGATTAATTACAAACATACTTACTACCTCTGTGTAATATTAATTAAGATTAAGAAAGGGATAGAAAACCAATTCCCGGAATTAAAAACGTTCAAAACCTAGTCGCAATTTCATCGCAGCGACAATCAATGTCAAAAATGTAGGAAAATTAGAGGTAATTTTGACAGATCGAAACTGAGACCAGACCTTGAACGTTCTTAAAATTACGAGAAAATAATTTCAAATAATTAATAAATTTTAATTAATAATAAAAAATAATAAATAAATAATTTTAATTATTTTTTAAAATTAATAATTGTTGAATTATTTTTTCCTGATACAATTTCATATAATATAACCAATTCAAAGTTAGCTAGTTAGTAGGTAGTTCGTTAGTTAAAGTTATTTTAAAATTTCATAAAGATGCTGATGCTCTGCGAATAAAAAAATGATTACGACATATCGATTCGATTATGCATTGAGCTTCAATCGAGATCAAACGGCACCTAGATATAAACAGGATACTATCGTGATCAATGATTTTAATCGATTCATTACTTCTATGAGCAATCGGAAGCAATGATGGAATGCTCTGACAATCTAGCATATGCCTCCAGAACTATTTTATCGTGTAGGATAGATAATCGGACGCTTTTGCTTTTATCATTAATACTAATATTATAAATTCGCAATTAATTCGTCTGTCTGTCTGTCTTTAGGTTACCTTTTCACGCCTAAACCACTGAACGGATTTCTATAAAATTTGGCAGAGAGATAGATTGCATCCCGGAGAAGGACAAAGGATAGTTTTTATCGACATAACTCGCGGGCGAAGCCGCGGGCGGAAGCTAGTTCAAAATAATTTAATGATGTAATTAATCATGATCATTCATTATAATTACGAAAAGTAATGACATCGGCTCCTCTTAGCTGGTCATCTGTAGGGTAGGTAATTGCGTAACACACAAAATATTACAATCGATCGCAATTCCTCTCATTTTGACAGTTCAGCCACGTTCATTGTGTTATTTACCTACGTTGTTGAGCAGACTAATTATTCTCTCAACGGATTTGAAATCCTTTAAAACCCTTTGATTGTGTCTGCAAATGTATTATGTGTAAGTAAACCGCTTTGTTACGCAGGTTTAAAGGGAATCATCGATACGACGAAGAACTGGCTGGTAAGACTGGTTTAAACAAAAAAAAAAAAAACAAGCTAATAAATAAAACAACACGACATCAATATCTCATATTTCACGGACAATACCGATACGTATCGATTACAAACCGAGTCCTCGGCACGTGCGCTTTACGCAAACACCGCACGTTGCGCCATCAATATTCATAATCGGTAATCTTATACCGATTCATCGATACCTACTCGTATTAAATTGACTTCCAAAGTGCTTAAATCTTCGTGTAGATTTTTTGTTATGGAATCATAAAAGCATGATTCTTTATGGGGTGGTCCTTCGAACCGAGAAAACAAAAGATCGTCAATGTAAGAAAAAAAAATAGTAAACTAAAAAGCTTAGGGAGCTTTTTAGTTTACTATTTTTTTTTCTACTCTACTATTTTCTTTACATGGAATGTAAACATAACTGGAGAAATATGGGTGTACTGTAGATACACTTCTGCCTTACCATTTGGTAAATACAGGAGTGAGGTTATGTTATGTAAGTAAACTAAAAAGCCAGTATTGGTTACGAATGAGTTTCGGAGAAAGGACCAAATAAATCATCATTCCTTGCAACTGAAGGTCATACTGAAATTCCTGCTCAACTATTGAAAAGTTTCTGACAAATAACTCAAAAAAATGGTTCTGTAAGTGGCTGTATTCCCATAATATCTTCTTATCATCTGTTCCCTTGACAATCTGACCATGTGACCTACTGGGCCCAAAAAGTATAACATAGAAGTACCGTCGGTACGAAAAGAGAAAGTCCTAGGTTGTGGTTGGAAACCATATTCCACCGCTTATCCTGCCCTCTGTGTCCCAAAAAATGCAGACATGATCTCTGTGCTGCCCGACTGTGACCTCTGTGCTGCCAGTGCTGCCACCGACGATGCCCTAAAAGTGACGAAGTTTTGAGCTAACAAAATCTAATTCACAGTCAAAGAAGAAAAAGATTATAGTTCTTGTATTATACTGAGCAGAAATCTTGGACAATATCGGCAGGTATCGATTACAGATCGAGTTCCAGTCACGTGCACCATTCACAAACACCGCACGTCGCTCCATCAATATTCATAATCGCTAATCTTAAATCGATTCATCGGTTTTCATATCGAGTAGAATTTGTAAGCGTACATTTGCAAGTCTATCCTGTGAAGACTGTGAAAGATGAATCATGACTAGGTTGGTAAATTGAGATAAAATACTTACCTTGCGATTGGTGAAATCTGACTCTTATTTATGAACCTTGAATATCTGGTCTTCAAGTCACATTGTCATTATGTCAGAAATGTGTTCAATTCAAAATCGTGTCAAAAACATATGCTATCAACAATGCATCAGCCAAACGCGAAGATTGACCTAACCACCATTCATTGTACCTAACTGTTGTAAAAAGAAATTGGCTCCTAACTTTAAAAACCGTTCTATATCTATCAGCAACGAAATTACAATACCAACCGACACTAAAAAAAAACAAATTAAAACAAACTGCTTTCTCCACCTCTCTATTAACAGTAAATCCATCACTTTTAATAACGCTATTAGTTTTCAAAACAACTAATCCTTAATATCTTTCAAACTATGATTGAATTTAACCGTGAACTTCGTCTGGGCCGGTATGATCCACGTATATCTATTTACGTAGTCCCCTTGCATCGTAAAACTTATAAATAATAAACCCACGACCATCAAACTGGGGGTTGGGATCAAAAGAAAGAATTGGTTGGATCGTCCAAATTCTTTAGTTGAAGAATTTTGTTACAGTTCTTTTATGATCATCTAGCTTGAAACATTCTATTACACTAACGACTATTAACTAGCGACTTGTCAAAATATTCAGATTTATTTATTATGCACACTTTAATAATTACGTGTAGATAAAAGACGGCATACGCACTACTTATACTAAAATAATAAAAATACTAAAGGGGTTTTAAATTACTCAAACCATATCATTACTTCAAAATTTGGCGTCCGGAGAACCCTAAAACAAAAAGCAAACAGCTGCACAAGGGAGATACGAGTTTATGTGGTACTATCACATAGATCATTAGACATGTGTTCGTTTGACGATCGTGATAGCCCAGCTTTGTCCCACCCTTATCTGGACCATAAAAATGTTATGTGTTCCTGGCCAAGCTTGAAGAAAAAACTATGATTTTATGTGTGTATTAAGTGTCACGTCTCCTCGGGGCAATTTTATTGTGCGATGAACGGAAATACACGCGTTGACTGTAAAATAATAAAAGTATATACCACAGGCAAGCACGTTTCTGTATGGTGAAAAATGGTCCTTATGTCCAGATTTCCAGATGGTAAACAGTTATGACCTCTACCAACACACTACTCAGTACTCATATTTCATTCACAAATGATCAATTTCCGTTAATTGGAAACAATTGAGAATCGTTTATCAATCGATCTCATATCCTATGCGATTTAAACTGTTCCTCTAAGACATCTGCACCATCTGTGACATCGACAGCAAAATTGATTACTATAAATAGTCAATCATTCAACTCAGACTATCGCAGTCCATAGCTGGACATACCTCCGTCCGCATATGTACTCTTTATAGTATCTTTTTAGCCAATATCTTCCTACTGATGGGCAAAATCCTCCGTTCCCTCTTTCCACTTGTTTTTATTTACTGCCACATGTCACCAGTCGTTTTATTATGAGTCTAGTTCTTTTCGCCATCTCCTTCTGGGCCTGCCGCAACCTATAATTCCCAACTACCATATTTCCACCAAAATAATAATGACGTCAAAAATCAGTATTACTTCTATTTGGAACCGTTTCCCTAAACCAGCAACGGACACTCCTCACACAATTAATTTGGAGTGAAAATCAATAAAATTCCAAGTGCTATACGATATTTCTAGTAAAATATTGAAGCAGCTGTCGCGTCGTTTGACGGCCTGTGAGCGCTCGACTAAAAATAATAAGACACCCGAAACCAGTCTCTTTTCGTACATAAAGGGAATGTAGCACCATAGATACTTTCATTTTGGATTATTTTCACTGAAGTTTCCTTTAAAATGTTTTTGAGTGACAGGTTGACAGTTAATATTAGTAGAAGAAGATCATATTTCCTGAATAGGTTTCGGAACAGTTTTGAGATTGATATTGATCAATACATTCTTTTGATGACTGCTGAACAATTTATACATACGTTGTGGACGATAGCCGTTGATATTCAAAACCAGTAGTTTTTTTTTATATTTATTGTAATATAAGAAACTACTGGTTAGTTTCATTAACTAAGATGCGATAAAAACGCTGAAAATAAAGCTTTCTGAAAAGTCTCTCCCCTACTATATTTTTTCTTATATTCTCCGCCACATTCCTCTACTTTAATTTAACGCCTACCGTACAAAATTAAGATGTCATTGCAACTCGATACCAGCACATAACGACACCCCCTCACCCCCTCCCTTCTCTAATTGTCTGTTTTATTTGTCATCTGACACTGAGGACTCAGAGCCCCTTGTTTTTTCCCCGAAGAACGAATTTAGTTGTAATTTTAGACTGAACACTTGGTGAACGTGTAATTGTTTCCATTCCGGGAATGTAAGAAACACTGGGTATTGCTTGTCAAGTGCAGTGGAGGAAAGCTGTGTTTGTATATGGTAAGGGCTGATTCGTAGAATCCTTGTGAGTACTTAGAACTGCAAATATGACACGTAAGATTAGGGATATAATACAAGATAAATAATAATATTTTCGTACAAGATAATTACAACCCTAGAGCTCAACTAGAATGCAAATCTGAAGAATACTTCAGATTTGCATTCTAGTTGAGCTCTAGGGTTAACTTAAGATACTTCTTAAGTCTGCTAGAATAAAATCGGTTAACTAGTGAGTCTTAATGGCTAAACTGACTATAATGTTACTGCGATGCATGCAAATACTCCACTTAAAATCTCCAACTTACTTAAAGCAACACACAGGTAAATAACAACAACTCACAAGGGAAACATTACCATTAAGATAATAGAAGAGGATTTATAACAACACAGATAAAACACCACTCAAGTACGTGAGCCGCTCTCTCGCTTACTGAACATATTAATGATCAACATGTGTTCCGCACTGTACGATGCGGATAATAGTTTGGATGAGTATTAGTGGAAGTAGATTATAGTTTATTTATAGCAGAATTGGAAGTTTGAAGAGTGTGACGATATAGATGATGATGTTGCTGAATTCAAAGAAAAAGTAAGACAGCAAAAGAGCAAAAAGGTTGGCACAGAAGCGTGGGGATTGGCACAAAGAAAAGAGAGGCATGTGCCCAGCCGTGGATAAAGTCGGGCTGTGGATAACGATGATGACGACTAATAAAATCCTTATAAACGTGAAGCGTACCGGAAGACCCGTTGGATGCGAGAAGCACAGAACCGGTCGAAGTGGAGGTGCTTGGGGGAGGCCTATGTCCAGCAGTGGACGTCTTTCGGCTGAAATGATGATGATGATGAAACGTGAAGCAATAAGAACGTACAGGGTTACTGTAAAACATTGACAAAAAAGGAGAGTACTTGTTAAAAATCAGCAATTAAAAATGCTTTTACAGCACTCTGTACAAATTAAGAGGGATCGGAACGTCCAATCAAAATAATTTGAATTCGATTCATTAGTTCGTCTATCGTTTAACTAACACAAAAAAAAAATACTAATTTAGTTCATCGTACCTCGTATCTAACTAAGAGTATTCTGGTCATACAGAATTAGTCCCCACTTCATTTCCATTCACATTTTACAAACGTCCAATCATGTTTGTCATTATTTACACGTAATTAGTAACACATTGTACGCAACTTGCGTTGAGTTACCTATTTTTGTAATGAGTGAAGACGCGTTTGGTTATTTTTAGACTAGTCTTCGTCGTCGGTCGTTCCCCAAAAGTCTTTTCTATTATTTGGTTCATAACTATTTTTTTACGTATATCCGCTTAACTATAATGTAGATATTGTTAAACCGATATAATATGTAAAAAAATGGTTATAGCTTGTGATTACCGATAACATCATGATGAATCCCGAAGTTAATTATAGTATTAGAACCATAAACATACTTGCAAAGATCTTAAAATTACTTAATACTCTTTACGATTCTCCGCAATCAATGCGCCATTAAATTTCTTTTTGTAACTTTCTCAAAATGACCACCGGTCATAACATTTTGGGCTTTGGGGACATTTCTTTCCCTACCTTGATATTTTTCTTGAATGAATGGTTTTGGTCCTAAACGTTATCAACCAGAAGATTAGGTACATTTTACATACAACTATCTATCTTCAAACAAAAACAATACAACACGGTACACACTACACACTCGTCATACCGTCTCAATGTGAACCATGGACCGTGAACGCGAGGGGGGTGAGCAGACATGTTGCACTGCGAACATCTGCAGCTCTTTTATTAACAACTGTTTATGATATCTGACTGCCAGGGGAGCTTTTATTTTTAATTTTCGTTTCTGTGGAAGTAGCTTTTAAACTTGTGTCTTTGAAAATGTTTTGAAAACCTAAGGTCTGTCTTATCTGCGGATCTCACTTTACGTCCTTACATACTTACACATTTCTTTTTTTCCCTATCAGGTTCACTTAAAAATCTTACCTGTCTTCTTCTAATCGTGTCTTCTTTTCTTATTGCCCAATAAGTATGTATAACATTGAAATATTATATTATGCCCAAATGCACATGAAAAATCTACAATTTCAAAATAACAATATCGTCTAAATAACCTATGCCCTGCAAAGCGCACCACTTGTCAATGAAAATTAAACGGAACAGCCTCTCATCTTTGTCACATCTCCTCTGCCAACACACCATGCAGTTAACAACCTAACATCTATTCAAACTTCAACCTTGTGTGCTTGAAATAAGATATGGATTACCTTACATTTGCTTTCGTGACTGCAGAGTTAACTTTGTCGAAAACGCTCTGACATTACCGCTTCAGACTGAAGTATAATTCTAATTTGAACTTTATTGCTTTGTGATACAGGTTCTAATGTTATATCAAGTAATGTCGGATATTTAGCTACAGGTCTTTCATTTCTATGTTTGTAGTAACGTTCGCAATTAGCTCTGAGAGTGGAAGGGAACGTTTTTAATAGATGACATGTTTTAGACGTGTTCCTTTTGTTTCTGTGTCTTGTCTGTGATGTCACAGGATCTTTGCTCCTTTTGCGAAGAGGAAGGAATTTCGTAAAAGCTTGTTTTGATAAAAATATGTTTCAAGTTTCTAATTCTATTCAGGCCTTCTTAGTGCCAAACGGGTCTTCTTCAAATTCTTTTACCGTATAAAGTAAAATTTAATTTAGCCTCATTTTCTTCACGACTGTATAGCTCAGCTTACTATTTCAGGTACATACCTCGAAGTATTACAATAATACAATAAAAATCTTTGGAAACATCAAGATATTTTTCATCATCACCTACAGACACTATAATTTTAAACATGTAGCACCATTTGCAATTGACAGTGCAATAAGCAGCTGACACATAATATTTTTCCTAGGGGTTGCAAAATATCCTATAGGCAATACCTCAGTCCTATAAACGCGGGGGTAAACACTATAAACTTCCCCTATTGAGGGGTGCAATGCATTTGCATACAATGTAATTTAAATTTAAACTGATTCGAGCTCTACATAAACAACGACCAATTTTATTTTATTATGTTTTTGCTTATTTTGGATTGAAATTGGTTTATAATATTCACAAGTCTCATTTTCTACTTAAGAGCCAACTCTTGGCCCTACTGCTCTTTTTTTTTTTGAGGGCAGCCTGAAGGCTCTTGAAGCTTATCATAACCCAATTATTTCTCTTTTAATTCTTTCAGTTAGGTTAAGTAGGGGTCATTAGAAGGAACACTTCTCACCTTACAGAAACTTAACCTTTCTAAATATATTTGGGTCCTCCTTTTTCTCATCAACTTGATCGACCACTTTTTTCTGAATTGCCGCAGTGGCTAAGTAATTAAAGACCTACTACGGTACAGATAGTCCGAGTCTGCGTATTATTATATGTTAGATACAGTGAGCAGGATACAAAAAAGCATTCTAGCGAAAACAACGTTTTTTAACGTCAATTTTACCATAGACCATTTTACAAAATGCCTCCAAAATCTAAAACACTACGACACTTTGAACCTCACCTCTAGCCGTACCAAACAGACTGATATATCGCAGCTCACCCCTACTTCGTATTCCGTCCACGCGCCCTCCGCGACCTACCCTCCTATCGATCCCACGTTTTATACTTTTTGCGGGAATCCCTCTCGATGACCTTCGGGAAGTTCGTGGTTTTGTTTTGCTACAGGTATTTTTCTGGAAGGTTCTATTTTGAGAATGTATGTAGCGAGATTGTTAGATTTATACAATGTAGTGGCAACCTCGGTGTTAGAAGGATAGGTAGTGAAAGCTGTGTAAAGTCACTCATTGTAATTATAGTTTTTAAAATATCACTATTTCATTTAATACATTATTTGGTTTAATTAATAGTTGATCTTGCTGTAACCTGTGATTTACTTAGAAATATTGAGGTTTAATAAAGCCATATCGTCCACCTAAGTATATTATAATATGAATGATAATCTTATAATAATAATAATAAATCATTTTTTTTTGACTGGCCTGTTGGTCTAGTGGTCAGTGACTATGACTGCTATGCCGGAGGTCGTGGGTTCGATTCCCACCCAGGACAAATGTTTGTGTGATGAGCATGATCATTTGTTCTGTGTCTGGTTGTAATTTATCTATATATGTATGTATTTAGAAATATATAAGTATGTTTATCAGTTGTCTAGTACTCATAACACAAGCTCTGCTTAGCTTGAGACTAGACGGCGTTGTGTGATAGTTGTGGAATATATATATATTATATATTATTTTATTTCAGGCATTGTGTACATACATACATTTCACCCATAGTGACTACATGTCTTAAATAAATAAATAAGTATTACAATTATAAATTATAAATAAATAAATTGAATTGAATTGAATTGCTAGATTGATACGGTCACAGTTTTAATACATAAATGTTACAAGATTATTATTAATTATACATACCTATTCGTCATTAATGTCACTAGATTACATCAATAGTCAATGCTGAGATTGAACAATTCGGTTCTAGTCACGAAAATTGTGCGGAATACATTTATTACAATATTATTTTTACAGTTTAACAATCGTGTTCGAAATGAGGCTCTCGTCCTTCTCAGAACGGAAAAGAAGTCGCCCACTCGGTTTTCAAAGAACATACCAGACGCGCTACACCGCCAAGGCAGGTTAAACATGCCCCGAAACGCGTTGTTGTACTGTACACGAAGTGAGTTGTAAGCTCTCCTCGTGTACTGGTACCAAAGTTGGCTGGTGTAGAACGCCCGGCAGTAGGCCTCGAAAAGTGTTGCTTTCACTTGCTTAGAACAGTGTGCAAATCGTCTTGCAAGCATGTTGCTTCTACAAGCAATGCCCCTTCTTTGCCGCTCCAAGTCATTGTCAGTGTAGTATAATAGTACGAGTATTTAACGAAGTCTCGAAAATTTTCGTCACATTTTCCATGATGTAACCGCTGAAGTAAAACGTCGTATCCCGAAGAAAAGTTGTAAGGGATATGACGCGAGCATTCCTTATAAGTTTCCGATAAAAGTAGGAATTTTCCGAAGTACTTACATTGTCAGTTCATAAAGTGAGGAGCTTCATGCCAGCCAGATGGTGCTCCTCAACGATATTGCTAACTTGTACTTTCCTTTCTACTTACTTCTTATGTTCAATAACTCTGTTTTATTTCGGTTTGTATTTGAGGCATTTTGGTAATACAAATTATTATTCAAGTTTTCACTAGAAATCATACTCGTTTATCTGACTGTAACCTACTGATGGTCTTTCAAAGATATACCTATTACTCCAATTGACATCATCTGGTGGTACTATACAACTATGGAACATCGAACTTTCCCTATAAGTATGGGAACAAAACAAAGGTTTAATGACCCAAAAATTATTTCTTCCTTTCCACGCAAAAAACAGCAAAAATACCACAAAAAACCAAGACAAAAACTGTCATACTTGTGAGTAATAGCGGCTTGCATACCAGACTCGCATGAACGCAGCGTCGTCTCGAGATTGCAGTGCTCTGTAACGAGCAACGTGACCTTTTGTGAGAGATGTGCTGAGATTGTTGCTTAACAGCTCTCTGTGTGTTTTGGTTCGTTAACATTTCCGTCATTTACGTGTGTTTTATGACGATATTGTAACGGTTGTTGGGTTAAGGAATTGTGGAACACTTATTACTGGTATGATGAAATCGTCTCTAAAAGGGACTTGGTAAGTGGTATCTGATTGTAACGGGTAGTAAGATCGAATGCCAGAAAACAGAGTAAAACTCATTTAAGTATACTAGAAGATATTGATATATATGATAACATGTTTTAAAAGATATTCCTACATAAACAAATTCTTAACAAAATTCGAAATTCTAATTAAAAAGATTTCTCACCCACAATTTATTTTCGTATGTGTACTCAACATACCAACAGATTGATAAAACCACTTCGTTGCAAATTGAAACTTACACTACTCAAGCGTAATATGGCTGGAGATAGGAACCGCTAGATCTAATACCTTCACCCGACAGCTTTAGAAAGAGGCTTTGTATTGCTTCGAAAGGAAGTGTCGAACAATTGGAAGAAATTGCTTTCGGGATTTAGGGTACCACCTATTTTGAACATGAATGTAACAAAACCGGTATAACTACCATGCCCGTAATGCTCAGCACTGTAACACGTAAGCTGTGTACTCTATGTATAGACTTACCCAAAGCATCTTAAGTATTTCGAATTTATTATAAGAAAACCTCAATCCTATCCCTGTCCTTGAAATCGATTCTTAGATAACCCGCAAAGCTTAGGATTACTTAACCCAGTAATATATAGCAAAAACAACACCACTGCTGAACAGAATTCAAGCTATATTGATTCCCCTATTTTCATACAAGACCTCTTTTACCGGCCATTTTGCCAAACATTTCCTGAAAAAAAGTCGGAAGTTCAGCGATAATCTCACGAATGCTCGGCGTTTTTCTTATCTGCGAGGAATGAGTGAATGATAATGAGTGGCGAATGAGAGTGAAGGAAGGAATGAAGGCACGGGAGGTAAGAATAATATTGTGACGGGTCGCATGCCTTCGAAGACGTGACGTACCCGCGGATGGTAGTATGGGACAGTGAACTATTTTTGGTTTATATCTTTTGAAATGAAAATAGCAACGGTAAAGTATGTATGCTAAAGGAATCTAAGTGACGAACGAAGTTTCAACAGTAAAATATGTTTAACAATTTTCACCTGTTATATGTTTTAGTACTAACTTGAGCCCAATTATAGTAATGATTTCCATTAAAATTATTGCCATCGTTCAAAGAGGTTTATGTGTGTAACATAACGGTGCGAACCATGATTTATATTAAACCTAGGACCATAAAACGAAACTACCAAACCTGCTGCGTCAGCTATATAACAAGAAGTCATAACACAAATTCCGAACATAATAAATAAAACACATATACATACAAATACATCATCACAACATCAATATAAATAAAGCAATCATTTTTACTGCCTTCCTTATAAATAAACATAGCATATATGCATAAAACAAAGACACACAACAGAATGCACCCTTAAGAAATCAGGGTGCATTCCACCCTAGCATTTTTCCTAAGATATATGATTTTAATAATCGCCAAGATTACGGTAAGGAGGGACGGGAGACCTTCGGAGTGTCCCTCTGAGTGCTGTCTGTCTTGAGAAATTGTCCCCGTAGCTATTTCATTTGTGAGGGCCACTTGATATATGCCAACTCTTATGTTGTATTCAAAGAGGAGTAGAGGACCTTTTTACGTGTCAGGGAATTCCTTTTATTTGATTTTTGGATTTAAGATGTCTGTTGTAGTTTGAGGAATTTGATGGTGAATTGCTGGCATGGGTACGTATTTGTTTAAATTTGGTGTAGAGAGGAAAGGAGCTCTTTTCCCTTCTCTACGCAAGTCAGACACAACATGCTACTTGCATGAACGTCTTAATTTAATTCCAAATTCTCAAAGCAAATGTGCTCATAAGTACAAAATCTTAGCTCCCGTCAAAATTTTACACAAGAACAAATCAAAAACAGCTGTTTATGAAACTGGTTGCTCAAGTAGTAATTAAAGAGCGCGTTAATCTCACGTCATGCGAAAGTCTTTCGAAGTTGGCGAAACGTAGCGAGGAATGAGCGAGGCGGCAGTTTGGAGAAAATGTCACGATTGCAAATTGAAATTTTGAGAATATGACCCGTGCACTGTTGAAACTTGGGAATTCAAAGTAAAAGAGAATTGAAATATTTAAAACTTTTGAATATATGCCTGGAAGGTTCTACAATTGTTGATAATGGAGAATTTGAGCAAGAATCTGAATATTTTCTTGATAAATCTTTATCAGGGTACTACTAAAAAGCTTCCCTGCAAATAGGCTGGCTTTGACGGAAATCTTCAAGATTCTATAACAACCTTTGTTGTTGCTCTATAACACTTGCTACATCATAAATCGCCAGATAAGCGCAAGCTATACGCAAAATGACAGCCCGCGAAGAAGCCTCAAATTCAAGATGGCGACACAATATGGTGGCGACCGCGAGACTGACAAGCCATTATTGAGACTGCAACGGGTGCAGTGGTTTCTTAATAAACGGCGCCGGAGGAAGTAATTAGTCGTCATACGTGCGAGCAAGGTTTAATTATGGATGACAGGTGTTTATTGTTGATATAAATTTTGAGAGGGACGATTTATTTTGGGGATTAAGTTTATTTTCGAATGATAATTGAAGAGAATTTAGCTATATTGATGATATGATCGTGTATTGTTATTACATTAAGAATTCCAAAATGCGACTGAATCCACAAAAAGAAATGCAATTTAAGTAACTTCTTGGCCAAAAATCGTCGTCCTTAGTTTATGAATACATCTTAGAGAAAACAGTGTGGCTTTATGTATGAAAGGAAATTCCGTAAAAGAAATAAAAACAAATAAAAGTAGCAAAAATGTATAAAACAGACAGAATAGCTAGCAAATGAACTTTAATTTTACAAAAGCAATAATTATGATGGTATCAACTAAGTAACTAATCAAGAACACAATAATGCAAGGAGAGACAACACACAAACGTACGAAGTTTCAATAGCACTCACTTTTGTCGTAGATCATATTGAAAACACGCTTCATTTAATATTCTTTCTGAACCATTCTTCTGCCTTTGTCCTGTATAATAAGCAGGGACAGCACAAGTTTAATTGAATTAAATATTGTCTGGCTGGCAAGTTCGCGTTCGTAGCAAAGTTTCCTTTTATTTGTCAGACAAGACTATTACAGAGCAAATAATTATATTAGTAACAGTAGACTACAAAGTTAAACATGATGATATTAAAAATTCATGGCTGCGACGTAATTTGACTTGTTTTTATGACAATTCATGGCAATCTAATAGACCAAACCGAAGTTACTTCTTTTAAATTGATGCTAAAAGTTAGGTAGATCTTGGTGTAGTTTTCCCGAAGTCTTTGTAAAAAGCAACGGAAAAATGCTCTGTTAAAAGTACGTAAAATAAGCCAGGTGAGATTTAAAGAAAAGGTACTGGAGAGGCCGAAAGGCTTGTCTAAAAAAATATATTAAAGAGAAAAGATTTGATAATTACTCTTTCACGCTAAAACGGCTGAATGGATTTACATAAAATTTGGCACATAACCAAAACCATGACCTGGATTAGGACATAGAATATTTTTTATCCCGATATTCCCACAGAATCGAGACTTACGCAGGTGAAACTGCGGGGTGCACCTAGTAATAAATGTTTGTGATTTGGACAATAAAGAAAATAGAACTGAAAAATTCATTTTGGATATAATGCAGGTAAAACCAGCATCTCCCCTAACGTAAAGCAGTTCTAACTACCTACCTTATATTTCCACCTCCAACACGTGTTCTTTCCACCTCTAACTTGCAGCACTTATCATTTATTTCGTGTTCCTCCGCCACAGCCAGACATCCGAACACAATCTTCCATACATTTATGTTTATTATAAATTATGGCGGTGTTCTGGGCGTGTGCTAGAACAAAGCAGGGGGTCTTATGAAATTAGTGCGACTATGAACAACAGACGAGGTTATAAATTAGTTTACCGGAGAGTCGGAGACCAGGGATCGCGATAATTCGGTGTAAACTAGACCGGATTGATTGTCTGGTGGTAGTTGGTGTTAATTTTATTATTGTAATTAAATTTGAGAAGAGACGTCTCTCGGTGCATATTTTTTTGGATTATTTTGAATATTCCAGTTTTCCGCTGGTAATGGCAGCTGGTTTTAGAGAATAATGAATTCAGAAATGGATATTTTAGGACAACTTATTACATTTTAGCACATTTATTTTACCGTTCAGCAGAGTGGACTATGGTAAAAATAGAAATAGCTGAAGCCAGTAAGAATTACTTCCTCAGGCTACTTTAAGTCGGAAAAAGATTAATCGAATAATAAAAGATAAATAGCTAGCTATTTAGATTGTTGATTTGATACTTATGCAATGAAAATAAGCAGCATTCTCAATCCATTATACACATTGTTTCCAAAATCATAAATCTAGAAAAAAACTGGCCAAGTGCGAGTCGGACTCGCACACAAAAAGGTTCCGTACCACAAGGCAAAAACGCTGAAAAAAACACGTTTGTTGTACGGAAGCCCCCCTTAAATATTTGTTTTATTCTGTTTTTAGTATTTGTTGTTATAGCGGCAACAGAAATATATCAGTCCAACTATCACGGTTCATGAGATACAGCCTGGTGACAGACGGACAGTGGAGTCTTAGTAATAGGTCCCGTTTTTACCCTTTAGGTACGGAACCCTAAATATCATTGATCCTCCACTCCCAATGAACAAGCGAGCCACTAACTATATTAGTTAACACTGCCCTCCAATGCCGAGCTCGTTTCAACAAAAAACTGCATAGGGGTGAACATAATTTGTCATCAGCACAACTTTCAACAATTGACGCAAATGATTCCATTGCGTGAGTATTACGTTTTCATACGATTTCTGTGTTCATAAGCTAATTGAGCGTTGGAACTTTTCTACTTTTATTATGAATAGGACTGCTCCACAGTGTTATTTTTCCTTTGCAAGTTATTATTTACGTATTTGTTTAGATTTAGATTGGCAGCGTTGAATGATCAATCTTTTGGTTTTTATTTAAATCACCTTTCGAAGGCTTTACAGACCCGAAAAGTGACTTTAATTTATAATATGTACATGTACACATACTTTACGTCGCTCCATGTAAAATACTGATATTCAGCTGCATCCGGTTAGACTGGAAGCCGACCCCAACATAGATTGGAAAAGGCTAGGCAGATGATGATATGTTACGGGTCGTCAAAGGCCCGAAAAATTGATGAAAACGAAGAAAGAAAACGCGATGTTTTGTCAAGTCATAAAAAACAAGTGAAGCAGGGCGGGTCGCTAGTTTTTCTAATAAGGCTTATATGAAACGTACACCGGATAACATTCTATGTCAACAACAAAGGCATTAAATACTTAGAACGGATACCCTTAGAGACGCCATCAGAAAATACAATAAAATTAGGAAATATTCCGAATGAAATCAACGGCAAATACTAGGGGACCAGGCGACGTGAGGGTTCAAACGGAACTACGCCCTCTACCGGTTTGTTTTAATGCAATTGTCATGCAAATTCCGGAATTAATCGCACCCGCTTAGAGTTTTAGAAGTTTTATGACCTTTATTACCATCGGCATAAGTGTTATTTTATTAAAATTCAAATTCTCTTTTGTTTGAAAATGATAATTGTTAAAATGCAGGGAAATTCTTGTGCGGTCGTGCTTCGGATGTGGAAAACGGAAGTGTGTGTTAGAGTTTTATGACTGAAATATATGGAGTACCTAATATATCTATGATATGTTACTATAAAGATGTCGTTTAAATTTTATTGAATTGAAATTTACGTAATAGGTACTAAATTTTTTTTTTTTTGTCGACTTTAAAGGTTTAAAAGAGAGTATCAATTTTCGTGTCCAATAAAGTATATATCTGTCTGTCTACAAAGCAGGTTATTTTCTATATATTTTCTTCAGATACCAGTTTCCCACCAGTCCAGTTCAGTTTCCGGTTAGACTGCAAGCCGACCCCAACATAGTTGGGAAAAGGCTAGGCAGATGATAATACCAGTTTCCCACAAAGGATTTATCAGATGTTATAATCTAATCTTAGCACCCCTACCCCACCACGTAGGAGATGGCGGGACGAGCTGGATAGTTCCGTCAAAACTGGAAGGAGGACGCGCGGGCTCGCGAAAGATGGAAGGAGTCGAGGGAGGCCTTTGCCCAGGCACTCCTGGTCAAAGGCGTCCCTCCACTCCTTCCATCACATACATTACATTTTTTTTCTTACTTACCTATGCTGTCCCACTGGACAGCGTAGACTAGTACCATAATCAGCCTATAATGTTCCCACTGCTGGGACACAGGCCTCTCGGTGAGAGGGAGTGGGCCGTAATCCACCACGCGGGCCCAGTGCGGATTGGTAGATGTCACATGTCTTCGAATTTTTGGTTCTAGGACATGCCGGTTTCCTCACGATGTTTTCCTTCACCGTTTTGAGAGCAGTGGTGATGAAATAATTTACACAAAGTAAAGCGCCTGTCTGGGTTCGAACCTACGACCTACAACTCGTAAGTCGCGGCCGTTACCACTTGGCCACCACTGCTCCGTTACCACTTGGCCACCACTGCTCTCGTAGACTAGTAAGAAAGAAAAAATGTTAAGGCGCCTTTGTGGAGGAGAAATAAATGTTTATTTATTAATAAGTATTATCTATGGAAACCATTAAAATAGTCAGTCATTATTCATGACCAATCGTAATTGAATGTCAATCAATACTCACCCCCAATGATACACAACACACATCTCAAACATCCCGTCTAATTTTATGCCCGGGCACATAAAAAAGTGGAATCAAAGCAAACAATACATCACGATTGACAAATATGAAAATTCATAAAGGGCCCAGTTGCTCCGAGCGACATCTACAAAGAGTTTCAAAAAAAAAAATGATCCAATTATACGTTCTATTTTGAATTTCATTTTTTCCAATTCTGCGACGTGTGGCCCCCTAGGCGTTTGATTAACAGCCGAATTTATCATGGTCCCGGCTCTAAATTAAAAAAGTAATAAGGATAATTCGCGTACATTACTGTACCTGCTGGTTCAAGTACCTTTTAGTATTCATCATTTGTTTTTATTAGGTATGTACTTTTATGTTTTATGTGTGTCGGAGAGATTTTTCGACGGAATCTCGATTGTTAGGTAAATGAAGCAAAAAAGACTATAGTTCAATGCTTCAACTTGATTAAAATGTTTTAGAGGTAAAAACCAATGACTTTTCGACAGCAGAGGTTTCGTATACAAACGTCTTCTGGACATCAATATAAAAAGATTTCTGATTTATCACAATACTAAACTTAACTTAAACTAAGCACAGTCGTAGCAAATTCTGGATGACACATCTACGGAAATGGTTCACGTATAAAAAAACAGATCCAGGCAACACTAAAATATTAATATTCATACAGTTACGATAAAAATATTCAAATACGGACTTCCCATATCGAATAGGGTGACCATACCGCGTCAGGTGTACGGAACGTCCCTAGCTACTGTTTATTACCGTCATATTTCAGCCCCTGAAAAAGACGGAACCCTAGTTGATTTGCATCTGACAACGACTTGGCGTAATAACCGAAGGAACCCTAATTTTGGGGGAATTATATGTACCTTTGCATAGATGCTGCGTTTTAGATTTTTATGCGAGGATTTAGAGGTATAAGATGTTTTTTTTTTCTTTGAATAATGACCAAAGTAAGAGAATTATATTGAAGTCGGCTTCCAGTCTTAACCGGGTGTAGCTGAATAACAGTCTAAAATCGAGCTTATCCTACTTAAGGCTGATTTTACCAAAGTCAGATATCTTTTATTCGTGGAATAAAATTGACGTCTGACAGTTCTAGTATGGAAAAGCTTTCCAAAATTCAAAATTTATCCTCAGGATAAGATTTATTCTAGGTATAAAAGTTAGGTGAAATGCGCCCTTAATTAAATATAAATGTGAAAGTTTGGATGTTTGATAATCAATCACGCAAAAACGGCTGAACGTAACACAAATTGACCATCACGTGGGTTAGGACATAGGATAATTTTTTATCACGGTAGTGCGTTCCTGAGGGATAAATTCCGAACTCCACGCGGGCGAAGCCGCTTTGCCATCACTCACTGACATATTATCGGTTATACATTAAAACCGAGTACATCCCGAGGACAGCCGAACACATCCGAAGCGGGTATTTTTTTAATCGTCTTATAAAGAAAACACGCGCGGTGTCGCTTACGGTAAAAGTGGCTCGAGTTCAATGGTTTTTCCCATCTAAAAAAATGCCCAACGCGCCTAAAGAAGTTTTCACTTGAAAAAACTAATTATGAACCCACTAGCTGCGCCCCGCGGTTTCACCCGCATAAGTTTCGATCCCATGGGAATATTGGGATAAAAAGTAGCCTATGTGTTAAACCACTTTATAATATTAGTGTGATACGAGGAAAGTACGCTAGTTGGACAGTCTCTTTTCTCTCTGTTTGAAAAAATACCCCACCACAAAAAAAGTACCTACCCTACTCAAGAACAAAAAGAAATACCCCAACGTCCTTTCAAAACCGGACTACTTAAGATCCACAGGGCCGAGATCCCCCACAGTACTTCCTCTAGAACAATTTGCGATCATTGAGGACCGAAGACCACCCGTCGACGCCAATTGGTCACTTTACCGCTGCACCAAGTCGCATTACCACTTCCTGTCACAATTATATCGATGAAATGAGGAAGTGAGGGAATTGTGGGAAGTGGGTACTTAGAGATGGGGTTGATTTTTCTATTATATGTGGTGTCAACTTTCTTGTGTCAGATGACTTTTTATCAGTTGTATATTTTGGTCTTAATTGAAAAAATGTGTAACATTTTGCTCCGAAGTCAGTTGAAGAAATTAATCTTGATAAAAATCTTTCTAAGATTTGGCATGAGACATTTAAAAAAAAATCTTTATTTAATTATGTAAATCATGAAACTTATTTTCTTTCATAATGTGGATAAGACAGAGATTAAAACAGAAGACGAACTTGCAGGGGATCGAGGAGGGGGGGGTGGAGGGGGGTTCAGGGGATCACACCGGAATCGAATTAAGAAATTTATAAAGTATTTTAGAAAAAGAAAGCGCAATTCTCCGGACACGTTCAATGGATTTCATCATATATTCCAAAAAAAAATCCCATAGGTTTACATACTACCTACATAGTACTGTACAACTGTTACCTAAGGCGAATTTCAACAATGCAACTGAACGCGTTCGGAACATAAACCGCGTTCAAGACCTGTCAATGTCAATATTCCTTAACAATGATGACACTGACAACTTTTGAACGCAGATTAGATATGCTGATCTGCACGATCAGATTCACTCGTGAAAATCGCCCTTAGAAGAGGCATACTGCCAAGCTTTGAACTGCAAATTGCAATATGCTGCGTTAAGGAGCATACCAGTCTACCGAGGTAGCTTGTTAAATGCACACATGTCCTCAAAGCTAGTTTTACCAAAAGTCCGATCCAAAATTGAATGGCTCGCGAAATTCATCGGGTTTCCATCCGATAGCCTTTGATACCCAGACAGCCTTCGGCGGATCAACACTGCATCATATAATGCACTCCATACAACTGAAAATGCACTTTATTACGTTGATTTAAAACTGGATATGACTGCAGACGAATGTTTGGTTTGGCAAAGCTTTGTATTTGCCGAAGATGTAATTGAATTTGAACTTTATTAAGTTGTTATAAGAGTGTGTTTGGTGGCATATAGATTTGTTTGCAATGGAAGGTGGTCACAGCATTCGATATAACGCCTCGAAATTAAGCGAGCATTGAAAATATTTATTTCACATGGTTTTATTTATTTATTTATTTATTTATTTATTAGGGACAAAAAACAGTTACATGATACAAAATACAGAAATATACTAAAATAAGATTAACAAACATGTAACCCACACCATTGTCCACGTTTTAACTAAAGGTTAAAAGTGCTAAAGACAAAAAGAAAGAGAAAACCCTTTAATGAGGCTGGTCTGTTGATTTTAAATTACATGTTTCATTTGAGTCTCAGCATCCCATTAGAATTGTCTGCACCGAATTTCGGTTATTTATTTTACCACGTTTTTTTTTGACATATAAAAATTAAATCTCCTTTTCTTCTTTTCAGGTAAATATTTCGAGACATTGGCGTGGTGATGGCGTATCTACGTTTTGGGTGGTAGGTTCAATATGTGTGGTAAGCAAACATTTGTTTGACCAATCTGTTTGTTCCTTCTGACCGTGTAGGGAAGTTTGTATTAGTGGTTTGAGTGTGTAATGACACCCACGACATCGACAGAGGAAATCCTACAACGGAAAATTAATGTGAGTACATGTTACACAGTAGGTTGGTACAGTCAACAAAAGAGATGAGTATCCAGGATCGTCGGATATAATTGAAGTTTAGTAAGAAGCCGATAGATGTTCTCGAATAAAATTTCATTTTAATAATAGAAAACAAACAGTTCATTTATCAAATTAAATTTCAGTCGACAACATCCTTACTATATTTCAACTGTATCCGACGATCCTGCATACTTTTCTCCTTTGTTGAATATACCTACATGGGTACGGTTCACTGAAACTTGTAGCTGCGAAAATATTGGATCATTTATTTGAACAAAAGTAGGAGCAGTTTTCTTAGCAAAAGGCAAGCATACTGTTTGACCTAACTCGATGTACCAGACTAACCGGATGCAGCTGAATAACAGTATTTTACATGGAGCGACTGCCTATCTGACCTCCACAACCCAGTTACTGGGTATAACGGTACCCCTTATTAAGATTGACTTATTCTTCAACATATCAACGACCCCAACATAACATTTTTTTACGTCGAAAACCTCGACACAAAGACACCATTGACAGCCGAGAGGCAAAAAAACTTTCAGCACCTAACCCTTAGGAACTCTGTAACAAACCCACTTAAAAAGTTTTCAGCGACAAACTGTGCCCCCCCACCAAGTCTAGACTTCAGGTGTCCATCGAAAAAAGACTCTGTCCCGAACTTACCCCCATTAAAAACCATTTTCCCCATTTCACCCCTAATTCTTCTTACTTTTCTAAACTCTAGCAGACGGTTATTTTAGCTATAACCTGTTTATAGCTCTTTCAATATTGTTCGATGTAAATTAGGGGAAGTTTCCGAAAAAGTTTTCAGTTGTTTTGTGTGCTTTTCAATTATTTTTTGTTTATTATTATGATTAAGGGAGGATCTTGAATACGTGGTCTGCTTTGTATGATGCTTATAAAGCTGGTTTCTAACAAGCAGAATAAATAAACAATTAAAGCCATCTAATTATCATAATTTCGTCCCTTTCGTTAATTACACATCTAAAATTCCTGAAGAGCTCTTGATGAAGCTCCTGCCAACCTACATTATTTTAGATCGATAGATAGATGTTTATTCAGTGCAACAAAAGACACAGTACAGGTATTTAAAAACATCAAAAAAGGTGAAAAAAAACAAAGATTAAAAAGATAAATTGACCCATAGACACCTAGCTCATATACATCTATAACGGTCGATCACTACTGGGCGGTGTATGTCTCATGGTAGCACCAAATGGGAGTCCAGCTCAGCATATGCCAGGTACAATACCTGACGCTGGTATTCTGCTGCATCCCGTTAGTGACAATTTTGTAAAAATCTCTGTGTAAACCTTGGTGCAGTGAGCTATCATTCCACTTGATTCTAGGGATTTACACAATTGACAGTTCACTTCAAACTCACTTCACCTAAGTTTTTACAGGGACATTTTTATAGAATGGACTGGCTGTTGTCTCAACGGTAGCTTATAATCCTGATGTGCACTTATACTTTCAAACTAAAACTCTAAAGTGTAATTCCAGTAAATCACACTAATATTATAAAGGCGAAAGTTTGTGAGTGTATTAGTATGTTTGTTACTTCTTCACGCACAAACGGCTGGACCAATTTTGATCAATTTTTGTATGGAAGTAGCTGACACCCTGGATTAACATATAGGCTACTTTTTATGCCGATATTCTCACGGGATCGACACTTACGCCGGTGAAAGCGCGGGGCGCAGATAGTTGATTCATATGTTTGAAAAACAACGTAAAGAACGCAATAACCTGTTAAAATTAAAGCCAGTTCTCCTGTTACTGTGTTACGCAATTATCCCGCTGAACACATCAGTAGGTACCAACAGTCGGACAAAATGCAAGATGGCGGCCAATCGCTAAGGGGCAAGGGGCATTTAGGGGTATTTAGAACCCAAAGTTTTTGAAGTAAATACGGTTTGCTTTGCATTCCGAAAGCCTAAACATTATTGTTTAGTTAATTGTTTCGTTGGCCGTACAATTCAATTTACGCTTTATTAATTTTAAGCGGTTTCTAGAAACATTCAGAGTTGAGCAAAAAGTTTGTGAATTGCATGTGGTTGTGTGTGGTTCAACTGGAATTGTGTAACGGAAGTTTAACGTGTTAACATGTTAATTGAATGTTAAAAGTTATGTTTGATTATGTTTGTGATTTACATACATGTATTTGCGAATTCAATGAATTAAAATAATTATATTTATAGCTGTAAAACTGTGTGAGTCTTTAAACCCTTAAGACTAACTTGAGTTTGTAAATGAACAGCTTTTTGAACCATAAAGAAGTTACCTAAGTTTGATTATTTATCTTTGGGAGTTGAGCTCCTTAAGTTCTGAGTTGAGCTGTACGATTACTAACAAACACGTGCACTGACTGGACATGCCTACTTAATCTGTGTGGTTATTTCCTCAAACGACAATTCAGACACCAATCTATATGATCTGCACATGATCTGACCAAGATTATGTCTGGACTTTAAAAGAGACTGTGGCCTCTCAGTTTGTTTCGGCCTTTCTTCTCAGAGTAGACAGATAAAAAACGCCGACCTCATCTAGTTTCAGTAGTAGTCACCAAGAGCAGAGCAGAGCATTTTCTGAGATTATTCAAAAAAATATCTGATTATTATGATCATACTTCGCAAAATTGAATACACCCAAATTTGATGCTCGACCATGCTCGAGCAAGCCGACTGCGTGTTCGAGTATGCATTCTACATTTTGGTCGACCATGCGCGAGCATTTTGCAGTTCGGTCTGCGCTGACCCTAAAAGTGTACCTACAACAAACCTACTTACAAAAATAAAAATAATTTATCATTTAAAAGATTTTCACGACACTGGGGAAATTTCTTAACATTCTGAAATCTAAGCTTATTATCTAGTTTAAGTGTCGTACCTCGTCAACACTCACAGGTAAAAACTCAAACTCAAAGCATTTATTTCAGACTAGCAGCGCCCCGCGGTTTCGTCCGCGTAAGTTGCGATCCCGTGAGAATATCGGGATAAAAACTATCCTATGTCCATAAACCTACAGGGGCACTTATGAAACGTAAGAAGCTAGGTGCACGGTTCCAATTGGTCGTTTCCTATGGAGAAGAACCGGCAAGAAACATAAGACATTACTTTTACTTATTAAACCTTTTAAATATACTTATCTGTATTTTCATTTTAAACATCAATAATTAATTCAAGCCACGCCGTTAAATTTCAAAGTACAGCCGAAAATCCGAATGATTTATTCAAGTTTACACACGAATGTAATAAACAGTCGTCCGTTGCAGCCTGCAACTTGTTATCATTTGCACCCTTCCATTGTTTGCATAAGTCACTAAACGCACCCCTGCTAATGAAAACCTGGGGAAAATTCGGGAAAACGCGCAATAATAGAGGGGATGGGCAAAGAAGTATAGGTTGACGCGTTTTGTTGTAGATGACAATTGTGTGTTACTTTAAAAAAACCTAAAAGTTTTTTTTTTGTTTTTATAAAGTTTGTAAAAATGACAGGGTCAATCGATTATGTGACACTGTTATGCACATGTAATGGAATGGAAAGATGCAACCATTATTCAATTACAATGATATCACGAGTAACAAAAGTAGCGTCCTTTTAAAAAAAAACCTATTTAAAATAGAACCTCAAATTATAATCGGATTTTCTTTTAAGGCGAAATCGATAGAGTTCTTAATGATTCTTATTCAGCAAATACATATTTGTTACGTTCGTGAATCATATTTTGATCAAAATTCAACCTGACTCTACCTGCAATTTGTAAAAAACGTAAGAAAAGTTCAATTTCGTTGTCTACGTTAGCGCATAGTGCGCATACCTCTTAATTATTTTCATTAGAGATCTTGTCTTCATAGCCAAATAGTAGGTTAAAAAAACCGGCCAAGTGCGAGTCGGACTCGCACACGGAGGGTTCCGTACCACAAGGCATAAAAGGCCGAAAAAAACGTTTCTTTTATACCCCTTAAATTTTAACTTTATTTTATTATTTGTTGTTATAGCGGCAACAGATTAACAACAAAAAACATCGCCTGTGAAAATTTCAACTATCCAGCTATTACGGTTCATGAGATACAACCTGGTGACAGACAGACAGTGGAGTCTTAGTAATAGGGTCCCGTTTTTACCCTTTGGGTACGGAACCTTAAAAATATGGTTTTAATTTGTTTTACAGTAAAAAAAATATTTTCAAACTATCGACAACTGCCTGTACAACTGTACAACTGTACAACTGTAAAAAAAATATTTTCAAACTATCGACAACTGCCTGTACGACAACTGCGGGCAGTGCACACTCAAATTGGGCGAAACTCAAACTTATGTAGATCCACGACAGATGTCGCTGCTCCCCTCGATTATCGTATGCAGATTAAGTGGGAATACCCCTCTATGCTCACCGTAACGTAGTTTTGAACCCACCTGTTTTTCAAAAATGGATTTTCGGAATTGTTTTTGCATTTTGCAATTTGATTGCTTGTAGGAGCGAAGGGATTTGGTTTGCATAATTTTCTTTGTGTGGTTTTACTTCGCTATAGGTATATGTTATAACACATGTGTAACTGTCTGAGGCATGACTGGTTTATTGTTAAAAATAAAAATATATACGTTGTATAAACTATTAATAGGTATCTAATTAACTATATTAACTTTATTTGTTTACTAGCTGCGCCCCGCGGTTTCACCCGCGTAAATGTCGATCCCGTGGGAATATCGGGATAAAAAGTAGCCTATATGTTAATCCAGGGTGTCAGCTACCTCCATACAAAATTTTATCAAAATTGGTTCAGCCGTTTGAGCGTGAAGAAGTAACAAACATATAAACACACACACTCACAAACTTTCGCCTTTATAATATCAGTGTGATTGGAAGTATGATTTCCCTGTCACCTGTGCACTTGATGATCTTATGACAGTTGAATTTTCGGCCAAAGATGTTTGAATTTTTTGCTATCTATACACTATGAAGAAGTTAATGTCGACTGTTGTTGATTTTTGTTCCAACTGAATTTTCAACCCCTAAAAAAAGGTCATGTTTTCTGATGTTGTACTACAATCTATCAAATTTATTTAATAGATTTTCAACTTGATCGCTAAAGCATAAGGTTCAAGGTTAATTGGGAAAAATTTACAATTTCGGGTAGCTTGATGATACACAAACTACGTACTACGTAAACTGCATACAAAGAACTTTTTCGTTTGAACTAAAAAAGCCGAAATAAAATGGCTTTTAGAGTGAGTGAACCTTTATTTATTCAAAGTGCACTTTAACTTTTATTTACCTAAATAAAATCATAACAAAGATATTATGGTTAGTAAAACAGACCCCACACTTTTCGCCTCCCCGTAGAGTCCCTCTATTTATTTGCACTAAAACCTGGTGTACATTATTAAGTCCTGTATGAAGCCATCAAAACCAAGTTTATAATCTCCTGGGCTATGAATAACTTAGACATGTTCTGACATCTTGTGTAGGGCTACCTTCTATTGTAAATGGAAAGTAACAAGGGATTATCAACTTATGATAACACTTTTTTCTATTTAGTAAGATAGATTTTTCGTTGCAGTGTTTCACGTTAAAATTTTCGGTGAAAACAAACAATGGTACAGGCCGTGACGATTGATGATATTGACCATCAAAATATATGGCCTAGGTAAGTTTATTACCCTTTTCTTATAAAACTAGAACTTGTAAGTGAGTACAGAATGCATTCCATGATTTTTTTTACGAAAATTAACACAGTTTTTCCAGAAAAGCTCATTCATTAAGTGTCAAACACCGAGCAAACAGCTGATGTCAATTATAACTTCCACCATAAGCCCATGTTTCACCACCTCCTTAAAGACTTCCACACACACACTATTTATCTTAAAATATCTCCTAAAATCCTGCTTTTATTTATCTTGCAACCCTACAGGTAAGTTCGCTCATCATTTATTTACGCGTGCGTAAAATTCTCCCCCTAATTTGGGTAATTATTTGAGTAGGGAATCTGCTATTCAAATATTGAAAGTGTAGGTACATCCCTTTGAAGTTCCTCTCAAGTTTCGGGCACAAAATAATGAGTTATAAACTGTATAGGTTTTCGGCATGACATTGTATGTTTTTGTGTGTGTGTTTCTCCTTCTAGCCTACCTACTACTTATTAGTAAGAGGAGCGAAGCTTTACTGAAAAGATGAGTAGATATTGACAGAGCTTTTATATTTTAACGACGATAATTAAGCGGATTTTTAAAGAGTGATGTTGTGTGTGTGTGTGCGGTGTTTGAGTGAGTGAGTGAGTGTATAGTGAGTGTGTGTGAGTGAGCGTTATTGGTCTAAAATCTGATTGATCATAACTTCCTTAGGTCCTTTGCAATTGGTCTTTTAAGAGGAACCGGGACCACCCCTATGTACAGATGGTGATCACCGGGGTGGTTTTAGTGAGGTAAAAATCCCACACTCCCCGAACTCCTTCCCCGGAGGTCAGGGTGCCTTTGAAGGTTTCCCCCCGACAACAAAAAAAAAAAAAGGTCCTTTTCAAAAATATCTCCTGGATCGGTTTTCAAATTTAACAAAATAAAAAAAAACTTGGTAAGTGGTTACAATATCTGAGTGGCTATTTCCGTATTTTTAAAAGCGTTTCCTCAGTCTCCATCTGTCAAAAAACCTGTAATTTCCCTTCCTCCAAGTTTTTGAAGTTGATTTGTCGCTGAGATGAGATTACGATTGGATTTTTTATATTTATGAGAATTTGATTAGCCTTCAGATCTTCAAAGTGTTTTAACTAACCAAGACAAACGCTCAAGTTCACCTATCAATTTCATCTCATCTGCCTGGCCGTTTCCCAACTATGTTGGGGTCGGCTTCCAGTCTAACCGGATGCAGCTGAATACCAGTATTTTACATGTGCATATTTGACCTCCACAACCCAGTTACTGGGTAATACGATACCCCTTGGTAAGACTGGTGGACAGACTTTCGGGCTTCTGACTACCCGTAACGACTGTCAAAGATCCACGAATGACCGCTGGGACCAACGGCTTAACGTGCTTTCCGAGGCACGGAGGGGTCTCGGTATGTAAAGATGGCAAGCGGCTAGCGTAGCGTAACCTGATCGATCGACATAGCCACGGGTCCCTATCAATTTGTTATACAAATAACACTTGGCACAAAATATCTGTTACCAACCAAATCTGTAGGAAGGTATTACTATTCCCTATCCGATTTAACAATTTCGAAAGGTACACAGTCCCAAAAAACTAATAAACGCTCACCTTTATTTGATGTTAACCCTTCACACGAACGGTGAAATGGTAGGTAAGGCGAATGGTGAATTGGTAAAATTTCCATTTCACTGGAATACCTGTTACTTCAAACAGTCGATGTATAACGTGTTAAGTCCAAAATAAACACCTGCAACCCTTTAATACGAACGGGGTACAAACGACCCCATTTCACGCTCCTATAATTGGTGACGGTTTTCAAAGAATCGCTAAGGAAAATTTTCCGTTTCAAAAGAAAATGTTATGTCAACTGTGTTTATTAAAAATAAACAAAAGTGTTTGTTTTTTATTATTATTGGCATCTTCTTTGTTTCGTACTAGAAAATTCCATTACGGTGTATTTATTTAAAACTTAATTGATTTTATAAAAATAATACCAGTTCAATCAATCTAACCAAGCCTTATGTAACGGTGGAGTTTCTTGCCCATTCTTCTCCATACGAAACCTACCTTTTGGAATGGGCGACTAGAATCAATTTTGTTTGGTTGTAATTGTTGACGTTTAAAAGTGCCTTTTATGTACCTATTTGAAATAAATGCTTTGAGTTTGACTTTTCCCAACTTTGTTGGGGTAGGCTTACAGTCTAACCGGATGCAGCTGAATACCAGTATTTTACATGGAGCGACTGCCTATCTGACCTCCACAACCCAGTTACTGGGTAATACGATACCCTTGGTAAGACTGGTTGTCAGACTTTCGGGCTTCTGACTACCCGTAACGACTGTCAAAGATCCACGAATGACAGCCGGGACCAACGGCTTTACGTGCTTTCCGAGGCACGGAGAGGTCACGGTATGTAAAGATGGTCACCCATCCACAGACCAACCGCGGCAAGCGTACCTTAACCTGATCGATCGACTTGTGTGGCTGTTATTATTTAGCCACGGGCCCCTCTTGGTAAATGAAACATCACATAAAAAACTCAATGCTCTTTTGATAGATGAAAAAGCTAATAAAATTGATAGTGTTAAGCGCAAAATTCGCATACGCAAAATTGCATTTGCATATATGATGAATGTAAATCCGGATTCAATATTGTTTCACTAACTTATTTTTGAATTTAACTTTTTTTGCGGACGACTGACGTCAAAGCTGATACGATACGCTCAAATATAAATACTTCCCTAACTTACTACACTTCCAGAATGACCTGAATTTTTGTTCTCTCTGCAATTTTTGTATAAAAGCCTATAACTTTTTAGTTGTTCTTAAATTCAATACTCAAAATGATGACAGCAAAATGTTGGACAGCACGATGTCGGCTTCAAAACCGCATTTCCTTTACTCAAAATTATATTGATCTTTTACCTACATGTTAATATGCACGGTGACTCGATATATTACTCCAGGAGTATATATATATGTGAGGACGTGTGTCGATCTAATCAAGACCCTACCCTATTGAAAACCACCAACCATTACAACACAATTTATGTCTATCACACTCAAAATCGATTAACACCATCAGGTATAATCTTGAGCCTCTACCTGAACAAACTCAGTCTATCAGTCCCGAGTGAGGTGTATTGTGTTCTTTGTATGTTGGGCTCTATGGTACTCCATTAGCATTTAAGGGTTATGGCCTTTTGTAGGCCTTGACTTAATCGGTTTGTGGCCGCCTGCAGAATGAATTTGAACTCACGTGCCGGCGATACATTTTATGCTGCAGAGACTTTGGTTGAAGTAAATTACAAGCGCAAGCGGGGATTTAATTTGCGAAAAACGTCTTTGTAATTTCTTGCTATTCTGAATGATGCTTGTGGAATTGATTCATTGAAATCGATCACAGAAAAACTTAATGGTTTACAATGGAACGAATTCGGACACACAGAAAGCCTGGTAATTATAAAGATTAATGGTAAAGATGATAATGATGATTAAAAGTTGAAGGCAAAAGGCTCGCCTCCTGTTATAGGGGACTTAAACAAAACTGGCGAAATATGGGTGCACTATAACGACATATCTACCTAAATTTTCGGGGAATTCAGGGATGATTGACAGGCGTCTTTGCACTTAAGTTTAAAAGAAGTATCTGTGTGCCAACGAAGCTGAGAACTAACATAAATAATCAGCCTATAATGTTCCCACTGCTGGGACACAGGCCTCTCGGTGACAGGGAGTGGGCCGTAATCCACCACGCGGGCTCAGTGCGGGTTGGTAGATGTCACATGTCTTCGAATTTTTGGTTCTAGGACATGCCGGATTCCTCACGATGTTTTCCTTCACCGTTTTGAGAGCAGTGGTGATGAAATAATTTACACAAAGCAAAGCGCCTGTCTGGGTTCGAACCAACGACCTACAACTCATAAGTCGCAGCCGTTACGACTGGGCCAACACTGCTCTCGAGAACTAACATATTGACAATAAAACAAAACAAAAACAAAACCTCAACACAAAAGTCACAACAATATACCGGAAACTGCACACATTCCCAACATATTTCATAAAACGTCTACATTTCCAATCACACCGCTGTATTCCATCTGACATACCATACCTCCATCTTTTTATTGCTTCACAGCATTTCTGGAACAATAGATGTGAACACTATATTAAACTCCAAGCGAAGGTTTGAGATGGGGACCGATACGCCATTGTTCTGTCCATCCTTAGTTGGCAAGAGGCGAGAGTGCCGCCATGTCTTCATATTACACCTTTAGGTTGAGGTTTGAGAGTTTCTTTATTGTGAAGAGTTGGAGTGTGAATGTGCCAATTATAATTTAGTTCTTGAATGTGTCTTGTTCTTGGTATGCTTTCACTGTAGACGTTCAGAAATTGCTTATTGGTTTCAGCCTTTTCTGAATCGTCGCTCAATCATCTTATTTTATTTTTGTTTCTTTTTGCTTTATGGATGCTTCTGTCTTTTACCATTTCTGACATCATCATCTCGTCATCTGCCTAGCCTTTTTCCAACTATGTTGGGGTCGGCTTCCAGTCTAACCGGATGCAGCTGAATACCAGTGTTTTACATGAAGCGACTGCCTATCTGACCTCCACAACCCAGTTACTGGGTAATACGATACCCCTTGTTAAGACTGTTTTTAGACTTTCGGGCTTCTGACTACCCGTAACGACTGTCAAAGATCCACTAATGACAGCCGGATCCAACGGCTTAACGTGCTTTCCGAGGCACGGAGGGGTCACGGTATATAAAGATGTTTACTCATCCACAGACCAACCGCGGCAAGCGTAGCTTAACCTGATCAATCGACCTGTGCGGCTGTTATTATTTAGCCACAGGCCCCTCCATCTCATCTTTTACCATTTCCGACAGACAGTTATAAATTCAACATAAATGATATAACTAATTTTTTTTTTTTCAATATCTTTTAAAAGAGTGTTCATGGAGTTTCTTACCCGTTCTTCCTTACGAACCTACTACGCTTTGGGGTGGGCAACGAGCTTTATTTATTTATTTGTTTCTGTGATAATAATGAATGAAAAATATAGCAATATAGGTATATGAAGTTGGTACTAGTTTGGCACTACCGAATTCTACTATCGTAAACATTTCGGAATCAGCAAGCCTTACTACATATCTTTTCCTTTTTCTCGTATCAATGCGTAAGTATCCACCGTACGATAAGATTTCCCTTGGTACAGCGACGGATTTGTTTATCCGACGCATCTGGTAGATACGGATTTGACAAAAATAGGAAACACCTGGGATGATGATTACTCTGGGTACCGTTGACGATTTGGGAAATGTAAAATAAATCGCTGCGTACATATTGCGTTCCGCTAACGATGATGGTAACTATTTGTATGCAATCCCGATCGTCAAATTTTATATGCATGGGCAGTTTAGTTTAGGTACGTATTTCATCACACTGAAATTCCGCAAAAACTGTATTAATTTACTGCTATAATAGGCATAGAAATATAATTCCTTAAACGAGTATCTATAGCTATAGATAATTTTAGAACCACTTAAACCTTTAACTTTTTATTTTTACAAAGGTGGGTTTAGACCAAACAAACAAAGACCGGAACAAGAGCTAGAGCATTTTTTTCTTGATATTCTTTACGTTTTAGTATGGATAGTACAAAAAGACCAACGAATAATGCTCTATTCCTGTTTTTACACAAAAATAATTTGATTGAATTGGGAAACCAACCTTAAAGGGAAAGCGCCAGAGAGGTCTGTGAAACTTAAATTTTCTTACGTTTTTTTTTGCAATTTGCAGGTCAATGTCAAGTTGAATGACGATTAAAATATGATTCGCGACCCTAACAAATACGTAAACAATATGTAATATATTATTACTAAGAAAACTCTAAAATTCAAAGTCATCACAATTCCCTTTCTCAGGACACACTTTCGTATCTACAAACTTTCAAACATCTATCATAGACCTCCACATATCTCCCCTATTGTTTATAGCAAATTAAAACAACGCAGCATCCCCTGAAGCAGGTGTCAACTGCTCATGAAACCCTCCATCACTGAACCCTCACCATAAATAGAGCATCAGGTGTACCTCGGCATACAAGGATGTGTTCTTGTTTTTTTACTCAGTGATTTTGTGGAACAGTTCTGTTGGGAACACGAGTTATTACTGTATGAGGTAACGTTATGGGAGGTAGGTATAGGTGTGCTTGTATTTTGGATAGAGGGTAAGCAGCTGTGACTCTTCTTTAAGCTCTTAGGATTCTATGGGAAAGAATGTTTCCGTAAAAATAGGGGCATTGAAAAGTGAAACTGCATGTTGGTTCAATGCTGACTTCTGATTGATCGGTTATCCAAAAATGTTAGGTTCAAATTACGTTTCATCGTAGTTTCATCTGCTAAAGATTAAATTTATTATTTCTCTTCACTACATCGTCATCATATTTAACCTGGGGCTCTTCTTTGGTAAAGTCCAAAAGCATAACGAAATCATTACGTCCAGTTTCAATAAGCTACATCCTAATAGGATCCTTGATCTTCGGTATCAATACATATTTTAAACTAATGTCACTTTTTAACTCTGTCTGTATGACCGCTTAGATCTGCTTAACTACATAGTGGACTTAGATTAGGTTTTCATCATCATTTAGGGCATTTATTCCGGAAAGTTTATGTGTATAATTATCATCTATACATATATAACAAAGTCGGGATAGTTAAACCTTTTATAACTCAAAAACGGCTGAACCGATTTTTATGATCTTTGATTTTGGATTTGTCTCGAAATAGCAGAATCTATTAAAACATGGTCAAAATTCACGAAAAAATAAATAATGATGATAATTCGTTTTCTCTTACATTTTGTATAGGATGGCTTTTTTGATGATATCTCGAGAATGGATTGACTGATTTCGATGGCGGTACGAAGATGTCGGGTCAGCTAGTATATTAATATTTTAGTGAGATATGCACAAAAATCTTAATGTTCTGACATGTCGTCACATCAGTAGGTATATTGCACCCGTGAGACGCAGCAGCGTGTGGCAAGTATCATCATCTGCCTAGCCTTTTCCTAACTATGTTGGGGTCGGCTTCCAGTCTAACCGGATGCAGCTGAATACCAGTATTTTACATGGAGCGACTGCCTATCTGACCTCCACAACCCAGTTACTGGGTAATACGATACCCCTTGGTAAGACTGGCAGTCAGACTTTCGGGCTTCTGACTACCCGTAACGACTGTCAAAGATCCACGAATGACAGCCGGGACCAACGGCTTAACGTGCTTTCCGAGGCACGGAGGGGTCACGGTACCTATGTAAAGATGGTCACCCACCCACAGACCAACCGCGGCAAGCGTACCTGATCGATCGACCTGTGCGGCTGTTGGTTGTTGTGCAGCGTGTGGCAAGTATCTCATAATAATTTCTAGAAACTATTAGATAGTTTTTCATTTCCAAAAATCACTTCCTATACCCAAAACCTTAACGCGTCGTGTCGCGTTACCAACCAGTTTTGTTTACTCTATTCTCGGCGATATAAAGTCTAAGTCGGGCGTGTTAATGACCGCGGTGAAGACCGGAGGGTTCCGCGATTTATGGATGCTTCTAGTAGTGGATGGTATGAGGGATGAGAGAGTGGATGTGTGGGCTTTGAAAGGGACGACTTTTTGGTTTTTTTGGTGTCAGCATCAATAAAAAAAAACCGTTGCACTTTACAAATGAACACTGGTAGGTATACAACATAAATGGTTGGGGTACAGTCCTCTTAGATAGGCTACATAATAGCCTGTAGTAAAGAGAAACTGTGCCGTATCCCTCAAAAATGGAGAAATCAATTGCTTAGTGTTAAAAATTAAAAAAAATATGATGTTAGTTTTAATAACATAAAACAAACAAATATGGAATATGCCTCAAAGTATTTATGTCTAAGTATATCAGATATGAGTAAGTGTGCTGTGTGGGGGTGTGTTTGTGGGTGTGTGTGTGGGTGGGGGTGTAGGGGTGGGTGTATGTGTGTGTTTTTGTTTTGAGAGTATGAATGAAGCGTGTATACTTATGATAGTGTAAAAAAACATCAGAATCAGAATGCTTTATTTGTAAACAAAGGTCAAATTACAATAGTATGCGAGATGTTACAGGTAGGTAGATCAATACAAATTAAAAATAGAATCAATTTCAATAAATGTCAAATAGATTAGGTGACATGTCATAATAATGCTAATGGTATGGTATTGGTAATTGGTCTGGTAGGTGAATATTGAAAAGTAGGTTGCCAGATGTTGTGAGAAGGAGTCATGAATTGATAAATAAAAGAACTTCTCTCATATTGGCATGATGACCTATAGAAAAACAGCTCACTGCAAAAATCGTTTTTGATTGGTTGCACGAACTATGTAAAGCATGGCTTTCGCCGTTAACATTACTGATTTTTCATCTTGTACAAAAGAACATGGGTATAATTTTTTTTTTCTGCACATTTTCAACAAGCGTCATAATTATTTAGCCAAATGCACGACATTATCCTGTGGTTCATGATAATTTCACTATTTGATACATCTAACGTCATTAACCAAAACTAAAGGTCAACGCGTAACCAACCACGATTACCCCTCCATCTCCTCTCCCTTGTACCACAACCCGAGTACAACACTAGGGTTCCTTTGGCGGCAGTATAAAACGCACCTGTTATACAGTGGGCGAGTGTGATTGCTTCGTATAATTGAATTACGCAGTGAAAGATATACGATTTCATTATGTTAGGTGCCGCTTTATAGCTAACTACGGAACCCGCACCAATTTATTTTGAATATATTGAATTGGAGATTTTTTTATGAGGTTTTTATTTTTATATGGCAAAGTAAAAGGCAACGTATGGTAGGAATGTGCTTACCTAATAACATTTTTTTTGTATTTACAGTATAGAGCATTTACATATACGAGCCCGATATTTATGACGATACAACGTTATTATTATTTATTTATTCAGACAAAATTGGTCCATTTTATTAGTTAAAGTATGTTAGTTCAAACTTTACGCATACAATAAATAAATTTAAAAAATTTGCGTAAACAAAAATCACATTGCACTGCATACATTCAGTTGACATAATTCAATTATGTCAACTGAAAAAAAATAAAAATTATTGTACTCTTAAGAGTAGGGTAATTCCAGGATAGGTGCCCCACTTTTTGATAAGGAGCCATAACTTATTAATAAAAATTCTATTGGCAATAGGTCTTTTGCATATGGTAACTTTGATCTTTAATCTATGATGGTACGTACCCCTTTTGTTTTTACATAAGTTTCATAGATTTTGAAGAAATTGTGTCTTTTTTACCCTCTCAAAAGTAGGATGCCTAACGTGAGGGATAGAAGACTCGTTGTAAAAATGCTTCAAGGGATAGATGCCTAACATGAGGGATAAGAAAACTCACTGTATAAATGCTTCAATATTAGATGCTAATTAAAATAAAACATACAGTTAGTTTCAATAATCACTTTGTATTGAGCATTAAACATTAAGCGTATTTAACATTAATTTGTGACGTCTTTTATAATTATATGTCTATCTAGACTTATGAACAAAATAAACATTTTTTTATTGGTGAAATAATAATAATAAAGCCTTTTCCAAGCTTTCTTCAGTCCAACTAATGTGACAGGGGACCACCTCCGATTTTCTTTTATATTTTCGAGGCATTTCTTCCACCTGCAATATGAAAACATTTATAGAAATACTTAGGAGCAGCAAATGGGGCATCTATCCCGAACAGCAAATGGGGCAACTATACTTTTAGCACCGGATAGATGCCTTTTTTAATTAAAAAAAAGTTAAAAAGAAAACTATAATTTATAGCATTATTTCGTGTACTTTAAACTGTAATATCAGCAAATAAATTTAAAAAATATAGAATTTATAACAGAGTGAAAAGATATTCGATAGTAAGTACTTACGATTATAATTTCAACGCTTGTAATGGTCTCGCCGCGGAAGATTTTTACACTCACGAGCAAAACGCATGCGCTCTCGCATGCGGTTGGGTCTGCGGGGGGAGCGCTTCCTATTACTTAGTACGATTTCAGCCCACGGCATTTCTAATATACAGTATTCAAAGCCGCGGTACCTATCCCATTGGGGCTCCTATCCTGGAATTACCCTACAAAAATTTTAAACTCTATCCCTTAAACGAGGTCTGGCCTGTATCTTAAGGGGTTCAGCCATTATATTGGACTAAACCGTTATATTTAAGAAAAGGCAACAGGCAACAATGCTTGAAGAGTGGACAGTTATACCTGACCGCTATCACACTCAGACAGAATGCTGTTGCTACTCACACGCACTCTGCTATATGTTTTTAAGCAATTTCAATTCATTCAATTCAATGCTGTTTCAAACTGCAAAATTAAAAACTTACGAAGTCACTCAACCAAATTCATACGATCTTCCAAAAAATAGGTGGCAACACTGAGAAATCATAAAAGCCGTGTTGCAAATGTGAAATTATTGACATCTGCCATTCCAATTAAACAATTTAGGTATGACATTAGACAACCACCAAATTGAAGCCAATCATCTACATATACAGCTCAATAGCCCTAAAACAACAATATTATCTTCATTAAGGGGACTACATGACCTGTCGCACTGCATAGAAAAGAAAGAGAAGCGCGATGACACAACCTGGTAATTTATTGCAAAATATGAAGCAATTATCTATTTAAAAAAATCTATTGTTTTGACTAAAAAAATAAAACACTAGTGCTTTAGTATGTTGCTTGTAGAATATTCTGACAAAAAAACAGAATGATTGTATGTATATTAGTATGGTTTTTATTGTGAAAAGAAAGTATTTAGAGGTATCTTCATGATTTTTTTCTATCGTATCAAATTAGTTGTATTATATTTTCAACACACTATCTACTTACCTATAATTTATCCTGAAGAATATCATATATTTTTTCTGATTTTGTTTACTCTAGCCGATCATATAGAAAGAAAGAAAGAAAATACGTTTATTATTATTTTTATTTTTACATATACTTTTAGGCATTACAAAACATGCGTTTTTTGCGTTTAGGTCCTGTAATCCCCTTAACAACAAGCTAATCAGCCAGCAAATACGGCTAATGTAGTCAGAATTCTAATCAAATGCATACAGATACTAACTAGCATAACCTCGATTGTACAATCATCCTCTGTTTGCTAGGAGACAATAGGAATGGTACATACATATCTTATGGCATCGACCAGAGGGTTCAGAGCTTCGAAAATTCGCTTTAACATTAAACAGTATGTGCCAGACAGGAGTGGTCATATTTAAGAGTGTGGAACAGACCATCAAACTGAACAATCTCCATGGGAACTACAACTTTTTTTTTTTAATCCTCTTCTCTCCCACTGCTGGGCGAACTCCTCCCCCATTTTCTTCCACATTATTTTTCCTGAAGACGGGCGTCGCCACCGAGGCAGGAGGCCTAAGAAACGCTGGCGTGACGATTTAGACTCGTTCCTAACCGACTGGACGGAGACGGCACCAACACCATAATCGCGAAAAAAAAATATCAACTGTCCCGTACAAAGTGCAATACTTACTCGACCCAAATGTATGGGACAGCAGATTTTCATTCACGATTACGATGTTAAATTAACCTTTGAACATTGAAAAGTTGGTATGACATAAAGGGCGAGGCCACAACATTGCGTTGCGGCGTCGCATCGCAAAAATCATCATCGCATTGTGTATTGCTGGGCGACGTCATTTTTGCGATACGACTCCGCAAGCCGCAACGCAATGTTGTGGCCTCGCCCAAAATTATTCCATAGTCAGTCTCATATATATCACGATCTGTATGGAAACCAAGCATGCCATTTTTTGACTACCTACTACGATGTCACAAGCACTATTTAGTGATGAGAAAATCAAATCGATTCAAAGACGTACGTCTGTCGTCGCGTACGGCTCCCGTCTTACCCCACCCCCGGGGCCTAGCGCCAGCGCTCACGCTCACCCAGCCAGCAGTACACAGGACTGAGCGCGAAAGTGGCGGCTGATGATTTTTGTACGTAAGCTGGTGCGATTTTTGCCACGCGAAGTAGTTGCTCTTGCGTTATCATCTGTGGTTGAGCCTGTAATCTCCAAAGGCTGTTGTATAACACATATTATCGTGCTTACCTATTTGTTTCATTATATTGTTGCGAGTAAAGTTTCCATTAAATTCGCACAAGGCCAGGGATGCTAAAAACTGGGAGCTAAATATTCTCCTTAAAAAAACATCATTGTTGTGGAGTTTATTTATGAACGTTGCTTTTAAAGTTATGTTTTATCTTCAAAATAATTATGGTTAAGCAGACGTTTAACGGCCGCGACTTACGAGTTGTAGGTCGTAGGTTCGAACCCAGACAGGCGCTTTACTTTGTGTAAATTATTTCATCACCACTGCTCTCAAAACGGTGAAGGAAAACACCGTGAGGAAACCGGCATGTCTTACAACCAAAAATTCGAAGACATGTGACATCTGCCAATCCGCATTGGGCCCGCGTGGTGGATTACGACCCACTCCCTCTCACCGAGAGGAGGCCTGTGTCCCAGCAGTGGGAACATTATAGGCTGATAATGGTATGGTAGACGTTTATCATTATCTACTAGCAATGTTCATAAATAAACCCCTGTATGGATATCATGAAAAAAACCATTATTTTCTTTTGTAATTTTGTGTGAAAATCTCCCACATATCGTGTACAAAATAATTTTGACAATAACATTGAAAGGGGTCTCACAAAGATGGTGGTGCAGATTTGGACAAATGTTTGCCGTACGCATTAGGAGCATGTAGCTCATTAATATTAACCCTTCGTGTGCCAGGAAGAAAATTAGCGCCGATGTTAACAAGCTGGTTTAATTTTTAATTTTAATCTACCTTGTTCATTTTCATTGGGGAGGCTAATATAATATCCACATTCGTGCTTGAATCAACTCTCAGTTTTTATTATTCTGTAATAAACTCTATGAAAATTATTTTATTACAAAAAAAATTGGTTTCATGCATAATTAATTAATTAAAGTGGTAGAGTTCTTTGTGCTACAAAGCAGCGTGCTGGTATCTAATACCTATAAAATAATTGCGATTTATTGTGGTTTCAAGCTTGAACGCAGAACTAACCAAAGTTCAGTCTGTTCATACGTAGATGATAAATTCCGTTTAAATTTTAATTACCCTATTTTTGAACACATGAAGCCAAAGTTGTTACGAATTTATTTAATACTGCCTGCGCCCCGCGGTTTCACCCGCATAAGTTTCGATCCCGTGGGAATATCGGGATAAAAAGTAGCCTATATGTTAATCCACGGTGTCAGCTACTTCCATACAAAATTTTATCAAAATTGTTCCAGCCGTTTGAGCTTGAAGAAGTACTTAACAAACATATAAACACACACTCACTCACAAACTTTCGCCTTTATAATATTAGTGTGATATTTATTGTTGTCTATAGCCTTAATCTATCAATACATGTAGGAAGACAAAAAAAGAAGGAAAAAAATCACAAACTATCAAAAAACTCGTCCGCATCGCTGTCAACAGAAAAAGTACCCAAAAGCCTACCAGCATTACCACGTTATAGGTATGGCAAGCGGAAACGATTATAACCTTCTTCAAAACTATAAGTTTCTAACTGCATTCAGTTACTCAGGTAAACAGCAAACGTGCTGCTTCACTCTCAAGTCATATCACACGTCGTAACAGGCGCACTTTGCAAATTGCCTGCAACAGCAAGACGAACGAAACTTAGCCTGAAGTTTAGTGTTGCATATAAATACTTGATGCCTACAGGAAATTCTGTTAAAAATGTAATGCAAACCTTTCTATTCTGATGTAAATTATTTATTATTATTAATTCATTTATTTCAGATAACAATAATCCATATACATTAAATTAAAATCAATTGGCACATAAACACTGACATTACACAAAATTAAATTAAAATCAATTTACAAAATATTAACATTACCTTAAATTAAATAATTTACAATAAAAAATGGTTGCCTGTAAAGTCGGTTTTACGGGCGAAGATTTTACGTGACAACGTCTTTTTCTCGGTAGAATAGTTGAGTGGGAGAGAGACGCAAGGCATTCGGCGGGCCTCTCTCTCGTTCGGTGACTCATCGTAACGTTACCGAGCGTTACACTTTTTCATAAGTGACTCCCAGCCGCAACCTAATTTAAGACGTTGTCACGTCAAAAACAAAATCAAAATTGAGAGTAGGTAGTAAAAAATAATAATCAATATATCAGTGATCGCCCAAAACAATGCGCATCCATTTGTTTTGGATAGGGCAATCCGCACGCGATATAATCATCTGCAGGATGCCATTGCTACTGCCTCGCACACGCTGTGACAATGAAGCTACCTTTTTGCGCACAATCGCATGGAAGCCGTCCGTTCGCGCCTCCGCAAACATTCCGGACGCACTACAATAGCGAGGCAGTCGCATCAGCATCCTGAAAATGTTGTTATATTGGACACGCAGAGCATTAGCAGCCCGATGAGTGTAGTTTATCCACAAACTGCTCGAGTAAAAGGACTGGCAATATGCCTTAAAAAGAGTTATCTTTACTTCCCTCGAGCAGCGAGCAAACCTACGCGCAACCATGTTCCCCCTGACTGCCAATGCTCTGCGCTCCCTCTCAATGTCAGCGTCATCCTGCAAATCGTCTGTCACAATGTGCCCCAGATATCTGAAACTACTTACCACTGCCAGAGCCGCACCATTAAGCATAATAGGCGGAACATGAAGTGGACCCCGTTTTCCACTCTTAAAAACGAGAACCTCACTCTTTTTACAGTTATATTTCAGTCCATGCTCCGCCGCGTATGCCTCACAAATCGCCACAAGTTTACGAACTGCGCCCACCGATGGGCCCAGCAGTACCATGTCGTCTGCATAACTGATGTTATTGACGCTAACACCATCCACGAAACAACCCACATGAGTACTGCTGAGCTCACAGATGAGGTCATTAACGTATAGATTGAACAACAGAGGAGAAGTAATGCCCCCCTGCCTCACACCACACTCCAGGCCATACTCCTGGGAGAGAGCCCCCGCCCATCGTACCTGGTTTCGCTGGCACCGATACCAATGCCTTAACACCGAGACAACCTCCGCCGGCACACCAGCGCTCTCCAGCTTCATCCAGTCTATCGTACAAAACAGTATCGAAGGCTCTCGATAAATCTAGAAAGCACGCGTATACCGGCGTACTCCTCTCAGTGTAGTACCCGACAGCCCGCTTAACACACAAGATAGCAGTACTGTTTGCTTTTGTGTTTTGGATCTGGCTAGGCTGAGCTGGAGGTTCCGAAAAATCTATTATAAGAACTAAGTACCTATCTACCTATCTATTCTGTAAAATCTAACCATGCCATATTGTAATTTTGAATTATGAAATAAACGATTTATTATTATTGTTAATGATGTGAGTTGAAAGTGTGCTGTCGATAGTGTCCCTAGCATCAGGTGTACTTAATGACAGCTGACTTCACCAAAATTTTCACGATGAGATTTTCACAGAATTGATATTCCTTACAATTTCACAAGACGTCTATGCAGGGAGCACAGACGGGATAATAAAGCCTGTGAAATTCTAGAGCAGGGAGACATTACTAAGTCCGGATATTAAAATAAAATAATTTAAGTACTTTCCAGCCATAACTGAAATATCATCCTAACTAATATTCCAGTCTCCAACGAATAGTTTCCACTACTTTCAACTGAAAATCCAACAACGTCGCGACTTCACAGTGCGCCTAACAAGCGTACTCTGCAAATTGGCCCCAACCCTGCAACTGCGACGCGTCGTCGTTAAGCGAATTTAGCGCTAATTGTGTTTGACAGACCATGCAGTGTGAGTGCATTGTCGTGTGCGACGTTTTGTCCGCGCCGCGCAACTTTTGTGATTCTGTTACAACGTCAGATGTAAAAGAGAAAAAATGTCGGACGCTCGTCATATTCTTTTGTTTTTTATAAAAATGCGCTGTTAGAGGGATTAGCTTTGTTCGTGTAATTGTTGGTGCAAGCGTTCGGAGTTATGTGGGAATAATGGATAAGGCGATTAAGGAAATATTATATTTCAAATGTTTTGAAAACCTTCATCGTACCTATTTATTGCGAATTAAATTGATATTAAAAGAAGACTGTGTAAGCTGCGTAAGGAACAGTCTAAAGTATTATGAATGCAGCAACCGTTTCAATTAAAAACATGACAAAACCAATAGAATAAGGAAGTAGTTTTAAGAAGAAAAATAACGTCTTCGTTTTCCTCACATTCCCCGACAAACATCCCAAAATCCGATAACAACACAAACATTAGCCGTAACACTACACCTTAAAACACAAAAAAAAAACAAAAGAGCACTATCAAAAAACAATAATATCGGCTATTTTCCCTCACTTTCTGCTAACCCCCCTGAAACTGTATACCACTTGGTATTCTGGTCGCAGCGACCAAGTGCCGTGATTCCGCCGAGTAAATAACACTTCTGCTCCGGTTTAAGGCTGGTCCTATTGTTTGCAGAGTTCGTACACTAAGATGAACTGAGCCGGAAAATTGATTGTTTGGCCAGATTATTGCGGTTTAAACCAGTTTTATTCGGTTTTAAGTATTCGTTTAGTGTTAAGCTAATTTTAGGGTTTATTGGTTGGTCGTAAGCTTTTGGTGTTACGCTTTGGTGGAATCGATTTCATGCTGATATTTAGCACCAGTTTTCGACCATATTTATGCAATTATACAGTGTCAGATATCGATGCCCACCACGTCTGCTGAGTTTCGCTAGTTAATTTAATTTGACCTTGTATTTCTTAAGAAGTTATGTTGTAATAACATGAAAGATTCCATAACATGTAGGTATTCATTCTAATTATGGTGAATGCGCAGTGGTAGACAGCGAAATTCAAATTTTCTTACGTTTTTTGCAATTTGCAGGTCAGTGTCAGGTTGTATCTTGATCAAAATATGATTCGCGACAATAACAGGTATATATTTAGCCAATTAGAATCATTAATACATCTTTATAAGTTAGATTTCTACCATAAGCAGTTTTCCGAGATTGGTGGTTGGTGGTAGAAATCTAACTTAGAAAGATATGTTAATGATGAGTAAATACACCATGTACTGCAATCGCATTTCAATAAAGTTATATTGCTCTATTAAGATTTTACTACTGAACTAAGAGAGTCTACTAATTTGACTTTGCTGTTAGATAAGTAAACCTCATTTACTACTTCTAAGTAATAAAACAACAAATAAAGCAGAATATTGCAGGTCCCAGGAGACACTAAATTTCGCAATCATTATTTGCACCAGACATCTTGTAATTCTACATTTCCACTTTTCGCTCTAACCCTTTTAATTTAAGGGGCTTACATGATCTAAAGCGTGGTCACTGTCGGACTGCATAGAAAAGAAAGAGAAGCGCGATGATACAACACTGGTAATTTATTGCAAAATATGAAGCAATTATTTAATTACAAAAAATCTATTGATTGGACTAAAAAATTAAAACACTAGTGTTTTAACATGTTGCTTGTAGAATAATCTAACAAAAAATCAGAATGATAGTATGTATGTATATAAGTATATTTTTTATTGTAAAAAGAAAGTTTTTAGAGGTAGTTTTAATAGTTGCAAGTATTATGTTTTCAACACACTATCAACCTAGCATATATCCTGAAGAATATCATATATTTTTCTGATTTTGTTTACTGGAGTCGATCATACTACTTTTATTGTTTCTAAAACTTGCGCTTTTTGCGTTTAGGTCTGTAAGCCCCTTAAGTCTATATTTGTGGCTAAGCTGTCTGTCTATCCGTCCGTCTGTCTCGGGGCGCTCACGATCTCAGACCTAGGATTACCTTAGTTACCATTACCGGATCCCTTCGGGCATTAATAGAAGTCAGGCAAACTAGCGGTCTGGTAAATATTGACAATGTTTGGTGTAGCCAGGGGAGGGTTAAACTTTAAAGGCTGGTTGGAGCTGAATTTTGGATATTGTTACCGAAGCAGCTTTCAACTGTACGTTAGAGAAATAAATAGGTACCATAAATCATACTGTTATTGTTTGGTTAGAGGAGAAACTTAAAGAACTTGGCGAATATGTACCAAAAATAGGAGAATTCACAGTTATTTGTCTAGATTTCAGGCTGCTAGAGACGTTTAACTAATCTGAACTCAACTCAAGTTGTACAATTGGACGTAGTTTAGCAGAAAGGACTCAACCCACAAAAAGTTATTTTTGAGTTATCGAGGTTTTAAGTTTAGGTGTGTATTGCTGCAAATGCTGCAATGAATATTGTCACCTATGGGCTAATATAGTAATCACACTAATATTATAAAGGCGAAAGTTTGTGAGTGTGTGGGGGTGTGTTTATATGTTTGTTACTTCTTCACGGTCAAACGGCTGGACCAATTTTGATAAAATTTTGTATGGAGGTAGCTGACACCCTGGATTAACATACAGGCTACTTTTTATCCCGATATTCCCACGGGATCGACACTTACGCGGGTGAAACCGCGGGGCGCAGCTAGTATTTTCATAAGTCAAGTTTATATTACACAGACTAACGCATTTTTTTGTTTGTCAATCTAGAACACAGGCCCAAATGTCCAAAATTATTGTTTGCCACCCCAGAATTCGTCAATGGCCAACTTCATAACCCAATCCTTTAAGAGCAGCGGGCAAGAAGCGCAAACAGCAAACATTTTCACAATTTTGGGCAAGACAAAGGTAAAATGTCACGCGACATTCGAGTCACGTTGCCGCAAGAGATTACGCGGTGAGCTCGGTTGGAGCGATCACGCACGGCCGGCCGCCATTTTAATTTGCAACTGTCGAAAACTTGTGCCGTCGACACAGACCGTCACGCCGCGTGTAAAGGGTTAACGAGAATTTTCTTTTTTGATATTGTTTGGGTATTTCCGCGTAGCGTATTTTGTATATTAGTGCGTAACTTTAATTTAAAATTAATTGGAAATGTCATTCTGACTACAAAGAGTACGAAGGGTGAAATAAAATGGAAAGGTACAAAAAATATCGCTAGTTTATACTCGGCATTATGAGATGATGAAAATTAAATGCAAATCGGATGAGAATTTAAGTATTTAATAATAATAAAAGGTCACTTTAATAATAAGAACAGACGATCTATTCCCTAAAAATCTTACCGTGAAAACTTAGGTGAAGAGATCTTTGAAGGTCCGAGGCATACCTATCAGCCATTTTGATTTTTCAAAACGGCTGTTTTTCAAGTGGCTATTTTGTTGGCATTTTGAAGTAGCTCGCCGGAAAATTTCAAAACATATGATGGTACGGAACCCTCGGTGCGCGAGTCCGACTCGCTCTTGCCCGGTTTTTTCTCAATCCTATACCCAATTGATAAGCAATATTTCACCCGATACCATCTACCTATACAACGACCACTTGTATCAGAATACCACCAACTGTCCACTAATCACCATTATAATCAAAATCACCAAAAACATCGTGTTACCAGAACATTAGTACCAGCTAATTTAGATGGTAGATATTGCGAGTCAAAAGTTAATGGTTTTTGGAACCCCTAGAAGCCATAACTGTCAGGGACTGATATACTATGTTAATTATCACGTTTATTAGAACACCATACCTTTTAAAATTTTCATTCTGATTTTCCTGAAAAAATTTTAGTTATTGTCCTACGCAAGTAGGTAGCTGTGAAAGCGAAACAATGGGCAAGTGGGTTGGAAGAAGATCCAAGATTTCTGTTTTGAAAGTTACCGAAATTTTTATTGAGGGCTGATTTTTCAATCGACAAATAATTTTTATTCGTGTTTGATCATGATTTGAGCATGATTATGTAGGTTCATTAATTAATGATATTTTCGCGATATTCAAATCAAATGAAATCATTTTTATTTCAATAAGACACCCATATAGAATTTACACTAGATTACAAATTCTTCATTAATTAAAAGTTATTACAAAACAGTCAATATCACATTACAACAAAGCAACAGATAAGTATTATTTTAGCTGGAATATTAACTGCCATATACCTACGAAGAAATAATATTAATAGAATGTAATTTTAAAATTAAAATAGTACCTTTATCAAAAGCAACCTATTAAGGGATTAAACTCGTGCTCAAAAATTAAAAAAACTGTAATTACTAACTTTAAAAAGTTGATTAACCGAACAAACCATAGCTCTTAATTTAAGCCATTAAGCCCCCCTCACACGGTCGCGTGACAATATCAATAACGCTGTCCAAATAATAGGTGCGTTGAAAATCTATGAGACGATACATCATCGTTACTTTGTTCTATTATTATTTATAATGGAGTGAGAATTTGTTGAAAAATAACTAGTTGTAATGAGAAGTTAATTGAGTCATTATGTTAGTAAATACTTAAAAGACTTAAAGACAAGAAGAGAATAAAAAAAAGGAAAACATACGTTTATGTTTAATAGTGTTATTCAAAACACTAAAAATAGCGGCTAAGTGCGAGTGGGACTCGCACACGAAGGGTCAATTACCACACCACAAGACCAAAAAGTTATACGTTTCTTGTATGGAGACTTTGGAGACGCCCTTTAATTTTTAACGTTATTTTATTTTTAGGGTTTATTGTTATAGCCACAGTAGAAATAGATACACACTGTGAAAATGACAGCTGTCTACCTATTACTGTTCATGAGATACAGCCCCCTGACAGATAGACGGACGAACGCACGAACGGATAGCAGAGGCTCAGTAATAGGGTTCCGTTGGCACCCCTTGGGTTCAGAACCCTAAAAAGACAATCGCAAATATCACATTTAATCTTTCCTTTAATTTTGAATTCTCGCTTCAATTTTAAGTAACATCTTGAAAACAAAATTACTCAAATTGTCTTTAACGGCAAAGCTTACCTTTAGAACTTTCATAGATAGTTGCTTCATTCTTACTCATATATTTTCTATCTACCCCTTTCCTTATTCTAATTAACTTCAGAATAAAACCAGTTCATCCTACAACCTCACCAGCATTCCTTTCATCAAATTCAATTAGTCCTAGACCACCCGTCCCTTTTAATTTTCTATATAAATTGAGAAATTCTCGTTCCGCGTCGAACTTAATGAAACCCATCACACTCTATCGTAATGATAATGGTAGTTGTTTAGCCGTTAGGTGTCGCCACCGTCGCCCTCACATTACACCGTCTAGACAACGATTATTGAAAAATTGTTTACCGTTCATGTGTGACCACCTTTATGGTTGGGTGAGTAGTATCATTTGTGCTCTGATTAAGACATTTGTTTGAATTGGTCAATTTAATAATGATAGCGATAGAATTAGAAATCGCCAATTATGCTGAGTGTACAGACGCCAGCACATCAAGCTACCCGAAACTGTCAAATTTTCCCAATCGACTTTGAACCTTATGTTTTAGCGATAAAGTTGAAAATCTATTAAAGAAATTTGACAGATTGTAGTAGCTTGATATGCTGGTGTCTGTACCAGACACAGACAGGTTCAAATAATCAGATGTTAAGTTCTAAGAACCTTTGATAAAATAAAAACAGTCGAAAGCTGTCACGGAAGACCCGGTTGGAACGAAGTTACTTTAGCTTTTGCACACTAAAAATTGCCGTGACGGTCAAAATGCTACACTTTTTTCGGACTAGCTCTCATTCGAGTATAACGTGCGATAATAAACTTCGTTCCAATTATCATGCTCTACCACAGATATAAAACCAAGCGTGTCATTTTTTGACTACCTACTATGACGTCACAGGCACTATTTAGTGATGGGAAAATCAAATCGATTCAAAGACCGACCACCGCGTGCGACACCCGTCTCGCCCCACCCCCGGGGCCTAGCGCCAGCGCTCACGCTCATCCAGCCACCAGTGCACAGAACTGAACGTGAAAGTGGCGGCTTACGATTTTTGTACGTAAGCAGCTGGTGCGATTTTTGGCACGCGAAGTAGTTGCTCTTGCGTTATCTAGGTGTATCTATGTCTCTGTGCTCTGCCATAATAGCTCGCTGATTCATTCAGGTCTATGATCAGTATAACAAACCACAAATATTATAACTAATTGTTAAATGCAAGGTATAACTTCTTAAAGCTCCAAAAGGGTGTTTCTTAGCAAAACGATTCCATTTTAAACTAGACATTTCTCCTTCTGTACCTCATAAACAAACGACCCTCTTCAGAGGGAGTTACTCAATAAAATCCTCTTCATTTAATACTATTTAACGATGGCAATTATTTTTGTCGAGCCATGTCATCCATTCGTGAGACAAAAGGTCTTGGAGCAGGAGTCATTTGTTTTTTACATTAGAATGCTTTGTTTTATTCTTTGTCTAATTTTGGTGGCAAAGAAAATAATTGTGTTGCTGTTCCAACTACAGAAGGAGTTAAAATGAACTAAGTTAGTCTGTTTCACGAAGTGTCTGAAAAAGTTTCTGCAATTCATGGAACATGTCTGCATCCACGTGTTTATCAATGGCAACAGGTTGCTTCTTCAATATCTGAATATTGGAGTTTTATCTGATTAATCCGACATGATATTTATTTGCAATTTTACAATATATATCTTTTTCAGCCTGTAGAATTACACTACTGGACGTAGCCATTCAGTCACTTTCATCCATTGTGACATTATCTTATATAATGTCAATGTAAAGACTACAATAGAAAATAATCCAGCATCATTCGCATAACAGTCATAAACAGACTCCAACTAATAACGCCACTTGGATTAAAACGACACATAAATTAGACAGCTAACAGAAAATTACGCATGCAAATTGCTTTGACGCTAAACTAGGACTTTCCGTCACAAATAGTTTTCCCAGAACTCTGGAATCCAGTTAACAATGAGAGGAACAAAACTGTAACCGTCCCTGTCACTCCCCTTAACTTAGACAGCTACAGTTATCGCTATCTCGTTCGCACTATATAATTTGGTGGAGAGATCGAGGTCAGTTTTGCGTACCTATTAGATAGAATTGACGTGGTAATCCGAAGCTTAGTTAAATACTGAGGAACATCAGTCTAAATAACGGTAGCTTTGCTCACATTGAGCGAGCTCAAAATAAAACACACTATTGGTTTTAGGAATACATTTGGTTGAGTGGAGAGTTTATTTGGTTTCGATATTGTTATGTTTGTGTTTAAATTTTGAGTATTTTAATGACCTAGCTGTGCTTGTTCCAGCTATTATCAAATTATATAGCGGTTTATATAGTTAAGCGACGTTCAAACATCAAAAATGTATGGTTAAAAAGTCGCTAATAGCTTAACTTTAAGCAACGAATAAAGGGGATATTAAGCTAAAATGCACTAAAAGATCATCTTTACCATATTGGGAATAATTTTCGTTCAAAGCTATCGCTTCCATCCATCCATCGCTTCTTCTTAGGCACTGAGATTTTTCGTTGGACCTAGTGAGAGATAATATAAAAAATGGCGGTTTATTTTCTCAATGTATAACTCCAAAAAAATCATTTAGCACTCCCAAAAATTACGGCTTCGATATCCTACTTTAATCTTCTATTAGGAAAAGAAAAACAAACGCCGAACTTAGACCCTTCTCCGATTTTATGGCGGAATATTTATTACCAACTTAATAGATTAAATATTTTACTGGCACTTTTAAGTGGCTTCGCAGTCATTCGATACGCGTTAAGCCAATAGCTACTGTTTGTTTCAATATAAAACAGAAAGAAACAGAAAATCGAGTTCGTACAGGGACAATATTTGAACGTAACGGTTTCAGAATTCGCTGTTTGAATGTCTTCTTTCCGGTCATTGTGTAGACCATCACAATCAGCACAGATGGCAGTCATATTATGCGCTTTTATAAATCCTAACGTGACGATTTTATCGTGGACGTCCATAAAATGTATCGAAATACGTGCAGGTTAAAACGTCATCGTGGACGGAAATTTAAAAGCGTCTTCATATATCGTCACTAGAAAGGCAAAAGTACTAAACTGCAAAAAGGGCATTTTACAGGAGAGCGATTTAAACTTTTTTTTTTTACTAAATCTGGCATATCTTTTTTTCTAGCATTCCAATTTAAATATGCTGAAGGCAAAAAATCATTGTTATATTATTATCTATGTGTTAAAGTTGACATATTGCCTATTATTACTGTATTTCCGAAGATAGTGTCGCTTTAGTATAAATGCTCTGTCCACTTCGTAAGGCAATAATACTTATCTTCATAAAAATATTCAGGTACAGTAAAGCATAAACACTATTCAATAAATCCATTGAAATTTAGGAACGCAAAAACAACTAACATGCATTCCAGACTAATACATTCTTAGTCATTATTACTTATACGTAATAATTAAGTATAAAGATCTAAAACAATTTGACTTATTGCCTTTTAGTCGTATATTTGCTACTTACCTGGTCTACTTCTATCAACTCTCATCATCATCATCATTTCAGCCGAAAGACGTCCACTGCTGGACATAGGCCTCGGGAATGCAAATCCGTTCTGTTTTAAAATCCGGATTTTTTAGAACGGATTTTTGGTCTAATCCGGATTATCCGGATTTTTCATGAAAATAAACAAATCTACCCATATTAGTTTGTTAATATGATGTTTCTGATATTAGTGTACCTAAATGGATTAAAATAAAATAAAAGCACATGAAAATCAAATCAAATGAATGTTTTAATAGTACACCCAGCAATAACACCATAATTATGGTATTTATTGATAAAAATTTGAATAAACCCACAAAAATAAAAAATCATTTGATTTGATTTTCATGTGCTTTTATTTTGGGTGTACTATGCCATATCCAATGCCAAATAATCCAATATTACTTGATCGACCACTTTAAATCGAACGTATAAATACTCGAAAGTTCTTGCTCGATATTTTGAACGCTCGATGTATTGAGTGGACGGTAGATTGAATGTTCAATTTATTAACCATTTGATATTATGAACGTTCGAGTATTTAGACTTTCGATTTATAGTGGTCGATCAATTTATATTCGATTATTTGGCATTCGATTTGGATTTGTACACCCCGCCCCGCTTGCTCCCCCGTGAGCCGATAAACTCGATACTCACAAAACCTGACGCGCGAACAGCGAACTCGCTCGTTTCGATTTTTTGCTACAATTTCTTAATATTCAAAAAATCCGTATTCGATTTTCAAATTCGGATTTGGAAGTCTATTAAAAATGTGCGGATATCCGGATTTTTCGGATTACGGATAGTCCGGATTGCATTCCCTAGGTCTCCCCCAAGCACTTCCACTTCGACCGGTTCTGTGCTTCTCGCATCCAACGGGTTCCTGCGGCCTTAACAAGGTCTTCGGTCCACCTTGTGGGAGGCCTTCCAACGCTACGTCTTCCGGTACGTGGTCGCCACTCCAGAACCTTTCGGCCCCATCGGCCATCTGTTCTGCGAGCAATGTGCCCTGCCCACTGCCACTTAAGTTTGGCAATTCTTCGGGCTATGTCGGTTACCTTGGTTTTCCTGCGGATCTCCTCATTCCTGATTCGATCACGCAGGGAAACTCCAAGCATAGCCCTCTCCATTGCCCTTTGGATGACTTTTAGCCTTCTTATAAGGCCCATTGTGAGCGACCCCGTTTCAGTGCCATAAGTCATCACTGGCAACACGCACTGGTCAAAGACTTTCGTCTTGAGACACTGCGGTATGTGGGACGAGAAGATATTGCGTAGCTTCCCGAACGCTGCCCAGCCGAGTCGGATTCGACGATTGACCTCTTTCTCGAAGTTAGACCTACCTAACTGGACAGTTTGTCCTAGGTAAACATACTCGTCCACGACTTCGAGTGTAGCGTCTCCGATCTTTATGGGAGTGGGTGTTACATGGGCATTTGACATGACCTTCGTTTTGTCCATGTTCATTTTAAGACCCACTCTTTCGGAGGCTCTACTGAGATCATCGAGCATTGTACTGAGGTCCTCTATAGTCTCAGCCATGACTACGATATCGTCGGCAAACCGAAGGTGAGTTATGTACTCGCCGTTGATGTTGATGCCAGCCCCTTTCCAGTCCAGAACCTTGAAGACATCCTCCAGTGCAGCGGTGAACAGTTTCGGAGAGATAACGTCTCCCTGTCTTACACCTCGCTGCAGAAGGATAGGTTTTGAGGTCTGATCCTGGAGTCGGACTGACATAGTGGCGTTTTCGTACAAACACTTCAGCACCTCGATGTACCGATAGTCGATCTGGCACCGTTGAAGAGACTGCAGCACAGCCCATGTCTCGATCGAATCAAAGGCTTTCTCGTAGTCCACGAACGCTAAGCAGAGAGGCAGGTTATATTCTTCGGTCTTCTGTATAACCTGTCGCAGCGTATGTATGTGGTCTACGGTGCTAAAGCCTTTACGGAATCCGGCTTGTTCGGGAGGCTGGAAGTCATCAAACCTGCGCGCGAGACGGTTCGTGGTGACTCTCGAAAACAGCTTGTAGACATGGCTCAGGAGTGAGATGGGCCTATAATTCTTAAGAAGGGCATTGTCGCCCTTCTTAAAGAAAAGTATCACCACACCTCTGCTCCATGCCTGTGGTGTTTTGCCCTCGAGTATGACGGAACCAAACAGCTTCTGAAGGGCCTTAAGAACGGGTTTTCCGCCGGCCTTCAGCAACTCGGCCGTAATTCCGTCATCACCCGGCGCCTTGTTGTTTTTGAGCTGCTTCAGAGCCATTCTAATCTCGTACAGGCTGACGTCCGGGATGTCTTCGGTATAGTGCCGGGTCAATCTAGCTCTCGGGTCGTTTGCCAGATTCATAACGGGGTTACTTGTTGACGTGTATCAACTCTAATAATCTAAATCTCAATAAATAAAACAAAGTCAATAATAATAATAGTTACACTATTTATAACGACTGGACTGGACTGATTTTGATGATCTTTGATTTGTTGAATTTGTCTCCGACCCGAATAATATTTTTTTTTGTTGTTGTAATGGTTGTAGTAGTACTAGTGTTACAGTGTTGTGTAGGGTAGGGTAGCTTAGCTTAGCGTACAGTAGAGCAGCGTAGCCAAGAGTAGCGTAGAGTAGCGTAGCGTAGGGAAGCGTAGTGTAACGTACGTAGTGCAGGACTTATCCTGCACTACGTACGTTACACTACGCTTAGTAATACGTGTAGTAATTTATATTCGAGGCGGTACGAAGTTCACCGGGTCAGCTAGTGATTGTATACTTACTGAACAATTGTAGCGATTGCAGCAAAAACAAGGAAAATAAACTTATGTTCTACACGGAAAATCAACTTTTATTGAAGCTTTTGACAAATTATTATCATTATTATGACAATTTTCTGGTGTACAGTCACGAGCAAAAGTATGTATACACTTGGCTTTATTCAAAGTCGATTTTCTCCTTCATTTTTGAATGAAATTTTATATTAGTAGGAACATAGTATTTTCGAACCCATAGGTATATGTAAAGTGTCGTATTTTAACGTTGCATTCGTTATTTCGTGAAAAAATCGCAATTTAAAGTTGCCAAGTGTTGACATATAGGTGCTCGTGACTGTACATGTAGAAGTCTTCACTTTTTTGTCTTCTATAACTTTTCCACTGTTCATTTGACTGCTCCTAACTTTCCTCTTGCTAATTTTTCGCTCTCCTTTTTCTAACTCTGTGTTCTCTTTAGTGGCATCTAACACAATTTTTGCTGATATTTTTTTATTCTATTTTTATCCTTTTTTGTTTACGTTTTTTGGTAATTTTAATTTGGAAATCGACTGAAGCGCCAATGACTATGCGCAACGCTTCAAACGTATGATCCTTAAATGTTACATACCCTAACAAAATCCAGAAAAATACAGCTGCAATAACTGTCAATTGATCATTAATATTTTTACTTGTGGTTTCAATACTAATGTACCACCACAGTTTTGTGGAGTAAAATTTTTATAGCTAAAATACTTTTTCATCAAGAAAGTAAAACGTCAAATACGCCTAATAATCACCATACAATGTAGATAATTGTAGCAAAGGTACTAAAAAGATTTTCATTTAAAAATGTCGAAGGGCAAAGGTACTAAAGCGTTAAGTCCATAAATTTTTACGTAAGGCAAATTTACTAAGCGACCCATTAGTTTACAAATTACGCATTTTAGGTTTCTCATCAAGGGTCGACGGCAGATGGCAATAAGAAAAAAAAACTAACCGACATTATCAATAAAAGTCGTATAAATTCCTTTAGGTAAGTAAAAAAGACGTATCGAAAAAAAACAAAAATGTCACTGCTAAAGCGCCAGTAACTTTTTAATTAATGCTCAAATTGCTACGAGACCAAGACCAGTGTGTAGAGAAAAAAAAACCGAATCCAACCATATCTATAACTCATTTTGGCTAAAATGGCGCTTTAGTACTTTTGCCTTTCCGGTGACGATATGTATATCCATACATTTTACTTCCCCGTATTATCTTGATGCAGTGACGTGATCGTGGACATCCATAATAATATCGTCACTGGTATCTACATTGGTGATTACTATATTTTCCTTGACTTTTTCAATATCTCTGTCTGATCGTTTAATGACGCCTAGTAAAGTTGTAGCTTTATTCCTTCTTATAAATAAGCCAGCTTTTCCATTCACCTCTCATACTACAGTAAATGTTAGTGTCTATTGTTTGCTTTCATGTAAGCAGTCAACCTTCTGAAACCTCCTCACTTCTGAGGCTCTAAACGTCAAAATGAAATATGTCGGTAGTAGCTATTGTATGAAATGTAACACTTATTTCCCTTCGCACTGTAGCTCGTAAATCATCTTTGAGGTTTTAAATTTTTTGTTTTGAGTAGTTTGATTCCTTCGGGATTTTGTTTTTTTTTTTTGAAGAATCTGATCTGGAATGTGGCTTTTAACTTAGCTATATGTTGTAAGTTTATTATTTTCTCTTTTCTACGTAAAGAATTGTTATATATTAGCATTATTAGCATACACAAGTCAGACTGACATTCTGTTTCTTGGAATTTGTATTACACTAGCTTCTGCCCGAGACTTCGTCCGCGTGAAATTTCACCCTCTTAGGGGTGGAATTTCGAAAAACCCTTTCTTAGTGGATACCTACTCTTCACAAAGAACACACCCTCTGAATTTCATGTCTCTAGGAGCAGCGGTTTAGACTGTGCGTTGATATATCAACAATCAGTCAGTCAGTTTACCATTTTATATAATATAAACGTAAACGAGGCAAAAGGAGTATATAAGGATCGTAGCAGATGGCGTTCTGTAGTTTCTGCCCACCCCATGTATGTTAAACAAAAACTGGCATAGGTATTTTCTTGTTCGTAGTCATTAGTTTTAAAACTCAAATATGTTTTTCATATTTTCAACACATGTCATAAAACAGCAGGCAACGTAAAATTACAACTGTAAGCATATTTTAATCCCCCAATCACATCATCATTGATGTATCACATAAAAGCCAAATATCCATTACCCAACAAGGGTATTCACATGTCAATCAGCTCCCTTTTCAAAATCAAGTCTCAAAGCGAACTAACGAAACTGAATATAAGTGGATATAGGCAGCGAAATCCGGTTTAAACCGGACTGGGCGAGAACATTCGTTGACGCTACGCTCAAACTGAGTTTGACTAAATGCCTGACAATTCAGGTGTCGACAGCTGAACCAATTAGCACTTTCTGTCCAATTTACATGTCAAAAGAACTACCTTTTTAAATTAACTTTGACTTAATGAAGTTTGAAAAAGCGAAAATTAACGTTACTGTGTAATTGACGGTAATTGGTTGATTTGTCGAGTTGAACCTTTGCCTTATCAGTTTTGGTCGATGGTCTTTGCTTAGGTTATTAGAACTATGTAAGTCTAATAGGTAGTTCTTACCTTATTGAGCGTACACTTTTGAAGAGTAAAACATAACTGACGCATTGTGTGTGTAGGTACACGTGTTTATGCTGAGCGATAGCCGTTTTGTGTGGATGTGACGCAGGTTTCCCCCAACCCTTTCTTAATTTTTTTTGTTTATGTTCTTTATTGCGTCATGTTTACCGCAAATAAACTTATTTTCTTTTCTTTCTTTACACCTCTGTCTACCCCATCAAGGATTCCAGGCGTGATGCTGTGTTATGTGTACTATTGAAGAGTAAACGTAAATGTCTTTAGAGTGTTAGAATGTGTTTTGGTTTGCCATGTCATACACATGGAATTAATTCTCTTTAACTAAATTAAAGTCGTTCTGATAAATATTTATAAAAAATCTTCTTTCATTGTTTTTCACCAAACTGCTAGTTAGCTAACTTAATCACACTAATGTTAAAAAGGCGAAAGTTTGTGTGTGTTTTTTATGTTTGTTATTTCTTAACGCTCAAACGGCTAGATCAATTTTGATAAAATTTTGTATGGAGGTAGCTGACACCCAATATATTTTATATATTTTTATCCCAATATTCCCACGGGATCGACACCTGGTGAAACCGCGGGGCGCTGCTAGTGATTAAATAAAATTTTATCGAATGTATTCATATTCAAATTAAACGCAATGCGAACTACACCTCATTAAATTGTATTTATTCATGATATTTACATAAATCAAATCATTAACACACAGAGAACTTAAAACTAAAAATCCCAATTGAAACAGCGTTGAACACTAAACATTTATTAGTTTCCAATCAACCAAACAAATAAAACTAACCACAAACGTTTTGTTTACCATCGTTTACATAGGCCATAAAAACTATAACCAATGATTTTGATTTCATACCCCCGGCACACACTAGCTTTTCATAAATTCGAACTGTAACGCGCGAATGGCGTGTTATATTTGCTATATGGTCTGTTGATACTCGTAAAGATGATGCGTTATAGCATGGTAACCTTCAACTGTTGGTGTATGATAATGCACTAGGAACGCCCTTTGATATTGTTAAGATTCTTATCTCAAATGTTTAACATAGGGTAGTTTATGAATGGGTCTTGTCACTTGTATCATATAATAATAAAAATTGAAGTGTACTAAATATTTTCTTTATTTGTTTCAGGTATGTCCACAAAAAGGCGCTTTATAACGATCACAAATCAAAATCACAAAACAGGTTTTTATAAAAAAAAACTTTCTAAACAACGCGAATAACAAAGAAGTGAGATAACACCATTGCCCCGACTTGATACGGGTCACTATCAGAATATCCACGTTGCAAAATGACCACATCGCCTGAACGTCTTAATATTAAATCGCCATTGTTACTAAATAGACATTAACGCTAAACGCCTTAGTAGCAAAACGTCTGGATCTTAAAATGTCGTAATTCAAAATACTCTAGTAGCAAATCGTCTTGATATTAAAACGCCATAGTTACTAAATAGACATGAACGCAAAACGCCTTAGTAGTAAAACGTCTGGATTTTAAAATGCCATAGTTACATAATAGACATGAACGCTAAACGCCTTAGTAGAAAAACGTCTGGATCTTAATTAAAATACCATAGTTACTAAACAGACATGAACGCTAAATGCCCATAAGATGCAGACTTTGTTGATATATGATTGTTTCACAACAATCATTATTGTTGTCAAACAATATTTTGTAGTACCATATTTTGCATTCAAGTATTTAACTATCCTAAAATTTTTTTGTAACAGATTTCTGCCATTTTTTTTGTAGCACCTTATTAACCTTGACCATAGAGACCATTTAGATTCTGAGAAGCATGGCACTACGACGCACCGTTTCCGAATTGTGGGCCTCCGAATTATATTTTATTTTATACTAGCTGCGAGCTATACTAGCTAGAGAAAATTTTTGCAATTTTTTTTTTCTCAATATTTCTCGGGTTTTTTTACATGGTGTAAAAAAAAACATCTTTTTTACACCATCTCATGGTTTTCGACTAGAGCAGCAATTTCTTTCCAGAAAAGATTTTCATCCGAGCCACCATTTTGGAAATATAGAGCGTTTTATATAAAATAGAATAAAATTCGGAGGCCCACAATTCGGAAACGGTGCGTCGTAGGGCCATGCTTATCAGACCCTAAATAGTTTCTATGGTCAAGATTAACCCGAAACTGCAAAAAAAATTCAGATTACGAAAAAAAAAAAAGAATTTTCGTAAAATTTTCTAAGTCCTCGCGCTATAGTGCCCCTAAGGATACACTCCAACCCTAATTTGACTTCCAGCTAATAAGGTATTCTAATCATACGGACTATTTGCAATTCCAGACGTTTTGCTACTAGCTCATTCTGCTTTTATGTCGTCCAGCTGAGTTGACTCTCTGCTGACTGAGCACTCTGCTTTTATGTCATGTAGCTGAATTGTCTTTCAGCTATCTAGGTAACTTGCTTTCATGTCATCCAACGTGAATTGTCTTTCAGCGAAAAGGTCTTTCCGATAGTGACCCCTTGATACTGCTCCACTTTTAGCATCCCAAAGATTTCAAACAGAAGATGAACAGTTAAACCTCTCTATCTATAGCGGTCACTACACACATAAGCAAACAGGCGAAATAACCAACAAATCTCAATCCAAGGGAAGAGGCAAAATGTCAAATGCCGTTCGAAAGGCACCACAAGATTAATGCGCCATTACAGGCGGAGCGAAATAAATATATGATATAAATCCGCTACCCTAGCCGAGTGTATTCGAGTCTGACTACCGCAATAATGTGGTTGAATATGAAATCCGAATTTGCTTCAACTTTCGCGAAGGATTTTCGGAATAACTTTAGATATTAAACTGGCATTCTTGATGTGGATGGTTTAAGAAAGGATGCAGTTGGTAAATATACGACATAGGTAATGCTACTAGATCCTTGGTCAGCAAAATAAACAATTGAGATAATAATTCATGTTTTCCCCAAGCCCTTGAGACTCGCTTTGTCTTTGACGACAATTTATTAACAAATGTTTTGCAGAAAATAGGAAACCTAAAGCCCAAGATGCCATGTAAAGAACAAGCAATCCCTTCAGACAGATGACAAAACCTTGCCGACAGAAACTAATAGGATCCTGTCTTGGCTATAGCAACTTTAAAATAAAATGGCAGACACAAGAGAACTTGAAATAGTTTTCTTGGTGCAGCCATAAAGATTATGAGAGAGGAAAAATGGAATCTATTAACACTAATATATATTTATAGCGAAAGATAGGGATTTGATCGGTTTTTTCATACACTCTTTAGATTACGTAAAATCGTGATAACCCTTAAAATAAATGAAATAATCTTATCAAAAAAAGAAGCCCACAAAGTCGTAACTCGGAATAAAAAGAATTTGCATACTTAGCTGGAAACTCAAAAGCTGTGAATCTCTTCATTAAAGCCAGAGCGAGCAAAGCGGACTCCAAGAGATCCATTTCACAGACTCAGAAGAGAGAAGTTTATTTACACTTTTTCTTTAACACCGACATAAAAGTTGATGTTAGCTTGTGAAAGTGTTCTTAAATATGAAAGGGTTGAGGATAATATGAATTTATTTTACTGCAATTGTAAACTTCGAGTGATGCTAATTGAAAATGGTTCTCTTTGAATTTGTAGTTTTGGATTCAAAACAAGGCTTTGATCCAAACCAGTGCGCAGATATTCGTTAGTGGAAAATTTAATCCTGCATTAAATATTAAGCTTTTTGTAAAACGTAATATTTAATTCAGGATTTCAATTTCAACTACTCGTTCTTCGTTTTACTGGCAATATTGTTAAAATAAAATAAAACATTGATTTATTTAGATGATATATTCATTCTCTACTTAGTTTTTATAATAACAAACTGTATGATATTACATTTTAAATTCCAACCCCATTACACGTCCCAAGTTTTCAAGGAGCAATTCTTAAACAACAACCCTTTACCAAAATGGCAAAATCAAGAAACTAGTTATTCGCATCCTTAATCCCTTGCAATAAAAGCAAATACAGCTTTAGGAGCCGCATCACTAACTTTGTATGAGCAGCTACCAAAGCACAGAGACATTGTATGGTGAAAATTTAAATCAGTTTAGCTGAGTTTCGGATTATGACAGTGTGAAGCCCCAGGCCGTCGCTTCGGCGCCATCTCCATGCAAATTGGGCCTCGGATATGTAGGCCGCATTTCCAGGCCGGATATTCCGGGGTGGATTTAAAAATTGTTTTTTGCTGCCTTAGCATAATTCGCAATTTGTTAGCTTTATCACTATTCGTATTTGGGTTCGTTGTTTTGTTTGTTTATTTGATTTGATTGTCCTTTGCGAGAGACTTCTCTGGTTTTGTCAGAATTAAATCTCTACTTTTCGTATAATATTATGTGTTCCGATATTTAGCCCTCATATGCACAGATTTGCATATGAGGGCTCCTTGGTAAGACTGGTTATCATCTGGTAACCAGTCTTACCAAGGAGTAGGAGTAGTGACTGGGTTCTGGAGATCAAATAGACAGTTGCTCCATGTAAAATACCGGTGGTTAGGCTGGAAGCCAACCCCACCATATTTGAGAAAAGGATAGGTAGATGATGATGATGATGATGACGCACGTCCGCTTTTTCAACGCGCGTTAGGAAAGCACCGTAGGATTGGCTTCGCGTACAAATGTATCGTGTCCAGTAGTTTTATTGAAGTGCTTTTGAACGCGCGTTAAAAAACCGCCCATGTGAAATAATCCATTTATATCAAGGTCTCAACAAGCGCAGACAGTTCGCAAAAAAGTCGCAGTAGCAAAAACATTTCCACATTTCATTCCTCCGCAAATATTTTCATAGCACTATAAAAAATATGAATCTTTACTTTACTGTCACTAGCAGAGAACTGACAAACACTCCTAAAAGCTGAATAAACATCGTTGTCTGGCCGCAGTATCCCCTATTTATTTTTAATGTTCCGTGCCTTTTGAACTCAGATTTATATCTAAATCTTTGCTGTCACTACCAGACATGGCGAATTATATTTCCTTCTGGTTCTGTGTGTTTTAGATGTTGATTGAGCTTTAGTCGATCAAGCCTGTCATTGGTTTGTCGAATTGATTTCTGAACAAGAAATTGAAACGGTGTTTGCTTTGAGCTTAGTCGTGAATGAAAGCGGAAATTATTTGAATGAGTTTTCTTTGGGAAAAGTGACTGGCCGTCTTTGCCGTTCTATTTTGGTTGACGTAACTTCGCTGCTAAACAAAAACAAATAAATGAATCCAAGGAAATATGGTACTCCCAGATTGATGGACGAATAGCAAATCAAATTCCATCTCTTACGACAATTGGCCTCTACGTGGCCTAATTATTATTCCAAAAACATCGTTGGCCCAAAAACTAAATCGATTAGGCTTACAACACAAGAAGTTTCCTACATTGATGTTTTCCCATAAATCAAATGTAATTTCGAGGAAATCTACCCACTGAACTTGTTTCCACGGACTATTATGGCGGTAAATGTAGGAATAGTGTGTAACAAGGAACATTTTACGTAGTAGGAAACAGCAAGTGTGATTGGGAAAGTTTTTTATGTGAATATCCCGGGTGTTGCGGTTGGTGGTATTCAGCTATGATTTATTTTATTGTAGTGTAAATTGGTTTTGGATAGTAACTATGGTGTTCATTATCTGGTCTTACTCTTACATCTATTGCTGCAGTTAATGAGTTCATCTAGTTGAAGAGAGCAATGGTGGCCCAGTAGTCATGGCCGCGACTTACGAGTTGTAGGTCGTAGGTTAGGACCCAGTCAGGCGTTTTACTTTATATAAATTATAGTATCATCACCACTACTCTCAAAACGGTGAAGGAAAACATCGTGAGGAAACCTGCATGTCCTAGAACCAAAAATTGAAAGACATGTGACATCTACCAACCCGCACTGGGCCCTCATGGCCCACCCTCTCTCATAGAGAGGAGGCCTGCCTGTGTCCCAGCAGTGGGAACATTATAGGCTGAGTATGACTTCAAGATGTACCTCAACACCATTCTCCTGTCCTTATCCCAATTTATTTAGGGTCGGCGCAACATGGGTGATTTTCTTCCATACTTCTCTATTAGGCGGTTTTCACACTGCCCCGCATCATGCTGCATATTGCGTGTCGACGCACCTACGCGCGTTCCTGCGGGAGTGCAGATCTGCATCATCGTGCGGGTTTTTTGCGCACTCACGCGCGTAGGTGCGTTTTGTAGATTCACGCACGGCGGCTCTCATTTATTCGCCGTTCTCTGTGGTGGTCGTCGTCGTGGTCAAAATCACGCGCGGCACTGCGGGATTCGGTGTGCCATACCTTGCGTCTTGCCCCGCACCTACGCGCGGGGGTGCATGTTTCTCCGCGTGTATGCGCGTGATCCGCATGAACGCGCGTGGTTGCGTTTTCAGTGTGTTGGACTGTGCGTGTTTTCTATACAAACGGAGATACTTAGGCGATTGGCACACTGCCACGCACCACGCTGCATGTTGCGTGTCGACGCACCTACGCGCGTTCCTGCGGGAGTGCAGATCTGCATCATCGTGCGGGTTTTTTGCGCACTCACGCGCGTAGGTGCGTCTTGTAGATTCACGCACGGCGGCTCTCATTTATCTGTGGTGGTCGTCGTCGTGGTCAAAATCACGCGCGGCACTGCGGGATTCGGTGTGCCATACCTTGCGTCTCGCCCCGCACCTACGCGCGGGGGTGCATGTTTCTCCGCGTGTATGCGCGTGATCCGCATGAACGCGCGTGGTTGCGTTTTCAGTGTGTTGGACTGTGCGTGTTTTCTATACAAACGGAGATACTTACAAGTAACGTTACAACACGCAGTCACGCAACATGCAGCTTGGTGCGTGGCAGTGTGCCAATCGCCTTACAAGTAACGTTAAAACACGCAGTCACGCAACATGCAGCGTGGTGCGTGGCAGTGTGATAATCGCCTTAGTCGTCATCTTTGTAGTCACTTCCTTTCTAGCCATATTATCTGTCACACGTCTATCGATCACTAAAGTCAAAGTCAAAGTCAAATCATTTATTTCAAATAGGCACATTAAAGGCACTTTTGAACGTCAAAAAAAAAAACTAAATAGAAATGATTCTAGTCGCCCATTCGAAAAGGTAGTTTTCGTATGGAGAAGAATGGGCAAGAAACTCCACCGTTACTCTTTTAAAAATGTTTTACAAGGTCTTGTATACATAATAAAAATTATATGTGAACACGATGCACCCATAATAAAATTAGTCTACCACAAAAGGTAAAAAGAATTAAAAATTAAGCAATGACAGGTAAATCAAATAAGTGATAGATACATGGTGCTCACATATTTACAAGTTATTTAAAAAAAAAAAAAAATGCAAAAGTAGTTGAACTTTAACAAGTGTGTGAGCCACTGTAGTCGCAGATTGTAAAAATGAATTAGAATAAGATGTCATAATTAAAAATATATATATAAATTAAATTAGGAACAAGTTTGATTTTGTCTAAACTTTTAGATTGTCCTATGGAGCAGGACCAGCATGTTTCCAAACATTCTTATCTTGGATATAATCCTCTAATTTGTAATATCCTTGTTTACAAAGTGTACTTTTAATATGAGTTTTAAATTTTCTTTCATTTAATTGCAATATGTCACAAGGTATTTTGTTGTAGCATTTAACACAGTACCCCATAAAAGATGTATGTACTTTAGATAATCTAAAAAAAGGTTGATCTAATTTATCTTTATTTCTAGTATTAAAATTATGCCTATCACTTATTTTATTAAAAAGATGTTGATTTTTTCTTACATACATAATATTTTCATAAATGAATTGGCAAGGTACCGTCATGATATTAACCTTTTTAAATAGTTCCCTAAGAGATTCGCGACGACGTAGATTGTAAATGGCTCTGACAGCTCTCTTTTGTAAAATAAAAATGGATTCAATGTCAGCAGCCCGACCCCATAGTAAAATGCCATAATTATGACATAATACTGTGGAAGTAACTAAAATAGACCAAACGCGCGGTTTCTACCAGCATAAGCGGCGGAGCTTAGCCGCCCCGCAATAGATGTTATATGAGGTCCCCATTGTAATTTCTCGTCTAGCGTGATTCCTAGGAAAACTGTCTGATCAATAAATTCTAGTTTTTGGCCATTCAATATGATTTCACATTCGCTACTTCTAACATTCGGTAATTTAAATCTAATGCATTTGGTTTTTTTTTCATTAAGTACTAAATTATTTACCGTAAACCAATCTTGGACCTGAAGAATAGAGTTATTCACGTCGTCAAGATTTTGTGACCGTCGGTCTATTTTAAAGATTAACGATGTGTCATCTGCAAATAACACCATCTTCGGTTGATTTTGAAGTAATTGGGGTAAATCATTAATGTAAACTAAAAAGAGGAATGGACCCAATATCGAACCTTGAGGAACACCCATTGTCATTTCAGACCCTAATGAGTTTACGCCGTTTACTTGAACTTTAACCTTTCTATCTTTCAGGTATGATCTTAGCAAGTCAAGTGCTGCTTTTCTAATTCCATAGTGCTCCAGTTTCATCAGAAGTGTCTCGTGGTTTACGCAATCGAACGCCTTAGAGAGGTCGCAAAAGATTCCAATGGCATCTTGTGCTTCTTCCCAGGCGTTAAAAATGTTCTTTATTAGGGTAACACCGGCGTCAGTAGTGCAACGCCCTTTGGTGAAACCGTACTGGTGTTCATGAAAGATGGAATTTTTATTAAAGTGACGTAACATTTGATTGAGCATCAACTTTTCAAACACCTTACTGAGAACTGGTAGAATTGACACAGGTCTATAATTGTTAGGATCTTTACTATCACCGGATTTGAACAATGGTACTACTTTACTATGTTTCATAAGATCCGGAAAGACTCCTTGGTCAACACTGGTGTTAAATATGAAAGCTAAATAGGGCGCAATAGTTTCGATAAAAGATCTACATACTTTTACAGACATTCCCCAGAGATCTTCTGTTGATTTAATGTTAAGATCTCTAAAAGCTTTTATAACAGCCTGGGGGCTTGTATGCTGAAACCTAAACTCCAAAGGGCATGCCTTTACATTCTTTTTAAGTAAGGCAGCAGAAAGCGTGGGGGATGAATTTAAAGCTTCAGTAGTTTTAAGGGGAATATTAGAAAAAAAGTTTTCAAATTCCTGAGCTATTTCTACATCTGAGTTGATGGGGCCATGTGCAGTCTCTAAATTAAATTCAGTGTTAGGCTGTTTTTTCCTACCTGTTCATTATTTATTATTTGCCAGGTAGTTTTTATTTTATCATCAGCTGATTTTATTTTATTGCTAATATAAAGAGCTTTAGCTTTTTGGCACACACTTTTAAAAGTTTTTGAATATTTTGCAACATACTGATGAAAGTTTGTATTATTCATATGTTGCTTTAAGCCATAGAGTTCAAAAAGTTTTTCCCTGCTTTTACGAATACCTGGAGTCGCCCAGTCACTAAATAAAAACTTTGTGTGAATATTTTTAGTTTTTAGTGGAAAAGTGTCATTAAACTGCGCGTTTAATATTGAAAAGAACTCGGCGTAGAATTCATTTGGGTCACCTATATTATTACTTTAAGATACACCTACCTATGTTCCTCAAATAAATATATTTGAACTCGAATTCCAATGTGAAAGTGTATCCTGGTTGGTGGCTGTTTGTTGGTGATGTTTTTCTGGTTGAAAAGTCGAAATCTTACAACCAGTCTTACCAAGGGGGGTTTCGTATTTACCCAGTAAGTTGTGGACGTCAGAAAGGCAGTCGCTCCATGTAAAATACTGGTATTCAGCTGCATCCGATTAGACTATAAGCTGACCTCAATTTAGTTGAGAAAAGGCTAGGCAGATGATTAGTAGGTATTGATTCAACAATACTTCTGAATTTCAACGGTGACTAATCTTTGATCATTACTGTATATAGATAAAATTACAATTCTCAATATCTAATTAGCAAATTGGCCTTAGCATCAAAATGTTACTTTACAAAAAGCTCGGCTTTCAGGTGTCAAGAGCCTTTCGCAAATTGTTCACAGAATTATTTGTAACCTTATTACCGCTTTCCTTGAATATCAAAGCTGTTATAATTGGTTCGTTTTAATGTGAAACGGAATATAATAATTTCTCTTAGATTGCTGCTTTATTTGTATTGACCTGGCCTGACCTGGCCCCGTAATGTTTTCTTTCTTTGAATAACTGTGCTATCGAAAGTACAAATTCCAGCCATTTTTATTTTCGTGAGACATGTGAGTGTTTATTAGGCCAGGTCTTTAATCCTATAAATAATCTGGAAACGTGGAAAAACGTTAACCAAGAAGTTAATAGGTCAGACAGCCGATGCGATGCGACGGGTTGGGTCGTTGGAACAAGAAATTTCAGGTGAAGTCGCGGGCATAAGCTAGTAATTTATCGGTCAGCCTAAGATTCATATTCATATCTTTCTTTGCATTCTGTAATGGTAACAATATCTTAAAATGCCTTAAAGCTAAGGTAAAGTTAGGGACAAATACTATTATCTACACTTGACTACAAAGTTTTTATGTTTAAAACATCATATTAATGTACAGTATTAAAATAATAATATGAATATGTACAAGTATATAAAAAGGAAAGGAAAGAATCAAAGGGCAACAAAAAATTCATCCGCATCGCTGTCAACAGGAAACGTGCCCAAAAGACTGGCAGCATTGCCACGTTGTATGGCAATGCTGATTCTTTGGCCAAAAAATAGGCCAGCCCTCCGGTCACATGAAGAGTCGACCAACCGCTTGACTACAATAGAAAACATTTGCGAAGAGAGAGTGACTACAGTATTAAAGTTTCTAAATAAAAAAGGGCAAATATGCAAAGGTACCACAAAAATTATTTGTTTATTTTGCCTGAAAATGGACCTTTCAACTCTTCCACAAAATTACCTTTACCCACCATTACAAGTTCACTATATTCAAATCCAAGCAACTTTATAGCTTTGAAAAAGAAATAACGACACTCGTTACAGTCGCCCAATGTGCACAGATCGAGTTCCATTCAAACAAGAAGTCTGTGCTGAAACTTTGTGCTGTCTTGTGCTTGTACTTCTTGTACTCTTTGTGCTTGTACTCTTTGTACTTGGACTAAAGCAAACTGAAACCGAACACCAATGTCTGGGACCGCCTTTTTGTGATGTCTGCTGGGAAAGTTGCTCTGTTTAGTGTGAGTAGAATATTTTTACAGGATATGGTTGTTTTGATGTTGTTTTGGATTGTATCGTTGTTTGTAAGAACGCAGATATTTTATTTATGCGATTTAATTTCAAATGGAGCGTCACTTTCAAACTCGAACTCAAAGCATTTATTTTACAATTAAACCATTTACAGGCACTTTTGAGTTGTCAAATCTACATACATTTATCATTTAACCTACCCTACGTGGATTACTGGCCTGTTGGTCTAGTGGTCAGTGACTATGACTGCTATGCCGGAGGTCGTGGGTTCGATTCCCACCCAGGACAAATGTTTGTGTGATGAGCATGATCATTTGTTCTGTGTCTGGGTGTAATTTATCTATATATGTATGTATTTAGAAATATATAAGTATGTTTATCAGTTGTCTAGTACTCATAACACAAGCTCTGCTTAGCTTGAGACTAGACGGCGTTGTGTGATAGTTGTGGAATATTATTATTATTATTATTATTATTACGGTCGTGATTTTTCGTGTAACCATAGCTAATGAAGTAAACTAAATCTTAACCAAAGCTCTGAATGTAGGCAATGTAGATAAAATAAACGGCTCTAGTGGATACACAGAGCAGTGATGGCCCAGTGGTAACGGCCGCGACTTACGAGATGTATGTAGGTCGTAGGTTCGAACCCAGATAGGCGCTTTACTTTGTGTAAATTATTTCATCACCACTGCTCTCAAAACGGCGAAGGAAAACATTGTGAGGAAACCGACATGTTCTAGAACCATCTACCAACCCGCACTGGGCCCGCGTGGTGAATTACGGCCCACTCCCTCTCACAGAAAGAAGGCCTGTGTCCCAGCAGTAGGAACATAGACTGGTTATGCTAATCGATACACTAAGATAACTCGATCGATCAGTAAAGTTTAAAAAATATAGCCACAATAATCGCTCAAAATACACCTCACAATAAAATTAATGTCAATTAAAAAGTATAAATTCAGGGTTATTTTTAAAACACTAATAACCTCGCAGGACTATATTAGTAACATCATAAACAACGACTTTTGCTCTGTGACTTTTTACAAAACTTAATAAATTCACCAAAAATAATGTCAAGTTTTTCTTAAGTATAATAATAACACTTTTTATTTGATCTGTATTTTGTAATTAGGCCGTCCCTTCATTTGCAACGCATTGCCTGTTTTTTTTTTAAGTGGATTTGCTCTTGACTCTAGTCTAGGTCAGAGGTGACAGAGACAAAGTCGACGATGGAGTGAGCTTACCCAGAAGAAGCCTGTTCACTCTTACTTTGAAGAGATTCGGATTGTATGCACTCTTGTTTAGTTATAAATTGCTTTTTTTTTTTGGTACCGTGTAGAGATGTTGACATATAGAGCGATGAATTTAAATATTTTTAATTATATTATGAAAACAAAATTGATTAACAATTAAAACAAAAGTTGTTATAGTTGTATTTATGAAGAGTATACCTATAGTCCTGCGACATTGTTAGTGTTTTACAAATAACCCTGTATAATAAACAACTCGATAACCAAACAAAATCCTTATTGATTATAGTCGACATCATTAATTAGCGTATGTTCGCACCAATGGTTACAGCAACCAACATCAACCCCTTGTTTGCTTTCCACGTTGGTTACCTTCCTAATTGCGATGTAGGCTTGGGTATGGTTAAGTTTGGTGGGCTATTTACTTACATAACGAATTAGGGTAAATATAAGACGTGTTGCTAAGACATTAGAGAGGTATGAGGAACAGGGTGTAAAGTTCACTCATACTCTATAGAAAAGGGAGGATCCTCCGACCAGACGGGTGTTGTGTCTGGCGGGCAACTGCCCGATGATTCATGTCGGGCCGTTGTTGTATCTGTGCTATTTGCGCGGTAAACTCTGCTTGCGCGATGCAGGATTTGCGTGACGTCAGTATGACGCGTTGTTCGCATGTCGCGTTGTAGATACCGCTACAACAATAACGTTTAGTGAAGATGAAATTTTGGAGGAACCTAGATAGATAACAATCAATGTAAGCCAATTTTTTAATGCTATAGATGCAGATGAAAGTTATCATAGCTTGCGTAATGGCCATTAGGTAATAGGAAAAGAAATTTTTTAATGAACATTGAGGATAGGGGAAGAGAAAATGTATGACCTCCTGACATTTTCTAGCTCTTTTGAAAGATTTTGACAAGTTTTTGACTATCCGGCAACTAACCTCATCCATCGCTTTCCATCACGCGTGGTAGACGTCAAGAGCAGGCCCATTCAGCAATTTTAAACTGGCAAGCAATGATACACAGTCGATTAAAATATAATAAAAAAAAAAACTATGGATATTTATCTCGTATCCATTTTGATTAATCCTAAATCGTCATTAATATTTTTGAAATTTGATTTTATTACATCCCATTAAATAACACTAGATACGTTCTTAACTTTACTTACCCCTTTGATTGACAAAGATGGTTTAAGAGCGTTTACGCCGTACGGCATTTCATACAAACTTTCAAGCCCTTATTTTTCGAAATGAATGAACCGATTTTAATGAAACTTCATACGCATAAGCAGAATACAAAGGTCTAAAAAGTTAGTAGAGAACATTTTCGAAAAATATTGTTACAACCAGATTAGACCGATTTTAATTTTTTTCCATAGAAACAGAAAGGAGAAGGATAACGGTCCCATACAAGTATGGTCCAGCACGGACATTAATAAAACAATATATATCATGAAGGAATATTTGTATATAATAGTCCTGTTTACATTTTATTACTCCAGAAGTCGGTGGTGACGAGATATAAGACATTTTAGGTGAAAATTCTGGTATGATATTTTGACGTTTAAATACGGTAGGCATTGTACATTGTCGTGATTAGCTTCTCATGCACGAGGTTGTGGGTTCAATTCCCAAGTACCAGTGTGACTTTTTTCAATTCATATGTAGTTTCTGAGACTATCTTGGACATTACTGACATCGGTGAAGAAAAAACATCGTGAGGAAACCTGGACTTCTAGTTAAAATAAGTCTGATATCGCCAACCCTGTCTTGAGCATACGTATTGCTCGTGTTTTTCTGTACGAGATGAGACAATAATAGGCTGGTAATATTATTATTTACTTTTAATCATATTTAACTACGTGTGTACAATAATCTATAGGTATCACATAGACCGGTCCTGTGTTTCTCGCATACAATGAATTCCTGCGACTTCTACCAGGTCATATGTTAAGCATGTGAGGCTTAGGCAGTGGACTTCTTTGGCTGAATGATGATGATGACTATTATTATTATTACCAGCAAGAATGGCACACTTTATCAGACGCAGTGACCTGAAACAAACAACCTACATAAGTATAAACAAATAGCTACACCCTTAAAAGACGTGCTGAAGACTTTACTGAAACTCACGCGTGTTTAAACTCACCAATCGCGGGGTAATCCACTGTCTTATAACAGATTGAATTTCATCCGAATCCAACAAATGCCTCCTTATGCGAAACGCACAGTTAGTGCAGCGCTGGTTCTCCATCAGAAACAGGGCAAAATCAATTGTCCAAATTGCGAGTAGCCAAGGTAAATCAAAATGAGAAGATGCAAAGTCCGTGAAAGCCGGGGTTGGTCGAAAGAGCAGTAACAACAGATATCCAGAAACAATGGTCGTCGTAAAACACCACATGAAACCACAAGAAAACATTCAATAAGCGAGCCACAAGAACACACACAGGAATTTGTACAATTTAGTATTTTTATCTATGACAGGAATGACTTAAATTGTCAAATCATTATTATAAAACAAATGTCTTGGCTTTGTCATGACAATCGACATAAAACCCTTAACACACGTACGTAGCTATAATATGTAGGTATACAAACATACATAAATTCCCTGCTTTTGCCATGCGGGAAGGCAGAAGCGACGATTACGACGTTCATACATCTAGTCATATGACCAGATGTGTGCGCTTATAATAATATAAGCGCATCACAATAATAGAACTGATATTTTGTGTTGTAAACGTAAGGTGCCGTCAAATATATAATTATTAGGTATAGTTGTGCATGTGTATAATATAACAGAAAGTAAGTACTTATAATATCGAAAATGTCACAAAAAGATGTCAAAATATATTTTTAATCACCTTACTATAATAATACAATAATGTGTCCTGCACTAAATATCTGTTAGACACTATCTGTTACTTCCTATGTAATTATGTTATGTGTATTGAGTTTCTCAGTAGCAGCCCGGAGTCTGGATTTTGGCCCGGTTGATGGCAATGGGTTCGCCCTCTATATTATGTGACTTGAACATAACTGTTGAAATGGGGGTGTACTATAAGTATACCTCTGCCTAACTCTTCGAGGATTATACGCGTGATGTTATGTGAATATTGGGTGAAACACTATATCGAATTAATATTTATTTTGAAAACATTTTATTGCTTTGTCTGTAACTGCCTTAACAGAAGAAGATAGTGTTTCCATTACTTTGAAGAACCAAATAATCTATTGATTTTTAATTAAAGAGATAAATAAAATGTGTATTTTTTACTTTTACTTCCGTTATCACTAAACGCGCATAAAAAATATTTTTTTTTTACTCTATTATCTAAAATACACGTAAATACATGTAGTTTCGAACGATGAACATGTACTAATTACCATAATATTTCAAATAGTTGCAACATTTGAAACTCACGGATGGAAGTCAAAACAAAACAAACAAAATAATTACTCTTTAAAATTGATATTTTCCCACACACATGTGCGGAGAAATGAAATTCATGATAGAAATTCAAGTATTATAAGTTTTTTTTTTAATATTATTAAGTCTTTGTCCGTGCAGGGCCACACTTTATCCATGTCCTTTCCAGATATCTTTTTTTTTTAAATAAAACGTTTCGAAAATGTTCTCTACTAACTTTTTAGACCTTTGTATCCTGCTTATACGTATGAAGTTTCATTAAAATCGGTTCATTCATTTAGAAAAATAAGGGCTTGAAAGTTTGTATGAAATGCCGTACGGCGTAAACGCTCTTAATAATCAATAAACAATTAATTAATTATGCATGACAATCAATAAACACAATAACAAACTATCAATGGAATCACAATACAATGTTATCACAATGACACAAAGGCCGGCTATTGGAGTCAAAGCCAAAGCGTCAACCGCAGAAGCTGTACATAATACAAATAGTTTATTGTATATACAATACCAGTAATATATACAGTTAAGTATTGTATATATGCAGTCATGATTGTTGTGGGCATCAGTAATTGCACTATAGATGTTGGTAATGGCGGTGTGGAGCTACTAGATCCAGGCTCCGTGTAGGGGTGTCATTCGAATTCAATGGTAGAACGATCGTCTTTTATTTATTTTTTGTTTCCAGATTTGAAAAATATTTATCTGAAAAGAAAAAGCAATTCTGAAGTCAAAGCTCAAGCGGGTTTTACACAGATGACTATAGACTGTCTAAAAGGCAATTCGGCTAGGGCCCAGGTGACTAAAGTGACATGTTCCAAAGTAGAGTAGGTTTAGACTTTTGTCGTGCAGCGACAGGTCGTATGCGGCGGGTGACTAAAATCGACCGTGAAAATGCTTCGAAAGCGATCGCCCACCGGATGAAGATCGAGACTTTGATACAAAATGAACTAGTCATCTGCGATTTCTAAAGACCTTTGTGAATGGAACAAAAATCGACCTAGTGTAAATCCCGCAGTAAGTTGCTAAGCAATTCACACCCACAAAGCACTTCGCGGACTAGACATCATTACTATGGTAAAGAGTCTAACTTTATAAAAGCAACTTTTCTTATGTAACCCGCAAAAAGCATGAAAAACATTTTAACGAAATTTGAACATTTATGAAAACTTATTTGAATTCCAAAATTTGCGACAGCCAATATACACACCTATTTACGAAAGTCCCTCAACTTATTTCGTTCACAATTGCCAGTGGTTCACATAAAGAGATCTCATTCCACGATCGGGCTCGTCATTTCTAAGAGATACCCAAATAGGGTATTTTGTGAGGTCGCCTCGTCCCTGAACATCAAAAGAACCCGCTACTTATTACTGAATTAAAGTGAAATAGTTTTGCTTCTGTCAATTTTTGAGTTTATTTTGGCCTTTGCAAATATACCTAAATAGAGTTTCATATACATATATTAGTATACATTAACTGGGTTGTGGAGGTCGGATAGGCTGTCGCTCCATATAAAATCTACATCATGTATCTGGTTAGACAGGAAGCTGACCCCAACATAGTTGGGAAAAGGCTACGCGGATCATGATGAGTCTTCAGGCTTATCTTGCAATATTTTGTTTACCTTTTATCTGTCTGTAAACCTACTATTATGCAACATTCTCTTTGTTTTAATTATAGACAAGCATATTTTCATAGACCATTTTGTGTCTTCTACATCTGGGCCATCATTAATAATATTGAAGAACACACATTTAAGTTCATCAATCCTTTTAGATAATGTTATGCTACTTAATACTTATTGAACTATATCAGCTTTACCTCTATAATGTACAGATGCCAGCACATCGAGCTACCCGAAACTGTCAAATTTTCCCAATCAATCTTGAACCTTATGCTTTAGTGATAAAGTTGAAAATCTATTAAAGAAATTTGACAGATTGTAGTAGCTTGATGTTGATGGCATCTTTATTCTTGTAAATAATAATTTCATTTCTTACCTTTTTACACGTCATTCCTCCTTTTTCTGCGCTTCGGAAAATGTAGCATAACACGTTTATAACGCAAACTGTAATTCATGTACATGCATTGCATATATGCCTGATACTAGAAGCTGAAAGTCTTAGAGCATATCAGTAAACATTGCGTACTTTGTATATTTTGGGCGTGTCATTACCTTCGCATATCGACTTCATTCATTAGTTGTGGGACAAGACACAGGCTGAAGGTACGGAGGCTCAAGCCGGTAATATCTTCCAATAGAAGACAGACAACTAGCTTTGTAAGTATTTGATTTTAATCTTCTGCTAGAAATTGGCAACAAAATTATACCTAAACCTACAACCGAGGAGGTATCCAAGTTCGAAATATAGAAATGCTTAAAACCCTCAAATTTAAGAATTTCAAATATACATTTTAAATACATATTACGTCGTTTTGTCTCTTTTTAAAACGCCTTCTAATCCATTTCTGCTTGCAACAGCTACTATTTTTATGTTTCTATTTTTATGTCTGTAATTTATTTGGTGTACATAATAAAGAGTATTTCTATTCTATTCTATTCTACTAAAGCCTCGATACTTGTGTCGATCGTCCGCCAATTTCCAATTTTTACACCACACACCTAATATCTACAGTAACTAGGTCGCGAAGTTCACTTGCTATCTTATCATCATCGTTATACGTGAGAACGCCACCTACATACATAATGTGAACATAAAGTACATACAGAAAGCATTTAAAATACACTTATCCTCTAAATATTTTTTATGAAGAGTAGAGAGAAGACATATAAGGACAATCCGTAAAGGGACTATATAAAAAAACATAGTTCCTACATTGACAAGAGAGGTAAGCTTCTAAATCATTTTTCACACCACCTGCTCGAAAATGTCAAATTATATGTCAAGCAACCTTAACCTAAAGTGAGTCATTAGTGGCCGGGGGCACAGCCGGTCAATAATGTTGTACTGGATTTCATTATGACCCGCTGGTCAATAATGTGATTTGAATTTGGAATCTCACATGCTCAGCTAAATTGGCAGTATAGTACTAACAAACACTTTGGTGCCAGAAAGAGGAAAGCTATTCTCGATACCCTTACTACGCGTGGATGATATTCTCGATTTCCTACAAAATCACAATGACTGCTTCTTCATACCGTTGCCATGTTTTCGAAGACATAATATTGTAAGAATAATTAGATAACTACGAACCATTTTTTAAAAGGAATGGAATAACATTAAAATAATAACAAATACCGTACCGCGCCGTAATACCGTAATAGTAATTGGCTGTAACATTAGTTAATTTATTTTAAGTAAACTGCGCAAAGATTGCTGTGGATTTTGTGAATAAATAAATAAATAATAAAACCTATCTATACTACAGTCGATTTATCACATTTTATAAAAAATACTCTATTTTCACGAGCGTCTCCAATGACGTTCTAAATTCAAAATGCATACAGCCAATCATCCAAAACCATTCTACCAGCCCTGTATAAAGCTTAGTTTACACAAACGCCACTTCCATGAGAATGATATCAATAGACACACACGACAAAACCGCAGAAGAGACTTTTTTTTTGAAAATCGAATTGATCGTGTCTTGGCTACTTATTGGTAGACTAAAGGCGCGAACTTTTGGCATTTAAACTTTAAATTTATCAACAAAGTATTATAAAATGTCGAGTGATGAAAGTGATTGTACTCCTGAATTCATTTACAACCGAAGCTAATAATATTTCCAATGCTTTACTGCCGGAAAAGTCAAAGGAAACTTATATATAAGCCTACGACAATTTCCAAAAATGGAAAAGTACGAAAGGCGTCAAGTCCATTTCGGAACCAGTTCTATTAGTGTATTTTCAGCATTTATCTTGTACTCAGAAGTCAAGTAGCCTAATGGTGTACTTATTCAATGCTTAGGTCAACAATAAGCATGAAACACAATATAGACATCAAGACATACGCTAAGCTATTAGCATTTCTAAAGAAGAAATCGGAAGGCCACCAATCAAAGAAATCGAAAGTTTTCACACCTATGAATGTTGAAACTTTTTTAAATGAAGCTCCTATGTTATTCTTACTGTTTGTTTATTTATTAAATACTTTGTTTTTCGTACTATGGCTATTATTTTCTCACAGTAGGTGTAAAAAGTAGAGTATCCTCCTCTGGGCTAAAGGTGTCTTTGCCTTGGGCTAGCTTGAATCCCTCGCGGCATTCAGGATTCTTCTATTAACTCCCTCGCTTCGCTCGTGAGTTAAATCCCGAATCCTTCATTGCGCTCGAGATTCAATATGACGCCCGTGACATAAGACACAACTTTAGCCCCTCGGTGCATAATCTACTATTATTGCATTAGGGTACTCCAATTTGTTGTAACACGAAGGAAACCTGGCCGTTACACGTCAATTAGGTGCCGTGGTTTCACGCAAAGGGATTCCAGTCTGGCTACCAAAGTTCTCAGGCAAGGTGAACTCCTGTTTGATCTTATAAACCCAACTATATGTATTTGTTCATTTGGGTAAATATTACATCAGTACCTCTGCACCCATATGCATATTGCAATATGGTAGACCGAGATATCATCAAAATGATTATTATTAGTCTTTACCTTACCTTCATTTCTCTCCGCCCTCTTTAACTAAAGCCAACTCAGGAATTTCAAAACCTTCATATTTTCCTCCAAGTTACTAAAGGTTAATTTAATATGGGTTCAAAATTATAACTAATTATCCCAGATTAAGGATGGAAGTTGAGTCCCAGTGCAGCCCCAAACAAACAAAGTTAAGCTGACTTTCAAAGCATTATCATGGATTTTGCAGGTATTTGCAAAAATTTGCCGCCATTGCAGGCGGTACGTGACTCCGCATCTGAGTTGAAATTTTCGTTGCGTGCAGATTTCCTATGATTATTCTGTTGGACCGAACCCTTTAGGGACAAGGGTTTTTAAATATTTAACGGTAATTAGGAAGGGATTGACTTGTTACTTTTGTTTGGAAGAGTTAATGGGGTGTTTGAATGGCATGTTTTATAATGGGCCTTCTTTAATAATTTAATGCCGAACCAAGTTGTATGTGTTCTACTTCGATTTTATATTGAATTTCTACAAATATTTGTGTCATCGTGTCTAACACACGTATGACTATTATTCTTGTAAAATATTTTGTTTAATTTTCTTTTTTTTAGGTCCCTTTCCTTTGACTATAGAAACTTTCTCATACTTTTACGAGCTTTCCTTTTTTATTCCAAATGACCGGCACAACAAACACCACACCGCTTGGAATTCGTACTTCTATATTATCATATCAAGTGTTTCCAAGTGCCCTTAACATCACAATAGCCATTCCCTTTGTTAGCCTTCGTGTTATTGCATTAATGTCCAATTCCTATTACAAGCACTCTGGACTTACATTTGTGCTTATATTGCCAAGAGTCAACAGGTTATTTTATTGCGTTTTTATTTGTATTGCTATTGTTATTGAAATTGAAAGAGAGAATGAGATTAAAATGTTACTTTACTTTATTCTGTTTCTTATCACCTGCTTGTTCATAAAGTGATTTTTTACCCTTTATCGTAAATCTGAGCTAATCACATTCTGTCTTTGTTTCTATTATATCTAGTACAATCTTTATCACTTTGAGCGGTGTCCAAAACTGGTAATGTACTACTTACCCAAGAGACAAACTAAAATTTTAGTTTGTTATTAGTTTTAGTTAAGTTAGGATACTATATTTTTTATTATTAATTAATTAGGTATAATATGTTATTTAAGTACATAGTTTCCTTTTGAATTCAAAATAAACACTCTTTTTGTGGATTTGTTTATTAACTGTCATGTCATTGAGGTATACACTACCTGCATATTTATACTCTTTTTCGTCTAAATCGTTTCCAAACTTTAGTTCGTATTTGAAAATGTCCTTTATGTTTACTAAGTAAAATGATTATCTAGTTTACACAGAATTGATGCAACTAATCAAACTGCTTCAGCAGCAATAAACCTTAGCAATTAATTTCACCACCACAGGTGGTTTCATTTCAGCCGACACTAATTCATTTAGTTTTTAAATTGTTGTACCTACTAGAATCTGAACGACAGATGGTAGGATAACCAGCCAATGACTTTAGCAAACACCTGACTGGTAATGTTACCAATTCAAGAATTTTGGCCCAGTAGTGTACTCTTTGTCCTTTGAGCTCTGAGAGCATAATTACGTTCTTCATTTATATAGATTTTTGAGTAAGTATCTGTCTCTATTTTGGTCTAGCCTTTAGTCAGGTTGATAAGGCAAACGAAGTTGTAAGAACAGTTCCGCTTTGTAAAGTGTTTACCAGAAGAGCGGTGGCTACCCCATAGCGTCCGCTATTTAGCGTTGAATGACGTCACTGAAACTTTATTTATGACAATAAGTGGGTGTGTGTTCTTAGAGAGTGTTTTTGACGACGTAAAACCTCACTGCCATATTCTTCATGACAGCCGACACTACGACCGTTTTGTGGCGACCATCGCACTTCTATTGAACCGTAACATTTTAAGTGTCGTCTTTATCACTGTGTGACAGTCTGTGTCAAGAACTCCATGTCGTTCCATATCAACAGCAGCGAACATATAAGAAACCATCCAAATAGGCGAACAATGCCATAATATTTATTTAACAGTTTATCGATCATTCTATTTACCATTAACTTACATATACAAGAACATCAACTATCATCATTGTCTCCGCAACAGTGGCTTTACGTAAAAAATGTCGTCCCATAAGAAATTTCTTACCATCCAATAACCATAAAGACAATTTTTTCGCCCGTCTGCCGTAAGCACCCTGGTGGGAAAGAGATAGGGGATAAAATGTATGGGGGTGAAGGAGAGGGGAGTATAGAATTTTCGCTTCGGCTCTCAACACTCGTTGCTGGTTATTTATGATGACCTTCGCCGCTGAGTTTAAATACTGGAGCATTTAGAGCATTCTGCTTACATAATGTTTTTAGGGGCGACTTTATTTTGTTTTCGAAATGTTTTTCTTGACATTTCATTTCCCAGTGTTCCAAGGGAACCTTTATATTAAATCTGTTGGGATTATGATAACCTAGTTATACTCAAAATGATAAATATCTAAAACGTAAATTATCTTTATGGGATTTCTAGTTAATTATATTTTAGTTCATAATGAGTTTATCACCCACTCTTGAGGTGCGGCTCAACTTCGACAGTGCCTTCAGCTGATATTATGATTCTATCATTTAGTTGCAGTATTATTATTATTATTTTTTTAGAGTGTTTCCTCTTCTCAGCTCTTTGGCTGGTTTTTGCAACATTTACGGACCGAAGTCAAGTAAATGCAGCTTGTGGTGTGTTATGTTAAAGATGTGTTGTGATGAGGACCTATTTCGTTTTCATCTATTTGCATGAACTTTCTGACAATGCGACATGTATTTAAAATTGCAGCTTTTTGTAGGGTGATATACAGGGTTTCATTTAGGTTTAGTAATTATTATTATTATTACTAAATGGGCCCGCTCTTGACCCCGATCACGCCTGATGGTAAGCGATGGATGAGGTCTATGATGGAACGAGCGTGCCCAGAAGATGCCTGTTCACTCTTGCTTTGAAGGCAGACTAAATTAAATAAATCACCATGAGATACACTTTCTCATTCCCGACTTAAAACATAACAAATAAAAACTTCTACTACCTTTATCAAACCATACGACTCCAATAAATATTCTAGAACAATCTCAAACACGACTTTCTATACAAAATTAATTTACGACGGAAACTTGAAAATTCGCTACAACTTGCATCTATGAGTAAAAGCGTCAAGTCGTAATTCTGTCGAGACATCTAGAACGTCGACCAGACGCCGGGAAAGTACCCTTGTCACTAAATATAGCACTTTTTTATATAAAAACTGCTGCACTTTTTGGTACTTTTTGTTATTTTAAATCTTGGAAAGTGGTTGTGGTTAATAGTTTTCACTCTCACTTTTACTTTTATGAGTCTTAAAACCTGTGTTGCTATTTCTCGTGTCACCTAACTTTTATGTCTCTGCAGGTTCGTTTGAAGATGGCTCTGACTGTACCTTTTGTACTTGTATAACATATCATTTTGCTTGTTTTCTCCTATGAGTGAGGCAGAGGTGTATAGATATTAGACATAGTACAGACGCCAGCACAATAAGCCAATAAAACCAAGACAGAAGGCTGTCAACAGTAAAGTGAAGCCGGTTTCGTAAACATGTGTGCATATAGTGAGGTGTAGTTTGATTGTAAATGCTTGTAAATGTGTGCGTGTGAGCGTGTATGCACAGAGCGGAGGTGAATTGTTCGCAGCGGTATGTCTTGCCTTTTTATTCGGTCTGAGCATCTGCCTAGCTTTTTCCCAGCTATGTTGAGGTCGGCTTCCAGTATTTTACATGGAGCGACTGCTTATCTGACCTCCACAACCCAGTTACTGGGTAATACGATACCCCTAGGTAAGACTAGTTGTCAGACTTTCGGGCTTCTGACTGCCCATAACCACTGTCAAAGATCCACGAATCGCCATAAATCACCCATCCACACACCACATAAAGATGATCACCCATCCACGGACCAACCGCGGCAAGAGTAGCTTAACCTGATCGATCGACCTGTGTTATTACTTAGTCACGGGCCCCTCTCTCCACCTTGTACAAACTACAAAATATATAGACTTTTTTATTCCTTAGGTTTTCTACGACTTTAGTTAATCAATATTTTTCTAATGCCCACAACAGAACCGTTCGTTCCTTGACGAGATGAATACTCCAATTAAAATGATAACATCACTAAGCCACTATTTATAACTACCCTCAAACATTCACAAATCTGTTTCACACTCACCCCATAATTTGTTGTGGACACTAATTTGACAGGCGGTGTCGGGCGCAAAACAATAGGTTTTCTGCATACGTCACCGGCAGCCGCCATGATGGGGCTCGTATCATAATATTTGCTTGCCCATGCATATTTTGGTACTGATTGTGATATTGATGGCTTATAGTATTGTGGGTGAGTAGAGAGTTGGGTCATATATATCTAGTTTATTTTTTCAAAAGTGCACATTACTAATTTCTAACTTTTATAGCATCCATAATGGACGCATGGATGACCCCTATTACACAGTTTTTTTCCTAGTATTTGCGTCATTGATCTTTTATTTCGTACTTGGCTATTTGCACACTTAAATTAAGTGTCATTTGTGGACAGGCACACATCAAGATACCCGAAACTGTCAAATTTTCGCAATTAGCATTGAACCTTATGCTTTAGCGATAAAGTTGAAATCTATTAAATAAATTTGACAGATTGTAGTAGCTTGATGTGCTGGCGTCTGTACGTTTTTAAGTAAAAAATAATTTTATGGAATTTCTTTGATGTTCTTATGTGGAGCGTTATTAAAATAAACTGGTTTTAATCAAATAACTAGCGAATCGAGACAGTGTATCCTTATAAAAATAAATAAAATTACAATTTGAGCACATTGTCATGGTGACTACAATACATAAAAGTTTTAAAAAGTACCTCCCAAAAGGTGACAAAAAGGCAGCCTTGTCGCAAAGATACTTTTACAACCATTTACCCACTCTATCTATTGTTTTTTTAATAACAAAGCATAATTTAAAAGCTGACATTTCTGAAACAATGTGCGAGCGATGAACCCGGAGGCCGAATGCCGAACGCCGAATTTACGAGCGAGCTTATCGTTTGGCCCTTCCCTAATTCGATGATTCGCAATTTTACTGTCTTTGCCTCCGGTGTCCATGTGTAGAAACATTGGTTTTATATTAGAAATGGAAAACGGTATATTAAAGTTGCAGTTCTGGATGTTTTGGGGTTTTGTGTTACAAGTGATATTTGGATATAAAAATCGAAGTATATGAGCTTTTGATTTTTTTGTTTAAGGCTATGTTGGGTATTCGTAAGCTAAGGACAAGAGGCAATATATATTTTACTAGCAGGGCCCCGCGGTTTCAAGTTTCGATCCCGAGGGAATATCAGGATAAAACTATACTATGTCTTTCCCCGGGATGCAATCAATCTCTCTGCCAAATTTAATCGAAATCCGTTCAGTGGTTTAGGCGTGAAAAGAAAAAACATACATACAGACAGACAGACAGAGATACTTTCAAATTTATAATATTATAGTATGGATTTAAGTACATAAACCTTAACTTTGATAATGTTATTTGTACATTAAAGCTTCCTCCAATTTATTTTCTTGCACACAGCATGGAGAACGCGGAGGACTTTATTATAAAAACATGTATGTACCAATTACCCATATTTGCAAAGAAATAAATGATTTGATTTGTAAATAAACTAGAAATCAGCCTTTGATTCAAACTTTACTCTAAAGTACCTACACCACTTAGACTGCTCATGTAGTTATTTACTTTCACTACCACAAACAAACTGCGACTTGCATATACCCTGCACAAAGCTAACTACTGAAAAGCGCAGCCATTTTCACACCTGAATAAAAACACTATCTGCCCTTCAACAAATTCGTTCTCAAATCCCTGAATACCCTCAAAGTCGCCACAAATTGGCAAAACATATCGGCGGCTTTGCCAGACGGACTGGCGGTCTGGCAAAGAAATCGATTGAAGTATTGGTGCCATACAATCTGGCTGAACTTGAAGAGCCTGGAGCAACAGTTCCGAACGGCTGTTTGGTGGGCTAAGCAGAACGCGAATTGGAAATGGAAAAAAGAATATGAGAGGAGAAAGGGAATAAGAGGGGATTAAGGTGAATGGGTAGTGGTAGACCGCGAAATTCAAATTTTCTTTCATTTTTTGCAATTTGCAGGTCAGTGTCAGGTTGTATCAAAATATGATTCGCGACAATAACAGGTACATATTTAGAGTATTATAATCATTAGGTAAATACATCTTTCTAAGTTAGATTTCTACCATATGCACTTTTCCATAAGAGGTTGATTCTTATGGTAGAAATTTAAATCAATATTGTTTGAACTACAAAGGCCATTTTAGCAAATTTTCTATGGATATCACTTTAGTGGTTAAATTAACAATAGTGCCAATCCACTAGACAAGTTTATAGAATGGATGTCCTGTTCAAGATGTTTCGGGATCAAAGATTAATTTTAAAAAATATAGAAAATACTTCTTGAAAAATTAAGAATAACGGAGATTTAGTGTGAGAAACAGAGTGAGTTATATCTTTATTCTCTGTCATTAACGAAATATGCCTAAACGGACCTCTCAATTATCGAATCGCCGTCCAAGTTTCACTTTATTTACTCTCTCTTTGAATCTTTTAAAAATACCTACGTATAAAAACACGATGTTTACCACCTCCAACCAATAAAACCGCTTATAAACCCCCGCTCACTTAATAGCCACAGCACCAAAGCTAGAGCGGTCGCGGCTTCAGATAAAGGCTTTCAGTGTTTTACACTGGCGCGCGGCGAGCGCAGTGAGCGAAGTGAGCGGTTTGAGCGAAGTAAGCGGTTAGAGCAGACGTCTGATACAAATGCTCGATAAATACTTTATTTATTTCATGTCTGTGTTTTAATGAAGTGGCAATGTTTGGTATTGGAAACATGTGTGAAGTCTGCGGAGTGGATTAGAGAACAATTTTTATTATTGCTATTGATTTTCTCTAGATACAACTGTTTATTTTGGTTACACCGTGTCTACCTTTTGACCGCTTGTGTCGCTTTTATGCGATACATATATGTCCGTGCCCCTACCACTCATGTCGTATTTCTGCGACAGAGAACATGCATGATTTTTTAGTTCTATTCAACGATTGCTCCTCCTTATTTATTGTAGGTATTATTATTATTATTATGAGCCTGTTATGTCCCACTGCAGGGCAAAGGCCTCCCTTCCGTCTTTCCATTTTTTCCTGTTAGAGACAGGAAAAAATGGAAAGCCAAATCTGGCCAATCCCTTAGGTAGGCGTCCAATTCGTCACGCCATCTCTTTTTCTTTTTTCTTTTTTTTTTTCTCTTTTTTTTAGGTATTATTTTATCGTTTTGTAGCCGCGTGTTAGGCAATTACTATTTAGCCAAGGTAATTGATATTTAGCCAAGCGCTTAAAAGGTTAATTGAAATCATAATCAGCCTATAATGTTCCCACTGCTGGGACACAGGCCGCCTCTCGTTAGTAGGGAGTAGGCTGTAATCCACCACGTGGGCCCAGTGCGGGCTGGTAGTTGTCACGTCTTTGAATTTTTTGATTCTAAGACTTCCCGGTTTCCTCACGATGTTTTCCTTCACCGTTTTGAGAGCAGTGGTGATGAAATAATTTACGCATAGTAAAGCGCCTGTTAGGGTTCGAACCTGCGACCTACAACTCGTAAGTCGCGGCCGTTACCACTAGGCCACCACCCACTGCTCAGTCGTTAACCAAAACCAAAGACTATATAATATTCTCTATGACCAAAACTAACCATAAGTTAACTATTGAGACTGTTGAAAATAACACAGATGCACATCTCTATGACGATTCAAACCATCCAGCTGAAAGTGGAATGGTATGACAGCTATTGAAACTGACAGCCAATGGCGCAATGACAGCAATATTGAGGATATATCACAAATCATGATCACTGAATAATGAATAGAGATAAATTAATTAACGCGTGCTCACTCCCATAACAATAGCGAGGGGCTGTGATTGGTAATTAATAGGGCGTTTATATTAAACAGATCATCGTCAGTAGCATGGGGTCAAAATTATACTCAATGGTGTAAAACTTTAAGCTTTTAATACACCATTGATGTGATGGAAAATAAATATCTATACAGGGTTATTGGTAAAACATTAACAACCTCTTAAGAGGTTATTGTACTCATCATTATGAACAACTTTTACTATGGGACCATACCTGAAAAGCGAACATAAATGTATGGAACAGCTGATTTTTTTTACTCGTGAAAACGACCCGAAAAATAAATCTTATGTAGGCACAATATCGTCCAAAATAATCACACAAATTCCCAAAATAAATTGTTCAAAACTATTAAAACAAAAATGTTAAGTTTGTGATATTCTAACGTAAATGTATTGTGCTTCAAAAATGGTGGACAAACACGTTTCAGCTGGAGATGGGATGTGAAGGGAAACGTCCACGGTTTGTGAATACTGTTATATCTTTATGAAATTGTTCACTAAACAGTTCAGCAGATGACTTTAGCATTGTGAGATATTTGACTTTAGGTAATAGAGCATTGGTATTTGTAGAAATAATTGATAAAATTGGAAATTTAAAATCTCAATTTTCTTTCAAAGCATATGCCGGTGAAATATCTTTACTGATTTCGCTTTTTTCTTGTACTTACTAATAGCACAAAGTTATTATGAAGATGCAGTCAGTTTTATCAGAACTAGATGCTGAATCATAAGTTTTTATTCGTATTAGAAACTTCCAATAGATTTTTTCTATCCGCACAGATATTGTACTATTTGTAAAAAATGCATCTTTTATTCCTCGAGGGATCCTCGAGGATCTTTTATTCCTACAGGGTGGTCAAAAAGTCGTGGATCAAACGAAATAGGGAGATAAAGAACCAACAAAAAATCTTTCTACAGGATGGCCAATTGGCCATAATTCAATTGCCCTAAAAGTTATGAATATTTTTGTATACCGAGTTCTTTTACAATTAGACTAATTTATGTATGCCCGCCCTAATGGGTAGTTTTTTGAGTTACCATATCCTAATTATAAGACCTATTGTATCACCAAAAAACACACTAATAAATACTTTGACTTTAACAAATTTCAAGAACGAATAATTTTTGTCCAAAAATTTTGAAGCGTTACCAAAAATTATTTCTCACTTTAAAAGCCTCGGAACTGACCTCCTTTATCTCCCTATTTCGTTTGATCCACGACTTTTTAACCACTCTGTATAGTCACGATCTTATGAGATCCAAAGAGCAGCCATATTTCACGTGCAAGTTGAAACGTAGTCAGTCTTTAATTTAGATCCTCGAATACAGGCGAAATTCAACACGAAGTCGAAACAGAGGAGCTACTGGCATTGTGTCGGTAATTACGACATGTACCTACAAGTACTCGTGAACAGTATGTCACCAACACCTACAATATGCTTGCAGATAAATATTGACTGTCACATTAGAACTCACGGCTGTGGAGTTCGACCAGCAGTTTTGTTGAGGGTTAAAAAGTCATGAAAATAAAACGAATCATTAAAACTTGAATTAAGATTATAAGCTATACGTTTTTTGAGTGGAGGGAGGCCTTTGTTATATTTTAGTACCAACATGTATAATAATATTAATAACGCTATCTGTGGTAGTGAAGTTGGCAACACTGTTTTTTGAATAAAGTTAGTCGTTATCTGAGAGTGCGCGTTTTAATAGGTTATGGGCCCAGAAGTGGGACAGCGTTGGCTAGTAAAAAAAAAGGTTTTGAAGAAGAGGACCGGGGCGCCCTTTTTTATATAACTGATGACAATGCGACTAATTGGTAAAAAAATTACAAAATAGACACATTTTCAAGACAGGCGCTGTTTAATAAACAGAGTATTAATTAAAAGAAACTTGTAAAATGTACAGATTGTCGTGGGTTTTATTAACCAGGCACCTGGTTGTAGGCATAGTACTGTTTCTTCAAGTAATCTTGCAGGTACCTAACAGTAAACTTTGATTAACTTTCAGGTTTGTACGACAGACTATCTCATAATTTTTCGTCCATTACAAATCAAATGCAATAAAGGCGACTATCAATTGACCATGCGATTAAGACATCATCATCAAATTATTCAAGTACATGTCCAAGTGTTCACAACAAATTATTCAACTCCATGATCACGTGTTTATTCAGTCCGTGATCCAACAAACCCATGATCCAACAAGCCCGTGTGTCCCAACACTAGGCAGCAGCAGACGTGCGAACTGTAGGCTCGTCTCCGCAAACATTAGTCAGAGAGCGCAACGTGTGCACAACACTACTCGACCGCAGACTGTTGTAATTATTGTAGCTACAACACTAGTGGATTAATAGCTCAGGTTTGAATCAATATGTCTGGAGAACAGGGCCTCAAGTCTGGTATTACAATCGTGTCAGAATGGTCTATCATTGATTTCATAATTGTTGATTTTGACCAGTTTGGTAACCTACTAATATAATGGCGTCATTATGACTTTCCAATGGCCAACCACTGACACTCCATTAAAAGAAATTGCATAGAATGGTAATCTTGTACATAATGACAAATGAATGTTAGGCGGTAATCTGCTAACATTTTGACAGTTCCTTTGATCAGTGACCTACCATTAGAACGTCATTGTGCAGTCATTGCTTTTAATTCGTTACGAGTATCGTATCTGTGCTATTGACCGACCAATGATCGACCATTATGAATTTAGCAGATTACGAACTTTTAGCAAAATGACAATGGGATCATGTTGGAATGACGAATTTATAAAAATAGCAGACTTGGGCCCCTGGTGATTGTATATCTTTTAAAAGGTACAGATGTTCTGTCTGACTTCTTGTGTAATTTGCATCTAACCTTTTAGCGAATAAAAGTTTTACGAATTGTAAAGTCCTCAAAGTTCAAAGTTACTCTAACTGGAGAAAATTTGCAGCTTAACTTCTGTAAATGTGTAACTTCATTATTTGCATAGCCTTTTATACTGCTACATTTTAGAGGTTCATTTGGTCCACATTAGTGGATGTGATAAATGATTTATTTCTGTAAGTAGGTTTGTTTATATTTTTTTTAACTAGATAAGGTCTTATCTGACTATGCGAGAAAAAAGGCCGAAACAAACTCAGAGGTCACAGTCTCTTTTAAAATTCAAACAAAATCTCGGTCTGATCATGTTAAGACCATGTAGATTGGTATCTGAAATGGTCTTTTGAGGAAAGAACCACACAAATTGAGCGGACAAATCCAGTCAGTGTCACGCATTTGTCAAAAAACGAGCAGCTCAACTCAGACCTTGAGGAGCTCAACAATTCGACGAACAATACCAAAGAAAGGACATTTGGGTAGGCCACGAAAATTACTCAAACTGCCAGATCATGATTAAAACTAACTAAGAAGGAAAACCGAAAAAATAAATGACCCACATAGTCCTCACTTTCACAATATGTAATTTAATAAAAATACTTTACAAAGTTATTCATGTCATTGTATAAATAAAATTCATCAATCTCAATGTGTATATAAAAATCCCGACATAATCTTTGTATATTTGGAAAGCATAATTTCTTATAGGTACTTGATTGCTCACAATAACTACACGCAATTGTTGAAATGGATGTTTGATGAGCTTCACTCAGGGGCCGTATTATGACGTATTAATGCCACCATTTTTCCAGTGTGAGAGAGAGACGGAGCTATAAAAGGCCGATAGCACCATCTCTTTTTCGGAATGGAATAATGATGGCTTTAATACTTCATACGGTCCTAGAATTGAGTTTATTAACCATCAAACCTTTAACATTGAGAACAGATTTAAATATACAATTTCTTAGTCTATTATACACATTATTTTAAAGCGTGAACACATCCGTTGCCAAAAAATCCCTATATGTATACAAATCAGTCTTATCAATCCTCATTTCTCCAAAACTCAAACCTTTCACCTTCGGAATCCTGGAAAATCTAATAAAACCGAAAGATACGGGAGATAGGTCCGAAATTACGAGGTCACTCGGGTCCGAGATCCGTAAATCTGTCGCCGGGTCCGTTTAGGGTCCTATCGTACGATAAGAACTTCGTGCCGCAGATGCAGACCTGCCTTTTGTCCGTGTTTATACGTTTATGGTCGTAAGTGTGATTATGGCTGGGAAAGATAAAAAAGATGACTGAAATTACTTAAAATGAGAGAGGAATAAAATGTAATACATGTAATTGGACCAGTAGAAGATGAAATTCCAGCTGAAGCTATAAAGTGAAAAAATTATATAAAATCAATGTTTTTTTTTTGTTTTTGGAGCCAAACAGATCTTCAATTATACTATAATTTTTCTTTGTGTATGCTGTACCAGTACAGCGTCCTAATAATGGTTTGCTGCACCGAATGACGTCATTACGTCGGCTCCGGCTGTCGCTGAAAACCAGCGCTGGGACTCTGTCTTGCATAGGGTCGCAGCATAATGCTGAGCGATAGCCGTTTTGCGTGGATGTGACGCATGTTCCCCCGACCCTTTCTTCTTTTTTTTTTATGTTTATGTTCTTTATTGCGTCATGTTTACCGCAAAATGAACATATTTTCTTTCTTTCTTTCATTTTCCTCTCATGGATAGATGTACGTCTCAACTCTCTCCTCCCTTTTACGATCAGACTCCCAATAAGATAAATTCTCGCCAAGAATTAAGAAGACTAAAAACACGACTCCAATAAAATCTAGTAACAAATTGCTATAGTGTTCATCTTAAAGTTTTTATTTGCTTTCAAATGAAACCCTTTCCAACACTGGTTACGTTTGGAGTGCCGCCAACCGCGTAATGAAAAGCCGAGATCAATACAAGTTCATGGCCAAGTCTTAAGCCAAGTTTAAGACTCAATATTCATCCGGTTTTAGTGAAACCGCGATGAACTAAACTATACAACAAGAAGAAAACGTAGTTTGTGACGGACACGTTAAGTTAATGTTCATAATTGTTTCATAAAATGGTTTCGAGGGACCCGTGACTAAATAATAACAGCCGCACAGGTCGATCGATCATGTTAACCTACGCTTGCCGCGGTTGGTCTGTGGATGGGTGACCATCTTTACATACCGTGAGGGTCCTTGCCTCGGAAAGCACGTTAAGCCGTTGGTCCCGGCTGTCATTCGGGGATTTGACAGTCGTTACGGGTAGTCAGAAGCCCGAAAGTCTGACAATCAGTCTTACAAGGGATATCGTATTACCCAGTAACTGGGTTGTGGAGGTCAGATAGGGTGTCTCTATGTAAAATACTGGTATTCAGCTGCATCCGGTTAGACTGGAAGTCGACCCCTACATAGTTGGAAAAAGGCTAGGCAGATGATGAATTGTTTCATAAGATGCTTATTTAGCCCAATGATATACCTAGTTATTTTTGGAGCTACTATGAATATTAACAAAATTGATCGAATCGACTGCAGACTCTACAGTTATTAGATTAACAACTATGTTTTTCTGACTGTCCGTTAGTTTCTTGATACTGACACGTTTTATCAAAGAATGAAAACAAAAGACTAACGTGTACCTTTTTCTATTTAATCTTTGTAACTGTAATTAAAATAATCTATATATTTATTAGAAAGCCGTGTTAGTTACACTATTTATAACTCAAGAACAGCTGAACCGACCGAACGAAATTGGTGGAGAGGTAGCTTAGAACCAGGAGACGGACATTTGGATACTTTTTCTCTTTTTTTTTTACTTATAGGAGTAGGGTAGGAGTAGTGTAGGAGTAGGGTAGGAGTAGGGTAGGGTAGCAGTAGGGTAGGAGTAGGGTAGGATTAGGGTAGCAGTAGGGTAGGCTGGTGGTGGCGTAGACGCGAACGAAGTAGCGCCGGGCAGCTAGAAATAATGTATATGGCAAAACAACGTTTGCCGGGGTCAGCTAGTAATATTATAAAGAGAAAAGATTTGATTTTTTGTATGCTGGTTTTTTACGCTTTCACGCTAAAACGGCTGAACGGATTTCGCTAAAATTTGATTGATCGGGATCGACACATAAACGGGTGAAACCGCGGGGCGCTGCTAGTTTTTCATAAATCACAAACTCCGGTTCAAAACAAGACTTGCGGGTCTCAGTTAACGATAGACCCCTGAACAGATTAGCGAATCCTCCCTCGAGACGATTCCACACCATCGCACCGTTTATCGCCTATCTGCTTACCCTTGCACAGGGACTTTAAAAAATATTAAAAGATATGGATGAATTTTGTTGAAAATATTGAGTTAGTTATCTTGTTTTATGGTTCATAGTAGGGATATTAATCTTTTTGTGTTAGTAAAATATTAGATCTACAATAGCAGGTACAAATGATAGAACATATTCATGACTTCACTTGATATTTACTCCACTCGTCAAATGACACAGAAATATTTATCAATAAATTGTCTAGATACAAATTCTTTCCTATGACGTTACTAGTCTCGAGGCCAGACGTCGCAATTTCCTATCAGACCCCGTTCAGCACAGTCGGGATTGCTTCCTTATCTCGAATCAATTTCTAAATTATATCCATGTCCTTTTCCTCAAATATATTTTCTAAACTAGCTATCTAGACCACTGCAGCTTTACTGTTGAAGCTTTTATAGGTATGAGCATTTACAGCACATCAAGTTTACGAAAAGTCAACTCCGCAGAGCATCTTTGCCAGTCTCGCTCTAAAGGTCGGTTTGTCATATTAACGCCAGAGTACTGTAATTATACAACTTGTATAATTTTCCAATTCTAAATTATATTATCAACTGTTACTGTTACTGGGTTGTGTAGGTCAGATAGGCAGTCGCTCCATGTAAAATACTGGTATTCAGCTGCATCCGGTTAGACTGGAAGCCAACCCCAAAATAGTTGGGAAAAGGCTAGGCAGATGATGATTATCAACTGTTACATAAACCATTAATCACAATATTAATTCCACATTGAATACCAATATCTATTCTCTAGCGTGAGCCATATCAAAATAGTAATTAGACTATGTTAATATTATTACTTCGTCATTAGAACTAGGATTGAATGGAGTTATCACAGAACTAGGTACTACTGAAAATGTAATTAATTTTCAGTTTTTATCATCACAACTTAATTCAGTAATCAATAAACACTGAATCCATTTGGAGAAAAATTTGCTTTTAAGATTATTTTTATCAAACGTATATTTTCACTACCTAAATATTTAACTTTAGTAAACAAACCATATTTTTCATTATAAATAAAAACTCATATAACCTAAAACCATACCATCATCATTCGAATTAAATATTCAAAGAAAATTACGAACCGTAGAAAATTTTTAAATTTCCCCCACTTTCCCAGCGAATTGTTTTACTATGTATACCGGGCGGGCAATAAAAAAGTATACGCTATAAGTGCTTCAGCTTTGTCGTTTATAGCGCAACTTTTTATTGGCGTCGTTTAAGACGTAATATAAAGTTGGTTGGCTCGTAAATCAGGCTTTTCTACCAACTGATGGATGGAAAGTAATGGGACCTAGAAAAAACCTTGGGGGACCACGTGACACTTAGTTACGGATAACCTAGGTCATATAAGTTTAAGGTCGCCTTGAACTTTTAATGTCGTAACAATTCTCTCTTATCAACAAAATAAATATAAAACATCGAGAGAAAACTATACAGTAACAAGAAGCAAATGGACTTGATGATGTGATAATGTCGCTCAAACGCTTCACCAAAATTACGCACCCAATTATAAAAACATTACAATTCGAATTTCAACAAAACGATAACGTATCTCTGCTGCACATTTTTACTGCGACGTCCACGAACACCGAACACATCAGTGCACTCTGCATGCATGGGATGGCCTGATGTGGTCCCACTGCATCCATTGTTTACGTCACATCTCTATAATAAAACAAAAAAGGATCACAAGTCTGCTGCAAAAACTCTTACATTCATAGCATCAGACCATCTGTTTGGTCGGCCATCACGTACGTCGCGCGTGCTTCCCCCTTCTACCAGGAAATGAATTAATTCGACCACCGAACTGATTTACACGATGCTGAGATTTCAAGGTTTGCTTTTATTTGATTTTCCTTTTTGTGGTAATGTAGCTGGAGTGGGATTTTTTATTGTTTTGTTAGGCGCGTTGGAAGTGCGTGTTTTATTGGATTTATTTGTGTGCGAGAATTGTCGTGAAGTGCTTCGTAAATAATATTATGCCTTGAGTCCAAAATATCTCTCATGTTTTTGTTTATTGGTATATTCAGTATTCACACCTTCCTATTTAAACAGAATCGAAAATATCTCTCTACCTAATTCAAGCGTTTTAACATCTTCATTAACTGGTTTAATATTTTATTCTCTGCCATCAAGTGTCTGTCTAATTTTAAATGAGCCATTACCACTACTACAACAAAAGAGTTGCAATACTAAAAAATTTACATACTCACTAACACAGAGATGTAACACCTAACCCACTTGGCACTTGGTGTAACTAGCTCGGGATAGTAAAAAGCGGATTGCCACTTAGGGTGCTAATTAACTCGTGCAGTTCAAAGTGCCGTCAAGTGTCGAGTGTGTCTGGCCTTCAGGGTCCTCATGGAGATTTGTTACGTTGGATTGACTATGGATACTCGTTTGTAAGTTCAGAAAAGTGGTTTTAGTTTTGGATTAGATTAATCGTGTTATTTTAAAACTATATATACATATATGCGTATGCTTTTCACAACTATATTAGGGTCGGCTTCCAGTCTAACCGGATGCAGCTAAATACCAGTTTTTTTTTTTTTTTCTAGAAACTGGTCTTTAGCTATTGCCTGCTTATTCTATATGCTGGTATTTACAAGGACCTAAATGACAGCACATAGCACACAGAAAATTAACTACCCCAACGATATAAAAGAACCTAAAATGTTTATTGTAACTTGTAAATGTTTGGATGACAGATTCTGTTACAGTTTAGACTCTAGAGATTTGTACATACATAAGATTAGTCTGATCTTAAGACTAGCAACTAATCCTACTGTGATTGTGAGTATCTATTAGAGAATCTCTCTCCATGATATTAACATCCATACTAACATCATTATCAAAAAAAAACACACAGCACCCAACATTTCGCAAAATAGCTGTCAAATTAAATCAACTCTATCAGTACTACTCCCGTCCTGTGCACTAGACGTAGAGCTCGTCGCGTCGGTTTCAATTACAAACTCCATGCAGTAGTTATTTCGTAATTATCATGGAGAGCGAGCTCTATGTAAAGCTTAATTTCACTCGCTACAAGAGGCACATGTACGCTGCTTGCTCTATTGTTAAACGTTATTATATTCTATTTGATGCTATTAATATTGTAGGCTATATTGATTTGAGTAAAGTTTAAATTTTAGGTAAAGGAGTATTTGTATATGTAGGTTTTTCAAGAAAGTGTAGTATAGCATGATTATGGTTTTTCGAGAAATAATTAAAACATTATTGACACAAGTGAAAATTCTATTGGTATCTTTATTGAAAACAAAATCTTTGGAATAATCGAATACTTGTTAAAGTAGACCATTATCTTTTAACAATCGTCAAACTGTATCAATTCATCGTTATGAATTGATACAGTTTTACCTTTACTATATTCCACAAGAAATCCCCATATTCTTCTCTAAATATTACCCCCTCAACACACAATATGCAAAAGCCATATTCAAAATTAAAAGCTATTGTAACATCCATTATAAAATCTACGCAGTAATTAATATAGGCAAGCAACATTACACAACATGACTAATTAATATGCTCCACTCCGATTCAAACCCAAATTCCACCAAAATCGGCTCAAATGAAGCTCCACCATCATTCAGACATAATGCTAATGCTACTTATTTATTGACGGTAATCCATTATGCCACAACCGAACCCAAAGACCTCTATACCCTTCTATATTACTACCACTTACAGGTCTAGCTGAACTGGTTATACAAAATTCGCAAACCATTTCTACAAGATTGCATCAAGAGAAACATTTGCATCAAGAGAAGGGTCTTGGTTAAATGGCTACTGCTTGAGTTTCAAATAAGGTTCGTTCAAGTGGTCATGTCTTCGATACAGTCAGTATAAGTTGGCCTTCCTTTCCTCCCATAACAAGTTAATTTAGTTAAAGCTTCATGGAGATTGTTCGGCGGAGATGGGTCTAGTTATAATGGTTCGTCTCAAGTTGGGTGTGCCGTGACCGCAGCTTTGCTGAACGGCTTAGCGTTGTCTTCTAGTGCAACAATATTAGCTTATGTATCGTGTGTAAAACATGCTTCTTACATGTAACATGAGTTACAACCTTGTGTTCATATTTACTATGGGTGCTTTTACGCTATCAATCTTACTATGATGTTTTGGCTCGCGTCCAATTTCCTAAAACGCTGCTGAAAGTGGAGGCCTTGTAACTAACGAAGACATATATGTCACTTCCGTGGTAAACAAAATGATCCGATGTTTCCGATCATAACAATCTATTGTTTTAATATTATTACTGATCTGACGCTATGCCACTGCAAAGCAAAGGCTTCTAAATTCTTCCACGTATTCTTTTCCTAGGTCACCTCAAACTAGTCCTTGCGGTACGCCTCCAGCGGGGAAACACACATAAAATGACAATTAATCGCATTTTCTTACATTTTGATAGTTCAGCCACATTCATTGCGTTATTTACGTTGTTGATCAGACGAATTTATTAAACTTATGAAGCAATGGATTAGAAATATTCTTCAAAACTCTTGGATTGTGATTGAAAATGTGTGACGGAATTAGGGCACCTGGTCGCCTCGTCAGCACTTCCATTTTAATTATTACCTACTTACTTACTTACTATTTAAGTGTAACTTGTGTCGTGCCACTGGGAAAACGCTTCCCTTTCCTTCATCTAGAGCTAGCACATACTAATCCTATCTCTCAGCATCTTGCTTAATAACCAAGTAATAACTATGGCTAGGCAATTTACCTCAAAAAAAAGTACGAAATACTTCTTTTACGACTCTGCTAGTATCCCCACCATCACAATAGATGAGCGCATCTCCAAAACACTCGATCGAAAGTACTCCCCGCCCTTTCCATGTCCATTGCCCCCAGAATTACGTATATTTAATGTTGTGGATGATCTGCGTGAGACATTAGGAACGTCTTGGACTTAAGAGGAGCACTTACGGACTGCGGTCATTAAAATGGTTGGAGGATTACGATTTCCGATGTTTTTCAAGTGGATGTGTAGAGGTAGTGAAGCCTTTGATGTTGGGGATTGTAATGGTATGTTGCCTGTCTTTAAAGCCTTGCCTTTATTTGTTAGTTCTTAGATGTCTAAGACCAATCTATAAAATTATACTAAACTAAAAAGGAAACTAAGTTTTAATGCAAATTAAATAAATCTGTAAGATTACCAAAAGAATTTATGAATCCGCATAGAGAATAAAAAGTTCATAAAATCAGTGGCATCGAACACTTGTAATTGTAACACATGATTTTATAATACAGAATGTATAGCCAAAAGTGCTCTCAACTATTAACATGCAGTGTTTTACCATTGTGTACCGACGTTCACAAAAAACGATCCATTTGAATCATTTCACTCATCCATACATTGGAAGCTCTATCAAAAATCCCAACTATTCCAAATGAACTGAAATCACGCGCCAAAAAACAGAAACGAAAGAATTTAATTTAACATACGAGACTCCGGCGAATCATCATCCACTCCAGTTCACATTATTTACGATTCCATTCCAGACGAATACACTGGCGAGCATAAAATTAACCCCATTCAGAAGGAAATAGAATTAAAAAATATATAAATGAAGCACTTTATCGTGAAGCGAGGCGACTCAAATTGGGTTTTTTACTCTTCCCTCACGTCAGAAATACATGTGTTGGTCGGAAACAATGCTGTAATCTAGTTGGACAAATTAAATCTTTGCCTGTGAAGTGAACAGTGCCTTACATTCAACTTAAAACCCTATCTAGTTCATTTTAAGGTTGAAGTTGCCGTGTCGGTATGCCATGTGTGTTCCGTTTGGCGGTGTCTTTTAAAAATAGACGCTCGTGAATTTATCTGTAAAGCTGGCCTTTTCATTCAGGTTCACGCTTGGGTAGACAAATGTCACTTCCACACTGATGCGGGTGTAAAAGTTAATGCATAGATACGTTTTAATTTAGGGAATCAGCGTCTACTTAAACCCTTTCTTAAATAACTTTCAGTAAGTAGATATTCATTCCATTTGGAAATCACATCATACTTTAAAAACTTAATACAATAATGCTAAAGATTATTAAAATTAACTACTTGAAGCATTGATGTACAGACGCCAGCACATCAAGCTACCCAAAACTGTCAAATTTTCCCAATCAACTTTGGACCTTATGCTTCAGCGATAAAGTTGAAAATCTATTAAAGAAAGACAGATTGTGCATTATTCTTCTGTAACATTTTCGGAAGAATACACATCGACGTAATTTTTCCAATAATACTTCAAATAGGCTCATTACTGACGATTGCCGTATTACGTCGACTCATAAGAGATTTCCATTCGTTCGAAGTTATCAATTTACCGTAATAAGTACCATACCTACAGTAGTATGTACTTATTACGGTAAATTGATAACTTCTAACATACGTAGGTCGATGTAATTGGTCGTACAGTGTACAATCGATATTACTTGTAAATATGTGAGCACCATGTAACTATCACTTATTTGATTTACCTGTCATTGCTTAATTTTTAATTCTTTTTACCTTTTGTGGTAGACTAATTTTATTATGGGTGCATCGTGTTCACATATAATTATATTATTTATACAAGACCTTGTAAAACATTTTAAAAGAGTAACGGTGGAGTTTCTTGCCCATTCTTCTCCATACGAAAACTACCTTTTGGAATGGGCGACTAGAATCATTTCTATTTAGTTTTTTTTTACGTTCAAAAGTGCCTTTAATGTGCCTATTTGAAATAAATGATTTGACTTTGACTTTACTTATATAAGTAGGTTTAATATTGTTTCGTTGTTTGTATCTGATCTAGGAATTTTGATATATACAGTATTTTGTTCCATGAAAAGTGTGCTGAAATTCAGCCTTCTTTGAGCTGTAAGACGATAATTATTAGTTGATGGAATATTAAAAATAATGAAATAAAATACTAAGGGGTTTATTTATAAACGTTTCTTCATCATCTGCCTAGCCTTTTCCCAACTACATATTTTGGGCTCGGCTTCCAGTCTAACCGGATGCAGCTGAATACCAGTATTTTACATGGAGCGACTGCCTATCTGACCTCCACAACCCAATTACTGGGTAATACGATACCCCTTGATAAGACTGGATGTATATTTATAAACGTTGCTTACAGTTAAGAAACGTTTAAACGTCAAAAATGTATGGTTAAACAGCCGCTAATCGCTACTTAACTTTACGCAACGTTTATGAATAAAGGGGTTATTGTGTGAGAAGTGAGTGAGTGAGTAGTGAACTTTTTAGCAATCCTTGTCTTTTGAGACAATTAAAAGCATCTCAATCAAACAGGGTGTGACTCTAAAGTCAATTGACAACACTCTTGCTTTCTCGCTTCCTTCATTTTACTTTTCCATTACAATAATCTGAAAAAAAAAACACAAAAGAGTGACAAAGAAAATTTTAATAAGACACAAACCATCACGCAGCGGATACAAAATATTTTACTCGACTTATTTCCTTCATTCTTGAAGCCATTGTCTTCAATAGCGCTTTGCAGAATTTCATTCAGTGTAAAAAATATTTCAAAGACAACTTCAATTTTCTACTCTGTGTCTCAAGTTATAGAGTTGATTGTTAAGTGATGGGATGTTCATCTTAAAATGAGTTTTTTCTGCGTAGTTCGGATAGATCTTAAACATGAATATCTTGTACATTTTCTTTCGCAGTTATTTGGAGTTCTTTTCTCTTTATTGTCTTGGAAATGTTTTTGTTGTATCATCATAATTTTCTTCAATGTTTAGCTAATGATGTGTTTTGAGAGTCTTTATATTACTTAATTCAGATTCGGTCCTTGATTACCAATTGTCCATAATAATATATATAATAATGTGGGATCTGTTTTAAATAAAAATACTTGCTTTGGTTAATATGAACCATAATCTCATACTAGGTAAATTGTTTTAAATTTTTTCAGACTGTCATTTGTTATAAATGTCAGTAAGTATAACAAATGACAGTCTGAAAAAAAGTTATAAAAACAAGATTTTATAAAATTGTTAAAATCACAAAAAGCACTTAGGTAAATCATTCGCAACATCATCATATCTTCCTAGCCTTTTCCCAACTATGTTGGGGTCGGCTTCCAGTCTAACCGGATGCAGCTGAACACCAGTATTTTACATGGAGCGACTGCCTCCACAACCCAGTTACTGGGTAATACGATACCCCTTGGTAAGACTGGAACATTCGCAACATATCCACATAATATCAAACACACTCCAAACACAAAAAAAATCTCCATATCCTCAAATTGTAACCGCCGCCCGCGGCGCCTTCTGATATAGCGAAAAAACTGACGACTTCGCGAAAAACACCGGCATGGGAGCCAAAACGCCATAAAGCGCTATGAAGCCCCATATCTGAGAAGTTTGACATGTTACAATATTATGGGTATTAGATAACTGTGATATTGTTACATTCCGCCCTCAGGCAGTTTCTTGTTTTCTTCTGCTCAAGAATTTTTAATATTTTTCGCATAGCTTCTGGCAATGTTTTGGGTATCGCGATCGTTATAAGATTTACAATGGATTTTGAGTTTTTTTATGGCTTTGGTGCCACTTTTAATTGCGTAACTTTTGAATTTTCGGATTCTGGAGTTTCCTGGTTTTTTAAAAGAATATTGTAACTTTTTTATGGGATTTCTCACTGACGTAGCCATTGTGTCTCTTTAAAGTATTTTATCGTCAAGTGGAAATTAAATTAGTAGGTTTTTTGTTTGTTATTTATGTAAATTAAAAACACCCTTATGCGGTTATTGGAGTAATTAACCCTTACATTCTTGTGGTAAACAAAAAAGGAATACAATTACAGATAAATTAAAAAATAGCGCGTCTGCACCTTACCTACACGTCATAAAAGTGAAACTTCTTAAAAAAATTAAGAATAGAAATTTAGCGTGAGAGACAGAGAGAGTTATATGTTTCTTCTCTCTCAAGTAACGAAATGTGCCTAAACGTGACGTGTCCTTGATCTCTCAAGTTTCGTTCAATTTTCGAATCGCCGCAAGAACTTCCGTTCAAAAATATTAAATACATTTTATCAAATCTAATAATCATATTCTTTTGTTTCAGGTATGTTCCATGATCATTTAACTGCAGCCCGACATTGATTCGTAAGTCCTTCCATCGGCACTAATCTCCTGTTTCCAATACATTGCGTGTTTACCAGTGCCTCGTTTTACGATTATTGCAGCATAGACGGCAATATCCACCACACCGTCGGTTTGCCATGGTTTCCCATTGATGGTGGTGGTTTAGGGTTGTCAAATTGTTTAGTTTTGGAGTAGAAACGTCATTTACTCGTTTACTGACAAGAAACAAAACGCGGTATCGTATTCGGAAGGCGAATTATTAGAAAGGTTCCCAAAATAAATCGGCTTCAAAATGTTTGGAGAACAAATGTTTTTTTAAATATTGAGAGGTTAATTAAATATTTAATTTTAGAATGCTTTGTGATGGAGTACTTAAATAGGTGACAACATATTGTATGACTTACATATTTTCTTAAAATATGTTTTAATTAAAATTAAAATTAATCGGGCCATGGGGTCCGAGTGCCCACTTGGTTTTTCGAGATATCGCCAAGCGGTTAGTCGACTCTTCACGTGACCAGAGGGCTGGCCTATTTCTTGGCCAAAGAATTAGCATTGCCATACAACGTGGCAATGCTGCCAGCCTTTTGGGCACTGTTCCTGTTGACAGCGATGCGGACGAATTTTTTGATGCCCTATGATCATTTTGCTAATTTTTTTTTCATATAAATGTACATATTATTATTTTAAATAGGTATTAGCATAAATTATGTAAATATTAAATAAAATACTTATTTTAAATTAAAATTTAACTTTGCACAACTTCTTAAACAATTTCAATGCTTCCATCCCTACACCATCGTTTCGTTATCACAATTCCGCGTGGTTGACGCCGATGTCCCCCGAACTCCCCCGAACATCCCCGATGTCTTTATTGGACGATTTTTGTTTATGTGGTATAAAAGTCAGTCTTTTATTGTCATCGCTGAATTATTGCTTCGCGATAACGGTGTCTGAGGTAAATCCTAAGCAGTATAATAATATTTATTATTAAAACATAGAAAAGAAGGTTCACTGTTATGTTAAGTAGAACCTAAAACGAACGAAAAAAATATCTAAAATATATACTATCATTAAATACCTTGAATATCATATTACGTAGGTAGGTTGAGCCGCATGATTTCTGACAAATGCGTGCACTGACTGGACAGGTCCTCTCAACCTGTGTGGTTCTTTCCTCGAAAGACCATCTCAGACATCGATCTACATATAACCTGACAAAGATTATGTCTGGACTTTAAAAGAGACTGTGACCTTTGAGTTTGTTTTGGCCTTTCTTCTCAGAGTAGTCAGATAGGAAACGCCGACCTCATCTAGTTTAAAAAAAATATGATTGACGTGTAAAATTGTTTGTGCAAACCTACTTACAGAATAAAATCATTTATCATTTACGCAGACGTCCATGTTAAGGGGCCTAATGGGTAAAACTAAAGACGCACATACACGAAGAAGTGGAAATAAAATACGTAAGGTTTTTATTCAAACTCATTCCCTCATAACCCTAAAATGACGAGTGCAGAACCAACATTACAAGACAATTCGTCCCGCACTGGCAAAAACTAAGCAGATCTAAAGCACCCCCTCACTTAACCGTCGGCGTTATATGGCGAAGACAGTGGGGAGCACACAAGACCCCACTTGCTATCTTTGTGAACAAGTCCAGTTTGGCCCATTAACCCTCTGCCTGCAGATAATGGCCCGATTGTCCCGGTTCGCTTCATACTTAATATATGGTGGGGCATGGCTTTAAGGTTTTCGTGGGCATTTTGTTACCCCTGAACCTTCAAGTTACAATATTTATTTATTTATAGGAGAACCAACAGCTATAACAGAAGCATTACAATAGTATAATGAGATATAAACCTACAAAAAAACCTACTTCTTATTTAAAAAAAAAACAATTTTCTCATCTCAAGTTTCGCATCTTAACTCTTTACCCATAACTCCTAGTCAAAGTAAACAGCACTTTTCAATCATTCAAATAATCGCCACTTCACAAATATTGCAGGCAGAAATTAACTCATTTATGTTTTCTTGTAATACCTACCATCCTACTTTTTCAGTTTTAAGCATCGAACATATCAAAATCACAACATTAATCAAATACAACACACACAACTATTCCTTATTCAAGTTCACATACACACACACGCTGCCAACACACCTCTAATTTACTACCAACACAACAACAACAATGCTCACCTCACGTGATGACTGGCCGAAAGGCACGAATCAGCTCGATCCATTACCCCGATGAGAGAAAGTATTTTATAGCACAACTTGCGCATTGCGACGCTCCTAATTACGTCTAAGTGTGGGTGAAAAATAGTGGCGGTCGTTAGTCGGCGCAAAATGGTGACTGGTTTCATTTGTCTTACGTTTTTTGACTTTTTTATGCTTTGGATTATAAAAGTTTGATTAGGTAATATGTGTTTTTTTTACTGTTTTTTTTTAAGGAATTCCGTTTGTAATTATATACAAATGTCTATTAAATAGTTCCGTTTGCAATAAAACAAGCATTGTATTCCACACACTCTAAGTTTTAAAGCCAAAAAATCCCTTAAATTTCCAATTACCTCAAAATCTACGGTCTCAAGTAATTTCCGCTGCATATAAATCTCAATCACAATATCCGATGCAATCACTGCTTAGTTAATAACAAACCTGCATCAAATCAGCAATTGAATACCCTGCCTTGACCACACGCACTATTTCCGGTCATACCAATTCTGCCAACCCTCACGCACCATTCGTTTCCGGAAGACAATGGCCAGCCAACCCGTTCCGATCGCAGATTTCCCGTCACTTCCGTTCCATCGGGCTCGAAATTCGAATCTGAATTTCGAAAATATATTTTTGCATTCGAAATGTCCAGTCCATTTTTATACCCGCCATTCATTTTTGGGTTATTTATTCTGTGCCATCATGTGTCATCAAAGGATGCTGACTTTTGTTCGTCGAAATGTTCAATTATTAATACGTACCTAGATAGTACACAATTTCATGAAAATTTCAGGCAAAAAAAAACCTTCGCAAACATTTTAAAACCACGCCTAAACGCGCAGAACACTTAATGGAATGTTCATTTAAAAAAAATTCAAACTCAAGTTTGGACCGATAAAGTTTTTTTCATCGCATCGCCGCAATCGGAACCGCTACGAAATGGAATTGCAGGAAATATTGACGATAGAATGACACTCGATGCACTCAAAGGTAAAGTTTCGACTGTAAAAAGCCATTTTCTTACCCTTCGTGAAACGCTTTTGAAGTAAAATATTTTCGATATTTGAATCTATTCGAGATTTTTAGTTGCGATGTTTTTTTTTTTATCAAACATTTTTGCGAATATGTAACTAAGTATTTGGTTTGTCGCATTCTCATGCTGACATAGTAAATGACGAATAATATTTCTTTCTGAAAATAGGTTAAAAACAAATCTTTTACACGTCAAAAAAATCATGTTTTATAACTATAGGAGTTCGAAGTTTCCTAATCCACTACTATGAGAAGAAAGACCGAAGCAAACTCAGAGTTTTTTCATGGTCTTTTTTAGGGTTCCGTACACAAAGGGTAAAAACGGGACCCTATTACAAAGAGTTCGCTGTCTGTCCGTCCGTCTGTCTGTCACCAGGCTGTATCTCAAAAACCGCTAGCTAGATAGCTAGACAGTTGAACTTTTCACAAATTATGTATTTCTGTTTCCGTTATAACAACAAATACTAAAACCAAAATAAAACAAATATTTAAGGGGCTCCCATACAACAAACGTGTACACACAAGGCAAAAACACCGAAAAAAATTCGGTGTTTTGCCTTGTGGTACGGAACCCTTCGTATGCGAGTCCGACTCGCACTTGGCCAGTTCTTGAAGTCCAGACATAATATTGGTCAGACCATTTGAGGACTAAGTATGCAGATTAGTGCCAGAGATGTTCTTTTGAGGAAACAACCACACAGATTTGAGTAGGCCTATCCAGTCAGTGCACGCAATTCAAAACATATGGATCTCGACGTTTAGAGAGTAGATTGTTTCTATGATTTGTAGCCAACATCAGAAATTAAATTTGACACTAATCTGACAACAACTGAAAGATAAAACGTATCTGGTTCCTATTTCATTCGGTTGCCCAAATGTACTTCACCGACCCTTCCATCTTTATTTCGTGAAATACTCAGCCCGATTATTTTCCCGCCGACTGCTAAACTGGGTCACTGAATCGCTAAAACGTTAACAAAAAAATAAAGCAACACAACAGAAATCTGTAAAAGTTAAGGAAAAATAAACTGGAGTACTTCTCTTTCGGAATATTTACACTGTTTGAATGAAACACTGGCACATTGCACGAGTCGGCAATGAAACCTAATTTCAAAGAAATTATGTCATTGGTGCCCGACGAACTTTTAACATAACAATAAAAATGTCTGCGTTATCGTGCATAGTAGAGTTCAAGCCAAGTCCACTGTGAATTTTTAAACCAAGTTCGAAGTTTGGAAGCTTGTAACAATTATCATTCTTTAGTCTTTCGCTTTGGTATTCGGAAAATGAGTTGCGAATTTTTCGTCGTAATAAAATTTTGTTTACCGTTCCGGAATTAGGCTGACATTTAATACTTAAAGTCTATTCAAGTTTCTTTCAAATTTATGTTATTTCAACTTAAGCAAATAGCAACTTTATTGTAATGGTAATTAAGTTGATTTCAGTGACTAGCACTATTGAAAAAGTTATAAAAATGTTTGAAGTTGTAGCGTAAACTGCACTTTATTATGTAGGAATTATAGTCACTTTTGCATAAACTTATATTTTTTTTACATTTTTGGCAAATAAGTCGCGAATGCACTACTCGGTAGTCTGTAAAAGAAATTCGTCCTTAAAAATATCGTTGCTTTTGTAAAATGTATTTTTTTTTTTTTTCATATTTTTGCTATCAAAGTTTCTTTCATTTATAACATAACATAACGCCTGTATTTCCCGAAGGGTTAGGCAGATGTGTACCTATAGTACAGTCAACAGCAAAAGTAGATGATCAAAATCAGAAATTCAATAGGAGTCAAAACTGATTACGAATATATGGCAGCTGTACTAGTAGTAAATGTTTGGTATAATTTACAATCACATACTTTTGAATCACTTCGACGCCACACAGTTCTGACGCGAACTCCGTTTATTAGTATTGAATTAATTTAGTTTCACGAGTAGTAAGAAAATGCCTTTTGCTATCAACTAGGCACAAATCCTGACTCCGGGCTGCTATTGAGAGATTCCAGATGGAAAAACACAATAACACTGCTTGACCTGGGAATCGAACCCAAAACCGACTGTCATACTGAATTTCGGCAGTTAATTATTTCGACACGGTCCCAATTTCGAATAACAATAGTTCGACTACTCATTGCTTCGACAGAACATATATTCGACTAGCATTACCTTATGCTCATGCTGAGCGCTTGCACATTCTTTCTTTCACTTTTCTCTAATAGATAACGAGTTCTATTTTTAAAATCCTTTCTATTAGCCAATCACTACGACAAAATACTATTACGTCGATAACTTTCTGTTAGACTCCTGAAACCGAAAGAAAAGGACCATACATCTTGCCTCCCTTTCCCTCCATTTTACTATCTCAGAACTTTGCCGCGCCAATTTATGTGCATATCAAATCGCTATTAGAACTTGGCTGTGCGCCTAACTCGAAGAATCCAATTGATTCTTATCCATTCATGAATTTTTCGAATTCATTTCACAATTCAGGGGAATATGAAATGTTAAAGTTTACTTAATTACGCATTTGTCTGAGTAATTGCGTATGCTTGTAAGTAATTAACCACGAGCCCCATATTGTAACATCCCATAGGTATAGTGGCTCATGGCTAAACAATAACAGCCGCACGGACCGATCAAAGTTTAAGGTATGCTTGCCGCGGTCAGTTCGTGGATGGGTAACATAACATGATGGTTCATAACATATCGAGGTGCCTCGGAAAGCATGTCAAGCTGTTGGTCCCGGCTGTCATTCGTAGATCTTTGACAGTCGTGACGGGTACAGCCCGCGCGGAACTAGTGGTCCGCGCGGAACTAGTTGTCCGCGCCTTAGGTGGGGACCGGGGTGAAGCGGCGGAGTTGCATAGTGTTCGCAACGCACGTACTGAGTAATGACAAAGCGCCCCCGCTCCTCCGTCCCACCGCTCACATACCTAAGGCGCGGCCAACTAGTTCCGCGCGGACTATAGTCAGAAGACCAAGTCTCACAACCAGTTTTATCAAGGGGTAACGTGTTACCCAGTAACTGGGTTGTGGAGGTCAGTCGTTCTATTCAAAATACTGGTATTCAGCTGCACCCGCAAGAGGCAAAGGCTAGGCAGATCGATTTGGGATGTTACAATTTGGCCATTATAATTATTATTATTAGGTCTTTATTAAACACATACATATTTAATTTTGTTATTTTTAGTTTGTATATAATCTTGATTATTTAAATAAGGAATTGTTATAGCTATTATAGATGTTATTAAAACACCAGCATTATTAAGTCAGTTTTTATTTTTATTTATTTTTTTGCTGGCCTTCCCACCCGCACACAAAATACGCGCATTGACGTGGAGTTGCGGACACCAGTCTTTATTACCTAGGTCTTTATTTTCTCTATATCTTTTGGATACGCATAAAATACTTGTACCGAAGTGAAGCGTAGTATGACTTTGCGAAACTCCAAAAAAAACCTGAAGCCTCCTTTTTCTTTGTCTCCAGTTCTGTTTGTAAGTTTCAACGGAGCAAGAAAGAAAAAATAGTTCTAGAACTATTGCTCAGTTCTTTAGATTCTTTCGAATTCTAGCTTTTTATTTACTTATTTTAATACTTAACCTCTTTAGCAGTTTTTTACCAGATAAATCTATATACTATCCTTACTAATATTATAAATTCGAAAGTAACTCTGTCTGTCTGTGTGTTACCTGTTCACGCCTAAACCACTGAACGGATTTCGATAAAATTTGGCAGAGAGATAGATTGCATCCCGGGGAAGGACATAGGATAGTTTTTATCCCGATATTCCCACGGGATCGACACTAATACGGGTGAAACCGCGGGGCGCTGCTAGTACTTTAATATATTACAGCTGAAGCAGCTTTGTTTGTTTAAACGCACTAAGCTCTGGAACTGCCAGTCGGTTTTTAAAACACGTTAAAAGGATACAAACCCCTAATAGAGGCGAAACTAACGCCAGACAAACTGCAAACATTTGCCATTGATACCCGAGACCCCGGGAGCCGAGACCCCGGGAGCCGAGATACCGGGAGCCGAAAGCCGAAAGACGAGAGCCAGCGTTAAATGCGTCGACACAAAACTGTGGAAACTGAACTTATTTTCAGAATCGCATGCCGATGGTGCCGCCCGATGGCCCCCGGGCTTTGTAGGGTAACCATGTGAATGGTAAATAAGGAAAACCAAAGGATAAGCGCAGTAACAAAACGTTTGCTGCTTCAAATTATAGAATAATGCATGTGGGACGTTCAAAAATTGCGTATTGCTAGCACATTTATAATAATAATGAATATTTAATCCATACTTATATTATAAATTCGAAAGTAACTCTGTCTGTCTATCTGTCTGTATGTTACCTTTTCACGCCTAAACCACTGAACGGATTTCGATTAAATTTGGCAGAGAGATAGATTGTATCCCGGGGTAGGACATAGGATAATTTTTATCCCGATGATTCCACGGGATCGAAACCTATGCGGGTGAAACCGCGAGGCACGCACTTTCGCATTTATAATGCGAAAGTGCACTCCTCCGCGGCTTAAAAAGAAAAAAGAAAGTAGCTTATTATGTTAATCCAGAGTGGCTACCTCCATACAAAATTTTATCAAAATTGGTCCAACCGTTTGAGCTTGAAGAAGTAACAAATATATAAACACACACACTCACAAACTTTCCCCTTTATAATATTAGTGTGATAGTATGGATATAAAAAAATCGACTCTAGTCCTGAAAAGACAGTCCTAACTCCGCCACACCGCATGGAATCCCAGAGGCAGATTCCCTACATTACTGCGGACTAAGATCTCGGATTGCGCAACAATTTAAGTTGGATTCTGCCCTCGCTGCCGAAGGCCCGGCCTGCATGGCTCGGGGAACAATCACTACTTGGATAAGACATACCTACATACATAAACGTACCTCTTTCCGTCCTTCTACCCTGGTATTATACTTTAAGGGACATCCCAATTTGCTACTGGCCAAAAATGCTTCTTGAAATATGACATCCATGTAGTAGTTGTATTTATAAATGCGGCTAAAATATGGCGAATATAATGCATAGGTAGATAATTTGTAGATTTTTAAACGACTTTGTAGACGACGGTAGAAAAAACGTCTGTCAACAAGCTTCCATAGTGATCCATACAACACTGACGACCGTGCCTACACACGCTGTATAAACCGTAGTTTTTCACGGCAAGAAAACCGTGTGTCTACAAAAGACCTAAGTGTCCTAACGAAGAAAATAATACCTTTTATCTTTAGCTTTCTTAGCTTTAGCTTTAGCTTTCTTATAATTATTACTTACCAAAATTATAGAAGGTGTTGATTTGCATCCTCGTCAAATTTCAGGAGGTTGTCATAAAAGACATTTTAGTACTTTAGTATTTTAGTACTTAGTAAAGTAAAAGGCGTTTGTTTGTGTGTGAAAGCGCGGTTATAGGGCTAGTAACAGACGGGCCGCGTTTAAATACGGCTGGTTCACACTTACGGATTTCCGTAAATAAGAAAAAAAAAATTGACTAGGATGCAAATCAACACCTTGTATTCGTGATTTACATACTTTTATTTGATGCCTCTTTCAGCACTCAAGCGATGAACTGCTAATTGCACTAGAAAACTAAACAAGTTTCAATTAAACCAGGGTAAAAATTCTTAACAACATTTTAAAATAAGGCACATCCACATTTATATAGACAATCTTGTATCGCGAAGTTCACCCGCATCGCTAAAGGCAGCACGACTGGGACTTACTGCGACTAAACGGAACGAGTGAACGACTCGCTACTTATTAGTTTGTTACTAACTCGGATTCTTGTCGCTGCGATTTGTCGCATTAGCTCAGCTTGTAGGTATTCGATTGGTTTGTAGTTTTAAACAAATACGGAAAGAACAATTTGATTGTATTTGTTTTTAATGCTGGAGGTAAGTATGTAAGTACCTAACACATACTGGAATGGCTGCGTCAGCGGTATTCGCGTTGCTGAGAGAGTGTTCTTGAAATTTCTTGCCCGTTCTTCTCCATAGAGATCTACGTTTTGGAATGGGCTCAACTCTTTGACAATTCAAAAGTGCCTGTAAATGATTTAATTGAAATAAATGCTTTAACTTAGTAGTTAGTTTAGTATTTTGCCGTCAACACTCTAAGAAGAAGACTGGAATTTTAAAGTTTCTGAACTGTACATTGAACTTAGAAATGATATGCCACCATTTCTGAGCTCAATAAAGCTCATGTCAGAAAATAACCATTATTACCTTTTAATAAAAATAATATAGTAAAAACTTTATTGTTCAAGATTACACTACACCCGTAAAAATAAAGCTTTTGAATGATAGTCTGTAATTAAGAAAAAATAATTCTAGCCAAAAATGCTAACTTTTCAAAGTAAATATAACTCCGTCCAAAACAGCTAATTTCCAAGTTTTCCTTTCTAATTTAATCAGCAAATAGATCTGTCACCAATAAATCTTGAAAGCCTTTGTAACACAAACTAGGAGACATAACTCATTTGTGCTGAAAACATCCTGAAACTGGGTGCTGACCTAGAAAGATATCACAATGTATAGGGGTGGTAAACGTGGTGTGTTTTGTGAATTTTACTGCATCAGATGGGACTATTCTTGGCAGTGGACGTTTACGGTCTAATGAGAAAGAGGGATGACTTCATTATGACTGGGAATCTAAAATCTGTTTGTACTTTTTCGAACAAAAGTAGAAAAAACACAATGTTTCAAATCTCAAATCCGGTCTAAGAAACATTACGTAACAATTACTATTTTTGTACTATAGTCGCCAATAACACAGAAAGGTGTTCTCGTCAAAGTATGCTCTCAGAATAACAAAAGAATTACTTACCTACGTAGACATGATAGAATAATTATAGGAAATGAGTAGGAAGTTATTTTTTTTTTCATTATGTATCCAAACAAATAGAAGCTTTATTTATTTTGATTTTGGAATAGTTGGAGAACTAGTTTTTTCGCAGGACGATGATGAGGCTAAAAGGTTGTGTTTTTAGGGTTCCGTACCCAAAGGGTAAAAACGGAACCCTATTACTAAGACTCCACTGTCCGTCTGTCTGTCACCAGGCTGTATCTCATGAACCGTGATAGCTGGACAGTTGAAATTTTCACAGCTGATGTAATATCTGTTGTCGCTATAACAACAATTTATACTAAAAACAGAATAAAATTAATATTTAAGGGGGGCTCCCATACAACAAATGTGTTTTTTCTGCGTTTTTGCCTTGTGGTACGGAAGCCTTCGAGTGCGAGTCCGACTCGCACTTGGCCAGTTTTTATACTTCACTGTTCTATATTTTAAAATAATATAGTTTTATTTAGTTGAATGCTGAATTTTATTTGCCCTACCATTTCCATCTAAACATCCTATTTAATAAACAAACATGCCAACAATTAGCCGAATCATTTATTAATTTATACAAATTTCTCCCTGCTGATTAATATATTTTATATAAGTGTCCCCCTGAACTAGTTATTTACTTGTTTTTATTTTACAAAATGGCGCCTGTCGTGATGTTTGTTTTCTAGTTCGGCCAGTCATGTTAATTATTGCGGCGGGATTATACGTGTTTGACACGGAAGTCCCAAAGGATATGTCACCATTTTGAATAGTAACACTTTTAATATGAATATGATTTTAATTGAGGTCATCACTGTATCGTGTGTGCCGACTGTTTATATTCCTCTGATGTAAAACAGCTGATTAGGTGGAGTAAATAATGCTAGTTCACAAAACCGTGAAGGAAAACGCGAGGAAACTGGCATGTCCTAGAAACAAAAATTCGAAGATATGTGACATCTACCAACCCGCACCCGGATCACGGCCTACTCCCTCTCATCGAGAATAGGCCTGTGTCCCAGCAGTGGGAACATTATAGGCTGATTATGCAGAAAACCGTTACGGTAATAATTATTTCAAAATTTGTGGTTATGAATCCCATAAGTTTATAGAAGTCTGACATATTTACGGCCACTTAAATAAAGGAAGTATCTTCAGTAAACATGTCTTAAATATTCTCTCTCCATTAACTATTTATCTACTCACAAATAAACCTAAAAATCAGCCAGCCCTTACTATCTGACCTACATAGGGCAAGGCGCAATGACCTTTCATTCCCGAAGTTTCTAGCAAGCATTATTTTAAGGCCCAGCCCGAATTCCCACGTCCCCAACACGCGACATTACGTCATAACACCATAAAAATAAAGTCCAAAATAAATTGCGTGTCCAGAAAATTTAATTTACGAATTTATCTAACGGAATCACACAAGTATAAAGTTCATAGAGTTGCCAAGTAAATTAGTTTTTGACGTTCACGTGTCGTTTAGATATATTTTTATGGCAACATTGTCGTAAACCGTTGATGAACTAATCGCAATGTTAGTTTTGACGTTTCTTTTTTTTAATTATGTATGTGTTGCCATTAATTAGGTCAATGCATGTAGTATTTTACGACAGTAATTTAGTTAATTATACAGATGTTATTTTCTTTCCTTGTGTTGGCGAACTTTCTTTGTGTTGTCGAACGGAATGAGAAGAAAAGAAAAGTCGTGTAAGTGTTAATTGCTTTTTCCTTTTCTTGTACCCAATCGGCGTAAATCTGTCTTTGTATGAAAGGCCCATTAGTATTTCTGGGAAAAACAAAAGCTTTGCGGAAAATAAATTGACAAAAAGTTTTTTGTTACAGCCTTCCCGAATTTACGTAAACAAGGAATAGAAACAGAAACTAGATCTGTACATACGTAAATATAAACGTTATTTTTAGTATAATAATATACGAAACCTGAATATAGTTTGTTCAGAATAAGTAACTGAATCGATTCCAAAAAAATGTTTACCCCATGTTATATTTTGTCCCAAAAATATTTTAAAATTGTTAAAAGTTGGACACCGAGCGACACTAAGTAGGTTATCCAATCTCCGCGCCGAACGGTTAGGTACCTAGGTACTATTATTATCAAACACGTGTTTCGGGTTTCGCATATACTAAAAATAATGTTGTATAATGTCAGAATTATTCAAATACATGGATAATACCTACTATCCTTACGCAAACATTTAAATATATTTCATGCAGAAGACAAATAAAAACTTACGTCCGACAAAAAAGTCGTCCTAAGTGAAATAGTTCCGCGTTTAGTCGCATCTAATGAGATCGAGTAGAATTAGACGTCGTCAGCGCGTCACATAAATTGTCGCCATTGCGACTGCTATCCCGGACTGGGGTGGCCAGGGCTGCTCGCAATATGGAAAGAAAGATTTTATTTTTGTTCGTGAAGAAATCCAGTTTTTTTTTTTTGTTAAGTGATTAGGTAAGTCAGATCGAATGAAATCATGAACAATGTTTACAAAATTGTTAAACACTTATTAACATTTTTCTTGTAGACAATATAAAGTCTGTCAACACCTCTTCAGTTTTCTCATTCTTCAAACCTGATTATTTCTATAAAATCAAAAATAATTTAACAAACATACAGAACTTGAAGACTGCATAAAGACTTTCTTAGTACACCTCAAAAATATCAATGATATATAGCCTATATTTTATATCTTATAACACAACATACAGCTTAAAAACCAACTCTTTAAAAAAATACCGTCTTGCCAAAATCTTCATCATTAAAAAACTTCTTAAAGGAATAATCCCCCAATCAACCGAAAACCGACAACCCTACAAAGGGACAAAGACAAAGGGTCCAGTAAAAAGTCATTTGGAAAGTCACAACGAGCTATAAGGGACTTTCGATGCTTTAGCCGACTTTTTTTGATTGTGAGCGTCTTTGCTTCTGAAGGAAAATCGCTTTCCATTCGAAGATATACAGTTAGCTATTTATTTATGGATACATAGATAAATGTAAGTATAGAGAGAGGGGCCCGTGGCTAAAATAATAACAGCCGCACAGGTCGATCGGTCAGGTTAAGCTACGCTTGCCGCGGTTGGTCTGTGGATGGGTGACCATCTTTACATACCGTGCCCCTCCGTGCCTCGGAAATCAAGTTAAGCCGTTGGTCCCGGCCCGGCTGTCATTCGTGGATCTTTGAAAGTCGTTACTGGTAGTCAGAAGCCCGAAAGTCTGACATCCAGTCTTACCAAGGGGTATTGTATTACCCAGTAACTGGGTTGTGGAGGTCAGATAGGCAGTCGCTCCATGTAAAATACTGGTATTCAGCTGCATCCGGTTAGACTGGAAGCCGATCCCAACATAGTTGGGAAAAGGCTAGGCAGATGATGATGATGAGATAAATGTAAGTGTAGGTTATTGTTACGGTGAAGGAAAACATTGTGAGGAAACTGGCATAAATCCTAGAACCAAAAATTTTAAAACATGTGACATCTACCAAACCGCATTGGGCCCGCGTGGTGGATGCCCACTCCCTCTCACATAGAGGAGGCCTGTGTCCCAACAGTGGGAACATTATGGGCTGATTAAGCTTATGCTAGGTTATTGTAAGGTCTTGATTTGGAAAAGAACAATATTTTAAAGGAAAATCTAAGGTGTAAGGAGAAAAATTTAAAATAATATGCGGTGATGGTTTGGTCATGTAGAGAAAATGAATGAAAAATTTCCGACTCCTAAGTCACAGGATCACCTAGTTTAGGAGTGTGGGTCTACCTTATCCGTATGACCTTTAGCTAGCCAAGTTATTATGTAATTTCAAAGGTTTTTTTTTTCATTTTTCATTTCAGCCGAAAGACGTCCACTGCTAGACATAGCCTAAGCACCTCTACTTCGACCGGTTTTGTACTTCTCGAAATACATTTACTATAACCAAATGAATCTACGAAATCTACAGTAAACGATACCCAAATCCTGAAAGGCCATTCAAAAACATTTCGGAAATCTTCCTTAAAAGCACCAACCAATTCACGCCGCACCACAAACCTACATCTATCCGAAACTCTAAAACAATACGAGAAAACAAAGATGTTGGTAAACAATACAGAAAATTGTGCTTCCATTAAAATTCCAAGGCAGTCAGGTACAGATTGAAACAAAAAACATTTCTGTAGATGAATATTCAGAGGAATGGAAATGATTTATCATGTTAAACAAACCAATGGTTTTTGTTCCTTCGTTTTGTTGTGCTTGTGAAGTATTTCAATAAATTATGTCTGTGTTATTAACAATTTGGATGGAATCCGGTGATTGAAAATGAAATTTAATAAATATGAATAATTTAATAATTTTGCATTGTTTTCGTTATTGATTAATATTAATGATCATCGTCATCTTCCTAGCCTTTCCCCAACTGTGTTGGGGTCGTCTTTCAGACTAACCGTATGCAGCTAAGTACCAGTATTTTACATGGAGCGACTACTTATTCAGATAGGACAGTTTCCAAAACGCAGTTACTGGGTAATACGAAACCCCTTGGTAAGACTGGTTGTCAAAATTTCGAGCTTCTGATGACCCGTAAAGACTGTCAAATCTCCACGAATGATAGCCGAGACCAACAGTACGTACTTTCCGAGACCCGGAGGGGTCTTGGTATGTAAAGATGATCATCCATCCACGGACCAACCGCGGCAAGCGTAGCTTAACCTGATCGATCGACCCGTGACGTACGGCTGGTATTACTTAGTCACAAGCCCCTGGTTGATATTAATCAAAAAGTTGATAAAACCCAAAAACATGAAGTGATTCAAATGAATAACACTCAAATACCTAAACGCGCGTTATTTATAAATTATCATACTCACAAGTATAGTATATAAGCATTTTAGCTATGAGCACTTAATTCCCTTTAGTTGCTGATTATACCGCTAAATAACAAATACTGAATATAGCCCTCTCACCTCGACTAAGTATCACACTAATATTATAAAGGCGAAAGTTTGTGAGTGTGTGGGGGTGTGTTTATATGTTTGTTACTTCTTCACGTTCAAACGGCTGGACCAATTTTGATAAAATTTTGTATGGAGGTAGCTGACAACCTACTTTTTTATCCCGGTATTCTCACGGGATCGACACTCATGCGGGTGAAACCGAAGGGCGCAGCTAGTTAATAATGAATAGAACAGGGACAACCCTATCAGCTGTCATTGTACCTCTGTAACTTGTCCAAAGAAAACTCAGTGAAAGCTCCCACAACATACAAATACACTAGATATCCAGTACGCTAGATCCAGTTGCTCATAAAGCGAGTGATACATCCCCTCATCCTGGGTTATATTTAAATCAGTCGTCAGTAAGCCGCGTCCAAATCCTGGCGCGACCTATATTTGGGAGCCGCCTAATACCGCCCGGGAAACTTCCGTGAGCGAGGTCATACTGATAGCGGAAGAGAATTGGTATAAGGCTATCCTGAAACTACTTCTTCACGTGTCGATGGCAACCTAAATGGACTCGGCCCAGAATTCAGCTACGAATTTGGCGCCTGCGTCAATCAGTTCCTGTAACGTGCAGCTGACAGGACACGCAGGACATGATATTATTAAGTGGTCCATCGTTCTTAGAATAGTATTACAAACCAACTGCAAAACCTACATGGGAAAAAAAATGGAGCGATAGTTGTGATTGGAGCGCATTTTGAAGGTTGAAAGGTCGTGTCGTTGAAATATTTTAGCTTCACGTAGCTTCAGTCAACTAACCAACTTATTTCACAGGAGTCCACGGACAGGGCTCTCCCTGTCCTCTCTCTCAAATGTATGGTTTTGGGAATTACCTTTTACAATTTTTTACAAAATTTGGGCATAGTTCTTTTTTTTTAATATCGCCGTGGTCACGCCCTCGATACACATAGGTTTCCACGTTCAGTATAAATATAACAGCTATCTTTTAACAGTCGTCGGTACATGTATCTGGGGGACGTGTCTTGAAACTCTCTGGTAGTGTAGCTTTAAAAGATAATCTAGCATTAAAGCTAGACTATCTGGAAGGTTTGTTGTTACAGCATTCCTCTATTATGTGACTAAGTATTCAATCTATGTGCGTATGGTCATCTTATACAGATATTTTTTTCTTGTTTGTATCTGGTTCGTGGCCGTAGTGGCCGCCTGGCTTACGTACAGACGCACGCCAAGCTACCCGAAACTGTCAAATTTTCCCAATCAAATTTGAACCTTATACCTTAGCGATAAAGTTGAAAATCTATCAAAGAAATATGACAGATTGTAGTAGCTTGATGTGCTGGCGTCTGTACAATCAAAAATAGTATCCTATGAAAGATAGTACAAATTGCCTAGTTGTTTGTCATCTGTCACTAATTAAGACACAACCCGCCAATCGCTATCAGTAGTGCCTCAAAACACAGCATCAGTTACGTAATACTCTACCCGACTGTAAAAAAAAATAATAACACTTTGCATTTTTTCGTCGCTTTGCTTGAAATGGAGCCATTTTACATTCAAATGTCCTAAAGTAGACCAGCAATTGTGCGCGAAATAGGTTAAGTGGGTACATGCATTGTGTGGGAATCTTTTCACTGCATTGCGAAGTTATTTTCGCGGTATGTGTATGGGGTATAATCATTTTTGTCGTGATGATGTGGGAAATTCTGATTTTATACTTAGTAGTGTTTTTACGAGGATGCTCTACTTGAGAAGGTTACCAAACTATGTAGGGTTTTGAAAATACTACAGGAAAGCACGTTAAGCCGTTGCCGGCTGTCATTCCTAGATCTTTGACAGTCGTTACCCTTCAGAAGTCTAAAATTCTAAAAAACAGTCTTACCAAGGGGTTGTGTTACCCAGTAACTGGGTTTTGAGATCAGATAGGCAGTTGCTCCATGTAAAATACTGGTATTCAGTTGCATAGTTAGGCTGGAGGCCGACTCCGACATAGTTAGGAAAAGACTAGGGTAGGCAGATGTTGACTTTGAAAATACGTACAGTGGTAGTATAAGGCATCTTACGTGTTGGAACTTAAACTAACAAAAACTGAAATTATAAACAAAAAAAAGTCGTCAAATAGCTAACCTAAATTACAAATTGGCAATAGAAATATTATCAACTAGCTGCGCCCCGCGGTTTCAGCCGCGTAAATGTCGATTGCGTGGGAATATCGGGATAAAAACTATCCTATGGCTCTTTCCCGGGACTCAAACTATCTCTATAAAAAATTTCATCTAAATCAGTTCAGCGGTTTAAGCGTGAAGAGGTAACAGACAGACAGACAGACACGCTTTTGCATTTATAATATTAGTATAGAAATCATTAAATTAGTAGATGTACAGTCAACAAAGGAGATGACTGAAATTTAATTTGATAAATGAGCTGTTTGTTTTTTATTAATAAAATGAAAATTTTATACCAGAACATCCATCGGTTTCTTACTAAACTTCAACTATATCCGACGATTTGTTGTCTCATAGATATAATATTTAATACAGCTTAATACACTGCCGTACGTTACTTAAAACACGGTTAAGCCTCAAACTGCCATTTTTTAGTTTTGAATCACACATTACGTTTTGAAAAATTCTCTATCTTTTGTGCTGGGTCCCATTACTGTACGACTTTTACTTTCCGAGATATAGAGCGGGTGTGAACCGTTAAGTAACATATTTTTTACAGTTTACTTTATTATTTAACAGCTATTCCTCAAATTTATGTTATATTTGTAAGACTGAAAGATGTTTTCAGTTTTCATACCCCAAAAAAAAATCGTTGATAAACCAGTGACATTTGTCTCTTAGAAAGATTTTTATATCTTTATTCGTTTGGAAGAGACATCATTTCGCAGGTTTTTGTCCGATATCTCTGAAACTACTTTATGGGTTTAACCGTATTTTAAACAATGTACGGCAGTACAGTCAGTATTGTGAAATACGTGAGTTCGTAAAGTCAGATAAATTAATTGTATATCAAATTGACCACTAACTTAAATTGTCCTTATTTTCGAATCACAACTTACATTCTTTGACAGTTTTATAAAATGGCTATCCGGCAAATTCACGTAGTGTGCCAATTAATTTTCATGACTATACATTATTTTTAATTACAGACCATAGTGGTTTAAACCTTTGATGTTAAGATTTAATTAATTAAAGTGTATTCTAGATTAGTTCAATTACGTTAATTTTCAATTTCCGCCCAAAATCCGCCCAAAATTCAGCGGTATTTCGAACACAAATCCCCGTACGAACACTGTGGAACATGGCGCATATAAACAAAGATTCACTTTCACTAGATGAGCAATATCATGAATAAACATACAAGCGATGGCGGAAGGTCGCTGGCGCCGCGCGCTGATTTACTGCTGCGTTCCGTTGGCTTTGAGAGCTTAGGATATAAGCGACAAGCGGTGGCGGGAGCGGGAAGCGAGTAGGGTGCAAATTTTTGCTCAATTTTTATGGAGTTGCTATTAGAAAAGGGATATTTCCACAACTTTTGAGTCGATATCCGAAAACAAATGACAATTTTATATGACTTCTAGCTGGGCCCCGCGGTTTCACCCGCTTTAGTTTAGATCCCGTGGGATCATCGAAATATTAATCCAGGAAGTCAGCTACCTCCATACAAAATTTTATCAAAATTGGTTCAGCCGTTTGAGCGTGAAGAAGTAACAAACATATAAACAAACACACACTCACAAACTTTCGCCTTTAAAATATTAGTGTGATATGTGAGCACCATGTATCTATCACATAATTGATTTACCTGTCATTGCTTTATTTTTAATTCTTTTTAACTTTTGTGGTAGACTAATTTTATTCTAGGTGCATCGTCTTCACATATAATTATATAACGAATGTATACAAAACCTTGTAAAACGTTTTAAAAGAGTAAAAACGGTGGAGTTTCTTGCCCATTCTTCTCCATACGAAGACAACCTTTGGAAGGAGCGACTATAAATCAATTCTATTTTACTGTAATTTTTGACGTTCGAAAGTGCCTTTTGAAATAAATGATTTGACTTTGACTTTGACATCTCTCTGGCCGACTCCTTGACATTTAGAAAATGCTTGTAAATGGTTTAAGAACTTAAAATAAATGCTTTGAGTTTGAATAACAGGCTTTTCCCTGATTATAATTCCAGTCAAGAATAAAAATAAACAAGGAATAAGTAATTCCTTACTTGTATTGTATGCCTCTCCTTTCGTCGCTTCATCTTACAACTTACCCATCGTAAATCTCTGTACATAAAACTGAGCTGGTATGAGTAGACACAATTCGTTCTGTACTCATTGTACAAACGGCGCTGTTAGGATGCTCACACACGACAACCTACTACTATGCACTTGTACGTATGTTGGACGCTACGTACATCCGTACTTGTATCGACTTCCTTATTGTTGGGCGAACTTGAATACATTTGTTTTATTTCGCAATTTACGTACGGAATATAAAGCAAAGCATTGTTTGTAAGTTTGTTTTTGCTTGATTATAGAGTTTAAGAGGCGGCGCACTTTCATCATTTATTTTAAATTGAGACTTCGTATTTCACAAAGTTGATATCTGAAAAAAATGTCCATACTAATATTCTAAATGCAAAAGTGTGTCTGTCTGTCTGTTACCTCTTCACGCTTAAACCACTGAACCGATTAAGATGTTTGGTATAGAGATAGTTTGAGTCCCGGGAAAGGACATAGGATAGTCTTTATCCCGATATTCCCACGGGATCGAAACTTACGCGGGTGAAACCGCGGGGACTTGCTAGTATGATCATATATTATCTTACATTAAGCTATAGCAGGTTTTCCATACATAAAGCTATTTGTTTAGATCATTTCGGAGACGCGTTAAACAGTGACCGCTGATGACCAGTCACACAGAATGAACTACATCACGTGATCACCAATAAGGTTACGCCTAGGATAAACGAAACTCATCCCAGAACACAAAAACAGCTGACAAAATTATATTTTCAATAAAAGAAAATAAAATTTTAATTCGTTCAACCTCCACCGCCCACAAAATTCATTAAAAAATAAAACTCAAAACTTTAACTTATCTACATTATTCAGTAACTCTCGTTGCTGTCTGCGCATTCAAACCGCCATCTAATTGAATCACACCGTCTTATAAAATATTCATGCGATATGATAATCTGTCTAGCCTAGCCCCTGCCATAGAATAATAAAACTGTGTAGAAGCCAGACTTGTGTATGTACTTTCCTTTGTGCGTGCACCAACGCCGCCGAAATGACCACCCACCCCTCTTTACTAAAAACCTAATACGAGTGTGCTACGACCCGTTAACTGTTCTACTAGCACAGCTAAGACCATGCTACGATCGTGCTACGTCCCACCTACGACTTTGCTACGACCCTATCTACGAACTATCCTGCGTCCTTGCTCTAAACCTGCTACGGACATCTTACTACTTACCAAGCTACGAATCTACTACGACAATGCTAGGACTACGCTACGACCCAGCTAAGGCCTACGACCATGCTAGGACAATCCAACGACCTTGCTACGAACATGCTTTGACCCCGCTACGAACTACGCTCGCCCAAGCGAAAGCCTAAACTCAACGATATAAGTGAGGACTATAACCTGCCGTGTTAAACTGTTCTCAAGCCCCAAAACCTTAGGCATTTGTAATGCATTTAACCTTTTGAACGCCAGAGCATAAACGCACGCGCGTGCCCTCCACGCCAAGCCACAATTTTAAATATTTAAGGTATACAAATAAAAACACACAAAAGTAATGATTTAATTGTTTATTTCGTGATAAACTGCACCGCATTTTTTGTCACATATTTGTGTCGCTGGCGTACAGGGCACGCGCTTGCTTGTCACGTATATGTGACAATGGCGTTCAAAAGGTTAAAGCGGGAATCCCGCATCTACAAATTCTTATTCTATGCCCCTGCCCACCAGATTATGGTTGACGGATTCATAGTTTAGGCAAATGGTGAAGTTTAGTGTTTATGAGCAATAATACATGAGGAAGGGTGAGGGATGAATGTTTTGCATATTGGGGAAAGCAATTGATTTGAATTTAGGTGCTGATAATTTGATTTGGGAGTTGAAGTTGAGGCGCTGACTGATTAGTTTATTGTGGAAGGAGACGTTTTGTTAGATTGGTGTGTCTTTATAAATAAAACAAAGTCGGGGTAGTTACACCATTATAACTCAAGAACGGCTGGACTGAATTGTATGATGTTTGATTTGTTGGATTTGTCTCCGCCCCGCATAGCAGAATAACTATTAAAAAATGGGAAAAATTCATTAAAAAGATAATACAATTAATTTTCTCATATATTTTGTATTTATTGATTCTGAGGCGGTAGGAAGTTTGTTATAAAATATACAAATACTTACTAATATTATATTTTATAAGTCTTTCTTTCTTTTTTTAGGGTTCCGTACCAAAAAGGTGCCAACGACGGACCCCTATCCTATTATTACGGTTCTTATTAAGCCTCTGCTGGCCATCCGTCCGTCTTTCTATCAGCGGGCTGTATCTCATGAACCGTAATAGGTAGACAGTTGAAATTTTCGCAGAATGTGGATTTCTATTGCCGCTATAATAATAAATAATAAAAATAAAATAAAGTTAAAAATCAAATGGGATACAATACCATACAAGAAACGTGTTTTTTTTCAAATAATATGTAGTGTTAAATATTGTACAGTTTTGTACAGAACTCTTCGTGTGCGAGACCAACTCGCACTTGACCGGTGTTTTCTTCTTTTATTTATTGATTTAATCTATAATGTTACTTACAGAGTTTTTCGTTATAAAACATATGTCAAAGTGCAAAGCAATTTATCGGCAGTAGGTTTTTTGCCTGGAATTCAACATAATTCAAATTAAAAACACAAGCTCGGCAACGACTACATAATCTGTGGACACAGAGTAGTTACCCACACAACCATAGATCAAAGATATTTTCTAAAGGTATTCAATAAAAAGTACATGTAAATAGTTTTGTGACGTCAACTTTTAGTAGATATTCACGATATAGCTCTCAATAACGGACAATTCAAATCGCGTACTTGAAATATTTCCTGACATTCTCTTTTATACATCAAACAATATGGCATATCAAACAAAGGGGCATCAAAAACAATTCCACTTTCAAATATTTCTTCCCCCGCGTTTTTCACAATAGACAAATATGAACCTAAGTAGCTTACCCTCTTAAGAAGTTAAAAAGAGAACGCAAGTCAAAGACAAAAAACATTCAGCCTATAGAAAAAAGTACGTAACACCGCACTGGCGCTTCCAAATTCGTTATCCTTCAATTCCTCGCTCATAAAACGTAATCTTGTTAAAAAAAAAACTTATTTCATAAAGTCAGAGAGAACTGGGGTAGAAATTAAAAGAAAGGAGCTGAAATTTCAGTGGAGAGAGAACAAAAAATATATTTAATGTTCTTTGTAGTAATGGAGAACACGATTGTAACTGCTTTGTAGGTTTAACAATTATTTGACGCGGCTCTGATGGGAAGTTTCCGGTTTCATCGTTAAAAACTTTTTTTTTTATTTCCCTCTTGTGTTTGGGAAATTTTTCTTTGTGTGAAATTTTGTTTTATGTGAGGAAAACTTGATATTGTTCCGTTTACCGTTTTAATTTACATACACACACAAAGCCACTTACAATATACAAGCTAACACTAAAATATGTATACGAGTATTATGTACTAGTACATAATAAAAATAAAAAAGGAGGTATAGGTCATTGGGCAACAAAAAATTCGTCCGCACTGTCAATGGGATAAGTGCCTAAAAGGCTGGCAGTATTATCACGTTGGATGGCAATGCTGACTCTTTGGGCTAAAAATAAGCCCTTCTGGTCATGTGAAAAGTCATGTGCTAAGTTGATTTTTTCGTGAGAATTTCAAGTAAGTAGTTTGTTTTTTGTTTTCGTTATCTAAATTGGGTCAACTCAAATAGTGTTATCGTGGCCAAATATGTTGGATATTTACTCGACAACAAGGTTTGTTTACTGAATTATATTCTACCTGGAAATTGTTGTTTCCATTGAAATTGTTCAGTGGAACATATATTTTTGGCAGATAGATACTTGATTGAAATCCATACTAATATTATGAATTCGAAAGTAACTGTGTCTGTCTGTCTGTCTGTATCTTACCTTTTCACGCCTAAACCACTGAACGGATTTCGATAAAACTTGGCAGATTTGTATACTATACTAGCTTCCACCCGCGGTTTCTTCCGCGAGGTATGTCGATAAAAACTATCCTATGTCCTTCCCCGGGATGGAATCTATCTCTCTGCCAAATTTGATCGAAATCCGTTCAGTGGTTTAGGCGTGAAAAGGTAACATACAGACAGACAGAGAGTTACTTTCGAATTTATAATATTACTATGGATAACATTTTCAGACTGCATTCGCCAAAAGAAAAGCCAAGATTAAACGTCAAAATCACTTCCCATTTGCCTCCAATACATTTAAGTACACACAAAGTATCGAAACGCCATCACGTCATAAACAAATAAGTACAGTCCTACCCCCCCGAAGCGAAACAAAATTTAATAACACTGGAGACGCAACAAAATAATCGAATTGCAAGATCTTGTTTGAGAAAATTAAAAAAAATATCGCTCCCAAGTCCTCCCGACTCCGCCCGATTCCGCCCGACGACGGCCGAACGTCAACTCAATTTTTATCTTAATCTGTATTATGAAGAAAGTGAGTGTGCTAGGTTTAATAAAATTTTCGCCGACCATATAAAAGAGACGCGAAATTACTTCGAGCCGTATCTACTTGAAAGATGGGGAAGAATATATGTTTGGGAGAGTTTTAAATTTTAATTTCGTATTTGCTTTTTGAAGTTTGGCTGCGCGTTATTAAATTAAAATACTCTCTGTATTTTAGATTTTATATGGTGAAATAATTTTAGAAAAATAGTTGTTATTGTTGACGCACTCTTTGGCAATAATAATGGCGAATTAACTTCTGTTGCGTTCATATTATGTACAGACTGTAAATTTTTTACATCCTTTTCCAATTCTTTTACACTTTATGATGTTTAGGTATCTGTCGCAACCAACTGGTTAAATTAGCCGTTTAGTTAACCGCCTGAAATAGTGCTCGCCTCGCTTCGCTCTCTCGACTCGCACGCGGTTGATCAGTTCTAACCTAACCTAACCTAACCCAATTGGTTGGGATGCCTTGGCTTAGTTACTGCGACCAATTCGGCTCGCGCGTGATTGGTTACAGACTTCCAACTTAAACTATAATGGAATATCATTCAGGCCGTTAGTTCAACTGCCGCCGTTTAGTTAAAAGGCTAGGCGGTTAACTAAACGGCTAATTAACCCCTTAGTATGTCGGAACGTAGATCCACGCGAGACACAATGGCTTTTTAATTGTTTCTGTAATTACGACATTCAACCGGTTAAAGCAGTTGGCTGCGACATTACCATTACCATTATCAGCCTATAATGTTCCCACTGCTGGGACACAGGCCTCCTCTCGGTGAGAGGGAGTGGGCCGTAATCCACCTCGCGGGCCCAGTGCGGATTGGCAGATGTCACATGTCTTCGAATTTTTGGTTCTAGGACATGCCGGTTTCCTCACGATGTTTTTCCTTCACCGTTTTGAGAGCAGTGGTGATGAAATAATTTACACAAAGTAAAGCGCCTGTCTGGGTTTGAACCTACGACCTACAACTCGTAAGTCGTGGCCGTTACCACTTGGCCACCACTGCTTACTTGGCCACCACTGCGACATATTATACATAAAATAACATAATATAACGCCTGTAATCCCCGAAAGGTTAGGTAGAAGTGTACCTAAAGTAAACCCATATTTCGCCAGTTATGTTTGAGTCCCATGTAATAGGGGGCAAGCCTATTGCCATCAACCGGGCACAAATCCAGACTCCATCATCCACTTTGCCCAACCCGGGAATCAAACCCACGACCTCATGTTCACCAGTAGCGCTTGCATCCACTAGACCAACGAAGCAGTTATGTGTGTATCCAATCCCGTTTTAAATCGGGTTTGTCTAATAACATACCCAAATCAAATAAAAATAAGATCCACTTAAGGAAGCAGGATTGAACTGCATCCAAAAGGATGGTAAAGCAAATATAAATTAAAACGATTTCAATAATTAATTGGTCCTAAGCAAACGTTGCTTCAAACGTTTCCAAAGGGTTACATTTGCACTTAAACTTGGATGTCGGACTGTTGGTGGACTCGCGTTGATGACAGCGTGTTGGATACCAAATCGACTTAAAAAAAATAGTAAGATAAGATAAGATAATTTTATTTTGCAAATATGGGTATACATATAGGTTAACAAAAGTAATACACGATCAGTCATATTTTACCATGTAGGCATGCAAAAGATACACAAAAAAAATACTAACTTGAAAAATCTTTAAAAAGTGAGCAACATTTTGGTCAAAAATGAGTTATATATGCGCCAACCTACGTAAAATTTTCCGCTCTTTCGAATGCGCTTACTCCCATGACTCTACGATGACTTTTTTGGCGTTTATGCCCTAGCAAAAATCATTTTCACGTCAGTTTTTCGAAAATTTAAAACTTTGAACGGCTCTCCTGAACATTTCATTGTTTGTCACTTATACCCTATTTCCTCTTAACCGTCGAAATGGTCTTCATACCTTATAGCTTAGTGATGTTGGTTATTCCGGCTATGTCCAAAACACAACAGCGCTGTCTTTTTAAATACAAGAATCAAAATGATAAAAAGATCTTTTTATAAGCTTCCGACAGGTTTCATTTGAAAAGGTCCACGGTAGATTCAACAATTCGTACAGTGTATCTACTGCCCCTTTGACAATAAAGTAATTAATTTCAGTGTTGCATTTTGCCGCAACTGTTATCATACCATAAACGTTTGCGGGGCGGTTCAAAATCGCTTGACACTTTACTTGACACCTAACTTCTGGTTTCCCTTCATCTAATGTTAGCGTGCATAATAACCGCCCTTAAACCACAATGCTACTCTCTAATACACTTGGTATAAACATAATAGTTTCAAATAGAATTCAAAATATTGCACATAAAATCACAAACCTCCACTGAAACTCGCTACAGTATCAAACGCGCCATCAGTACACAGACTCGCACACGCCTCGTAGGTGTTTTTCCCCGCTCGGACGCTTCCCAGTTTGCTTTGAGAGGTCTCACAGGATATTGCTAGCCCCCAGCCATGCAGGAATGGATTCTGGTCTAGCAAAAATGAGGACTAAAGATAATATCAGTGTTATTTCTTTTTATGGAAGTGAGAACAATGAGTTATTGTGATATTACAATTGCTACAATACAAACGTGTTTTTTACAACTCATTCTTCAAGTCCGTATTGTCAATTTTACATTTAAGCTTCAGAGATCGGACTTGGGTACCTACCAGTTTAATTTCCTCATTACTTTTGTGTTTCGTATTTTCTATTGCCATAGTGATTTGTCCGGTTTTTCACTTATCATTTTTTTTTTTTTTCTTATGTGATTCTTATTTTCTATATACAATGTATACCTGACTTTCATATAAAACACTAATAAACATTTGTGGTAGTGACGATTCGTGTATTAAAATCACGGTAACATCGAAACAGCGATCACAACCGAATGCCCTCCAAACACCCGAAGATACTCCAAATTTATATTTCATATTTCACCGAAACATAAAATCGTTTCCAATTTTAAAATAAAACGTTACAGGCAGCTTAACAAAAGTTTTAAAAAAGAATCTCTAACAAGCGTATATAATCCGATTTATAGCCAATCAAATCGCATGCTTCAGGGATCGTACACCTACACCAATAAAATCGACTACCATACAAATAAAAGACATCCAGCATGGTCTGTATCAAAGAGTCCTATACACACAACTTGGGAGCCATTTAATTGGGTACCAATGTCTATTTGGACGTTCGTAACTTCGTCCGGATTATTATCGTTGTTTGCGACCCCTGCAACGTTCCGGTTTGGATTTGCTGCTGTAAAAGGTCGAAGGGTAATATTTGTATGGAGAAGGTACTTATTGGTTGAAGGATGGATGGGTTTGTAAGTACGTTATGGATTTAAGTAAGTAGGTATAGTAGTGTTTACAGGGTTTCTTGTAAGAAACTTTAGAGAGAGTATTCAACAAGCACGTTATTGGATTTTTAACTTTTGGCGCTGAGCCGAGCGTTGAAAATCCAACAGCGTGCATTCATTTAGGTGTCGTCTACTGTTAGTGATAACGACCATCTGTTTGTATCTCCTTGGGTTATGTTTTTAGTGGCTCGGTCGGTCGGTGGTCGGTCGGTCGGAACTTTACTAAATTATTTGGTTGCATAGTTTCCGTCACACAATTTTAGTAACTACATACATACACACTTCACTAGAATGACATATTTATGTGAATTTTGTAAAAAAAATATTGAATAACACATAAGCCATACGCTTGACATTTGACACAAGTTTATTAATGAGTAGGTACTACATTGAAATATTCGAACTAACATAAAGGGGTTTATAGTAAACGTTTCTTAAAGTTAAGACTGTAGCGGTATCTACAACGCCACATGAGAACAACGCGTCATACTGACGCCACGCAAAATCCTGCATCTCGCAAGCAGAGTTTACCGCGCAACTAGCATAGATACAACGGCCCGACATGAATCATCGAGCAGTTGCCCGCCAGACACAACACCCGTCTGGTTGGAGGATCCTCTCTTTTCTATGGAGGATGAGTGAACTTTTCACCCTGTTACACCCTCTATAAGACGTTTAAACGTCAAAAATTACCATAATTTTTTAACGAAAACAGTCGCTAATCATTACTTAATTTGAAGCAACGTTTATAAATAAAGGGGTAAGTCTTTTGCAATGCCTACAGCTGCGTCTATGTTTAAACAACGTTACAGTCCAACAAGACATGACTACATTACATAAAGAAAAACATCACTGAAAATATATAACAACAAAACACGTAAAAATATCTTACCCATTCCTTTTGGAATGTCCGCTTAGAATCCGGGGAAGTCACACACACATACATGAATGTAATACGCGCCCGTAAAAACATACTAACTTCGCCTTACAAACATTTTCCGAATGTTTTTCATGCAATATTGTTCGTTTATATGCGGTAGTTTTGACAGTTCGACTCAAAGCAATAATTTTTAGGGTTCCAGCCCAAAGGGTAAAACGGGACTCTATTACTAAGACTCCGCTGTCCGTCTGTCTGTCACCAGGCTGTATCTCAAGAACCGCGATAGCTAGACAGTTGAAATGTTCACAAATTATGTCTTTCTGTTGCCGCTATAACAACAAATACTAAAAACAGAATAAAATAAATATTTAAGGGGGCTCCCATACAACAAACGTGTTTTTTCGGCTTTTTTGCCTTGTGGTACGGAACCCTTCGTGTGCGAGTCACTCGCACTTGGCCAGTTTTTTATAGATATCTAGGTCAATTCTGAACATCGCTTTGGTCGATAATGCGTTGGATTTATTAACCACTAATGCTGTGATATTTTTTCTTTAGGTAGTATTAAATTATGGTTATTAACATTTGAATAAATAACATGCTATTAACATACCAAATACCCGAACGAATATTTTGTAACATCCCATAAACCTGTGTTATGCAAATAAATTAATTTTATTTGAAGAAGTGGTTGGTGAAATTAAAGTGAAAGGAATTTAATTCAAGCGTAGTTTTATTGCAACACAAATTCAGTTCATTCCACTTTTTATCCTAAAAAGGAATATGACAACTGAAGGCGTGATAATGAGGATCTGATTACAAGCAAGCTGGTTCAGGAGGCGTGAAAAGGCCACTTGGGCAGAATCATAAAAGAATCATAATGGACAGTTAACTGGTAAGTTAATCGTATGAAATCCCATTGGTGAAGAATTTTTCAGTTATTTTTTTTGTCTGTGTTAAAATACCAATAAATCCAATCCAAATCCAATCTCTTTGATTGTACTTAAGTAATGCAGCGAAAAAAAGAAAAACACGGACTGTCTTCGCTGTATTATTATTCATAATGTTATCCGATTATGATTCTGCCAAAGTGGCCTTTTTAGGCCCCCAGATCTCACGCTAGCAGAACAAAGAGGAAGCCTTTGCCCAGCAGTGGGAAATAGTTTAAGTTACAACAAAAAAGACATATGTAATATGACAATGTATAAGAAAGAAGTCAGACCAAACGTTAAATTGACTTCTTTCTTAAAAATATTTCTTCTTGAGAATATTTAGGACAATAAGAAAGGTTTCTAAAGTGGGTCGTCTTAGGGGTACCTACCCTTAATACGACCCACTGACCAACCCTTTAGTTCCACAATCACTCAATGAAAACCAAAACCCCTTTACATAAACGTAAGCTCATATAAAAAAAAGCCTAAAAAATACAAATAAATATCCACAAGAGCGCCATACTTTAGTAGCTCCGTAAGTAGTTTATCCAACAAACATTATCCTTCCCCGCTTAACGTATCTACGTTATTTATACGGAACCCAGATATACACAGATATGTGGAGGATTCCGTTACTTTGCTAACACTGCTCTACTTATGAAAGTTTTCCTTGTTCAGGCTTATGTAAAAGTTGGCTCGGTACACGAGGTAGGATGGCATGTAACCTAGATGCGAAATTAGGCTGTGTTCCTAAACTGATTCCTGGCACACTGACTTTTGCCCTAGTTTGGCAACAAGACAAAACAATAAAATATGAAACTTGACTTACAGAATTCGAAATGTTTTAAGACACAATCTTTCTAGCAAAAGGAGTATTTTAGGATCGGATGTATTCTGCGTTCGTCCTGAAGTTTTGTCCCACATTCCAAAAAAATCTTAGTTTGTTCCATATCACTATTGAATTTGTGCTTCGTCCCAAATTACAAGTACTTTAAAGGCACAAACAAAAAAAATAATGTACTTATTTGAAATTCAGGTGGTGTCCTGTAGTTTCTACCTACCATCTATTGGAAGAAGGTGTGAATTTATGAATGTGTACCTTTCTAGAAATGTATTTACTCAAATAATAACATGACACACTGGAGGTCGTGTTCGTGGTCGTGTTCCATGCTGCCAGATTTGGCTTTGTCAAACTTCAAAAGTCCGCTATAAAGTATCTGAGCAAGCATGTAATCCGATTATGAATTTGGAATTTAACTTGTAATGAATTCGAGGATACTACAAGCACAGAACTACTAATTAATCTAATACAAAAAAACTTCCTCATAAAAACCCAGACATATTCAAGGTAACCCCTACACCCCTAAAGAACTAATAAGAAAATAAAACCCAATTCCACATAATTCAGCACAAATTAGCTTTTGAAACGTCCAAAAGGAAAGCGAAAGGTTCTCGGCCGTTTTGTGAAGACCCCCCTTCACCCCCACTGGACCCCAAACACAAATATGAGTATAATTACCCCTCTAATGTGATATTACGCTTAGGGGAGCATCCTTGGCAGGGGATGCTATTTGGAATCAGGATGCATGAAATTAAATTGCCTGCTTTTAAGATAGCTAAGAAATTTCTGGATGATATTTTGGTCTGTGAGACCTAGGGGTGTATTGTAGGGTTGAATATAGGAATGGTTATTGCTGTTTGTGTTCACGATACTGCTCTCAGTGGCTTCTTGAGTATATTGTGTAGTGCTCTTGGCGACCAGATTCCTATTGACATTTTCTTTACATCTAAAAGTTGTCGACGTTGGAAATCAAGCACTTTTAAAGCTGTTTTGGCATCAAACCAGAATAGTCTTGTACTGAAAATAAAAGTATCGGAAGGTTGCCATTATGTAGTGAAACATATTTTAGTTGCCAATTTTGCTAGATTGAGTTAAATACTCATTAAAACAAGATGCTGAAATTGTCCGTATTTTTCTTGAGTATAGTCATGAACGATTCAAGAAATGGACACACTTTTACTCGAGTCAGCGTGAATCCACAATATTGCATCTTTTACCTACCTATCTTTTACCTCCCCAAATTAGGTATTCAAAATATGCCTAATAAAAAAAATCCTCACTGAATAATGACAGTCACGTACCTCGATTTACGCGCACATTTGTCACGCGAGCGCGCAAGGGTTATAATTGTGACAGACAATGAGGAGAAGGGTTGATAATCATATTCTAAACGTCACTCTATTAATTTGAGAGTACCTACGCTTTTTTACGTTGTGGGTTGGTTAATTTACTGACTATAGTGTTTTATTAATTGTGAAAAGGACATCGTCAGCCTTTTGTGTGTCAAAACGCACTGTCAGCAATTCATAGTTTGGAATAAATTATAGCAATGTTACCTATTTTTCACCGGTTTTTTACGAAGGCCCCATATTTGGGAAACTTCAGCAGTGAGCATAATCTACTGCTTTATTTGATTGTAATGATTTTACATAAAGAAGAGCCAGAAGAGGTCTACTGCCTTGAAAAACATAACGTAAAGCCATTTGGTTAAAGAAAATAAACATGTTTCAAGTGTCTATCATCATCATCATCATCATCTGCCTAGCCTTTTCCCAACTATGTTGAGGTCGGCTTCCAGTCCAACCGGATGCAGCTGAATACCAACCAGTATTAGACAGTCAGTTAGTGTTTAGTTTAGTAGTTGTTGTTGTGTTTATTGTTTTTTTCTAGTGTCTATGAAAGGTCATAATTTCAGCCGACAGACGTCCACTGCTGGACATAGGCCTCCCCCAAGCCATGTCACTTCGGTTCTGTTCCCGCATCTAGCAAATTCCTGCGGCCTTCTCATGGTCATAGGTCCACCTTGTGGGGAGCCTTCCATACCTATGATAAAAATTTACACATACTGTTTTTATCAACCAACCGATCGTTAAGAAAATTTAACTACAATAATGTCTCTCTATCATCCAAGCACCCATCATCAAAATCCCATTTAATACTTCTCAACAAAATCGAACTTCCCCTCAATATTTTAATACCAAAATACATTATAAAATTCGTCGGGAGACAAACTCCGCAGCTTCTGACATAGTTTCCTAAGTCCCTGAACATTCTTACAGCGGAGTTAAGCAAACAAATCATGAATATTGAAGTGTGGCTAAATAAGCTGCTAATCTCCCTAGAGAGATTCTGCAAGCGGTTTAAGTTATAAACTTATTTTAGAATGTAAAGAGGTAAGTAGTTGAAATATGAATTAGAAATTTTGACAACTCGATAACCCAATTTTATCCTTAAATACTATTTAGGTTCTTGTACAGACGCCAGCACATCAAGCTACTACAATCTGTCAAATTTCTTTAATAGATTTTCAACTTTATCGCTAAAGCCGTAGACAGAGTAAACTATAAACTGCTGCTTCTTCTTTTTCATTCGCACAAGAAAAAGAGAAATGTATTAACCTCACTAGCAAAGAAAAGAGACAGAGTACCTACTGTCCCTTACTGCGTGTCAGCTAAGCACATTAATGTGCACAACAAGTTTGACGTTTATGAAGGAATAGTAAAATAATACACCGCGATTAAACGGAAAATAAGATCTTTTTCGTGCATAATTCAATAATAGTACATTTGCGCAACTGTGAAAATGGTAAGGTGCAGTTTAATAAGCCGTAAAAATTATAGTATGATGAAGATTGCCGGATTTTTTGTCCCTTTCGGTGACACGGATACCATGAGTCTATAGATTGCTCTGTCTACGGCTAAAGCATAAGGTTCAAAGTTGATTGGGAAAACATATCATAACATGACGCCTGTATTTCCCGAAGGGTTGGGCAGAGATATACCTATAGTACACCCACATTTCGCCAGTTATGTTCAAGTCCCATGTAATAGGGGGCGAGCCTATTGCCATCAACCGGGCACAAATCCAAATTCCGGGCTGCTACTGATAAATTCTAGATGGATAACCCAATAACACTTAAAAAGTCAGGTTTGATCAGGTTTATAAATAAGCGTTTAAAACCTATCAGCATCTAAGTTTTGTTTATCTACTTACATTATATTTTTCTGATAAAAAGTTCATCTCACTACTCGGTAGCTTACACAAATTCATTGTATACAAAAATTAAACTACAAAAATAGCAAAAATAAACGTTTTTATTCAGCCTATGTTCCTCGCTTAAAATGACAAATGGCACCACAGGCGAACTAGTCAAAAACTCCTTTAAATATACAGCATAATCTTAATATTTAGGCAAAACGGTTTATACGTCGTCAAATGGCTTAATGGCTAAATAAACCGAATTTTAATAGGAAACTTTGTGAACTAATTATTTTCCCATGGGCACCCTCTTTGGAGGGAAGATGGTAAACACTGGAGACGTAAAACTGCTTCTTTTTTATAATTTAATAAGGATGCTTTCCAATACTTTAGTAGCTTTAAATGGAGGAAATTGTTTGCTAAAGAGGGCTTCAAGATTCTTATTTAATTTGGAAAATTCGACGTTGCTTTTTGGGATTTTTTTGAATGAATATATTTTTTGGAGGGTTTCTTATGTAGAGATTGTTATTAAGGGACTCTCTTTTTTATTTAAATATGAAGAATCGTGAAGTAATTACAAGGTTATAAGCACATAAAAGATCTTCATCAAAAAAATCGTTCGAGACATAACTGTTTTATGGCTTCGTAGTACAGTCAGGTAAAATTAATTGAGACTCTAACGTCAATTTGCCGTGTTAAAACCATTTAATACAACTGTTAAAGAATCACTGTTGTAACTCGAATATACGGCCAGTCATTTTATTTTATTTTATTGTGTTTGGGTGGCTTACAGCTATCAAATACAGAAGTAGTAGTAAGGTAATTAACGACAAGCTATTTACAAGCCTCCACAGTTAACAATAGAGTATTGTTGTACACATTTTCAAATTGACTAACTATTCATTAACTAACACTAAGTATAACATTATTACTTAACTAATAAAATAAGTACCTGCAGGCAGATTCATTCATTTTGATAAACAATGAATTTCTATGTCTTTACATAACATATACATACAAGTCGCCGTTGACCATCACTTAGTTTTGTTACATTAATATGAAGGCGTGATCAGCATTGCATTTATAGATCAAGTAACATTTAGGAGCGTTTGTCTAATATCCTAATATTCTAAGACAACACGGCAGGCCCAGAATGAGATGGCTGGACGAGCTCAACTCTTTCGACAAGGATTGACGGTTAACAGCACTGGATAGGGATAAGTGGAAGGAGGGAGGGGAGGCCTTTGCTCTGCAGTGGGACAGAAAAGGCTGTTAAAAATACGTCGTTCCCTGAATGCTGAGGTTCGCGACCATATATGACGCGTCTCTAAGTTATGCGGTCTCCTACAGTGTGGACCGCTCGGTAAATGTTGCCTCCAACAGCCTTCTTGATCGCGTCTGACCATCGTGCCGGTAACCGTCATGACCTTGAGCGCGTTTGGGTTTTCCTTCCCTTCTGCCCAGTATCTGCCTTACCAGACTATGCTTAAATAAACGCATAAAATGTCCTAAAAAACTGAGGGCACGCTCCTGGCATATTGTAGAGAAGGTATATACTTCACTCGTTAGTTATATGATCACTATTGTTTTTAGCGTTGATAAAAAAAACAACGTAATTTAATATTGTATTTGACTCATAATTATTAACACTGACATTAAAATTCACAGCATCACTTTAAAAAATAAAATAAATAAGCTACACAACATTGAATATTGTTTAACTTTGTTCATAACATTTAATTAATACACCTTTCATGCCATAATAAAATGTCAACGTAACAAAAATGCCTTTCAATAACGCCAGCCGATGTAACACGTAAATTTAACCAGGGTTGCCAGACCTCCCCTGCCCCTCCTTCACTCATACTGAAGTAAGGACTAAAAGGATATTGTTTGAAACTCACAGGTCTACGCAAACTGGTCAACACCTGAGCATTCATTATAATTTTGATTGGCTCCCGTTTGATTTCGCACAAATGCTGGATAATTTTCTATTCGAAGTTCGGCTGGAGACTGTGGAGTGACAGGAAATTAAATTTCTCGATAGCAGCTCAAATTGAAAGTTTGTGAATTGAATTTGTAAAGTTCTCATAACAAGTTTTTTTTTGCTGGGATTATAGAACTATAGGCAAAATAACTACAGCCGCACAGGTCGATCGATCAGGTTAAGCTACGCTTGCCGCGGTTGGTCTGTGGATGGGTGACCATTTTTACATACCGTGACCCCTCCGTGCCTCGGAAAGCACGTTAAGCCGTTGGTCCCGGCTATCATTCGTGGATGTTTGACAGTCGTTACGGATAGTCAGAAGCCCGAAAGTCTGACAACCAGTCTTACCAAGGGGTATCGTATTACTCAGTAATTGGGTTGTGGAGGTCAGATAGGCAGTCGCTCCATATAAAATACTGGTATTCAGCTGCATCCGGTTAGACTGGAAGCCGACCCCAACATAGTTGGGAAAAGGCAGATGATAAAACTGTATGCTAATAAGTTTTTCTTTATTTGTTACAGGTAATATTAACAATGCAGTTTGCAGGCGGAAAATCTGAGGTAAAGACAGTGCTAGTTGAAACATCTTAACCAAGAGATTGTCTAACCGTTAAACAATGCATGACTGAAAGTGTAGTATATACTTTGGGCCCGAATAAGATGGTTGTGTTTTAGGGTTCCGACCTTAAGGGAAACCGGAACCTTTATAAGATCACTTTTTAGGGTTCCGTAGCAAAAGGGAGCGAACGAGACCGTATTATTAAGCCTCCGCTGTCCGTCCGATCTTGCCGCTATAACAACAAATAATAAAAATTAAATAAAGTTTAAAATTAAAGGGGGTGTATTGGGAAAATCACAATCAAAACAAAAAGAAAGGAATCTATCCTAATCCTTCTTTGGTTGTGATTTGGTGTGAACTTTCAGCAAAATATTTAATCTTTATTGACAGTTTAATACTTTACAACAAGGTAGGTCTATTGGATAGCTCATTTTATGGTTCACTCATTTGCGCATAGTCCCATAGACCCCATATATAATTTACGTTCCCTTCAAGAAGTACCAGGCGCTCATAAACTGATAGAAGGCGGCGAGTTCCTGCACAATTTGGGCGCACGATTTATCGGCCGGTGTAGCGCCAGCGCCGTGATTAAATATGGCCGCGCCTTGCAGGGTGGCTATGATGAGATTGTGTTTATTACCACGTGAAGGAACGCTTTTCTTTGCATGTAAATGGTAATCTTACAAAATCTACATGCATACGAAAACAGGGAAATTTTTCTTTATGAAAATTCAGTTTTTGGGTAAAGTTTCTAATTTACTGAAGTCAGAAGGCTTGGATAACGATGAGAGCCTGGACAAAGTGACAGTTTATTAACGACAACGATATTGAAAAAGTCAACAATGTATTTGCTACCGAAAAGCTTATGATAATCCTTTCATTTCATGTTCGATTTCAATAGCCTTTTTGTTCAACATTTTGTCGAACAAAAAAGATACTTTGAATTTGAAATTCAATTTGATTGAGAGTCTGCTCAGACGGTTCAAATCGAATAAAATCAAATCAAATCAAATCAAATCAAATATATATTTAATAATAAAATAAAGAACATATAATTCTAATTATAAAAGAATATAAAAAATCATAAAGTTTCTCTTTTTCTAGGCCCTCTTTTTAGCATAGGTAAACACTATTTTGGTGAAACGTGAAAAGTTTCCCAGATGGGAAAAAATATGGACGGACTTACCTTCTCCACTTACCTTCATAACTATAGCTACATATTACTATGTACTCACAACATTCTCCCACTCACAAAAATCCAAAATTTTAATCAAGAAATTTCATCAAGAACTTTGTCCCCATTTCGAGCTAAAATATACCCTTACCTTAAGCAAACCCTTCTTGAAGGCGAATAGGCTGTAAGAAATTATCTTTGCCCCACTACAGCGGTACAACTAGAAGTGTTGTCATTAACCCCTTAAAACCGGAGGGTAGCTTCGGCTAACTTCGAGTAACTTCGGAAGTTCCGAAGTATAAAACCCTTTGTCCACCGTTTCGTTACAACCAAATGAAATCCTTTTAAGTTTCTTTGTTGAAATTTATTAACAGTAAAAATGTTAATCTGCGCCATTTTGTCTTATGTTTTTGTTTTGTTTTTCCTTTTTTTTTCTGTTTTGTTTCGTGACAATGTTATCGGGAATGTGTAGAAGTTGGGTTTTAAAAAGTTCTTGATGGCCGGGTAAAGGATCTTACTAGTAAGTTTGATGGGCGAGTAAAGCCAGGGAATCGTCCTAGTAAGTCAAAGTTTGATGAACTGGTTGCTTAACTTTTCATCTGAGATTGTGGAGAGAATTTCTTTTGCAATTAAAACTGAATCCTCTCCCCCCATCAAGGATTCTCGGACATACTTTGGAATAAGGGTTTTGCAGAAATCCCAAAAAATAATTAAAAATGTAATCACGCCCATCAAATTAAAAAGTCCTCTACTTTCCTAATCCAACCGGAAAAACGACAAAACCGATTAATATTTAACGTAATAACTCATAGTAAAGCCACCCCTTTCTGCCATTAAATCTTTTTTTTTCTTAACCCGTCGCAAATCTTGGGTTCTTCCTTCAAGGAGAAATTAAAAGTCGGCCCGTGAGCACCCTAAAGCTCTGCCTACCTCTTTGTGTTGTTAATCAGATGAAATATTTAATTACTTGTTCCTGATGCTGCAGCTGTCAGTTTAGACAACCCTTTTAGAGAGTTTAAGTTAGGGGATGACGCGGGAGCTGTGGTAATGGATTCAAATCGTTGATGGGGGGGTCAAAAGAGTCAGGCTAGTGTTAAGTGTCTGGGTATCCTGTTTCAATCATCCTTTAAAGACTCCAGTCGCGTAAAATGTCGTAATACATGAAATGATTCAGCAAACGCCAAAGATTTTGCAACAGCCGGAAAGCTTTTCTCTTATTTTGTATTTATAGCTTTGCATTAAGCTCTAGCCAAGCTTAAGCGAAGCCTGCGGGATGATATTCGCTCGCGCCGAAAGTTTGTGTCAACTAACTTGTATGAAGGTGTTCAAACTGCCGCAAATGCACGTGACTTCCTAATCATTTAAACAAACGATAATGCAGTCATGCGTACGTCTTACGTCTCGCACAGAATTCGTTTCAGTGTTGCCAGAACTTCCTTCAAGTTATTGAATTATCATTTCGGAATTATAATTAACCAATACACGAATAAAATTTTGTTATAAAGTAGATATGCGCTGTTTTAAAAAAAAACCGTGGCACTCCGGGAGTGCCGACAGAAGTGAAACCAAAACACAAACAGAATACTTTGCCATCACTCACTGACAGTATCGGATATGCATTAAAACTAAGTACATCCCGAGGACAGCCGAACACATCCGAAGCGGGTATTTTTTTTATCGTCTTATAAACAAAACACGCGCGGTGTCGCTTACGGTAACAGTGGCGCGAGTTCAATGGTTTTTTCCCATCTCAAAAAATGGCCAACGCGTCTAAAGAAGTTTTCACTTCAAAAACCGTGTTCTCTTATATTTTGGACCACACCATAATTCATCTATCTGAACTAAATATTTCATCCCATACACAACAAGCACCGTGCTTCATTATTAAAGGTGCTTTTTTACCAAATTTCCGCGTCCCTCAAGGGTTCAATTACTTCCCGATTTTTTTTCAATTCAATTGAATTCTGAATCAATTGGAAGCGGTTAGGGGACTAGCGTTAATTTGAATAATCTAATGATTGCAGTGATGCGGTTTAGTTAATTAGCTCGGTGAAGATGCTTCTAATTTGTGTAATTGATTTTGCGTGTTAGGTTTTAATGCGTTTGATGTTGTTTTTGTTAATTCTTCAAGGTTTTGGAGTAAATGTATAAAATCAGGTGGCCTTTTTCGAGTGTGTGTTGTGTTTTAGAAGAGGCTTTTGCCCTGCCGTGGGGCAAATAGGTTGGTATTCATTTATTACAAAATTAATCGAACAAAGCTTGACTTTGGAGTCACTACATTTACATTTTACATTATATTAAGTACTAGCTGCGCCCTGCGGTTTCACCCGTATAAGTGTCGATCCCGTGGGAATATCGGGACAAAATCCTATGTGTTAATCCTGGTTGTAAAGTGCCAAATTTCATCCAAATCCGTACAGTAGTCTTCAAACATCCATCCATCCTCACAAACTAAGTAGATTATCCTTGCCGCCAACGAGTTGGTGGAAATGTGTAAAGATGACGCAGCTAGAGTGGATCCGATGACTCTCACACCGGCATTTGAAATAAATGCTTTGAGTTTGAGTCAAAAGAAAATGTAGGTAAGTATCTAAAAATACTATTAAAAATCGATAAAAAATCAATATTCCCATTATCACTTCGGCGTCCCGTCGGCTGGTTCAAAAAATCCAATTACAAAAAGTTCAACATCGAAATCAAAGCATAATCGTCATAATTTCCATTCTCACGAAGTTATGGAGATTCGCTAATCACATTACTACACGTAATACATCAGAACACAGTCTCGTCTTGAACAAATCTCTTTACTTCCCGACGTAATCTGTCTAACTACGTAAACGAATTACCTTCTGGAGAGATGCCATCAATCTCGAATAATGTAGGACCCGTCTTCGGGTAGTTCTGAAGATATTCGATGTTATTGGGTGGGTAGTAAACTACTGGTAACATTGTTGTTTTGTAAGATTGGATTACAATAGATTGAATGCTTTTAATGATTAGTTATAATTAATCTATTTTTAATATAATATGCCGTCAAATATCTTGAGTGATTGCTTTGAACAATGTTTAAAACAGTTTTTGTAAAGGACTCACTAAATCCTGTATAAAGTTTTACCGCGAAATTCAAATTTTCTTACGATTTTTGCAATTTTCTGGTCAGTATTAAGTTTTACGTTGATTATAATATGATTCGCGAACGTAACAAATACCTATGTATTTACAGAATTATAATCATTAGAATCAGTAATACAACTTGTTAAGTTAGTATAATCCCAAAATGTCAAGATTTCATGAAATAGTCATTCAGTGGAATTACTTGGTCTTAGAGAGTTGTGTTGACGACTTTAATGATTATAATTCTGTAAATACATATTTGTTACGGTCGCGAATCATATTTTAATCAACGTAACTTAATACTGACCAGCAAAATTGCAAAAAACCTATAAAAAAATTGAATTTAGCGGGCTACCCTGGCGCTTTCGCCTGAACAGTTAACATGAACGTTAAGAAGGAGTTTCCAATGAATGCCGTTTTACACCTTACAAAATCCTAACAATATTTATAATAATTACAAAAACATCACATAAATATGAGAACAACTTGAATGCTATTATTAAAAATCTTTCCACGCCAGTCCTGTCCTCAACAAATTTATGTCTACCCTCACTTTGACGCGAAAGTCGTAACGTTGTCGGAGAAGAACCGTCGGCTTGATGTATAACATTAATTAGAATACTCTCGGAGAGGACATTCTTCCCCGTTCTCCTCAGCTTATCTCTAATAAGGTTGAATGGAAAATTTACTCTCTGAACATTTTATAAGGAAGAAATGTGAAGTTTTCCTGATTAGGCAGGTATTTTAAAAAGCTTGCTTGGCAAAAAGTTGCATTTATTTTGTTGAAATGTACAGAAATAACTTAGAATAAGACCTGGGTCTGTTTATAAATAGAAAACACCGACTTGCGGTAATTAGCACGCTAAGGGCTGATTTGTTCAGATTTAGAGCTGATTTTTCAATCTACAGATAATTTTTATTCGTGGAATAAAATTGACGTCTGACAGATTTTATATGGAAAAACTGTCAAAAATTCAAAATTATTCCTCGAAGAAAGTTATCAGATGATTGAAAAATCAGCCCTTATTAGTCAGATATCTTTTATCCGTGGAATAAAATTGACGTCTGACATTTCTAGTATGGAAAAACTGTCAACATTTAAAATTTATTTGCAGGATAAGACTTATTCTAGGTATAAAAGTTTGGTGGAATTTGCCCTTAGTGCGTAACTATCACACTACACTATCAATTACAGTTTGAAGGATATTGCTAATCCATTGCTTCATATGTTCGAAAACATTGTGTACTCAACAACATAAATAACGCAATGAATGTTTTTGAACTGTCAAAATGAAAGGCATTGCTACTATTAGTGCGTCACTCAATTACCCCGCAATTCAGACTCCAAGCAATTAAACATGTCACAGACAAACAAATCCAGTTTAACCATAATAATTACTCGTAAAACTTACACAAGTACCGTCCTCTGGGTTTTCTCGTAAACCTCATAAATTCACATTTATCACATTCACACAGAAACCTAATTTATGCCAGTTAAGAGTTCAGTTTATCTCTGTAAGCCCCCAAATGTAATGGTCGAGGTGATAAACCTCTCGGAACATAAATCTTTTGACCAACCATCCACTGGTTTATGAAGTGGGAGAAAGAGATGGAGGCATGGAGGATGAGTGCTGTCTTTCTCTGGCTTAAAATGTGAAGTGGCTTGATAACTCAATTAAAGTTTGAGAATTTTATGTTGGTAATGAACAATGGGCCAAAGTTACGACCCAATGGGTCTTAATGACAAATGACATCGTGGCAGGCCCAGACGGAGATGGCGGGATGAGCTGGACTCCTTCAACATTAATTGGTCCTTAGCAGCTTTGAACAGAGAGAAGTGGAATGAGAGTAGTGAGGCCTTTGCCCTGCAGTGGGACATCACAGGCTAATAATAATTAAATGTATGTCGTTTTTGATGGACAAGATTTTAAAGTTATAAAAATATGGTCGGACTTCACAAGATAAGTTCGTATATTCGCGTTTTAGATAAGATCGTAGCTTTCTAAAGTAAATTCTGTCATTTATCTTTATTTGGGATTAAATCTAGTTTAAAATCCAAATTATTTTTCTTGCTGCTTGCCTGCGTAAGTTTGAAATTATCTTAAAATTATACTTAGATTTTTGTTTGACGTTTAACACCTCGGTATGTCGCATCTATGTATATCTATGATTGAAACTGCCACCTTAGAGCCTGGACAGGACTATATTTCATAGACGATAGCGATGATGAAAAGTCTCCGAAACTACCGAAAAGCTTATGTCAATCGGGCCGTAATTCTCTATGACGCAATGAACTCACCACCACCACCTCTCTCTTCACCACCCTTGGTTGACTGGTAGAGAATGCCTAAGGCATTAAGTCCGCCTTTGTACCTTTTTGTGCGAAAAGTTTAAATAAGTAAATAAATGAACGAAACCGCGCGAAATCAATGCGTGATTAGCGGGTTAGCTAAGAAATTGACGTTGTTTCGATTCATTTAATTAAAGTCGTTGTAGAAATACGAATCGCTATGCCACTTTTCTTAGGGCTTTTGTAGTTTCTGACGGCTCCTATATTTTGCTATAGCATTCATAAACTCCATAAATCATTACAATTACTTCCAAAATCACTCAAATCAACCCCCAGAAGCGAATTTCAATACTTCACAAACATTCGGTTAGCGTGCCGATCGACATATCTGCGACACGAAGCTCCGTCCGAATGTTTATGAGTTAATCGCAGCTTTGAAGTTTGACGAAATGCTAGTATTTATAGCTTTGGGCACGACATGGGTGCGTGGGTTTATGGGGATGGTAGGATGGCTATTGGTTTGAAATTGGTGGGGAGGAAATGTCTGTTGTTGTGAGACAATAGGAATAATGATTTTCAGCTGTTATTTTCCACTGCGCTTTCTAAATAATAGTAATCGCTTTTCATACACTTAGTTCAAAAAGTATATAATGACCACACTTGCTTATTTTTGCAAATTCGCGACTCCAAACATTGTGCAAGTCTCCTCTCGATGATCTTTCTTACATTTGTTATAGTACTTTGTAATAGCTACAATATATAATACTCTATTTTTTTTATTGAGGATCTCCAACAAAGGACACACGTATACAATAAAAAATAAAAATAATAGAATGGTTCTTTTATACGTGTTCTCCGTCAATTACAGGAGACCACAACATGCACTTATAACTAGGTGTAAACACGATAAAATAGAGAAAATAAATTATGAATTATGAATACAAATTATAAAATTAGAAGGAAAAAAAATAAAATTAAAATATCAAGATATATAGCATTCATATTGCAAATGGTATAGGCAGGATCAAAATAAAAATTGAGAAATAACATTGAGTGAGGAAATTAATAATTTTATTAAAAATTAAAATGTCAAGATTGAGCATTAATATTACAATTGTTTAGTTTTATTATAATTAATTCACATTTCAGAGAGTATAACATAGTTCTCTACAATAGGGAGTAGTGTTCTTTGCTAATAAAATAACTAAAGACTTTTAAATCTGGCAAAAACATCTGCCACTGACAAAAATGATATTGTATGACCACTTTCACCACTAAAAAAGTAACATAATACCCTTTTTCATAAAATTGCAGTACTTCCACAAACAGTAAATCCGGAAGGTCTACGTAACATACGACCCACATAACACCGCCCTAAAAGATGATACCACAACACATACACTAAATAAATGCCTTAATTCTCATAAAATTCAATGCGACACCAAACGTTGCGTTCCGTTTTACGAGCCCGTCGATCGTACAAAAATAGTTGATGTCGTGCCTGCTGCCAAATGAAAGTGACATAAAAACGGAACGCATAATAACATCCAGCGTAAGTCACTGGATTGACTCATAAACCTTTTACATAAATATCTGGGTGGGGAAGCAATGGCAGCGATTTGTGATGAAATGGTATTTGAAAGTAGTGAAATACTGTATCTTTCTGGCGGAATAAGCAAGGAGTATGTAATAAAAAAAATACGGGTTTTATCACTAATATTATAAAGGCGAAAGTTTGTGAATGTGTGTGTGTTTATATGTTTATTACTTCTTCACGCTCAAACGGCTGGACCAATTTTGTTTAAATTTTGTACGGAGGTAGCTGATACCCTGGATTAACATATAGGCTACTTTTTATCTCGATATTCCAACGGGATCGAAACTTATGCGGGTAAAACCGCGGGGCGCAGCTAGTTATTCAATAAAGAATCCCTACTTCTCTTTAAAGATTAGTGTTAGTGTAGATCAAAAAATTCATCACTCGAATGGGACAGATCGTATCATAAAAATTGATTATTTATTCAATTTATAATCTAAACTAAAGATTAAATTTTTTGTATGTTTGTTTGCTACACTTTCACGCTAAAACGGCTGAACGGATTTGGATAAAATTTGATAGATAGATAAACCATTACCTGGATTGAGGATGAAAAAAAGCCTACTTTTCATCCAGGATCACAGACGAAATCGCGGGCAACAGCTAGTAAAAAATGAACCTCTACAACTGCGACTCTACACGTCACGAACGCGTGAAGTCGTCAGAGATTTATAACCACATAAAGTATAAAGGAAAATACGCTGAATAATCAACTGGAACGTTTGCCGGTAGCAGATCGATAACCAAATGTTTATACTGTACATTTATATTTATTTATGTGCAGTCAACAAAAGAGATAAGTATGCAGGATCGTCGGATATAGTTGAAGTTTAGTAAGAAACCGATGGATGTTGTCTACTGAAATTTAATTTGATAAATGAACTGTTTCTTTTCTATTAATAAAATTAAATTTTATACCAGAATATCCATCGGTTTCTTACTAAACTTCAACTACTTATATCGGACGATTCTGAATACTTATCTGTTTTGTTGACTGTACCTATATTGTACTGGCTGCTTCGTAGGTGTAGTGACCCCCAGTGCGACTACGGAACTTTGAATCCTGGATTTCAAACGTCGGTTTTGGATCGAGTTTAGGTTAGGCGAAGTATAATGAATCGTCTTTCTATGAGGAAATTTTTAGTAGCAGACCGGGTGTATGGATTTGTAGCCGGTTTACATGGCTTTTTACTATTACATGGCTTTTTTTTTACTATTACATAAACGTAACGGGTGAAATTTAGGTGTAGGTACTATAGGTACACCTCTGCCCAACACTTCGGTGAAACATGGAAAGAAAGAAAAATAGGTTTATTTGTCACAGAAACACCTGCATACTCGTATTAAAAGATAATTAATTCTAATAATAAGGAAAAATAAAAACAAAATATATCTATAATTACGAGCACAAAGCAGAAGTAGTCGACGGCTGCACGTCATGACTGTGACAAGAAGGCTTCCACTCAGCATGATGCTGTGCTATAGGGCCCACAGCACAGCGCTGATTTTCAATGGTTACCCGACATGGCGTGATCTTGAAGAAAATTTGAATTGAATAAACGCACTTATACCCCGGTTGAACTTATTATGACGTTTCGCGTCAGAATAATAAATGGACGTCGAAATAAATGTCTATACAGACGGGGGAGGTTTCAGAAAATTACCTGTGTATGTATGTGTGGCGGAACAGTGAAGCAGGATGAATGGAGGAGGCAACTACGGTATGCTTAAAAAGATCAAGTAGAAATAGTTGAAAACTAAAATCTGGCTGGCCAGAAAATGACTATTACATGCTATCATTTTGAATGTTGTTAAATTCAATGACGAAACGACTCTTTAGATTCGTTAGTGTTTTGAATTATAAACTTTAAATTTCAAAATTATTTAAGTAAACACCGCATTCGAAACATTACTATCTTACCAATCAATCATCTTCAAATCAAGGCATCTTCTCGGCTTACTCGTTCCGTAGACTTTATCCACCCCTTTTCACCAGGCGAGATCGAGGTCAAGAGCAGACATATTTCGAAAAAAAAAAAAAAAAAAAAAAAACATTTTTAGCACAAACTTTATCGTAATAAGTACACACTCTAAAAATGCCACATCCATCTTTTCCAACATTCTGAACCCCCTAAATGATTGGCGGCAGTGATATATTATCATGTACCTGAGGGGACTGAATACTGACAGACGCTGAAACACCTTAATGACGAGCCGGGAACGAAAATGATCGCCAAATTGATCTCATCGGGGTATTGACGATGAAGATAAAAATGTTTGGAGAAAATGCGAGTGTTTTTGGGTTGTGGATGAGACAAATTGAAGGATGTATCTAGCGGGTATTGTTTGTGTAATGTTCTTTGATTGGTCGATATTAATAGTAAATTAGAAAAGAACAAGTTTCACTTTCGCGTTTTTTGTGAGGTCACATTTTTTGTAGGTTGTGCGTAGACACAATAATATACTAGAATTTAAGGTCGCCTGGTGTGTTAAAAGGATTCTAACCTGCTATAGGTATTTATGTAAAAAAAAACAGTGGCACTCCGGGAGTGCCGACAGGAGTGAAAACAAAACACAAACAGAATACTTTGCCCATCACTCACTGACATATCGGATATACATTAAAACCGAGTACATCCCGAGGACAGCCGAACATATCCGAGGCGGGTGTTTTTTTAATAGTCTTATAAACAAAACACGCGCGGTGTCGCTTACGGTAACAGTGGCGCGAGTTCAATGGATTTTTCCTATCTCAAAAAATGCCCAACGCGTCTGAAGAAGTTTTCACTTCAATCCCAACGAGTTGTACCAATCACAGTCATGTTTTTAATGAAATTACGTAAAAATTCGCACATTCGCAGGTAGGTAATCTACCTGCGAATGTGATATTTCAGAAACATCATAATTTCTAGAAACTAATATCAATCAGGGTCTCCTGACAAATGTCATGCACAGTGGTCATGCCGGTTCACTGAGTTCTACGCAACTGACCCAGTCAAGCGTAGCGCTGGCCTTGCTACGACGTAGCAAATGCTACGAGTTTCGTAGACAGCTACGAAGCTACGGCGTAGGCATATTCGGCGCGTGGAAATATCAATTTTGATTTATGCGTGTGTAGTCAAGCTAGATAGTGGAAATTAGCTCAAAGGGCTTATAGGCTACCTGAAAGGCAATCGAAATATATTCATAACTAGTAGCGTCCCGCGGTTTCACCCGCATAAGTGTCGATCCCGTGCGAATATCGGGATAGAAACCCGATCCTATGTCCTTCCCCGGGATGCAACAACACATGCATGCGCATGCGGGATGAACATATAAACACACCCCTGTTTGTACAGACACCCTTACGAGGACCTTGTTAGTCCTAGAACGAACCGAGGACCCTCCAAAAAACTGGTTTAAATACCTCGTTGGCCTTTTAGAATAAGATAGAAAGAGACAGGTGAGTAAATCTATAGTGATGAGCTTATTGGGATAATGCTATCTCAACATTTTTCTGTATGAATTTCGGCTATCATACTGAGGACCTGAAATACACAGCTAAATGTGACCAACGATGCACATACGAGGACTTTGTGTAAGCCAACCGAGGACCTCTTACGTAAGCCCTGCGACGTCCTTCCGAGGACGTATTTTTACACAATATTTCTTATAGCTTGTACAAAGTGCGGACGTTGTGTTAGACTTTATATCACTAAACCGAGGACAGTTTTTCGCGTAGAACTTGTACAAACCGAGGACCTGGAAAATACCTACCTACCTACCTAAAACATTTTACGTGTAAGATAATAATCAATGTTCCGATTTATTTCTTACACACTTTTTCTAAAATGAAGTACCAAGCGAGGACGAATCAATGTCTTTACGTTTGTCAGCGCTTCTCAAAGGATTATTTATCAAAGAGAGCCGACAGTAACGGCTTTATTTGGTTAAACACTCGTGATTGTTGCTTATAACGTAAACAAAAACCCAGAAATCGATCCTTATCAGCGACACTATCGAATGGTGTAATAAATACAGTGTGTTTTTTTTCAAAATCAACGGGTTCGATTCCTGGCTAGAAATATTGATTTTTCAAAAATCCAATGATGCAGTTTTAGTTTTCACCAAAATTGAGGCCGCGACTCTTTTGAGTACTTTTCGCTATTCCTCATAGTTTCGAATTTGGCCATCCACGCTCACTTCGAAAATTCATCCTGTATATATAAAAGGAGACACTGACTGACAGACTGACATATCAACGCACAGCCGCAACTACTGGGTCTAGGAATGTAATTTTAGACGTTACGGACGCTTTTAACGTTCTACATTGTTCTCACATGCATAATTTTTAACATGAATGATCTAAACAAGATTTTGTAACCTATTTTGATTTAAAAGAGTGTCCATGGAGTTTCTTGCCCGTTCTTCTCCATAGGTACCTGCGCTTTGGAATGGGCAACTAGCTTCATCTTTCTGACTGACCGACCCCTTTTTTTTTTTTTTTTGCGTATGGGTAATCATCAAATGACCCCTCCCGCTCTGGGTGGAGCGGAAGGGAGTGTCAGACTCTTACTGACTAAAACCCACCCGTGTTCCTTCCTTAGCCCTTTATGTTCCGGGCCAGCGGTAACCCTTTCGGACAATCCAGCTGACCCGGCAGGCTTCGGCCCTATGGGGTCCTCGATGCTGACAACTCTTTGAGGTGCGCGTGGAACACGTACGCGCCGTCCGGCACGGGCCTGGTCCTGATCGGATCGGACGGTGAGCTACCCATTACTCTCCGCCCGCAGGCCCGCGCCTACGGTGGCCGGGAGTCGTCGCGCAGCTCCCGACGCCCGGAGCGTCTCCCGCGGCGGCTGGGACGGGAGGCTCTCTCCCTGAGCTGACCGACCCCTTGACAATTCAAAAGTCCCTGTTGAGTTTGAGTTGAGTTTGAGATTGTGAAATTTTGCACACGGCTTCCTTTTATAATGTAGGGGAGCACTAAGAAGGGGTTTTTGGAAATTCAACCTTTAAGGGGGTGAAAAGGGATCCCCCCTTTTTACCCCCTTGTTTTTTGTTTGTATGAAAAATCTTATTCCTTGAGTTAAAAAACTTGGCACAAATACAAAAAATGCCAAACTTCATAATTTACTTAGATAATAAGTAAATTATGAAGTTTGGCATTTTTTGTTTTTCTAAACTACCCCCTAAAGGGGGATTGTGGGGTGTCAGAATTTGTATGGAAGATTTTTAACTCGCGGTCCGATTAGCTCGAAACTCAGTATTTATACTTAAGACCAAAAATAAAGAATGCCGTGTATCAGGGTTTTTCGAAAATCTAGCCCTAACGGGGTGAAAAGGGGTAGTTAATTATATAAGCGAGGATTTTACTGCGTGGCTTGAATAACTCGAAAATTGGTATAAATAAATCTTCGAGTGAACTAATGAACATAACAAACAAACGATTTTTCGGAATTCCACCCCTGTGGTGGGGGTGAAGACCAAGAATACAGTTTATATGAAAAATCTTATTCATATGGTTAATAAACTTGAAACTAAAGGGAGATTGGGGGTGTAAATTTTGTATGGAAGAACTTTAACGCGCGGTCCAATTAATTCGAAACTCAGTATGTAAGACCAAAATAAATAATAAAGTAAGTATATCAGGTTTTTTAGAAAATCTACCCCTAACGGGGTGAAGAGGGATAGTCAATTTCTTAGGGGAGTATTTTATTACGTGGCTTGATATGATAATTGGTCATAATATTTAAGTCAAGCTATAGAAACATCCCAGACGATTTTTCAAAACTACACCCCTATGGGGATAAAATATTTTTAATAGCCATGTTTATAATCACGTCTAAACTTGCTATGGAGTATCTTAATTTGACAGGACTAAACTAATATTTATCTTCTGTCCTTTTAAATATAAAGAAATAGATGCACTGAACTTAAATTGGGTTTAGTTTGTGAACAAGGGAATCGGCACCATTAAGTTATTAAGTTTGCATGCTTCCCAAATTATTTTGATCTCGCTTGATAATATTTCTTTGTTGTTTTCTAACTAAGCATTGTGTTATGAAATTTTATGTCAAGTTTTTAGCCCAATTTATGTCGATTTCTTTTAATTATGGTTTCTATAAGTCTTTTTGTTTGAGTCGTTTTCTATTAACTGTTATGTAAGTTTTATAATCATGCTTCTCAAAGATGTTATTGCAACTTGATGGTTATTTTTATAAGTAGATCGTTGGTAAAAGCTTGTTAAATAATTTGTTCCATTTTAAAATAAACCTACTTACTTTTATTTCATTAAAGTTTATGACGTGGTTTCCTTTAGTATGTTCATATTCTGTATTTCTTTGTACTTTATATTTGTTTCAAATCTTGCTGCAGACATTTCACCTAGGAAGGCATTTATTTTCTTTATGAAAAGCACACGTATTTAGCTCCTATGACAATACAATATTTTATGGTGCAAATCATAATGTTGTATAATATAAGCGGGCCTAGGTACTTAGCACATGCTGCAGAAAAAGCCTGATTATTCCTCGTCCACCTAGTAGCTACCAACGATTTGTTTAAGGATTCAGTCTACCTTCGATTTTCTCCTCCATAATTTTATTTAAATGATAGCATATAATTTGTCTTCTACACACAAGGAAAACTGTCGAAACGAGGACTAGAATACACACTGTTCGGAAAATCTAGCAAACCGAGGTCTTAAATACACATTGTCTGGAAAAGCTACCTAACCGAGGTCTTTTGTGTTAAAGTTAACACATAGGTCCTCGGATAATACAACAAACGTGAAATGAGTGTAAAGAGTCTGTGTATGAGGCGACAGTGGCACCATCTGGTGGATACACAATGTCTGTGTAAGATTATGAATAATCTTGATCAAACCGAGGTTCAGACAACTTTTTCGTATTAAGTATATAGAAAGACTCAAAATCGCTTGCAGAATACGAATCTTTGGTCAAGTCAAACCGAGGACCCTCGAAAAGGTCCTCGCTTTGAAAAGGTCCTCGGTCGTGCCTTGTGTATTCATACGCACGTCCTCGGATGGTACTTAAAACAAACACACCCCCACACACCCTCACACACTCACAATTTTTTTCCTTTATAATATTAGTGTGATTGAGCATTATCCTTTCAAGATTTTCTCGAACTTGTGCAACAAACCAATCCCATAATTCCCAGTTTCTATCTATGAAGAAATCTTCATCTTTTCTCCCGTACACTAAGCAACATCTCATTGCCCACTTAGCTCCTAAAGCCAAAGATTTCTTACAACTACTCGATGTCAGAACAATGACCCTCAGGGCCTTAGTTCTGACAAAGGCGGTCTGACCTCAATCTATTGTTGTCAATGGCCGATAAAAATGCCTTTGTGGGTCTGAAGAGCGGATATAACGGTCTTGTGTTTCTTTTTTTAGAGGATTTCGTAATTAGGTTGTGTTTGGTATTGTTAAAATGAAGATACAAATAGGTACGGTCAGCGACAAAAGTCGATTAACACTTCAGTTTTTTTAATCTCAGTTATTGAACTTTGATTAAAAAAACTAAAGTGTTAATCGACTTTTGTTGCTGACTGTACCTATGGAGATATTTACATGCAGCTTTGATTTTGGTTGTGGAAGCGCCTTTGTATCATTGAAACTGTAATAGGTCATCATCATCACCTGCCTAGCCTTTTTCCAACTATGTTGGGGTCGGCCTCCAGTCTAACCGGATGCAGCTGAGTTCCAGTGTTTTATATGGAGCGACTGCCAATCTGACCTCTACAACCCAGTGACTGGGTAATACGAAGCCCCTTGGTAAGACTGGTTGTCAGACTTTCGGGCTTCTGACTACCGTACCCGTAACGACTGTCAAAGATCCACGAATCACAGCCGGGACCAACGGCTTGTCGTGCTTTCGAGGCACGGAGGGGTCTTGGTATGTAAAGATGGTCAGCCATCGACGGACCAACCGCGGCAAGCGTAGCTTAACCTGATCGATTGACCCGTGCGGCTGTTACTACTCAGCCACAAGCTCCCTCTGAAAATGTAATAGGTATTAGGTATTATGAAATCGAGAAAGTATATTCTGCAAGTTCTTCTTGTATCAAAACATTTTAATGAAATCATGCAGTCTTACCTACGCAACATATTTTTCTTTGTTTCAAAACATAACCAAAAGTAAAATAAAAGCCTATGAAAATCTCTACTAAATTGTTAATACTTATAAAACAAAATCCTTACACCACACGCTAACTTCAATAACCGGGTATACAGGTATACCTATTGCAGGTATCTCGAAACTGTCAACACTCATTTTCCCACCATCATCCTGATGCTGCAACCTGCCAAGCTGATAGACAGCTGATGATTAATGAGAACAGACGAGGCAAGGGGAGGCAAGAGGCAAGGGGTAGGGAGGGGGTTGCAATCTCCATAAACGACGTCTAATGGCTGCCCGTCTAAGACTGACGGTAATCGAATCCAGCTTCAATCGATGGACCGAAGATGCAGCTAGGTAACTGGGGAGCTGTTGTTTTCACTATAGTAGGTTGTGTTCGTAAGATGAAAATATAACTACTGCTACTAACTAGCTGTGCCCCGCGGTTTCACCGGCGTTAATTTGAGGAAAAAACCTACTAATTTAATAATATATTCCATTACTTTTTACGTGGACTGACGACCTTGTGAGGGCCGCAGGAACCCGTTGGATGCGAGAAGCGCAGAACCGGTCGAAGTGGAAGTGCTTGGGGGAGGCCTATGTCCAGCAGTGGACGTCTTTTGGTTGAAATGATGATGATTCCATTACTTTAAGAGTATTCCTTAAGAGTATTACTTATCTCATGACCGGCCGCCTTGAAGAGTTATTTTAAAACTATGATATCGATATGTGATGAATAACGTATTTATTTGTATAAGGATTAATATCATGTTTATAAAAAACACCTTTTAATTTTTTTTTAACTTAATCGGTCAGTTAGATTCGGAAAAAATTGGCTGTGACAGACGGACGGATAGACAAACGAGTGATCCTATAAGGGTTCCGTTTTTTTATTTTTGAGGTACGGAACCCTAAAAAAGTACTAAACCCTTTCAAACCACATTCTCTTTGTACCATTAAAATATAAATCCAAGACCCACCCGTTACCTAATACCACCATAACAATAACTCCATGAAACTTTTTCAAGTCAATTTCCATATGAAAAGTGGAGGATTCAAGATGGCGCCGCTAATCTCTGGCGCCATTCAGTCGACGTCACATCCGGAAGTCGGGATGGCTCGTTTCCGCTCCCACGACTTCCGGTTTGTGACAACCTTGAAGGAAAAAAAGTGATAAAATGACACTATAATGATTTAAAGGTGATGGTATACTGTGTCATAAAATGAGACATGACAGTGTTTTTGATAGTTTAAAGAAATGGGTCACTGTAATAAGACGAATGTGTGATTTCTGTGTCGCCTTTTTTTATGGAATGCTATTGTATCTACTGTAATATTATCACAATTATCCCGCCCTTATCCCAATTCATTTGGGGTCGGTGCAACATGTCTTTTTCTTCCATACTTCTCTATTAGTCGTCATCTCGGTAGTCACCCCCTTTCTAAACCATATAACTCTAATTCTTTGCTTTATTGGATACCTGTAACAATTATTGTTATTTAAAAATGTGAGATCTTAAAGTAGGTTAGATTTGACTTGGCCAGTTTTTATCAGAATTAAAAAATATATATAATAATAATAATAATACTCATTTCATTGAAAATCTCTAACGGGCCTCTGCGAGTTGGCTTCGGCCCCTCGTACGCCTTCCAAAGGACCGGGACCCCATGGTCCCGAGATATGTTAAAATATAAAAAAATACGTTTTTAGTATATAATAATAATAATAATAAGTTATAAATGTTGAATAACTTTATAAAATGACTGATGTAATGTAAACTGGCCAAGTTAAATCTAACCTACTTTAAGATCTCACATTTTTAAATAACAGCAATTGTTACAGGTATCCAATAAAGCAAAGAAATAGAGTTTAATACTTGTTCATAATGTTATTTTGTTCCTATAAATACATATTTGGATTTTGCATAGCACTTGGCACTCATTTAGACCTCCATTCTTTTTGCGGCGAAGCCCACAGCCAAGCATAATTTTTGTATTGAACTTGGCTCTCCTTTTTATTTACATTTATGTTTTTGGTGGGGTCATCATTCACAAAGTCCATCCATCGTCGGCGTCTGTACCTAATTTGAAAGTAACATTTTTTTTTTTACATTTACAATTTTCCCGTGACTATCCCCACACAGTGTGCCTGTATGGGACAGTCATATCGGGATGCAATCATTTACAAAATGCTGTTGGTGCTACCGCGCAGTCTATGGACTATAATGAAGCCACTTTCTCACGCACTATAGCGTGGAAACCAAATAAAATAAATCAATGTAAATTGAGATAAATGCCAGCTGAATCATTTCATAAAATAGCCCTCCCCTTAAAACATGGTTACACCTTTCTCTTCCGTAGAACAATGAAACAAACTCCAAAATCTTGAACGTTACATTAAACTCAAGAACGTGTCACTTGAACTTTGAACGTAACAGTGATGAATGTGGAGGAATTCTTCTCACTAATTCACATTTAGTTAAACGCTTGAAGGGGACGTGTTTTGTTTCTTCTCCATACACAATGATTTCTCAAATATTGTAGAGGGTATAAGATTTTAGTGTAAAAGGAAATTCTTCAAAATAAAAACATGATTTTCAGGGAATAGGTACCGTAATTACAGTTGGAATAGATTAACATTTTTACAAACTAACGTAATATGAGTGTAAATGTTGTTTGAAAGAATTGATTTTACTAACTTACAAAAAATATTTTAGCTGCCTTTAAATTAATCATAAAATATCGGTCACAAAAAACCTCACGATTTTATTGTAGTTTTAAAAACATTCCTTTGTATGAAAAGCTCAACACACACATTACACAGAGCACTCATTACCAAAGCAATCCTTCGCGAACTTTCTTCAAGATGGCGGCCGCTTTAATTCCCGCGCTTTAAAAGAGCACTGACACACGGCACACGCGCTGTCGTGCGTAATAATATCAGTCACGGAAATGTGACGCGATCGAGGCTGTTTAAAGGTCGAATGTGAGTAATTAAAATGAAATGCAAGGTAGCGAAAATAAATTAGATTTAAGCCACGTTGGGGATAAAATTTCGTGAGAGAGGATTAAGGGTGTTAGATGCACGCACGGTTTTACTTACCTCTGAAGTATGTATTTGGCTGAAGTATTATATAATTCCTCTCACAATTTCCATCATTAATTTGGTTGTATTTTAGTGAAATCGTCACAATTTTGAGATCAAAGTAGCGACGTTTGTAACGAGTGAAAGTGATTAGTAATTAGTTAATTATTACTTACTTTTACTTGGATCTTAATCTATTATAGGCGCGATATTCAAAAACTAAACCCTATTTTGAGTACCCGAGGAAGGTAGGAACATCCCAAATAATAAAAAGAAATAAATTTCGTAAGGTTACTTGTCAACCTAAGCACAAAATTATATTCTCTTCAAATCTTCCAACAGTGTGTCGCCTCTTTTAATCGGTACAATAAAACATATTACCGTAGAACCGTACGTGCCCCGTTTAATAAGTTAAAGGCAACTCTAATCTCATTGTTACGGTAATGTGTGACAAAAACGAACGGTTCAAGTTAAACCGTCAGTTACTTTTATTGGAGCGATCAAACAGAACGTTTGTACAGACGCCAGCACATCAAGCTACCCGAAACTGTCAAATTTTCCCAATCAACTTTGAACCTTATGCTTTAGCGATAAAGTTGAAAATCTATTAAAGAAATTTGACAGATTGTAGTAGCTTGATGTGCTGGCGTCTGTACCTGAGATGGTGGAGAGTTTAATAAGGAGTGTCGTTTCTGTGTCTTATTGAATCTTTGATTTACAATAAAAATGGTGATATGAGAACACGTGCGATTTATTAGTTACTCGTCTTCTTGTTTGATAAAACAAAAGCTTTTCCTGTCTCATTCGACATAATAATTCAATAGTCAAGAGGAACTTAAAATGTAAGCAAAACTTGAAATTTACTGTTAGCTTGCATCATACCACAGCTGGGCAAATGACTCCATGACTTCCAGTTCTTTCGATCCAGGACTAAATTGGATCACTGGTCGCTTCTTTTCTCCAGCTCGTCCCGCCATCTTCTACAGGGTATGCTCGAAGTTTAATCATTTTAAACCTATTTTTATAAAAAACTGTTTAAGATTTTGAAGAGTTTGCACATTAATCACATTAGTGGAGCTTAATGTCGTCAAATTAGGTATACTAAATTTATTAGTACCTACAGAAACACACTGCAAACGGCTGACTAACCCAAAATCCATTCTACCTTCCAATTTGACCAGTTTCACGGCTACAATTGAATGGGAGTACATAAATCAGGCTGACCTCTTAACTGACCGATAAGTCAATCCGCTATGGAAATGTTGGTGCTGAGTGGAAGCCCGTGTTCTGTACTCCAGGGTAAGTTATGGTACTGTATCATGGGAGGAAAGGGGGGGGGGGAGAAAGCGGATATAACGGACTTGGATTTGTAGCGGAAAGGGTTGTGGGATGGTAAAGTTAACGAAAGATTATGTGATTTGAAAAAATATCTTTTCAAATAAAAGGGATAATTGGTAATGATAAAATAAGGCTAAACAAAAAGTTTATAGACCGATGTCCATAAGCCTGCATCTTATTTTAATTTAGAATTTATTAAAAAGTATTCGAGCTAACTCGACGGTTTTATACAACCTACCGCGGTTTTTACTTTACGAATCAAATATGAATTTACATTAATATTGCCTCGTTGGTCTGTGGATGGGTGACCATATTTACATACCGTGACCCCTCCGTGCCGCGGAAAGCACATTAAGCCGTTGGTCCCGGCTGTCATTCGTGGATCTTTGACAGTCATTACGGGTTAGTCAGAAGCCCGAAAGTCTGACAACCAGTCTTACCAAGGGGTATCGTATTATCCAGTAATTGGGTTGTGGAGATCCGATAGGCAGTCGCTCCATGTAAAATACTGGTATTCAGCTGCATCTGGATAGACTGGAAGCCGACCCCAACATGGTTGGGAAAAGGCTAGGCAGATGATGATTGCCATAGTAAGAGTCTTGCTAGCATTGCAACTTTCATCTTCAACACATCTTCACCAAAAAAACACCAATGCTAACCCCCTTTTCACCACCTTCCACCAAACTTATGACACTAATACCCATCGCAATGCCATAAATTGGCCACAATTTCATGGTCCGGCTATTTATGTTCATGGGCTATTACTGCGGCTATTAGGCTACTAATCGCCGGTGATTCCCGTGATCCGAAGTGGCCGGTGACCATAGATTATGCGGCAGATGTGCCAAACAGGTGGGGACTTATGGGATATTATTGAATGGCTATTGGATCTTGCTTGATTTGTTAGGGCAGAATCGAGGTGGAGGATTTTGGTGGTGAGGATAAAAAAAAATGTGTTGTTAAAAAAATTATAATGACATAATTCAACGCAAAATCGACACTTTGACAACGCATTGACAGTGCTTTTTATGTCAGATAGAACGGTAATTTTTTTTAAGTTCTAGCGTAAACTGAATTTTATTATGTAGGATTTAAAGTTACTTTTCCATAAATTCATATTTGTTTAAATTTTTGGCAAATAAATCACGAGTGCAGATTATGTCATTTCGTAAATTTACATTCACATCAAATAGTTAGGCATTTAAGGTTAACATGCAATACCTGTATGTAAACCCTCTTCAAAATAATAAGTTCAAAATTATGAATACTGTTCCAATAGCACTTCTTATACATATAGAATTAAATTGAATCCATTGTCGAAATTAAATTGATTTCAGTATTTGAAACCAGTTAACGTAGACCTCTGAAGCGGAAGAAATCTCATTGTATTTGAACAAATCAATGAGCTGCTACAGATCTTGTGAGAATGGTGGCTACGCTTCATTGGGTCGCTTTGTAGCCAACGATAGCTTACAAAGAAGTCGAAGGAAAAGGTTATGGAGACTTCTAAATTAATATCTAGTTATTGAAAATATTTTCAAGAAATTTAGATAACATTCGGTATTACCGAAATTCAGCAACTGTTAACCACGCATGAGTTGGTTAGAATAAAGTAAGCTTTAGCATGTTAGGCACATACCTTTCAAGGTAGAGGCAAACTGGTGGATTAGTTTGTTTCTAATGCATAATTTTTTTTATAAAATCAAGAGTTGAGATGTCAAAACGCGTTGCACACGTTGCGTACACACACACACACAGGGGCAATTCGCGTAATTTTAAGAACGTACACAGTCTGATCTCAGTCTCAGTCTGTCAATTTTCATAACGTTTAAAAGGGTCTGCAGATATTATAAAAATCTTAGATAAACTTAAAAACAACATGATTATTGCTACTAATAAACCTACTTTAAACTTCCGTCATTTTTATGCAACTTTACCAAAAGCAATCTGTCAAAAATGCCTCCTAATTTCCCCACATTTTAAACAAGTTTTTGACGTTGATTGTCGCTAAGATGAGATTGCCATTAAATTTTGAACGTTTCTAAGTACGGGAATTGGTCTTCAGTTTTTCTCCCTATATTTCAAGTCCACGTTTATAGAATAGTAACACATTAATATCACCCAAACCCAATTCAAGACAACAAGAGAAAGAATTAACAGCTAGTTTACAGATCAAAAACTTGATCAGGCTTTCAAAACCTGGATGCAAGCAAGAAGGATGTATAAAATGTTATACATTTTCTAATAAAAATATCTGTTACACCATCACAAACAACTTTCCCAGCTATCTCATGTTACCAACCCACAACATAGCTAATATTTACGACGACATGTCTACAGCCTACAAGATACAACATATTCACATATTGTGTACAAAAACTCATTTACAGGTGTTGTTAAAAGTGGCACATGTGCGGCTCATAAAACGCTTATCGCTTACATCAATATCCAAGCCGAGACAGCAGCGCTAGTCTAAGGGCTGAGGATGCGGTTTTAGGGATAGGTGACAGCGATTTTCATAAGATCTCTAAATAAACTTCGATCCCAAGTCGGCCGTAGCAAAGACAATCTCCATAGATGGGGGTTCACGGACGGCTAACATAAGAAGGCCAATTTTCGTAATTTAAACCGTTCAAAATCTAGTCGCAGTCTCATCTTGGCGACAAACAAATGTCAAAAACAAACGTCAAAAATGTAGAGAAATTAGAGGTATTTTTGACAGATTGAGACTGAGATCAGACTGTTAACGTTCTTAAAATTACGAAAATTGCCCCTCTGATCTCTAGTCCGTATGCGGCACCTCCTCACAGACAATGGCCCACCTTCCATCCTGCACCGCATGCCCTGTCACCTGTGAACTTCATGATCTTATGACTGCGTCAGTGAGCGGAGTTCACGCAGCTCAATTTTGAGCCAAAGATGTTTGAACTTTTTGCCATCGACACGCTAAGAGGAATAAGCGTGTTCCTGCCTGATGGCGGAAAACTTCTTGTTTATATCCCTGCATCTACAAGGGGCCTAAAAAGGCCTAAAGGCTGTCAAAACGACATCCATTACTACTAATAGTGTAATACACACTTGCCCGGCAGACTTGTACTACAACCGTAATACAGTAAACCCGAATGTGATCCATTCACCATAGGAATACTTAAATTTTCTCCTAAAATTAACTGTAGATAGAAAAAAAACTAGCAAAAGCGACCACACCCCGTAAACTCTCGAGCTCGGAGCGACTAAAAGCGTGCTCCACACAACGAAATGGGCTGACACCCGGCGGCATTGTGCTCACACATTGTTCTGTCGATGCGGGCCTTAATAGCAACCATGTTACACGGCCACCGGTTTTTAAACGCCTTTTCAGCTTTGTTACTAAAGAAGTGTTTAACTGTGGAAATTGTGGAGGAATTAATGCTTTATTTAATTGGTACTTTGGTGTGTTTTTGCTTGTCGTGCAACTGGAAAGTAGAGGCCAGTGGTCATGTAACTGACAATCTATTCTATGAGAACTTGGGTGAAGTATGTTTGAAGTGAGCTGTCATACCATGACATTCCTGATGTTAGGGATTGACACTATTGACAGCTCACTTCAAGCTCAGTTCACCTAAATTATCACAGTGAGTTTTTTTAAAGAATAGATCGACTGATTTGGTAATCTAAGTAAACATTGATACAATTTCAAAAGTCAGTCATGAAAATAAACATAAAACTACATATACACTCTGGGATACAATTATCTTACATCAATATTACAAACATCAAGGACCACAATGACAAACAGACTTTCATTATTAAAACAATAGCTAAACTCATAAACACATACACAGTTATGGGTACCTACCTAGTAACTACATAATGATGTGCGACGTTGACGATGCTAGAACCAGAGTGATCTAAGTGACATTTTTGGCAAAAATGGTTTTTTTTTACACAATTGCATGGAAAAATCATAATTCTTTCATGCCATACTGATCAAAGTGCTTTTGCAAAAAATGTCACTTAGATCACTCTGGTTCTAGCATCGTCGTTTCTGGTTTACAGAATAATTATATTAAGTATATTAACTTTCATAGTCTGCGTGAAAATTTTGTAGATACGAGTACAAAGACTATCAATATATCTTTTTAACAAGCTTTCTAGGTTTCCAAGAAGGTCTTTATTCATCTATCGGACAATAGGAAGTTCAGGCAGGTTTAAGCTAAGCCACAATAAATCTAGCATTGAACCTACTTGAAATTCAACTCTTCGCACTATACAATAGAGAATTTATTCAGGTCTTTAGCAACGCACTGTATCTACCTTCAAATCTGCTGTAAATTATGGGCAATCTTAAAATATTACGGGAATAATTTACCTAGTCATAGTGGGTTGGAAGTTTCTCTTTGTGAAGAATTTCATCCGGGGAAGTACAGACGCCAGCACATCAAGCTACTACAATCTGTCAAATATCTTTAATAAATCAACTTTATCGCTTCAAAGTTGATTGGGAAACTTTTACAGTTTCGGCACGGTACCGGTCCATTATGATTCAAAATATTATCATTTTATGATTCTGCCAAAGTGGCCTTTCTAGGCCCCCAGGTCTTCCCTACTTGGTAACGTTACATACCTCACATAGCCACATGCTATTTGGCTACACATTAACGTAAAATTTTCTACGCTGCGTATAAAATACGTCCACATTAACACAGTTCCAGTGAACTGCTAACGATTCACTAAATGGTAAGCCTTGACCCCGTGATATTTGCCTGACATTCTGTTTGTCCGACCTACAAACTTTACTGCTGAAGTATTACAACATCATAGAATTTCCTGTCATAAGGGGTAGGCAGTCAGGATACAACTGTAGGTACTTATATAGTTGTATTCTTCACGAAAAGTATAAGACTAATTCTAGGTAGTACATTTTTACGTCAAATAATAGTAACAATATGCAAAACATGTGTTTTGCATATTGTTACACACTAATATTATAAAAGCGAAAGTTTGTGAGTGTGTGTGTGTGTTTATATGTTTGTAACTTCTTCACGCTCAATCGGCTGGACCGATTTTGATAAAATGTTATATGCAGGTAGCCGACATCCTGGATATAGGCTACTTTTCATCCCGATATTCCTACGGGATCGACATTTACGCGGGTGAAACCGCTGGGCGCAGCTAGTTTGTCTATATTTCATCCTATGACCAGCAATCCCATAGCCATTTTCGTCGGGGACAAAGCTAAACTCTTAAAATAATCTTTGCCATACTGCTGTTAAACCCGCGATGGTTTGTGCGGTATGTTTAATTGTTCAACAATGTTTTGTAACTTTTTTTGAATAATAAACAATAAAAAAATAACCTCCTTTTTTTTGAAGTCGGTAAAAACTCAATCAAACTGACCGGTGTCTTAGGTTTCTGAGAGTTCTGAGTCTAACAAAGACTCAGAAATCGAACCTAGGACACCTTAGACACACACACTCCATAAGCACACTTCCTATCACTGAAATGGTCTGGTTCCCTCCTTCTATAGTGTTCTCATACCTAGACGTTGAAAAATAGCCGTACATCAACACAGGGAACAGACAGCCTTCAGTTATTCATGACGAGGGAGAAGGATTGTAAGAATATTGTATTTTTAATCCGGTTTTAAGACGATAAGTTTTCATCTGATGGGAAATTAAAAGGAGAGGCGTCTCTTGAGGTAAATATTTTAACAGCAGCGTAAACTAGCAGCGTGGCTAGTATCCTGTTTATTTAGTCAGGCAGAATATTTAGTCAGATGCACAGACTGTGCCTATAACTAATTATAATCATAACATAGTATCACGCCTGTTTTTCTCGAAGGGTTGAGCAGAAGTGTACCTACCTACCTTCCGCCAGTTATGTTTCAGTATGATGTTGCTCCTAATCCATACTAATATCACAGTATAAAAACCATATTATAAATTCGAAAGTAGGTAACTCTGTTTATCTGTCTGTCTGTATGTTACCTTTTCACGCCTAAACCACTGAACGGATATCGATAAAATTTGTAAAAGGCAGAGAGATGGATTGCATCTCGGGGAATGAGGAGAAAACATAGAATAGTTTTTATCCCGTTATTCTCACGGGATCGACACTTATGCGGGTGAAACCGCGGGGCGCTGCTAGTTCTATATACTTATAAGGTATTGTGTTAAAGTTCCTATTACTTTTAAGATTATTAGTTTTAGTTTTTTATATTATATTTAAATTGTAAATGATAAGTTATGTAGTATAGATTTGTAAAATGACGGCACTGTCGAATTGGGTACATACACCTGTAATGATAGATTTAAGGGACATTTTAATAAATAAATAAATTAACATTCACCTATGCCCGCAACAAAAATATTTCGATATTGAGTCAACTTTTAAAACAGCAGATTGTAAACCTACAAATAAAAAAAGTCGAAAACTATGATGCTACCTAAAAAAAAAGGAAATATGTTTGAGAATGTGCAAACTGCGCTCTTTCATATGATACCCCCCACATGCCTTAGTAGCTATTTGCAAAATAGTTGGGCAAGCGTCATCTAAAACTATTCTAAATTTCAAGTTGATAGCATTAGCAGTTCTTGAGATACCCAGCTGTGACAGACAGACAGACCGACTGAGTCGCACCATAAGGGTTCCTTTTTACCATTTTGTTACGGAATCCTAATAAAATCAGGAACTATTCACACAGTCAACTTCCCTGACCCACTTAACCGAAATAACGTCAGCTGTAACAAAAGCACTAATAAGGGGAAATACCCTACATCCTAGACCTACCAGCCGTGCGTAATCGAAACAAAAGGTCTTCATAATCCCTAGACCTTTGACCTTTGACCTCTCGTTATCGCTACCCGCTCTAATTGGGTGTCGCAGAAAGAAATATTGCGACCGGCCATTATGTATTGAGCAGAGAAATACTGCTGACCATCTTATGTGGGCATTGAGGGGTTGTGCTGAAATTGTGGCATTTGTAGGGTTTCTTGCAAGCGTCGATGTGAGGAGTAAGCAATTATTGAGAGAGGAAATATTAAGAGAATCCAATTTTGCGCGTACCTAGCTCTGTGGTCTTTTTTTTTTGTATTATGTGTATAATCTCATATACTTACCTATCATTACAATACAACATGTATTGGTACAGAAAATCGCATGGTTTCCAAGGTAACATAGGAAAATACAAAGCACAACAAAATCTAACTCATGCAGAACATTAAAGTATCCAAGTTCATACGCTCCTAAAGCTACGGTATCCAGAAGAGAAGGTCCGTCATATTAAAACGCTCGCCATGAAAATCTGTCATTTTCTCTAGTATTTGACATAAAGGTGTCAAAAAACGCTGTGTATTTGGACATTATAGCCGCATGTGAAGGTCCACCACGTGCTTAGGAAACCAAAGCCTTTATACACATCGTTTTTAGGGTTCCGTACCAAAATGGTAAAGCGGAACCCTTATGGGGAGCGTCAGTTTGTCTGTCTGGCTGTCTGACTGTCTGTCTGTCTGTCTGCCTGTCACAGCTGGATATCTCAAGAAATACTAATGCTATCAACTTGAAATTTTTCATTTCCATCATTACTTGCTACTTGCTAGAATATGCTTACTTGAATATTTTCAACCCAAAAAGTTCCTCAACGTAACATTTTACAAACTCCCCCTAAAAACCGGGTGTCGCTGTCAAAAAAATATAACTGTCGATACACATCAGCCCCTACACAGGTGCGTCAGCTACTTGCGTTTGCGTTTTATTAAAAATTTACATCCATCGCTCGCACTAAGGCATTTCGTCGGTAAAACTCCTGCCTACGGGCACATATTAGATGGGTACAGAAGGTCAGCTCCATGTAACCAGCCGAAAACGCCGTGAACGCGCGATGCACGGGAGACTGCTGGTTGAGCTTAAAAATGTTACGGTTAAAATAAGTATCTTTACACTAATGTGAAGTTGGCATTTTGAAGCGGAAATAACAACAAGGATTTCTTTAGATTATTTTTTATTGCTGAATTCTCTTGACCTCGATCTCGCCTGATGGAAAGCAATTGATGAGGTCTATGATGGAACGAGCAAGCCCAGAAGATGCCTGTCCACTACACAGGGTTATTGGTAAAACATTAACAACCTCTTATGAGGTCATTGTACTCATCATTATGTACAACTTTTACTATGGGAACAAACCAGAAATCGCAAAAAAAAATCAGCTGTTCCCTACATTTTGACGAGTTATACGAACATAAATGTAGGGAACAGCTGTTTTTTTTTCGCGATTTCACTTTTGGTCCCATAGTAAAAGTTGTTCATAATGATGAGTACAATGACCTCTTAAAAGGTTGTTAATGTTTTACCAAATAATCCTATAGACACGCGACTAGTCCAGCGAGTAATATTCGACCGAAACAGCCGCACAACGAGGACGTGCTATTCATGCATGTGCCTGTTCGCTGGTTGTATGGAACTGGCCTTCTGTAGTATCCTGTGCTCCTCGTATACCAAGGCGTAAATTATGCGAACAACAAGTCGTTTCTCAAAGTGAATTCTGAGGCTTAAAAATGTGGTTGAATATTTAAGAAGTATCTTGGCGATGATGATGAACTTCGTGGGTTCGCATTTCGTGTTAATAAGCTGATGTAGTATCGTCGCTTTACGTAAATTATGGATGGATTAGTTTGCGTCTGCTTACGTAATCTCATATTGATGAGGGCCTTTGCTTCTCATTTGTGAAAAAATCTTGTTAAATCGAAGTCAGAGTTTTGGAACGAAGTTCCTTAACGTGGCGTATAGGAGTTGACTTATAGCGATTTTTTTTACGCGCCTATCAGTTTGAACGGCGTTTCTGTGCGTGAGAACTAGACGTAGTTCGTGTAGACTAGCGTCTAACTGCTCATCACTGATACTAGCTCTGTCGGACACGAAGCCAGGTGAGACAGTGCGTTTTTTGGTCATGACCACCAGTGAGTTCGAACTCGCGACTAGTACTCTTGAGACGCTTTCTCTCTATTTCTATTATAAACGAATGTGTGTGTGCGTGGGAGTATCGCGTACGAAACTTAATTCCTGACGGGGGGGAGCACATTTTTTTTTCTTGTTATGTTTCAGTCAGTTATTAAATGTGAGGACTTTTTAGGCCTTGCAGACTTAAGATCTGTAGATAATTTTTTATTTTATCAAGTATTTGGTGACAGGCCTACGCTGTCCTCCAATACCTACTGTAATTTGAAAACATTGTTAAAGTCAATTATTTTTTTTCCGTGGAGTTTCTTGCCGGCTCTTCTCCATAGGCAACGCCCAATTGGAACTGTCACCTAGCTTCTGACTTTTCATAACTGACCATGTAATCTATTTTTCTGTTCTGTTTATAAATGGTAAAATAAATAAAATTTAAATGTAGGTTTATATGAAATAAAATATTTTGATTTGATTTGATTCTCATGTTAACTTTGGCAATACCTGGTGCATATAGATAAAATGCAATAAAACACGAATATTCGTCCAACTCTAATAATACGAATAGCCCATCACAAAAAGGCAGCAGAAGTTTACAAGTAGGTAATTGATCGAACGTTTTCACAACGAAGTTGGATTCCGGATTCTACTTATCCTGTGGGATATCTAGAATAATATGTATCATTGTTTTATGCTGCAGGAAGTTATTTAAACTTGATTGAAGTTTATTACAAAATATAATAATAAAAAGATAATAATAATAATACAAACTTAAGTGGCAGTGGGCAGGGCACATTGCTCGCAGAACAGATAGCCGATGGGGCCGAAAGGTTCTGGAGTGGCGACCGCGTACCGGAAGACGTAGCGTTGGAAGGCCTCCCATAAGGTGGACCGACGACCTTGTGAAGGCCGCAGGAACCCGTTGGATGCGAGAAGCACAGAACCGGTCGAAGTGGAAGTGCTTGGGGGAGGCCTATGTCCAGCAGTGGACGTCTTTCGGCTGAAATGATGATGATGATGATGACAACAGAGGTCCTAAGTCCTTTAGATTTCAGAGTACAAGAATTATAAAGATGTAACCTCAAGCCTTCGAATCTTACTCTATGTAGAAAGATTATTTTACTGTAAATCTTCAGACTGCCACAATTTGTACTGGGTCCCCTCCATGCATATTTTCTCTACCGTACCTAATTTTAAAATAATTTTTCATGCGTGCATTTTAATATCCCTCTGCTTTTTTTACAAAAATTTGTTCATGCCTCCCACTCACCAATGATTCGAATATCATGCAAATGCCACAGACTAACTGATATACAATGAGTAATTACTTCGGCATTAGCAGTGTGCCCAGTACACTGTGGCGCGCTGGCGACAATGTGAGGAGCGTGGCTTGACTGTAATCCTCGCGTTTAGGCAAATACATCGATATGGGGGAACGGTAGTCCATGTCAGGGCGGGAAGCGATGTATGATATGGTAAAGTGTCTGTATTAAGGTGTTTCCAGGAGTTAAACGCAAAAAACGCAAGTTTTAGAAGCAATAAAAGTATATGATCGACTACAGTTAACAAAATCAGAAAAATATATGATATTCTAGGTAGATAGTGTGTTGAAAACATAATACAACTAATTCGATACGATAGAAAAAAATCATGAAGATACCTCTAAAAACTTTATTTTTACAATAAAAACCATACTAATTTAAATACAATAATTCTGATTTTTTGTCAAATTATTCTACAAGCAACATACTAAAGCACTAGTGTCATCCAAACAAAGTTTTTTTGTAAATATATAGGTAATTGCTTAATATTTTGCAATAAATTAGCAGCGTTGTGTCATCACACTTCTCTTTTTTTTCTATGCGGTATATATTTTGGTACGGAGAATGGTCAATTTTATTATGAAAGAAACTTGGCTATAACGAATTATAAGTAATCGTGTAAAGCACTATTTGCTATTACCATGACAGAAGTATTTAGTTTACTTGTAGATATAGAACTCGATAACCAAATCGAGTGCTCTCAGTTACCAAACTGAGAGCACTTTTGTGAAGCGGATCTTATTTATTTTATCTTTATCGGCGAGCTTTCTAGCACATTGTAGGTACTAACTCAGCTTTCGAATTATAAGCGTCTTAATTCAAGTTCCGTTTAATACCTGTAGAAGTTTTATTTATCCAGCAGGGAACATAAATGATAGCAAACTGATACTCTATAAACATTACTAGCGCATGTTGCCACATTTCCCTGCCTTGCACCACACCACAGTACCTACCGACACAGGTTTTAATAGATAAGATTTACGAGCTCTCATCTGGTCAAGGGTTGAATGCGACGTAATTTGTCGCGGCAGGGGCGGCCAGGGGGCGCAGCCGCCATGTTTGGCTAGCTTGGTAAAAAATGGTAATTGTTTACCATGGTTTTAATACTCCTTTTGTGGATTTTCGTAGTAAAAAGATCGTTCGGATTCAACAGCAGTGATTTTGTCTGAGTGCCTTTTTGTACTGACATTCCGTTTTGTACTGTTTTCATTGCTCTTTTCGTGCTACACAATTTTACGAGTATACCTACCAATACTTGTTTATACCTACAAAACTATCATCCCCAAGCAATTTCCCGAAAGTACCTCCACGAAAACAAATTCCTCTTCTACCCGCAAACATGTGAGTATTAATCAAAAATAGGAACACACCCCGGTCGATACTGCCGTGACTGGCCGCAGTAAAACATTGCCAGCGTAAAAAAAAACACCGTCGAAAAAAAAACAAAACATTAAATTACACTGTAATAAGGCTCGGTATAAGGTAATCGACCCCCGAACCGACCAACTAGATACGCCACGTGGGAAATACGCAAAAAAGGTTCAATTGCTGCCCCAAAAATTAATTTTTGGATGATTAATTTTGTTTAAGTTTGACTTTAGCTTTGTGATTTGGTAACTTTTGTTGTGTAGATAATAATTTGGAGAATTCGAATAAATCTAGTTTCTTTTGTGTAAAAAAAATCGTACGAAAACGTTAGATTCATGGTAGACGTATGGACCTGAAACCTGATAAAACCTGGAGTTTACTTAATTCACCTGGGTTAATTCACGTAGCGTTGGAAGGCCTCCCACAAGGTGGACCGACGACCTTGTGAAGGCCGCAGGAACCCGTTGGATGCGAGAAGCACAGAACCGGTCGAAGTGGAAGTGCTTGGGGGAGGCCTATGTCCAGCAGTGGACGTCTTTTGGCTGAAATGATGATGATGATGATGATGATGAATTCACCTAGGTACATTAACCATACTTTTTGTAAATATTATTCACCCAGGTGCACTAAGTATATCTACTAAAAGCAAACTTTCTTCGCCTAATTCACCTGGGTGCATTAAGTAGATATGTCAGGCTAGTTAACAAGTTTCATTAGATGGAGCGCCTACCTTATTGCAATCAATCTGTTTGTTACAGCAAAATTTTGTTCCAAAAATTGTTACAGATCATTGATGTTCAGAAATAACCTATTTTTTAAAGATATTTTCAGCATTCAGTATACTAATATTTCCGCAAAAAATTATTCCTCGGTTTCAGGAATTATGCAAAACGTTAACATTTAATCAAACCAAACGCAAAAATATTAAAAATCGAACACAACCACAAGGAACTTTAAAATTCTAATCAAAGATTCCTATGTTGCCAGTTTGAAAAAAAAAGTGAATAATTTCTTACAGCGGGTGGAAAGAACTCATTCTATTCAGAGTTATTGAAAAAGTTTCATTATTCAGTATCTGTGCAATGGATTCCGTTGCCAGCTTTATAATAAAAGGATTCGTTAAAGAACGAGTTAATAATGGAGTGGCAACCAAGCGCGGGTTGTCCCAATTCTTCAGTTGTAAGAAGGAAGGATTCATGAGGTTTTCATCGGTTGATGTTACAAAAGCGATCAGTTTCAAAAGCCTTCAACTGTAAGAGAAAACTATTGTAGACATGTTAAAAATCTTCATAAGAATTGGAACTTCTTTAGGACAGTATGGTTACAGCGCCATCTCTTGTACAAATCTCTGTCTCTTTAGCTCTGAAAGAATGCCATCAATTTAAAGGAGTTCTTATCAGTCCAGCTCCATCAAAAGTCTGATATCCATCTAGAGGAGAAGTTCCAAACTGTAAAAAACTATCACTCATCAACTCGGCAACAGTTTTAATTGAAATTCAAATTAAATTAATTAACCAAATCTTCCAGACAATACCATCCCCATTTGCGCAGCAATTTGACCGGTTCTCTCCAGTTACTAAACGTAATATTTAGTGTTACCCCGTAATACCCTTTACGTCCCTTAATATTGTAATCTTGGCCCTCAACGGTGTATTAATAATTAAAAGAGGGTGAAATAATAATTTCGAGGGGTTTTTGTTTCAGGCATTATCTGCTAAGAAGGCTCTGAAGGCCTTTTGTGACGTAAAGCCCTAATACAGCTTCGGTAGAATTAAGTATTAAAATTGCAACGCAACGTTGATTAATTTCTGAGATTAAAACAGTGGCATTGTGGCTTCGCGATGAGCGTTTTCATAATTCAGGTTGTTTATGTTCATTTAAAACGGGTTTAGGAAATCCGATTACAGTTCTTGTTTACTTTGGAAATGTTTTAGAGAACGAAAATAAAAGAGTTCTGACAGTTTGACCTAAAAAGGAGGTTGGACCTCCTTTTTAGGACCATAACTAAGTTTGCAAGTAGGGAAAAAAGTAACCAAAAATATTGAAAACTTACCGCGTCTTCTATATGTTCTTCTTCGGTTAACTAAACGGCTATATTTTACCAGTTGGCTGCGACATCTAAATATTAGAAATAAAAGTCACTTTTCGTGTTTGTCTGTGTAACCCCGTTGTTCTTCTAACCTCCGCAACGAATTTTGATACAGTTTTCACCATTATAGAATTCATTCCAGGAGTAAGTTAACTCACATTCGTCTTATAGGCAATCTAAGTTCGGTAACAATAGAAAAAAAACATTGTGTCTCATTAGTGACATTTGAGCTCATAAGTATCCATGTCAACTCGTTAAAAGCGAGCGAAGCAGGGGCGGGTCGCTAGTATTATCCAAAATAGCAACCCAAAAAGAAACAAGTCCCATATTTCTTCACTTAGCCGTCATTTGACGTTGATGCGCTCTCGCGAACGGACGTCTCCCGCTAATGAAGTCCCGAAATGCGTCAAGTGCACTTCTTCCTTCCTTTTCTTACTTTCACGGAACGTCTTTTGTCCCGCTCTGTCTCAGAGTATGCAAATCTTCAGCTCGCCAGTTTGTTGCATCTGCATAATGAAGTGTTTTGTAAGATCGTTTGGCTTCTTTTGTTTTTTGATCTGTTCTGTCTTCGGTATAATTTTCTTGATGAAACACACGGTACGTCAAAGCAAAATAAAATAAGATTTTTGAGTTCGGTTTGAAATAGAATTAAAGAACTACACAAAGGGCACACTACTGACAACTAATCACTTCTCCCATTTACTTTGTAGCGGTATCTACAACGCTACATGCGAACAACGCGTCATACTGACGTCACGCAAAACCTCTATAACTTTATCTTGAAATCTACTTCTTGAAGATTTGATTCGTGTCAAAATCTCACTGTGAAATCTTAAGTGAAGTGAGCTGTCAATAGTGTCAATCTCTAGTGTCACTTCAGTGTGGAATGACAAGTCATAAAAATCTTACCGTCAAAACTTAGGTGAAAGTTTTGCTAATAAGTAAGTGAAACCGACACTGATGACCGTTTTCACTAACACTAGGAAAAACATTTCTGCACTCGTGGATTTTCGACCCTCGGCTTAGCGCCGAAAGTTGAAAATCCAACTGCGAAATATTTAGGCGTTCATTTAGGTGTCGTCTATTTACGATATATAGATACCTAATATATTCCGAGCACGTGCGACAATTTGCCAGGGTTGCCCAATACTGGGTTTGAGTGTTTCATACGCCCGTTATCTGAAACTTATGTTCACTTTGAGTGATACTCAGTTATGAAGTTACCTCATTTATAAACCGTAATACATGCCATCTTGTGAAATTCCAATGAAGTTATTGAATTCGCGCTATTCGCGTAATTTTTTCATAAATTAATTTTCCTGTGTCTTATTTTTGCAGAATAAACCATTTTTCTTTCTTTGGTATTGGTTGATGCTGAGTACTCGAAAATTGATAGTCTATCCCAGTTTTACCGGGGATAATTCGAATCGTGGAGCCCTTGTATAAAAATGTCGTCCTTTTTACCGACCTAAAAAAAAAAGGAGGTTATTCCCAAACTAATTTAATCAGCTTTCACATCATTAATAAATGTTTTTCTCTTTGTTACAGGATGGAGGAGACAGTGCGATCGCTGCTGCAATACAAGAGCCGCGTGGAAACTCTGAAGCAGGAGAAAGCGTCCCTATCATCAGCACTTGAGGTACGAAACCTCCATTTATCTTCTCTTAAAGATTTATTAACTTTGCTAAATATCTATTCAATAGATTATTTAACAAACTATTTACACTAGATACTAAATTAAATGACTAACTAACTTACTATACAAATAAATACAAAAACAAAGGACACTTAGGCGTCGAAGTACTCGTCCGCATCGCTGTCATCGTGAAACGTGCCCAGAAGACTGGCAGCATTGCCACGTTGAATGGCAATGCTAATTCTTTGGCCATAGAACGACCCAGCCCCACGTAGTGTCGACCAGCCGGCGAGAAATTTCCTTAATGATGAACACATTACCACTCCTTTGCGTCGCGCAGTCGGGTAAAAAGGAGACGCGCACTCGGGCCCCATGACCCGAGCGTTTCGACCCCAAACGGCTTAAAGCTGTAGTTGCCCATAAGTTTACAGTATTTGCGCCGCTTGAGGGTCTCAGCAGATGCAGCAGCGGCGCCAGCACAGCCCGCCGATATAAAGAAGTCATGTATTGCTGGAATGACGTTTCCGACAGCGAAGATTCCGTGTTTTGCTTAGTCGCAAATGCTGTATGTTTTTCAAGTGTAAAAATGTTATTACACTACAGGACCTAAACGCAAAAAACGCAAGTTTTATAATGGCTCAAAGTATATGATCGACTACAGTAAACAAAATCAGAAAAATATATGATATTCTTCAGGATATATTCTAGGTAGATAGTGTGTTGAAAACATAATACAACTAATTTGATACTATAGAAAAAACCATGAAGATACCTCCAAAAACTTTCTTTTTACAATTAAAACCATACTAATATACATACAATCATTATGATTTTTTGTCAGATTTTATTCTACAAGCAACATACTAAAGCACTAGTGTTTTAATTTTTTAGTACAAACAATAGATTTTTTATAAATGGATAATTGCTTCATATTTTGCAATAAATTACCAGCGTTGTGACATCGCGCTTCTCTTTCTTTTCTATGCAGTCCGACAGTGACCGCGCTTTAGATCATGTAGTCGCCTTATTGAATTAATACTGTTGAATTTGGGAACAATTGCTTTGCATCGAAAGCGTCAATCTCTGATAGGACCAAGTGTCAATGTAATAAAAGATCCAATATACAACAAAATTGATTCTCCGATCACAGCATTCTGTAGCCAGACAAGCAAACTTTACGATCCCTATCGAGACGGTGTGCCCACGTATATGAGACCATAAAATACGAATAAAAACTTATCTTCATAGCGCAAATTCCTGACCAAATATCCTCTAAACTGTGGAATTAAAAATTCAGGAAAGACCCCTGGATCTCCCCTGTCCAGGCTAAAATGGACCTTGCCTTCCCTGGACTGTTATTAAAAAAGTTTTTTCGGGAGATCTAGTAAGACTGGTGTTCTAATATAGACTTTTAAGAGGAATCAAATACAAATATTCAAAATATTTCATTATGGCTCGCTGCATTGTTCTCTCCCCCATTTTTTGATGAAAAGTTAGGGGAGAAGCGAATAAGATGGACTCACAATGGACTCTACCAACTGTAATGTTTGTTTCCGATCAGATTTCAACCGTAACCGTGTTTTTGTTTTGTTTATAAAATTTTATATTAATATTTAAGAGAAAGAGGTAAAAATTTGTGAGTTTGGGGTAATCTCCGAAACGACTAATCCGATATCAAAAATTCTTTCACTGATAGAAAGCTAAGCTATTGCCAAGTGTCCTAGGATATATTATATGGTGTATTTGGCTTCCACGCGGACGTAGTCGCGGACAGAAGCTAGTAAACTAATAATTTAATGACATCTCGGCCAATAAGCAAAAACTCATAGGTATCTAAGACCTTGTTTTTCTTAACTCTCACATATTTACTTCATAAATTTTACAGCTTTAAAACATTTTCACCTGAACTTTTCCGCTTCAAAATTCCATTCATTTTCGTATTTAAAAAAGAGTATAAAAATATCCCCGGTATATTCCTGTTTCGCTACACCGGTGGTCATTGTGCGCTCCCCTCCCTTCTACGTCACAGCTATCTGTTTTGAATGGCGGATGAGAATTTTGATTTTTCCATTTCCCGTCACTTTTTGAATGATATTCGTGCATTTCGTACCTGTTTGCCATTGTGTAACAACCCCTATGCTTTAATATCATCGTCTTTTAACGTTTCACGGTACGGTCAGATGTTGAAATGGGAGGGAATTTTTATATTTGCTGAAAATGTGTGCGGAATCCCGTTTCATTTTATTTTCAGACACGTGTTCAGTTGAATGAACAGAGAGGAATTTCCATATTTTGCTGTCTGAGATTCTTTCGTTCATTCACATACGATAATGTATGAATCCATCAACCTAATTGCGTAACACACTGGCAATCACAATCTGTATCATTTTGAAGGATATTGCTAATCCATTGCTTCTTATGTTCGAAAACTGTGTCTGCTCAACAATGTAAATAACGCAATGGATATTGTTGAACTGTCAAAATGAAATCCATTGCTACTGATAGTGTTACGCAATTACCCCGCTATAAGTAGCGTACACTGACGAACTCTCAACAGCTTATTTTGTCTCTTCTCCCGCTTTTAAAGTAATCCTCTTACATGATATCCATTACCACCCACACTGCACCGAAGTGGCACTTATCAAGAAACCCAGTTGCACCACTAATTACGCAAAAACGTCTCATCCCCCTCACAAACACGTTCCGTCCATAATCCCTCAAAGAACGTCCAGTTATGACCGGCGCAAACCAGCCATAACCAGTTTGAGCCGGTTTGAGCCGCCTCGCCCCGCGGGGATCAAAGAATAATGATAAAATTAAAGGGGACTCTTAAAGTGACAGGGATCTAGATGTATTGGTTTTTGTCGTTAATTAATTCGTCTATCTGGAGCGGTTATAATCCAAAAATGATCGCGTGTCCCCCTCCGGTCGATAAATGGTCTTTAATGTCGCTAAACGGCCGTCCGACCGGGGGATAAGCGTTGTTTGTTGTGGCTGTTTTCTTGCTAAACGGTTTTTGGTTTCCTAAACATTCAGTTTTATGGTATAATTATGAATGAAAATATAAACTTACAAGTCCTGTCTATTATAGAAATTATAATTTTATTAAAATTATAATAAGATCGAGATTACTTTAATAAATTTGTAAGTTGAATATCAATGTAATATAGACAAACCTTCTGGAACCAATTATCTGAATGATGGTGTATACCATATCTAAGTCAAAGCCAAATCATTTATTTTTAAAATAGCTTTTGAACGTCAAAAAATACAGTCAAAATTGAATTGATTCTAGTCTTCCCTTCCAAAAGGTAGTGTTCGTATGGAGAAGAATGGGCATGAAACTCCACCGTTATCCTTTAAAACATTTTATGAGGTTTTGTATACATAATATAATTATAATTATGTGAAGACGATGCACCTAGAATAAAATTAGTCTACCACAAAACGTAAAAAGAATTAAAAATGAAGCAATGACAGGTAAATCAATTATGTGATAGATACATGGTGCTCACATTTTTACAAATTATTTACAAATTTAATAATATATAATAATTATCTAGAAAACATTGCGCAGTTTAGCAGGATAACGCGGTTACACTTATTTTTCAAATACAGTACAGTAATTATTACTATACTCACTGGTAGGTTTAACTATACTACCATTATTAGGTACACAGATGGCGTTTTGTTTGTTTCTAGTTACCTACATAATATATGAAATTGGTATTTCAGGACCAAATTCACAAATAGTTTGAACTAGATTAGTTTTGGGACCTAAGTACACTTTCAAATTGTATTTGGTTTGAGAATTAAACTAATTTAATTTATGTAAATACCCTATTCTAGTTTCAGTTTCAAATCCCAGGTTCGTACCCGAAACATTTAAATTGGTGCCGTGTAATTAAATAGTTTAATTTATGACATAGTTTACCAAATATGAACATATTGTAGTGATCTTACTGATAATGTTCTTTAGAAAAGTCAGGTGTGTAGACCAAATGTATTACGCACCCTAATTGCGTAACACATTATAATTCACAATTTAAATAATTTTGAAGGATATTGCTAATCCATTGCTTCATATGTTCGAAAAATTTGTCAGCTGAACAACGTAAATAACGCAATGAATGTTGTTGAACTGTCAAAATTAAAGCCATTGCTACTGATAGTGTGTTGCGCAATTACCCCGCTCGGCATACACGCACGTCGTTGCGGTAGATTTTAAATGAAGCATAAGGAGCAAGTGTGCTGTTGCGTTTAGACTAGGATCAAAGAAATTTCATTTATTTAATCATTATTATCGTGCCAACTTTAGTAAGAAACCGAGGGATGGAAAAAAAATTAAATTTTATTCGAGAACATCATCGGTTTCTTACTAAACTTCAACTATATCCGACGATCCTGCATACTTATGTGTTTTGTTGACTGTACACGAAGGTATAAAACATGTTTGTTTTCGTTTATCGTTTACACCTAAACCAAATTGTAAAGACTAGTTGTAAGTATACAAAACTTGTAGAATATATCATATTATAATCATAATCAGCCTATAATGTTCCCACTGCTGGGACACAGGCCTCCTCTCGGTGAGAGGGAGTGAGCCGTAATCTACCTCGCGGGCCCAGTGCGGGTTGGCAGGTGTCACATGTCTTCCAATTTTTGGTTATAAGACATGCCGGTTTCCTCACGATGTTTTCCTTCACCGTTTTGAGAGCAGTGGTGATGAAATAATTGATACAAAGTAAGTGCCTGTGTGGGTTCGAACCTACGACCTACAACTCGTAAGTCGCGGCCGTTACCACGTGGCCACCACAGCTCTTATCAAAACATCAAAAAGGTGAACAAAATAATTAACAAAACACGTCTGAAACAACGTCAATACATGTATTAAACATGTTTCAAATATCACAACTTGTATATTCATGGGATAATGCTGTGCGCTGACCTAGATTGATCAATCTAAAAACAGTTCTGTCTATCGCTGTCAAAAAAGCTTTTCACTACATTTTCACAGTACTGTTTTGTTGTAGTGTGCGACGGACTTGATATTTTACTACGTTACACGTTATTCCACAAAGGCTCGATCCAAAACATAACAACAAAGATATTCTACCAAAGGTTTGAGAGTCCTCCGCGAAGATTACAGTCTGCTCACCCTCGTAATAACTGCTAAATGACGGACTGACAGACCCCTGATAGTTTAATATGCTTTAAGTATCACATACTGCCTTATATCTACATGTAGGCGTTGCATTTTCAACTTGGCCTGTCGAAAATGAGACTTTTAGTGTCGTCATTTAACTCTATAGTAATTATAATGTAATGTATAATGCATTTTTTTGTCAAAATTTGCTTGATCCGTCCTATATTTAGTAGCTTTTATTTCCCACAAGGACTTTACATTAAAGTTCACCAGTTCATTCTTGATTATGATCCCTATTTTTGAATGATTTCAAATCTGACTTTTGTATGATAAGTCTTTCGATTACGTTAATAATTTTAATCTAAATTACTACACGGAACTTGGTATTAACTAACAAAAAACCGACGAAAAATCGACAGTAAATTTTTATTCGCGAAATAAAATTGACGTCTGACAGTTTTTGTATGGAAGAACTGTCAAAAATTCAAAATTATTCCTCGGATAAAATTATCTGGCGTTGGAAAAATCAGCCCTTAGATGTCCAATCTACTGGAAATAAATACTACCACTCACAAAAAATTTCTCTACTTTAAAAAAAAATCAAGATATCGTCGTTTCCTTGAACTAAAACGTCAACTAAAACCCACTTGAGTATCAAAAAGGCACTTAGAAAAGAGCAGTGCTATGCTCTAAATATGACACAGGGTTGCTCCGTAGGGCGGACATGACGACAATAGAAAAATACAGTGAACAGTAATAAAGGTTGTGGAGTGATCACACACACGACGGTGTGTTCATACCTTAATGTTAAACACACTGAAAAATTATGCGCAGCGCAAGTGAAACGCTAACGGCGATTATAATAAGAAAACTTCCAATGTCCAAACTGACATCAACAGGCATAATATTCTCCAAGTCTTTGTAATCATATTATTTTGATTTAAAAGAGTGTTCATGGAGTTTCTTGCCCATTCTTCACTATAGGTACCCACGCTTTCGAATAGGCAACTAGCATCTTTCTGACTGACCGACCCCTTGACAATTCAAAAGTGCCTGTAATTGGTTTAATTGAAATAAATGCTTTGAGGTTGAGTCATTAGTGTGTTCCTGCACCCTCATTGCATAAAACATTTTCAATTCCAATCGAAGGATCAGGAAGCTTTGAAGGAAATTCCTAATCCAATTGCTTCATAGGGTTGAAAAACACGTTTGCTCAACAACGTAAATAACGCCATGAAAGTGACTGAACTGTTAAAACGAAAGACCCTGCCATCGATTTTTACGTTGGTTACACAATTACCCGCTCGGCAATGTCCCGAACTCCCGAGTATACAACGCCAATGATGTAATGATGATAGATTTTCCACCATTCACTACACGTTCTTACCCACTATCCCACTACTGGACCTTTCTACCAGTGAAAGCCCACTTAGGACACGTTGAAAGAGTTCTCTTGGATACCAATGTAATCTGTAAGAATAGAGTTACTCAACTACTAATCTAATCGCTAACTCTCAACACTTACACCACATAACCCACACACATACAAAGAAAACCCGCGCTGGAAGGACATTAAAATGGCGGATAGCGGGAAATCGGCTATGCACAATAGCTGGGGTTTCCCGCTTTAAAAGGCCACCCCCTCTAAACAATAATTCAGCTACACCCCACCGAAGTGCAAGGGCGCAGTTACTGAGGGCACTCGGATAGGGTTGCGGTTCAAAAATCGATAGTTTAAGCTGACTAATAAATGAGTGGAGGTTTCATGCCGAGGTGGAAACTTTCGTGGAAATATGTAGGAAACTGTTGAAAAATCAAAATTTGATTTGTAGCAATAGAAATTCAATTGTGTCTCATGAGCCACAGTTGAGCATAGGAATATGTCGTAAGTAATCAAACAAAGTTTGAATCTTTTAACGGGTTGTAATTATTGAATTTATTAATGGTTTTGCTTGGCAACATTCTTCTAATGGCTCTTATAGAATCTCTCATAACACTCTCACTCCCTCTTATTAACTAAAGTTATGGTTTCCTAGAAGAAGAGTATTTATTTATTTAAACCTCAGTTACTGGGTAATACGACACCCCTTGGTAAGACTGGTTGTCAGACTTCCGGGCTCCTGACGACCCGTAACAACTGTCAAAGATCCACGAATGACAGCCGGTACCCTTTTTGAGGCTCGGATTGAACTACATAATCAAAGACCACACATTTATAGAAAACTAGCAGCACCCCGCGGTTTCACCCGCGTAAGTTTCGATCCCGTGGGAATATCGGGATAAAAACTATCCTACGAGTATGTCCTTTCCCGGGACTCAAACTATCTCTATACCAAATTTCATCTAAATCGGTTCAGCGGTTTAAGCGTAAAGAGGTGACATAAGACAGACAGACGCACTTTCGCATTTATAATATTTCTAGCTGCGCCCCGCGGTTTCACCCGCATAAGTTTCGATCCCGTGGGAATATCGGAATGAAAAGTAGCCTATAATCCAGGGTGTCAGCTACGTCCATACAAAATTTTGACAAAATTGGTCCAGCCGTTTGAGCATGAAGAAGTAACAAACATATAAACACACACACATTCACAAACTTTCGCCTATAAAATATTAGTGTGATTATGGATATATAACTACTAAAAGAGAAAGTTACCTACCTATTCCTCGTGGCTGTATCACACTGTCTCGTGATTGGTCGATATATAGCTATTAACGTCACGATTGCCGTCGTTATAGGGTAATTAAGCTCTGACCTTGCTTTCTATGGAGAAAAAGTATGGGATTTACTTACATGGTACGTATTTAGTTGCCATTATTGGAGACCTGCTTCTTATTAGTATTGCTATTTAATGTGAATACCCGTTCACCTAGATTAATTAGTATATTCAATTAGATTTCTACCATAAGCACTTTTCCATCAGAGATTGGTTCTTAAGGTACAAATCTAACTTAGAAAGATATATTAATGATTCTAATGATTATAATTCTCTAAATATGTACCTGTTATTGTCGCGAAGCATATTTTGACCAAGATACAATCTGACACTGACCTGCAAATGGCAAAAAACGTAAGAAAATTTGAATTTCGCGGTCTACCACTGCCCATTCACCTTAAAGTTTATTGTTATATTGAGGAGAGATAATTTCCATGCCTTTATACAATTTGGAGGTGAAAATACGACAATAAAATACTGATGCATAGGAGTATAGGAGTATTTAATAAATCCTAGCATCGAAATTTAAAAAAATGTTTTTTTCTGACAAATAGTAGTGATAAATAAACAGTGTAAGTACGGGTTTTGCCAATCTTTGACTAGCTATAGTGACTAAATGATAAATGATAAATGATTTTTATTTCTGTAAGTAGGTTTGTACAAACACTTTTACACGTCAATCATATTTTTTTTTTTAAACTAGATGAGGTCGGCGTTTCCTAACTGACTATTCTGAGAAGAAAGGCCGAAACAAACTCAGAAGTCACAGTCTCTTTTAAAGTCCAGACAAAGTCTTGGTCAGATCGTGTGAAGACCATGTAGATTGGTGTCTGAAATGGTCTTTTGAGGAAAGAACCACACAGATTGAGCGGACCTGTCCAATCAGTGCACGCATTTGTCAAAAATCGTGCAGCTCAACTCAGAACTTGAGGAGCTCAACGATTCGACGAACAATACCAAAGACAGGACATTTGGGTAGGCCGCATAAACTACTCAAACTGCCAGATCATGATTAAAACGAAGAGAGAAAAAACAAAAAAAATTACCCACAACTAGACTAAACTATTGGATACATTTGATTGAATTTTCGGACGCAGATGGACGCTCTTAGTTATACAGGGTTATTGGTAAAACATTAACAACCTCTTAAGAGGTCATTGTACTCATCATTATGAACAACTTTTATTAAGGGACCAAACCAGAAATCGCGAAAAAAAAAATCTGCTGTTCCCTACATTTTTTTAGATTTCAGGTTTAGTCCCATAGTAAAAATTGTTCATAATGATGAATAAAATGACCTCTTATGAGGTTGTTAATGTTTTACCAATAACTTATTTATCGTTGTATTGTCGTCCCCACCTTGTATAGTTACTCTATAAAACTAATATAATGAATGGTCTGAAATGATCAACACCCGTAGTCATAAACCTTGTAAAAAAGTAAATCCTCGTCTGAAGAGAATTTATGCCTTTACTGATGAAATGTTGTACATATTTGAATGGTTTATTGAAGGATTCCTAACAGCAATATGCCTTAGAAAAACCCAATAGAAACGCCTTTTTAACTGAAAAAATATTGTAAAAACGCGACTGAAACACGACTTTAAATCCAAAAGGAGTTCTCTACCCCCACAAACTTACCCTGTATAAATTACATCCATTTCATAACATAGTGCCTATCTGTGTATCTGTGAACATAATTTTTAAAATGGCTGCACCCCTACGGATCACAGTCAGGGGTCTAGGGTGCATGCTGCCCCCCGGCGCCGCCCGCGTCACGAATTTACACTCACATACTAATTGTCTTTGTCTGTTACGTGGTTATGTTGTTTGTAAACGAACGTTTTTGGGAATTAGTGGACGTGGGGATAGAGGTATTATAAATTATTATTATTATAAATTGAGTGTGTTTCTTAGTTTTAGTTAGAAAGTTATTGATTTCGATGACACATTTGGCTCAGTGACTGAACGATTGGATACTGCGCTACGTATCGCGATTGTCATTCCTACATCGTTACATTGGTTTGGATGTTGGTTTATGGGTGATTTCTGCTTCTACATTCAGGCCGAGAAAAATGTTAATGTCCTAGTGAAAATATTGGCCAGTAATGCTATGGCCACATTGTCGTGATAAGGCGAACTACACTTTGCGCGCTATTTTTCTCTCGTGCTACGGCTACATCAGCTACATACGCTCGACGTTTCGCTGTACAACAGAGAGCGTACAAAGTGTAGTTCGCGTTATCGCTACAATGTAGCCGTAGCATCACACCGCTCGACGTCTCAATGTCGCGCGAAGTGAAGTTCGCTTTATCGCGACAATATAGCTGTAGCACGTGCTCTGTGGCTGTAGCATCAACCACTTCGGTAAGTACCGGGACTGACAGCCCCGAGTGTGTCCAGAGTGTGCCGGTCGTACTTGCTTAAATAGTACCTACCTCATAAAGGCTCTTTTAAACGTACAAAGTTTAACCAGAAATCAACTACCAACTATTTCGAGAAACACCCACGACAATATTGACTATAACTAAAGCAACAAAAAACCCTGCATTTCCCTTACAAATGTCGTTTTATATCTCGTCCGTGACTACTAAAATGTTGTCATAATGACACAGTTAGTTAGAGCGGGCGCCATGTCGCCGGCGACTGGCGAATTAACTTATATAAAGAGAAAAAGAGGAAAATGGAAGAATATCTAAAGATAAACAAAGTAAGAATGAGTAGGTTGGGTTCATGCTCCATTTAAGAGATGACCCAGTAAATATGTGCATCAGTTATTTAGATAAAGTGCTGTTTTTAGGGTTCCGTACCTTAAGGGTAAAAACGGGACCCTATTACTAAGACTCCACTGTCCGTCTGTCTGTCACCAGGCTGTATCTCATGAACCGCGATAGCTAGACAGTTGAAATTTTCACAAATTATGTAAACAAAATAAAATAAATATTTAAGGGGGCTCCCATACAACAAACGTGTTTTTTTCTGCGTTTTTGCCTTGTGGTACGGAACCCTTCGTTTGCGAGTCCCACTCGCACTTGTCCAGTTTTTTCTATGTAGTTTCTTGGAGCGTTACTGTTGGTCTTAGTAATTCTTGCCACTTTCGCCTGCATGCAAATATATAGGGGGTCTACTCCGAAGCGGTTAACGACTTTATCGACCGAATGTTCGGTCATTTTCTACTACCATTAATTTCCTATATTGACTATTGGTCCCGGCCAAACTGTGCCAATCTGAACCTTTTTAGAACCCTTAACCCTTTTTTTACCTTTTTTTTTTTAAATTCGTTGTAGGACAACAATATTCAAATCAGAAAATCACCGAACATTCGGCCGATACAGTGGTTAACCGATCGGAGTAGACCCCCTGGGTTATTGGTAAAACATTAACAACCTCTTATTGTATTCATCGTTATGAACAACTTTTACTATGGGAGCAAACCTGAAATCGCGAAAAAAAATCAGCTGTTCCCTACATTTTGACGAGTTATACGAACATAAATGTAGTGAACAGCAGATTTTTTTTTTCAGTACAGATAATTTTTGGAGTTCAGTGGTATCAAAAAAAAATGCAGAAAATGGAAAAGTTGACGCCAGTTAATGAGTACTTAATTATAAATTAATGATCTAGATAACTATGTGATAAGTTTGAATCTTCTTACCTTTGACGTACTTTAACTTTGAGACGGCCAAACATATCAATCAATATACCTAATCTACGATCCGCTAATTGGGGTTTAATTCAGACGATATCATTATCACCCAACACCTAATACATAATAATCACCCCCTAATGAGAAACCTATCGAACCATAAACCCAGTAACCAAGACAACCTCAATCCGAAATACCAGCTTAAGCCTCCTACTAATTAGGCATGCCTAAACCAAAATACTAAAATAATTAACGTCCACTATCTGTAATATTCACTGAACGTTAAACCGCTGCATTTTAAACTGCAAGCTGGCAAGTTATTCATTACTGTATCCGGGTAGGCAGCGGCTGAGGTATCTTCATAATTACGTTAGCGAAACTCCGGCCCGCCATAGTTGTGCGCTAACGAAACCAATTAGTATGTGTCCATTGGTGTGTACGACACGGTATTTTTGGTATGATCATTGTTTAAGAAATCATCTGTCTTGGTCACATTATAGACGATTTATTTGTAGTAATAAAAATAGAATAGAATACTCTTTATTATGTACACCATATAAATTACAGACATAAATATAGAAACTGTACAAAGGGTGACACAATGGGCGGTCTTATCGCTAAAAGCAAAAACAGTTTCAAACTTCCTTGAAATTAAGCCGATATTTCAGATCCTTTTGGTACCAGCTTCAGCAGACTGAAAACATTCACAAATAACCTTATCTCTCATAAGTGGCTCAACTTTGAACTCCTAATATTTTTTTCGATTGCTGACAAACTATTGCGCTTAATTTTTTTCTGGAGTAATTTTTAGTTATGAGCATTCAAATAAATTAATATTTCATACATACCTACATACGTACATAATCAGCCTATAATTTTCCCACCGCTGGGACACTGGCCTCCTCTCTGTGAGAAGGAGTGGGCCGTAATCCACCACGCGGGCCCAGTGCTTGTAGATAAATGTCACAATTAATCTTTCATCTGAGCCAAATATTTGCACTCAATAATCTCTTTTTGTTAATACGTTTGGTCTATTTAGGTACGTAGAAGGTCCTCGGTCCTTCTACGTACCAAAAAGCCCAAGGTAACATTAGAAACTTCATTACAATATCTATTTATTATCTACTAGCTGCGCCCCGCGGTTTCACCCGCGTAAGTGTCGATCCCGTGGGAATATCGGGATAAAAACTATCCTATGTCCTTCCCCGAGATGCAATCTATCCCTCTGCCAAATTTTATTGAAATCCGTTTAGTGGTTTAGGCGTGAAAAGGTAACATACATACAGACAGAGTTACGTTCGAATTTGTAATATTAGTGTAGATTTGTATGCACATGTTACAAACAAAAATATTTTTCTTCCTTTGTTTTTTAATTTTTTTTTTCCAGTTCCAAGTCTTCACAAATCCCTATAAATCCGTCCAACAATGGAAACCGACCAAGGTAGCTATTACAGGCACAGGATGCCAAACTAACTCTGCGCATATTCCGCGATAAGATAATCCAACTAAATTGGAAAATGGCGCCATCTATTAACCGACCGGTAGGTTGTCATGAATTATTGATAGAATAATAAATGGTTGGCATACCAGTGACTGGGTACGTTAATCTATTTAGTCATAACAATTTAGTTTTCGACTAGTAACTTGTAAACGACACAATAGTGTTTTCTTGACCTAATTTCGGGTTTGCTTTACTTATGAGTAAAAGGCGAAAATACCACGACAAACCCACTATCACTCTCCAGGAACACAGGAAAACGGAAGGAAGAGGCATCCGAAAAAATCTAATCAGTTATTACCTACAAGTATTTGTGCACATAGGTATATAAATAGCTTAAATAACATCAAAATATCAAAGGGGCAATTCTCGTAAATTTAAGAACGTTCCCAGTCTGATCTGAGTATCAATCTGTCAAAAATACCTCTAATTTCCCGAGAATTAGCCTTCAGGTCAGTACCTGATTTTAAAAACTACTTATTAAAATCTAGTCCTAATCTCATCTTAGCGACAATCAATAAAAAAATGTAGGGATTTTAGAGGTATATTTTTGATAGATTGAGACAGATTTGACTGCGAATGTTCTTAAAAATACCCCCCTCAAATATTTCGTATTGATGTTAACAAACTCTGGTTTTCTGAGGCATGATATTAGGTAATCCTTGATTTTGCAGCTTTTTCTATTTCGATAACACTTTTCCCAGCTCTAGATGTAGTTACATGTTATATGTCCTTCGTTCCAGCAGTACATTACAAGCTATTCCATACCCGATTAGTGAAAGAAACTACAACAGTAACTTGTGCCCCCAACATTTGTGACGCGTGACCGAACAAACCTAATGATGTCTACACTGCAGGCCATGATTAATGACCCCCGCTTTAATTCTAGTTATTGCCATATGGGAAGGCGCCCACGAGCAACTTAGTTGCCCAGCAACTTTTTGTCTCTGTCGCTGTCTCTCTGTCTGTGGCTGTCGCACACGGGAGCGACAGCAATGTTACTTTTTGTTAAATTTTCAGTTGAGCGGCAACAACTGGCCGGCAACTTTTTTGTCGCCGTGCGCGCACTTGCATTGCAACCAATAGACGGGCGACAGACGTCCAAACACGCAAAAATGACTCCCAGCTGTCGCGTCACTACGTGCGCGCACTCTCATACAAATCCGTAGACTTGATCATCATCATCATCATCAGCCTATAGCAGTCCACTGCTGGACATAGGCCTCCCCTAATGAGCGCCATAGCGCCCTGTCTTCAGCTTGACGCATCCAGCATCTGCCTGCAGTCTTTCGCAGATCGTAGACTTGATGTGAGAGACAAATTAGTTGCGAAGACAAAAGTTGCTCGTCGGCGCCCTCCCTGAATGTAATCACTTCGCTGAAAGCCCCAGTCGTTCCATACGAAACAATGACTATTTTCGGCATCAACGCGATTCTGATTTCCAACCATTAATCTAATGATTCGACAGTTTTCGCAAAACTATGATGTTACGTAATTGTTCATTAGTGGTTTTACTTGTCATGTTGGCATGGATAATTGGATAATTTAATTAGCTGAAGTAATTAATGTGTCTGTCTGTGTGTGTTAGCTAGTCGCTCGTCTGTATTTTCATTGTGATCAACGTGCAGAAAAACAATACGTGCTTTCTAATTAATATTTAGTGCTTCTTATTCGAATTTTGAAATGATTTTAGGAGTGAATAAGCCATAATATGAATAATTCAAAATACAATCTGCCTAACCTTTTCCTACCCTATGTTGGGGTCGGCTTCCAGTCTAACTGGACGCAGCTAAGTACCAGTATTTTACATGGAACGACTGCCTATCTGGCCGCCACAACCGAGTTACTGGGTAAAACGATACCCCTTGGTAAGATTAAGCCATATAAATTTTCGTTTTCCCCCCCGTCGCATCGCATCGCCCGCCTTCGCTATTACTTCGTTTTCGCTTGGCGCTCTTTTAGCCTTTTTTCTACTTACTCGGCTTTTGAAGGCTGTAGTGTGATGTTCAACAGTCTAAAACCTTCCTCAAGAATTGGATTATCAAATGCAAAAAGATTATTTCAATTCCGACTGGAGGTTCCAGAGATTAGCGCATTCAAACAAACTAGATGAAGTACAGAAGATTGGTATGAAATAAAACCACTTGACATAACAAAGTGCTAATCTGCGTTCGCGATTTGTTTGCCAAACATGTAAACAAATATGAGTCTAAGGAAAAATAACTTTATTTACTACACAATAAAGTTCAGTTTCCGCTACAACTTCAAACATTTTTGCAATAGTGCTAGTCAATCTGAAATCAACTTAATAACCACTAGAATAAAGTTCATATTTTTTTTACTTGAAATAACATCAATTGGAAACATTCGTTTGAATAGACCTTAGGTTACCTAATCCCTATACAAAACGACATATCGCTATTACAAGCAACACAAAGAAAACGACAGTTGACAAATAGGGGCTGCTTTGCAAAGGGTTGTGATTTACGCTCAAACTTGCGCTGTTATTACCAAACATAAAACTAAGGAAGGCGTAATAGCCAGCCGGTGATTGATATCATAAATCAGTTTTATAAATGGTCAAGTTTTTTTGAACTGACGTGTAAAGTTTTTATTCTTAGTATTTTTCTGAAAAAATTGATGGCCCTTAGAAAGTATTTAGCGGATTCTAGGTTTTCATACAAGCAAAACTGCTTATGAATAAATACCTATTGAATAAAACATAAAATAAAAAAAATATTTTATGAAAATTTGGGCAAAAGCTACAATAACTGTAGCTTTTGCCCCTCCCCATCGCATCGCATCGCCTGCCCGCGCTATTAGTTCGTTTTCGTGTTCTTTCTTACCTACTTTTTTTTCTTTTTGCTCGGCTCCTTAGAGACTAGCGTGATGTTTATAGCCTATAGCCTTCTTCAAGAACGCGATTACCAAAGCAAAAAAAAAATTGATTTTGTTTTTCTGGAACTCCAGAGAGCGCGTTCAAACAAACAAAAAACAAGCTCTTCAGATTTATTATTATTATTATAGATAGATGAATATAATCTTTTAGCATTTTGGCTGTATGCCAATAGAAAATTACCTACATAAAAAATATGTCCACAGATTAAAAAAACTACGCCATCTGAAATCCGTCGTTTCATAGGTGCGTAAATATGGCAACAAAACAAATAAAAGCGAATTAATAAATGGATTCCTATAACACTCCACGATTCGATGGAAAAGCAATCAAACAGGCTCTTCACTTTAATTACCTGATCTCGTGAAACATCTGCGGTTTCATTCGAATTCAAAATATAAATTAAAATCACTAAATTAAGTGCGCAGACGGCAAAATGGCGGCGGTTGGTAAATAATTAAATCAGGAAATAAACACACGTTTGATTTGCCTGTCAATCACGCGGAATTTTAATTATATTGTTTGAATTGTTATATTATCGTATCGCAAACTGTGTGGTTGCATTGTACCTATTTTATTACAGACATAAGTAATTAAATAATTGAGGTCAATCATCTGCTTCTATAAAATTAATCACAAATTCCAAGGAGATTAGAAATAAGAAAACTCCTTGGCAGAAAGATATTAAACCTTTTTGCAGTAAGTAGATTATTATTAAAAACAAAAACTATATCATTTGACATTTGTGAGTTTGACACTGATAGATGGCGTCCAATGTGTATCAAAATCAAAATTATTATCTGAATATCTTACGTGATTTTGGCAAAATTGCGGTGATTTTTCCATAAAAGCCACAGATCAAGAATTGACGTTGAATTATTTTTTAAGGTATCCAATTAATTTATTTGAATTTTCCATGTAAGTAAAACTCCACTTCCATGCAATTCATAAAATGGTAGAAAGTCTAGACTTTTCCCACCTAAAACTGTGCAGTCATAATTATAAGCATGTCCAAATTGAAAGGCCTCGCCATTCAAACCTAACCCTTTTATTGCTTATCAACCGCGTGTTGTTGCAGACACACGGACAAACAGATTCGTTGTCTCGCCCTCACTGGATGACTAATGAAAACCTCACACCGCATAAATACTTCTTCAAGAATACACTTTAATGTCGAGTCATTAAGATTCAAAGTCCGTTAAGTTGTGTAGAATTCGAGAACGGCAAATATCAGTAGACCCGTGACTCGGAATAGAAATGCCCCTGAGTGATGTCGTATTTGAAGGCCAAGAGGGGCCGAGTGGGTCAATTAACACTGGTTTCGTTTGTTGTGAGAACTCCGGCTTAATTAAGAGTGTGAATGATGGTCCCTTTTCGGGGGTATTTTTTTAGTGAAGCAGTATACTGACGACAGGAGTGGCCCTGACGTTTTGATGAGTGAGACTGAAAAAATATTGCTGTGGGCGATAGAAGAGCTTGTTTTTCTTCTTTTTCGACCTTCAAGTTATTATTAAACTGCTATATTTTTACGCCTTATTTGCTGAGGGATAAACAGAAGAAAAACAAAATTTGAATAACCAAACTGACACAATAACAAATTAGCTTTGTACATAAACAATCTTGTTTACGCCACCCACCGAAGAAATCTACCAATTGGGTGTCAATTCCCTTGCTTTTCGCCCAACGTCGCCTTCATCGTCAGTGCTTGTTGCAGGCGTCTGCAGCGCACTATCAGAGCCAGCTGTCCACCCTAGGCTCTGAGAACGATCGGCTGCGCAGTCAACTGTCCACGTTATCAGCCGGGCTGGGCGCGGGCGACCAAGAGCGACGGCTCGACGATGTGGCGCAGCAGGTCGTGCGAGCGCTTCTGTCGCAGAAGGTGAGGATTTTGAGCAGTAATCTTGCAGCAATGACTGTAGTTCTGCCTGTTTCACTCTGCTATAGCACTGACACTGTCCTATTGTAGGAGCTAACACCTTAAGTTGTTTTTCTTGCTTAATGTGAACACAGCACTTTCAAGGTTACGGCAACTGTTACTTACTTTCCTGGAGCACAGGGTTTGGTTTCTGGAAATATAATTCAGATGTTTCTGGTCCCACATTGTATTAAACTTTCGCCCACATCTTTACTCTATAAATTTATACACATATTTCAAGAAAATATCGTCGTTGATATTTACAGGCCGTGCATTTTAAAAGCACTCGTTGATATAAGTAGGTAAGTACTAGCCGGAAGTCGACGAGTCCTTTAAAAGATTAAAACAAAGAAACACAGTCGGCAATGTAAATCCGCAAAAAAGGGAATGTCTACCGTAATCCCCGCTGGCATTAAGATGCATCCCGGAAATTGTTTTCTCATAATTATAGTCGCCCTTGTATCCGCGTCCGTGGATTATGTGGTGCCTACATTCGCACATAAATCGCCCGAAATGGGACACTTCGGCCTTAGCTGGCACCGTAATAATTTCAGAAGGCCTGGCCCACTATAATCTGGGCATAATCTGTCCGATAATGCGACCGTTTGTGTTTAAATCCAGTTTGTGAATGTCCGCCATGTTGCTGTAGTTTTGGCGCCAACTTTCCTGATAAAGATGGCGCCAGTTGCAAGCGACGACCGCTTTTGATTGTTTTTCAAAGTTTGACGCTCCTGTTTTCACATGGCTGGAAAATGCTAATGACAAACTTTGGTCGTTAAATATTCATTCAGCGTGAAGTATTTTACTATCGTATACTTAACAATTTTGATATGACTCTTCGTAAATGTTGCCAGATATTAAAACTAAGTTATATGCTAATATACATGATACTTTGGAGACCGAATGGAGAAGGAATGATTGCATTCTGTCTAATAAAACAATTAACTTCTACAGTCAACCTTGCTTGAAAGATTAAAGTCACAAAATGATTCCTAAATGGTTTTATCACCGCAAATGGTCAAGTTGGAGCTATAAACTTAATTTACGAGGAAACTTCATGCACTTTATCTTCATCATTAAGCTAAATCTATTACCTGCTCAGCTGTGTAACTTCTGAGATGACATTTAGGATATTATCAGGCAATTAACGTCATGTGGTGATTAGAAATGATGAATGTCTGTCTCCTGAGTTTATTGATAACATAATATAGAGTAGGTGTATAGACAAACTCCTTCTGAAGTAATTAGTGACTTCAGTGTTCACGTGTGGGATGAAAGACGACAGGGAAGATTATTAGTTTACGTACGGGTAATTTGAGTGAGTTGGTAGGTACAGACTGGAGCACATCAAGCTACCCGAAACTGTCAAATTTTCCCAATCAACTTTGAACCTTACGCTTTAGCGATAAAGTTGAAAATCTATTAAAGAAATTTGACAGATTGTAGTAGCTTGATGTGCTGGCGTCTGTACTTTGAAGTTGATGATGAGGGAATTACATTATTACCAAAATAACGCAAATGTTTGTGTGGGTTTAATGATGATAAAATGACGTTACAGATTAAATTCGTATGGGCTGATTTTTCCAACGTCAGATAATTTTTACCGAGGAATAATTTTGAATTTTTGACAGTTCTTCCTAAAAACTGTCAGACGTCAATTTTGTTCGACGAATAAAAAAATCGATTGAAAAATCAGCCCTAAGTAATAAAGAAACATTTCTACGAATAGTTTTGCATTTAATATTGAATTTAATTAATTGTTCTTTTCGTTCCTAAACTTCTTAACGCTAAAACCTAATAATGATTATTTGTCTATTAATGTTTGTTACTACATATTTAGGTTTTCATTAAATATTTGCATGCGATCATTTCATGGCGAAATGTTTCTGCGCTGAAATGTTATGTAACATCTTTTGTAGGTACCTACCACATTTTATGCAAATAAAGGGTTTTTATTTTTTTAAATATCACAATCTATGTATTTGTAAATAAAATTAAAATAATGAAAAAAGACTTATTAAATTTTAATATAAAAACAATAACGACATAAGGACACATAATAAGACACCAAAACAAACAACCAAATCCACTCCCCTAATTGCGTAACACACTATTACTCTCAATTTGAATCATTTTGAAGCATATTGCTAATCCATTGCTCTATACGTACGAAAAAAGTGTCTGCTCAACAACGTAAATAACGCAATGAATGTTGTTGAATTGTCAAAATGAAACCCATTGCTACTGATAGCATGCTGGTCTAATTAATGTAGCAGTCTCCCAAATACATCTAAACATCTAACTTCAAAGAAACTTATCTCCTCCCCTCGACGTGGCATTACTTACCGTTACATTTAAATCCTTTCCGTCTAAACGAAAATCACTTAAAATTTATAACTCTACTCCATTATTAATATTTTCGGTTTATTAAATTTATTAAAATTGTTGCTGAAGTTCGTAGAGATGTTTAATTAAACAAACTTGGTTTCTGCATTATGCTTTCTGAGGTTCTTAGAATTTATAAGACGAGAGGCACTTAGTAGCAAAAATGGTGCAGTATGAGGATTTCGTAACTCACACGGTTCATCCATGTCCGATAGCCGAAATTCTACTCATTCTTCTACTTATCATACTAACAGCGCCCCGCGGTATCACCCGCATAAGTTTCGATCCCGTGGGAATATCGAGATACAAAGTCCCTATGTGTTAATCCTGGTTATAAACTATCTGTGTGCCAAATTTAATCAAAATCCGTTCAGTAGTTTTTGCGTGAAAGAGTACCAAAATTCTATCCATCCTTCCTCACAGACTTTCGCGTTTATAATATTATAGTAGGATAGGATACTCTGTACAATACCCAATGGTAAGTTTTATGTTAGAACATAACATACCTAGTCGTTTTAGAATATGTAATGGTCTTAAAGTCAAAGGTTGAGGGAATTACTCAAAGAAATAATTTTGAGCACTTCTTTGTAAGTGTCCGTGGAGTTTCTTGCCCGATCTTCTCCATGGGTACCTACTACGCTGTAGAATGGGCGACTAGCTTCATCTTTCTGACTGACCGACCCCTTGACAATAATTCAAAAGTGCTTGTAATTGGTTTATTTGAAATAAATGCTTTGAGTTTGAGTTTGCAAACGAAATTGCATTGCTGTTATCTTGAAACATCCTCTAACCAAGGCTTACCATAGCTAAGCTGCCACCAAAACTTCGTGTAAGCTGCTCAGAGTTCCAAACTAAACCTATCCTCTAACTAAGTTATGAGCGCTCTAAACCCGCTAAATCTTCCTCAGCAAGGTCCGACAGTGTCCCGAAACATCCTTATTTCGTATCCGAGTATCCGAAATCCCCCTATAATTACCCCACTCGAATTTAATTTAACTAATGAAGTGTAATTAAAATGTACGCGTTTATTACGAAGACGTTTTGACGAGATCCTGTGAGGGGGGAGAGATTCGGTTCGAAGTTTTCTACGTTGATGTTAATAGCTTTTGGGGAAGACTTAATAGACGTTTTAGCATTTCAAAGGTATTTTTGGTAAAGATTGGGCGAAATTTGTAGGACTGTTTATGTTTTACATAACATAACACAATCAGCCTATACTGTTCCCACTGCTGGGACACAGGCCTCCTCTCCTCTCTCTGTGTGTGTGTGTGTGTGTGTGTGTGTGTGTGTGTGAGGGAGTGGACCGTAATCCACCACGTGAGCCCAGTTGGGTTGGTAGATGTCACATGTCTTCGAATTTTTGGTTCTAGGACAGGCCGGTTTCCTCACGATGTTTTCCTTCACCGTTTTAAGAGCAGTGGTCATGAAATAATTTACACAAAGTAAAGCGCCTGTCAGGGTTCAAACCTACGACCTTACATCTCGTAAGTCGCGGTCGTTACCACTGGGTCACCAGTTTTTAAGCGTGAAGTAAAACTCTATTTAAAATTCTGACTGTCGTATTTGTATTTACTTCGTTTATTTATGTAAATGCGTAATTCTAAACAACTGCATTACTGGTTTGTCATGAGTTTTCAAAGATTGTTTCAATTGAAACGATGAGATTCAACGTTAATAGTCGAGTAATTACGATACAATTAGTCGATCTAAAAGTTTCGATTGCATTTTATTTACATTTACCAACAAAATATCGTTATTCCTTCCAGAGTGTACGCGAAGAATTGGGATGCGCGCGCGCCCGTATCCGCGAGCTGGAGGCACAGAACCGCGCGTTGAGCGCTCTGCTGGTGCGGCAGCTGCGACCTCAGCCGCGGCCATCGCCTGCTACACCTCATACGCCCCTCACGCCTCATACACCAAGGGACTTACAAGGTAAGCAGTGTTAATTCGTAGATCGTTGAGTGACTAGTGAGTGAGTCGCTGCAAAATTCGCCTCTTCTTTCGACTTATTACTTTACATTTATTGACTTATTACTTTACACTCTGCGTAGTGTCCAGAGTGATAGTGACCAGCCAGTCGATTCTGTAAAAATCTCACATTGAAAACTTAGGTGAAGTGAGTTGGTTTTTGCTAGGAATTAACACTATTGACAGCTCTCCACGCTCACTTCACCTAAGTTTCACGATGAGATTTTTACAGAATAGCACCAGAGCTTCCAACGTTCCCCCCCGGCTCTGATCATTTCTTCTCGGCTCAAATGACGTCTTCTCTCCATAATAACGATTATTTGTAATGATTTCACTCAAAATTATGGCATGGATTTGAGTGATTTGGCCTCAAGCCCGTTGCAGGATTAGGTATGTAGGAATACGACTTGAACAAAGATTTTTATCTTTTAACCGAAATTCAAAAACCCTTTTCAAACGACGAAATGACTAAAAGGTATTCATAGAAGTTAAAAAAAAAACAGATTTTTCGTAACTAGCAAAAACGTGCTTGATCCCTAGGCACTTTTGATGTGTGTATGTATGTAGAACTGCAAATTATAAGTTCTATGTCAGGCACCTAAGTGTTTTTTCATAGCATTTCAGCATAGTCTTCAAAATCTTTGGGGATTTAGAATGGATTAAGATTAGTCAAAAGTACGGCCATTTTTGAAACTTTAATATCAATTTCTGTTCAAATTTCAGTGCACTTGGTAGACGTCGGTTCGTGTGGGTCTCTGGTGTCGTTCAGGGACTCCCCGCCCCCCGCGCCGCCAGTCCCTCACCCGCACCCCCTCAGCCACGACGACAAGCGGCGCCACCAGATACTGGCTGATATCTGGACTGAATTGAAGGTTGGTCCAAACAAATTCAAATTCATTTATTTGCTAGAATGTAGGTATAAATCAAGAACTTAAGACTATCGTGGCCCAATTACATTCTACCATTGCATATGGTGTGCAAATGTGTCTTAATAACATTTAATATATTATAAGTTTCATTAATTAATGGCAAAATAGGAAAAACAAAAAAAAAACAGTAAAATGATTAAAATGTCAATTTACGTATATAGTTTTTATTAGTTACTTAGTTTTATTTTTTGACTAAAGAAGGAAAACGGGGTAAAAGAAACTTATCACTATTGTAGGCATTTCCTCGAAGACCAAGTTAAATGTTATCAAACGTCGCACCTGAAATCATCATAATTAATATTAGACAGGTGATATCCATTTCTGCATTATTGTTAAATCTATGAAGTTTCCAAATCCTACCACAGATTTTATACGGGTTCCAGCAGCCATCAATATGAAGTTTTTCCTGTAACGTTCCAGGGTCTGGAGGTGACTCCCGCGAACCTGGCGCGCGCGCTGTCCGCAGTGGACCCCACGCTGTGGGCGGCGCCCGCGCGCCCGCACACGCTCTCCCTCAGCATGCCGCAGCCTACCACCGACCCTGTTAGAGGTAAAAAAAAACCCATGAGTACCAAAATTTAAGTAATGGTAATTCCATTGGTCAAACAGCGTGAATAACTCCCGGTTTCTGAAGGCCGGTCAAATTCTTGGTCATTGATCTGCTGTCTTATTTCAAATGTTATGAAGATGATTGCTTGATCAAAAGAACAACGTCCAATTACCGTGGTATTTGACAGCAGGTAGCAGGTTAAAACAAGCTTCTAAAAACATGGATTTAGATAACTGAAAAAATTTATGATGAAGATGCCTCATAAATTCTCAAGGTTTTTAAACCTCGTATTTCTTGCATAGAAACAATACCTAATTGTGAAGATTGATTGCCCTCAAACACGGAGGTCGGTAGCCAATCTTCCAATAATCGGGTTTCTGCATCCGAATGCTATTTTTACTACTATGTACTTAAACATATATATTTTTCCATAACAGGGGCAAGTGGAGAAAAAGTAACAGAGGAAGAAAGCGGTGAGGTCGGCGAAGCAGGCGCCGAGTCCCCTGAGAGTGGCGCCAAGGACGAGGGCTACTCCACCATGTCTAGCGACGTGCAAGCCGACGCCTCCAGACAGAGCGACCACGCGGCCGACAGAGCCCTGCCAGACCTCAACGAGGCATCAGATGAAACAGACAACCAAACCATCGTGTCCATTAACCCTAGAGAATCTCGAAGACATGCAAGACTCCTAGCAACGGATGCAGACTACATCTATTTCCCAATAGGAGTCGCGTTCGCTGGTGTCAGAGGCAGCTACCCTCCCTCGCGACCAGTGCTTCCTTTCCAACACGTAGTGCGAAGCTTCTCCGATTCTCATCTGTGTTTAAAGCTAATCGCTGGAACAACTTGCCCGACCAGCTGCCTAGACACTCCAACGCCTAGCTCTGGTGTTTTAGTACTAGATCTGAAACCTGCTCCCGAAAGACCGCTGAGGAGAGCGGCTATCGCTTCTACAACAAGCTCTGAAAGGGTTTCCTGGGGTAGCACACTAGATGATCGAGCTGATGGCTCTCAGTACGATGCTGATTACGTCCAACACTGGCTAGAACTAGATGATGCAAGATCAGCGTTACAACAAAGACATAGGGATCTAGCCGATTTAGAATACGATAGGGCTGAACTGGAAGACTGGAGCTTATCACTATCCTGCGAAGATCTCAGGGACAGGCAGTCTCCGTTTGCCGAAATAACGACACCTGGCCAAATATCCTTGTCAACGTTACCCAGCATCAGGGAAGATGATGCGTTAGAATTAGAAGAAGATGTCGGTGATTGCCTTTGGAATGATTGTGGATTTGCAACGATAGAAATAGATGAATGCAGAATACAGGATGATCCTGATACGTCGGAGAAAAGATGGGACTGCAATGGCACACATTCACCCGGTGGTTCGTGGTCCAGTGCATCAGACGCGCCTGATAAAAGATCTAGCACAGCACTGAGCGAAGACGGTGACTGTGCAAATGTCGGCCTAGATTTCACAAGAGATTTCTATCGTCTCGTTAAATATGAAAGCACAAAGAGCTTAGCATCAAATTCGTCCAGAGGTATTCCAGCGCAGGATACCAGCAGTCATTTAAGGATCCACGATGTACAAGCAATGGCTTTGCAGGACAGAGAGGTGGCGTTGCAGAACGTTCTGCATTTTATTGCTGAGCAGCAGAAATATTGTAGAGATAGGGAAGAGTCTGATTCTGTATCATCGCGGCCCCTATCGGAGATAAGGGAGTTACCACCTCCGTATGCTGCGGCAGATTTCGACGATGACTCTGTTGGTCCTCGGAGTGAAGTGTCAGAAGACAGACAGAGACCTGACTCCTTCGGCAGCTTCTCTGAGAACGATTCTTGTGACGTCCTCCACGGCGACCGGCCTAGGGTTGCCTTCTGTGATACTGTATCCGAGCCACGGTCCACGCCGAGATTCATCGAACGCGAAGACCCTTACACTGAATCTGAAGATTTCTTCGATGAATTTTCCAGAGTTGAAAACGCAGAGAACGAAATAGATGAGAGGCATCTCATAAAAGTACAGAGAAAGAATGAAATTAATAAAAGCATTGATGCGATTGAAACTGTCGAAGTTGAAGACCAGCCTTTTGCTGCTGTGAAAGAAGAAAGGCCGAGTGATATCGAATCTAGTCGAAGTTTAGACCACAATTCAGCACTGAAAGAGAATACTGTGAATATAATGTTGAACAAGCAATCACCGCTCGAGAGGGAAATGGAACCTTGTCTAACGAAATCGTCCAGCTTTCCGTACACCAGCAACGAAGAGATATCCTTAGTTGAAGAGGTTTTAAGCGCTTGTCGAAGAAGCACAGGCGCTTTAGTCCCTGTCCCTGAAGAGGAAGAAGGCTCGTCCCCAGAGACTGGTTCCCCACAAATGACTGAATCCAATACAACTAGCACGTCTACGGCTGAAACTGTGATAGTAAGTAATAAGAACGATGCAATTAAAGATGGGAAACTGCGGGAGAGAAGCCGGATCCCGACGCTGATGGGGGGGAAGAGGCCACCGTCTTCTCCCAGCAGGAACAGGTCGAAGATCCCCGTGGTGGATAGGAATAAGCCCGGGACTGCGCAAGTGTCGGTTCCGGAGCCGATCATTGTGAAGCAAGAACATACGTTGAGTTTTCATGAGGCTGCAACTTCGAAAGATGTTATTGAAGAACTTAATAGGTGAGTGTTCGTTTGTATAGAAAAGTTTCATCATAACACCTTAGATATCTTCAAAAATGAGAGGGGCCCGTGGCTAACAGCCGCACTGGTCGATCGATCAGGTTAAGCTACTCTTGCCGCGGTTGGTCTGTGGATGGGTGACCATCTTTACATACCGTGACCCCTCCGTGCCTCGGAAAGCACGTTAAGCCGTTGGTCCCGGCTGTCATTCGTGTATCTTTGACAGTCGTTACGGGTAGTCAGAAGCCCGAAAGTCTGACAACCAGTCTTAACAAGGGGTAACGTATTACCCAGTAACTGGGTTGTGGAGGTCAGATAGGCAGTCGCTCCATGTAAAATACTGGTATTCAGCTGCATCTGGTTAGACTGAAAGCCGACCCCAACACAGTTGGGAAAAGGCTAGGCAGATGATGATCTTCGAAAATGAACACGTAAGCAGGACCGGGATTATTCTATTATCCTAGTTAAATTATTAAAATATTAATGTAATAATATTTTTTTATTGGCTTTTATGACACTATATTATTTTTGTTTTGACGATATTCATTTTATCAATACAAAGATACGACCGACCTATTAAAGTGTCTCCAAACTGATTACGATAAGTTGCAAGTCACGATCAGACGTATATTGACTTTTACGTCATTGACTTAAGATTTAAATTGCAATATGCTCGTGATATGCAAGAACTATATAGCGTTCTTTCCTTATATCGCAATTGATAATTGATATCTAATATTGTGCATAATTAAGATACCTAATGTTTTTTTTTTTATATTTGTTTTATTCATAGTAATAAATGGAGATCAGTTTTTCGTGTTCATTATTACTAAAACGTATTATGAACAAGTTATTTTCTTGATATGTGTCAAAATCGTACTTTTTATACGTACTTACTTTAATTTCGGTCTATAACAGCTGTTTTATTTTTATCAATTCTTGTGTTATCAATTTTTTGCTTTATCTTTTTAAAAATTAATAATAACTTGGCTTATGCATTCAGAATGATTCGTCAAAGTGAGGGCGCGACGGGCGCGGCGCCGGGCGCGGCGGAGGAGCGCGGCGCGCGGCCTGCGCATGCGCAGCGCGACGCCGCGCTGTGGGCGCACACGGGCTGGGTGCATGTGGAGAAGGACATCGATTTTAGTGATCCTAAGGTAATTATTGTTTTTGATGTTATGTACATAAACACAATGTTCTTCATGTTATCCATAAACTTTGCCAAACGCTTCTTTAACAACAACAAAGGAAGTAGTACTTAAAAAGGCTTCGTTACAAAGGTACTTGTAATTTCATTTAATGAAAAGTAATTGAGTTATGCAGTAAGAAAGGATCTTAAACTTAACTTATTTTTGACAAGTTTCAGCCCGCCAAATCTTATACTTAAATAAAAATACGTCGTTACCAATTCGGATAAAAGGCATGCATATCGGGTGATTTACGTCAGGGTATTTAGTTTGTATGAAAATTAACAAAAAATAAGAATTCATTAATGTATATATAATGAAAAATGCTTATTTCCATGGTATGTACAGTCACGAGCATAAGTACCTATGTATACACTTGGCTTTACTCAGAGACGATTTTCTCCTTCAGCTTTGAATGAAATTTTATGTTATTACGAACAAGGTATTTTCGAACCCATAGGTTTGTGATAAGTGTCGTATTTCAACGTTGCATTCGTTATTTCACGAAAAAATCGCAATTGAAAGTTGCCAAGTGTTGACATATTAGTGCTCGTGACTGTACATCTGGACGAAGTTTATGTATATCGCACGTTGTATAGATATACTTGGGTCTATCGCTCACGCGTGTACGTGGTTGACGCGACATGCGACATTTTTGTCGTCTCTTTCCTTGTATTATTTGATAATTTTTTAATGATCCCAACAATACATGGTTGCAATAGTTTAGGCAAATCATAACTCACGTTAATTTCTATACATTTAGACTATTCTCCGTTTATTTGTACTCTACTTTTTTTTTTCTGCTGAAATGATGATGATTCTCTGATTTTCGTGAAGCAGTCATAAACTAATGACTTTATCAACCTGTTCCAGGCCCGAGCCAACCTACTAGACGTGATGCTAGCGTCAAGCGACTCCTCGCCCTCGTCGTGCGGCTCCTCACCCGCAGAGCCGCCGCCACCCTACTCGCGGCTACATCGACTACACAGGTCTAGGAGGCAGAAGACAGGTGAATATGGCACCTTTTTTGTGATTATATTGCTGTTTATGATAACTATATCTAAGTGGTCAAGTTAACTTAGCCAGCGAAACTTCAGAGACGTTTGTTATCTTTATATGCGCTGATACCAAAGTCAGATATCTTTGATACGCGGAATGAAATTGACGTTTGACAGTTCTAGTATGGAAAAACTGTCAAAAATTCAAAATTTATTCTCAAGATAAGATTTATTCTAGGTATAAAAGTTTGGTGGAATTCGGCCTAAGAAAGAAAAAGTATTTATCGCGCATGATGGCAAAACACACGCACACACATACACGCACACAAAACATGGTAGAAACCATCAAACCACCACCTACTACGATCCTTGCATATTCCGATTGCTTCGATTACTAAGTATAACACAAACAGAAATATAAATCAACACAAATTATAAATATAAATCCAAAAAAAAGCAAATAGGAGACCAAAAGGCCCTTATCCCAGCATGGTGCTGCTCATCGGGCCCGCTGTAATGCCACCAATAGTAGCCACTATATTTATAATATAATAGCACGCGTGTCTATGCCGGAAGTAACCTCATTACTTTAGATTTTGTGGATATTCATCTCGCCTGTAAAGTTTCGCTTGTTAATTTAATTTGACCCCGTAGCGAGAAAACTGAGAAAAACTCTCGCGATGTCAATATCTTTAGAATTAGATATTGAAACTGATGTTAATGTAAAGTTGTTGCTATGTTGAATCACATATTATTGAGACATGGTTCAATGATTGAATATTTAAATTCCGATTACGACATTTTTTTTAAACTTGACTTGTTTCCTATTCTATTTAAGCACAGACTTAAAAATCTTGTTGTTTATTGTATTGACAGCGAGAGTTCAGTCCCAGATAGAAAAATGGCCGATTTATTAAATAATCCCCATTCTGAATTGGAAATTGCTATAGAAACTAAGCTCATCTATGAAACGATGGATCAATTTCGTAACTCCTAAGGGCGAATTTCACCAATGAAACTGAACGCTATCAGAACATCTACACCGCGTTCAAGATTCATTGGGGAAATTGGCCCTTAGCCATCATATTGTCTCTGCTCTCGAAAAATCTTCCCGCAATCTCGTGAATCGGCCATTTTGTCGTCATGTTTTACTTAATAGCTCTAGTACAAATTGACTCACTTGGATTTCTTGACATGAAGTTTTTTTTTTTAATTTTTCAAGTTTTTAGCTGAATTGAATTACACAGTGCGATTTTATTGCTTGTGGCTTAAGTTAAGTAATTTAATTGTATGCCACAGGCAAGAAATTTGCTTCGTGTAAAGTTTGCCTTTGTCAAGAGGCTCCAAACTAGATTATGTTTTTTTGTACATGAGCTTTAAGCAGGTTTCGGCAGGCCATAAACAGTCTGAATTTATATCTGAATTCATAACCGGTAACAATCATATTTTGTATTTCGGTAAAGAAACGATGACGACGAGAACGACAACAATTTGTGTGTGGAGAAAATAATTAAATTGTATGGTGTACTGCGCTTTTTGATGCTACTGGTTACGAATTCAGATATTCCATCTGTTTATGGCCAGCCTTGCTTTCGATATCTTCATTATCTGAATAGAATTGTTGAATAAATCGAATCAAGTTAAATTTGACACTTATTATCAAATTGACAACAAGAAGTGTCAAACTGCTAGTGTTGTGTTGAGTGTTGTTGTGTAGTATTCGATTCAGATATCGAAAATGTTGAGAGTCCCTAACGATGATTTTTTACATTTTTAATAAATATTTTCTAGTCTTAATTTTGTTCTCTATTCAAATAATGTATTATTATTTCACAAAATCAAGCATTAAAAATGCTCTTCCATTTCTGATTTCTATTCAGTTACATTTTCCATTTGTTTTTAATTTTGCTTTTTTTGTCAAACGTTAAATGTTGATAATGTTCATATTATTTGCATTTTATACTATTTATTTTGAAAGCACTTAGTTCTAAATGTTATATTTCCATTTAACTTACATAGAGCTCAAATACATTATTGCACGTGAATTTCTGAATTCTCAATGTCTACATTTAACGTTTCTCTTAAGTCCGCACAGATCTTGACTGCATGATTTAATCTTCATTGATTGCATTATTTTTTAAACAAATAAACAGGTTTTCTTGGTTTTTAAATATGATTAATTTCCATCATAATATAAATAGGACCTGCTTGCATGACAGCTCACATAATAAGCGCTAAAATATTTGAAATTTTACGTTTTAACGTTTAGCTAAATTTTATTAGGTGAACTGCCTTGCAGGATAAGTCTCGTGGACAAACCTCCAAAGATCTGTGCCGACGTATATGTGTCATGTCATTTCATGTTGTCTGTCGTCACGACCAGCCACGTCACTCGTTTCCGCTCTCACTCACACGCACCATCTCACTCTCTCGCCTCATTCCGAGTAGACCGTAATCAGCAGGCAACGCCACGCTCATTACTCTGTCAATCTATCAATCAAGGGCTTCATTTTTCTATTTGGTGGAGTAAAAACAAAATCAGTAAAGATTTAAAGGGAGAAATGTATCGATGTTAAAAATGTCGATGTTTCTACAATCATATCCCGAAGTTGCACATTAAACTCGGGGTATACATTATTTGAGAACTTAAATAAATTAAGCAAAAGAATATTAAGATTTTGGAATATTTCGTTTATTCCGAAAATGCTGAGTCCAAAGTGGTAGCAAATGTTTTTATTTCTCGCTTCTTGTCTGCTCTCTATGTACCTTTTGTGGGGAGAGTATTACTTCGGGATATGACTAAACTAAGTGTGAGCGTGGTGTGGCTTGCGCCGCGTGTGTGTGCGAGCGGTGCTGGACGACGGGGCGCGTGGCTCACGCGTGTTGTCTCGTCCAGAGGGCGCTCGCTTGTAGAGTAGGCTCGTGCTGACGCTCGTGTTGGTGCAGCGGCCGCGCTGCGCGTGCGCGGGCCGGGCGGGCTGCGCGGCCGGTTCCGGCGGCCTTCCATCCTCGGGCGCGAGGGCTTCTTCGTCCGCTACGGCGAGCCGGAGCGCGCCGCCGTCGCCACCTTCGACTTCCTCGACGACTTCTCCGGAGGATCCTCCCCGGAGGCACCCAAAGACTGTACCTAAATTTTTAGCAATAAAACGCGTCCCAGATCGTTATATTTTTCTATGTCGTTGTGATAGACCGCGGCGGTGTGCCGACGGTGTGACGTCACCGTCCGACGCGTGTCGGCCGATTATGTTTGTAGTGCAGCGTCGACGACGACTGCGCGATCCGCCGGCTGCAGCTTTTTAGATACTTCTGCTTCGAAAACTAGATCTCGTAGGTGTCGTAGTACTCACTTTGGATTAGTAGGTCTATGACGAGGCACCTAGTCTTTTAAAAGAAATAAATTTTTTCCTAGTTATTCGTTAGTAGGTGTGGGAAGACTAACTCATTAAAGGCACGGATGCGATGATAATTATAATTGTATAATTGGAAATTGTTTAGTTTATACGCGACTGACTCGTTCAGCAATAATGTTAAAGTTACTGATGTATCTCGCGAGCCATGCTATTGAGTGATTTGCGCTTAGCAAAAGAAGCCTTCCGGCGAGCGAAGACAGCTTCAAAAACAATATAATGTTAATTTGGATCGATTACTTCCTGCGTTAACTTGCTTACGCTTCGTACCAACGACAGACAACTTAGGTAAGAAGACGAAATAATTAATTGACTAAGTGATTGAAAGCTGCGGCCTCGAAGTAATGTGATATTTTTGTATATACTGTAAGTCCCACTTATTTTCATATACATTTAAATGGATTCCTTTCTAACCGAACGAAGCGTTAACGTTGGAACTAGGGTGGAGATCTGTTTAGCAGAGTCTGTGCACCTGCCACGAAAACTCGATCGCGCGAATCGATCACTGCTACCATCACTATTGCACAAACGTGTTGAGTAAGGAATCAGAAAGGGACGGATGATCCAATCGCGCGATCGCAGCGTAATAATCATAATAATAGGTACTTATGATGTAAATATCGATTACAATTTACTTATCGAACTAGAAACTACTTATCGGTTAAAGAATAGTCATCTATAACAATCGAATAACCATTTATAAAGATCCATTAAAATCGAAGGGTACTAAAGTATGTTAAGTGTATGTATATAATTATTATGACGATTATTCATCGATATGCTATTTATTTTGTATCATTTGCGTATTGTCGATCTTTTCTGTGTATACTTAGGTACATATCATGAATTTGTGTTATTTATTAAGGCAACGATACACTATAATTTTAATGTTTGATAAAAGTAGCAAACAATGATGGCGATTCCTATAAAAACTGTTTGATAAACTATATTTTCTATCGATATCGATAATTCTATTGATATTGTTTCGTACAACCCTATACAAAATGACGAGAAATTACTATAAAACCGGCTGCAAAGTTCAAGAATTGGTACCAATGAGGAAATTGAAACATTGTACATTTAAGTAGGTACATGAATGTCATAAAAATTACCATCCGCTTGTTATTTTTATCACGACAATGGCTTCTCGCTATTATATGATATCTGTAAAATTATCCTCTTTGGACACGGTTATAAACCTTGGCAGAAATGTACACTTTAATTATATTGTTATTTTAATGGCTGAACCAAAGCGATTTTACACGAAACAATTTTTCGCCGCCACTTGTTACGCAACAACACTGTTCCTTGTTTTTTTTAATTGGCAATTATTTCATACCCAGCTTTTTTTTTTAATGGTGAAGAATGAAGACAATAAAGGAAGATTTATACCTATTATTAATTAATGTAAACGAAGCGACGACTCGATCGATATTATCTAAAATATTAACTTATTTAGTGTAAGCTACTAATGGCTACGATGTAATGCCTAATTTGAAATTTAAAAGACGTCCCCTTAGTTGTTTTGGATACACACACTGATGTATGAAGTTTTTGCTAAAAAAAAACATGTAAAGAACGAATATCTAAATGATTATCTAATGTTTATTATTAATGTTTATATTCAAATTCCTCTTATAATATTAAAGTAACGAATTTATACAATTGTAAACAATGTGTACCTATTATGTAAACGTGATGCAGTGTTTGTATCCAAACAAGAAGTGTAAAATCCTTATTCTAGTAAGTTACTACAAGTAAAACTCTTGGATCTTATCAAAATAATCTGAATAACAGCCGTAGTTGTATTTAAAGCTGTTGAAAAATCAAAACGAATGTTTTTTTCAAACGACCAACCTGTTTACCCTATCATACATTAGTCTCATTGTCATAATATTAAAAAAAAAGAATAAAAAGTCGACTTACATTTAATTTTGTCATGGGAAATAAATATGTCCATGTGTTTAATCGTAGGATCCAAATGGTACTGTGATTGGTAGCTACCACTGAATTTCGGAGCACAATTGGAAATTTAAAAGATTAATTAAAAATGTAATTGCTCGGTATTGGGTGCATTTGTCGGTACATTTTAACCTAAGAGATAGGAATACTTGACATAGGTAGGTACTTTGAACAGTACAAAATGTGTAGAGTAACAGTATAATTTAATTATCTACTATTACAGATGGGTTCAATAAACGATTCCGTTCCCAAATTATATATTTTGTTTTAATTGATATCCTATCCTTTAACCTCTTCCGTACCCCGCGTCCTTTTTAAAAGCGATCGTCGCGCGAATATGCGTTTGTTGTCACTTTATTGTTCGGAAAACCGAAAAGCGTATGGACCTTATGCTTTTCCCATGAGGTACCTCGTTTTCAATCCTGTGTGTTGTTTCAATATGGTTTTAATATCCATTTAGTTGCTTAGCTATGCAGTTGAGAATTTGTCACACTGTACTTTACATGTAGCCCGCGAAATTTAAAATTTCTTTGCAATTAACGTAAGGCATTTTGAACCATAGGGTCAGTTCACACCGAGACGCGACGCGACGCGCAGTTTTCAAGATAGAAATACAATTACAGACCTTATCTACTACAGAAAAAGGTAAACGATTCAGTGGGCTACGCCGCGCTGCGCCGCGCGGCGTAACTCGACGTAGTAGGCACTGAATTGTGTACCTTTTAGTGTAGTAGATAAAGTCTGTAATTGTATTTCTATCTTGAAAACTGCGCGTCGCGTCGCGTCTCGGTGTGAACTGACCCTTACGCAAAATACGCGTGCTTGGATGTGGGGGGGATGCGAACGCCAGCCCGAAAAACTATACCTACTAGTAAGATATTTTGAATTTCGTGGGCCACATTATAGGAACTCAAAAAGGAGATTCCAAGATATAATGAAAGTTTAGGCTCTTTAATCAGGGAATGTTCTCAACACACACTGCGGAGTTCACAGAAATCCCTTGATGCGAAATGTAAATCATCAATTTTAGACAAAGGTCATAGTGACGTCAAGGTCAATTAAAGGTCAACGCAAACATCCCAGGGAGTGTTACACAAGGGGGAGCTGGCTAAACATTTCATTATTTAATAGAGGAATGGGCCGAAGACGTCACTGAATGGTATCCTCGGGGAAGAGGAAAAGGAGAACGGCGCTTTAAGTGGGAGGATGCCCGGAGGACTGCAGATGCAACATGAAGATGGAAAGCTTACGATCGAAAACTGTGGAAGGATGAAAAAGGTAAGCCTTGAAAGCAATACAAACTCTACCAATCTGCCTAGCCTTTTCCCAACTATGTTGAGATCGGTTTCCAATTTAACCGGATGCAACTGAATACCAGTATTTTGCATGGAACGACTGCCTATCTGACCTCCACAACCCTGTTACTGGGTATCAGATAGTCCCTTTCCTTGGTAAGACTAGTTGTCAGACTTTCTGGCTTCGGACTATAAGATCTACAAACTACTCATGCTTTCTAAAGCACGGAAGCGCACGCCGCGCTTACGGCTCGCCGACCGCTGGTAGATGGTGCTGCAGGCAGGCCGCAAGAGGGATGAGAGGGGCAATGGTGTACGAATAGACGTAAGCGCGGGGGCGACGAGCCGTAAGAGCGGGAACTGGAAGTTGACTACGCACCCGCACCGGCGGTTCGTGAGCTTGTCCCGAGGCGTGGCGATTACGTTACGATTCCGATCAGTGTGCGTTGCAATAAGCTGTTTCATACAAATACTACTGAATGGTTCGAGTTGATACGGTGACAATCCCTTTCCGAGTTGATATGTGTCATCTTTATATTATTATATTCAGACAAACATTTCAAAATGTAGACCAAATAGAAATCAATATCCTACAAGGTTGCATTCTAACAGTTCTAACTATCCGACTACCCGCATGCTAGCCTATTTTAGCCACACAACCATTAACTAAACATTGATAAAAAGGTGATAAGAAACGTACCTACCTACCCATGTATTGTAGGTATGTGTAACAATTAGCTTGAACTAACAGTCTGATTGCACGTTATGTGATGTGGGTTTTACGTTACCTATAAATATTAACGGTTTTAATAATTATAGTTTTTTTTCTTTTAATTGCAGTGTGACGTCAATGAAAACTGACATCAGATTGTTATAATATACCTCTCATGTAGGTATACGCTTACCTACCTACGAAACATCCGCCAAACAACAGACACAAAATGACACAATAGCAAATCAGTAGGCACGACAACTCGTGACTTGCAGAAATGCGCGGTCAATGACCTTAATCAGCTGTACAATGACTTGATACCTGAATTGATAGATAATCATGCCTTTAGATTTAGTGCAAAAAAAATCTGCTGTTCCCTACATTTATGTTCGTATAACTCGTCAAAATGTAGGGAACAGCTGATTTTTTTTTCGCGATTTCAGTTTTGGCCCCATAGTAAAAGTTGTTCATAATGATGAGTACCTACAATCACCTCTTAAAAGGTTGTTAATGTTTTACCAATACCCTGTATAAGTAGGTACCTTAAACTCAGGCTGAGTTTCGCAAACCACTGCTGAATAAGATCAACAGCCTATGGCTTATGGGTCTCTCCCAAATTGCGCCACGACACCCGAATTACGCGTCAACTCGGTCACAACTGCCTCTTAGTCGGTCGTTGCTTTATCTACCTAGCTGGGGGAGGTCCTACGTTTACCGATGCTCGCTTGATTGATGTTTCGCTAACCATCGTTTTTAAACATAAAACCTATTTAGGGTACTTTAATCTGTTACATTCCTAAGGTGTTCTAAGAAATAAATAGGTGACTCTCTGTATTACGGTGGGACAGTCCTCATATTCTACTAATAAGTACCTACGAATATTATTACGTACATAGGTATAATCACTTATTTGCACGAAATCCATACTTCCATACTAATAATAATATTATAAATTCGAAAGTAACTCTGTCTGTCTGTCTCTATTGTTACCTTTTCACGCCTAAACCACTGAACGGATTTCGATAAAATTTGGCAGAGATAGATTGCATCCCGGGGAAGGAAATAGGATACTTTTTATCCCGATATTCCCACAGGATCGACACTTATGCGGGTAAAACCACGGGGCGCTGATAGTTCATACTATAATACTAATATTATAAATTCGAATATCCGTCTGTCTGTATGTTACCTTTTCACGCCTAAATCACGGAACGGATTTCGATAAAATTTGGCAGAGAGATAGATTGCATCCCGGGGAAGGACATAGGATAGTTTCTATCCCGATATTCCCACGGGATCGACACTTACGCGGGTGAAACCGCGGGACGCAGCTAGTACTTCATAAATCTCAGCTTTTGACAGTATATTTTCTTCTGCAAATTAATGATTTATAATCTTAGCAATAATTCAAGGTGTAGTGTCTGTGGTCATTGCATCATACGTCATTTCCACTCCAATGGGGTAAACAAACAATCATTAAGGGCGCACTCGTCGACATCCACGTACACTCCATGACGCATAACAAACAGCATTTCTGATAAGTGTTACGCATTAAGTAGGTAACTGTAGTGACTCCCCGGATTAGTCAGCTCATGCTGAATGTGACTGCCGGCACGCAGACAGGGTGACGGCGTACCAGCCTTCTTCAGATAACGATACGAGTGTCGTTTGACCACTCAATGCCACACACACAGGTGTTTTTACACTGAGATGAAAAACTTGTAGGAATAGATAAAAATAAATCCATGCAAGACTGCAAGAACTTTCTAATGCCAGCTGAAACTCCTGTTAAGCTAGAGTTTCCTAAGACTGCGGTGAACACACATGGCGTCCGCTATGTACCGTCGAATGACGTCTCTAATGCTACGGCTACATTGTCGCGATAACCGAAAGACCGAATCGATAAGGAAAGACTTCTTTCAAATGATACAAAAGAATTGACGCTGTTTTTATATACCTCCTCCTGAGGCTCCTGACTCCTCAAGCATCTTTCAAATCTCCTATTTGACTGCCTTTGCGATATAGGAACAGTCAACAAAAGAGATAGGTATGCAGGATCGTCGGATATAGTTGAAGTTTAGTAAGAAACCGATGGATGTTCTCGAATAAAATTTTATTTTATTAATAGAAAACAAACAGCTCATAAAACAAATTAAATTTCAGTCGACAACATCCATCGGTTTCTTAGTAAACTTCAACTAGGCCGACGATCCTGCATACTTATCTCTTTTGTTGACTGTACATGGGAATTTACAAGGTGCAATAGCTTCTAAGGAAAATTATTTACCTAATACTCATATTACTTTAACACAAATAATACCTAAGTATATAGTGTGTTTATTTACCTTATTGCTGAAATTAAACCGTGATTAGTGAAGTTGTTTTATTTATTTTGGAAAGGAAAACTGCAGACACTGCAGTAGGTTAGGTACCTACTTAGGCAGGTTGCTACCTCAACTATTTGGGTACATTATATGTTATATCAGATCATCTGCCTAGCCTTTACCCAACTATGTTGGGGTCGGCTTCCAGTCTAACAGGATGCAGACCAGTATTTACTGGGTAATACGATACCCCTTGGTAAGACTGGTTGTCAGACTATCGGGCAGAAGCCTAAGAATGACTACCCGTAACGACTGTCAAAGATATCCACGAATGACAGCCGGGACCAACGACTTTTGGATTTTGGTCAATAAGAGCCATGAGCCCCATGACCGTCTTACCCCAGTCACCCTCCAGTCATCCATTTTCTAACGAGTAAAGAACCCACCCAACCGAACGAGTGAAGAACCTACCTTTTCTGCTGCTGCTTTTTTCTTGCTGGGACACAGGCCTCCACTCTTAGAGATGGATCGATACGATGTCAGACTCTTGGGGCAATTTATTTTCAAGGGTTCGTTTGTTAGTTGGGTTGGGTACCTATTTAGGAATATTAAGGGTTGGACCTCATCTGGCAACACGGAATCGCCTTTTTCCGTGGCCCTTTCTCTTTCTGTCGCTTAGAACTGCCATTTCGTCGTTGCGACTTTAAGACCTCTTATGTGTCACTTTTGGCAAAATCACTTTTTTACGCCAGCCGATTCTACATTTTGAAGCTCTATCGAATGCAAAAACTCATGTGTATACGACGTTTAAATCGTAATTTATTTACTAAATTCAAGATCTCCAATGTGCTTGCTAATTAAAAGTTGGTGCTTAAAAAATCTTGTGTCAACTAAAATTGTTTTAATTTTTTTTACAAGAAACTGCTTTTGTTAAAAGCACGAAAATCATGTGGCTCATACCTATATTTTTGTTGTAGTTGGTATCATTATAGTTTTTTCAGTAGACGGTTTTTATCGATTTTCTCATAAAATTGATTTTTACACATAAAAGATCTTAAAGTCGCAACGACGATTTGCTAGACCGAGACAGAAAGCATGATGCGATAGCACGCGGCGGAATCCTCGAGGCGATCGGCATGTCTCGGTCTAGCAAATGGCAGTTCTAAGCGACAGAAAGAGAAAGGGCGACGGAAAAAGGCGATTCCGTGCTGCCAGATGAGGTCCAACCCTTAGATTCCAGTCTTCATGTAGATCTCAAAAATACTGTGTTATAAAAATACCAACTTACATGACTCACACCTGTATTCCCTGAAAGGCAAGGCAGTGGACCAGGGGGCCTAAAAAGGCCACTTTGGTAGAATCATAAAAGGATAACATTATGAATCATAATGGACAGTTAACGTATCAAATCTTATTGGTGAAGGATTTTTCAGTATTTTTTTTTGTCTGTGCTAAAATACCAATCAATCCCATCCAAATCCAATCCCAATCTCTATGATTATAACTACGTAGTGCAGCGAAAAAGAGAAAAACACGGACTGACTTCGCCATATTATGATCCATAATGTTATCCTTTTATGATTTTGCCAAAGTGGACTTTTTGGGCCCCCGAGGTGTACCGCTGTAGTACCTACAACACCCACAGTTTCGCCAGTTATATTAAAGACCCATGTAATGGGGGCCAACCATCAACCGGGCACAAATCTATACTCCGAGCTGCTACTGAGAAATTCCAGGTGGACAAACCCAAAAACACTTTGCCCGACGCGGGAATCGAATCCAGGACCTCATGCTCAGCAGTAACGCTTGCTACCACCAACAAGGCAGTCAACAGTCACCAACATACAGACGCCAGCACATCAAGCTACCCGAAACTGTCAAATTTTCCCAATCAATCTTGAACCTTATACCTTAGCGATAAAGTTGAAAATCAATTAAAGAAATTTAACAGATTGATGTGCTTGGCGTCTGTACAATAACTGAAAAACGGTATATAAACTGTAAATGTATATTAAGTGACTGGGTGGAGTTTATAAAACGTGTATATAAATAAACTAATAGTAAAATGCTCCGCCATCATGCCGGTCCCTTTGCGCATGTCAGAAATACTGGGCTATCGAAGAGAGACCTGAAAAACCAAACCGATTTAAATTCAAATTGCCGATAACTCTAAGCATTTTTAAAATTGTGTTAGTGCGAAAATCTGCGAACACACACTAGCTGTTAAATTTTGAATTTGTTAACACAGAAATCATTTTGAGAACTGGTCACACTAAGCCACCGTTTGTACTCCATTTTGTTTTAGGAACAGGAAAATGGATTACAGGATTCATAGAAAGGAATAAAAAAAAAACAAAAAAATAAGTTAACACATTTATTTATTTAAAAATAAAATAAAATAAAAATGAAATTGTCATGATATATTTGAATCTAAAATCACAGACATTAATATTTATAATGAGTTTACTCTATTTCTTATTCCTTGTCGATACAACATTCAATTATAACTACTGCGATCGTAAATCGACCAGTCGGGTGGATTTTATTGTATCGATAAAAATTTATTAAACGTAACAATCGATATATGGAATGCAAATGACTTTGAAATCAATTTTCAAAGGCGATTTAGCTAAATAATAAAATAGGTAAAACGATTATCCAGTATTATTTCTTCGTTGTGTAAATTAGTGATAAGTCGTCACACAGATTTAATATTGTATTGTTATATTTGCTATACATAAAATAGTTAACACCTGCGGCCTAACGTAACACAGTTTCTCTCTAATCCATTGATTCATAGGTTTAATAAATTCGTCTGCTCAACAACGTAAATAACGCAATGAACGTGGTTGAACTGTCAAAGTGAAACAAAATGCGATCAATTGTCATTTTGTGTTGAGGTACGATTCCATTGTATGTTTGCATAAAAACGGAAATAAAAAAAATGGTTTATCAAAAATATGACCCAAAAGATCTTTTATATAATTAAAATTGATGAATAAGAGTTTAACGAACAGTGGGCATCAATTATTTAATTAACGAAAACAAAAGGCTGCTGTAAATATTAACTCAGTATAAGTAAGATGCCTATAATAATAAATATTCTAGACAAAAATAAATAAAAACAAATAAGTATAAAAAATAAAAAAATGCTTAATCTTTATCTTTACAGCTCTTGCAGTGGACAAATTACTCCAATATCGGATTGGACACACATTATTTCGAATAAAACAATCCAAGCGTGTCCACTACTAGCCAGTTACAGAAGCGATCACAAATAACTGCGAAAGGAACTAAATTATTGAAGTGTTGCCAGAACAGATATAATTATTTTATATATCTAATAATACTTAATATTGTACCAATCCGTTTGTGACCAAATTGACTTAAAAGTAATAAGGTATATAAAAATAAAATTTCAACAATTTATTATATTATGAGGGCTGTTTTTGAATAAACATAGGCTTTGCACACTAGAAAACATGATAAGCATTTGCTTCACACAACATCAATTTCGTTAAAATTATAAAGTAAAAATACATAATAATTTTGTACACAAATCGTCAATATATCAGTAATGGCAAAATTATCATCGTCCAACATCTAAATAGTTCTGAGTATGAAAAGTCATGATGAAAAATCTATCATTAAAATCTCTATGGTATGTGCATGTAGAATTATTGTAGATCATGTAACTGTTGTTGTTGTTGTTGATAACAACGGTAAATGTTGTATTTTACTGATAACGCTCAAATACAATGGCTTTTGGTTAATTTTGTTTTTGGGTAGCGGCCAATTACTGTTGGGACTGTATCAAGCTGACTTTAACCTTGACTACAAGATAATTACCGACCCTGAAAATGACCGCACTGATGAACATAATGGTAGGATACAGATTATCTAATGACCATAGACAATAAGCCAATCGGTATTTTTTTAATGCTCAATGTCAATGAAACCTCTTTTCAAAATGTAATGTAAAAACGTTGACCTTTCAAAAGTGCGTGTAATTGGTTTATTTGAAGTTGAGTAAGAACTTAACTGAAAATATTTAAAGTAAAATTTAAAGTGAACAGAATTTATAGAAAACAATATAAACTATCCTTCATTTCACGTTAAAATAAATGGTAAAAGATTAAAATGGAGGGTAGAAGCTATTGCACGTACATTTCATATTCTCCATATATGACTAGAGAAATAGTATTATGAGTTTTAAAGTATGAAATGTCAAATTCTATACTAATTCCACGCAAAGATGACATTTTTAAGTATTGAAACATTCACTCTAGCAAATCAAAGTTCAGACATGTTTCTTGTGTTAAAATTAGAAGCTAGGCAAGGACCTTACTGGCTAGATAGGAAATAACGATAACAACTTGATTTTTGATAAGTAGAATAATTACCTATGCGTTTTACTGGCCATCGACATAATTTTAAAAGCTACAAATGCGGGTCTGGACTCTGAAATAAAAGTGTTGTATTCGGCCATTACGTACAACATTATTCATCGATTCTGGAGAGTTAATAGCACATTATTTTTGTATTATTAGCAGAGGTTCTAGTAGGTGTACAGGAGTCTTTGACGATTATTTTAAGAAACAGGAGCGTATCATTTCATAAAAGTAACCTTAATTAATTATCGAATACTATTATCAAACTGAACAGTCCCGATAGAAACTACAGACAATAGAAATGTCAATAGAAAAGAAAACATTCCAAACGTCTAGGTGTTTTCTCAGTTTTGCATTATTTACTTATCATTAACCTTATTCTACGCACAGACAAAACAGAAGGCAAAGCTGAACATCAAAAGGTCGTTGACGAAAAAAAAAAGGAAACCGTAATTCGCGCCAATTTTTTAGTTTTACATATGGAAGACCTAGATTGTTCTTATTGTGAATATTAAATCGATATAATCACGATTAAATCGAATCCAAAAGAGACTCATATTTTTGTAATATTCTTTTCCATTCATTTGCGTTTAAATTCGTAAAAGTAAGTATACACTGTGTAATTGACTGCTATAATTATAGCGGTGGCAAAGCTGTTATTTATGGGCACATTACCATTATAATTACTAAGTAAAATGACCGACATTAAAGTAAAGGTTCCCGTAGAGGCGCGACGCGACTCCGCGGTAGAACAATTTCCATGAAGTTTTCAAAGAAATTGAAGTTTTTCACAAAATGTAGTGTAATTATCGATAAGACTCGATACCTATCAATGTTTAGCTTTACCCTGTATAAAAATTATGCTCCACACTTCACTGGATTTTCAATAAATATTTAAGTCTTGTGATGAATTTTAAAATAAATTGGCGTTAAAAGGAAGCCTTCAAGTTGAAGATGATAATTGCATTTTATGGGAGTCACAAGTTGTAAAGAAGAATTATGAGTCGATTTTGATATTTTCTTAGAAAGACTATTTTAATGTAAGAATCAGCACAGACCCTAATAAAGGGCTGTAGATACTTCTTAAAGGTGAAAAAAAAATCATTCACAGATAAAGTAAAAACTAAAAGGCAGTCGCACTCCTATTAAAGTCAGGATAGACATTCTTCTACATCGTTACGATTTACCTAACCTCCGTGCTCCTTAGTACAGTCAATTCCTTCTTCCACAATAAGTTATGTCTCTAATATTAATTAAAAAGAGCGACTTGTTCAAGGAACATTAAGTAGTACTTCTAATTCCTAATAACGCCAATATTAAGATTACTCTAGAATATTTCTAATCTTCTCACTTCATGTCCCGACTGCTTCCAAATAGGGGTTTCTTCTGTCCTCCTTCTTTATGCGAGCTGTGTAAAATATTTTTCTTGTTATTATTTAAAAAAAAAAGTAAAATTATTCGTGCAGTAACAAAAAACGTGCTTGTTTTAAATTGGAACCATGCTGGGCGGCCATGTTTTAAAAAAAAGTTATGAAATTCAAGATGGCGCCCTTAAATATAGTTTTAGTGACTTCTAAATTACTTCTAGATACTAGATAAAGTTGTTTTAGAATTGAATATGGTACGTAGTCATTCCAGGCTTTCGCTACTGAGATAATAAGTACCTATAACTAAACTTATTTTAAGCTACATGCAGCCTCTAGGCTAAGTTCAGACAACAAGAATAATAAGATTTCCATAAAAACAACAAAGAATCCGTAGTTGTAATCCAGTATCAACAGCACTGCAGTTATGTGAACTTATCCTTATCTGGGTTTAAAAACTACCATAATACCATTGACTTTTACTGACATGCAATTTCCCGGGAAACTTCCCACGGAATTTCCAGCTATCCACTTATATTATTATCTATATCGGTAGAAATCTACGTACAATAAGAATATTATATTGACCAAGCACCACCTTACTTGATGAGTAGGTATAGAAATAAATGTCAGAAGACATAAATGTCAGAAGACATAAATGTCTTCTCTTCTGATTACTTTTAAGTCACTATAATATTCTTTGAAACAAACCAAGACCACATTGACTAACCCGACACTGCTCATCGAATTGGTATTCATAAAACAGATACGTACAAACATCTATTAAAATATTTACATTCCTAGATAAACATGCATCCTACTAATATTATAAATGTGAAAGGAGAATGACCAAAAGTCGTACCAAAAAGTCTCATGCATCAAGAATTCAAGACAAAATATTGTAGTAATTATTTCCATATTTTTTTACGACATTAGGTACGCGTCGGGGATTTCATTTTTAAACAGAGCATTTAATTTAAAGTAAAAAATTGTTGATATTGTTTTATTCTCTTTACATGACGTTCCGTTTCAAATGATGTTTCAAATGATATGCTATGACCTTGAATTTTGAAAGTGCTATGATGTCTTTCAAAAAACATGTAAAAAAATATACTATGTCGATTCTACATTAATTAAAAATAACTAGAATAGAATAGGCTGTTTTTTATTAGAGTACCTACCTAATAATGGCTGTTTTTAGAGTACCTAATAATGGCCTTTCGTGTCAAACAAAATAAAGTACCTAGTTTTTCGTTTTTTTTTAAATCTCTGAAACCTGGGTATTGTTTACAAAAATAACTTTTGTAGGAGTTAATTTATGATAAGTAAAATCTATAAAAAACAAAGTTTGACTTTGATGCAGCATGGTACGGGATTCCATACATCCATGTGGGCATTATTGTCCTTTGTGAAGATGTTTGGATGTTTGTTACTCAATCACGCGTAAACAGTTGAACAGATTTGGATGAATATTGGCACATAGATAGATCATTTCCTGGATTAACACATAGGATACTTTTTAACCCGATATGGGCACAGGATCGAAACTTGCGCGGGTGAAACCGCGGGGCGCTGCTAGTAATTAATAAACATTTCACATTCCACATGTTTGAAAATACACGTGGTCTTTTAGCACAATCATGGTACAAATACAAACTACAATCGACTGGCATTGACAGATACAATGACTTGGCAGACAAAGCAAATATTTGTCAACATGAACACCTGAACGTTTCCCACGATACTCCACAATAACAAAGATAATATTTGGTTCATGAACTTCATAGTGACAATGATGTATGTAATACGGAAAGTTGCAAAAACCGGATGGTGATAGAGGTTGTATTTAAAAGATCGCTTTTAGCTATAACACCGCCCATTGAGTCACCATTTGTAAAATTTCTACACTTCTAGTTGTAAGTATGGTGTGCATAATAAAGAATATTCTATTCTTTAATACAACTCATGAGATTTCTAATCTAAAAGTCACGGGACTAACATATTCTATTTAAAAAAAAAAAAAGGTTAAATCAATAAAGTTAATAAAAAACTGGCCAGGTGCGGTTCCGTACTACAAGGCAAAAACACCGAAAAAAAACACGTTTGTTGTACTTATGGGAGCCCCCCTTAAATATTTATTTTATTCTGTTTTTAGTATTTGTTGTTATAGCGGCAGCAGAAATACATCATCTGTGAAAATTTCGACTATTTTATAGCTATCACGGTTCATGAGATACTTACAGCCTGGTGACAGACAGAGTGGAGTCTTAGTAACAGGGACCCGTTTTTACCCTTTGGGAACGGAACTCTAAAAAGAGGGTTTGTGCCTATAACGACACGATGAGAAGTAAAAACTTATATGTATGTATGAGCCCAGTTTACGTGATTCAGCGCCGAGCATACGAGATTCAGGGTCACCGTCACCGCACGACTAGAGCCGAGTACACCCGATTTAGCGTCACCAACCCGAGTTTCGTTCGCAAAGAGCACAAAGTGCGCATATAGAAGTATTCACTTCAAAAAACTAAGAGTCAAGCAGAAACCAACTGACACCAGAGGGGCAATTCTCGTAATTTTAAGAATGTTCACAGTCTGATCTCAGTCTCAATCTGTCAAAAATACGTCTAATTTCTCTATATTTTGAATTTTTTTTTGACATTTGTTTGTCGCCGAGATGAGACTGCCTGCAACCAGATTTTGGTCGTTTTAAAATACGAGAATTGGCCTTTAGAAACATCGGAAATATTGTTTTCGACACATCAAAAAACTATTAGGTAGGTAGTAAGTATCTAATCTGCATTCGCGATTTATGTGCCAAAAATGTAAACAAATATGAGTTTATGGAAAAATAACTTTAAATCCTACCCAATTAAGTTCAGTTTACGCTACAACTTCAAGCATTTTTATAACTTTTTTAATTGTGCTAGTCACTCTGAAATCAACTTAATTACTATTATAATAAAGTTGATATTTGTTTAACAGGAAATAATAATAATTTGAAACATAAGTTTCAATTGACTTACTATTATTATTATTATACTAAGTTTTTTGATTATAACACACAATCGATAAACTATAAAAGAAAACATTGTTCTCATTAAATGCAAATTGTGTCAACATCCAGCACAATAAATATGATCGTCTATTGAACAATGTACTCAATAATCACTAATCTGTTTATTGTAAATCGAATGTGAACAATCCTTTTCAATGAACTAGAAATCTATTACAATCCAGTCAACCATTACTGTTTTTACAAAGTGTGGGAACCAAAGATACTGGAGAAAAAGTACATTGAGGCCGTTGTCCCACGCGCCTAGGTAACCCTAAAACTATCTAAACCTATATCTAAACCCATTTAGAAATATGAAAACTCCTGACAAAAAGCCTGAAAAACTCCGGACATTTTAGTCACACAATGGCGCCGATTCCCTTGTTCACAAACTAAACTAAATTTAAGTTCAGTGCATCTTTTTCTTTATATTTCATTAAGAAAAGGACAGAAGATAAATATTAGTTTGGTCCTGTCAAATTAAGATACTCCATAGCAAGTTTAGACGTGATTAAAAACATGGCTACTAAAAATACGTCAATTTACTTTAGGCGCTGTCAAATATGACAGGACCAGGATTAAACTAATATTTATCTTCTGTCCTTTTCATAATGAAATAGAAAGAAAAAGATGTACTGAACTTAAATTTAGTTTAGTTTGTGAACAAGGGAATCAGCACCAATGCAAACATTACTTACTTAGTTACAGTGGTATGGTAGGGCTAGGCATGGTAGCAGACGTTCGCAAGAGGGGAGGTTGAGGAATGCAAACCAAAAAAAAAAAAAAATTGAACTGAAAAATATAAAAATGAATACCTAGCAAAAATTTAATTTTATTAATAGAAAACAAACGGCTCATTCATCAAATTAAATTTCAGTCGACAACATCCATCGGTTTCCTACTAAACTTCAACTATATCCGACGATCCCGCATACTTATCTCTTTTGTTGACTGTGTAAGTACAGTCAACAAAGGAGTTAAGTATACAGGAGCGTCGGATATTGTTGAAGTTTACTAAGAAACCGATGGATATTCTCGAATAAAATTTTAGTTTATTAATAGAAAACAAACAGCTCATTTATCAAATTAAATTTCAGTCGACAACATCCATCGGTTTTCTACTAAACTTCAACTATATCCGACGCTCCTGTATACTTAACTCCTTTGTTGACTGAACATGTAAACTATTTTTGGACATTTTCTCAAATTATTCCGTTCAAACCAAGCCTAAAAAAAACTCTTCCCTACAACATCCAAAAATGATAGTTAAGCATAATCAGCCTATGTTCCCACTGCTGGGACACAGGCCTCCTCTCTGTGAGAGCAAGTGGACCGGCCATAATCCACGCGGGCCCAGTGCGGATTGGCGGATGTCACATGTCTTCGAATTTTTGGTTCTAGGACATGCCAGTTTCCTCACGATGTTTTCCTTCACCGTTTATTAAAATTATAGTTGTTTCAAATTCATTACGGTATCTCTTACTACTTAATGCATTTCTAAAATCATTTTTCAAAAAAAGTTCATTTTGTGGGTCATCCCACAAAATGAACTTTCCCATATCGGTTATCACCTTATTAATTTGATATCATCGCGAAAGTAATAACTCGTCGCGATAATATCAGCCCTTATCAATTTTATTGGGAATTCCGTTATTGATTGAATTATTAACGGTTGCGGCTGACATAATTATTTTCATATTATCTACTCACACTTGACTTTGCGGAATTATCATTCGTTTATGATGAAACAAATGGCTTTCAAAACACGGGTTTTCATTACAAGAAACGATCTTTGGTGGAAATTGCCAGAGTTGGCTAGTTAACAACTATACCGTATCCAGGAAAGCAACAGATAAATAGCTACTATATACATATAATAATCAACACTTTTGTGTTCTAACCTCTAAGGAAATATTTTGAAATAGGGTAGTTGTATTTTTGGGGTATTCCTCGAAACGCACAAACTTTGAAACGCACCAAAACTAATGCCCGAAAAAAAAATATTAATAAAAATATTATAATTATATTCCTCAAAATGCATCAACCATGAAACATAGAGAAGAGCATGAGATAATAAATGATGTCGACAGACGTTTCATTTGGTGCGTTCAAAGTTGGTGCGTTTCGAGGAAGACCCCGTTAATTTACGTTCAGTAATGCCTCTCCAGAAAGTTAAAAGGTCTTGCTATGACAAAAGAAGACTAGTTTTATAAATTATTACAAGGATAAGCTATTTTTACACTTACATTTTTTAGTTACTACTTACTAATTGACATGCAAATGAACACCGAGATAGCACTTTTGTTGCCATTAAAAAAGCGGTTTCAACTTGTTTAAATGTATTTATCTATTTAAATGCAACCCAACTTGATAGTATCCTTAGGCGAGGACACATTTGACGCATTTCACCACTTTTGTACAAACTTTCACATTCAAAACTCCACATATATGCAGTTTATCGACACATCTAGCTTCCGCCCATTCGTCATGCAATTAGACCCTTATCATTAGGTACACGTAAAGCCATATGGTTTACTGATAAGTCTACAAAACACCTGATTAACATACTGAAGTTTAAAATGTTAATATTGTGCTTCATTTACTTTCAAGGCTACGCCGACCGCCTAGTGGCGCCCTCATCGTTTGTTTTTGAATGAAAATGCAGAAAATAAGCGTTAACGTTAAGTTGTGCTACACAAGATTTTACGTTAATATTATTATAAACGGTAGTTTTACGTTGTTTAGTTTTTTATTAGAATCACTAACGGTAACCAGTCTTACCAAGGGATATTGTGTTACCCAGTAACTGGGTTGTGGATGTCAGATAGGCATTCGCTCCATGTAAAGTACTGGTATTCAGCTGCATCCGGTTAGACTGGAAGCCGACCCCAAGATAGTTTGGAAAAGGCAAGGCAGACTGGCTGACTGATTTGGAGTTATATATGAATAATTAAGAAACTATTACTGTACAAAGTGTTAACTGGATGAAGTGAAGACTTAATGGCCTATTTTGGTTTCCAGACGAGGATAAGATTGACGAAATACACCTTTGCGTGATTCGAAGATATTGTTCAGCAAATAACAAAAGTCCATACAAAACAAGTGCTTGAAATACACCACGATGAGGAAAAACATGAACTCGCAATCTATAGGTACTTATGCTAATTACATGTTACCTGAACACTCAGGCATAACAACTTCCAAGAGTAGGTATAATAACTGACACCCAAGATGACACCCTACAATGTTTCCACTGCTGGGAAACAGGCCTTCTCTCTGTGAGAAGGAGTGGGCCGTAATCTACCACGCGAGCCAGTGCGGGTTGGTAGATGTCACATGACTTCCAATGTTTGGTTCTAGAACGTGCCGGTTTCCTAACGGTGTTTTCCTTCAACGTTTTGAGAGCAGTGGAGATGAACTAATTTACACAAAGTAAAGCGCCTCTTTGGTTTCGAACCTACAACCTACAACTTGGAAGTCGCGGCCGTTACCACTGGGCCACCACTGCTGCTCTCTGGACACCCAGACATTTAAGAATTAACACCACAGTCACATAAATATTATACTGTATTTTTTCAAATCTGTTGGCAGATTTATATAACCACTAGCTTCCGCCCGCGGCTTCGACCGCAAGGTATATCGATAAAAACTATCCTATGTCCTTCCCCGGGATGCAATCTATCTCTCTGCCAAATTTTATCGAAATCCGTTCAGTGGTTTAAGCGTGAAAAGGTAACAGACAGAGAGACAGAGTTACTTTCGAATTTATAATATTAAGTATGGATATCATGAGTTGGTTCACTGGTTTACCTAAAACTCTTTCAAAATAAAGTGAAGGTAAATCAACCAGACCGTCTGATATGTTTTTCAAAGTAACCCTGAACTCTCTACGACTGCCGACCGATAAATAATTATTTGTAAGTATTGCCAAATCGTATGAGGTTATTATGACGTATATTTTTCCGGCTAACATTAGCCAAAATCATAACGCAAACAAAAGTCTCGGTCCAGTATGACTCATCATCACTAATCTGTTGATAAATAAGGAATGAATGTATTCATCTGGCTAGCACCCAAATGTAGGGATTTACGGCTTAAATGATCTGTTTTCCAAATCTTATAATCCAGAGGAAAAAATGTCATTGCTTAACTGGGACTTAACCCAAGAATGTAGGCCGCTCAGAATTGAGGAAAAAATTGAAATTGGAATTGGGAAAAATTGAGCGGTTTGGAATAAACAATGTGCTATCGGCTTTAGTGTTTATCGTTTATGCTTGCACCATAGAGGACCATAACCACAGTACCTACCTATATTATATTGTGCCATAACTTATCCACAGACAACGGCATCGGCTTTGCCATCTACTGGACTAAATTATTAATTTAGAAGTGTACCATCGATATGGCTATAAGACGAAAGTAGAGGATGAGTTTTCAATCGTCATCAATTCATCAGCCAACAAACACAGATTTTATCAAAAACCCAACTTGGCAATCAGTCAATTTATCAGTACAAGACTTATTACTATCTCTGTATTTTCATACCGCAAGATGTTATGCTAAAATTACAAAAGGCCACGTCAGTAGTATTAAACAGACACGCAAATCGGTGTCACCGGCCGGGCGAGGATTACAATTACACCATATTTTGGTAGATGACGATGTGACATTTACCTCCTACACGCGACATAAGGGACTGGAATGACGTGGTCCATCTGCTGTTTGCCAAATATTTGGTCTATGAATACCTTATTTGAATTTTGTTTTTTTTTTAGAACATGCGGCTGTTTATGCGGTAAACCATAGGTTTTCAACGTTTGCGATAACTTTATAACTTTCAGTGGGTCAGTAAAAGACCCAGAAAAAATTATATCCTATCTTACGACTATATTACACGTTTAAATATAATCGTGCCAGGTTTCAGATTGGAGACAGATGGTAAGTAAATAAAATTGAGGGGCTCTAGAAAAAAAAAATATAGGGGTGGGCAAAATCTCGGAGAAGAAGTCGTCGAAGAGGCAACCGCCTTGACGCCTAACACGCCGAAACCCCACCTGCATCATTGAATGCAGGCGGGACTTTGAAATCACGGGCGCTAGGAGTGGGGACTCTGATTGCCCACCAAGTGATTTCAGGGAATACGGCGGCACTGTGATCACGTGCTGCCGTGTATAGTGAGGCTCAGGGGAGACCCCTTTACAGTCTCCCCAGAGACGTGCCCTAACAGGCGTTGCACTGAGGGGGTTCCGGATTGGTCTATTAAGAGGTAACGGGCCTCCCTCCATGTGCTGATGGTGATCACCGGGGTGGTTTTAGTGAGGTAAGAATCCCACACTACCTGGTCTTTTTCCCCAAAGTCCAGGTGCCTTTTGAAGGTTTCCCCCCGCAAACAAAAAAAAAAAAAAAAGGGGTGGGCAAAATAAGGTTGAGAATCTATGCGGTAAACAATCGGATGCAAACTAACTTGTTATACTTGCTAAATTCGGGTATATTTTAGGCATTAATATCATGTAAATGCAAGTATAGACGGTTTTTTTTTTGTGATGGCGTCCCTAACAGCTGAAAAGAGTGTCAAGATTAATTTTCTGACTTCAAGAGCATTGAAAACTAGGAAATGCAAACCCAGCGCGCTGTTGAATGTTAGTGTTCGACAGCCTTTATGTGAAAGCATTATTACTTATGTTTTACAACACCATTGTTTATGGCTCCGAGAATCTTTAGCGTGGGTGTTGCTATAGAACTACCTATAATATTATTACTACTTCATATAATTAAATGGGCTTCTGGGCTGGGCTGTGGTTCAAATGAGTACCAAAAAGAGATGCGATTTTTTCGAAATAGGATCTCTTTTGGGCTAGATCAAGTGGTCCAGAATTACAATCAGATTCCTATTTCTATGGGGTAAATTTAGATTACTGAATTTGATTTTATAATTGCAGAGACACGTTGGTATAACGTGTGTTATTTAAATAAGTAGGTAATCCGTGAAAGTCAATATGTAAAAGTCTGTACAATATTATTATACGATCGACATAAAATAGTTACGATGGATTGGCCGATTTCTGAGCACGTTTCGTGTGATCGATAAACCATTTTCAAAATAATATATTATATCATCACGCCTGGTTTTCATTGACAGGTGGGGAATTAAAAAATATTTACTCAATGGAATGATGTAGTCTTTTGTTTAAATCGTCATCAAATAACCAATATCTTGACGGGATTTTTAACACAATTGGCTTTTTTTTTTGGGTGGGAAATCATCAAATGACTCCCGCTCCGGGCGGAGCGGAAGGGAGTGTCAGACTCTTACTGACTAAAACCCACCCGTGTTCCTTCGTTAGCCCTTTATTGTACAGGATAAACAGATACACAAACTATTAGATTGAATTTCATGCAAGTTAACTTTGAAACAGACATATATGATATTCTGTTACTTGCGGTAAAAAAAATCTACGTATGAGTTTACAATAGAATTATGCAACAAAAATACTGACAGTGCTGATTACCTAATACAATAGAAATAGCTTATGAAAGTCGGATATTTTATATATATGTCGGCAGACACATTGATTAGCAGCTGTGAGAGACGGCGACTAGATGGCGCTAGTGGAACGTGCACCAGACGCAAATCATTCACTCTATCGATCATTTAGGCCTAAAGGACTTGGTATCCAATCCAGTAAAATATTGTAACGGTTTCCCCCCCACTAGCGATCGCCTTTATAAGGAGCTGCGCTGTTTGATCGGTACGCATTTCCAACGGTTGCGTCGTGGTGCACGGACCACTGTCTCTCGACAGTCAGTACTGCCCGATTATTGGATGTGGAACGCTGTCTCTGACAATTAGTACTATCCTTATTGCGGTGGGTGCATGGACCACTGTCCCTGACAGTCAGTACTGCCCTATGTGACCGCCTTTTGCCGTTATTAGTTTTAGTATTTCATTTCTGTATTTTCTAGATTTAAGATAACTGATTGTTCAATTGAATAAACTTGTGTTTTACTTCTGATGTCTGGGCCAATCCGACATCAGAAGTGGGATCGGATTGTCCGCCCACCTCTGGCATTTCATTATCACAAAATGGCCAGAAAAATATTCCGCTACCCTCAAATAATTTAGAAGCATTTCTTTCATAATTAACTGATGCTCTACTACCCGGTCCAATGCGCCACCACAACCATTCACAGTGTTGGTACCATTTGATCCTGATTACCCCAATTCATACGTAGAGGGCTGTCAGACACCATAATTAAAAGCAAAAATTTGAAAGGTGTCAATTTAATCATGACGCTGACCTTGCCTTCGAGGCGGCGCAGCCACATTACTGATCTAGATGCCTCTCAGTCATTATCAATGGGATGATATCTAGACCAGCAAATATGTACTGTAGGGGTTGCAAGAGTATTGTGACCTAGTCCAGTCAGCTGCAGGGATCTCATCCATGGGATGGTTATCTAGACCAGCAAATGTGTACTGTAGGGGTTACAAGAGTATTGTGACCTAGTCCAGTGAGCTGCAGGGATCTCATCCATGGGATGATTATCTAGACCAGCAAATATGTACTGTAGGGGTTACAAGAGTTGTGACCTAGTCCAGTTGTAGCTGCAGGAATCTCACCTGCTTTAGTGGGTGACGATTTAGACCAGCATGTTTGAACTGTAGGGGTTTTCTATTGTAAAGAAATACCTAGACCAGTGATATTTGCTAATTTGATATGTAACGATGATGACGATGTGAATTGATGACGAATGAATGCACTCGAGAACGAGTGATTTATCAGGATGGCCGTGTCGGCAGACACATTGATTAGCAGCTGTGAGAGACGGCGACTAGATGGCGCTAGTGGAACGTGCACCAGACGCAAATCATTCACTCTATCGATCATTTAGGCCTAAAGGACTTGGTATCCAATCCAGTAAAATATTGTAACGGTTTCCCCCCCACTAGCGATCGCCTTTATAAGGAGCTGCGCTGTTTGATCGGTACGCATTTCCAACGGTTGCGTCGTGGTGCACGGACCACTGTCTCTCGACAGTCAGTACTGCCCGATTATTGGATGTGGAACGCTGTCTCTGACAATTAGTACTATCCTTATTGCGGTGGGTGCATGGACCACTGTCCCTGACAGTCAGTACTGCCCTATGTGACCGCCTTTTGCCGTTATTAGTTTTAGTATTTCATTTCTGTATTTTCTAGATTTAAGATAACTGATTGTTCAATTGAATAAACTTGTGTTTTACTTCTGATGTCTGGGCCAATCCGACATATATATGTAGGTGCTAATATGATATTTTGTTTCTTCCCCACTTGGTAACTGTTCTACTTACCAAGTGAAGAAACAAAATGTCACATACAATGATTTATGTATGACGGACTTACCAGACTCAAAAACAAAGCTGATAATTTTGTAAAAAAAACTTGAGGAAGAATATTAATTCATCCATTTGGAATAATTAATTCAGCACGCATAATGAGTTGTTTTAATTGCGCACTGGAAACAGCTGTTGCTACCAGGCAGACGGAAATTTTATAAAAATAATAATTAAAGGACGAGATTACTTTAACTTTATAACTTTTTAAATTAACTGGAAAGGTTCATTAAAATCTGTGTGGTTATTTATTTAAGTTTTTTTTTTTTAATTACTAAAAAAAAGTTCTTTCCTCAAAAGACCATTTCAGACACTAATCTACATGGTCCTCACATGATCTGACCAAGATTATGTATAGACTTTAAAAGAGGCTTTCACTCCTGAGTTTGTTTCGCTATTTCTTTTCAGGGGCAGTTAGACAGGAAATGTCACGTCAATCTAGCTTTTTTCTTAATGTTTTTTTGTTTAAAGTGATTCCGATAACCTATTAACAAAATTAACAATTTAATTATAAATAATTCGTGTTATTTACTAGATAGTTACACTTATGGTAGATGACACTACTAAACTTATTATATGATAAGTACATTACACAATCTCTTTTCTACGTCACATCGAGATAAAGGAGAATGTATAGGCCACACACTATATTTCAAGACATTTATAACACACTCAACTTTGAACTCTAACCTCACGAGACAAAAGTTGATTATTGAATGTTGTTGCTTTTATGAAAGATAGGTACTGTGTTTTGTTACCGATTTGCTGACATACGTGTCTTTACCAGGTTTTATACATTGCCATTTTTAGGTTACTCAGTAATGTCTTCCGACAGTCTTACTTACGTAAAGTAGGCAGATAGTAAATTAATAACAATTTTATTAATTGTTTATTTTGGTGCATTGACACCTTTGAATAAATTATTAGGGTAATTGCATGTCTAATTTATTCATTTGTTGTGTTGTGACAGATGTTCTTTTATTTATTTCTATTTAATTATGTAGGTACATGATCTACATTGTCTATAATCAGTTAAAATAGGTAGTGTTTTAGCAGAGGTAATTTGTACTTATGTTATATTTCCTTAATGTTTTATTGTTGTAAGAAATACCTATATGAATGTATAGTTTTATGTAAGTTTACAATATTTAGAAGATAGGTCCACATACCATTAAGCAAAAGCCGTTAAAATAATACCTAGGTACTAACTAGAGTTATAGTATACTTTAAGAGAGGAAACCTATTTAGGTATAAACTCCCTATTTCATTGACTATAATTTCACTTGGTTACTTTCACACTTAAATTCTAGGTTCTATTTGATCAATTCAAATAAGATCTTCACCTGATATAATTACTTCTTACTACTTAATAAGTAAAAATTACTACCTCTAATACAATGACTAGATAAAAATACAATGTTGAATTTAACCAAAATATACTTTTTAAAAACCACTTAAAAATTACAGAATAACCCACACCCTGCACACAAAAAAAAACTGAAAATCATGCACACACACACACACAAACACACACCAACCAAAACCAGAAATATCTACTTACAACAATATTTAGGAGAACTAGAAGCATTAAAATAAATGAGATTAGATAATTATTATAGCACATGCAAATAATAATTAATTATTTGTATTAAATTTAAGTACCTAAGTATAAATGCATTTTGTTTACAGGATCAAGGATATCAAGGAAAAATCTTGGGTTTTACTTTATTGTTACATAATTGATTTTCTTAAGCAATGTATCTTTCTACTCTATTATATATTATTATGTATAAATAAAAATAAAATGCTGTTTGTTGGTAAGCGCATCAGTTGAGGGTGGCTGGACCGATTTGGCTATTTTTTGTTTTAAGATGTTCGTAATAGTCCGAATTTAAGGGAAACAAAAATTGTTAAAATTTACTGTAAAATTAAAGAAATTGTTGAAACTGAAAGTCCCTTTTCCAATGGGATTTTTGTATGAACTATTGTTTGGACAGGACAACGTCTGACGGGACAGCTAATAGATTAGCAATAAATAATCTTGTAAGTAAATGCATTTATATCTAGAAACCTACATACCATTTAGTAATTAAATGAATAAATATCCTTGAAATTCCAATTGGGTGCCTTTGAAATTTTGTTTATTAGGATATTTATTATAATAGCAGTCAATCCATCACCAAATATACACAGAATAAAATTTAATTCTTACCTCAGCATAACCCTGAATTGTTCCAACTGCCGTATGCTCTCCGAGAGTCTAGAGAAGGCATTAAAGAGTGCGACAACCTCCGTCCTCTGTAGCCTTTCATGGGATTTGTGTCTGACGGGAAGGTAACTCTGATAAGCGTCACTCTCAGGTCTGTTCCACTTGCTTGAGAACAATATCTTTAATGCGGTTCCCAAGCCTTGCGTCTGCAGCTTCCCCCACAACTTGCATTTGTCACATCCAACACAGTCCATTATTCTTGAAATATTACGGAAGTGCTCTCTGAACTCTACCTTCAGTGCTGCCGCTTGACTGCCTCCGTTAAACATTGAGGACTCATTGAAATGGTCCGGGAAGGAGTAGATCACACCCAACATGTTATGTATTGCCTGCCGTGTCTCCTCGTCTTCTGTAGGATTACCAGTAAAATATTCCTCTTTCTCCAAATAAGGCCCAGCTTTTGCCAAAGCTCTCATTTCTAATAAATAAACAAAATATAGGTTCTTCAGCCAATTGGGCCCTTCTCCAAATGTTTGAGATGGATCAAAACGACGCTGAAACTCTTCTAGGTTAGGCCCCCATTCACCGTCAGATGTAAAACTCGCTCCTTTCTCAAGCAATAAATATTTTGAACATAAGTGCACATTTATACTGGTGTGCAAACCTGACACAGCTCTGTAGAATACTCTCTTCTCCAAGCACATGTTGCCTAGATCTGAAGTCATCACAAATGGGAAAGATCCATAAGGATTTGGTTTGGGTCGGAAGCAGTTTTCCTGATAAATACTTTTCCAGATTCTGTTAGCCGAGGGTCCTTTGTAGCCAGTAAATCTTTCAGGATTTAGCAATAGGTCTACATATTCTGCATCAACATCCTTGTCATCATAGCCACAGAAGTTCTCAAGTGCATTATCATGAGCCTTCCATTTAGCAATTTCATGTTGACTGGCCGCACTGATAGTCAGATTCAGGTATCCCAGGTCATGGTCATGGTCTGAATCTGTGTCACAGTGCTCCTGCGCCTCCTTCGTGTACTTGGCCGCCGGAGCCTCGTCTATGTGATCATTCTCGTAACCATTCTCAACACCAGGCACACTCTCCTTAGAACAAGTCTTAATATGACAGTACCTCATCGCACATTTGCTGTCGTCCACCCAGAATGGACATTCTTTCTTCAAATTCACTTTGTAGAAACGAAAGTAGTCCTTCCTTATTAAACTTTGGAGGCGCGGATAAACCTTCACGTTATTGAAGTAATCGATAGTGTCAACATTGCACGAACAGTCTCCCAGAGACCCGTGGAGTTCGTCAAAGCAGGCATTGCTGTCGCAAGGCTTTGTTTCATACAGCTCCGTGTCGTAACCGACCGCTTGGACTATCACTAAAGCGAATATTATAAACACTACACAATAATTTTTGTATGCCATTTCGGTAGCGACTTTCGCCATGGCATGAGTATTTCTAATAAATATAGTCAGTAGACGAGCGTGTTCTATCACAGCACATTTGAAACTGATGCTAATGAGTATTCACAAAGTGGTGAAAGTGGAATTAAACACACCGAAGACGAAAAGGTAGGACGTGCTCAAACAAGCGTTCGCACTTTTCATGATTCCGGACTGATCTGATCATCTGACACTTCAGTATACTATAATGTACTCTGTGTCTGACACTGACAGCAAAATTGACAAATCAATGCACAGCAGCTCGAGGAGCTCGAGTAATGTCAATGTCAAAGTGCGTTCCGGTTCAAGGAGTTTTTACCATGGACGTAAATATATTACGTCCATGGTTTTTACAGAAAATTGCTTTGCTCTGTTAGCATAATCGAAATCCGACGTCGCTAACAAAATTATGACGTGCACCAATCAGATTCGTTGTTCTATTGATCATTTGTTCTGTGTCTGGGTGTAATTTATCTATATATGTATGTATTTAGAAATATATAAGTATGTTTATCAGTTGTCTAGTACTCATAACACAAGCTCTGCTTAGCTTGAGACTAGACGGCGTTGTGTGATAGTTGTGGAATATTATTATTATTATCTCCTTTATTCATTTACAAATCTTATTTTATTGTATTTTTAAATATTTCTTAATAAATAAAAGTAAGTATAAAAAACATTTAAAAATATAAAAAAATAGTTGTCCGCCGGTGTCGGGAGCAGGGTCCAAGCTACCGGTGGTTAGGGCTCCAGAGACAGGAACCTCCTCACAATGCGAGCCGTATCAAGGAGTACTGCCTTCTGAATCAGGCCCTTGATCCAACCGCCTAACGAGAGCCTCGATAGATGTTGATCGAGGCTTTCGGCTATCAGTCCATTGGCCGATACGACAATCGGCACAATGATAGCCGAGCTCACATTCCACATGTCAACAACCTCGTGAGCTAAGTCGAGATATTTAATTTGTTTCTCTTTCTCAGCTTTCACGAGGTTCCCGTCATGTGGAATGGTAACATCGACAATCATTGTGCGGCGCGCTAATCGGTCTATCACCACTATATCAGGCTTATTGGCAACAATAGTCCTGTCAGTAATGATAGACCGATCCCAGTACAATGTGACATGGTCATTTTCAAGAACTGGGTCGGGCACATACTTGTAATACGGTACCTCAGAATCCACAAGTTTATATTTCAAAGCAAGTTGCTGGTGAATAATCCTAGCTACTTGGTTATGCCTGTGCAAGTACTCGCCGTTAGCCAGACGAGAACAACCAGAGATAATATGTCTGATAGACTCACCCGGACGGTGGCATGCCCGACACACGTCAACCGTCCCGTCCTTCATAATATGTCTCCGGTAGTTATTCGTTAAGATAACTTCGTCCATAATTGCACAGACAAAACCTTCAGTTTCCCCGAAAAGGTCACCAAAACGTAGCCAGGATACGGACGCTAAGAAGTCTACACCGGGCTCATGAAGAGCCCGATAGAAGCGCCCGTGAAGCTCCTTGCTTTGCCATACCTTCTTGCGGTCATCAGTAGAAAGTACTACAGGTTTGCGCCAGTTCTCTTTAGCCATGGATAGCGGGGTGAGCCCCTTGTCCACTGCGACCACATCACGGTGCATACCCACTTCGGTTTTTAAAAAATATTCCCTGAGACTGCACACCTCGCGGTTGTGGAGGGTTTTCGCATTTAAAAAGCCTCGACCCCCGCACTTCCGCGAGATATACAGTCTCATTACCGATGATCGTGGGTGATGCATCCGGTTTGCGGTCAGTAGTGTACGGACTCTTCTATCCAGGGCGTCGAGTTCGGTCTGAGTCCATTTGAGTATGCCGAAAGAGTACATCAAAACCGGCATGACCCAACCATTGAAGGCGCGCACCTTATTTCCGCCCGAAAGAAGACTAGTTAATACCTTCTTCAGGCGACAAAAGAAGCGCTCCTTCAACGATTGCTTCATGTCAGCATCGTTGATGCCTAACGCTTCCGACATACCCAAATACTTATAGCTTTCGGATGAGGAGAGGGATCTGAGGCTTATGGAATCGGAGAGTTGAATTCCCTCGGATTCCATAATCTCCCCTCGCTTTACATGCATGACTGCACATTTGTCCACACCAAATTCCATCCTGATGGCGCTACTGAAAGTTTCAGTTACCTTCAGTAGCTCCATCAGACGCAATTTGTTGGGGGCAAAGAGTTTTAAATCATCCATGTAAAGGAGGTGGGATATGACCTGACCACCTCTTTTCAACCGATAGCCTAGACCTGAATCCTCCAGTAGTGTACTTAGAGGATTCAGGGCTAAGCAAAACCAAAGTGGACTCAAACTGTCGCCCTGAAATATTCCCCGTTTAATCCATACAGGCTCATCATTCCCCCGGATCTGTCGACATCCTGGATAACGAAGGACCGTCTTCCATTGCCTCATACACGACTCAAGGAAGGTGCGTAGAGTTGCATCTATCTTGTACAACTCCAGCACCCTCATGAGCCATGTATGTGGCACCGAGTCGTAGGCCTTCTTGTAATCTATCCAACATGTCGACAGATCCTTGCGGGATCGACGAACCTGTTGGCTAATGGCCATGTCTATGAGGAGTAGCTCCTTAGTACCGCGGGACCCATTCCTACATCCATTTTGAGAGGCAGACATGACCGAGTTACTCTCAATGTGTGTATTAATTTTCGCTCTCAAAATAGATGTAAGAAGTTTATAAACCGTCGACAAACACGTGATCGGTCTATAATTCTTGGGTTCCGCGGGACTACCTGATTTATGGAGCAGGTGGGTAACGCCTGTTGTTAGAAACTGCGGTAGCGACCCAGACTCTAAGGATGACTGGAACTGAGATGCCAGGCAAGTGTGTGAACTAATTAGCCATTTCAGCCAAAAATTGTGCAGTCCGTCCGGTCCCGGTGATTTCCAATTCGGTAACGGACGGACCGCTCTGGCAACGTCTGATGGCGTAATTAGGACTGTTTCCATTTCTGGTACAGACTCACACACTCGCTCGACATCCTGCATCCAATCAGCCTCAGTGTGACAGACGGGCACCGACCAGATGCTGCACCAGAATGCACTTGTGGCGGCATCATCCGGGCGGCATACATCTGTCACATTTTGTTCAGGTCGCTCCCAAGTTCTATACACCCACCTTTCATCGCTCTGGAACATGCGATTCTGCGTGTATCGATCAACCCGCCGCTTATACCGCCGAATTCGGCTCGCCCATGCACAAACTTTCTGCTTCAGGAAGTCGATGCGCTCTGTGACACGGGACATGTATTCTCGAGGGCTGATTCCAGTCCCCGAGAATGCCCGCCTTACAAAGCGCATCACACGTGGTCGTGTATTGCCCTCCCTGAAGCAGTATAGTTTGCCGATGAGTACCCTGGCCCCATCAATACGACGTTCGATCCTGCGCTGCCAAGCTGGTACGGCTGGTTTTGGTCGAATAGCTCCGTCACAATTTGGGAATTTGACGTTAGCTAAACGACATGCCGCCACAGCCGCACAGTACAGGATCGAATGTGTATCAACGAGATCCTCGCTGCTCTCGAAGAAACTCTTGAGCTGCGAGTCCAAGGCACACACCAGCGCCCTATTTTTTTTGTGCATGGGTAACCGTGGTAATCGGGGTCTAAGTTCGGCTGGAGTGGACCTATACTCGCGTAATGCATCCTCCAGTGCGCTCCTCAGTCGGTCGTTGCACTGGCTACTTACTGTGTCAACCCTATCATGCTCTTCTTCAACATGATTGGACCGCGGCGGGATGGCATCAACAGTTGACGCCTGTGCCGCAGTTTGTGTCGAAGTCGAGACGATATGGTTGCTCAGTACCTCTGAGCGCAGCCTATCAAGTGCGATATCGTCCAACCTGTGATTGCGTTGGATGACCCGCACCTGATCCGACAGTCGTTGGGCCGAAACGTTGACGGTTGGTTCCAGTTCCTGGAACAGAGACAGCATCCTATCGCGGTACGCAGTGAGGTTAATTCCCCCCTCTGTAGACCCGTAATATGCGCGCATGACGTTCTCGTTCATAGACTGAGTCCATCTCATGCGCTGCACACAACCACCGGTAGCGGGGACCCGACTCGGGGCCGGATGGCCCCTAAGTCCCAAGCTCCTCGGTGGCCGGCCTCTCCCCTGCCGACGTACAGGTGTTGGCGACGTCGGCGGAGAGAAATACTCGTCGCTCGAGCTCGACGCAACTGCTACGGCCGGTGTCACAGCACTCTCGATGGGGCTGGGTTCCGGCGGTTGCGGGGCGGAGCTGAGCGACGAGTCCGGAGGTGGTAGGCGTGCGCGGCGAGCTGCTAATCTCGTCAACATACTTATTTTCATAATATTGTCATCTTGTTTTTATATATCGGGGGTGACGTGACATCTGTCATGTCCGCTTCGGCAGTTTTTGAAATAGGTTTTTATATAAATCATTCATTGTAGGTACGTTTTAAATGTTTTGCTAATTCGATTTAGATTCATTAAACACAAAAATTATAAATGCTGGTGGTACACTGCTACTAAAAATTAAAAATTTGAAAAATATATAGAGATGACAAAATACGATGTTGACGTTGTTGGTGTTGCCAACAACGTCAACATTAGTTATTATTATTATTATTATTATTACTGGGATGATATTCTTGCTAGTATTACTAATCGTTCAGTTTTGATTCAGATTCCAGACAGGTGAAAAATGGTATGATAAAGTATGACAGAAGAACCTAAAATCCTATAATCTAGTCTTTATTATTGTTGCCATATAGTTATTTTGTTTTTATTGACGGGCTTGTGGCCAAGTAATACAGTACAGACGCACCAGTCAATCGATTAGGTAAATAATAATATAATAATAATATTCATTTTATTGTCAGGCAACTAAGGCCCATAGGTAAAGCTACGCTTGCCGAGGCCCTGGTCCGTGGGTTGGTGATAATCTTTACTTAAGTACCGAGACCATCTATCCGAAGTCCGAAAGTCTGACAATCAGTCTTACCAAGGGGTATCGTGTTACCCAACAACTGGATTGTGGAGGTCAGGGCAGTAGCTTCATGTAAGATATTGGTATTTTTAGGGAACCGGTCTAGAAGCATAGTTGGGAAAAGGCTGGCCAGACCTTAAATGTAGGTATAGGTAGTAATTTTATTCAATAACTGATTCTTTTGAAGCCCTATTGCTTATGATCTTGTCATCTGTTTCTATGAACACGTAATATCACTGCCTGTATTGCTCAAAGGGTTCGACAAAGGTGTAAGAGAAAACCCGAATTCACGTTCATGGAATGGGGGCCGTGCCCATTCGTAGCCAGACTGGGCTGATACTGAGAAATTCTTGACTCCTTCGTTGGTCTGGCGGTCGCAAGGCCCTGTGCTGAACGTAAGATCCTGGGTGTTAAGCCACATCTGGTCAACCCGGAAGCCGATACCGAATTTGGCAAAGCAAATTGTCAGGCCGCGATGGCTAGACTGGGTTCACGTTTAGCCTCCTGTTGTTCCTCTAAAAGGTCCCACAGTATTTGTTAGGTTTGTAGGTAGTTACTTACACTGGGAAACCGCCTCGACCCTAACACGCCGGGACCCCGCCTGTGACGGTCCGGGACCCTGAGCAGACGACACAAATGGAAGACGGCGCAGTGGTCACATGCTGCCGTGGTCTCTTGCACAATTTGGTTTCGGGGGTTTATATGTGTAGGTATAGTCCAAGAGCTAGATCGAATAGTTCACGAAAAAACTTCGACTAGCTCTTGGACTATACCGTACTAATTGAATTCATTATATCTTCTAAACTAAGACTCGATTAAATCTGTGACTCGGCGACTGATCCCGACTAATTGGCGACTAAATATGGGAGAAAACAGATCTTCGCTATGTGCCCTAGTTTTTGAGATATAAATGTGGCCCTGCTGGGGAAACTCTCTCCAGATCGGCCACCTATAAACCCTTATAACTTTTGAACCAGTGACCGACAAATTTCGACTAATTTTTTGTGCTATCAAAATTAAAATCCCTGATGGTGGCTCTGCCAGAGTCAGTGACAACTACAATTGCTGTTGCACAAAGGGAACCCCCTTTGTGCAACGGATTCGGATCGATATTTTGGTAACGGTGCCCCATTTAGGTGACCATCGAGGTGGTTTTAGTGATACAAAAATCCGACACGGTCAGTGTAGGGTCAGAATACTTATTTATGCGTGCTTTTGCTAGTGTATTTTACGGGTTACCCCTTTTTCGAAAAAGGGGGTAACCCGTATTTTTTTTTATAATTTACGGGGTAAACAAAGCGTGGACGGATAGCCGAAACCGACTATATATTGATACCGTGAAGCCTCAGAAGCGGAGTTAAAAGTTAAATGTAACTTTAAGTTAATGTAAAGAAGTTTTAATATATATATTATTTGCTTCACAAAATGAATAGCTTTTGAAAGAGATTTCTGCAATAGCAAATATAAATTTAAAAAATAAAGAAATCGTCATTAAATAATGTCTCCCGTAAAAAAAATCTAAAACCAGTATTTTTTATACTGGTAACTCTTAAATCAAGAAGTGGTTGGTGGCAACCGTGGTGGCAACCCTACCCACAGCAGTCGGTTATTATTATCCACAGTGATTTGATTCTGTTGGGGGAAAAATCCAATCAGATTAACTATCATCTTCTACAAGAAATAAAAAAAAGAATTTTGAAGTAGAAAATTTATTTATTCCATACAATACAATATAATTCATCCACAAAAGCAGTTTCATCAGAAATGCACAAAAAGAGATTCAAAATACAATAAACAGACATTTGCTCCCGATATCATTTACTATTTACACAGGCATGTGAAACGAGTAATAGATCACATAATATTTAATAATAGAAATGCATAAATATCAAAATTTTTAACACTTTAATATTATTTGTAAAATGGACGTACTTACTTAACTTTTTAACACCGATTTATGAAAATACTTTAATTTCTATTGTTTATCAACATTACAAACAGTCGCTTAACTAACTTAACAGTACCTAAACTTTATATTTTAAAATGGTGCAACAAAAGAAAATGATTAACTAATTATAATGGTAAGGTACAGCGCGTCTTGACATCTAGAGGCATCAAGTTTTCATTGATGCTTGAAGATACAGAGTAAAATACAACAACGTACCGTCTTATATGAGATAACTTGGACCTGGAAAGTTTACTATTGTCTTTTATGAATAATATTATCAGTACCTTTGTTTTACTTAGTCAATGAATATACAGCCTAAGGGCCCTAGTCAAAAGTTTAAAATATAATCGTGTATGTCCGCCTAATAGTTGAGCTCAAGACTCTTTTCTCTATGAGTTTTTTTTTTTTAAATTTAAACAAAAGTAAACTTTTCCCAGGTTGTATTTTTGAAAAGGTGGGACTTGCGCTAGACCGAGCTAACCTTAACTTAACTTGTACATAAGTAGCTTATGTTTTTGTATCTGTCGTTGATTTTATTGTTCTTAATCGAATGTTAATTTCGTGATGTCTTCGTTTTAAGCATACCTGAAATTGTCAAAATAAATCAATCAGTATTTTTCGAAGTTTTTCTGTGAAAGCACATAATTCAAAACAATTGGATCTAAGAACACTGGTACCATAGAAAATTAAACACAAATGTATTATAGGTACAAACATAAATATTATACAAAATAACTATTGCTTAAATTTTTAACCCTTCCATGCCAACCAAAAATAATTAGTAGGTACAAAATAATTTAAAACAATATTACAACAAACATTCATTACAGATTTTTTTTAAATCCTTATGAATGATTATTCTTCTAAGCGAGGAGAAATTATTCAGTTTTGTTTTGTAAAATAACTTCCACGCTTCAATAAAAATAATATTTATTACTTACATAAAAAATAATTACAACAAAAAGTACTTAAAACAACCACAAACATGCAGATTAGTATTTTTATTTACAAAAACGTGACTTACCTAAGTATCATGCTTTGGCCAAACAATTCCAAAAATAAAAGTACATTTAATTTTGTGCAATATTTAAAGCTTTGGGCTTGGCAGCTTGTAAATATGGACCTTAAAATTAGGGTGATATTAGTAAAACAAACATTATTATTTATTACACACATTCTTTATTGATTACAAAATTCTATCAAGTCAATCAGTGCAAGGCACAACACTTTCGTCTTAATATTCCTTCCCTCACAATCTAACCAATGTATGCCTTTAAATGGGTATTTTTCTTATTAATTTGGCACAAACATATTAAGAAATTTACTGATTAACACTTAAAAGTCTGTGCAATTATTTCAACAAAATAATCATAAAAATTCTAAATTGGACACAAATATATATTTCTATATAAAATAAAATCGAATCAAAATTTAAGTCGACAGTAGTAAAATTTTGTCAATTTTCATTTTATCAATAAACTTACGTACCTAAAGATTTCTAAACAAATTTTTTATGAAAATACAATATCACATAGCAAGATTCTAAATGTTTATACATATAAAAATAAATGGAGATTCCTTAAATCGAAGCAGTTTAAATAGAGATAATATTTTAGTTAGTTTCAACATCTAGAAGAGGCTCTATTGAATATTTTAATAAATGATTTAAATATATCATTTATAATATTATATTTATAATCTAATCGTAACGAGCCCAAAACCCTTTGCTAAAAATGTATGAAGCGTAATGAAGTAAAATATTCGAAATTAATACATAATTAGATACGAAAGATCTTAAATAAAGATCTATTAGATCATAATAAAAATATTTTAATTATGGATGTTGTCAATGAAACCAGTATGATTTTTAAATAGGTTTCATTCCAAGGTGAAATGCAGCCTTCTTTTCGTTAAAAATTCAAGCATTTTGATTATAATCATGTGATACTACGAAAGCTAGGCAACATTAAGCTGAAAATCGAAAGTCAATTAGAGCCTATATCTCTTTTTTTTATTCAGCTGCCACCGTTTAGACTGGAAGCCGACACCAACATAGTTGGGAAAAGGCTAGGCAGATGATGATATCTCTTTTTGCGATACTTTTCGACCTAATGTTATGACAGTTTTTGTCACATTCCGAGTACCTTCTGCGATGTGAAAAAAGCTAGTGAGAACTCCTTTGTCTGCAAGCCTTCAAATGACGTAATGCCACGGTTGGCTGAACACCAGTCTTCCTAAGCCTCTGCCTTACTATAATGGGTAGAAGCAGCCATTGTTGGTCGGTGTATGAGAGAGAGAGATGGAGCTATACAGTCTCACCGATACAATGAAGGATCCAACACGCCATAATACGGCTTGATCTCCCTAATGCACATTATTTTATGTAATCAAATGTAATTAATTTGTTTGCGTTAGATTTTGTGTTAATTGCGCACAACAATGTTAGTTAAAAGCATATTACGAATATAATAAGCGTTATTTTTAAGTATTTTAAAATATACAGTTGCATTTTTTTCAACGTAATTTTTTTTTGTCAAAATTACGCACAGTTCGTAACATAGTTTTGTCTCTTTTGAGCATGAAGCGTTGCAGTAAGATAACCCTTTTTTGTAGGCTAGGTATACAAACCCTACCGGGTGGTAGGGTTTGTAAAAAATAGGGTTCCCCCAAATTAGGGTTGGGTTGGGTAACCCAACCCTATTTTAGGGGGAACCCTATTTTTTCATAAAAAAGGTAAGCATCTCTTTTAGATTAATTTAATTGCATTACTTTGTTATTAGCTAGTAAGTTATTCATAGCTATAAAGTTAACTGTAAGATCTTTTTTTTTTTTAATGCTGTGGGGGGGGCGTAATTTTGACAAAATCACTTTCACATTAACGTATAACTTAGCCTTATTATGAATACCACTTGATTTAATCAAGCAATTAATATGGCATACAATTATTTGAGATTCAAAACCTTTGGACACAATCTCAAGTGAAATTCAAAAGGCGTTTCAATATGATACTTGTAGCGTCTTTTATCGTCATAAAATGCTAGAAAATGTATTTTAATGCAATCGTCGAAACATACAAAGTCGTGTTTAAAAATCGTTTTTTTTTTAAATCGATTATAAATTGATATCGAAACAAATCGGACGCCAAAAGTAGCATTTGTGCTTGCTGTCATTGTGTCCCAAAAAAAAAAGTCAATCAGCCATGCAGTGTAGGTACAGTCCGCTCACAAAATTAGTTAACAAGTAAAAAAGAACCAAAAAAAATTGTGTTCATAGGTACCAGTTTTAATGTACAAAATATTAGTAGCGAGACCTTCTGTCCATATTTCTTATGGAATTGGCGAGACACAGCGAGAACAGCGCTCCGACCACCTGAAACACGTAAAAAAATTACAATTTAATATTAGTCACTAAGCCAAAACACAGACCTCTTTTTGATGTAGGTTAAGTACAGATTTAGACCACGTTGAACGACACAATAATATGTTGTACTAGCTTCCGCCCGCGACTTCGTCCGCGTGAAATTTCACCCTCCCCCCATTCACCCTCTTAGGGGTGGAATTTCGAAAAATCCTTTCTTAGCGGATGCCTACGTCATAACATCTACCTGCATGCCAAATTTCAGCCCGATCCCTCCAGTGGTTTGGGCTGTGCGTTGATAGATCACTATGTCAGTCAGTCAGTCACCTTTGAGTTTTATATATTTAGATTTTCGCAGACTTTTGATTAATTTTACAAAACCCACAAATGTGGTCGGATTGTGGGATCCGATCGAAACAAGCCGATTATTTCCTATTAGGTTGTCAATGATAGCTTCTATTACTTATGTCCTGACTGGATCAATAGATACAATACGACCGACGTAACTTGGCGGACCTGAACTTCGCGCAGAAGGCTGCGCACGAACGTTTTTTAGGAACCAAATGGTGGCATGAAGCGAGTGTGAGTGAGAGAACATGCGCGAAAGTTCGCAAAGGCTAGACTCAGGCCGGCCAAGTTACGAGACGGTCGTATTGTACGTGCCTGACTAACAACAGTCTTTGGATTTACAGAAGCCTCCCCCTAAAAATAAGCATTACTGGCATCGCCTTCAGCTTCGAAAACCACGTTAATGATAAATTATAAATGATTTTATTTCTAGGTTTTTACAAACAGTTTTACACCTCAATCATATTTTTTTTAACTAAATGAGGTCGGCGAATCATTTCTTACTACTCTGAGAAGAAAGGCCGAAACAAACTCAGAGGTCACAGTCTCTTTTAAAGTCCAGACATAATCTCGAAACAATGAAAGTATATATTATATAGTAGGCTTCAGACCTTTCTTGTTAGGAGTGTGGGATGTTTATGCTACCGAGATTATGTAGTTGTTTATGGCTATCTATCAATGATAAAAGCTTCATTTCCGTGACCCTTATAATTTGTACCTACTCATTCGTTTATTTATATTGCATTGACATTTTAGTCTGTTCTATTCTGAACTGATGCAGTACTTATTGTGAAATTTTGTTTTATGTTACATTAAGGTTTATGTTGCCTGAATTAAAACAATTTTATTTTTTTAAATCAGTCAATACTTGGCAATATAACATGTATATTTTGTCTCATATTCAGTCTCTGCAGCATGGTGCAAGGCATACGACTAGGACAAGGCACATGACTAAAAGTCCTAGATCTCATTTTTTAGCCGATTTCAGTCAGAACAACTACACTATTCCATTCGTGATTCTTTACATTTTGTTGCCTTTCAAAATGGTTATATTTTGAGACCCAAATAACATAGAGGTATGACGGTTAAAGAAAAGTGTAAAGAATCACAACAACTGGCTTCACATTTTTCTGACTGACCTACTTCTTGACAATTCAAAAGTGCCTGTAAAATGGTTTAATTGAAAATAAATGCTTTGAGTTTGAGTTGAGTTTGAGTTTCACTAATATAAAAATGTAGCAGTCCCAACCCAAATCAGCAAAAAAAATGAGAAAAATGAGATAGCACTTTTAGTCACGCAAGCGACGATATCGCATCGAAGCTCGCGATGTTTGGAGAAAGTAGCTTTTTTATGTAATAGGTTGGCAAACAGGCTGCCGGCCCACTTGATGGAAAGTGTTGTTTACCGCCGCCTACATTATGAGAAACTGCCCATTGGTTGTCAGCTTTCAAGATAAACGTTGAAATGTGTCATATGCCTGTCATTTTTATTGCTCTCATTCCTTCATAGAGGAAAACGGTGCTCCATATAGCACCAATACTTGCTATAATACACAGAGTAGGCGTTTTATACATTTAACTACCGAAAATCGCAATAATAATCGCTAATTTTCGCATTACCAACGAGTTATTATTGACTTTTGGGGGTTTGTCAATTCTATTCTAAGTTCGTTTTTTACTGAAAACCGTTAATCTGCGTTCTTCTTGCACTTAGAACTTCTTCCGACTAGTCCTTCTACGACGACCACTAAAATTACGAGCTTGCATTCTGAAAGTTGGCAACGTCGCAAATAGCTGTCAAATATTTCGCTGCTTTGATTAATTCATCAATATTCATCACCCCTAGCCTTTTCCCAACTATGTTGAGGCCGGCGCGGGCGGTCCAATCTAACCAGATACACCTGAATACCAATATTTTACATGGAACGACTGCTTATCTGTCCTCCACAACTCAGTTACTGGGTAATACGACACCCCTTGGTAAGACTGTAATTAATAAATATTACTGAGTAAATGAAATATCGCTCAGTTGTACAAAAATGTTGATTGAGTGTTGCAACTTTTAGAAATGCCTAAATAACATTTAAAAAAAATTAAATACGCACCTCAATACAGGCAATACCGATAGCGACTCCGGCGATGGGCTTGTTCCACTTCTCGTAGAGGTCGGATATGACGCCTGCGCAGCCTCGGTTGGCCACCTCGATGGTGCACTTGCCTCCGATGGCGTTGCCAAAGGTGCTGGTGGTGCTGCAGCAGGAGTCGGGCAGGGTGAGGCTTAGGCCGTAGTCCTGGGGACCGTTCTTGCCGCAGCAGACGAACTGGAATGAAGAAGACAATTGTTTGTTAAAGGTGCGATGCCTACCGGCTTTCATTTTGACAGTTCAAGAACATTCATTGCGTTATTTTTGTTGAACAGACAAATTTTTCGAATAAAAGCAATGGATTAGCAATCAATCCTTCAAAATCATTCAGATTACGCAACTAGAGTGCTGGTTGATTTACTGGTGCTAGTTCATACTGAGGTAAAAAGTTTATACGCAGTCAGCCGAGGCTCATTCTTTGAAAGAACCTCCTTTAATGAAGATACTTCATGGTGTCCGGCGCATTCTGGGCAGTCTCAGTACCAAAATTGGCGGCAGTCTATTCTTTTTACCGCAACTTATTGTATGTCGCTTTTCTCGTATCGTGCAAACACGAGAGACCTAATGGTCCCTAGGAAGGGTCAAGGGAGATGTGTTTTCACAAAACGGCTAATGTGTCTATAATTTTCCAAAAAATTATACAAGAAGGCCATCTTTCTATTGTCTTTCTTTATCGTTCTCACATACAGCCGGTCGATTCTGTAAAAATGTCACCGTGAAGATTTAGGTGAAGTGAGTTTGTTTTTGCTAGGAATTGACACTATTGACAGCTCACTCCACGCTCACTTCACCTGAGTTTTTACGGTGTTATTTTCACAGAATAGCACCGCAGAGCTCCAAAAGTTAGTTAACATTTTTCCACTTCAGCTGTCATGCCAAATTACGATTTAAAATTAGAAAATCATCAGGTAATCCCTCTTTAATCTTTCTGACTGACCGACCCCTTGACAATTCAAGAGTGCCTGTAAATGGTTCATGCATTGAGTTTGACACACAATAATTAAAATTAATATTGGCAGTATGAAACATGAATATTTTCCCCTGATACCTAACTCTTTGTTCGACTGTACCTTAAAAGATTATTATAATATTATATTATATTCTATATCATAATGTACCTGTTGCTGAATGTTGTTGATGACAGCATCAGTAGCCTTGTCGACGTCGGCGCCAGATCTCTTGTCGAACAGTGAGTTGACGGACTTGACCAGGCTCGCCTTGATCGTGTCGCCGTAAGCGAACAGGAGAACTGCTATCACCACTTGCACGATGATGATCACCAGCAGGAAGATCGCGTACTGAAATTAGAAAATGTGTAATTAGAAAATGTGTAATTAGAATTTATAAATTCGAAAGTAACTCTGTCTGTCTGTATGTTACCTTTTCACGCCTAAACCACTGAATGGATTTCGATAAAATTTGGCAGAGAGGTAGATTGCATCCCAGGGAAGGACATAGGATAGTTTTTATCGACATACCTCGCGGGCGAAGCCGCGGGCGGAAGCTAGTCGTATATATTTTTGGCTGGTTTTAATGTCTGGTGAAGGTCAGGGTTCTCTCGCAACAGCAGAAAGTATGTAAGAAAACTTCAAGCCGTGGTGAATTTTAGCCGGTCTGTAATGGTCAAGCTGGGATCGTGGAAAGCGCACTAGTCCCCATGATGCCCGGTCCATGTGTGGGTTTCTAATCAGTAAGAGTCTGACAGACTCCGCCCGCTCTAGGGCGGCGGACATTCGTGAGGATTTTCCACCCCAAAACAAAAAAAAAAATAGGGTAACTACCCTTTATTTTTTTTCCTAGCTTGACCATCTTGTAGAACGTTCAACATAAGTCTGGGCAATCACCCAGAGTTACGCAGAACGATCTTTTAATTATCGAGCCGCGTAAAGGCCATTTTGTACAGTTTAATCATCATAATGATGAGACTATAATGGATATGTTAGTATCTAGCACAAAAAAGGATGCATGTCCTCTTTAGATAAAAGCGTAAAATAAAACTTATTTTACAACAACTGCACTGCAGGATGAAATTAGAGGGGGCGGAACCTATTCCTTGCCAAGTTTTATAATTTTTTCTCTCTAGTCGTTTTGTAGCATACACGGACAACACGGTTTTAACTCTTCTGAGCTGAAGCTCAATGATGCAAGATTCGGTCTATTCAACCTTACCAGCAGTGCGATTCGATATATAGCAGCTGGTCGATTCTGTAAAAATCTCACCGTGAAAACTTAGGTTTGACAAACTGAGTTTGTTTTTGCTAGGAATTTGACACTATTGACAGCTCACTTCACCTAAGTTTTCACGGTGAGATTTTTACAGAATAGCCCGGCAGTAAGTTCTATCTCGTGAAAACTTAGCCGAAGTGAGCGTGGAGTGAGGTGTCAGTGTCATCCCACCTGATACTAGGGATTGACCAAGCATACACTTACAATCCTAATCGAGATTTTAATAATATTTTATATGCTAATTCTATTGATCATTTTATATAATTTTGAAGCTACCATTTTAGTTGTCAAAACATTACTATTTTATGGGGTTTTTAAATTAAATAGCAAAACAGAAACTTAGTCAGAATGTCAAAAGTTGACTATTTTTTCTTCTTCTTTTTCCTAGACTAGTCCATAGCCTGAGGCGCGAGCGCATCACGCACGAACAATAATTAAAATAAAACATTGACGATTAAGACTACAAGAATTGAAAAAAAAATATTATTAAAATCTCGATTAAGATTGTAAATGTTTGCTTGGGCAGTCCCTAGCATCAGTGGGATGACACTGACAGTGACAGCTCACTCCACGCAAGTTTCCACGTTGAGATTTTTACAGAATCGACCGGCTGTATAGTCCTAGAAATATTGAGAAATAGACACGTGTATCTAATAACTATATCCCTTTTAGGCAATGACATAAAGAACTATCACGTTTGCCAATATTAACACAAGGAACCATAGGTCCAGAAAACAATTTTTCGGTACATTTAAAACCGAAACTGTGTCGATCGTTAGAAGTCTTGTTATGAACCAACTGCGTCCGTTATTCCGTTCCACGGTACTTTCAACAACGGCCGTTTACTCTTGGTACTTAAAGTACCACTCAACAAAATTTCGTACATCATACTGAGAAAATGAAACGGATGTCTTCCATAGTTTACATTCCATTGCGTGTTTCGAAGAACAGCGAGCGTTCCAAGTTTGAATTGATACAGCAGTGGATTGTTTGATGGTTGTGTTTTTCAATCGAAGTTCAAATATTTTGTGTACTGGTTTCGTTGGCCAAATGTGCTGTAATTGATCCAATCTATTCTAATGTGTTATATAAACGTCGCTCTTACGAAAATGGTATTACGGTTTAGATTAGGTCGTCAAGGTCGTCATTTCACCAATATGGTAATGGCAAAAACTGGTTCCATTTAGCACATAGTAGTGGCTGAATCTACGCGAAATGTAACATTTTGGCTCTTTCAAACAAAATAAGAATACCTACTACCTGACTAAGTATCATAGCCTACAGTAAAACAGAAACCTCTAGAAAAATGCCTGTTTATTATACTATAAATAATTCAATGATGCCAGAACCGTCACAGAACTTTACATAGGTAGCTCTTTGAACATCTCACCCCGTAAGAGCAGTGTAATTTTTACCCGACCAGGGCAAAAGCAAACGAGGGTTATGATTTTAACAGGCTATGTATGTTCATCTGCCTGTCATAACTCCTAAACTACGCGTCGTATTTTGATGTATTGTATAGGTTTACCTTTTTGGCTTTTTTTGTCGTAGTTGGGTTTTAGTTTTAACTTCCTTTTCAGGGTTCCGTACCCAAAGTGTAAAAACAGGACCCTATTACTAAGACTCCACTCTTGTCCGTCTATCACCAGGCTGTATCTCATGAACCGTGATAGCTAGACAGTTGAAATATTCACAGATGATGTTTTTCTGTTGCCGCTATAACAACAAATACTAAAAACAGAATAAAATTAATATTTAAGAGGGGCCCCCATTCAACAAACGTGTTTTTCGGCGTTTTTGCCTTGTGGTACGGAACCCTTCGTGTGCGAGTCGGACTAGCACTTGGACAGTTTTTTTGCTAAGCTGTCCCAAGCAATCCTAAATTGTGTCGCACATGGATAGGTAACATAGTTTGGTCTGGAATAGTCTGGATAGGTACATACCGTGACAACCATGCAGTGGCTCTCCCGTATCGCTCCGCAGCAACCGAAGAAGGCTATCACGAACATGACAGCGCCTATGATAATGAACACCCATGGCGCGACCGTCAAGTGTGTCTTGAGCTCATCCTTCACAACCGTCCAGTTGAGCTGGACCGCCACTCCGATGCCTATGACTGCTAGGCCGAGGAGCTGTAGACAGAAAAAAAATAGTTTAGCAAAAGATCGTTTTGGCGCCTGAATGACATTGACATGGGGGCGCTATTGGTAAACATTTTGTGAAATTGCCACAGAAAGTGTATGACAATACAAGATGGCGGCGTTAGTTCCGATTTAGGCCACGCGCCAAAAGATTCTTGTACAGCCATTATTATGTAGAACGTTATATTATGTAGACATAAATAAGACTGACTGAATGGCAAAAAAAAACATTATAAATTCCCTTGCGCACTGACCTGTATTATACATTGTATGATAGAGGTCAATGCCCTTGCGTTATTAAGAATTGAAATTAGAATATATTTTTTTTTTTTAAGGTTTTCCGCTTGAGCAAAGACACACACACAGACACGTCAAACTTAAAACTACAGAAGGCCGAAATCTAGTCGCAATCTCATCTCAGCGACAATAAATGTCAAAAACTTGTCAAAAATGTATGGAAATTAGAGGTATTTTTGACAGACTGAGACTGTGAACGTTCTTAAAATTACGAGAATTGCCCCTCTCATGATGTTTGAACTTTGAAGTTTAGCAAAAAATGTAGTGGTCAAATGTGCAAAAACTGCAGACCACATGACGATAATACGTAAGATCGGTAGAAAAACCAAAACTCAATTCAAAGGATTACGTAATTTGAGCTTTTGGACTTCCTTATGACGACGGACAGCAGGTTTTTTGCACTGTGAAAAAATTCTGTCATGAACAAGCCCCCACAAATGTCACGTGGATATTTTTGCGGGCTTGTTTCGAGACAATTTCGGGTGGAAAAGAGAAAAGATTACGAAGTGGTTTCCTAATTAAATAGCATATTTTTTCTCATATTTACGATACTTCAATGGACTGCTGCTCGGTAGACACGACTTTGAGAAAGAAGCCGACAGAAGGATCCAATTGCGTTGGGCAGCATTTGGAAAATTCCGTCAAGACTTCTCGTCGCCTGTCCCGCAGTGTTTAAAGACTAAGGTCTTCGACCAGTGCGTCCTGCCCGTCCTGACATATGGTGCCGAAACTTGGACGCTGACGGTCGGGCTGGTCCACAAATTCAAGGTCGCTCAGCGCACTATGGAGCGAGCTATACTCGGAGTTTCTTTGAAGAATAAAATCAGGAATGAAGTTGTCCGGAAAAGAACCGGAGTTACCGACATAGCTTGCAGAGTAAGCAAACTTAAGTGGCAGTATGCTGGCCATGTTTGTCGATGACCGATGGCCGGTGGAGCAGACGAGTCCTGGAGTGGAGACCGCGTATCGACAATCGTAGTGTGGGACGCCCTCCAGCTAGATGGACGGACGACCTAAAGAAACTGGCTGGGATGGGCTGGATGCGGAAAGCGAAGGACAGGGTGTTGTGGCCCATGTCCAGCAGTGGAATGCAATAGGCTGAGTTGATTGAATGGACTGCACCCTAGTTGCGTAACACACTATCAAACAGAATCTGAATAATTTTGAAGGATATTGCTAATCCATTGCTTCATATGTTCGAAAAATTTGTCTGCTTAACAACGTAAATAACGCAATGAATGTTGTTGATTTGTCAAAATGAAAGCCATTCCTACTGTTAGTGTGTTACGCAATTACGAAGCTGGCCAAAATGATTCGAACATCATCGGTTGCGAATACCGCGAAAAAACAATTTTGCGAATGAGTAAGTAATTTATTTTAGTGGTCACTCGGCCAAGCCACTTCGGTTGCGTCGGTGACTCAATTCGTTATTCTTTCTGGTTGGCCTGTCTAATCAGCCAATCTATCGGCTCATGGCCGTGTAACATAGTGTTTGGTGGGTATTTCAGAAAGTTAGTAGGTACGGCTTTTTAATTTGTGACTCTAAAGAGGGGATGTACCAAAAGTCTTTGGGAAGTACCAATATTGTTGACATGCTATGACGAATAGATGCAATCGTACAGTCATTATAGGTAAGTGCTTAATTATTTCGGAATAAAAAACGCTTTTCTCTTGTTACGGTTCCGTACCCAAAGGGTAAAAACGGGACCCTATTACTAAGACTCCACTGTCCGTCTGTCTGTCTGTCTGTCACCAGGCTGTATCTCATGAACCGTGATAGCTAGACAGTTGAAATTTTCACAGATGATGTATTTCTGTTGCCGCTATAACAACAAATACTAAAAACAGAATAAAATAAATATTTAAGGGGGGCTCCCATACAACAAACGTGTTTTTTCGGCTTTTTGCCTTGTGGTACGGAACTCTTCATGTGCTAGGCAGACTCGCACTCGGCCAGTTTTTTTTTAAATTAAGGGTGCCCAGGATGGAACGAAGTATACTAGGTGTCAAACTCACAGGCCGCATTAAGAACTCTATACTTCGTTCCAAAACACAAATAGCGGACGCTGGCCGCACAGCTGCTGGACTAAAGTGGAACTGGGCTGGCCATATCTGTCGCATGTCGGAGCAGCAATATGCAAAAGCCACCACTCAGTGTATCCCCAATGGCAGGAAACGACTGCGCGGCAGGCCCAGAAAGAGATGGCGTGATGAGCTGGACTCCTTCTTAAAGGATTGGCCCACAATCCCAGTAGACCGGGAAAAGTGGAAAGAGGGAAGGGAGGCCTTTGCCCTACAGTGGGACAACACAGGCTCATAATAACATAAAATAAGGGTGCCCAGAATCCCTTTTGCGTTCAATACTCATTTCAAAGGCATAATTTCCGTGACCCTTTTTTTTCGGGTGAACGTTTTATCTCGACCATTGCATCGATATTTTGCCTGATGATGTTAGGTTCGACTTCCAGTCTAACGAGGTGCCGCCGTATCCTATCAATATGTGATTGCAAATTTGCCAGAAAGCCTTTTATACCGTTAAGGATTATATTGAGGACAAAAAGGCTTGGGATTGAGCTGCTTCCAATTTCTGCATTTTGAATGATTTTTTTCTTTTTTATATACACATTGACATTGATGAATATTTTTTTTTTTTTTATCATTGACATTTGCTTACTTTGTAAAGTATTATATTATTTTTTCATTGTGAATGTGAAGACGATGTGGGTCATTTTACATACTTATATATATTTTTTTATTATTCTCTCTGTTCTGTTAGTGTTTTTTTTTTTTTTCATGGTCTGGGAGTTTGAGTAATTTATGTGGCCTACCCAAATGTCCTTTCTTTGGTATTGTTCGTCGAATCGTTGAGCTCCTTAAGTCTTGAGTTGAGCTGCACGATTTTTGACAAATGCGTGCACTGACTGGACAGGTCCTCTCAATCTGTGTGGTTCTTTCCTCAAAAGACCACCTCAGACATCGATCTACATGGTCTTCATATAACCTGACCAAGATTATGTCTGGACTTTAAAAGAGACTGTGACCTCTGAGTTTGTTTCGGCCTTTCTTCTCAGAGTAGTCTAGTCAGATAGGAAACGCCGACTTCATCTAGTTTAAAAAAAAAACATGATTGACGTGTAAAAGTGTTTGTACAAACCTACTTACAAAAAATAAAATCATTTCATTTCAATATCTGCAAAGAGCGACTGCCATTTTGATGTCCACAACCAACAATTTCTATGACAAATGAACATTGTCGAGTCTTGACGGGGAATTGTAACTAAGCGCAGGTTGAGTGTTGTCCAGATACAATACGACCGACGGCGACGCGACGTAAGTTGGTTGGCCTTTGCGAACTTTCGCGCATGTTCTCTCACTCACACTAGCCTCAGGCGACCATTTGCTTCCTAAAAAACGTTCGTGCGCAGCCTTCTGCGCGAAGTTCAGGCCGGCCAAGTTACGTCGGTCATATTGTAAGCGTAGTGGGATAGTTAGTAGAATCAACGTATCCTATAAGCAAATAAAATTCTTACTGATCTCTACACTTTATTGCTCTAACTAATCAGCATTTACCACACCTGCCGACTACACATCTTTCAGCTTCCTCCTCTAATATCCCAGGAGCCAATAAACCTGTCCTAATTACGAAAAGCAGTGTCAGAATAGAACAAAATCTAGTGAAAAACATCATGGAAGTAGGTAATTGACTGGCGTAGTACAGATTTAGAACCGAGCGATGGGCCGTGCACGTGGTCCGTTCGACAACAAATTTAAGAAGAAATAAGTAAATGAAAGTTTATTTTATATGCCCGCGGTTTCGTCCGCGTGAAATTTATTGTTCCTTGACCCACCCCGTCGCATCGCATCGCCTGCCTGCGCTATTAGATACTTCGTTTTCGCTTAGCGTTCTTTCGGATTTTTTTCTTAGCTCCTAATGGTCCTAGCGTGATGTTTAATAACCTATAACCTTCCTCAAGAATTGGGCTATCAAATACAAAAATAATCTATCAAATCCGACTGGTAGCTTAAGAGATTAGCGCGTTCAAACTAACAAATTCTTCAGCTTTATAATTTTACGTCTTACAACTATGTATCTTTATGGCTATTGCTATTTCATATTAAGTATTAATATATATTTCAGATATATTTTTAACGAAATATGTCCCGTTGTACCGTATGCACCATTGACCTGCACCATCGAGACTAATTACTTAATTAAGTTTCGTTTGCACCATTAATATTAATACAACTACTTCACAATACATTTTTTTATTTATTTATTTATAATTAATTACCTTTACAACTATCAATCTACTACCTATTTAAACTGCAATACCTACTCAACTACAATTAAACAAAAAAGTAGCTATTTAATTAGCTATAGCTGGTTATTTTCGTAAAATCCGTGGCATACCTACATGTCCGCCATTTTTTTTTTCAAAATGGCGGTTTCATCCGCCATTTTGAAATAAAAAAATCAAAATGGCGCGACAGTAGCCAGGCTCCATATAAAAATCTTCAATCCCCTTTATTTGCAATTGCAAGTTTTATTCATTTCATCTAATTGCATTCAAGAGGATGAAAATAATATGTTGTTATGTTCGCACTCTTATCTTACTCGAGGTCAGAAGCTTACGATTCAGAACAGATGATATCAATGAGAAGGTTAATTTTAAAATAACTGTTGTTTGTACAGACGCCAGCACATCAAGCTACTCCAAACTCTCAAATTTACCCAATCAACTTTGAACCTTATTATTTAGCGATAAAGTTGAAAATCTATTAAAGAAATTTGACAGATTGTAGTAGCTTGATGTGCTGGCGCGTCTGTACGAAGAGTGATAATCATGGGGACGCGAAAATTTATTTCAGAATTTGGGGCAAGTAAATTCAAGGTTTGGACTCGTCCAAGTTATCCAATAACCTTTTTATTTTGCCTAGCTATTGCAAAGAGCTACAATCTGAATCCTATAGAAGGATATTGCTAATCCATTGCTTCATAATTTCGAAAAAATTGTCTGTTCACCAACGTAAATAACGCAATGAATGTTGTTGAACTGTCAAAATGAGAGCCATAACCCCGTTGGACAAAAATGGCCTGTTCCCTTCGCAGTCACGTTCACACAGTGAACAATGTTACCGGAAGGAAATTCGGCGCACGTCACACGGTATTAATTCAATTGTTTGGGTAAATTATTATGAATATTGATACTTGTGTGAAAAAAATACTTTATTATTACCGTGTGATAGGTTATACCTTCTACATTGGTGTGATATAGAAAATTGGCCGGAAAGTGAGGACTATAGTACAGACGCCAGCACATCAAGCTACCCGAAACTGTCAAATTTTCCCGATCAACCTTGAACCTTATGCTGTAGCGACAAAGTTGAAAATCTATTGAATAAATTTTACAGATTGTAGTAGCTTGATGTGCTGTCTGTACTTCAACAGTAGGTAATCTTCTGCCAGCCCTTGTCCTGTTCCATGTTAGCAGGCGTATTTTTTTTGCGCACTGTATGTTCAATGGATAATCCAACAGTGTGCTTTCTTGGTGAGCTGGTGCAACGAGCGGTGCCTTTGTGTCGCGCGCGATTATATCGCGTGTCGCGCCTGTTTGCAGGAACCTTTATATGATCTGGTTCTCTCACTCAATGCATGTTTCCTTTATCTCCCCTCACACGTTCATCAACATAACAACACTTTCCCAGTATTAATGACCTAATTAACGCGTCAATCAATGCCCTATCCAATCCTCACGTGAGCCAGTCCAGTACGGTCACCCACACTCAGAAGTGAAACCTGAACTACGAAAACCGCCCTTACTCCTACGAAATCACTGCGCTGTCAATGTCAAATTGGGCCACAGACGTGTGGTCGACTGTACTTCAGCTGCAGTGCTATTTCCTACGCTGTGACGTCATACGAGTGACCCCTTTAGCTCATGCGTGTATGCGAGCTCGAAACGAATCAGGCTGAAAACATGATTGAACTATTTCCGTACTAATTCGTGCACGCCTGTTTTAAATTCACATGGGAAGAAAAACATGAGTAGCAAGCTGACACCGTTGATAAAATCAAAATTAAAATCCATTTATTAAAAATAAGTGAGAATCAGCACTTTTAGAACGTCAAAATGACATAAGGCAGTCTGTCAAAACGAGTGCCCTTCACAGCTTTCTAGTGCTTCAGTTGGAAAGAAACAGTGGCGCGACTAACTCCCCAGCCGCACAGCTGTCTGATAAGTTAGAAAAAGTTCTGAGCATCAAACTGCTTGGTTGTTTTGGAGTTTTTCCAAATATCAATAGCCAATAAAAACAAACAAAGTTGAATCTGATGGCAGTATACAGCCGGTGTATTCTATAAAGTCTCACCGTGAAAACTTAGGTGAAGTGGGCTTGGAGTGAGCCGTCATCCATTGACACTATTGACAGCTCACTTTACGATCACTTCACCTAAGTTTTCACGGTGAGATTGTTACAGAATGGCCCCGCTATGAGTCTGTGACTAACAAAAAATGTCATTGTGTACCTACATTGTGGTTGCTATTGGAATGTTACTACCGCCTAAGCATATACATTGTGGAATGCAATAAATTATTGAGTATTTTCCTGCTTGGTTGGTGATAATTGGGAGCATGATAATTTTCGGGCTCACGGATTATTAACGAACAACACCCCAATTGCGCAACACATTTTCAATCACAATCTGAACCATTTTGAAGGATCATCATCTGCCCAGACTTTTCCCAACTACGTTGAGGTCGCCTTCCAGTCTAACCGGATGCAGCTGAATACCAGTATTTTACATGAAGCGACTGCCTATCTGACCTCCACAACCCAGTTACTGGGTAATACCGATACCCCTTGGAAAGATTAGTTGTCAGACTTTCGGGCTTCTGACTATCCGTAACGACTGTCAAAGATTCACGAATGACAGCCGGGACCAACGGCTTAACGTGCTTTCCGAGGCACGGAGGGATCTCGGTATGTAAAGATGGTCACCCATCCACAGACCAACCGCGGCAAGCGTAGCTTAACCTGATCGATCGACCTTTGCAGCTGTTATTGCCACGGGCCCCTGTCACCATTTTGAAGGATATTGCTTCATATGTTCGAAAAATTTGCCTGCTCAACAACGTAAATATAAAGCAATGAATGTTGTTGAACTATCAAAATGAAAACCATTGCTACTGTTAGTGTGTTACGCAAGTACCCCGATGAACTCAGCTTTAGGTACTTTGTCATTAGGTACTTATTTAACCAACACAGGTTAAGAAAGAAGTGTAATCATAACTTTAAATGAGTCTGTCCGACTATAACTTAGGTACAGCCAAGACACTGCAAACAATACAGTGAAGCATGCAAAAACTACACCTCCGCTCTGTGCATATTATATGAGGAACAGGGTGTATAGTTCACTCATACTCTTAAAAAGGGAGGATCCTCCGACCATACGGGTGTTATGTCTGGCGGGCAACTGCCCGATGATTCATGTCGGGCCGTTTGTATCTTTGCTAGTTGCGCGGTAAACTCTGCTTGCGAGATGCAGGATTTTGCGTGACGTTAGTATGACGCGTTGTTCGCATGTGGCGTTGTAGATACCGCTACACATACACGCTCACACGTACACATTTACAATCAAACTACACCTCACTGTGTGCACACATGTTACCGAAACCGGCTTCACTTTACTGTTGACAGCCCTCTCTCTTGGTATTTTATTTGTTCTGTGGGAACACGCCAGATGGTTGATATAAAAACTGTTAGTACGAGTACAAGAATGAAAAAGTCCAATAACACGTGTAGAAAGAAGGTGATGGTAACATCTGCTCATTGTGTTTACAAAACAATGTCTGTAAACTGTTTTTCATTTACAATTGGACTCGGCAGTCGAACATATTCTGAATTTTAGCGCGCTGCAGTCATAAAATGCACCTGCGAATCCTGCCAACTAAGTGGGGTTAAGTAAGTTAAATGGGAAGGCCAAATCGTAGCAGGGGGAGAAAGATGGTCCATGTGGGGAGAGTAATCATGTTTGCGGGGCCAACATGGTCAGAGATCGCACAAAATCGAAAGAAAAAGGGGAGGCCTTTGCCCAGAAGTAGGACACAATTTAGGCTAACAAAAAAAAACTGGCCAAGTGCGAGACGCACTGGCAAAAACGCCGAAAAAACATGTTTGTTGTATGGGAGCCCCCCTTAAATATTTATTTTATTCTGTTTTTAGTATTTGTTGTTATAGCGGCAACAGAAATACATCATCTGTGAAAATTTCAACTGTCTAGCTATCACGGTTCATGAGATACAGTCTGGTGACAGATAGACGGACAGTGGAGTCTTAGTAATAGGGTCCCGTTTTCACCCTTTGGGTACGGAACCCTAATAATATTAATAATTGAAGCGGAACTTTTAAGTTTTACGTAACTTTAAGAATTCAAACGTTGTTGAAGATGTAATCTAGACGCAACTCTCATTGACCTTTGATAATATACAAGATCGTGTAGGTATGTTATTGCTTTTTCTCTTAACCTTTTAACTTATTTATTTTTTAATGATGTCGCTTTATCATTAAGTATACACTTTTGTAAGTTATAACTTTATATTTTTTTTAAGTCGCAGGCAGAAGTTGGTTTGAGGTTGGTTGGTGGTCAGCGGGATTGTCCGAAAGGGTTACCGCTGGCCCGGAACATAAAGGGCTAAGGAAGGAACACGGGTGGGTTTTAATCAGTAAGAGTCTGACACTCCCTTCCGCTCCACCCAGAGCGGGAGGGGTCATATTTTGATGATTTCCCATCAGCAAAAAAAAAAAAATAGGATGTGAGTTTATTTGAAAGTATATTTTACTTAGGTACCTAAGTACAAGAACTACCTAGATTTCTAAAAAATATCACTTAACACTTCACAATTTACAGCTCTTGAAACTCTCTTTCAAAGATAACAAGAAAATCATGCTGTCGCACAGTTGCTAAACAGATGAAAATACTTTATGTGCAAGTACAATACGACCGACGTAACTTGCGGGCCTGAGTATAGCCTTTGCGAACTTTCGCGCACGTTCTCTCACTCACACTAGCCTCATGCCACCATTTTGGTTCCTAAAAAACGTTCGTGCGCAGCCTTCTGCGCGAAGTTCAGGCCCGCCCAGTTACGTCGGTCGTATTGTATGTTCGTCAATCAACAATTTGCAGTACCTCTATAGATGTTAATTTTCAAAATAAATGAATAAAGCAGAACTGGCAATATCGCAAGAAAGAAACAGCAACGCTCTCTTTGTGCTCTCACTTTGTCGCAGACACCAATGTATTCCAATTTCAAAATAAGTAGGGTGAACTCTCCAGTTATTCACCAATTAAAATATTAAAACAGTATTTGAATTGAATTTTTGGAATAACGAGCTAATAAATATATTCAGATCTAGTTTTACGTTTAATTAAGCATCATTCTAAAATATCACCTATCACAAAGCCATTACATTCTGTACATACCTATCGACTGGGGGCGTTTTAATATGATTACGTTATTTAGCTGGCTATTAATCGATGTTATCTGAACAAATGCCCATCATTTCGTCCGAACGCACTCATCGGGTAAAGGTTATCGAATACATATATGTCATGAAGTTCCTGCCATGCCTATCTGAGAATGCCTTGATCATTACAATATAGGTTTATTTTGCCGTTTGTACGTTTGTTTTGTTCATAAGAGCTACGCCCGCAATTGTAGGACATTGTATTGGTCAGAATTATTTACTTAGATCGAAGATAATCTTTATCGTGTTATGGCTTTAAAGTTAACCTCGGAATTGTTGAGCTGTAAACGGTAAGGAAATGACGATGATTCTTTGCATTCATTCATTACCAACTTAGTATGATAATGATACCTACTTGATAGTTCACATAGAACAATGTATACTGATGTTAAGATAAGAAGATGCTGTTTTTTTTCCTTTATTTATCTTGCTGGAAAAATAAATAACAAAGTCTAGTTTTTGCAACTTCGTGCACGCATCATGCTGTGTACTTTATTTCTTTACTTAACAATCATTTATTTACGTTCAAAACTCTTGTTATCAACTCGAAACGTCTACATATTTCCCTTCATTTATTTTCATTGGACGTAAAATAAAATCTACACACAGTAGCTCTGGTAGCGATAAGTAAAATTAACACTAATTAACGAACAAGACCGCCATTGCGAGCTCACTTGTGACTTGTGGGACCCAGACGCCATTACAATGCCGCGAACAGCAAATTGTCACGCCAAGCCAAGTCGTTGATCAATCATATGCGGCGGTTAACCCATTTTAAACTGGTCTCTTTAAGGTGAAAGCGCCAGGGTAGCCCGCGAAATTCAATTTTTTTTAGGTTTTTTGCAATTTGCTGGTCAGTATTAAGTTGTACGATGATTAAAATATGATTCGCGGCCGTAACAAATATGTATTTACAGAATTATAATTATTAAAGTCATCAACACAACTCTCTAAGACCATGTAATCCCCAAGAATGACTATTTCATGAAATCTTGACATTTGGGGATTACATGGTCTTAGAGAGTTGTATTGATGACTTTAATGATTATAATTCTGTAAATACATATTTGTTACGACCGCGAATCATATTTTAATTAACGTAGAACTTAATACTGACCAGCAAATTGCAAAAAACGTAAGAAAATTTGAATTTCGCGGGCCACCTTAGAGCTTCCCCCTTAAGGTTATATTACGTAGGAGTTAGGTAGACTGGATCTAGTTTGTGAATGGAAGGCAATACTTAGTCGAATGTCTATTCTGTTTCCTGCGCTATAAATTTTCCCGCAAGCTGCAGAAAATCGGGAGTTTGTCCAACTTTATCCAGAAATTGGACTGCGATTGACTGTTCTTTACCGAACGGAGGTTGGACCAGATAGTGGATCAAACCTTTCTGAGCACAACGCGGATGTAAGTACACTCGATTCTTCGCTTTCCGTATCCAATTTCTCTCTTGCATTCTTTCAGGTCATTGGTCAAAGTGCCTCGAAGACGTCTCGCTTGACGAATCATAGACATGTAGGGAGGGATTGATTCATTCTAGTGTAAGTTAACAGTGTAAGTTAATAATTGGGCCTAGGGTAGCTTGTACTCATGAGATCATTAGAAGAAACATCGATGTTTGAGTTTCTTCAAAGGTTTTCCTGTTAAAAAAGCTTGTCAAAGAAATTTTTTAACGCGTACAGAACCCAACGACATCGCGTTTCTGTCCACTAATTAATAAAACTATCGCCCTTTCATCATACTTTTGACTTTATTTAAAAACACTTCGCGATGGCGTGAGGTAAACGCCCCAGTTGCCGACCCCCTTTCATTATCGTGAATTTATAACGCGTCTCGTTTTAAAAGTCGTATGGTTATGCATACCGTGGCCGAGATATTTCACAGGCGGTTGCGTTTGCATAACTACAGCACACACTGTATAGATTATGTACGGCAGCTGAGTAATCCTGTGCACATGTTACGTAATGAAATGGCAGCCATGATCGCATTCACTTGAAAAAAATATAGGTAGGTGTTGTAATAATATTTATTAATGCATTTGTGTAACGTAAAACTCAAGTTTAAGATTGTAGTATTTAGAGCATTCAATACTTTATCGATTTTATTTAAAACTCAGTGACAACTTTAGTTCAACATGAAAGAGAACCATCAAAATATTTGTCACGACAAATAACTGTTGTACATTGCGAACGAGTTGCTTTTCTGTATACCTATGCAGTTAAACCGCCATATTTACTTACCAAATAACGGTTTTACTGATAATGGTGTCCTGCCAATATAATTAACATTTTAACCGGTTACTGAACTAAAAACCTAGGCCAATTACCTGTGGCAGAAAGACTAGACTGAAAGCTATGACTCAAGGGAGCACCAAACCCGGAATTCCCCCGATCGGCAAGCTGCCAACAGCATCGGCATAGTCTTTGTTATAATTGTGGAGTTGAGTTGACTGGTTCACATAATCATTAAATGTTTTTTGTTTGTGAAATGAACGCTGGATTGGTATTGATTCGTTGACCCAAATGGACTTGACACGCTTGACTGCACCACTTATCACATATGATTTTATATCATATAACTAGAACCCATTACTCGTCAATTAAAATCAGACTATGAGTCTCCTATTCAATTTAAACCATCGTCTAAAGCTGGGCAGGTCAGTGATGTGATATTCATTCTTCCCAAGTTCTCCAACACTGCGGTGTCATGTGCTGGTCATGCCGACGCAAATAAGTGAAGGTGAAGACAAAGAGAGGACGTGAACATCTCTATTTTAATTCACACTACAACGAACGAGGAATTACGCTAATAGTTGCTTTGAAAAGCTTGGCTCTGATATTTTTATTTTCAATAAAGCTTCGTCATCTCCAGATTTACACCACATAATTTATTGACTTGTTTAAACTGTTCTTATGTTTAAAACGTGAATCGAACAGCACGAAATAAACCGATTTCCCTTAAACTTGCCATTAAGCACCCTTTAGCAGTTACGGAAGGTTGAACACCATAACAATCACAGGTTGCTTGTGAATAATGGGGCGTCACACACTTTTATGAGCGTACGTTTGTACAACGACCTAGATATTCCAATACACAGTGCCTGTGAAAGCATTTGCTGTTAAGAACTCTGTACGTGACTTTAAAAGAAAGCTTGTTTGTTTGGATCGAGTTTGGTGGGGTATTGTATTAAATACGACTGTATGGAATTCTGATGGAGTCGAAAACGTCTAAGTATTCTATGCAGGAATTTTGGACACTCCCAATAAAATAAACCTCTCTTGATTTCTAGGCATACATCAGATTCCAGAATCCAAAGGCATTGTTTATCTAATACGTCTCGTACACCACGTTGCTCAGATTTACAGCTGCCGATCAAACCGAAATCAATTTAACGATGAAGTACAAAACTGACATCATGTTGATGATTGATGAGGCACAGCACTGGTGCTATAATGAGTTTTCTTTAGCCACTGGGAATAGCCTAAAGTTGTCAAACATTGAGGATTTGTGTTTTAAACAAGGCTTTAAACTTTGGACATGATTCGATATTTAGAAGTAAAAGTTTGAATAAAGATTAGAAGAAGTTTAGTCCTGACATCTTCCTGTGCTTTTATTTAAGAAAGCAAAATTTTGAATATGTTAGCTTCATATTATGAGCCTCTCAAAACCAAACCATGTAAGCCGTAATCTCCAATTTTAAATTCAATCTACACCACATAATTTTACGGTACGCAGCTCAAAGCTACAAGAGCCAAAAATTCATCAGCAAATCTTGCGAGGTTACACAACGTGCGTGACCCAGCCAATACCATTACCAGGTGTACAACTATGGCGAGGATTGCATAAGTAAGGTCGTTGACCGAGCGACAATGACGAGGAAGGAGGTGAGGTCTGGGGGCGGAAGGGCATAGACAGGCCATGGCGATCTGTGGAGTCATTAGATGCATGACGTCTGACTTGCGGGCTCGACAAAAAAGTCTTGAAAAATCTTTGGGGAAGAGGCGATTTTGGATTGGGGTTTATTTTTAGTCTTTATTTGGCTGGTTTCTACTTCTTCTGATCTATACATGCACGATAATATGCACGAATATATGCACGTGGATTTGAATGGTAAAAAAATGTAAAGTTCTGGGCAAAGTATAAAACCTTTTTGGTTTCTGAAGTCGTTAGCAAAATCTTCCGAAACTTAAAATTATTTTTCACCAATGGGATCTTTAAGTCGCTTGTTTTTTTTCATGAAACGAAACATTCGTACTAAAAAGTGGTGTTGTGTGACATGTAATGTAAGCTATCAAAGCAAATAAAGCAGGAAGTTAATCTAATTAAAACCAGATCACGTGTTGGTGCTGAGCTACTCAATAGTACACAACACACATTACTATTCTGAACCAGACGTTAACTTCCAATGCCATCGCAGATAGAACCATTTCAATTGTATGTTTGGATATTACTTTTACTGTTTCTTTTTGTGACCAGTAACTAGCGCTTAAAGCGCCAGATACTGGTCACAAACGGGAGCAATTATCTAATAATTTTATTCTGCGATATTATTAATATTTCGAATAAAACTTGCATCATGGATTACTTCATACGCTGCAACAGTTTACTGATTAGCAATTTCAACAAATTCATCTGTAAAATAACGATGACCAAGATACGGACGATACTTGGTCGCATTTCAATGAAGATGGTCCTTGGATATCCTTTAACGACATTGAACAACTTACGTCATTCAAACATAATAGGTCGCCCGTGGGTGGCATTTTATGTAAATCATCTGAGAATTTCGCTTGAGAGTATGCAAGAGATTCGATAAGAAAATTATAGCCGGATAAATAGAACGTGACCTCACCATATTATTTTGAATGAGTAAAAATTCGTAGTATCAAATTAAACAGCAATGTTAATTTAGAGATAAGCATTTGCGTACGTATAAAAACCATTCTTGAAGCACAGCACGAGATTTTTCCTGAGACATCTTCAAAATCTTTGAGTTTCTGAAAAAATCGTTCTATCGCTTTATTTAACGAAGTGAGCAGAGTGTGACTTTATCAAATAATCCCGAGGATTTCCAAAGAGAAACGCAAATACTAGTGGCAAACTGGCAAGGCTGCGGTGCGCAACATCCGCGGACTTGTACGTTTGTTACAAAAAAAACAATTGCATCAACGCTGGATGTGAGCAACACTGGCATACGTGAAACCAGTTTTAAAACGAGTTTTTTCTGGACTCGGACCGAAATTATTCGACGTCTACTAACCGTTTTCAAGGAAACGAATACTTTTAATTGAAGTCGGAAATGCCTGTTTAAGAAGCAAACGACAGACAGGCCCACGTGCTTACTTAAATGGTGATTAAATGCGTTCAAACACTTGGGATTTTTTAAAGAAAATATCCCTTCTTGCATTTTGTTCTTTGTGGAAGATGTCCTAAATAAGATATGGCTTAGGTACCTCAACTCAAGTAAGTAATAGGGCAAGCATGTTAAGTGTTGCGGGCGCCAGTTCGGCGGCAGAGGCGGTCGTTGCGATGATGTCACCTCGGGGCCAGGTCACGTGTACCATGTTTGAATATCATGGATTATGTCTGTATCGTCAACGATGACTTTATTGCTTCGACAGTGGGCAAAATGTTCAGATTAATCTCTAGCAGTTTTTATTGGTATGGAGATCCTTCTAGGGATATCAATATTATCATCAAAGTCGTAACTGTTCCTAGTCATAGTCCCTTGGGGAATTTGCAAGAGTCTTTTGTGTCGTATAAAACCACATAAAACTTAACTGTTATGTGGCTTGTTTCATAATGCATGTAAGCAAAGAGGATTGCAAATATGCAAGGATTATTCAAATGCCTTACCTCAGGTTACATCATGCATGAGGATAAGCTTCGGGAAATTCTAGCCTTGAGTCACGATCACGTTCGCCGTTATCCTTCAGAATCAAACCAGGGACTTTTCCTTGACCCACTTCTAAGGAAAATACAAGGACTCTCTGATATAGCCTTCATAAAAGCTGAACAAACTGATTTTATTGGAGTGCAAGACGTAAAATCTAGTGACCTTGATGTTAATCGTTAAACTACTGGTGTTACGTTGAATTATCGACACTAAGAACTGTATTATTCATCAACATGAAGTCACAAGTTTTGTATTTGAGCCTGTGACTGTTATATGGCAACGTTCCCACACAAAATTTCCAAAACAAGACAGTATCTCTTCATTAATTATTCAATGAATTCACCTGTTGACTTTCAGAGGGTGAATGAGTAAGGAAAATTGTCTTTTATCACGCAATCTTCATTGTTGACCCAGTTTACCACGGAAGAAATTAATAAGGGGGGGGGGGGGCAGCTCACCTTTAAATACAAATGCAGATGTAAGCCTAATGCTTTAGTTTAACGTTAAACTGCAAGACTAATGGACTAAAACTTGCGTTACGTTTCTAACCACAACTACTAAGTACTATTAGTTATTCTGTGCCACAACTATAAGCTTTTAGACGTAATTAATTAAACAAGTTTCTTCCATTAAGACACCATTTCGTCTTACATCATTAGTTAGTTACTCTAAATGGGTCAGCGCATTCTTTTGGGTCAATAAATATTTCGAGGCTTGCGGAAACCATTACTTTGCATCAGTTTTATTTATTGGAAAGATGTCCTATAACTTTTTGATTATTTCCTTTACACAGGCAGAAGTGATTTGGTTCAGATGGTTTTAATCTGTTCAATCTAAATGGCTACATGCCAATAATGAATCGAAATAGGTACCTGTATTAACAAGTATTGACTTTATCGACATTCTAATTTCCTTTCGTTGTGGAACCGTCGTTAAAATTTCTTATCGAATGAGCAGTAAAAAAACAGGTCTTTGTCACACCAACAGCACCAGAGCGTGGCTTAGTTAGTATTAAATGTAATTATTCTAGTACCAAGCAGTTGTGAACCAAGGTCAGACATGTTACATTCAATGAAACGTAAGTTGTGAGCAAGATGACAGTAATACGTACTAATATTTGTACATCCGTTACTGTCAAAGCACCAGATTCTTTGACATTACTTAGGTCATTAAAGAGAATGGCTTTATTTGTCAACGTACTTCTTAAATCTCAAAGATTTCTTGCTTTTTGAGGAGTATTTTAGTAGTAGGTATAAGTATGTTTTTTTGGGATCTTGCTTGTCACTTTTAGCATTGATAGAAGAAAACCTTATAAACTATTCTTAGACTAGTTGCCATCGGGGGGTAACTGCGTAACTAACAGTAGCAATGGCTTTCATTTTGACAGTTCAACAACATTCATTGATTGCGATATTTACGTTGTTGCGCAAACAAATTTTTCGACCATATTAAGCAATGGATAAGCAATATCCTTCAAAATGATTCAGATTGTGAAATGTGTTACGCAATTAGGGTGCTGGTCTGGTAGAAACGACTTTTTGGTCCTATGGATCAAAATTTTTCATTACTGATTGAGGTTTTTATCTCTAAATTGCATTAGACTCAAGATTGTGAAATGTGTTTCGCAATTAGGGTCCTTGTTTGGTTGAAACTAAGACTACTTGGTCCTATCGATCAAAATTTTTCATTACTCATTCAGGTTTTTATCTCTAAATTGGATGAGACTCAAGATTGTGAAATGTGTTACGCGATTAGGGTCCTGGTTTGGTTGAAAGTAGTTGAAACTAAGACTACTTGGTCCTATCGATCAAAATTTTTCATTACTGATTCAGGTTTTTATCTCTAAATTTAATGAGACTCAGATTGTACAATATGTTACGCAATTAGGGTGCTGGTCTGGTAGAAACTAAGACTTTTTGGTCCTATGGATCAAAATTTCTCATTACTGATTCAGGATTTTATCTCTAAATTGGATGAGACTGGTTCATTATCGCGCCAACTCACATAGTAATAACCTTCAATTATGACACAGCGACCGTCAGTCATTATTTGCTACGTGATACTCAACCAAAATGCGGTGCGCAAAGACACGTACGAAAGACAATAGGTACGAACAAAAATGTGCCAAGATGTAGATAACGCATCAGATCAAATTCTTTATGGCCGTGTAGGCAGCCAGCTTCCTTCCAGTTCCAATGTACTGCTACTATAAACATCCATGATGTCACATTGTTTGTCTTTGCGACATTGACTACATGCCTGTTAAGGAGGTAAAAAATGCAATAAGCAATAACTGACTGACGGCATTGTTCGTGATTCATGATTTCATCTGAATCTAAATAGTCACTACTATTTAAAACGTATTACGTTAGAAACTGGTTTGAGTGGAAACATGTCGATGGAAGTATCTTTGTAGTACACATCAAGCTACACATAACCAGTATAAGCTGACTTCTGATTGTACGAAAAACCTATACAATGCGAGGTCAGCTAAAACTGGACACGGAGCTTGATGTGTCGCCGTGTGTAGGTACTGAATCTTGACATGTTTTTTTTTATTTATCTTTAAATGCTGCTGTTTATCACAATTAGTGCACGGCATATAGTTCATATCGCTTTTTTGTTGCTTAACAGCACAAGGACGTGACGGGAATTAAAAGCGATTTAGCGAGTTCCATTAGCGTGTGGGTTTAATATCGGGGCTGGGTTTATTATCGTATGGGGATTTAAAGTTTACAATTATAATAATAAATTGCAAATTGCTATATAAGTAGCATTTAAACAACAATGTTTTCAACTTCAATTCATATTAACTTAATTAATTTCATACCTACTAAAATGTTAAATAAGTAGGCACCTACTATAGCGAAATAATATTTTATGCAAGTATCCTCAGAACATAAATTAATCTATTTTAAAAAACATTGAATGACAACAACAGTACGTTTCACCCTACAAATTCTATCTTCGAATCCCGTCAGACGGAGAGGGAAGACGTATTCCATCTCTTTCTTAATGCTTACGAGAGACAGAAATAGAAGATGTGGTAAAGTTTACCTACAAGTTATTGTATTGAGAATGATTGCAGGAAAAAATGCTTGTGGTTGAAGTTGTTTGAGGACAGAACCTCGAAAGTCGAAACGTTAATATTACACAAACTTACAATTAAATAAGTAATCGTGTAACTTTTGAATAAAAATCTAGCGGAAAACCTTTTGTAAAAGATAAATAAGATGGCTACTTCAAAATTTTGGAAAACCACATGTCCGACTCGGATTGGAACTTTTAATAGTTCGTGGTCAACGCCTGGGCGTCAGTTTCACTGTTGGCTGGTCAAGCCATCAGCCGTCCACCGGAGCACAAGTCATGCAAACCGGTTCCGATCCAAGCCCGCCCTTTCCCCTACTCACCGCGACCAGCAAGTTGAAGAAGAACAGCACATATTTCACAAAACTCGTACCACATCCCATCTTGAATGAGTTGTACACACTGTTGGTAATATGTTCACACACAATCGCACTTTGTCACTCGCGGTTACTTGTTTATGTGAGCGGAGCGCGAGCGTGACCCACCTACTTTGACGTTGAAATGCTACTAAAGAAAAATAAGTATGAGATCGCAATAGCGGCGCGCGGCGCGTCCCCCCCGCGCCCCTCTCGGGTTCCATGAATCATGGTTAGGGTGACCATCAGGGAGGGTGTTAACATTGTGTCATGGTCTGCGTACTTGGTGACGATGACGTTTGTGTTTGGTTTTGGTGTCGTCTTTTTTATTTATTTTACCTTATCCATGGAATACTTAGACACAGCGACGTCGCTGTAGTTAACTCCATGGGAGAAAGGCGTGCGTTTATGCATGTCATTGCATGTATTTCTCATCATGGGAAATACTTCTTATCCTATGTATTTCTGTTAGCTTGTTGCATCCCACCTCGAAATTTTGCCGAAATTTTCAAAGTTTACAGTATATTATGCTTCATTTGAGTAGGTATTTAGCTATTTTTTCATACAGTTACACAAATGAAAAACACAAAGGTGTTCGAAACTTTTTTTTCAATCCTTCCGCGCACGGAGAATGTAGTATAATATGGGTATGGTACACTAATTATACAAACAAAAATGTGAAGTTATATGGTACCCTAAAGTGTCACGTTCCCGATATATTTAGAGGTATGATCGCCATAAAAGAACTATGAAAAACATTAAACCTATTAAAGAACATCTTTAGTATGAGTTTTGTATTAGTTTTCACCAGTTATTTAACATTACCAGTTATGGTATGAAATAGCATTTTAGTATCTTAAGTAACTAATTGTAGCAGCTTTTTCGTCCAAATATTTATACTATCATCCAATAAATAGTCAAATCAACCTAGGATCTATTATTTGAATACAACGGAATGTATTTACACACGTAATTACTGCATTTATAATGATTTTCATAGATATTATGACTGGCGTTTGTATAAGTGTCCCCTACCCATTTATTAAAATAATCGTCATCATCGTGAGCGAAACCTTTGAAAAAAAATAAACCGACGGCGGCGGCGAGTAGATAAAATGCCAGATTTCATGGAAAAATGTCGAACCCTTTTATGTGCTTGCAAGTAAAATTTCCAAGAAAATATTTACATTAATTTAAAAGCTAACAGTCTTAAAATAATTATAGTAGTATGTATTTGTAACGTAACTGATCAAGGTTCTGCTTACCTGCACAATTAAAAAAAATCTTAAGCAATAGTTATGTATTGTATCTATAATTAAAAAAAAAACATCCTAAAGTTCTTTGTCTCTTGTCCCAATAAGTCTCGACAAAAACCCGCGCGGTATGGTGGTCCTATTCATGACCCCTCATTCACCTGTCTTCTATCTCGCTCGCACCTTGGGTGATTCTCCATCCCACTCTAATATTTCATCTCGTCTCAACAGGATCACTTTTCAACTTGTGCAAGTAATAATTTGGATAGTTTTCGTTAAAATATAGCTAAAATATGTATGGTTATTTAGTTTCTGAATGTTGGTGTACCTAAGGTTTAATAAGATAAGTATTTAATTGTTTATTGCATAGTTTAGTTCCCAACCTATTGGTTGGAGAACTTGAGACACTAAACTAAATGACCAATGTCTGGGAGTCGGACGCGCACGTTCGTTATTTAACCGGCTTCAAAAACTAGAGGCTTTGTATTCGACCTGATGACGGCCATTATTCTCGTAATTTAAAACGTTCAAAATCTAGTCGCAATCTCATCGCGTCGACTAATAAAGGAATGTCAAAAAAAATGTAGTGAAATTAGAGGTAGGTAAGCATTGACATATATATTACTAGCGTAAGGACCGGGCTAACGGCGCGACTAAATGGCACCAACGCGCTGGCCCTAAAATGAAGGTTTTAGGGCCAACGCGACTCAGTTGACAATGGTGCGCGCGAACTTCGAATTTCGAACGAAGAACTTCTATGTAAAATGTTCAGACGGGCGTATTCTTACTTTTGAAATCATTGTAGGTAAGTATTTTTGTACAGTATGTCCGCGAGTCTTTGTCAGTTATTTTCACAAATACTGATGAATCAATTCAGGATGCAGTCAATGTTTCTCCCACAGTAAATCTCCCACCTACCTACTATTACAGCAGGTAGGTAGAAGCTAAGTAGGTGGATACTTACTTACATAAATAATTTGGGAAAACCAACAAACAAACACAGTTCTGATTTATTTAATTTAATTAGTAAAGCATCTACCTAATTATGTAATTTTAATTCCTATTTACACACTCATCATCTGCCTAGCCTTTTCCCAACGATTTTGTAAATACATATTTGTTACGGTCGCGAATCATATTTTAATCAACGTACATACAACTACGTAGGTACAGTAGTCACGAGCACTAATAGGTATGTCAACACTTGGCAACTTACAATTGCGATTTTTTCACGAAATAACGAATGCAAAGTTGAAATACGACACTTTACATAAACCCTATAGGTTCGGAAATACTATGTTCGTAATAACATAAAATTTCATTCTAAAATAAAGGAGAAAATCGCCTTTGAATAAAGCCAAGTGTATACATACTTTTGCTCGTGACTGTACTCACCTGGAAATTGCAAAAAACGTAAAAAAAAAATTATTTCGCGGGCTACCTTAGCGCATTCGCCTTAAGGTGCTGGGTTCGATTCCCGACTCGAGCAAAGTGTTTTTGGGTTTTTCCATTGGGAATTTCTTAGTAACAGCCCGGAGTTTGGAAGTTGGCGGGGTGATTATCTCCGTGCCTCGGAAAGCATGATCTCTCTCCGGTCGTGTCGGATTACCGTCCCATCGGACAATGAGAGTGAGGGAAGAGCTTACCTACACCAGTGTCTGCGCACACACTTGTGCATTTATAATAACTCCCGCGCCGATGGCTAGTCTCCGCTTGAGATATGGTCGCCATGGCCACAGAGCATGTAACCTTTTAATCACAATACAAATTCAAAGAACTTGACCTAACGCCACTTGACTTATCGCCACACACAAGAACTTTGGCGTCTCATTTATCACTCACTAGCTGTTCCCCGCGGTGTCACACGCTGCGCGGCTCCTAAGGGTCGTAGCGTGATGTTATATAGCCTATAGCCTTCCTCGATAAATGGACTACCCAACACTAAAAGAATCATTCAAATCGGACCAGTAGTTCCAGAGATTAGCGCGTTCAAACAAACAAACAAACAAACAAACTCTGCAGCTTTATAATATTAGTATAGTATAGATAGTATAGATGAGTTCATGATCGAACTGAAACGCCTTATCAAATCAAATCAAATCATTTATTTTTGCAGAAAACACTGTTTCAATGGTGTTATAAAAATGTACATGTTCCAAGTGCTTCTACCGTAACTCGTAAGGCATGCAAAATGTCTTTGTTGTCAAAATATCGTTCAATCAATCGTTCACTGCGCACAACTTACACCCTTAGTTCTAAATTTCTAATTGCCACTTAAAGGTGATCGTGAGAACTCCTATGGATTCCATTTGGAACCAAAATTAGGCTGCAATTTTTCTCCACGTGGTTCTATAATGTTTGCACAAGGGTTCTCTGCACCTTTATAGAACTTAATCATGGCTGAATTGTCACCCAAGTTTACAAATAAATATGATATAGAGCTATTTTACCACCCAGTTGTGCTACTTGGGTATGAACACTAAAGTATTCTCGATGCAAATCTGTAGTAGGCACATAAGTGTAGCTATATAGGTAAACATCAGCACATCAAGCTCTTCAACTTTGAACCTTAAGCTTTAGCGATAAAGAAGAAAATCTATTAAAGAAATTTGACAGATTGTAGTAGCTTCATGTGCTGGCGTTTGTACCTACCTACCAGAAAATCGGTGTCTGGTCTGTACCCTAATTGCGTAACACACTTAATTTGCTAATCCATTGCTTCATAATGATATGTTCGAACAACAACGTAAATAACGCAATGAATGTTGTAAAATCCATTGCTACTGTAGTGGGTTTCATTTTGACAGTTCAACAACATTCATTGCGTCACCTAAGTTGTTGGGCAGACATATTTTTCTAACATAAATGATGCAAAACGATTAGCAATTTTCTTCAAAATCATTCAGATTGTGGTTGATATTGTGTTACGCAGTTAGGGGGAGCTGGGTTCGATTCCGCGGTCGGGCAAAGTTTTATTGGTTTTTTCCATCTGGAAATTGTCAGTAGCAGCCCGGAGTTTTGTATAGTGCCCGGTTGGCAATAGGCTCGCTCCTTAATTACATGGGACTTTAAAAAAAACATAAGACCTTTGCTCCACCGCGCACCGCACCGTGGGATACAAACAAAAACATTTATCTGTTTCAATTCAGCATTTATTAAATCCTTTGTAGCGTTTAATACATTCATAGAAAGAAAATGGTATGCAAACAGTTTTAAGGCAGAAAAAACATAACAAAATTCCCTGATGAATACCTGTCTATATTTCCTAAACTTGACAAAAAAGTGCAACGTTTTAACTTACGTTTTTCTTCGTCTTTGCATAGGTAGGTACCCAATTGTTTTACATTTGCCCCAATTTTAATACCTTTGCCTTAAAGATGGCCGTTGAAGAAATTCGGAATTTTTAGCGGGAAAAAATATCATCGGCCATCGCTTTACAAGACAACGGTTACCTACCTAAATGCAAAACTGGTTCCATTACAAAAAGCAGTAAATTCATTTTCGTAATTTCGTCGGCAGACAGTCTACATTACGAATACCAATCGGGTACCTAGACATGTAGTTATTTCGCTTTCGATTCGCCATTCGACTTAGCAAAAAGTGGAGACTCCGTGGCCTGACCATAAACAAGCAACGAAGGGAGAAAGTTTCTAAAGAACTCGCGAACACTTTCCAATTGTACGTATTTACTCCCTTTGGCTGTATCTGCATTGAGATGGTATATTTGAAGGCTAAATAGTTTTATATTTGCTGCAAATAATGTATTTTTAGGATGAGGAGTTTTATCAGAAAATCTTTGAAGTAGCTAAAAATGGTAATTCACAATAAAAAGTAATTTAAAAAAATTAAACCGACTTCAAAAAGAAATGAACTCAAAATTATGAAATAACTTTAATTTCGGAAGTCGGTGTCTTGGGATCTGTATTTTAGTTTTAGTTTTTTGCCACCGACTTCCGAAATTAAAGTTATTTCATAATTTTGGGTTCATTTCTTTTTGAAGTCGGTTTAATTTTTGTAAATTACTTTTTATTTGGTAATTTTTAGTTGTTGCACTAGAATTTGACCAAGGTTTTGAGATGTTTTCGCTTTGACACTACACCCGTAGCTCGTATCAATAAGCCAGGCCGTCACAATTTCACGTCTTAGTCCATATCTTGAAAATTACTGAATCGATTTTGATGAAACTTGCACTGTTCCCTAAGTTGAAGTAAATGTAAGTCAATAAAAAAAGAATGGTCACGATCCGATTAATAGTTACGGAGATATGCGTGGACAAACATACATACATACATACGTCTATAAAATTTTGTATATTTGTTTGGAAGCCCTAATAGATTGTCATATGTGAATATAATGCAATTCCAATAATATTACATACATACGTATCGAATTGATAACCTCCTTTTTTTTGAAGTCGGTAATAAGAAGGAATATGGAATTTTCGCTTCCATAATCTATAAAATATATGTTTATACAATAAAAGGAGAAACTTACTGACTGACTGACTGACATATCAACGCACAGCCGAAACTACTGGGTCTAGGAATGTGGAATTTTGCACACAGCTTCCTTTTATAATGTAGGGGAGCTCTAAGAAGGGGTTTTTGGAAATTCAACCTTTAAGGGGGTGGAAAGGGGGGATTTCGTTTGTTTGAAAATTCATATTCCTTGAGATAATAAACTTGAAACTTGGCACGAATACTTAGATATCTAAATAAATTATGAAGTTTGGCATTTTTTGTTTTTATAAACTACCCCCTGAACTACCATACCAATTTTGACACCCCTCCAATCCCCCGATTGGAGGGGTGTCAAAATTTGTATGGTCGAATTTTAACGCTCAGTATGATTAACTCGAAACTCAGTATTAATACTTATGACCAAAAATAAACCTTCCATGGAAACCTTCCGTCTGGGATGAACGGAGGGTTATGTTGGACTCCTACCGACTGTTCCTTCCACTACCATAGGTCGGGGTTCAGGTTCAGGAGATTCATAGACGACTCCACCTTGGAGTGTATACCTACAAACGATGGGACACTTAATATCATGTCCTGCGCGTCCTGTCAGCTGCATGTTACAGGAACTGGTGGACGCTGGTGATGGCGTCAAACAAGTAGCCGAATTCTGGGCGGAGTCCATTTAGACTGCTATCGACACGCTAAGAAGAAGAAAAAGGGGTGGATTTTACTGCTTGCTTTTTTTTTTTCGGATGGGAAATCATCAAATTTTGATGATCCCTATCGCTCTGGGTGGAGCGGAAGGGAGTGTCAGACTCTTACTGACTAAAACCCACCCATGTTCCTTCCTTAGCCCGTTATGTTCCGGGCCAGCGGTAACCCTTTCGGACAATCCCGCTGACCCGGCAGGCTTCGGCCCTATGGGGCCCTTCCTCGATGCTGACATCTTTACTGCTTGCTTCCATTAACTCGAAAATGGGTATCGATCTTTGAGTCAAGTTATGAACACATCAACGATTTTCCAGAATTCCACCCCTGTGGGGGTGAAAAGCGGGGGGATGCAGTTTATTTGAAAAATCTGATTCCTTTGAATTACAAACATAAAAATTGGCCCGAATAGGTTCTATGTTATGGGTTTGGTTTCCGCACTTAGTCCTTCAGTGGACCATTGTGCGTGGGCCCGAATAGGTAGGTACTAATTTTATCTAAATCAAATCAAACAAAAATCGATCAATCTCAATCTTTTTTTTTTCATTTTCGAAATTTTTAGAGGAAAGTACGAAATACCTACACGCGGCCGAAGTCGCGGGCAAAGTGCTATTAAATATATTTCGGTATTAAACTTTTTATGTTGTTGTTATATAACAACATTTCATTTTACGAAATCGCATACAAATTATTAGAACGGCTTAATATTCGGGACTTGATTGATGGGACTATGTATTTGTCTTTACATTTACGTGACAAGACAATTTAAATTCACCACACTAATGTTAATTAATGTTTAGTTTTCTTTTAATCTCTGCCATCTCAGCCTGATGCGTCGCGATCTGCTGTTTGTGATAATCTATTAGCTTTTTCATATGACGCTCTACTTGCTCAATGAGCTCTTTCTCTTCTTTGGCTGCTTCCAATATTCTGGCAGCTTCACCGGCATCTTGGAATGAGCCTGCACCTCCACCGCCAAAGCCGTGACCTGCAAGATTAATGCTTTTTTTCTAAACACATGCACAGAACAGCGGGGGAATTGCGTAAGACACTATCAGAAGCAATGGGCTTCATTTTGTCAGTTCAACAACATTCATTGCGTTATTTACGTTGCTAAGCAGACAATTTTTTCGAACATATGAAGCAATAGATTAGCAATGTCCTTCGAAATGATTCAGATTGAGATTGATAGTATGTTGGGTATGGGTATGCATAATAAATAGCCATACACCATCAAGTTTACTGGACGCGGCTTCAAGTCCGCTGCAAACTTGACAAGTGAAGTTGATCGTGAGTGGCCCGCATTACGGCTGAAATGATATGAATGAATTGAATGAAATGTAATTATTTCTTGACTGGGTCTCTTGCAAGGTACCTAATCCTCCTCTAGAAGACGTGTGGCCGAAAACAAAATATTGCCATAATTACTACGCTTAGACAACCGATTGAGGATTACACTATATCTAGCGAATTAAGAAGAACTACCGATGAATTAACGGTGCCATTAAAAGTATGTATATACTAATAGAAAACTTACTAGGTACAGCCAACCACCACAAATCAATGGTAACAAATTGACAATGACGCCTTTATGTCGTAGCAGTAAGGGCGATTTTCGAAGTACAACTGATTTGCGGTTGACCGTACTATTAGATGTGGATGTATATGTGACACGTTTACGTGCTCAATTTAATTGCTTCAAGTACAAATACCTTAAAAACTGTTTCACTCACCCGAATATAAACGTAAAACAACAGGAATTACTTCCTTGCAGGTAGCTATCAACCCCCCATTGAATTTAGGAATTATTGCCGTATTCATGATTTTACTAACAAAAAAAAACTAAAAATATTGTTTAATACAATATTAATAACACAAAAACATGTTACTTATGTTTATTTATATTTTGATATTTTCAATGATTTTTATGCAACACTGTTGATTTGCGAAAATCTAGTTGGCCACGTCTGGGTCTAGTTAGACCTTGATCGAGTCTTGTTGGCCCTTAGTTGGGCAACTATAACATACAATTCTGTATACCTACTGTGGTACAATCATATTGTACACAGTTATACCTACTATTTCATTTTCCTGCAATTTTTCCTCTGGCGCAGTCATCAGTCTCACTTCTTTCTTAGGCATGTCTTGTCATAATTAAGAGGAAAGTGTAAAGAAACGACAAAATAAATACTGGATCATTTATTGGTATTAAAACGTACAAAAATCAACACAATATTTCTAAACTCTTAGCTATATCAAATTCGTCAGTAGGTACTAGGTTTCGGGTAGAATAAATCACATTTATTTAATGCACACAACCCTAACAATCACTATTCTAAAGCTATTATAAATAATTATATACTTAATAGGTAATAAACCTCTTATTAAAGCCTTAAACTCTACCTACTTACAATGCAATAATCTTAAGAACACGCCATCTTTTTTTTTGTTTCAGTTGTCAAATTTACTTCACTGTAAAAGTTGCTTTTGGTAAGAATTTTCTAGAATTTGCTGATTCATCAAAGTGACGTTCGTATGGCCCTGATCGAAACTGGGCTTATTCTTTCTATTTCTATTCAGAGCGAATCTTTCAATCGCCAGATTACACATATAAAAGTTATCTGACGATTGAAAAATCAGCCCTAACGAACAATAATAATAATTTTTCGAAAAATGCGTAGTAAAGGCACAGATTTTCAGGAATTAAATACACTTTCAAGTTTTCAAGAATAATCCAAAAAGTTTCAAACGCAATCGAGAACATGAGACTGACTGTTATGAGGTGACTCAGCAGGAGTCACAAACATTTTGTCTTCTACTCAACAGATACTTTTTATTTATTTGAGACTTGTTTTGTTGCGTGTGCGCGCCCCCGTATTTTTTTTTCTATAGCGATATTAGTCTGACTAACAAAATACAGTGTATATGAATCTTGACTCACGCGCAAAGCCTTTGATTCACATGTCCAGTGACACAGTGTAGGTACTGACGTCGGACTTGTTGTATGTAGGTACCTTTTTAGTACGATTTTATTGCACAACCTTGGCAAATCGGAAATTGAGGATAATATTGGAGTTGCCTTGTAGTCTGACGGTAGACAAACATGACCAAACGTGAAGGAATAACACGTAGATCAACGCAGCTAAGTTTACTTGAAAATACCTTGTTTTGTTGAAATCTACAAAATACGGACTGGGAGAAGTATTTTAGACATTGGGAAACAAGTACATTATTATATTTAGATATTATTTTAACATTGATTGTTTGGAGTTGAAATTAAGTTTGAACGTCAATGGCGCCGATTCTGTTATTCACAAACTAAACTAAATTTAAGAAAGCTAAAAAAAGATGCATGAATTGCATCTTTTTCTTTCGATTTCATTAAGAAAAGGACAGAAGATAAATATTAGTTTAGTCCTGTCAAATTAAGATACTCACTCCATAGACAATTTAGACGAGATTAAAAAATTGGCTACTATAAATACGTCAATTTACGTCAGGCGCTGACTAATTTGACAGGACTAAACTAATATTTATCTTCTGTCCTTTTCTTAATGAAATAGAATGAAAAAGATGCCTGAACTTAAATTTAGTTTAGTTTGTGAACAACAGAATCGGCGCCAATGATAAATATAAGAATATGAATATGAACAGTAAAATTAAGATTAATTTAGAGTAGACGTTACATTGATTCGGTGTCAAAACTGGAACATTTAAAACTTTTTTAATTTAAATAAATAATTTATATTCGAATACTCCTAACTAAACATTGTTTAAAACTAAATAATTAGGTATAATAAGATTTTTTTTTGAGACAGTTTTGTGAAGCTTGTTCATTATTTTATTGCTATATAGTCTTTATTCGTATAGGTATTAAACCTGCAATAAACCGCATTAAAAATATAGCTGCATTCTCTTATCTTTACCTAATTTACGTACATAAAACATTTACACTACAAAATATTGTAGTCTCCCCACAATACAGTAAATAGTCAGGGATGGAAATTCCTTTACTATTTTCTAATACATATTAATCTCGCATTGCATAATATTTAGTTAACCACACACTACCTACCAACAAAGAAGTCGTAAATACATGTTTTAAACTAAAACCGAACACGTTTTGTATTTTTAGCCTAGAGTTGGTTAATAATAAACCAATGACAATAAAAAAAAAAACTATAAAGCATAGAGCAATATGAAGAGCAAAAAGGCACTGCTTATTTAGCTTATGATCTCTCATGACACAGTATACTATAAGTAAGTAGTATTACGTTTTCATACAAACGGCCGAAAGGACGCGCTTTGAAATCTCGGTTTACTCCGGTACTTTACTGTACTGTGCTCATGATTCTCATAAAGTCATATGTAACAGTCGACTCATCGATAATTTAAAGTCATCCGTGACGTCATTGGAAACATCCTATTCGTCACAGTCACAGAAAACCAATGAATAGCTTCGTCATTAATAATTCAAACTACTCATAATAATATGAACTCTGCTTGCGTACAAAACTGAAGGATAAAATGTGGAGGGAAATCTATTAATAAAATATAATATTAGGTAGGTAAGTATTTGATTAAAAAAATACATAAAAAATTAAAACTAAGTACTATGATTAGAGAAAGAGGTAGGAAATGGAAGCAACAGGAAGGGCTAAAAAAATAATTGTTCGTAAACTTGCATTAGATATCTAAAGAACAATATATTTTGTTGGACTATGAACTTCTGACGGCCGTCAGCGCTGAGCGGACAGCATTACTCAGAAACGCTACCTTACTACAGACAGACATAGCATATTGATCCATCAACGCTGACCATCCGCGTGCGGTCAGCGTGACAGGAAAACCAGCCTTAGACATTGATTAACATCTCGTTTTAATAAACTCCTCAATTTCATGTCCATGAAGTTAGGTGCATTTGGGACACCTTTACGAAACAACAAAACAATAACAATGTTTGGTAACTACATTGGACGGAATTTGCATATATTATGGAGACCATTTCACAATTTATAATCCACTAACCCCTCGTCCCTCCTCTCACAGAGGAGGCCTGTGTCTCAGCAGTCGGAACATGATTATGGCTGATTATGATGGTAGGAAATACCACAGTGTATTCAAACACTAGACCTTAAGCCCGAAATACACATGCCTGTAACTTGCACAAAAGTATGCAAGTAGCTTACATGCCATTAAGGTGTTCACCAATCAAAAGTTGTTTTGGCACACGGCATGCAAGCTACTTGCAGAGCCGGATTAGCCCATAAGCAAATTAAGCAATTGCTAGGGCATCACGTCTCAGGGGGCACTATAAGGCAGAAACAGCACCGAAACAGTATTTGCTAGCACATTAATGGCAAGGTTGTTTATCAGCAAGATATTACAAGACCCAAAAGTCACTCTAGAGATGAGCGCCAATCTTTACAAATCGCTCGTTTTGGAAAAATACAAGGCGACTAGTGGATAGGAGGACCTACTGGCGTGGATTGCTTAGGGCATCAAGTAGTCTTAATCCGGCACTGGCTACTTGCATACTTTTACGCAAGTAACAGGCATGTGTATTCCGGGCGTTATCGTCATTTCGAAAGACCCGTCAAAGACCGTCTATCTGTAATGCAGAGCCCCCATCGCCAAGGTTAATTACCCCTTAATTGCAAAACAGGCCTAATTTGTACTGATCATAAGTGTTCATTGTATTCAAACTAAATGTAGCCCAAAACTAATACAGTTATAAGCATTGTTAGATCAACAACGCATTCAGTGTTTGCTTCCGTCATATTTTCGTAAGACTTATTTAAGGCTCCCACATAAAGGCGCGACGCGACGTCACACTTTTACACACAAGACGAGGATTTTGAAGGAAATCCATTGCCTCATAGGTTTAAAAAATCGTCTGGGCAACAACGTAAGTAACGCAATGATCGTACTGAACTGTCGAAATGAAAGGCATTGCGATCAGTTGGTATTTTATGTGTGTTACGCGATTACCCCGCGTCGCGCCTGGATGTATGCATAATTATGCAGGTATAGCTGCAGCCATCTAATATTATAAATTCGAAAGTAACTCTGTCAGTCTGTCTGTATGTTACCTTTTCACGCCTAAACCACTGAACGGGTTTCATAAACTAGCAGCGCCCCGCGGTTTCACCCGCATAAGTGTCGATCCCGTGGGAATATCGGGATAAAAACTATCCTATGTCCTTCCCCGGGATGCAATCTATCTCTCTGCCAAATTTTATCGAAATCTGTTCAGTGGTTTAGGGGTGAAAAGGTAACAGACAGACAGACAAAGTTACTTTCGATTTTATAATATTAGTATGGCAATGGGAAATACAATTTGTTTAACTACCTATTGATAGTAAGTAGGTACTAGATTGTGGCACAGTCATTATTTTTATCAATATTTAATGCTAGTGAACTAGTGATAATAACGGACGGGGTTTTCCTGTTATATTTATATTTAAAAAATTTCCTACTCATCATATTATGAACGCGAAAATTTGTGAGGATGGATGGGTGGATGTTGGTTACTCTTTCATGCAAAAAGTGCTACGAATTTGGATGAAATTTGGCACACAGATAGTTCATAACCAGCGGGGCAATTGCGTAACACATTATCAATCGGAATCGGTCTCATTTTGACAGTTCAACAACATTCATTGCGTTATTTACGTGTTGAGCAGACAAATTTTTCGAACTTAAGAAGCAATGGATTAGAAATTTGCTTCAAAATGATTCGGATTCCGATTGATAGTGTGATACGCAAGATTACATAACAACATATAGGATAATTTTTATACCGATATTCCAACGGGATCTAAACTTATGCGGTCTATAATAAATTATTGATACGGTTAATGAAAACTTTGTGGCAAGAACAATATAATACGTTTTTAAACTTATTCTCTAAATAAACCTTTCTACACACTATAAAATAATTATTTTAGTATAACGTCAAACTTTATGGCGGGTCTGAAGTGCGCTACTCAACTCACTGCGCAGTACCGCACCTGCTGCGCTGTCTAGAGAATTTGTTACTGGCGCAGCAACTCGCCTCATGTTCTGAGCCGCCATAAAAATTGCATAGGGCTGTAACTAAAGCTCTCCAACTATTAACTGCCGGTCAATAAATAAATCTATAAAAAGGCCTAAGCTGGTGTTGTATCAAACAATATAGTACTTAACATGTTGTGTAATAAAAGATTGCATTTTTATGTTATTCAAGGCTCCCGCAAACAGGGCGCGATTACCGCGCGATACGACTCCAGTAGATTTTTTTAAATGAAAAATTCATACACCCCGATTCAAACTTTATGGCGGCTCGCAGCATGAGGCGAGTCGCTACGCAGTAACGAATGCATGTGTCAGCGACTCAGCGGGGGTGAGGGGTGAGGTACTGCGCAGCGAGTAGCGCACTTCAGAGCTGCCATGAAGTTTGAATCGGACTGTACAAATAAATTTTTAATAATAATAAATTGTTCTACTAAAGTCGCGTCGCGCCTGTTTGCAGTAGCCTTAAAACGTGGTCTTTGAACCGACTCAAAATTCTCACTTATTTCCATGATATTCCTTAAAAATATACGTAGGTTATTAAAACCTAATTACTGGACACATTTATGACGCATTCCAACAATACGTAATTATTACATACAATACGACTGATGAATGGTGGTCGGTCTGATCATATGCTCTCCGAACTTCCGCGCATGTCCTCTCACTCACACTCGCCTCATGTCAATATTTGGTTCCGAAAAAATGTTATTGCGCAGCCTTCTGTGCTAAGTTCGGACCGTCATTATCATACTTTAGAAATCCATAAACTTTTGATGTGCCCTTCATCGTAATTCTGCACATGTCATATAAACACTATATTTTCTTGGCTTATTCTACTAATACTTAGGCAAGGTAGGAGCTGGGGCGGTGGGTGAGGCGAGTAGCGAGTCGTCAGGATTCGCGAAAGTCGACTCTCTGATGGACGTCGAGTTCCTGATGGATGCTCGGCGTTTCTCCTTGATAGCTTGTGCGAGGAAGAAGGTGCAGAATATGCCTGTGCTCTGTAACAAAAGAGATTGATTTGAGTTTTATCATAAATATGATGAGGGAAGGAAGGGGAAATTAGAAAAATAATATTGGAGTACTATGTCAGTATGTCGTTAAAGGATTGAAAACCCAAAGTCCAATTGTGCGCTTTTGATCGTCAAGCGAAAAAATTTAAATAAGTACAATATTCACGCTATCCGGCCGAGACAAAAGGTTGAGTGCCACTGAACTTTTGTCTGAACTGCACTATGAACTGTACGCTAGGGAATTATGTGCTGAACCATGATCCTAGACCGCGTAGCGCAAAAATTTTATTCGGTTAAAAAAAAAAAAAAAACTGCTGTTTCATAGAATAGCTGTTCAATAACAGCATTTTATTTTTTCTGTCGAAAAATTTCAACGCAGGGATGTTCAAAATCATGTATAGGTACTAATAATAGGTTGCGCCTCGATGTCGCTGCCACCCTGTATGTGTAGATCGAGGGTTTCCAAACGCGTAGGAAAACACTGTTCACGCCATAACTATAATATTATATTTATTATATTATATTATATTATATTATATTATATTATATTATATTATATTATATTATATTATATTATATTATATTATATTATATTATATTATATTATATTATATTATATTATATTATATTATATTATATTATATTATATTATATTATATTATATTATATTATATTATATTATATTATATTATATTATATTATATTACTAGCTTCTGCCCGCGACTTCGTACGCGGATCCTGTTGGTTATGCCAGCGACAACGGGGTAGTCAAAATCGAAGATCTGAAACGTCTGATGTCGTATTCTAAGAACCCGGGGACTGGATAACAACGGGATGCGCGAGACGATTCGAGACGTCATTTTCAGGCAATAATGAACCAATAGGGTGGTAAACTTGGCCTTGCACTTTGAATGTTGGCATAAATGGGCCTTCTGAAATCTGTTTCGCAACAAAAGATGTCATTTGAAAGGCATTATTGTACGAACGTATGTTGTCCAAGAAATGTTTTGACTGTGATGGTCACCGATTAGCAGTGATCTTAATATTTCTGGAGGATTTTGTAATATTTCAATATGTACTTTCCCACCTGAGCAACACATATCGTTTGTTTCTTTTTGCTATTTGACAGCTTCACAAAAAGTAAAATTTTTAACCATACCTCCGATGGCGGAATATGTGGCGTAGTCAATCATAGGAGTATACGTAAATGCACTCCGTTCCATATCAACCCAAGGAAGGTCGCCATGCCCTACGGCTATATCTTGAGACACATCCGATTCTTCAGATGATATCGACATTCTGTTCAGAGAATGTCGAAGTCGATCAGAATTCAAACGTTCGTTGCGCTCTTCTTAATCTGTCTCTTCATGCCGTACTCCAGCAATTCTTTCTTTCTCACTTTCTGATTATGAATATTTTGTTGTGTGCGTGTTCGGAACAATGTATGATAATCTCACCGTATCAGCGGTCAGTCGCGCATCATATTCTGCACTGGTCTCTAGAGATTTGGATGTAGATGCGTAAATACGCTGAGAACGCAGGCGTGCTTCGCGATCCGAAGAGGTTTCCACGGAGCGAGTTGCAGCCTGATGTTCTCAAACAGCATCAAGTCTCTCCTGCCGCTCTTCGGTAGATTCTTGGGATCTTATGATCCTCAATCTTTTAGCTCCTTTGGAACATTGGGAAAGATTTGACCTCTTTCTAGGCATGGTTATAGTTTTATTATGAAGATACCTGATCAATTAAAATCTAAGTGACTGCTCCCCTACCAAGGGTGCCCAGACACGGGATCGTCTGGCCCATGTGCTGGTTTGGTCCCTGGGGTGGTCACGGCGTGCTATGTGTTCTGGTGCGCCGATGATGGGGAGTACTCCCCAGCGGAGGGTCCGGTGACGGACAGCCGCGGCGGGTTCACGGATGAGTGCTAACGCGTGCCCATGTTCCCGCCGTAAGCGGCAGAGGAGGACACAGTGGAGTTTTAGTGGGTTAGAGTCCCACATAACTGCACTATCTCCCCGTGGTAGTGCAGAATGCATGAGCATTTCTTCACGTTAAAAAAAAAATAAATGGGAGTTTTGGCCAGTAGAGTCAAATTTTCAATGATATACCATCGTCATCGAAAATCAGTCCTAAACTGCTACCGCCTTCACCGCGTGGAGGTGAAATTAGTGATAGCTTAGATTTCCACATCAGATGTTTCTGATCTTCGATTTTTATAAGTCAACAGGAAATGCCCATCAGACCGAATAACTTTTACTAAGACGTCATTCCTATATGTGTTATGGTGTAGCTGGGCTCTTGGAGTTCCCCATCAGGTGTTCCAGATCTTCAAATTTATTCTCTCAGCAGAAAATCCTCATCACGTGGAACAATTTTTGCTATGGTACCATTTTTGTATCTCTTATGGTTAAGCTGGTCTGTTTCGGTTCTGCATCAGGTGTTCCAAGTTTCCAAGAAACATTATAGCCTGAATGTTGTCCAGCCATAATAACTATACAACAAAAAAAAATCATTCAAATCCGTCCAGTAGTTCCGAAGATCGGACGCGCAGGCCCGAGGCGTGTACGTACTCTGATAGAATACCTTAACAAATGTTCGCCGTGATTCTTTAAATTGACATAACTTTTTTATTTATGAACCGATTGACATGAAATAAACACTAAATGTTAAGTGAAGCCTACTACAATATATTAGTGAAAACCGCATCTAAATCGAATAAGCCGTTTCTGATATTAGCGTGCACAAACAAACAGACAAACAGACAAACCGACAAACAGACAAAAAAAAAATTAATTACAATTTCGGGTTCGGCATCGATATAATAACAACCCCTGCTACTTTTTTTTTATATATTTCCATTGTACAGACACCACTTTTCTACAAATTTATTATATGTATAGATATTATAGGTATATTTTCTCCCAGGCCCGGGAAGCAAGGAAATTGCACGGAGATTGTTTATTTATTACTAGTCAGTAGACTTCTATTCAGTTCCGTCATCATCATCTGCCATAGCCTTTTCCCAACCTTGTTGAGGTCGGCTTCCAGTCTAACCGGATGCAGCTGAATACCAGTATTTTACATGGAGCGACTGCCTATCTGACCTCCACAACCCCGTTACTGGGTAATACCTACGATACCCCTTGGTAAGACTGGTTGTCAGACTTTCGGGCTTCTGACTACCCGTAACGACTGTAAAAGATGCACGAATGACAGCCGGGAGCAACGGCTTAACGTGCACAACACCATAAAATAATAAATATTTGGGAAAAGGTTATGGAAAAGATGATGAAATAATTTGATTAACAAACTACCCAATGCTCTCTTTTATTCAATTTAACAGCAATAAAACAGAATGACAAATCCAGTTTGGCGACCAAATCACATTAAAACAAGTTACCATCTAAAATATCAAATGATCATACTGGAATTAATTGGAGCTGCAAGAAGTTGCCATACCTACTTTCAAATGACTTTGTTTTTTATCTTCGTTTATTATTTGCTAGTGTCTTCTAAGGTGATTGACCCTGGTTGACACTCATCGTATGATGTGTCGTCCTAATTATTTATTTATTTTACATATTATCATACTATCTTCGTCTCAATTATACTGATTACTCAGAGAATCATACGTGATTTGGGTTTTTTCACAGAACAGCTGCTCGCTGACGTCTGGGGCCATAATATATAATGACGTGATTAAACAATCATCATTCCAATACGAGAGAGATGGAGCTAGGTATACCGCACCCTAATTGCACACTATCAATCAGAATTTGAATAATTTAGAAGGATATTGCTAATCCATTGCTTTATATGTTCGAAAAATTCGTCTGCTCAACAACGTAACTAACGCAATGAATGTTGTTGAACTGTCAATATGAAAGCCATTCCAACTGTTAGTGTGGCAATTATCCCGCAGGACTATACTTATAACTTACTATACTACTACGGTAATGCCGTGTCTTCAAGATGATGCTTTTTAGTTATTTTTTTCACAAATCGATATTTCTCTCAAAGGCTGCATAAAACGAAGAAGGAAAACATCGTAATCGTAATAGATATTTGCATTTCTATGGTCCCAGCAGTGGGAACATTAGCTGCATAAAAGGCTCACTCAATATTGAAATATATACTTTACCCTGAAATTTCCTGAGACTACCTACAGCACCTATCCTGCGAGTTACAAAGTATTCTTACTTTCTCATACATTCTAACTGTCCCTTTATTCTGTATGATATAAACCTATCGAGGGCAGACAGGCGCCAAGTTTCCGACGTATCAAATTAAATCACTATGTAACTTCGTAGAACAACAAACAGCTGAGTTTCAGAAAGTCTACTCTCCATTCCAGAGAAAACAATCCAAGATGCTGAATGGAAAAAAATTGATATTATGATTGATACTTCGACCGGTTTTGTGCTTCCCGCATCCACCAGTCGAGGTGGCGGTGCTTGGGGGAGGGGAGTTCTACGTCCAGTAGTGGACGTCTTTCGGGTGAAGTGATGATTGATACTAAAGAATCAGACCCTACCAGCTAAGCTAGAAAGACTGGATAGATTTAGTGTTTATTTATTTAGATTTCAAACTATGTCAACAGAATGGAAAACAAACAGAATCTTCCAGCGCAGCAAAAAAACAACTGAATGTGAAATCCAAAGGCCACAGGAGCTGAATGTCCTGCACCCTAACTGCTTCACACACGATCAATCATATGAACAAATTTGAAGGATATTACTAATAAATCGCTTCATATGTTCGAAAAATTTGTCTGCTCAACAACGTAAATTACGCAATGAATGTTGGTGAACTGTCAATATGAAAGTTATTGCTACTGATATAGTTTGTTGCGTAATTACCCTCCTAATTATTTGCTGCCGTCTTTTATGTAAAGAGATCTATGTTAATAGCAGAATTCGGCTTCACCCGCAACATGGCATCTTGTCATGTGTGATCTGCGATTGCTCGCACGTACATCCATCTCCATTATACCAAGTAAAACTTCTGCTTGTATTTATGGAGTGTTCATAATAACAATGCTGAGTTCAGCTGCTGTTACCGCCCACGGCTTGGTTAACACAGTAAGTGCACTAATGGACACAGGACATGTCATTGTAACGCTATCTTCATTAGTGGGGTAAGCTGTCCCATAGGAGTTAGCTTAGAACTTGAGGAGAAATTGATAGTGTGGCTGATAGAGTAATACGTATAGAGGTATGAGGGACAGGGCGCAAAGTTTGTCATTCTCTATAGAAAAGGGAGGATCCTCTGTCCGGGCGGGTGTTGTGTCTGGGGCTACCAATGAAGATACGGGTCCGTCCGAAAGTGTTATGTTCAAATTTACGAACGGAAAAACTTTCACATTTTTGGGGGTTGGGACAACTGTCGATTCGTGTTGTCGTTCATTCTTAGTTCGGGCCCCGAACTAATCTTTTGTCCATAAGTTATACGAGTAGGTAACGTCCGTAAATTCGGCCGAAACTGCGGATTTCCTTCTAAGGGAGTAGACTGCGGCCTACTGTCCGATTTCGGTTTCCGTTTGATGTCCGGACGTTGCAGGTTATAGTAGTCGCGCGGATAAACACCTACATACATATAGTCTGACTTTTAAAATATTAGCTGCAGTAAAATTACACTTCATAATAACTCATTTCGAACTGAGTTTAGAGATATGCATATCAAATAAGTTTCGTTTGTTACACTATTCTGTACTAGAAAAACAAGATTTGGTTGATGGCAAACACATAAGCTGTCATTTTACTGCAGCTTATTAAAAGTCCGACTATAGTTGATATTCTGTAGGTACTTTGTAACATGTTGCAGGAAAATCAATTTGGAAAGTCCCCAATAATTTATGATACATCATTGAGGTATTCAAACTTAAGTAGGAAAACCCTGACTAACGAGTTCAAATGCATGTCAATAATTTGCTAAGAAAACAGAATTGCTAGTTTTGGTGTAAATAATAACAGCCGCACAGGTCGATCGATCAGGTTAAGCTACGCTTGCCGCGGTTGGTCTGTGGAGGGGTGACCATCTTTACATACCGTGACCCCTCCATGCCTCGGAAAGCACGTTAAGCCGGCTGTCATTCGTGGATCTTTGACAGTCGTTACGGGTAGTCAGAAGCCCGAAAGTCTGACAACCAGTCTTATCAAGGGGTATCGTATTACCCAGTAATTGGGTTGTGGAGGTCAGATAGGCAGTCGTTCCATGTAAAATACTGGTATTCAGCTGCATCCGGTTAGACTGGAAGCCGACCCCAACATAGTTGGGAAAAGGCTAGGCAGATCATGATGTTTGTTTGATCTTCCTGTATGAGTCGTAATAAATCTTCTTCTTCTTCTTCTTTCTTTATGTCCAGCACCCTAATTGCGTAGCACACTATCAGTCAGAATCCGAATCATTTCAAGCAATGGATTAGCAATTTGCTTCAAAATTGCTAATCTATTGCTTCATAAGTTCGAAAAATCTGCTCTACACGTAAATAACGCAATGAATGTTGTTGAACTGTCAAAATGAAACCGATTCCGATTGATAATGTGTTAGGCAATTGCCCCGCAGGACTCGATTCGATTCCAAGGTCGTGCATAGTGTTATTGGGTTTTCCCATCTGGAATTTCGCAGTAGCAGCCTGGAGTCTGGTTTTGTGGCAATCAACTCGCCCCCTATTTACGTGGCGAAATGTGGGTGTACTTATGTACAGACGCCAGCACAACAAGCTACCCGAAACTGTCAAATTTTCACAATCAACTTTGAACCTTAGGCTTTAACGATAAAGTTCAAAGTCTGTTAAAGAAATTTGACAAATTGTAGTAGCTTGATGTGCTGGCGTCGTACTATAGAATACACCTCAGCTCTGTCACAGAATACATAACAGTACAGTCAACAAAGGAGATTAGTATGCACGATCGACGGATATAGTTGAAGTATAGTAAGAAACCGATAGATGTTCTCGAATAAAATTTAATTTTATTAATAGAAAACAAACAGCTATTTATCAATATAAATTTCAGTCGACAACATCCATCGGTTTCTTACTAAACTTCAACTATATCCGACGATCCTGCATACTTATCTCTTTTGTTGATTGTACTATACGCCTCTAGCTAACCCTTTGGCGGATACAGGCGTGATGTTATGTAGAAATTTGTCATGAGAACGTTGTAGCCAGCTGTTGATAAAGTGATAGCTCATGCAGTACATGCCCGTATGAATCGCGGCGTGCAATTGAACACCACCCACGGGCCACGGGTGTCGGTCGAGAGTGAGCTAATGACGAGAATTGGAGACCCCTCCCTGGATATCCCACATGATTTGATTCTGTAACATTCTCGTGTGGATTGAATTTTGTTTTCATGCAAATGACGTTTTTACAGACTACTTATTGTTAGAATAATAATGATGATGATTGATTCAGAAATAAATTCAGAGATACTTCTGGACATGGCTCGCATTGTATGGAGCTACCAGCGCCGCTCTCTGGAGCCCTGATCGGTAGCTTGGACCCTGGGTGGGCTACTATTTTTTATAAGTGTTTTTAAATGTTTTTTTTTTCTCATTTATAAATATAATTTATATGAAATAATGACAAGTCGTGAGACCAGAAAATTTGCCCAAATTTCAAGGAGTCGTAGGGTCAGCGCAGACCGAACTGCAAAATGCTCGCGCATGGTCGACCAAAATGTAGAATGCATACTCGAACACGCAGTCGGCTTGCTCGAGCATGGTCGAGCATCAAATTTGGGTGTATTCAATTTTGCGAAGTATGATAATGATCATAAGATATTTTTTTCAATAATCTCAGAAAATGTTCTGCTCTGCTCTGCTCTTGGTGTGCGCTGATCCATAGGAAGTCCCATCGGCAAAAATGGCAAACTTCTATACAAAATTTTTGTCGAGAAAATTATAAGTTGTTAACCATTTTTAACCGACTTCAAAAAAGGAGGAGGCTTCTCAATTCGACCGTATATTTTATTTATGTTCTTTTGTTTCGGAATCTCCCGACTATTTATGCTAATCAGGGGGCGAGGTCACGACTCGTAATAGCCGGGCAATCCCCAATCAAACATGTGATCCATACTAATATTATAAATTCGAAAGTAACTCTGTCTGTCTGTCTGTCTTTCTGTCTGTCTGTCTGTATGTTACCTTTTCACGCCTAAACCACTGAACGGATTTCGATAAAATTTGGCAGAGAGATAGATTGCATCCCGGGGAAGGACATAGGATAGTTTTTATCGACATACCTCGCGGGCGAAGCCGCGGGCGGAAGCTAGTCATAATAAAAGAGAAAACAAATATTTACTTCGGTAGGTACTTTCAGACTTTATTGATTTATTGTTATAGGTTGTTCAGGAAATTATGGGTTGCGTGACACATGGTAAACTTTTGGTATGACATAAATCAAGTTGTTTTTCGATAAATCTATTTTGTTTGTTGACTACAACTGGAGTTCGGCCGAAAGTGTATTTCATTTTCAATCTGTTGAAAAAGGGAGTTGTATTCATTGATATACTCCTTTTAATAAAATATCAATGTATTGATGATTTTACAGATTATAATTCTGTAAATACGTATATGTTACTGTCGCGAATAATATTCTGATCAACAAACAACCTGACACTGACCTGGGGGCCTAAAAAGGCCACTTTGGAGAATCATAAAAGGATAACATTATGAATTATATTATGGCGAAGAAAGTCCCTTAGGGGAGGCGATTACATTACGATTCCGATTAGTGTGCGTTGCAGTAGGGACTTAGGGAGTTTCATACAAAGAATACTGAACGGCTCGAGTTGATACAGTGCCGATCCCTTTTTGGGGTTGATACGTGTGCTATGACCTGTATTGATGATTTGTTTACCGCGAGATGCGAGATGGATAGACGCATGTCGTGCATGTTTGAGATTCTGTGAGATGAAATGATGGAATATAGATGAGTTTTTTTTGTACCATTATTATTTGATTGATAATTGTTTGTTACTTTTACTTGTTTTGTTACTTAGTTATTTTTGGGTATTATTCCTTATTTGTTATCCTTTCTTATTCTAAATATGTCTGTTTTTTTTTGTGCAATATCTTGGATCTGGGCCTTCTAACGTTGCACGTTGTGCATGTGTCTTAATCATAATAATTAAAAGTGTTGCAAATTGAAACTTGTTCTGCAACAGCGTCAATTTGCCTTATCTTAATAACTTATCACATGATGAAATTATCTACGAATATCCCAAGCGTAGAATAAATTAACAAAAAAAAATCCCATTGTACAGACACCAGCTCATCAAGCTACTACAATCTGTTAAATTTCTTTAATAGATTTTCTACTTTATCGCTAAAGAATAAGGTTCTAAGTTCATTGGGAAAATTTGACAGTTTCGGGTAGCTTGATGTGGTGGCGTCTGTACATAGTATGCATGGCATGTGGTAGATAGTTATTCAAATTTAAAGGCCATTGTCTAGCGTTTTTCAGCCACTGCTAGAAAAAACTAGCTATGTTTTTGCCACGATGCTTTCCGCTCCGTTCGTCACTGGTTGCGCGAAGGTAACCATCGTCACATAGTGTAATTTTAAGGTATTTACACAGCATTGTACCAAACAATGATTTTTTGTATTCTCTAACAAATAGGTACATAGACAGCGGGGTAATTGCGTAACACTTGCTTTAGCTTTGACAGTTCAACAACATTCATTGCGTTATTTAAGTTGTTGAGCAGACAATTTTTTCGAACTTATGAAGCAATGGATTAGCAATAAGCTTCAAAATTATTCAGTGATTGATCGTGTGTTACGCAATTAGTGTGGCAGAGGTAACGATGCCGACTCATGAGTTGTAACTTGTAGGTCGTGCGTGACTGCCGTGACTTCGAAACTTCGAACCCACCTGGGTCCAAATTCATTTTCAATTCAAATTCACTGGGTCACCTGGGTTGTAAATTTGTAATTAAATACACAAAGTGCTTACCTAGACATCTAGGCAATTACATCACCACTGTGCACTGCTCTCAAAACGGTAAAGGAAAACATCGTGCGGAAACCAAAAAAAAATCGAAGACATGTGACATCTACCAACCCGCACTGGGCCCGCGTGGTAGATTATGGCCCAATCTCACAGAGAGGAGGCCTGTGTCCCAGCATGCAGTGGGAACTTGGTGGGAACAGTAATAGGCTAATTATGCATTACGTGGTTTTATCATAGAAATAATAAACCATCGAAAGCATTTTTACCTACCTACTTGAATATATTGAATCACTGACCTAACTGAAAATTATATCAATACAATTTGCGATCAGCCAAATCAGTCTCTGACCAAGTTCCCATGCAACTTGAGCTGTTTGTATATTTATTTATTTTAAAGATTCCCTGTAGCCGTTGGATAAACATCCTGCTAGCTATCAATGGGGCGGGGAAGAACCGGGAGTTATTGTCAGTTGGAATAATCAAACATAGCGTCAAAGGAATCCGCCATGACACAAAGTGACATTGTCATTGAACTTTATGACATTGTACTCAAAATAACGCAATACTTGTTGAGTGGTTGACTGATAGTAAGTTCCACATTGTGCAGACGCCAGCACATCAAGCTACCCGCAACTGTCAATTTTCCCAATCGACTTTAAACCTTATGCTTTAGCGATAAAGTTGAAATTTTATTAAAGAAATTTGACAGATTGTAGTAGCTTGATGTGCTGGCGTCTGTACATCCTGTTTATTTCTTTGAATTGATTACTAATAGGTACTTAATCTATCCCTTCTTTCATTAATGTCCTGCAACATTAATGTTGTTTATTTAAGTAAGTATAATATTGTAATATGTCCCTTAATGCAACATGAAACTGACAGCGAAAAAGATATAGTTACGGTTTATTGTACGTGTATTGTATGCTACGCAAATGCTACGGCTGCGGCTGAGATAATTATTGTAAAGTTGTTCTGGTACCTATTACTACATAATATGTCACCGGGCAGTCACATAATTATTTCATGTATTACGGTCAGTTCGAACGTTTTCATAACAAAACGTGAGGAAATTACGATGGAAAGACGACCCAACGTAAACGTGCATGTGAACGTGTTCCAAGATGCAGACGATGCAGTGCCGCGTTCGAAATTTGAATGCTGTTCATAGATAAAATTGTTTTTTTTTGGCACATGATTAAAACGACGTTTTTATTCTCTTTGCATGACTATGATAACTATTCATAGAATTAGTAAAAACTACATATATATGTGATTTGTTTAAGTTCCTTGTAATTATCATTTCCATGCATGACGATGAAGACTAGATTCCTAAATGTCAAAGTTAAAGGCGAGATTTTGTTATACTAGCGTAGTATAATTAATTAATTATACTAAGGGCTGATTTTTCCAACGCCAGATAACTTTATCCGAGGAATAATGTTGAATTTTTTAAAGTTCTTCCATACAAAATCTGTCAGACGTCAATTTTATTCCACGAATAAAAATTATCTGTCGATTGAAAAATCAGCTCTAAGTCTATGGTTTTACTGCACTGGTCGTCATCCTAGTTAATACCACTAGTGATAGATATATCGTTTAATTTCTTAATGTGTACGCATAGAGCATCTTAATACATACGCAAAGAGGAAGGAACACGTACGAAACGGGAAGCTTCAGTACTAAGAAGCCCTATAGGATTTACATTCAGCAGGCAAAACGGAGCCGGAAGAGCGAAGATTAGACCAAGTTATAACTGTTCTCCTGACCTCTTTGGCATACTGATACCGATACCTACCTACACACATCAAAAGTGTCTAGGGATCAAGTACATTTTTAACTATATACACACATCAACACGGTCTAGGGATATTTTTAAAAAAGCGAATTACTATCAATGTGTTAATTATTTATATGACATGTATATATTTAAAAGATACGTTATTTAATATTCTACCATTTTTTAATAATGGTTAAGGTACTTAGATTAAAATTTCAGGATTTTATGGAAAAAAAAATGAAGCATAGACGGAAATCGTATATGAATGAACTTTTAATTTGTGAGTAAAAACTGAAAAAAATAGAAAAATCATTTAATTTGTGTTTATAAACTTGAAGTTAGTAGTCTGAGAAAGCGCCCATGATGTTCATAACACATCGGCAACGATTCGGCATGCTCAGAACAAGGTTGTCAATGTCTTGCTGCGGAATATTGTCCCATGTCCTTCTGAGGTGCGCAAAAAGTTGATCTTCTGTAGCCAGATTTTCAGGAACTTCCTTCAGAGCTCTTCTTTGCAGCATATCCCACGCATGCTCAATGGGATTTAGATCTGGCGATTGAGCAGGCCAGTCTAAGGCCCTAACATTATGTGTATGTAACCAAGCTGCTACCGTTCTCGCCGTGTGTGCCTGGGCATTGTCGTGCATGAGCAGGAAATCTTGCCCCATTTGTGTTCTGTGGGGCAAGATTACGGGCCCCAGCACCTGTTGGACGTATCGTTCTGCCGTCATATTGCCCCGCACCCAAACGAGATCCGTCCGTCCTCCAAGACGAATTCCTGCCCAAACCATAATTGTTCCTCCTTGGTATGGGTGAACTTCCTGAGGGTTCTGGAGACGGCTCCATCGTCCAGGAACTCGCCAAACACGCGTCCTTCGTGAATCTGGATGGAAGCCGAACCTGGATTCATCCGTGAACAGCACATTGGACCATTGCTCACGGCCCCAGTCCACGTGGTTCCGAACCCATTCTAATCGTCGTCCACGATTGCCTCTCCGTAAATGTGGGACCCGGAGTGGTCTACGAGAGCGTAGATTGCTTTCATGCAGTCGCCTTCTTACAGTTTGGTCACTCACAAGCACTTGGTGTTCCACTCGCAGCCTTTGGACCAATTGAGTCGCCGTTGCATTTGGTTGTGCTCGCGCAGTAATTTGCAAAAATCGGTCTTGTCTGGGGGTAGTGATGCGACTTGGCCCCCGGTGCCTCTCCGCTACTTCACCTGTGGCATGATAGCGTGTCCACAATCTTGAAATTACATTTTGATGGGTCCCTATGGCCTCAGCAACATTACGCTGAACAGATCCAGCTTCCAGCATTCCCACAGCTCGTAACATCTCCGCCCTCGTCAAATGTCGGCGTTGCATGGCTACAATACCTCAATTTTAACTTTATCTTTCGTTTAAAAATGAAAAAAAAAACTGTAAGTAAACGTAATTCGTATTGTTTTCTAAATTTCGCACAAATGAAAATTCCCTCTCCTATACATCAAGACATTTTTTGCCACCGAAACAAAAGAATTTTCAAAAATTTAAATTTGGAATTAGTCTGAGATAAATTACAAACAAATCGGTGTATAAAAGATTCCAATGCGGCCAGTACTTTTCGAGTTATTTAATTGAGTATGAAATATCCCTAGACCGTGTTGATGTGTGTATATGTATAGCAGAACTACAAATCTTTAGTTCTATTCTGACAACCCTCAAACAAATCCCTCCGTGGATCCCCAATGGCAGGACAGGACTGTGCGGCAGGCCCAGAAAGGGATGGCGAATGAGCTGGACTCCTTCTTAAAGGATTGGCCCACAATCGCAGTAGACCAGGGAAAGTGGAAAGAGGGAAGGGAGGCCTTTGACCTACAGTGGGACAACACAGGATCATAATAATAGTTCTTTTCACATATTTATGTGGCTCAGGGCTCTGACGATTTAAAAATGTATGGCATGGCCTGAACTAACCAGCATTGTAACCTTGTAAACTGATCAGCATTGTTCTGGGTAATTAGGTACTTAGGAATAACAGTCCCTTCAGTTTTCTTAGCAGCAGAGCAAAGCAACACACGCAAGAAAGACATTTGAGATATTTTGTAACACGATTCCAATGGTTACGCGGCGTCCAAACATGCTCCAAATTCGAAATAATAACAATGGCCGATGGCGGTTAACGGACCGATTATATTTCTGTCAGCGCGGTATTTAGATTTATTATCATCATAATATTGAACTGCGACGTGTCTAATACCGCATTTACACAATCGTGCTCGCTATTCGCCTCATGGCTCGACGAACTATTCGACGAACCATTCGTATACGAGCCCCGTCGCGAACTACTGTTCACACATTCGCGGGGTGAATCGCACACGAACCACAACACGAACATGGAGAACGTGGAAATAATTGCGGCATGCGCGCTACATCTAATGAGTTTATACAATTATTTAGATATCCTGCGTAAAAAAGTAAAAAAGAACCGTCGACGCAGACGATGGTGGATGATAGCGTGTCATCGCAATAGAATTTACGAAAACAGGCCATTAATGAATTGTTCTTTAATTTTAAGTTGCTGACTGGCAATCTCATACTAGTTGATATACGGTTCCATGCATCGTATATCTTTTGTCTGTCTTTATGATTGCGATGTTTTGGGTTCCAAATGAGCTCTTCCTTTTATATGATACGGTTCTAGGAATTCTAAAATTCGCCCTTCACTCCACTCCATTTTGTCTACACGTCCTGTTGGGTCGGGCGCTAGCAGTCAACTGAATTATAGTTACTTTACTCTTTGAACTGAATGCAGGCGAATGTGTAAACAGTAAGTTCGTGTTCGCGATTCGTGCCCTTTGATTCGCGTCCGAAAAACCGCTCCCAACGCGAGCACGCGAATCGCGAGGCGAGCCACGAGGCGAATAGCGAGCCCACTGTTTACACATGCGGGTTCGTGATTCGGCTCGTGGTTCGCCTCGCGGTTCGCGCGATTGTGTAAATGCGGCATGAATGCGAACGTACAAAAAAGTAAACATTACTTAGGTACCTATAACAAATTGTACATATTTTTATAAATCCTTATTAATCACACATTAATAATAATAACACATCATTATGTACAGTATTAAAATAATAATAAGAATATGTACAAGTATATAAAAAGGAGAGGAAATAATCAAAGGGAATCAAAAAATTCATCCGCATCGCTGTCAACAGGAAACGTGCCCAAAAGACTGGCAACATTGCCACGTTGTATGGCAATGCTGATATTCCTTGAAATAACAATTAAAGTTTACACAAAAATTCGCGTAACGTGTGACGTAACTAGGAAGTGTAATTCTGCAATGTTTAACATTCCATAAAATGATTTGGCGTTACCTAAATATTACACATTGCTAATGATTCAGCTAGTGCGACTTTTAATAGCATTGGATTAAGTCATCATTCATAATTCATATATTGTGTTATACATTATTATAACGATTCTAAAACAATATAAATGAAAGTAGGTCATTAATGACCTATTGTAACTTCGGAATTCATTCATTCATTTGTATTATTCAATATATTAATGGAAAATAAATTAATGATATGCACGCAGGTAACTGTCAAATGTAGGCAGAGAAAAACACCAGAATTATATTTTTTTAAGCACGCTACGATAATGCCAATGCCAGTCTAATTTGGCAAATACTTGGTGTTTTTAGGGTCCCGTACCCAAAGGGTAAAAACGGGACCCTATTACTAAGACTCCACTGTCCGTCTGTCTGTCACCAGGCTGTATCTCATGAACCGTGATAACTAGACAGTTGAAACTTTCACAGATGATGTATTTCTGTTGCCGCTATAACAACAAATACTAAAAACAGAATATAATAAATATTTAAGGGGGGCTCCCATACAACAAACGCGATTTTTTTCGGCGTTTTTGCCTTGTGGTACGGAACCCTTCGTGTGCGAGTCCGACTCGCACTTGGCCAGTTTTTTCTTATTCTGTTGCCGCTATAACAACAAATACTAAAAACAGAATAAAATAAATATTTAAGGGTTCCATACAACAAACGTGTTTTTTTTCGGCGTTTTTGCCTTGTGCTACGGAACACTTCGTGTGCGAGTCCGACTCGCACTCGGCCAGTTTTTTCCTTCAACGACTAGCTGATAACTTTTGTTAGCAGCTAAACCAAAAATAAACTTCCTCAATATCACGCCATACTTGTACGTTGTAGGCACTTCAGTTTAATATCTGAGTGTTAAAGGTCACACGCGATGACGTTACGCCACATACAAGGAGCTTCGACCTTAAATTGTACTAACACTACCAACAGTACCAACTGAATCATTTGTGAATACCAATGACTCAGATGAAGCGGTAAAGGATTACAGGCACCATAAATTATTATTGTTATGGTAGGGTTACATGGCTAGGCCTTAGACCTTCTGGCTCTAGACGGACTATATAGCCCGCCGGACTATGTATAATGTATACATAGACTGCACCTATTAAGGCGAAAGCGCCAGGGTAGCCCGCGAAATTCTAATTTTTTTTTTAGATTTTTTGCAATTTGCTGGTCAGTATTAAGTTGTACGTTGATTAAAATATGATTCGCGGCCGTAACAAATATGTATTTACGGAATTATAATCATTAGAATCAGTAATGACGCCTTTATGTCTATTTCTATAGATTGTTTATGCTCAGCCTCTATTTGACCTCAACCTTCAGATACGTGCAGCTCACACCACGATCAGAAGGATCATTAAAAGTCAATTACGCCAATTGTTTTTAATAAAATAACGGAAATCATGTAACTGCATGGGTGTCAAGGATTTTCATCTGATTCCTAATCGTTTAATTGCTGCAGCTTTGTAACCCTACGAAACAAAGACATGGTTCAGGGTATTAGAACAGCTGATACATTATTAAAAACTACATAGCTTTTCAGAAGTAGCTTCCTATCTTCAGTATTATGTATCCAGGTTTTAAATAGATTTCCTTTACATACGAACTGCAAGACCGGTCTTTGTCGGACTGCATAGAAAAGAAAGAGAAGCGCGATGACACAACGCTGGTAATTTATTGCAAAATATGAAGCAATTGTCTATTTAAAAAAAAACTATTATTTGGACTAAAAAATTAAAACACTACCTAGAGTTTTAGTATGTTGCTTGTAGAATAATCTGACAAAAAATCATAATGATTGTATGTAAAAATAAAGTTTTTAGAGGTATCTTCATGATTTTTTTCTATCGTATCAAATTAGTTGTATTATGTTTTTTTTAACACACTATCTACCTAGCATATATCCTGAAGAATATCATATATTTTTCTGATTATGTTTACTATATAAACTTTTATTGTTTCTAAAACTTGCGTTTTTTGCGTTTATGTCCTGTAACCCCCTTAACTAGAGGGGCAATTCTCATGATTTTAAGAACGTTCATCATACTGTCGTAAATACCTCTAATTTCCCTACATTTTTGACAATTTTTTGACGTTGATTGTCGCTGAGATGAGATTGCGACTAGATTTTAAACGTTTTCAATTACGGGAATTGGCCTTCAGACACCCCGAGCTCGTTTTCTTTCTTTTTGGCTGACATTTATAAACCATCAAAGTTCTGTTGATGAAGCCGACATATTATAAGTTACGTTTTTTTTTTTCAAAATTACCTCTAGTGTTTCCAGTGGTCCAGTCTAAAACGTTTTGCAGTGTGAATTATCGAGTGTAACAAACGACTAAGTGCGATCTTGTGTCAATTACGTCACGAGATCGAGTGGCATGCATGACGTACAGACGCCAGCACATCAAGCTACCTGAAACTGTCAAATTTTCCCAATCAACTTTGAACCTTACCGTTTAGCAATAAAGTTGAAAATCTATTACAGTAATTTGACAGATTGTAGTAGCTTGATGTGCTGGCGTCTACTGTACCTAATTATAAGTCGAAAACAAATGATTCACAAAACGTGATTGATGTTTCCGAGAGTCCCGTGACTGTAAAATTGTTTGTAAATATGTGAACAGTGACTGTATGTTAGTCCAGCCATTATAATTTACTTATATTAGTTTTAGGTATTAGTTTCCTGTAATATACCTACTTGTAATGCTAATCATTTAGTAAATGTTATTCGCGGATATGGATGTACAGACGCCAGCACATCAAGCTACCCGAAACTGTCAAATTTTCCCAATCAATTTTGAACCTTATGCTTTAGTGATAAAGTTGAAAATCTATTAAACAAATTTGACAGATTGTAGTAGCTTGATGTGCTGGCGTCTGTACTTAGTGCGCAACACACTACCTATCGCAATCTGAAGGATATAGCATATATCGCCGTCCCCGACGAATAAAATGGTAATGTACTATTACGATAGTTTTAACTTTATTGCATATTCGGTATGTAGAGGTCCGATTACACTTTGTCAATTTTTTTCAAACATTTCCTACGGTTATCTCAGAAGATACGAGATTTTTATGTGTATTGTAATGAATTTAACAATATTATTTATATGTATGCTTAATACACTTGTGGCAACGAATAAAATTGTTAGAGACTATTACAATACTTTCGATACGTTACATTTCCAGTAAGATGCTCTTACCATTATATTCGCGGGAAAAATATTCGACATAATTTGCGTAAAGCTTAATACAATTTTATTCTGTGACAGACAATTTTATTTTAAAATCGTTAAGTTCTTTACGATATATTTCATTAAAAATTACAGAAGGTAAATATTGATTACTATATCCTTTCATTATAATTTTTTTCTGTAATCGATTTAACGATTTACGCTGTGATAATTCTGCCTTACACTGAGTAAATAATGGCAGCATTATTTCCTCCGTTCTGCCTTACAAACCATAACATGTTATGAACTTTCAATAGCAACGTAAACTAGTGGAGCTCTAAAGATAACTGGTGCTACCTTCTCGATCTGGAGGTCGCGGGTTCGATTCCCGCGGGGAACAGCAACTGTTTCTAGTTGGGCTAGGACATAGCAGGCTGATCACCTGACTGTCCGATAAAAAAGATGATCCGTGCTATCGGAGGAGCACGTAAAATAGTCGGTCCTGCGCCTGATCTCTCGCTGGTCGTGCCGTTCTACCGTCCCATCTTGTTATGGGAGTATCGGAATAGTGAGTACCTACACTTGTGTATTATTAAGAAGCAGTTACCCTGGGTAGCTCTACTTCTCGTCGTCTACATGATCAAAGACTTCAGAGGGGATTGCATCGCTGGTACACAAACATAATACATCTGCATGTAGCGCTTTACTTAAAGGTATTTGCTGATTATAAACTTGCTTCAAATGCAAACAAACTGATTCAGTTTCTGTTGCAATTGAGGCTGTCAGTCTTCGCCCTCGCCTGGGTCTAGTTATTTGCAACTCCGTTTCTAGTTCCAGATACTCTTCTTCGAAGTTATACTTGAATTGAAAAATTAAATAGGACACCCTCACTTACATTATTTTTGCACATTTAATTTTGTTTTCTTCAGTGTCTTTTAGCCAGATTTTTCCACAAAACAGGCTTTTTATACAATAAAAGTGACGTTACTTCATCTCATGGACTTTATATTTCTTTCCGGTCATTTTTGCATCATGATGATGTTATAAACTTGGTCAGGAGTATACAATACTTTATTTTTCATGGTCCTTTCCATGCATGAATGCATGCTATCACCTTCGTTCTGGGCGTGGCCAGTCTTAAAATACCAGAGGGTTATATTTTGTTGGTCATAAGCTCTTAAGGCGTAAAGGTATAATGCAAAAATGTATCTGTTTTTGTTCTGACCAGCCGAGCGCAGCCATTGGAATTAAAAGATACATTTTTGATACCTTGGAGTCCTTCTTGCTCGATGAACTTCATTAGGCAACTGCCTATTTTAATTGATCCTCTTTAAGGATTAGACAGATGCCAGACAAAGCAGTGACCAAAATTTGCGCAGTGAGTCGTAGACAGTAAAATTATATACGGGTATTTCCTCTTGTAGTAAAAAATCCCTACTTCAGTGAGGGATACTGAGGACCTTTTCTAGATCAAAAATGGCAACTGTGGTACTTCTTTCGTCATACAATCGGTACATTTTAGAAATGTTTAGTTGCTCTGACAAATAGTCTCCTTGTGTTCCGATCGTATGAACTCTGGTTCCTCAATCAACATTATTCTGCAGAACACAAGGCTACAAAGCGACATTATGAATACTTACACTTTTAACACAGAGTTTCATTACTTGTTTTTCAATCCAAAGAAAGATTTATGCGGAATTAGCTCCCAATATGATCAAGCTAATGAGATAACCAAAATTAGTCTAGAAACAAAGTATAGGGAACATTTGATGAAAAAGAATAAAGTACGCCAGTTAAAAGAAGAAGAAAAAGCTGCAGCGGACGAAAGAAGTACGAGTACCTACCACAGTTGCGATTTTTGATCTAGAAAAGGTCCTCAGTCTGAAGTGGGGATTTTTCACTACAAGAGAAAATACCCCGTATATAATTTTACTGTCTACGACTCTCCGCAAATTTGGTCACTGCTTTGTCCAAACAAAATTGATCCTCTTTTTTTTTTCGATTTAAGAGGATCAATTGAAAGTTGCCTAATGAAGTTCATCGAGCAAGAAGGACTCCAAGGTATCATAAATGTATCTTTTTATTCTAATGGCTGCGCTCGGCTGGTCAGAACAAAAACAGATACATTTTTGCATTATACTTTACGCCTTAAGAGCTTATTACCAACAAAATATAACCCACTGGTATTTTGAGACTGGCTACGCCCAGAACGAAGGTGATAGCATGCATTCATGCATGGAAAGGACCATGAAAAATACGAGTAAAGTATTATATACTCCTGACCAAGTTTACAACATCATCTTGAATGCAAAAGTGACCGGAAAGAAATATAAAGTCCATGAGATGAAGCAACGTGACTTTTATTATATAAAAAGCCAATTTTGTGGAAAAAACTGGCTAAAAGACACTGCAGGAAACAAAATTAAATGGGCAAAAATAATGGAAGTGAGGGTGTCCTATTTAATTCTTCAATTCAAGTATAACTTCGAAGAAGAGTATTTGGAACTAGAAACGGAGTTGCAAATAACTAGACCCAGGCGAGGGCGAAGACCGACAGCCTCAATTGCAACAGAAACTGAATCAGTTTGTTTGCATTTGAAGCAAGCTTATAATCAGCAAATACCCTTAAGTAAAGCGCTACATGCAGATTTATTAAGTTTGTGTACCAGCGATGCAATCCCACAACACCACCATGCGTTTAATGACCCCCTCACGAGCTGTGAGGCTAACCCGAGCGAACTTTCAGACTCTGAAGTCTCTGAACATGTAGACGACGAGGAGTAGAGCTACCCAGGGTAACTGCTTCTTAATAATAAAGAATTAAGAATTCAATTTAAGTTGATAGTTCCTAATTTGTTGATTTTTACAAACAGTTGTTATTAATTATGTATAAATAAGAAATAATTAGACAGATTCCTTTTATTTCTTCGCACATTACCTTGTACACGTACAAAATATTTATTCAGTATTTGATACTTGCCTCCAGTTAGTATAATACATTTGCCATGGAATACACACGTAAGTTGCTATTACTGTAATCTGTAATTGATTGTTTGTCAGCGAATAAAATGGTAATAGTACATTACGATATGGGTTCCTATCACAATTTATCAGACAATAACATAGCAATCCATTATTACGGTAACGTGTTGCATGAGATTTTACGCGAATAAAATCGTAATGTCGCTTTACAGTTGATGTCTGTGCCTTTAATTCATGGTAAATTTAATTTAATTAATAACTTATTTCTATGAAAGTTATAATTATTTAATAAAGTAAACATTTATTTTGTTAAAAATCACCTTTCTTTTGGTATATAAACAATGCCGATACGTATGTTAGTTATTGAGATATTCACGAAAAACTGTTTTTTATTTTTCCTGTAAAATTTAGTTTTTACGATTACCACTTTATTCGCCGGGGACGGCGATATATATATATAGCTTCCGCCACGGCTTCGTCCGCGAGGTCCTTATGTCGATAAAAACTATCCTATGTCCTTCCCCGGGATGCAATCTATCTCTAGTAGTAGTGGTTTAGGCGTGAAAAGGTAACATACAGACAGACAGACAGAGTTACTTCCGAATTTATAATATTAGTAAGTATGGATACCTATAGCTAATCCATTTTTTTTATATGATCAAAAAAAAATCTGCTCAACATCATAAATAACGCAATGATTGTTGTTGAACTGTCAAAATGACACCCATTGCTACTTATAGTGTGTTACGTAATCACCCCGCAGGAAGTAATCCAATTAATATTTTCTAATGGCTAACAAAGATACTAAATTGTGTGTGTTCATTGCTATGTCCGGATAATAAATCATATAATAAAAGTTTATATGTTCCGCTCGCTAGTGACCCGTCCGTCATTACTCTCATTGAAGATAATTAGATAATTAATATCTCGTCCAAATGATTCACGTTGCGTAGACTGTCCTTTCATTGTTGCTTATTGCGATGCATTTTTCTCTTATCCGCAATTGAAAGTTGCCAAGGGTTGACATATTAGTGCTCGTGACTGTACTGTCGGTAAATTTGTAGTACTTACAAGTAAATACACGCAAATATAAGTTTGGGCCACATTCCGTGCCGCTGAGGCGCGGAATGTGGCCCAAACTTAAACAAACCGATAACAGGCGATTTTGACATCGCGTATAAAAATTTTGAGTGGCAGTTTGTCAGGACATTTGTTTTTAAAATAAATTTTAAGTAGTTACCATAGTTTTTTTTTTATAGTTTTTATTTTGTAAATTTCATTGTACCTAAAACATTTTTTTTAAACTTAGAGCTTAATGTCTGTTTTGTAATTTTGTAAAATTTTAATAAACTTAACTGACTTTTTTGTTAATTAATCATTCGCATTTAAGATTCGAATAAACATTTAAGTTTTACAACAAAATAAAAACCCTGTTTCGCGTGTGCCACTGAGTGTATCTCGTCCAAATGATTCACGTTGGTTATACTGTCCTTTCATTGTTGCTTACTGCGATGAATTTTTCTCATAAATCCCGCCTTGTACTGTCGGTAAATTTGTAGTACTTACATACTAAGTAAATAGTAGGAATTGTTCTCGACAATTTTTTAATTTTTATGCCTGACAATATTGCTTGCAAAAATTATGAGAATTACGTTTTTTTTGACAATTTTGTGACTATTTTCAAACCGATTATTGAGCCATAATTTTTTATTATTATAAAAATGTATTCAGATTTATTCCTGACTATTATTTTATGAACCTGTTAAACTTAGCTTCGTTTACAAAATGCAAGGATCTAAACATCGTAATCGCGACACAAGGTTAGCATTAAGGCGCGAAACCAACCAGGATGTTTAATTAAACTAACAAAAACTATAAATAAATGCTCTACCTGACTCACTTTGCGTGAATCTGAAAAAAAATGCTTTGAAAAGCTAAGGCCGTTGCTTTTCACAGCATATTAGCTAAAAATCTATTCAACCTTTTAATCCAATATTACGATCATTTCAAAACTCAAATAAGTTACATTATCAGTAGGTACAGCCATTCAACAAAAATCACGCTCCATATATTCAATGCCATCAAAGTATTTTGCCTTTTATGCCTTGGTTTCACGGTCTAGAATCGTGTGTGATTTTCTGGGAGTTGGTTTTAGGAAGCGTCGAGTAGTGTACTAGGCCATACTAGTAGCGATGGCTGGGTACATTGCATTTAATGACGCGTTATTTAGATGACATCCTCTCTGTTCTACACCACAGCAATTTTCATATTAAGGTGGTCGTTTTTCAATGTCATATCGTTCCCGGTTCACATTCATGAGCTCAGTGATAGAATATGCTGTATTAAATAGGTTAAAACGAAGAAATATCAAGTTAATTTAAGTGGCTGATGAACAGGCAAATATTTTGAGATTAACCCTCTGCTAAAGATTTTGACTTTTGACATTTTATCAGCTAAGTAAGTAACTCGGTTCAATCAACTCAGCCTGTCACCCTAGTAGCGTAACAAACTATTAATCAATCTGAATCAGTTTGAAGGATATTACTAATCCATTGTTTGATATGTTCGAAAAATTCGTCTGTTTACAACGTAAATAACGTAATGTATGTTGCTGAACTGCCAAAATGAAAGCCATTCCTACTGTTACTGTGTTACGAAATTACCCCGCTGGATAAAGGTCTCTCCCAGGCTGCGCCACAACACTCTGCCCTCGGCCTTGCGCATCCAGGGCCTCAAGTCTGCTATTACAATAGTGTCAGAATGGTCTATCATTGATTTCATAACTGTTGATTTTGACAAGTTTGGTAATCTACTAATATAATGGCGTCATTATGTCTTTCCAATGGTCAACCACTGACACTCCATTGAAAAAAATGGCATAGAATGGTAATCTCGTATATACATAATAACAAATAAATGACTGACTTAGGCGTTAATCTGCTAAAAGTTTGACAGTTCCTTTGATCAGTCACCTACCATTAGAACGTCATTGTGCAGTCATTGCTTTTAATTCGTTACGAGTATCGTATAGGTTCTGTGCCATTGACCGACCAATGTTCGACCATTATGAATTTAGCAGCTTACGAACTTTTAGCAAAATGACAATGGGGTCGTGTTGGAATGACGAATTTATAAAAATAGCAGACTTGGGCCCCAGCTGCCCAGGTCTGTCCCAGCCACTTTTTTAAGATCGTCGCGTCGGTCCATCTAGCTGGGGCGTCGCCGCGTCGCCATCGGTTATGTCGGTTGGAACTGTTGGAAGTTGTGAATTTTTATTTACCGTAATATCACTGACAAGGTTACTCTACTTATGTATTAAAAAAAATTAAGAGCATGTTGCACAAAATGCCGCCGAAAACTAACAAATAAATAACTTGCCGAGTATGACCGTGAACAAAATTGCTAAATTGAGCAAGAAAACGTTACAAACGAGAATTAGCGAACGAATTCTAAATGTTTCGTTTACATTGTTACCATAAAGAAAAATTGATTTTTTTTTCGTCGAATGAATGAGTCGAGACGTTTTTGTAAATGGAAGGTCGCTTCGCGTTCGTTTTGTGTATAGTTAATTTGGGTAAAGTAAGATGGATGGATTGTGTGAGGAATGATATTATGAAAGAGAAGGAAGTTAACGTGACGGTTGACAGGGGAGAATGGAAGGAGATAACGTTGTGCGTGGTATCAACCAAGTATCACCTAATCACTGAAGGCCAATATTCCCGTAATTGACAACATTCAAAATCTAGTCGCAATCTCATCTGAGCGACAATCAATGTCAAAAACTTGTCAAAAATGTAGGGAAATTAGGAGGTTATTATTGACAGATTGTGACTAAGATCAGATTGTGAACGTTCTTAAAATTAGGTACCTACGAGGATTGATGTGATGCATTTGGTAAAGTTGCACAAAAATGATAATGGCGCCGATTCTGTTGTTCACAAACTAAACTAAATTTAAGTTCATGCATCTTTTTCTTTCTATTTCATTATGAAAAGGACAGAAGATAAATATTAGTTTAGTCCTGTCAAATTAAGATACTCCATAGACAATTTAGACGAGATTTAAAAAATGGCCATTAAAAATACGTCAATTTACGTCAGGCGCTGACTAATTTGACAGGACTAAACTAATATTTATTTTCTGTCCTTTTCTTAAAGAAATAGAAAGAAAAAGATGCCTGAACTTAAATTTAGTTTAGTTTGTGACACAACAGAATCGGCGCCAGTAGCAGCAATACCTAAACATTTTGTTTTTTAAGATTTTTATGTCTGTAGAAAAATTAGCAGTGGTGTTATTTTAAATGGCGATAATAATGATGTAACCAAGCGATGTGTACTATTCTCATGATTTTTTTTTAATAAATCAAAAAGATTATATTGGAGGCGCCGGGTATCGATCCCGGTACCTCTCGCATGCTAAGCGAGCGCTCTACCATCTGAGCTACGCCCCCGAAGAAATCTAGCCTCAAATCAGTAGATACTTCGATCAATAATAGATTAGATAATTTTTAATTTTCTGTCTGTACGTGCTATTATCAGAAAGCGACCTTACTTTCAATGTACGAGAAGAGATATTGTAGTTAGAACTCTGCTAAAGGAGTCTTTAGTGTCTTTTATTGAATATTAGAGTTTTTAAATTTTCTTCATAGCGTTTTGTTAAAAGGCTTCCCCTTTTCCCACCAAAAGGATGACAGTCGTTTCGGTTTGCTCAACTAAATAAAAAAAAAATATCTGTCTACTGACAATTCAGTTGACAGATATAGGTACCCATTTTTTGTTTGAGCAAAAAAACTACTTAAAATACCTACCTACTGAAGAATCCAGCTACTCCACCAGGTGCAAAATCACAATTCAACAGCTCATACCGAGTAAATAATAATAAAACAGCTGCTATAATATTTGCGTCAGCTGTTTGTTTACAACGCGCCATTGATAAAACTATCTACTAACAAGTAGGTACATTTTATGCGACAAATCAATATAAGTAAACAATACTGTAGGTAGCTATGTAACCTTTCATAATTCCATTCAATTGCTATTAAAATGAAAGAATAAGTAAAAAAATACATCATCTGTGAAAATTTCAACTGTCTAGCTATCACGGTTCATGAGATACGGCCTGGTGACAGACAGACAGACCGTGGAGTCTTAGTAATAGCACAGTCTATACATGGTTTTTATACTGTGGTAATAGGGTCCCGTGTTTACCCTTTGGGTAGGAATCCCTAAAAAGTAACCACAACCATAAATATGCGCTTAAGATTTCTTAATAATTGTTTGTTTTGTTGTCATTGGCCAGTGTTGCAACACAGATTAATTTGTATTGTCTTTGGACCCTGGCCCTGACATCAAGCAATGGACAAAATTGTCAACCTTTTATTTGCTTGGTCCTAAGTTGACCTAACAAGGTTGCTAGTTAGCTAGTTGCTAAGACTATGCGCAGTGGTAGACCGCGAAAAAATTTTCTTACGATTTTTGCAATTTGCATGCAGGTCAGTGTCAGGTTGTATATTGATATATTTTGATTCGCGACTTAGATGTGTATTTAAAGAATAACTTAGAAAACTTAGAAAGATGTATTAATGATTCTAATAATTGTAATTCTGTAAACACGTACTGTTATAGTCGCGTATCATATTTTGATTAAGATACAACCTGACACTGACCTGAAAATTGCAAAAAACGCGGATGGGAAATCATCATTTATGACCCCTCCCGCTCTGGGCGGAGCGGAAGAGAGTGTTAGACTCTTACTGACTAAAACCCACCCATGTTCCTTCCTTAGCCCTTTATGTTCCGGGCCAGCGGTAACCCTTTCGGACAATCCCGCTGACCATCTCAGGTTCAAACCGTCAAAAATATTTCTAATTTCCCCACATTTTTGTCAAGTTTAGGACGAATAATGTAAGAAATGTGAGGACTTTGTGAAAGGTGAGCTTCGTTGTTGTTATTAGAGGCCTCACGAAGAGTTTCGCTGAGATGAGATTGCGACTAGAGTTTGAAAGTTTTTGAATACGGGAATTGATTGACCTTCTGTTATTGCGTATTTACCATACCATACCATTACATATTTACATCCTCTAAAGTCCCCACAACTTAGCATCGTAGATTTTTATCGTAGCGCCCCGCGGTTTTACCCGCATAAGTGTCGATCCCGTGGGAATATCGGGATAAAAACTATCCTATGTCCTTTCCCGAAATGCAATCTATCTCTCTGCCAAATTTTATCGAAATCCGTTCAGTGGTTTAGGCGTGAAAAGGTAACACACAGACAGAGTTACTTTCGAATTTATAATATAAAGTATGGACAATGCAAACTTGCTTTTCCAATTCACTTTTGACATTGGCAGAATAGTCGACATCAGCTTTACTTGCCATAAATAAAAATAGAATATAATCCTCTAAAATCTAGATCTACTCCAAAATGAGGCTCGCCCCCTACTATACGAAATGATATTATTTTGTGTAAACTAGTATGTTTATACAAATATTATACAAACACCTAATATTAAAAAAAAACTAGATGAGATCGGTGCTTCGTATCCGACTACACTGAGAAGAAAGACCGAAATCATTGACTCTTTTGAAATCATTGACCGAAATAAATTCAATGCTCACAGTCTTCATAATCTTGATCAGATCATGTGACGAAGGACCAAGTAGTGTCTGAAAAGGTCTTTTAAAAGGACCGAACCACATAGGTTAGAGTGAACCTGTCCAGTCAGTGCACGCATTTGCCAGTACAATCGGTACACCTCTACTAACTCTTCCGGAAAACAGTCTTGATGATATATGTATGTGTTCAAAATGACAATGCCGCAACACGTCATATCCGAATCTCCTCGTGGCATCGAGACCGCGACCACGCCCGGTGTCGCTGACGTCATCAGTCGCGGCGCGGGCTGCGCAGGCGCATAATTCAGAACAAGGTTACCCGGACCGTTGGCGCTCCTTGCTACTTGATAACTACACTAATCCTGATTTACACCTTGTCGTTTGTTGCCTGTTAGCAGATTTTGGAGTGACTATTTGAAGAGTAGGATTGGTAAATGAAGCGAATAAAGTTACTGTTTTATTCCCTAATTCAACTGGGAAGACGTGATCAGTAGTTAAGACCATGATAGAGGAATAAAAGTAAAAATAATAGAGAAAATAGACTGAAGTATTGCGTCGTAGGTACCTAGTAGAAGAAAGTACTTTTTATTCTTCTTGAATATTGGTAGCGCCCCGCGGTTTCGTCCGCATAAGGCTCGATCCCGTGAGAATATCGGGATAAAAAGTATCCTATGTGTTAATCCTGGTTATAAACTATCTGCGTGCCAAATTTCATCCAAATCCGTTCAGCCGTTTGTGCGTGAAGAAGTAATAAACATACAAACACACTCACAAACTTTCGCCTTTATAATATTAGTGTGATTAGTAGGATAGTAGGATTTTATTCTGGAATTCATTTGATATTGAGGAAATAATCAGAATGACTACCTACATAATTAATTACTTTGATTTTTACTTCACTTTTAAGAGTTTTGTTTAAATCATTTTGCTCCCAGGGCTAGCATGGCCGGAGACATTTTATCCACGGGGAGAGGACAAAATACTATTCCCCTCTGTCAATTTTGTCCACCCTCCGAGCATGGCGACATGGGTGGATAAACTATCACGGTGGACAAACCAGGGGAAACGCTTGTCCCCGAAATTATTGCCATTATAAGAAAACTTTTATTAAATTACAAAATAGTCGAAAATATCGTCGTAAACGAAAGTACTTTATTTGTTTTATTGTTTAAATTGTATAAATTATTGTTATTAATTATTATTATTATTTTATTGTATAAATTTATTTTATTCAAATTGAACGCCGGTGTATTTTTCGCTCGATTTTCTCCCTTTCCGACGACAACACTAAGCTCCAGTAAGCACGAGACATTTTTATATTACAATTAATTATATTTTCTCCAAGAGATATACTTAAACCCACCATCTAAAGACGAGGACAAGTTTCTCCCTTTGTTATGTCAAAATATCTGTAATTTTTCTTTTCCACTAGTCGCCATGCTATAGGCGGGGGGTGAGTATCCACGTCTAATGTCAAAAAGTGATATAATTCTCTTTCCCCCTGTTGCCGTGCTTTGGCAGGTGGATAAAATAATTTTATCCCTTGTCAGTGGAAATAACCGGTGGACAAAAGTTTTATCCCCAGCCCATGCTAGCCCTGCAGGTGAATGACACCAAATTGCAAGAGAATTTTATTGCAATATTAAAACGAACGACCGAGCTTTATTATGCAAAAAAAAGCTAACATTCGCTAAGAACAGAGGTCACGAAATGCAAAATGAGCTGAGAGAAATTAATAAGTTTATAAATCAAAGTAGCGTTCTTTACTGAACATTCAGAATGAAATATATTTTTATACATTTTTCATAACATTCCGATCCTACATATATACTTTTGGCTTCATTGTAACAAACAAATTTTAATATAGGTAAATAACAATAAAATGGTTGTCCATAAAAAAATAAAGCGCATAGAAAAGCACAAACAATCCTACTTCCTACATGACATATTATAAACGCGAAAGTTTGAGAGGATGAATGGATGGATGGATGTTAGTTACTCTTTCGCGCAAAAACTACTGAACGGATTTGGATGAAATTTGGCACACATATAGTTTATAACCAGTATTAATTAACACAGGATATTCTTTATCCCGATGTTCCCACGGGATCGAGATATGCGGGTGAAACCGCGGGGCGCTGCTAGTACAGTCGGATGGCCAACATTATCTAACCCACGTCAAGTGGGTCAAGCAATGTTGGTCACCGACTGTACAATAATATATTCATGTACTCGTAGACAATGTTTTATTGTCTTAGTAAAACTATTCGAATTTACCAAATGACGTATATAAGTCCATTAGGTAGGTAGGTATAGACGCCAGCACATAAAGCTACCCAAAACTGTAAAATTTTCCCAATCAACTTTGAACCTTATACTTTAGCGATGAAGTTGAAAATCTATTAAAGAAATTTGACAGATTGTAGTAGGTAGCTTGATGTGCTGGCATCTGTACCTCTTTAAAATAAAAGCGAACAAAGGACAAATTCCGTACAAAACCGCAATTGAACAATGGATGTAGGCAAGCAAAATAATAAAATTAACTATTTTCCGCAGCTCAACGACATATTAAGCTCGGTTCCTATAAACAAAAAAAATCGTTACCAAATGGTAGCATTTTTCATTGTCAAACTAGGCATATAAAATATAGATTCGTAAGCTAATATTATAAATTCGAAAGTAACTCTGTCTATCTGTCAGTCTGTATGTTACCTTTTCACGCCTAAACCACTGAACGGATTTCGATAAAATTTTACAGAGAGATAGATTACATCCCGGGGAAGGACATAGGATAGTTTTTATCGACATACCTCGCGGGCGAAGCCGCGGGCGGAAGCTAGTATCATTATAAACATAAAGAGTAAAGTTTAGATTTTTTGTATGTTTGTTGTTACGCTGAAACGCTAGAACGGCCGAATGGATTTGGATGAAATGCACACGCACGGGTACATCAGAAGCTGGAGAAGGACATAGGCTACTTTTCAACCTGAAGCGCAGACAAATCCGTGGGCAACAGCTAGTTCTGCGATAAATACATAAAACAGAGGTTGCAGTTATCTGAGGAAACAATCTTGCATGTCTATCACTTATGTAACGACTTTCAAGGTTTCAAGGTCAGTAAGGCTAACAATGTGAACATTGACCAAATACACACAATATGGACATCACAACAAGTCAAGTTTAGTCAATATTATGGCGTACAAGTCAAATTCTTTGTTCCTCCGTGCTGAATTTAAAATTAGCTACAAGATAATGGACATTTAAATATTACATAATACAATGACCTCACTCCCGCGCATCTATCGTGGTGCCTAATGTTCTGGGTTGCCAACAACAGAAAACTTTATTTATAAATAAAAAATATTTTTTCTTATAAATAGCTGTTTCACGTGTTATTAATAAATGTTGGACACGTTATTATGTTTTGATGGATTGTACAAAAATAAGTATGGGTTTATTATATTAATAATAGATAGTGAACAAAGTGGCGCGTGGAATTACAGTATTCTTCTTTTTCATCGTATGGATGATTCCCTTTTATTCATTTTACTAGCAGCGCCCTGCGTTTCACCTGCAATAAGTGGCGATCCCGCGGGAATAACAATATAAAAAGTATCCTATGTGTAACTCTGATATATAAGCTATATTACTGTAAAGTTTCATCAAAATCCGTTTAGTAGTTTTTGCGTGAAGGAGTAACAAACATCCATCCTCACAAACTTTTGCGTTTAGAATAAGCTTCGACCAGAATTCGGCCACTTCGAAAGCGCAAAGCAAAGCGAAAGCCCCGCAAAGGTCTCCCATAGTGCAGGTATTTTTGCACACAGGTGATGCATCGTTTGTGATGTGATGTGGCTTCACAGTCTCTCTGTGGCTCGTCAGAGTACCCACCTGGCTAAGTCGTACCTGCAGCGGCCCACCTGGCTTCTTAGCCGGTTAAGGGATTTCCAGGTGGCCCGCAGGGTCCTTTTCTGCAGGCTTATCATGATCTTCATCTACTGTAACTTTTTGTACAGTAAGCATTTTATTCTAATCTACGTTCTAACTATCTCTTTAGAACTCCAATTGGTGGCAGTCGGAACCTTGGACTAGTTGCCTGGGTCATGGCCTATGAGCACTTTCTCATTGCTGTGGTTGGCAAAATATGGTGACATGATAATGAATGGTTGATCAATCAATCTGTCTAGTCTTTTCCCAAGTATGTTGGGGTTGGCTTCCAGTCTAACCGGATGAAGCTGAATACCAGTATTTTACCTCCACAAGCCAGTAACTGGGTAACACGATACCCGTTGGTAAAACTGGCGTCAGATTTTTGAGTTTCTGTCTCAACCGTAACCACTGTCGAAAATCTGCGAATGTCAGCCGCCTACGGCTTTTAACGTGCTTTTCCAGGCACGGAGATGTCTCGGTATACATATTATAACGGATCGTCACCCATCCACGAACCGACCGCGGCAAGGGTAGCTTAACCTTCAAACGACCTGTGCCGCTGTTATTATTTAGCCACGGGCCTGATGATGACGAATAATTGATATCTATCTTTACCTATAGCATACTACTGAATAAGCTAAAGAGTTTGATTGTTTTTTAACCGACTTCTAATAAAAAGGAGGAGGTTCTCAATTCGGATGTTTTTTTTTTAATGTATGTTCTTTATTTCGTCTGAACACGCTAATCTCTGAAACTGCCAGTCGGATTTGAAAATTATTTTCCCATTTGATAGACCACTTCTTGAGGCCCAGCAAAAAGTACAAAAGCCAGGAAGAACTTTGAGCAAAAACAAGAAATAGCGCAGGAAATGTGGCTCTCATTTTAGTATATTATGGTGTCTTAATATTTCACGAGAACGAAGTCGCGGGCAGAAGCTAGTGGATAATAAATGGTATCATGTAAATGTTTGGGACACATACATAATCAGCCTATAATGTTCCCACTGCTGGGACACAGGCCTCCTCTCTGTGAGAGGGAGTGGACCGTAATCCACCACGCGGGCCCAGTGCGGGTTGTCAGATGTCACATGTCTTCGAATTTTTGGTTTTAGGACATGCCGGTTTCCTCACGATGTTTTCCTTCACCGTTTTGAGAGCAGTGGTGATGAAATAATTTACACAAAGTAAAGCGCCTGTCTGGGTTCGAACCTACGACCTCGTAAGTCGCGGCCGTTACCACTTGGCCACCACCTCCTCTCACATTGCATTATTTGCATTAAATTAAAAATAATATATTAAATTTTGCCAATTATTTTTCTGCTATAGCAACACAGGTCACATTGTATTGAATACCGGTGATTACTGAATTAACTCTCAAGGTAAGGTAATGTTTCCAAGTAATAAAAAGATAAAGTTGTTTGTGGTAGAGTTTTACAATAGAACCTAGTACCTACTTACAATAAGTGTTTACTAAGTATACCTACTTACTGTTGTTTGTCATAGTATTCGCGTTTTATAGAAATACAGGTACGGTAGGCCGCGTCAGTCAGTGACTCAGTGATAACAAAACATATGTAATTATACGGGGACAGCATGGGACATCAACGCGCAAACCTGCAGGGTAATTGCGTAACACACTATCAGTAGCAATGGGTTTCATTTTGACAGTTCAACAACATTCATTGCGTTTTTTACGTTGTTGAGCAGACACATTTTTCGAACCTAAGGAGCAATGGATTAGCAATATGCTTCAAAATGATTCAAATTGAGAGTAATAGTGTGTTATGCAATTAGGGTGCTGTCTCCATGGATTCAGAACAAGATTCTGGACGCATCCCTAAAGAAAAAGTGCGCAGTGCTGCAAACCCTTATCCTATTTCAGGTTAAACAAATACCAACTTTATTTCAATGAAAATTAAGTTGATTTCAGAGTGTTGTAAACATTTTTGAAGTTGTAGCGTAAACTGAACTTTATTGTGTAGGAATTCAAGTAATTTTTCCATTAATTCATATTTGTTTACTATTTTGGCAAATAAATCCCGAAAGCAGATTACGTTAAAATTATTCGTCGGTTATTAAAAAACAGTAAAGTTGCGTAGGTCTTGCACTTTTGTATGTACAGTCAACAGCAAAAGTAGATGATCAAAATCAGAAATTCAATACTAATGAACGGAGTTCGCGTCAGAACTTTGCCACACAGCCACACAGTCTCTGCACACAGCTCAACAACAACAACAGCAACAGCTCTGCCATACAGTTCTGACGCGAACTCCGTTAATTAGTATTGAATTTCTGATTTTGATCATCTACTTTTGCTGTTGACTGTACCAGCTAGGTACCAGCTGATTTCTTTTAGATAACCTACGAAAAAAATTTACGATAGGATGTAAAATCATGTGCTGAATATTCATGGTAGGTATACAGTATACTTACAGTTTCGTAGATTTACGCTTCAACATTATCGCTAAAGCATAAGGTTCAAGGTTGATTGGGAAAGACAGTTTCGGGTAGTGATGTGCTGGCGTCTGTACAAAGCTTGATTATTCACCAACATCGTTCAACATAAATCACAAAAACTTAACATCTATAAGTGTAGCCTGTACTCCCAACAAAACTTCTTTGTCACCAACATAAACACGAAAATAACTAAACAAATGACTAACATTGAAGTCCTTTCATTAACAATATAGCACTCACACTTCAAGGGCCGTTGGAAGGCATATTTTTCATTTTCAGTTCACGTTACAACCACAAAGAAATTGGTACACGCGTTTTTAGGTCAAGCATCGTAAATTCATAAATTATTTAGCTTACTGCGTTTGATGTTGAAGTAGGGATGTGCGTGTGTCGATAAGATTAAATCTTAGTTTTACTGTAATTATTTTATTTCATGGGTCAGAAGATATTATTTGGATTTTCTGATATAGTTTGTGCCGGAAATAAAACTGCTGATATATTCTGTAAAAAAAAAACTGGCCAAATGCGAGTCGGACTCGCACACGAAGGGTTCCGTACCACAAGGCAAAAACGCCGAAAAAAACACGTTTGTTGTATGGGAGCCCCCCTTAAATATTTATTTTTTGTTTTTAGTATTTGTTGTTATAGCGGCAACAGAAATACATAATTTGTGAAAATTTCAACTGTCTAGCTACCGCGGTTCTTGAGATACAGCCTGGTGACAGACAGACGGACGGACAGACAGCGAAGTCTTAGTAATAGAGTTCCGTTTTTACCCTTTGGGTACGGAACCCTAAAAACACACCGCGAAAACTGTCAATCCTCTAGCATCAGGTGGAATGAGCTCACTTTAAGCTCACTTCACCTAAGTTTTCACGTTGAGATTTTTACAGAATATATCTGCAGAATTATTTATTTATTTGATATAAGGTTTTATTGCTTAGGTAAGTATTGAAGATTGTTACATTGTCTATAAGCAAGCAACTCCTTCAAGCAGACCTTGGCATCTAGCCAGCCAGCATTAGGATAAAGAAGGCACGCTGTATTAAGTGAAGCAGCACTTTTGCCAAGCCAGGGCTTATGTAATTCCCAAACGACGCTATGCAACTTTATCTTAAGGAAAGACAACTCTGCTGTTGCATATTCAAAATGACGTTTTATCAGAGAACATAGATTTGTTGCTGTAGCATGCTCAGTATGCTCAATCACAACAAAGTTATATAGGTTATGGCGAGCAATTATGACGAGGTTTAGGTAACTACTAGTGTTAATAATGACGCAGAAGATGAAGTTATTAACTTATTATTCAAGAAATTCGTTGTCGTCAATAAGTGACTCCCGTTCGTCCCACCAGGGGGACGAAGTCGGTGGGACGAACGGGAATACACCGATGTACAGTCAACAAAGGAGTTAAGTATACAGGAGCGTCGGATATAGTTGAAGTTTACTAAGAAACCGATGGATGTTCTGGACTGAAATTTAATTTAATAAATGAGCTGTTTGTTTTCTATCAATAAACTAAAATTTTATTCGAGAATATCCATCGGTTTCTTAGTAAACTTCAACAATATCCGACGCTCCTGTATACTTAACTCCTTTGTTGACTGTACCTATTTGCTCGCTAAGAAATATTACAAAAATGTAGCCACTGTGTATCCTTTTAAGATGATGTGTAACATTGATTTTTCAGTGTTAAAGCTTGAGTAACTTCGTCAATTTTGTAGGAAAGGAACGTTATTACAAAAAAATCGAGGTCAAGAGATAACATTTATAATAAATACTGTGGTTGACGAAAATGAGGAAAGTTTATTCAAAACTGTAATCAACCATGATATAAGTACTATTAAATGTAGCACACAACTCAATGGTAGCGCCTCAAGAGTCCAGCTGCTCTATCCCTTGTGGCGACTAGACATTCTCTTTGAGTTGTTGTTTAAGCAGGTACTGATAATTCGGTGGTTTTACTCTAAACCCCAAACCCCCTATTAAGTGATTCTAGTGAACACCATAAACATTTGTATCGTCATTGGTGACTATCATTATTAAAACTCCTTACTTTGATAAGGACCCAAACTATACCTAATTGTCACCAGTCGAAATAGTGTTGAACTACAAATAACATTCAATTACTCGAGTCCGAGAACTATCGATAAAACTCAAAACAAAGTCGTGTGATCGCGTGTCAACACTAGCTTATCGCGTCCGACCATGTTATTGTTTACATCGAGATAAGGTTTTTGTTGCCCTCTATCGTTTGTAGTACCTTTATGGTTATGGCATTATAATTTATTAGTTTATTGCTGAAGTACCTACCTACAAAACTAAAAATGTCTTCACTTCGACACTTCGAGAGTATTTTAGGACGTACAGTCGCCAGCACATCAAGCTACTAAAATCTGTCAAATTTCTTTAATGGATTTTCAACTTTATTCGTAGACAGAGTAATCTGTAGACTCATGGTATCCGTTTCACCGAAAGGGCCAAAAACGCGGCAATCTTCATCATACTATCATTTTTACAGCTTATTACTTAGGTACTCTGTCTCTTTTCTTCGTAAGTATTTCTCTTTTTCTTGTGCGAATGAAAAACAAGATATGGAGTAGTCTATAGTTTACTCTGTCTACGACTTTATCGCTTAAGCATTAGGTTCAAAGTTGATTGGGAAAATTTGACAGTTTCGGGTACTTTGATGCGCTGGCGTCTGTCGGTCTGTACAGTAGGCTGAACGTCATTGGTAACAAAACCAGTATAAGCTAGCCTCTTATTCTATTGAAACTGCGTACTACGCTAGGCCAACACCCTAATTGCGTAACACGAATCAGTTTGAAAGATATTGCTAATCCATTGCTTCATAATGTTCGAAAAATGTGTCTGCTCAACAACTGCAACGTAAGTAACGCATGCAATGTATGTTGTTGAACTGTCAAAATGAAACCCATTGCTATTGGTAGTTTGTTACGCAATAACCCCGCTGCTCAAGGTCAAAGTGTTACCAAACGTGCAGTCTGCTGCACGTCAGAATCTCGAATCACGACATCTTCAACAAAAAAGAAACTTAGAAGCGAAAAATAAAAAATAAACCTTTTAGTCTAACCAAGCTCCAAAATTAATGTAAAATTACTTACAAATGTTGAGTCTGCGCCAAACAAAATCAATAAAGATCAATCAAGTTGCCATCATTTTGGCGCTTGAGACCCTCATCGTCTTTTTCGGCGGTAAAAAATACACTTGAAAACTTTAATCTATGGCCATAAATATTTCGCAATGGCTGAAGTGGCTTCATAGGAAACGATAACGTTTCCTATGAAGCCACTTCAGCCATTCCAAAATTCCAAGCACTTTTAAAATGTGGTAACTTGTCTTAAATCGAAACAACATGAAAAATATTGACATTTTAGTCAAGATAAGCAAAATTAACGTTAAAATAGGATTAATAGCTAACAGTTTCGTTGTTAGTTTTATCTGCGGTAAGGAAAGTAGCACACAACGTCTAGACTCTATAGGTACATAAAATTCTAGGTAGTATTCAGATCATGTGCAAACCTAAATGCAGTCAAATGCTAAAACAATGGCGCCGATTCCCTTGTTCACAAACTAAACTAAATTTAAGTTCAGTGCATCTTTTTCTTTCTATTTCATTATTTTTATTTTCGTTTTTTTGTTTTTTCTGCTCTTTTCTGCGCTTAATGATGATGTTTAGTTCCTCAGAAAGGTCAGGGGCCGCCGTGCGTAGTACTCGCAACCAGCGTGCTTGTATGACCATTTAGGAATGCAAAACGAAGCAAAATGAGTATGTAAGCGGTAGAGGAGGACACCGTGGAGTTTTAGTGGGTTAGAGTCCCACATAACTGCACTATCTCCCCGTTGTAGTGCAGAATGCATGAGCATTTCTTCACGTTAAAAAAAAAAGGATGCTCGCACGTGGCGTTCTGTGTACCCCCAAGGAAAGTTTATATATGTATCTACACTGTCTACTTTGCTAACTTTTAAATAGAGCTATGATATCATGGCAAGAGAAAACTTACTCAAGTCTGCGAGGACTGCAGCCAAATTGATTTATATTCGGACGATAATTGCAGAGCCCTTATAAGTTCCTTTTCAATCTCCAAATGTCCTTCTGAAGGGTAAGGGTACGATGTACTTAAATACGTAAATATAGTAACGTACCTAGGTACCTTTTGGCTAGAACGATGAACCTCTAAATATTGATTCAGACCTTCAGACAGACGCGTCATCCAAGAGGTAGGGGTCCCCTACCTTTGGGTACCTCTGGGGTACCTACTTACATACTACTATTAACGTCATACAAGACAAAGGAGAAGATAACTTAGCATTGCTTAGTGTGAGATACCAAAAACCTGGTCGGTTCAAAATAAAAAATTCAATTGTTTGTATTGCAACCACACTACAAACAAAACGAAATCACTTTCACTATTTCAAATGTTAGCATTACATCCTACAACTAAAAAATTTAAGTGTAAAATATCGACCGTTTTATAAGACCTGCCCTTCCCCCGCTTGCCTCCCTTAAAAGGGCGACAGAGGGGGAATTTTATGGTGTGACAGAGGTCTTGGTTTGGTAATGCGTAGGCGACGCGATCACGCGAATGGTGCAGCTTTCTATGATTGCGCAAGATTCCGACGTGGTACCATTTGTTGGACCGGTTTGACAACTTTTTTAATGGTCTGTGATTTGTAACTCCTAAGTACAATGGTAGATATGAGATTCCCATGTGGTCTGTAGATTACAAAGATAATATGGTCCACGGTGTTGAGTAGGCACCCCTTATCTCTTTTAGTTAATTTTATTGTAAGTGGATTTGTTTCGTATATTTTACGGAAAGTGATGTCGGTTTTGTAGTACATACATGAGGAACATACAAAGTATGCATTATGAATTACACGGTGGCTGATGGTGTACATACTTACACGAAGTGTTGGTTGGGCGAATTACTGAGTAATCTGTATTTAGGAGAGACCGTTTCGTCTCCCTATTTGAATAACATAATAATCATATTTTTAAGATTTTGGAACGACCTGAAGTCCATAAAAGAGACTTGAGATTCCATTCCCTAGTAGAGGGACTACACCAAAATTCGTCTAGCCCATTAATAGCTGAAGAGTTTGTTTCAACGCGCCAATCTCTGGAACTACCAGTCGGATTTAAATAATTATTTTTGCATTTGATAGCCCAATTCTTGAGGAAGGTTATATGCTATTTACCAACGATCTACGACCATGGAGCCGAGCAAAAAAAAAAAGTCAGAAAACGAATTAATAGCGCGGGCGGGCGGGTGATATGTTGCGACGTGGTAGGTCGGTAATAATCGTGAATTTTATTGAAAATGTTTTGCAAACTAGAGACTTTCTCATGAAGATAAAAAAGAGACTACAAATAAATAGAATTCAAGTTAAACGTAAGTTACGTCCGACCTTTAATGTTCACCTCGACATTCACACTTGAACTCCCCCAAGTTAATAGAGTTATTAACAATAGTGGCTAGTAACTAAGTTAACAATGGCGCTGATTCTCTTGTTCACAAAGTAAGTTCAGTACCTACGTCTTTTTCTTTCTATTTCATTATGAAAAGGACAGAAGATAAATATTAGTTTAGTCCTGTCAAATTAGACAGCGCCTAACATGAATTGACGTATTTTTAGTAGCCATGTTTTCCGCATCCCAATTTATAGAGGGCGCTCTTCACTCTGCAATAACGAATATTACGCTTTATTATGATTTCATCTGTTATTTTGGTGCATTATTAGGTTCATTGATGCAAGAGACAGAATTAAACTCGTCTGGCGTTTATGATGTCACTGGCGATTTAAACTAGGTGAATAAACTACAATAAAACATCTTCGTTGTGTTACATTTACCGAAGTCTATTTTTATCGCGTGATTATTATGTTACAACAGTTGGCATTTACGTCACGCTATGGTATTAAAAGACCGCTACTTAATTAATATTTATGTGACAGAGAATAAAGCCTCCTTTTTATATCACACAAATATTATAAAGGCGAAAGTTTGTGAGTGTGTGTGTTTATTTGTTTGTTACTTATTCACGCTCAAACGGCTTGACCAATTTTGATAAAATTTTGTATAGACGTAGCTGACACCCTGGATTAACGTATAGGCTACTTTTTATCCCAATATTCCCACGGGATCGACACTTCTGCGGGTAAAACCGCGTGGCGCAGCTAGTCATAACATACAACTTCACGCCTTTATTCCCCGACGGATTCGGCTATAGCCGTACTCTGGCCGTACTTATTGCTGAATGTGCCCGCGCTTGACCTCGATCACGCCTGATTGAAAGCGATGGATGAGGTCTATGATGGAAGGAGCTGGCCCAGAAGATGCCTAAGGCACTGAAACTCCCACACATCGACGAAACACAGCAGGCTGCTTGACTTGCTGCGGATTCTGGTAGGAGGGTGGTCGCAAACCAGGCGGGCGTTAGCCCTGCCACCGCTAGGGAAGAATTGGCCAGTCAAATAAGGTGTTGGGTTTGACTGTCCAGGATGCGCCGAGCGCTCGGTTCAGTTGAGCAACTGGCGGAAGAAACTGCGCTACACGAGGAGGCTTCTTCATGCAACCCAAACTTAATGATCTCTTGGACTCTATTTTTTAAAAGTCTGGGTAACTTTTTTACCTGAACTCGATGTTTTTATATTTTTTCATAAATGTTTTATGTCCTACAAACTATCTTTAATTTTTGTAATTGGTTTTATACCGTATATAAATAAATTGCCTATAGTAACACCCACATCACATGTTATGTCCGTCTGTGGCGTCTTGTTGTGGCCTAGTGGTAGGTCGTTGGTTTGAACTCACAGGCGCTTTTCTTTGTGTAAATTAATTCATCACTAGCACTACTGCTCCCAAAACCGTGAAGGAAAACATCGTGACTCACGATGTTTTCATTCACGGTTTTCGTGAGGAAACCGGCATGTCCTAGAACCGAAAATTCGAAGAGATGTGACATCTACCAACCTACTGGGCCCGCGTGGTGGATAATGACCCACTCCCTCTCACCGTGAGGAGGCCGGTGTCCCAGCAGTGGGAACATTATAGGCTGATTATGCTATGTTGCAATACAGCAAACAATAATAATATTTTCCCACAATGAGTATGAGTATCTAACCGTTGATTTTTAAACAGTCAGTCTGCAACCCTTGATAACCCGAGTGTGTCAACATTTACCAATCATTTAGTTACATGTACCTACCTACGTCAGAATCATTCATCATTTTATCCTATTTCGTTGTTGGAAAATCTATTGCTTATTTGGTTTTCCATGGTCATTAAAAAGAGGTCAATATTACCATGACACACTAATATTATTATTAACAATTCCACGAGGAACCACTTTTATGACATTGTGTACCTACATATTTTTATCACGCTAGCAGTAACAATAATACAAGGTCAAATTAAAGGAGACTGGTTGATTTTGTATGGCTAAAGAGGGGCCCGTGGCTAATGCATCTGACAACGGCCTGCAAATTGCAAAAAACGATTTCGCGGGCTACCATAACGCATAAAGTAGACCGATAGATACTATTCAATAAACCGAAGGAAGTTATTCAGAACAATGTAGTTCTTTGGCAATGGCAATAGGCACGCCCCCTTTTATATGACATTCGAAATGTTGGTGTAATAAGGTGTAGCGGTATCTACAACGCCACATGAGAACAGCGCGTCATACTGACGTCACGCAAAATCCTGCATCTCGCAGGCAGAGTTTACGGCGCAACTAGTATAGATACAACGGCCCGACATGAAACATCGGTCAGTTACCCGCCAGACACAACACCCGTCTGGAAGGAGGATCTTTCCTTTTCTATAGAGTATGAGTGAGCTTTAAACCCTGTTCCTCATACCTCTATAAAGGTATACCCTCTGTGTTATGTAAACTCGTTCTTTTTTTTTTCAAAACCCGTGTTCCATTCCAAATGCAAAAAGTTCCGGTTTTTAAACGTTTGTTTTTCGAATCATAGGTCACGCCCTCTACCTCGTGTAACAAAAACTAAAAAAATACTAAAGTTTTCGTTTAAAACGCTCGTTTATATCTAATCGGCTGCCAACGACCCATGTCCAGTCACCTTCGTTTCAACCATGAGTGGCCACTAAAAATAGATGTTACACGTTTTTATTTACATCAGTTTGCGTTTTAGTGTTCAGTGAGGCACATGTAGGTAACTTGTCGTGCTAATAGATGCTACATGCAGCTGTTAATTAGATTTTATGCTTATGAGTAAGTACGACTTAGGAGAAACTAATAATAAAGCTGAAGAGTTCGTTAGAACGCGCTAATCTCTAGAACTAATGGTCGGATTTCAAAAATTCTTTTTGCATTTGATAGCTCAATTTTTGAGGAAGGCTATAGGCTATTTAACATCACGCTAGGGCCCTTAGGAGACGAGCAAAAATAGTCAGAAAACGAAATACTAGCGCGGGCAGGCAATGCGATGCGATGGGGTGGGTCGGAGGCAGCGTTGCCAATGCCTATTTTCCAGATTCCTCAAAATCTTTGGTCAAAATCCCTGAATTTGGGGAGAGCAAAATCCTGATTCCAAAATTCCCACAAAGTTATTTCATAAAAACCGACTTCCAAAAAAACACTACAAAGTGAAAAATAACTTTTTCATCCCCCCATCTCGGAAAGAGTATTTTTGCTCTTCGATATCTGAGTGCAAAAGCCGTTTTTATCCGCTAGAGGATAAAGTAAATTGAATTTAGAACATCGTGTGCACTAAGTTTGTGAATTCAAAACATCATTAAACCTATTTACTTCTCCCTCCATGGTGCCGAATTTATCATACAACCTTTTTTAATTTGTTAAAAACTCAGACTTCTTGGTGTACTTTTTTTCTAATTTGCTTTGCGCGCTTCATTTTCTTTTCACGTCATATTGTTATATCCGGTTAAAAACAAGAAACTTGAAAACTAGTGAAAAACCTAAAATAAGTCATATGAGTGGTTCTAGTGACGAGGAAGTTTATTTGACGCCAACAGAATTGACTGAAACTGTTCATAATGCGCAAATGAGCTTTCTCCCTCAACAATCACGCGAGAAGTATTTGAAACAGTACGATATGTTTAACACGTGGCGACAAGCTAAAGGAGCCAAAACTTTCTCAGAAAACGTTTTGCTGGCATATTTTATTGAATTATCCGAAACCAAGAAATCAAGCACTCTATGGAGTACCTACGTATTCAATGCTAAAAGCAACAATAAAGATGAAAAAAGACATACATATCGACACCTATCCTAAATTAGTGGCATTTTTAAAAAGAGCCTCATCAAGTCATCAACCAAAAAAATCGAAGGTTTTAACAGCATCTGAAATTGAAAAGTTTCTTAACGAAGCACCTGATTCCGTATATTTGGCGACAAAAGTAATTCAGTTGGACATTCAGTATCTACTTAAGTACCTATGTTAATCAACTACTTAACATAATCTAATACGTACTTAGTAGATTTTGATAGGCATAATTATGCATGCATATCAATTTTATTAATTTATCTACTACAATACTCTTTACGTTACAGGTTGTTCTTATTATTGGTATAAACGGAGCATGTCGAACTAATGAACTAACACAACTTAATGTCAAAAACATTGAGAAACATTCAGATGACTTACTATTAATTAATTTACCCAATAAAAAGACAAAAAGAGACCGCAACTTCATCATTCGCAAGGAATACCTAACAATTGTTGAGAAATATCAAGCCTTACGCCCGCCTAACACTCCAATCAATCGATTTTTTCTACAATATCGCAACGGAAAGTGTGTTAGACAGCCTATGGGTGCTAATAAAACATTTCTTGAACTTCCAGAACCCCTTTTGTACACGGGTCATTGTTTCCGACGAACTTCAGCCACACTTTTGGCCGATTCAGGAGCTGATCTCCTGTCCCTTAAGCGCCATGGAGGCTGGAAGTCCAATGCGGTTGTAGAGGGATACATAGAAGATTCCATCCAAAATAAGTCTAAAATATGTACCTACAGGCATCGTAGGAGCCATTACACTGAAAGAGCCTCAGTCAGATCCTTGGACTGGCCCTTCTACATCAAAAATGAGCCGTTACGAAACACCTAACCATCGCCCTCTCTCGCCAACATTTACGCCAAGGGAATCCGATGAATCGGTACAACTATTAAGTATGACAGATAGTTTACCGAAAAACAGTACACAAGTCACCAACACTAACATTACAGTAGCTAACAAAAATATTACACTCAACTTAAGTAACTGTAGCAACGTTACTTTCAATTTTTCTTAATTATACCTAAGTATTATTTGTTATAATTTAAAGATTATTCTGTAATACTTACCTATCATAATGTAGTAGTTAGTACCTAAAGTGAAATAAAAGTATCTTGTGATTGTAAATGTTTTTTTTTTGCATTTAGTCATTTCCTCGCTGAGGTGGGATGAAAAGTTACGTGTTGCACTCGAGTGCAAAGATTTTTCACCTCGTGCTCTTTTGATTCCCTCGCTAACGCTCAGGATTCTAATTTTTAGAATCCTTCGCTTGCTCGGTCATCAAAATTGAGCACGCGGTTAAAAAGCAACTTTGCACTCTTGTATAACAAATAACTATTATTTCGGAAGTCGGTGTCTTTGGATCTGTATTTTAGTTTTTTGCCACCGACTTCCGAAATAAAAGTTATTTTTCACTTTGTAGTGTTTTTTTGGAAGTCGGTTTTTTTTTTTGTTAAAAAGTTTTTATTTCTCGCTTTTTAGTGTGTCTGTTTATAGTGTATCTAAGTTACAAAAGCCTAATGCCAACTTGCTCATCGCCTTTTACAAAATATTGCTTTTCCCGATGCAGGGACGTTAATTGTTGAAGAGTTCTCCTGGTATTCCACCATCAGCTCCATTTCACCATTCGCATTGTGACGAGCATAACTTGCTTAGCAACCATATTAAAGTAAGTAATCGAATCGCAAACCGGGAAATATTTATTATTGAGTAGTTCCGGTGGCCATCTGTGGTCTTCATCATCGGTTCCACTTCACCAAATGATGCTTTCCGAGAGCAAATGCACGAGTTACTATAAAAAATACCCAAATCGCTATAGGTGTGCCTATAATACTTGAAGAGTTCCTTCGATTTCTCCAAGATCCCATCATCAGATCCTGACCTGATGACAATGGGACCACCTGGAAAGTATACTCTTTCAAACAAAAAAATAATTTTTGAAATCGGTCTAGCCGTCTCCGAGTAATCGGGGAACATACATAAAAAAAAAAAAAAAAAAAATAAAAAAAAAAAAAAAGGTTCCGACGAATTGAGAACCTCCTCCTTTTTGAAGTCGGTTAAAAATAAACTGATTTCTTTACAAAAAATCAACAATATTTATTATTATCAAAACCAATATTCACAAGGTGCACGGACCTTGATATTTTAAAGTCTGTGACAAGGAGTCGGTGGTACGTAAAGAGTATCGTACTATTATTGGGCGGGCTGCCTTTCATTGTCTTTGTATTTTCCGTCTCGTTTTATCTCCAACATGAACTGTTGAGATAAAATAAAACGAGACGGACTAACATGTATGTGGTGTGTATGTGTCATATTTTCTTTCTCTCGCAGCTACATTTTAGCAGGGGTTTCCCCCGGGCCTGGGGGCGTTCCAAAATCAAAATCGTTTATTTGCATAAAATGTGGTAGGTACAAAAGATGATAATGTAAAATTGTAGTGCAAAGACACATTCCGCCATGTAATGATAGCATGCAAATATTTAATACATGAAGTAGGTATGTATTATCAACATGCAGTAACATATTAGATAACGTGCAGTTAATTAAATTAACAAAAGAAGATAAATAATTAAAAAAATATTACAATGCATTTCTGAAGTGGTAGGACTGACAAGATTTTTTGTTCAGAAATTCGCCGACAGAATAAAAACTATGCGTTATCAACAATTTTTTCAAAACCACACAGATTTTTTTGTAATGTTGTCTGTTATCCAGATAGATAATGAGTTATATACATATAAGTGGCGCCATATAGGTACACGCAGCTGCGCCTGAATAGTTCTATCCTAGGTACAGGGATTTTCAACAAAATACTGTGTGACTTTCCGTTTAGCTTCAAAGAGTTTAGAACAAATTTTGCGATTTCGTAAATGTATGTAAATTTCGTATTATATAGTTTGTGTGATTTAAACACTGGTCTACATGATTCAGACCAGTCCATGTTAAAGATTGTACGAATGCATTTTTTTGTGCTACATATTAGTATTCTAGATATTTCCGTGGAATTTACCCAAACAATAATACCATACCGAATAATGGAACAAATATAGGCGTGATACACCATCATCGCAGTTCGTTTAGGTAGATGTCTCATTCTTAACTTTTTTAGAGCATATACAAATCTATTTATTTTCATACAACATATGCATTTTGTCAATATGTTCTTTCCAGGTGAAGTGTTCATCGAGTGTTATCCCCAGAAACTTGATTTTGTGTACTTGTTCGACTAATTGGTTTCTACTTATGAGATATTTTAAGTTGGAGGCATTTACTCTTTTGTGTTTTGAAATTTAATATTTTCGTTTTATCTATTTAACTTTTAAAGCATTGTTATCTAACCATGTGGTGATGTTATTTAATGTGTTATAATTTATATCTACTCGTAGGTTTCAACGTTCTTACAATCCAATAATTACCGTCGTGTCATCAGCAAAAATGACACAATCTTGTTCTACTGCTTGAGGAATTTGATTGGATTGATTGATCATCCGCTGACGTCACGATCATGACATCTCTTTTGCGATTGTATAATATGCTATCCTGCTGTTAGTGATGAGCGGGCGATCAAACGGAACGCAGCCCCGAAGATTCGTTGACATTGACGTAATGTTGCCATAAAAAAATTTAGACTGGAATTTACCGGAAAAAATTTAAAATCCCTGCAAGGTGCCTCTCCCACAAAATAGCCAATGGTGTTGAGATTCCCCGCAGTTTGGGGAAATCCCCTCAAATTGGCAACGCTGCAGCTGGTACGGAACAAGAAGTTTCACGCGGACGAAGTCGCGGGCAGAAGTATATATAATAATAATATAAGTTTATTTCAATAATTGTTAACAATGATACAAGGCTATAATTTCTTGAAAGTAACAAATTTATGAATTTATTAGACATCTGTAGCCAAACTACGCGAAAGCCTGTATTTCGGCTATCACTATCAGCGCCAAAACCCTAAAATAATAAACACTTATAAATAGCCATCAAGTAGAGATGATAACATTTTGTTAGACTTAAAAAATAGTGATGTTAAATAACTTAATTCTTAGTTAATAGATAAGATAATACCTAGATCTATATGCAGCTGTTGTTATCCTTATGAGTAGGGACGACTTAGGAAAAACAGTTAAAAAAACCGGCCAAGTGCGAGTCGGACTCGCACACGAAGGGTCCCGTACCCCAAAAAAAAACACGTTTGTTGTATGGGAGCCCCACTCAAATATTTATTTTATTCTGTTTTTTTAGTATTTGTTTTTATAGCGGCAACAGAAATACATCATCTGTGAAAATTTCAACTGTCTTGCTATCACGGTTCATGAGATACAGCCTGGTGACAGACACCCTTTGGGTGCGGAACCCTAAAAATAAGTAACGAATATTATCCTTTTTGTTATTTCAAGAGCTTTATCGCTAAGCCGATAACGTCTCGTCTGCCGCCCCGTATTTCATTTATCCTTGAGAGTCAAATGTGAGTCTGGTTTTTGTGGAGCGACCTGTCTGACCTTTGCAATCTTTTAACGTAGGTAAATTATTTATTAGTCTGCGGTATGGGTTTTGGTTCAGAATGTTGTCTAAGTTGTTCATACGCCTGATAAAATCTTTCGGTATAGAATTTACATTTAAAAATGTAATCTTCAGAATCTAAGTTGAGTGGCGATTAGGTTATCAAAGTTATCACATTAAACAGTACAGCGGTTATAATAATATAATAATAAAAATAATAAAAATGTTTATTTTTCTTCCACAAATAACACTTATTAACTAAAACTTAAAAGAGGAAAACATAATTAGTATGATGAAGGACAATGTTCATTTGTGGGAGACTGGTGCCTAAACTAAGCCGTGACTTGTATTTCAGGACACCAGGGACTCCCCTCTACAGGCAAGAATATCATCAAAAACATTATAGACAATGCACGAAAGTGACATTATTATGTTAAGGGCAAACTATCAGTTGGAAGAAAAGAGAAAAAATAAATATATATAAAAAATAAAATAGTAATTTAAAAAAAAAAAATCTTAAATTTGTATGAAGTGCAGTGGAGTTCAAGGTGTATGTGGAATGTGTTAAGGGTGTGATGTATTTTGTGTTTGTCAGTGTGTGCGTGTATGTGTGTGTGTGTGTGTGTTGTGTAGTGTTGAGTGGATGAGAGGGTATGTGAGTGGGTTCATGTCCAACTAGACGAAAGGTTCCTATCATATTACGTTATTATGACTAGTAGCTCTTCTGTTTTTGTGTAGTTCAATTTTAGTAGCCAGTTAGTCACTTTATGTTTACATTTAGATTTATTGTAATTAATAATATCAATTTCTTTATTTAACTTATTGTAGAGTTCAGGTCCTCGGAAAGTATAAAATTTTTGGGCAAAAGCTGTTTTAGATTTGATTGTTCTACATATTGCATACTGCCTCCTCGTTGTTAATTTAGAAAGATCGAAAGAGGATGTATCTGAATGTTGCCGCAGAATAGTAAAAAGGATGTAAATTTGCCTAACAGTTAACACCTCAGCTTCCTGATACAGTGCGTCAGTTGGATAGAGTCGTGGCTTTGAAAGGCCAACTTTTAAAATCAACCTTTGGGCTCTTTCTATTTCCAACATTTTAGTTTTACCGGCACCTCCCCAAGTTGTTACACAATATATCAGTATAGATTGTACAAGGGCAAAATATACCATTTTAAACGTTTCACCATTAGCTACCTGTCTAAGCTGTTTAAAAATATAAGTCAGATTCCGTGCTCTTTTACATAAGTTGTGAATGTGCTGATCAAAGGACAACCTTTCATCAACCGTTACACCCAAGTAACGAATACTTTGTGTAGGCTGTATAGTTGAGCAGCTACATTGATTCAAGGGAGGAAATGAGCACTGATGAACAAATATGGGAGGCTTATTTTGTAAGAAGGTGTCTACACTCCTGATTGCAAAAGGAATGTATTTTGTTTTATCTGCGTTTAGAGTAAGCGAGTTTGCGGCGAGCCAGTGGCAGACCGTATTCAAACCTGATTGAGCTAAGGAATATACTTCTTCCCAAGAATCACCCGTGAAAGTAAGAGTTGTGTCATCTGCGTAAGATATTATTTTGCAGTTTTCAAGATTAAGTTGACACAGCTCATTTATATAACATAGAAATAAAGTGGGGCCAAGAACACTTCCCTGAGGAACCCCGTGCTCGATAGGTAGTTCATCACTCAAGTACTCCCCGATCCTTACACGCTGTGTACGATCAGATAAATAGTCCGCTATTAATAAGAGTTCATTACCCCGTATTCCCATATTAGTTAATTTTCGAATTAGGGTTATTACAAGTTGTTGTCAGTCTTTTTAAGTTACAATAACAAAATAAACAATTTTACTAAAAAAAGAAAACTGTTTCTTTTTTTCAAACTAAATAAATAAATACCTACCTAACTTAAAAATTGCCACGAAATAAACCACCCTTGATAATAAGGCACTCATAGACGTATAATACGTCTATGAAGGCACGCGTGTGGCGATGGCATCAACAATTCAACACAAACTTTATGGTATTGTTACCAATTAATGATCATAACGCACACCTAGATCTAAAGAGAGCTAACTCTAAAATCTCAATTTTTGAGATAAGCATACCATCGAATTCTCTAACTCACTACCTAGCGACCAACAAAACAGATTCAAAAATAGTTCCATTACTCAACTTAAAAAGTATTGATCAATACAGCAAACTCCTGCAGTGCATATGGACATAGTAATCAGTTTTTCAACTTTCCTGAATAAAGTGTTTTTTTGAGTTAATCGCTGTTTAGATCTTGTGCGATAAATTTAGTTTTTGATAAATACTAAAACGAAAACTCGTAACCCCACCGAAATTTTTTAGACCCCCTTTCAGTCCCTGTTGCAAAAAATATACATAATATTTTTATTTCTTTCTTATTTGCAAAATAGTTGGGCAAACGTCATCTAAAACTATTCCAAATTTCAAGTTGATAGCATTAGTAGTTCTTGAGATATCCAGCTGTGACAGACAGACTTAGTCTCACCATAAGGGTTCCGTTTTTACCATTTTGGTACGGAACCCTAAAAAAGGTCCCACGGCTAGAATGTTAATTGTTATTAATTATCTTATTTGTTTATTTTTAACATACGTTATGTAGAATATGTGGTTTCAATTATTATGGCTGATTTTTCAATCATCTGTTATCTGTATTCGAGGAATAATTTTGAAATGTTGACAGTTATTTCGTATAAAACTGTCAAACGTCAATTTTATTCCTCGAATAAAAGTTATCTGGCGATGGAAATGTCAGCCCATAATTGTGATAACATTATCACCACACTGTATAGTAAGTATATTGGGTTATACTAGAAGCTAACATGAGAAGAGGAAGGTCATAAAGCAAAAACAAAGACACGCTCTCTTTGCAGTTAGAATTTTGATAATCTGTCTTTATCTCCCTTATTAGGTAGGTACTTCTATTCCACAGATTAGGTAAACATCATCATAGCTCTATGGAAAATGGAGTGATCTATGGTAGAGCAACACAAAGTAAGTACTTATGTACAGACGCCAGCACATCAAGTTACTGCAATCTGTCAGATTTCTTTAATAGATTTTCGACTTTATTGCTAAAGCATAAGGTTCAAGGTTGATTGGGAAAATCTGACAGTTTCGGGTAGGTTGACCTGCTGGCGTCTGTACTTAGGTGGGATATCTATCGCTATTCATTTTAATGTTTTCATGGATGAATCAAACAAAACTATAATTTTCGACATTTCTATGTTATGGTTAAATAACGTAACTAAATGATGATTAATAAAACAAACCCAAGGGACACTATTGACGACATTACGTTTCATTATGGCGTGCAATTTATTGTTCATGACAAGGCCGCCATTGTTATTCACAGTGTCACCAATGTACCGACGTTTCGAGGCCAGCCGTCCTTTGGGATGAGCCATATTTTGCCTATGAACATATTTTAAAGGTCGCTCGGCCACGACATATGGGTATGTTTAAGGAAAATACAGGTATTTTATACTTAGGGCACAGCAGTGCAATGATTTTCTCTAAAAATAGGAACGATTTTGTGGCTATAAATAAGTTAAAGACAAAGAACATGGGACATGGGATGAAGCATGGGACGATAAGCAGCCAGGTGGAATACGATCTAAGGAAGGCAGGCAGGTGGCGTAGACTTGATGCAAAAAGTGGAGACTACTGAAGAACCGAGTGTTTCTGCTCATCTTTATTTGGCGAAAAGCAATGATTTGATATTTCAAGCTGAGCTCGCTGAGACACATTGGTTTACATTTTTAATAACCATCCAACCAACCATGTCTTACAATAATCCAGACGACAACGAAATGAGATGGCAAACAGCAGACGTGCAACGTACCTAAATTCTCAGTTTATCGATTTTATATGCAAAACCTGCGTTCTATCTGAAAGTCCTATCAATATTCCAGTGCATTCCCTTAAAACTATAAAGTCCAAAGTCTAAAGTCTCAAGCATATGTGTAGCAGACGAGACGACATTAATATTCAACTTGGCACCCTCAAGATTAATGCTCCGTTTAGCCTTGAAAGGACCCTAGTCCTTAGGGGAGAAAAGTAGGCAAAAATAAAAATATTATGGCCAAACAATATTGTTTTGATATCAAGCCCCTTGTTATAGCCACTGCCAGACGAATGATGTCACATTGGGAGACTCAAGGACATCTCGGAACCTGTTTGGTCTACCCCTCGTTTAAGCAGTCTCCATCCACAATTTATTCGTAAATAAATATACTTTACTTTCTAATCTAAATGGACATTTGTATTCAAATGACGTCGTTGTTGTTTTTTAATTATTTTATTTAAATGAGTGCCGTGGTCTGTAGACAGGACATCGAATTACGATTGGGAACTCTTTAGCTGCTATTCCACGCTATAATGACCCTTAGTTATTAACTATTCGGTTTGTACTTAAGTACCCGACTGCGTGACAGCTAAGACAGGGTTATATTTTTCACGCGATATTTATAATCTTTGATATGTGGCATTCCTTTTGTTTTAACGTTAATATGCTCGGAGACCATTTAAAAAAAGCCGTTCCCAAAAATAATTTAGGTGCTCTACTCTCCACGCGGCTGCGATGGTCATCATCTGCCTGCCTTTTCCCAACCATGTTGGGGTCGGCTTCCAGTCTAACCTGATGCAGCTGAATACCAGTATTTTACATGGAGCGACTGCCTGTCTGACCTCCACAACCCAGTGCAGTGACTGGGTAATACGATACCCCTTGGTAAGACTGGTTGTCAGACTTTCGGGCTTCTGACTACCCGTAACGACTGTCATAGATCCACCAATGACAGCCGGGACTAACGGCTTAACGTGCTTTCCGAGGCACGGAGGGGTCACGGTATGTAAATGTGTCACCCACCACAGACCAACCGCGGCAAGCGTAGCTTAACCTGATCGATCGACCAGTGCGGCAGTTATTATTTCTCCACGGGACCCGGGGGGGGGGGACATGGCTGCGATGGTGTCGGCGTGAAAATCGTCCTGCCATTACAAAGTGCTATTTGTTCTTTTCAGGGCCAAAACTGGCCAAAAGTAAACTAAACTGAACACCAAATCCTTAATACACTGACACTGATAGACCACTGCACAGCCCAAACCGCGGGTATAGCTTGAGTTAGAAGCATGAACACACCCTTTGGACATACGGCTTAACTGAATATATAAAAATCTCGTGTCGCAGTTTGGTATGGAACTCCTCCGAAACGGCTTGACCGATTTTTATTATAAATTTTTGTGTGTATATTTGGAAGGTCTGAGAATAGGTCGTAGGCTATTTTTTATACCCCTAGGTGATAAGGGTGGCCCACTCCAGATTTGGAATCGAAACTTACGCGGGTGATACCGCGGGGCGCAGCTAGTATTATAATAACTAACCTGCAATATAGAAGCTGCTAAAGCCGTCATCGCGACCAGCAGGAGTTGTTGTCTCGCGTAATCATGCAGCGGCTTCCCACATCCTCTCTGGTACAGCATTGAGCAGTCAGTCGCGTAAGGCTTGTGGATGGCGTCTAGTGGACCCTGGCCGCAGCAGGAGAAGGGAACCTGGCCCTTGGAGGTGTAGTCGCTTGGACCCGTCACGCCGCAGCATTCGAACTGGAATCAGAAGCGAAGAGGTTCTTTAGATGATGCGTTAAGATGGGATTTGTTTGTTTGATGGCAGGTCAAAATTGCGGGATTGTGTGTTGAGAAATTTGAATATAAAGGCGGATACAGACATTGCGAGGCATGCGCAACGCACGGCGCTCATCGCATGTTTCGCAATGTGCGGACGTTCATATTCGTGGTGAGGCAAACATTGCGAATTATGCGATGAGCGCCGTGCGCTACGCAAAACCAACAGTCAAATTTTCTGATGGCTAGAAAAACCTAGTAGATGACTCTGCCAGATACAATAGGAGATGCACCTCAAGACTTCCAGTCCACTCTCGTATCTATTACTAAAGCAGAAAGAAAATATAAACAAACCTCACCTTAACTTGTAACCTGTCCCATCGTATCGTATCAACATTGGTGTTGTCAGTATTCTCCAGCGCATGCACGAAGTAGTGCATGATGGTTGTCTTGATGTCGATCTCCACGTTGTCCCACACCACCATGGCCCAGACGAAGCACGAGAACTCGATCACCACCACCAGAACTATCAGGATTCCCGTCTGGAAACATACCATTATAAAATCAGTAAGATCCTCATCCATTGCTCGAACATCGAGGTCAAGAGCAGCACCCGAATTGCGTAACACACGTACGGACGCCAGCACATCAAGTTACTACTATCTGTCAGATTTCTTTAATAGATTTTCGACTTTATTGCTAAAGCATAAGGTTCAAGGTTGATTGGGAAAATCTGACAGTTTCGGGTAGGTTGACCTGCTGGCGTCTGTACAATACAATCACAATCTGAGGCATTTTGAAGGATCTTGCTGATCCATTGCTTCACATGGTCGAAAAATGTGTCTGCTCAACAACGTAAATAACGCAATGAATGTTGTTGAACTGTCAAAATGAAAGCCATTGATTCTGTGTGTTACGCAATTGCCCCATTCAATAAAACCAAAAAAATATTATTCGACAAGGGAATTTATACTTGACCCCATAGTTAGGTACTTGAAGTATGTGTTTAGAAAAGACTTTTTTATTTTATCTTGTCTAGTTGTGTCCGTGTCCAGACGATACCTACCCATCAACTCTACTATGAAGTTTACCAGACTTTTAATTTCGGTATAATAATCGGGATAGGTTTCGGACAGATTAGGACTCAAATGGAGAGAGATTAAAGCCTGGAAGGTGAGGGATGCATAAGGTTAACAGCATCCAGTTTCATCTGCTGATAATCCTAAATAATATCATTGGAAGCCGATGTTTTTCGCAGCCAAAACAAACAACGGTTCTTGTGTTAATCAGCAAAGTAGTAAAACAAGAGCAGATCAACGCGACATAATTAATTTACCTAATTAGTGCTCTAAGATCAGATGTCGAGGTCAATATATTTTAATTAGCTAAGTTTAAGATCATGATTCGAGCCTAGACGATGCAACTATTTAGATAGGTAGGTACCTAATATTTCGTACGAACGCTACCTAATGCATGTTTAGATTCTCGCCGTATGAAGCTATATCTATCATCCGGCCTTTGTACTGTAATCATACAGTTGATCTGTTAACTCTGGGATCAATTAGATAACTACGCGTTTAATATAAAATAGGTACTGACACGCCATACCAGCCTTCTTCGTGACTCACGAAATTGAATGAATACTTACAATAATGACATGAATCTGGTGCATTGACTTGGCAGTTCTCCAGCCGATCCATGCGATCGAACATGTGATTATGGCCATCATTAACAGAAGTATTGCAGGGTACTCCGCATTGACACCAATGAAATGCCGGTATACGAAAAGCCTGTAAATAAGAAAACCGCTGATGCCGAACAGCACAACAGCTGACATCTGTTGACAATAAACGGAACTGTTAGGGAAATCTATATAAACCGACCAAATTAAAACGTCGTTGATTTTAGCCGTCAGAAATCTTAGTCCTACTCTGTCCTAATGAAAAGGGTGTATTACTAGCGCCACTGTCAAAATAGTAATGTTCTATTAGATTTTGTTGGGTTATCTTGATTGATCGTACAATGCACTCACAAGAAAAAGTCCCTGCAATTACAGCAATGAATAAAATGTGTGTCAGCGTCTCTATTGCTATATTCTACAAACAGTAATTAAATTGAACGACAAGAATTCACAAAACTGGAAGTTATTGACCTGTAAGTGCATGTTTTAACATAGTTGTTATGACAACAAAGGGGAAATTAGCTGCCACTACTCTATTCTACAAAAATAAACGTGAAGTTTTCACTAAAACAATAAAATACTCACTGCGAATAGCACATTGAAGGTTAGCACGAGATATTTCCAGCAATTTGTTGAGAGTCCCATCGTGATTTTGTGTGTTCACATGTCAGAGATCTTGTTTGAAACTTGATTCAAAACAAAGAGCGCTCGTTCCGCACGGGAAATGTTTGTGTACAGACAGCGTAGTGGTCGCAACTCACGACTCGAGTGATGCAACCACGACACCGCTGACTGTACGAAATTAAACATTCGACAATTTTATCTTTGGAACGCAACTTATCAGTTTATTTGTTTAAACAGAAAAAGGCGCGTCATTTTTAAATGACGAAGATTCTAAAGCTTCTGAGAAACTGACTTCATATAGATGTCGATTGGGCGCTATCAGCTTATCATGATAACAGTATAAAAGTGTTGTTGTAATCTAACCTAGTTTGCGACTGAGATAGATTATAGCACAAGTTTACGTTCTGCAACGAGGTTGTGGTTATAAATAACCAGTTGACACTTTCTGTTTGTGACGTCACCCTAGGTACCTAGTAGGTAGGAAGGTACCCAGGTATACTACGGTAATTAGGTACTATTTTGACTATTTTCTGAAGATCTTTGTTTTTTATTTATTTTTCTTTATCCGTAGGTATATTGATTTGAAAGTATTCCATTCATTTTTAGGGTTCCGTACCCAAAGGGTAAAAACGGGTACTAAGACTTCGCTGTCTGTCACCAGCCTGTATCTCAAGAACCGCGATAGCTAGACAGTTGAAATACTTGAAATCACAAATCTGGGGGCACTCCCGTGCCCCCGCCAAGACGAGCCAAGCGAAGCGCAAGGGCACTACCTACCTTTTCTCGAAGCACTTCGTCGTATTTTTGAATCTTTATAACTTGGGTTTGGATTATACCAGATAAACAAAATTTTCGGGATAATTATGATTTCAGTGGTTGACTTATTAAACCTATAAAGTTTCAATTGCATAGCTCTTATACTTTAGATTTTATTGATATCTAAAATACCCCGATTTCGTCACTGACTCACTGTTAAAACTTGGAACTTTTACCCTCCAACCCCTTAAAATAGGGGATGGAAGTTTGTACGAGACTTCCGCAAATTTTGATGCTAGAGTTCTGAAAATTGATATAGGGACTCCTTGTTATAAATAATAAAATACGTATTTCAGGATTTTCAGTAAATAACCCCCCAAAAAATTTTTTTTTATTTCATAAGCAACTTTCAAAAAGATGTGAAAACATTTTCATGTAAAATGTTGCCAAGACGACGAGACCACATGTGGCTCGCACTGTCAAAAAGTTATCAGATCTCATGTAGAGCCAAGCTTCTGACTCTACACGCCCTAACTTCACAAAGTCTACACCTTAGTCAAAATATGTGGCTTGGCGTTTCGCTACCATCACATGGGCGTAAGGTGAAAAATGTATTCACTGTTCATTACTTTTCTGTTACTTATACAATAGTTCTTGTAGTAACGAAACGGCCAAGCCTCATATTTTGACTAAGGTGTAGAGTTTGTGAAGTTAGGGCGTGTAGAGTCAGAAGCTTGGCTCTACATGAGATCTGATAATTTTTTGACAGTGCGAGCCATATGTGGTCTCGTCTGGGCAACATTTTACATGAAAATTTTTTGGTGGGATTATGTATTTCTGTTGCCACTATAACAACAAAAATACTAAAAACAGAATGAAATAAATATTTAAGGGGCGCTCCCATACAACAAACGTGTTTTTTTCGGCGTTTTTGCCTTGTGGTACGGAACCCTTCGTGTGCGAGTCCGACTCGCACTTGGCCAGTTTTTTTATTCATATAACGCTATCTTTATCTACCTACGTCCTACAGTATTTTTTAAAAACGAACCTAAATGTTTTGAATTTTCCCGCCGCAAAAGTTCTTGTTAATATCGTACCCCGTACGCAAAAAACGCGCATTGACGTGGACAGGCGGTTCAATCTTAGTACAAAAAACTGGGGACAGCAGTGGGTACAATGATACTAAATCACGACGTATGTAATATTCCTTAAGCGAACAAGTTGATAGGTGTTTTTTTATTTTGTCGGATTATATCGTGACGTAGATGGATAAGATAATAACTAGGGAAAACAGATGGCGACTCTGCACTAATGTTCACTAAAATTCCAACAGATGGCACTACAAGAAATCAAACAATGACGATTTTGTGAGGCTGATTGCTACTAAAATAGTAGATTTTATTATAATTTGTGACAATATTATTGATCAATTCCTAAGATTATAATAATATAAATTAGTTAATAAGACGTTTCATTGTTATTGGAAAATACTATCAAATATTCAAAAAAAAATTAATAATATCAATCATAACTTTACTCCTAGAATGCAGCGACGCGATGGTAGTATTTCATTAGTGGTCTATTTATTGATGAATAAACTGGTAACCCCAAATGCAAATGTCTGCTGATGCCTGACGCTTGCGCCGGTTTCATGCTGTAATTTTTGCTATTTGTTTTGTGATCTTTCTGTGTTTCGTTTTGCATTTGTCGTTAAGTTGAGCTAAAGTTCCTCCGGCTTATCCATAATTGTGACCAGAAAGGAATTGTGTGATTTTATATCAAAACTGAGACAGGACTCTGGTATAGTGTTTGAGATAGGACTCTTTTATTGCATCTGTGTTATTGCACCATGTCTTCGGACAAGCACTGCTGTGTTCCAGACAGAGTGCAAGGAGAGTGGAGGTATGTCAGACTTAATTTTAGTTATTTTACTTGCTTGTTGAAAGTACTGTTGTACAATGGCGGCCATGTTTTTTGTTTGTGCAGAATAAACAATAATTTTGCTTTCTTCTTTGTTTCCATGCATTATCTACCAGTCAACATAACATACAGTAATCTGTTGATCAATCCTTAATTTCCGTATTTATGAAAGTACTCTGTGATCCATTGCTTATAAAAGTTGTCCATGAATTTGACACTATTTATTATGAATCTTCATCACAGTACAAACTTATGTATTATCATAAGAAAACACTGCGACTGAACTTGGTCAATGTAAAAAACCTTGATCATCCATTGTCATCTTTGATCAAGTCATACTGATACTGTACCATTAGCACCCATCGGCCCAAAGTTCACCAACATTATAGTTAGTCTATTTGTTTATGAATGCTAGAGATCTTAGATTAGATTGATTTATTTATTTCTAAGTTTATGGTACATTAATATCTTAGATCTACATATATTTATATCTTGACAGTATAACAAAATTAGTGTTTAGGAACTTGACTTAATTATTTTCCAATTTTAAGGACTACATTATTTATTTTAGGTACGCGTCAAGTGCTGCATGGGTTCCCAAATCCTGAAAGCGATAGAGAACGCTTCAACACATGGCTTTATGCGATTGGTAGTGATATCTTGGGCTTGGAAAACGAGCGCATATTTAAGTACCGCCGTGTGTGTCACTCACACTTCGAAGATAAATATCTATGTCGTAACAATAAAATCGGCAAAATTGCTGTTCCAACATTAAATATGCCAGGTTAGTATAAATCATCACTGTACATAAAAGAATATACTCCACTGTGCTATATGTATTCCTGTTGGATTTATGTTGATGCTTTAGTAATTTATGGTTCTTTCTTTCAGCACCATTGGTACTGAAAAGATTTACATCTGTTATTAGAAAGCCATTAAAACAAATTTTGGATCTGCCATCAACCTCATCAGGTACCTATTTATAATTGTACTCTTAATATGCTTAAATTTGTGAAAAGCATTTACTTAAATTAATCATAATCATGATGTATTTTTCTTCCAGCTCACACTTTAAATTTTGAACATGTGCCGCATACATCACCAGTTAATAGAAAGCCAGTACAACAAATTCTAGAGCTGCCATCAACATCATCAGGTACCTTATTATACTCTTGAATGATGGGCATTTTTGTATGGAGCCTGGCCTCAGGCCTGATGACAAATAGAGTTCTAATGTATGTCAACTTATTGCTTATTACCAGCAATTACCATAGCAAAACATTTTATCTCAAAAATGGTTTGTATGTTTGTTATGTCTCAAAAATGGTGTCACAGCCTTCTGCTCAGAATTAAAATTAATGGTTATGATATAAACTTCCATTTGATGTATATGTGGTTTTTATTGGACATACCGGCCAAAACGCCCATCATTCTTTGCTTAAATTTGTAAAAAGCATTTATATAAATTAATCATTAATCATGATGCATTATTCTTCCAGATACCACTTTAAATTTTGAATATGTGCCGCATACATCAATGAACATTGAAAAGGACGTATTAGAAAAAGAAAATATTGGTAAGTCTTTATTATTTCTGATTTAATTAATCATAATTTAGATTTTTGCTGATTTATTCAATCATAAAGAGCATCATTCATCATGAAGTTTTCTTTTACTGCCATAAGATATTTGATCTTTTAAGAAACCCGAAAAAGTGAAAGGAAATACATAAACCTTGCCACTTTTAGCAAAGAAAACATTAGGAGGAAGCGCTAAGGTAGCCCGCGAAATTCAAATTTTCTTACGTTTTTTGCAATTTGCTGGTCAGTATTAAGTTGTACGTTGAATAAAATATAATTCGCGACCATAACAAATATGTATTTACAGAATTATAATCATTAGAATCAGTAATACAACTTATTAAGTTAGTAAAATCCCCAAATGTCAAGATTTCATGAAGACCAAGTAATCCCACTGAATGACCAGTGGGGATTACTTGGTCTTAGAGAGTTGTGACTTTAGGCCTCGCCGATGAAAATTTAAAAACATTTATGATGGTGCGGATCCCTCGGTGCGCGAGTCCGACTCACTTTTGCCCGGTTTTTATCTAAATTTCGCCTTACATACTCTGTCCCGACTCGTGTGTAAGGTTTCTTAACCTCGTCTATATGAGAAGAAACATAAAGAACTGAAAATAATATAATTGATATATTTTTTTTATAAATACTGACTGATGGATTGCCTTGCTGGTCTAGTGGTCGCTAGCGCTACTGCAGAGCAAGTAGTTCGATTCCCAGGTTGGACGAGGTGTTATTGGGTTTTTCTATCTGGAATTTCTCAGTAGCAGCCCGGAATCGGGATTTCTGCCAGGTTGATGGCAATAGGCTCGCCCCCCTATTACATGGGACTTGAACATACATGGCTAAATGTGGGTGTACCTACTATAAGTACGCCTCTGCCCAACCCTCCGGGGAAAGAAAGGCGTGATATTATGTTATATTTTTTTATACTTAAATAATAAACTTGCTTTGTTAATTGTAACTATTTTAAATTGTTAAAAAACTGGCCACTTGTTGGTCTTACACTTTACTACAAGATTATATATTATAATATTGTATATTAAATATTTTTTGTAGTATTTGATATTAAAACATTGTTAGCTTGCTTATGGTTAAAATGAAATAAACTCATATTTCAGATCCGGACACTTCAGTGCATGAGCATAACATGCCACTTGGAAATCCTACAATACCCAAGAAAAATATTAAACAAAATCTTGGTAAGTTTCTAGTTTTTTGTGACCATGACTCATACAACCCGAATCTCTTCAAAGTAAGAGTGAACGGGCTTCTTCTGGGTAAGCTCACTCCATCGTCGACTTTGTCTCTGTCACCTCTGACCTAGACTAAAGTCGAAAGCAAATCCATTTAAAAAAATAAATAAAAAAAGACCACAAAATACTTTTTGAAATTATTTACCATAGTTGGGTTATAATCCACTGATAACCAGCAAAAGTTCTGAGAACTTCCAATATGTAGGCACGACGACGTATTAAGCTATACATTTCCAGTATTAGCTGTCATGTGTGCGACTACGAAAAGCCTATACAATGCGAGGTCAGTTAAAACAAGAAATGTATAGCTTGACAATTAGGTCGTCGTGTGTAGTGTGTATATCTTCATTTGTTAAATTAATAATTATTATGAATAATAATATAACATTGGCGCAACATCCTTATTCATGCTATAAAGTCATATTATGACTAATTGCAGATCCCGGAGCTTTGGTGCATGAACAAGTTCCATTTTTAAGTACTCCAAAAATTAAGAACCAGCCAAATCTAGGTAAGTTTGATAAATGTAAACTATGATACTAACAGCGCCCCGCTGTTTCCCCCGCGTAAGTTTCGATTTCGTGGGAATATCCGGATAAAAACTATCCTATGTCCTTTCCCGGGACTCCAAACTATATACCAAATTTCATTTAAATCGGTTCAACGGTTTAAGTTTGAAGAGATAACAGACAGACAGACACACGTAAGTTTAGATCCTGTGGGAATATCGGGATATAAACTATCCTATGTCCTTTCCCGGGACTCAAACTATCTCTATACCAAATTTCATCTAAATCAGTTCAGCGGTTTAAGCGTGAAGAGGTAACAGACAGACACTTTCGCATTTATAATATTAGTATGGATTGTCCTCATTGTACATTGAAGTGCAGCCTATTATGCAAAGTCTTCTTTAATTAGTTGGCGAAGCTTTACAGATGTGTTGGGGACCAATATCTTATCTACATACTAATATTACAAATGCGAAAGTGTGTCTGTCTGTCTGTTACTTCTTGACGCTTAAACCGCTGATCCGATTTAGATGAAAGTATAAGTAAGTATAGCATAGATAGTTTTTATCTTAATATTCCCACGGGATCGAAACTTATGCGGGTGATACCGCGGGGCGCTGCTAGTATCTTATCTAAATAGAAAAATATATATTTTATAAACGGTAATCACGGGTTCAACGCAGTTCACGCGAGTCGCGTGAACTGCGGTGTGGGTACTTGAATATTAGCCTATCCAATTTATCTTCCCTTATGTATAGCTGTTGGTTTTCCTTCTACTACATAAATAAATGAGTTTATTTTGTTTTGAATTAACATCTTTTAAGTTTGATTCATATAGCTAGTCACTTGGTTTTTTTTTCTGAATCCCATTTTTTTTTTTTTTAAACGTTGCCCCACACTAGGAATTTCTCCTGTATCGTGGGTGCGTTTACAAACATTTAAACTCACATACACACACAACCAGACCCGGAACAACTACTTGTAGGTCATACAAATATTTGTTCCGTGCGGGAATCGAACCCGCGACACGCAGCTATTTCGATCACGCAGTATTTACTTAGAATGTTACTCAAAATATGTGAAATTAATAACATGTTATGTTTCTATTTTACAGGAGAAAGGAGAGTAGTCAGGAAAACTACAAAAAAAGTATTCCTTACAAATGTGGAAAAAGAATTGCATCAAAAACTTGTTGCTGCAAGAATAAAAATAAGCAAAATAAAAAAACAGACAGCCAACATAAAAACAGCAAAAAAAAATTGCATCTAGTCCTGCAGTCTTAGATACCCTTGAAAATTGCACAAGTACTGCTAAATTATTAATGCGAATGCAATGCCGGGAGGACCGAAAAAAAGAAAAAGGCCGACGTTTTACATTGCAAGAAAAAATTGCCGCTTTATCGATCTTCAAGGAAAGTCCCAAAGGGTATAGATTTTTCAAGAAGATTTTTATTTTGCCTGCTCAGCACTTATTAAATTAGTTCAAATGAGTAATCTGAAGCCTGGGATTAACAAAAACATTTTCTCTCAGTTAAAAACCAAAGCTGGCCTTATGAAAATAGAAGAAAAGCTGTGTGTACTAATGTTTGACGAAGTCTCACTGAAGGCCAATGTCACATACCAGGAGAGAAAAGACAAAATAACAGGTCTTGTTGACAATGGACAAGAAAGAAAGGGTGAATTTGCAGATCACGCCCAAGTTTTTATGGTGCATGGTCTAATTTATAATTATAAACAGGCAGTTTTGTACACATTTGCATCAAGTGCAACCAAGGGACCCGAGCTGGCGAAACAAATTAAAGACGTAATAACAGGCTTGCAAGAAGCAGGGTTGATAGTAGTTGCTTCAGTATGTGACCAGGGAACCAACAATAGACAGGCCCTCGAAACTGTTGGCTAATGAGACCAGAGGAATCTATCTAAGAAAAGGAGAGGAACCGAAAGAAAACATAATTCTACTAAATGGCCAAGAAATCATACCTCTCTATGACCCCCCACACCTTCTCAAAGGAATGAGAAATAACCTCCTAAATAAAAACTTAGAATACACCACAAACGAAGGTGTTACAAAAACTGCAAAATGGTCTCATTTAAAGCTGCTCTATGATGAAAACCCAGGTTACAAGGGCATTAGATTGATCCCAAAATTAACGGAAAATCACGTCAACCCTGAAAAACTAAATAAAATGAAAGTCAAATTCGCCTCACAAATATTCAGCTGTACTGTGGCATCTAACATGGGATATCTAGCAGGTAATGTTTGGCTTATTTTATACTAGGACTGTATTTATACATTATATAATAGAATAAATGTTAGCTGGTTGACACTTCCCGTGACCCAAAGGCTGGCTTTTACCTTGGCCACAGGCTAAGCATTGCCATACAACGTGGCAATGCCGGTTCTTCTCCATAGGAAACAACCAATTGAAACCGTGCACCTAGCTTCTGACGTTTCATAAGTGCCCATGTAGGTTTATGTGAAATAAAATATTTTGATTTGATTTGAATGCCGCCAGTCTCTTGGGTACATTACCAGTCGACAGCGATGCGGATGAATTTATCGACGCCATATTTTAGTTTGAGAATAGTTTAAGTTGAGTTAGGATATCATTTTGTTATTTTTATTAATTTATTAACTTTAAGTGTTTTATACGACATACATATTTTTAATTCTGAATTTAAAAAAAATCCCTAGGGGCTGATTTTTCAATCTTCAGTTAACCTAAGTAGATATTTTTTATCTGAAGAACAAAATGACATATTTTATATACAAAAGCTGTCAAACCGCAATTTTTATTCCTCGGATAAAAGTTAACTGAAGATTGAAAAATCGGCCCTAAAATAAATAGATTTGAATTGGTAACTTTCAATTATATTATCCCTACTATGCTCAGTCAGTTTGGGTTATTTAACAGAGAAAAACATTAATTATTTCTGTTGTTTATTGAGTAGTTATTGTCATTTAATTGTTTTTTTTTTTTTCTTGTTGTTTTAGATAAGAACATACTTCCTACAGAGTGCAAGGAAACTGCGGACCTGCTGCTCTTCATGGACAATATATTTGACTCGGTGAATGGAAGCCAAATGAAAAATAAAAACGCCAAACCCCTACTTGGCCCAGCAACGCCGAACTCTGTCCACTATAAAACGTGTGTGGAGGGCATAAAAATATTTAAATCAATGAAATTTATAACTTCGGCTGGTAAAAAAGAAACTGTTCCCTCTGTAACTAATTGGGTGTGGACATTGAATGGAATACAAACATTGTTAAAAAAATTAAAAGATGATTTTAACGTGTCGTCAGTATGGTTGCGGCACCTTAATCAGGACCCCTTGGAAAATTTCTTTGGCGCAGTGAGAAGTCAAGGGTGTCGCAACACTAACCCGACCTGTGATCAGTTTGAATCTGCTTTCGCCACACTTTTAATAAATAATTTAAGCAATGTCCACACCCGCGGTAACTGCGAAGGAGACTTTTGCGATACATTGCACTCTCTCATCATTAACGAAAATGCGAAAGCAACGTCGACCTGCACCACATTCGATTTTACAAAAATATTAGATTTTAATTTTACCCCACTAGAGGTAAAACAAAGGGATCCCCGCATTATTGCTCCAATTCAATATATGAGCGGATATTTCTTAAAAAAAACAAAATCCCAAATTTTTAAATCTTGCGCTTATTGCTTAAAAGATTTATCATCGCAAAATGAGATAGAATATATTAAGTATAGGGAATATGCAGGTCGACGATGGCTTTGCACTCCCAGCAAAGAATTAGTACAATTAATTTCGAATATGCAAGACATAATAAATGAAATCATTAAAGAAAACATTGAAAAATGCAATCTAAAAGAAATTATTAAAACAGCGATAATTATATTTGTTGATTTTGAATTTATAAAATGTAAAATCCATAAAGACAAATTAATTGATTATTTGATTAGCATTGTCATTCGTTGCATGGTTTTTAACTACTGTAAAAATATTAATAAAATATTAGCTGGGAGAAGACAGGTTGATGATGATGAGGACAATCTGCAAATAAAAGCCAAGAAGTTAAATAGGTGCTTTAAAAGACACAATTAAACATGTTTTGATTAATAATATTATTAGATTAAATAATTAATTGACGAGACCCCAACAGGCTCGTACTAAGTGAGATTCCTAGGTTAACTAAATATAATAAAAGCTGCCTTGCAATGTGTGTACGTCTATATAATAAGTTACCAAATGATCTCAAAAATTTAAATACTAAGTTTTAGTTATGTTAGAATTTAATTTTGTTATTTTTACCTGTCTAAATAAAGTAGACTTTCAAAAAAATACTAAGTTATTTAAAAATAAAATTTACGAATGGTTATCTGTTAATAGTTTTTAGTGTTAAGGATTTCATTGAGAAACAATGTTAATGTCAGTTACATACTGAAAAATTTGCATGCTTATTATTATATTGGCAAAACATGTTTTGTTCTACATTGTACTTTTACCATCTTTTTATACCGTGTTTTTTGCAAATAAATATATTATTATTATTAATAAAATGTTTCATTTATAATTCCTTAAATAACCTACAGTATAACCATCCATGAATAGTATAGTATACTACCTATATGTACGTACGTATGGCCCCTGTATACACGAATATAGCTATAGTTATAGATAGGATGAGTAAAGATTCTTACTAGCGATAACAGATGGCGTTGGAGGCTAGGCGTAAGCGGTTACCCATTTTAAGGCCGAAGATTGGTCTCTATTTCAGTATACTATAATGTACTCTGTGGACGTGGAGTTGCGGACACCAGCCCGGATTACCTATTACCTAGTATCGTACCCAAAGACTATAATATTTCTCTTTGATCGTACCTATACTACCTATCCCTAGAATCCCTACCCGCCACTGACCTGTATTATACAAGTTAATGATAGAGGTCAGGTCAGTGCTACCCGCATTTTAGTGATAGAAAAAAACACAATATTTTCTTGGTCCTTTAATTAAAAATATTTTAATCTAATCATGCGTAACATGCTACAACGACATTGGTGCCGATTCTGTTGTACACCGCACTAAACTAAACTATAACTAAAATTTCTAATTTTTGGTTTAGAGAATCATAAAAGCTATTCTGCAAACAAAATTGTCTAAACTTAAAAACAATTTTGACATCACTAAAATCGAGTTTGACAATCGCTAAGTTAAGTAAACCATAGACCAAGATGTGTTGGAAATTAAAATAAAAAGTGAATGAAAGTGAACGAAATGATCTGATGTGCAAAAACAAACCTGAGTAAAATCAAATAATCTTTAATTATTTACCAATATTTATTTACATGAAATATAAGGAGCATAATGACGGCGTAAAACTTTATTGTTGCTTATAATGTAATAAATTAAGATGCAAAAACCTGTATTTGTTTTTATTATCTGTGACCAAAGTTATTCTGCTAGGGTTGTACACCGAAAACGATTTAGAACATTGGCAGAGATGTTTTCGGTTTTCAATAAGAAAAAAACTTTTAGTTTTATTAAAATCAACAAACTACAGCATTTAAAAAAATATATTTAGGTTGCATGATTAACTTGCTATTTATTTCAGCTTTATATAGCTTATTTAGGAATAAAAATGTGATCTCGAGAAAAAAAAGTTCGGTTTTTGTACACTAAGTTGAAAATCTCCGGTATTCTCGTCGCCGTGGGAAAGCCCTATCAAGGACATCTTTTGTTTGTTTATTGTCAAATTATCTATCAGTTGGGTGTTTGTTTTAATGTTTTAAAATTTATAATTAAAAAGTGTTTTGAGATCAACATCACATCATATTGTAGTCTTTGATCAACATTCAGTATGCTATCGTCTAGAAAACGAGCCACTAAAAGGCAGCAGGAGCTTCTCGTGGAGCGGCTCCATAATAATCGTCTAATGGCCAGAGGTAAGAAATACAACTGAACTGGTTATTTTATTTATAAATCCATAGCGATAACATAAACAACGAAAGAAAATTTGAGAGCATCATTATTAATTATCAGTTTATTGTTGTTTATGTTAATTATCCTATTATTAAGTATAAAATCAGGTCCAATATTAAGTAGCGTCTTATTTATTTTTTCTTACATTTTTAGAAAATCAAGCTGATGCAGAAGTTGTGGAATTTTAGGCTAACGTAACTAGCGAGCTGAACCAACTGGGCTGCAGCAGGACTGTAGAGCAGTGGCAACATGTAAGTGGTTTATATGTCAGATAAAATGTTAAACTGGATTGCATAATTTTTATTGTGTTCTAAACTAATTTAATTTCAACAGATTTGGAATGTGTGGGTGGCAAAAGTAAAAACAAAGGCGAGAAAAGTGAGAGAGTCCATCAGAGCCACAGGAGGAGGACCGGCAGGGGCAGATCTCAATGATATGGAGAACAAAATTCTTGATATCATTGGGTCTGCGTCTGTCGATGGTTTTGCCTCTTTGGAAATGGTAATTTATTTTAATATTTATGGCTAAAGGGCAATTTTTATAAATACATTACTAAGACTGGTATTCAGAAAATTAATATTAATCTTTCCAGCACCAATAAAAAAGACAATAAAATTAGTAATCTAGTTTATTGGCGCACTGGCTCTCACGTGATACTCAATGAATTAACTGTTTTCTTTTAATTTCAGGGAGTACCTCTCTCGTCGCCACTGCCCATGTCGCCTGCCCCACAACTAAGTATGTCGCCCTCTCTACAACCCGTACTCGAAGAGCAGCCTGTGCAAACTGACGGTGGGACTCCTGCAGTACCACTACGGCGCGCAAGCGGTCCAGTTACCCGGCGTCGAAGACTGCCGAGGACTCCCCGCCCGCCAGTGCACCACAATTTGGTACAAGCACTTAATGATAATAGCCGGTTACTCCGGGAGAGCATTGTCCAGGCGGCAGAAATTTTGGCTGCAGCCATTCGCTCTTCCGGCATTCCAGTTTTGGTGCAAAATGCCCAAGACGAAGATAATGGGAATGAAACCTGATGGGTTTCTTCTCCATTACTTTGTCTTGGAGCATACAACTGCATCAAACCTGCTATTCTCATTAAGTGCTTATTCCAAATCATCTACAGCTCGCTAGTGACGTTAGCGCTAAACCATTATTTCAGTTATAAATTATTTTGCTAATTATTTTGTATATTTTGTTGATTGTTACATTTCGTTGATTATTATACTTTGTTGATTATTATATTTCGTTGATTATTCTATTTTGTTGATTGTTTATTAAGTTGTTTAGGGATAGGTTTAATGGTAAAAAAAAATTAAAATTTTATAGTAAAGTAATATGATGTTTAATTTAAATAAAATGATTTACAAGCGATTGCCGAATTTCCCTTGCTTCGGCAAGAAAATCGGTGCTGGTATCCTCTACAATCACACTCTGCTCACTGTCCTCAGTCACATCGCTGTCCTCAGTTACTTCAATATCTCCATCTGCAAAAATACACATATTTAGATTTCTTATTTTGCAAATGCAAATAAAATGAGAAGAATTACATAATATTCATAAGCAAACTAGGTACACTTACCATCCAATGTTTCCAAAAACATATTGTACAGGGTGCAACATGCCAGAATAATTTTAGCTGCCTTTTCTGGCTGGTAGTGCAGACAGCGATGCCTGTGTAGGCATCTAAATTTATTTTTGAGGCGCCCATTGCACATTTCCACCACATTTCTTGCCCTGGTGTGGCATTCATTGTAGGCAGCCTCCACTTCAGTTGCTGGCACCATAATGGGAGTCATGAGCCATGGCTGTAGTGGGTATCCCTTATCACCTACCAAAAATAAAACTTTATAATGTACTTAGCTAATACATACACCTAGTAGGTATAAAAGTTTACTAGTGACCTACCCAGAAGCCACTGAGATCTTTCCCCACGCACAAAGTCATTTCTCAGGACTCTATTGATGGTAGATGCCCTCCAAATTGCAGCATCATGGGTGGAGCCCGGAAAATTTGGGTTGAGGCCAATAATCTTGCCCCTCGCACTGCATACCTGAAAGTTTCTTTTTTAGTCAAGGTTTCAAGATAAGTATGTAAAAAAAATTGTTTATACTCACAATCTGGCAGTTGATGCTATAATAGCCCTTTCGATTGTAGAAGAGGTTGCCAGGTGCAGTAGGGTGATTGAGCGGAGGCTTTGCTATTGCAACATGGGTCCCATCTACTGCACCTAATGTGTTGGGCATATTATATAGGTCTTGAAAACTGAAACAAGCAAAGTGTTACATGAATAAGGGTGGTGCAGTTCTCAGTTTTGTTAGCTGTAAAAAGGTTTCTTTTTAGGTTAGGTTAAAAAGGTGTTTTAATTCTCTTTTCAGTGTTCTGAAGTTTGACAGAAAAGAAATAAAAAAAAACCATTCAGAAACCTAGTACTTACCTTTTAAAAGAAAGAAATATTAAATTGAACTTACTCTGTTTTGGCCGCTTCCTTTTCTTCACGGGTCATGGGAAATCTCAAGTATTGAGGGGATAATATTTTTAAAATTTCCTCTGCTATTAGAGCTAGGCACCTGCTCACTGATGGCTGGCTGAGCCCAAGTATGTTGTCTTGCCCAACAGCTGTTTGATAACTGCCTTGGGCAAACAGATTGAGTGCAGCTAGAATCTGAATATGAGCTCTATTATCATACAGGTAGGTACTAAGTATGGACTAAAATAAGTATGATTCTATCATCCTTAAAATATAAAAGTGAGATACCACTCTTTCTGTCTGAAAAATCACAAAATCTTAGAAATTTTAATTCTTACAAACTTGTAATTTAGCAAGTATTTACTAAACAATGTTATCTAAGGAATTACTACTCCTTGGATTTTGTATTGAATTGGCTTTTGGTGGAATAAAGAATTTATTTATTTATTTATTATTATTATTACCCTACGTGTAAGCATCTGTTAGGAAAGGATACAAAAGAAAGGAAACAAAACTGTTCTAACCTTTAAGTGTTTGGGGAGAAATCCTTCATCCAACCGAGGATTCCTTAAAATATCCACCAAATAAAGTGCACCTGATCTAGGGAGTCTAAAAATTTTTTTAAACTTCGCTTCATCCATGTGGAATGGGTTGGAATGGTCTCGCAATATTTCCAACCGAACTCTTTCTTGATGGTTTCTGAAAAATTGTTAATTCTTATTTCACAGAATCCGGAAGTCGATTTATCCACTTCTTATTATTCAAATTCAAAGGTTTACTTATTGCTTCACTTGCACTTATTTTCCAAATCATATTGTAGTACAAAGCTACTTAGATGTTCAGTGCAAAAATCCTATAATGTTTTCACAAACATTTCGTATTGTATTTAACAATAATATTATTATTTACCTTTCTGCCGAACCGACAACAGCTGCAATCACATAAGCTTCCATAATGATTCACTCAAGCATCCAAACTTTCAAGAACTTGAACGAGAAATATGTGCTTTGTAAATCTTATTTCATGTCAACTAATTTTATTCCACACCTTTTTAGTCGCGATTAAAAATAGTCTGATTTAGTTTGACAACCAGCATTTTAGGTGAAAAACGTCAGATTCAGAATACTGCCGTACATTGTTTAAAATACGGTTAAACCCCTAAAGTAGTTTCAGAGATATCGGACAAAAACCTGCGAAATGATGTCTCTTCCAAACGAATAAAGATATAAAAATCTTGTATTATAATAAATTAATATCGCTTGGAACGATCCGTGATAATAACGTTACCATCCTTTTGCCGTGTTATAACATAAATTTGAGGAATAGCTGTTAAATAATAAAGTAAACTGTAAAAAATATGTTACTTAACGGTTCACACCCGCTCTATATCTCGGAAAGTAAAAGTCGTACAGTAATGGGACCCAGCACAAAAGATAGAGAATTTTTCAAAACGTAATGTGTGATTCAAAACTAAAAAATGGCAGTTTGAGGCTTAACCGTGTTTTAAGTAACGTACGGCAGAATAGCAAAATTGCAATTTTCACTAAATTGAGTAACTAAAATGACATTAGTGCTGTCAAACTATAATATAGATAAGTTGTGTCACTTTAGTCAATTTCAGAATAGGAAACGTCGTTTGACAGGATTAAACTAAATTTTAGTGATTTTTAGTCTAGTTTAGTGAATTTTGTGACAACAGAATCGGCACCATTGTTTTGAATGTAAAAACTTAAATAATGAAAAAATAAAACCGAAATACTTTATCTATTGGTAGAGCAAGATTCACAGACCGCACTTTGAAGAACATAGACACGAATAAAGTTCACATTAAGGTGAATGCGCACTGGTAGCCCGCGAACCTCAAATTTTCTTACGTTTTTTGCAATTTGCAGGTCAGTGTCAGGTTGTATCTTGATCAAAATAAATGATTCGCGACTATAACAGGTACTTATTTACAGAATTATAATCATTAGAATCATTAACATTACATCTTTCGAAATTATAGATTTGTAACTATAGAACAAATATCCGGAAAAGTGCATAAAGTACAAATCTAACTTAAAGATATATTTTAATGACTTTAATTCTGTAAATACATATTATCTATTATAGTCGCGAATTATATTTTGATCAAGATACAACCTGACACTGGCCTGCAATTGAGAAAAACGTAAGAAAATTTGAATTTCGCGGTCTACCACTGCGCATTCACCTTAATACGAGGCACTTAGCAAAGTCAAAGTGCGGTCCGTGAATATTACCCTCGGCAAACCGGTAGGTTTCAAATACCATGATCGCAAAAACAAAGATTTTTTACGAGGAAGTCTGGCAATCGGTCTATTTCCACCATTTCCATAACTTTTCTCAGTTCATATTCGATATCTGGACTGACTGGCCCCGCCTGTCTTGCTGTTCGCAACATAACTCTCGCTCTATCTATGTTTTTGTCGTACATTGCCAGTAGAGCTAGCATTGCCCACCCATCTGCTAACAAGGGCTCAGTGTTAACAGCCACGGACAACCAACGTTTAGCAAACCATTGCTTATCCAATGCAGCATAAATTCGTCCAATAAGGAGAGCTGTATGACCCGAAGGGTTATTGTTATGGGCACGCGCAGCCCTCTGCAGTGCCGTCATAGGATCTAACTTAAATTCGGACAGAGCTGCTGAATACAGAAGCGAGGTACATAGCTGGGAACCGGCGCTCTCAGCGTCCACTAATGCATTCTCACAGGCATTATCCCAGTTACGAATACAGGCCAGGCAAGTTGCGCGCATTTGCAACATCTTAGGAGTAGGCCCAAACTTCTTGATTGCTTCAAGAATCTTTTCCATCGCATGGTTATGGTCACGCCTCAAAACAAGCGAAGCAGCTCGCAGGTAATACACATCCGGACTTTCTTGATATTTAAGGATGTCACTGCCACGGCTAGCACAGCCATGCTCAACACATTGCAAAAGTTTCTCGGAAAATTTGTAGCATCGAAGACAAAGAAAAAACGCAGCTGCAATCAGTAAAGGGTTATCAGTTGATACGACTTCTGGCATCCAATATATTTCTTCCTCTCCACTTGTCTCAGTCCATCGTGCCATAATCTGATCCCATTCTATGGGTAGCGAAAAATTTTTTCTCATTTTCATTGCAGCAACAAATGCTGCAAATATATTGCCATTGCAGTGATGAAAAGTATGTAGGGCCGCCCAACCAATTGAATTAGCTGTGCCGTCAGAATATTCACCCTTTACAGCAATACGTAGGGCTGCGCCGGCTACATCTGAGGCTTCCTTGCTATCAAAGTCCAGACCGCCCAAAATCCATAGTAAGTATCTATTCTTAGGTAGGCTGTTTAGAGCTTGATACAAGTAATTCTTACCATCATTATCATTGCGATCTTCTAAACAGCGTAAAACCTTAGAAATTAATGAGCTTGCGTGTTTCTCTGGCACTTTTAAGCATGTCTCCAAATGTATATCGGCGATTCTAGTATCTCCTGCGATTCGACATCTCGCTGCAGCGGCCATAAACGGAAGACGAGGTGGTGGTGGCTGAGGAGCAAAAGATGCCGTCACTGCACGTCTACTTGCAGCATGTTGGCCAGTCACTGTGTCCTGGTAATCAAGATAGGAGCATTCTCCCGGGGGGAAACTTTTGAGCAATGTTCTTACTCGCATCAGTAGACGATTCGCAGCAGTTCGTTTTATACCCTGGTTCATTGGTATCATACCCTTACAAGCTAACCCACTCAGCTCTTTATGCACGGCCTGAGCACCTCCTTCCTTTCTTATGGTCTTTGCGTCAATACTAGAATCGCTCTGGACACTATCGGATGCTGAATCTTCTAATGGGATGTCGGTCTCTTCCGGTAGGAGAAAACCCATTATTTCATAAAGATTTTCCAATTTAGATTTAGGAACTAAAGCCTCCGTTAAATCGAATCTTATTACAGCATAGGCAGTATGTCCAAATTCATCCATTATATTTGGATCCGTGTCTCGTGCACTAGTTTTAGCACTCGAGGGGGGGAGCTCCAGTAGTGGGCCGATATCTTCAGGTGTATTAAATTCATTATATTGTACCAACTTCGAACAAACAGTGACGCCCATTTGACCTGGTTCTAATAACACTCTTGCATCTACTAATCCCATATAACGTCCTCGTATGTCTATTTTTCCAGTTCTTGGCACACCCGCCACTTCGATCATAAATGGTGACGATAATCTTTTAAGTAGACTCTCTGGGTCAACTAGCACTCGTCTCATAGCGTTCCAGTAGAAAGAACGACAATGTTTAGTATCCTGCCGTCGTAAATCACTTGGAATAAACTTATCTTGAGTGTGGACGTTCATTGCTGTGTTGGCAGCACAGCCGGCAGCGCTGACAGCTGCAAACACAATTTTCTCAGCACTTGCTGTGCTCAGGGATAAATTAAAGTTTATAGCCTTTGGATCATGTACTTCATCTAATCCAATGGCACTCATATAAAATGTGTTGTCTTTCGCTACTGGCAAACAATGGACTGAAATCATGGTAAGTACTAAAGGAACCCGGTTATCATCTTTCGTGAACTGCGAGATAGCTCGAACTATAACTGAACAATCGGTCTTTTCCCCTGTATGTACAGAAATTAACGGCGCTATTATCAATATTTTTTGCTCTCCTATTAGCAGTGGAAATAAATCTATACTTGCACCAGCACGGTTATCCGGATGACTTAAAGGATCTAGATCCTTTACAGCTTTTCCTCCAACGGCACGCAGTAGAAGAATTAAAGGCGTATTGGCAACCATTGTTTGAAAAGTTGGTTCGTTAAGGTTTATAATAGGCAGACTTTCAGACTCAAGAATCTCGTCATTATCCCATTTTCTTGTTAATACCAGTATTCCGTTAAAGTATGCCAATAAATTATATTCTCCTGAACCAGACGGGGTACCTTTAAGAATTAGGGTCAGGCTCACAGATCGTGGAGTTACGGACTTATCACTGGAATCTACTAATAAAATATCTGTTTGAGTGTCAGATGTCCCAGATGATGCTGCTGTTTTATGACTTTTAGACATTCTAAGCGAATACTTTGTAATTAATTATAATTCCTAGAACAATTGATTTTTGACTTTATTGGAGCCCAAACCACTATTATACTGTTCAAGAACTACTTGCACAGACTACAATATAATGCAGGGTAATGGAACTCTATCAAAAAGTACTCTGTGTTTAGCTGAACTACCGTTTCGATACCTTTGAATCCCGTTTGCTTGATTGAAAATGACATTGACAACCAATAATTTGTATGGTTCACTCATGGACGTAGGGTTCACTGACCTGTATTAACAAGTATTATACAAGGTATGGTTATAACAAACTTTTTTGATCTCAGACTAAGGCAAATAGACGTAACACACTAATAATTTTGAAGCATATTTCTAATCCATAGCTCAATATGTTCGAAAAATGTGTCTGCTCAACAACGCAAATAACGCAATGAATGTTGTTGAGCTGTCATAACGACAAAACCCAATGCTACTGTGTGTTACGCAATTAATTACCCTGCCTAAAATTATTGAGAAAGGGTAATTTCTCGATTGGCACGAGCCGAATGAAAGCCGAATATGTGTAATGGTTCGGGTCAGTTACGTTTGTTCAACAAAATGTACTGCTGAATAGAATGTGGCAACCCGAACATGTGTGTAGCACCCCTTTTTTATCGTGGAGAAATGCTCTTAAATTCTGCACTACCACGGGGAGATAGTGCAGTTATGTGGGACTCTAACCCACTAAAACTCCACGGTGTCCTGCTCTGCCGCTTACAGCAGGAACACGGGCACGCGTTAGCACTCATCCGTGAACCCGCCTCGGCTGTCCGTCACCGGACCCTCCTGTCCCCACAGGAGGGTCCGGTCCCCAGTACTCACCATCACCAGCGCACCAGAACACTAGCACGCCGTGACCACCCCAGGGACCAAACCAGCACATGGGTGCTAAACGACCACGTGTCTGGGCACCCTTGGACCCGACGGGTCAGGTCATTGGCCCCGCCGCCTGCTAATATTCGGCCGCAGAGGATAGAGAGAGCGGCCAACGTCATCCCAACACTTCTCCCTGCGGCCCCAGCACGTCCGCCATCAAACGGTGGCGACCCCGTCAAGGCCGTGGAAGGTAGGGAGAGCGGCGCACCGCAATACCGGCACTCCTCTCCCGCCGCGGCCTCCAACCCTCAGCCGCGATGCCTCCCATACGACATCGCGGCCCGCCTCAATTGCGATGTCGCCCAAGCGGCACCGCAACCTACTTGTTGGCCGCTACGTCGTCGGCTTACCGGCAAAAACCCTGACGTGCGGCCCCTCCTCGGGTACCTCTTCACTTCACCGTGACCAAGCCACGGCTACTGAGCCCCCCCCAGCCTCGACAATGCGGAAACTCACCGGGGGGGTGTGTAGCACCCCTAACTCAGGTTACAGGAAGGGTGGGTGTTGACGAAAGGCTTACACACGATGTAGTTAGAAAAAAATTAAAAAAAACGTCGCGGTTGCGCTTGAATAAATAGAAGAAGGTTTTAGATGAAATGAACATAGAACCCGAGCAAGAACATTATTTTATTGTAATCTTATTTTATTTTACCAATGAAAGAATGCTCTTTCTCTGTTAGCACAAATAAAATTTTGTAAAATGGAGATAGAATGCACCGCACTCGTTCCGTCTAAACGAAACTCAGACTCAAAGGCTAGGCAGACGATGATTCAGGTTTATTTTAATTTCTGAACGGAAGTTTTTTCTTCTTGGCAACACACTGGGCACATTTGAGGACTTTGAGAACTAATGTCATGTTTGACAGAAATACGACAACAGCGACGTTGCGTTCCAGTCAGTTTTAGTTTATATTTTATACTCTATTTGCTACCCATCACTTATTTTTTACTTGTTTTAGAAAGAGATAATGATACGTAATGTTACAGAGATTTATTTGCAGTGATGCTGAATTGCTTACCAGAGTAAAGTTTAATGCCACAGAGTACTTTTTGATAGACTGATTGAAGTGACTGACATTTTATGTGGTTGTTGGAACTGCTGTTTTAATTTGAGTTGTAAATAAATTTTTTTGCGAAAATATATCGTAATAAAATGATATAAAATGTACACATTACTGCATGGGTTTTACAAATACTTGGTGCAAAAAGACGAGTACTGTGTGTTAATATTAGGACTTGACAATGCAGGCAAAACGGTAAATTGATAGTGAGCTATCTACAACTTATTTAGGAACGAATTCACAAAAGTTTTCCAAGAACAAATTGCAATTATTAAATTTGAATATTTTTATATTTCACAGACGTATCTGGAGGCTACAAAAACAAAATTTACCAAGAAATACAAAGCAATGAATCCCAATAGGATAACAACTACAGTTGGATTAAATATAGGCAAAATAGATGTGGACGGCGTGAGGCTTAACTTTTGGGACCTTGGCGGGCAGCAGGAGTTACAGTCTCTTTGGGACAAAGTATATATCTTATATAAATAACATTAATATTATACCAATTTAAATTCAGGGCTTGTGAAACTATACATCAGAAAACTATACTTTTGCTGACGGCAGTGCAATAAATATGTTAAAGACTTGGGTATTTAACAGATTGGTAATAGAACATTGCTTATAAAAACGCCTTTGAATGTCCAAAGGTGCCAGTTGTTATTTTATTATTACTGAATCTGTACATTTCGAGATAGATTTCAAGCATACTAAAACCAAAATAAGTTTACATACCTACATTAGTTTTCTTACACTTCAAATTAATATATGAATAAATTGTACTCATGTTTTCAGTACTATGCAGAGTGCCACGCTGTCATTTACATAGTAGACTCGTCCGACAGAGAAAGAATTTCAGAGTCTAAAGAAACCTTTGGTTAGTAATTACTTTACTTAACTTTCACTCTATAGGAAAAAGGAATATATTCTTAATGCTGTATTTGCCTAAATCAGTATCATCATCATCTGCCAAGCCTCTTCCCAATCATATTGGGGTCCGCTTCCAATCTTACCAGCGTCGCCCTAATTGCATCGCACACTATCAATCTCAATCTGAATCATTTTAAAGGATATTGCTAATCCATTGCTTCATATGTACAGTCACAAGCACTAATATGTCAACGCTTTGCAACTTTTAATTGTGATTTTTTCACGAAATAACGAATGCAAAGTTGAAATACGACAATTGACATAAACCTATGCGTTCGAAAATACTATGTTCGTAATAACATACAATTTCATCAAAAAATTAAGAAGAAAATCGCCTTTGAATAAAGCCAAGTGTATACATACTTATGCTCGTGACTGTACAAAAACAAACTGCTTAACAACATATTATATAACACAATGAATGTTGTTGAACAGACAAAATGAAAGCCTTTCGTACAGATAGTGTATTAATGCAGCTGAATACCAGTGTTTTACAAGGAGCGACTGCCTGTCTGACCTTCAAAACTCAGTAATAATAATAATACCTAAAGAAATATGTAATCCAGACTAATATAATAAATGCGAAAGTGTATCTGTCTCTCTGTTACCTCTTCACGCTTAAACTGCTAAACCGATGTAGATGAAACTTGGTATGGAAATAGTTTGAGTCCCGGGGAAGGATCGAAACTTAAGCAGGTCAAACCGCGGGGCGCAGCTAGTATTAAATTACATATCAGCTATTCCAAACAGATAAATAAAATATAATTATATATAGAGCAGTGGTGGCCAAGTGGTAACGGCCGCGACTTACGAGTCGTAGGTCGTAGGTTCGAACCCAGACAGGCGCTTTACTTTGTGTAAATTATTTCATCACCACTGCTCTCAAAACCGGCATGCCCTAGAACCAAAAATTCGAAGACATGTGGCATCTGCCAACCCGCACTGGGCCCGCGTGATGGATTACGGCCCACTCCCTCTCACCGAGAGGAGGCCTGTGTCCCAGCAGTGGGAACATTACACGCTGATTATGAAATAAAATATTGCAAAAAAAAAAACTGCAGGTGCAAACCCGTGCAGGTTCAAATTCAAGGGGGGGGCTTTTGCCCAGTAGTTAGTATGTTACAGGATAGACTAGAATTTGTATTATGGACCAGAAATTTTTAGATTTTTCTGTATCTAAAAGAACCAATCCAAACTAAATGGTTCGCCTTTAATTATGCTATCATACCTCTAATGGCTTAAACATGTACTTAGTAATGATAACTGTTATTCTTGGAATTCTAATTGGAACTGAGGACTTATTTGTTAGCCTGTAAAATAAAATATAAACACTATCAAGGTATGCTAAGGGGCTGCCTCCACGAGCGAGAGAATCGCGGCGATATTATCGTCGTGCCACGTATTTCTATACACTCTTAGAACGTGTCTCCACACGGCGATTTCATCGCCGCGGAAATTTGATGGCGCGGCGAGACTATCGCCGCGATTCTCTCGCTCGTGGAGGCAGCCCCTTATGGTTGCAGTTTCGAGTCCTGCTCATGTAAATTGTTCCTCTTATAATAATACATAATTATTTTTGTATGTTTCAGACAGAATGATAGCTTCGGAACACCTGTCCGGGGTGCCCCTGCTGGTGCTAGCCAACAAACAAGACATTCCAGACTGCATGGGAGTTCACACTGTGAAGCCCATATTCAACCAAAACGCTCACCTTATTGGAGCGAGGGACATTATGCTTATGGCTATATCTGCTCTTACTGGGTAAATGCATAGACAATTATAATATAAAAAGCTTTTGCTTGCGAATGCCGCAAGCAAAAGCTTCGGAAATCATCCCACGGGAACGTACAGACGCCAGCACATCAAGCTACTACCATCTGTCAAATAGATAGCATCTGTCAAAATAAATAGCATCTGTCAAATTTCTTTAATAGATTTTCAACTTTATGTCTAAAGCCTATGGTTCAAAGTTGATTGGGAAAATTTGACAGTTTCGGGTAGCTTGATGTGCTGGCGTCTGTACAACGGGGATAAAAAGTATCCTGCCCTAACCCAGGCCATAGTCTACCTGTTTTCAAATTTTATCGAAATCAATTCAGAATCAAGGCATGAAGGCATGAAAACTTGTCTCACAGTGACCTTTTCACAAATAGTAACAGCCAGACAGACAAATAGACAGAGTTACATCATATAGCGCTATTTCTTTACATTCTTTTCGCTTTAACCCATATACAGTGTGGCTAGTACGTTGACGCGCAACCTGCGGGGTAATTACGTAACACATTACACACTATCAGTAGCAATGGGTTTCAATTTGACAGTTCAGCAACATTCATTGCGTTATTTACGATGTTGTGCAGACACATTTTTCGAACATAATATGAAGCAATGGATTAGCAAGATCCTTCAAAATTATTCAGATTGAGATTGATAGTGTGTTACGCAATTAGGGTGCTGTTCCCATGGATTCAGTACATGATTCTGAACCTTCTTGTGTTTAAATTTTTCGTTGGTTATTAAAAACAGAATCCAACGTAACAGGTTGCGCGTCCCGTCGATGTCCCTGCCATCCTGTATTTTTGTTAAATGTCTAGTTTTTGTTTATTGTCAGTTCTATTGTAGAAGATGGCGCCGATTCTGTTGTTCACAAACTAAACTAAATTTAAGTTCAGGCATCTTTTTCTTTCTATTTCATTAAGAAAAGGACAGAAGATAATATTAATTTAGTACTGTCAAATTAAGATACTCCATAGACAATTTAGACGAGATTAAAAAATTGCTTATTAAAAATACGTCAATTTACGTCAGGCGCTGACTAATTTGACAGGACTAAACTAATTATCAAACTAAATATTTATCTTCTGTCCTTTTCTTAATGAAATAGAAAGAAAAAGATGCATGAACTTAAATTTAGTTTAGTTTGTGAACAACAGAATCGGCGCCATTACCTAGCTAAACCAATTCAAGATAACTTTTGCTTGAAAACCCTCCCCCCCCTTCCCAATATGCAAGTCCCTTGATCGTTTTCGATAATAAATAAAAATATTATCGTGTTCGATAAATATAATTTGAGTCATAGATAACAAAACCTGTCGTGACGTCAGTCTGATAATTAATTACTGAGACTATTTCTTCAATTTGTGATTTGGGAACCTGAAAACAGTACATTTATTTGTAAATGCTGCAAAAGATAGGATGTGATTGACTACATTTTCAGAATGATTGTAGGATGGTGCTCACTGTGAGTGTTCGCTTCACGAATTTGTTTTGCAAAAGTTCGTTACGCGAACGTTTGTTACGCAACGAACATTCATCCGCGAAACAAACAGTTTGGTGAGTATATCCAAAACAAAACAAATTCTTTAAAAGCTGCTAGTGAAGGAACGTTCCTTTCGCGAATGAATGTTCGTTGCAAAATAAAGGCTCGCGCAACGAATGTTTGCAAGACGCTTCGCGAATGCTCGCGATGAGTATGGTCGTTTATAGACATGTCTATCGTCTCCTATCTCACTGATTCAATACTTTGTGGGTTGGCGGCGATGAATAATTGCGTCAGCGCGCATGTTACTGACTTATGTAATTATTTAAGTACCTAGTACATAATGTATAATTAGTTAATAAGTATGTGCTAATCAGCCAAAAGTAATGCTAAGACTTTTCCTGTGAAAATAGTTTTTCAAAAATGTTTTTTAACATCAGACATATTTTTCAAGCCAGTCACAAATACCTAATTAAAGTTACCTTAACATTGAGTTCAAAATCTACTATTTTTCTTATATATTTTTAACAAATTAGAAATGTCATTTCATACCTCTAAAGAAAGTTATTTCAAGCATGTAATTACTATCAATAAGACACAATTTTGAATGAACAGGAAAAACTAGTTTGTTTATTTATTTTTAATTATAGTGACCTATTTACACATGACAGTTCCTTTACAGGGATGGAGTGGATGAAGGCATCAGATGGCTAGTGGACTGCATAAAGAGAAACAGCGTCGACCGACCGGCGCGCAACCACGACGATAACTTATAAAGGCGACACCTACACCCGGTGCATGTATATTACGTCTTACGCCCGACCAAACGACACTACCGATACAATGAATAATAATTAGTTTTCCTATTAAGATAATGATGTGACTCGTACGGCCCATTGTTTTGTACATACAGTATTGACATTTAAGAATAAAACATTACTAGAACTGGTGCTGTATTGCTATCCTTTTTCAGTGATAAATTGTACCTTTGATAAGAGATACGTTGTGACTGGATATTTGAGGAGTACCTGCACCTGATAAAACACTTCTGATAACAGTACAGTTTACACCGTCGTGGAATATTGTGGCATAGCTTGTGAAATGTTTTTACTAAAGCAATTTTAGGACATTTTGATAGTGTGGTTTTTAAATTTTAATTATGGCATATCCTATGTATGAAGTTGATTGGAGTGTTTTGCCGCCAGAACAAAACAGAAGGTAGGTGAAAATATAAAATGATTAATAATGATAAAAAACATAGATCATGATAATGCCTCGTGAAAATCTGTTGAATAAATTCCACCGTGTAAACAAACATGTCAATCATGCACAGTAGCAGAAATGGAGCAGAGCGGAAATAGTTTTCCGTTTTCCAAAAAGGTTTTCCACGTAGCGTTCGTTCAGGATTCACAAGTTGCCAGCTTCATTCATTCATAATTGATTTAAACTTGCTTACTATTCAGTCATACACTCTAAATAGACGTAGAAAATAATATATTTGATTTAAACTTCGTTTTATATAAAAATATATGTGTTATACATCCTAAAATAAATTAGGGAAAGTTATTTGATCAAAAATTAAGCAAACGTCATGTGCGAGTCACGGCGGCCATGTTGAATTTCTTGCAACGCACCACGGAAATGTCAGCTGGCAATTGTATTATTTCTTTGTAATTAATAAAATAAAGCGTTAAGTTTTGACAAAGCACTTTTTCTGTGATAATAAGTGAACATAAAAATGAGCAAATGCCGCATTTGAGTTTTAGTTAGAAGTGAAAATATGACAGAAGTTAGTCAAAGGTGGCATGCGATTTCACTTGCATTTCTATGGTTTGTGACGAAATAAAATGTTCGCAGACGTAACTAAATACGTGTAAATTCCTTTTTAGTTCCTTACGTTATGATTTTAAGAGTATTCCAGTGATAGTTTTTGTATCAGAGTGGTTTTTCGTTTGACTGGTTTTTGAGCTCTCGTTCTATGCACCTGGGCCCCCGTGAAGTAAGATTACCTGTGTTCGAGCACCGCAAGAAACATCTGTTATTGCCTGTAAAGGATTTATAAAACGGACAAGATGAACGGCTCTGAATCCGGGTAAATTATATTGTTATTATTTTCCTTGCCAAACAGGTTAGAGCTGAACATTTACCTTCCATGGTTTCCTGAAGAATTATATTTTAAATAAATAGTGCTGATGTGAGACATGTTTACACTAAATGGCGTTAATACAAGTAAATAGAAGGTCATTTACTGACAAATTTATGGTGTTTATTGCTACATCATCAGTAATGTTTCATTCTTGTTTAAACATGGTTGATCATGATCTAATTGTTTATATCGTTGTGATCTAAAGACAACTGAATACTATTCTTTCATATAATAGCATATTTCCATCAACAACCATGTTAACATCCACAATTATTTGTATAAATTACATTCAGTAAGCTTGACCCTTGCATATTTTATCATTCACATTTTATAATTTGCTATCATTTATCTATTACCATTTACTCTTAATTTACACTTTAGTACTAGGTAATATGGGCTGGTGTCCGCAACTCCACATCAATGCGAGTAGTTTACTATTATGAGCGAAATAAATTATTTATATGTATAAATGTGGCCTTCAGTGGCTACAGGATTCTGTCTGTTGATTTACTTTTGCAGCCTTTATGATTTGATAGAAACGTTAAAAGAGTTCCATATTTTCCAAACAAAACAAACAAACAACAATAATCATAACAAACTCAAAATAATACTTTATTGGTATATGTTACAAATGTACCTAAAATTGACCCTGCTGGACCTCACACATCAATTAAAAAGGCAGACATATCAAATTCCTCTATGAATTATTTTACATTCATTAAGTCTGTCTGTATTTTATAACTATAGTATGTACACAAAGCTCCCAGCCATTACATAAAGGTATTGTTAGAGCAAACAAAGCCTTGATGGCATGTCACACTCATGGAGCAAAGGTCATGAGGTCATTAAGCCTTCTACCTGATTTATAAGCTGATATTAACTAGAGTAGCCATACCTTTCACAGGATTTTGTATATTTGGGATATATCTTATAGACAATGAATAGGTAACTGATTATTACTCAACTACTAATGTTAGATTTGTGTGTGTGCAGTACTGTTATTGATAGTGATTAAAGTCCTAAATCCGACATAAAATATGATAAGTATTGATTTTTCCTCAAGCTATTTTCATACTCAATTAATTTCTGCCTTGATATAAGCATAATCAGTCTATAATGTTCCCGCTGCTGGGACACAGGCCTCCTCTCGGTGAGAGGGAATGGGCTGTAATCCGCCACGCAGGCCCAGTGTGGGTTGGTAGATGTCACACATAGATATATTTTTAAATTGTATACTATTACTAATTTAATCAGAAAATGCATTTAATTATGAAAATGATTGTTATAAATAAAAAACAGTACCCACATACTTAAATCTAACATCAAGTCAAAACAGTATTTTGATTGCACACTTAACTTTATTTATTTTTATTTATTTATAGCCTTTTTTTTCAGAGTGATAGTTGTAGTACAAAACATTTAATATCAGTTCTGACTCTCTGTGTGCCCTGTAGGAAAGGCCTGCAGACTTACTTAAATTAATAAAATGTACCGCTTTTTAATATTGAACCAAAAAATTGGTTCCGTTATGTTTAAAACATGATCACAACAATATTTCTCCATGCATGTGCCTTTATCATAATTATCAGTAGGTACCTAAACACATTTCGCATTGTATTACATCTGATAATTCCAATTGGTATTCGATCCTAATTGATCATTGCAATGTCATGTCATAACATTATCAGCTGTCAATCCATGAGTACAATCAATTATTGACCCCTATGAACTATGCTGATGATATCATCAATTTTTAATCTAGGTAATTCAGGGATGACCTGGCCATAAGATTGATACATTCATTTTAGGAGCTCATATGAGTACATTGTCTCCCACAAATCTGTATTAAAAACTGGTTATCAGAACGGGTTTTTGTATCACTGCATTGAAATATTGTGTATGTGTTCCTAAAAGAACTTCCCTTTACAAGTAAAATAGAGTGTAAAGTTTTTAAAATTACTTAACTTACTGCCCTGTTGCATTGGGTAATGATAGTTGTAAGGGAGATTTTAATCTACATTTATGTTCTATAAAACGAAGTCGGGTTAGTTACCCCATTTATTACTCAGGAATGGCTGGACCTATTTTTATGATCTTTGATTTGTTGGTCTTCGCCGCGAATAGCAGAATAACTATTAAAACATTGGAAAAGTTCACGAAAAAAGAAATTGGAGGTGGTACGAAGTCAGCTAGTTAATAAAATAAATACAACTTCTTCTCATTTTAGATCTAGATCATAGTAGTTGTTAATAAAAATCTGTAAGTACATTTATCCTGTACCTGTAATTATTAAGGAAATAGTACAGTAAAATTAATTTAATCTTGCTATGATTGCATTATCGTTATCCATCATTGTACAAATAAGAAGCAAAATGAGCATTATAATTATATATTTTTTTTTTATGTTAGTCAACTCAGCCAATCGCTGTCCACTGGTGTACATAGTTCTCCCCTAAGTATCATTATAAATCATTATAATACTAGCTTTTGTCCGCGGCTTCGCCCGCGTGGAGGTCTGCAAAAAGTATACTAGGTCCTAATCAAGCTCATGTCTACCTGTGTGCCAAATTTCATTTTTCAAATCCGATCAGCCGTTTTTGCGTGAGAGTAACAAACAACAAACATATAATTATCTGAGTCATCATCTGCCTAGCCTTTTCCCAACTATGTTGGGGTCGGCTTCCAGTCTAATCGGATGCAGGTGAATACCAGTATTTACATGGAGCGACTGTCTATCTGACCTCCACAACCCAATTACTGGGTAATACGATACCCCTTGATAAGACTGGTTGTCAGACTTTCGGGCTTTTGACTACCCGTAACGACTGTCAAAGATCCACGAATGACAGCCAGGACCAGCGGTTTAACGTGCTTTCCGAGGCACGGAGGGGTCACGGTATGTAAAGATGGCCACCCATCCACAGACCAACCGCGGCAAGCGTAGCTTAACCTGATCTATCGACCTGTGCTGCTGTTATTGCTTAGCCACGGGCACCTCTTTAGCCACGTATCTAATTATACTAATAATAAAGCTGAAGAGTTGGTTTGTTTGTACCAAGTCTTCAACTTTATTTAATACTAGCTTCTGCCCGCGACTTCGTCCGCGTAAAATTTCTTGTAAGTACCCCCACCCCGTCGCAACACTTCGTAATCGCTTAGCGTTCATTCTGACTTTTTTTCTTTTTGCTCGGCTCCTAAGGCCGCTTGTATACGTCCGTTTTTTTCACCGGACAACGGACCGTTTTTTTTCGCCGGATTCGCGGTGGTGTATGGTTTATAATGAATGTGTGCACATGCATCGGACACAGGTCCGGCGAACAAGTTACGCCGGATGCACCGCCGCCTCCCCTCGGCGCAACGGATACCGGACGAAAAACGGACGTATACAAGCGGCTTAAGGGTCATAGCGTGATATTTAATAGCCTATAGCCTTCCTCAAGAATTGGGCTATCAAATGCAAAAAGATTTTTTTCAAATCAGACCGGTAGTTCCAGAGATTATCGCGTTCAAACAAACAAACTCTTCAGCTTTATTATTAGTATAGATAGACTACTTAACATCACGCTAGGACTCTTAGAAGCCGAGCAAAAAGATAAAGAAGTCAGAATAAATGCTAAGCGAAAACGAAGTAATAACGCGGGCAGGCGATGCGATGCGACGGGGTGGGTCGGGGGAATATGAAATTTAATTTGTCGCAGGCAGAAGCTTGCCATTTATAATATTAGTAGTATTCAACACATGGTTCTCCTGTCATTTATGATGGATCTCATAACTCATCTGAATCACACTTCACACTAATATTATAAAGGCGAAAGTTTGTGAGTGTGTTTGTACGTTTGTTACTTCTTCACGCAAAAACTACTGAACAGATTTTGATGTAACCTTACAGTAATTATAGCTTATACATCAGAATAACACATAGGATACTTTTTATCCCGATATTCCCACGGGATCGACACTTAGGGCCTGTGCACACCACGTTTTTTAAACGCGCCGTTGACGCGCGTTTGTAGCGATACAGACGCGATACGCACGCGAGTCAGACGCAGCCTGTAGACCTTCTATAGGATAAAAGCACGCCGTCGACGCACGTTTCTAAAACGCGCGTCAACGGCGCGTTTAAAAAACGTGGTGTGCACAGGCCCTAATGCGGGTGAACCGCGGGGCGCAGATAGTTTTGAATATTTGCGATCTAACTTCAGTCTTTTTGCAGGTTCAACCCGGCATTCAACATTGCCACTATAAAGCAAGTGGTAAATGAGGCCATAGAAAGAGGTAAGCATAGTTTATAATAAATGTTAGCATTACTGGATGTATAATTAATTAGTCAGGTAAAGAAATCTAAGCCAGAAGTTACACTGTAAATTTTGACAACACCCTGTCCGGTGTTGTGAGATAAAAAAAAGAAACATCAATAGGAATTATCCATTTAACAATCTGCATTTTGGGGTTAATCAGACTAAAGTAACTGGTAAAGTTGATAGTGTAAACATCATAAGTTAAAGATATACTTACAGGAAAGCATAAACAAATAGATTTAGTAGCTTAGTTCCACAATCAGGAAAGAGGCTAAACATCTTTTAACTAATCAATGTGCAACAAAGACAACAGAGTGAATTGAAACGCACTTTGGAACCATAATTATAATCGACGCAATTTGTAAGCATGAAGAAATAGCATTGAACGACTATTTGTTCCTTTTTACATAACTTCAGTTAGCCTTCTTTCCTTGACTAATTCAGTTGTAGCTAGACTAATATTATTTAGGCATTTAATATAATAAATATGATAACATTTTTAATCATAATTATTTAAGTTCGCTTTCAGCTATTTACTAACAAATAAAATTCACCACATTTAAATTATTGTCGAAATCGATAGAGACACTATTAAAACATAATTCCAAAAAACTTTGAGGAATTGTGTAGAAAACATCTTGAAATGAGGTTGACCTTTGAGAGAGGCTTTGATACGAATTTATGTGATTGAATTATTCAAGAGATACATACTATATCCCAATAAGAACCTACTAACATGGCTCTCTGAAATTACACAAAAAAACCTCAGTTTTACGGTGTCTATGCCGAAGGTACGCGACCGAAGTTCGGCATGATTACGCCTGCAATAATTTCGGCATAATGTGTCGTCAGTAATTCAATAGCATTGCAGGCGTAATTAACTTTGGTCGCGTACCTTCGGCATAGTGAGTTTAGACACTTACGTTTGGGCAGCGCACAGCGCGAGCGCCTAAAACAATACACACAACATAATATCACGCCTGTATTTACCCGAAAGGTTAAGCAGAGGTGTACCTATAGTACACCCACATATCGCGAGTTATATGTTTAAGTCCTATTTAGTTAATACGGGGCGAGCCTAGTGCCCCGTCAACCGGGTTGAAAAAAAAAAATAGGTACACAGGGAAAATTAATATCGTGGGTAGTAAAATAAGTCTATTTCAAATTCAGAATCCTAACTTGAAATGTCTATCTTATTAGAGTTAAACTTGTTACGTTTCCTCGCGAATGCTGTAATTTCTATTTCGCAAAGTTAGCGCGTCGTAACCGAATCGTTCGCGGTTAATTGATCGTAACACTTTTTAAGTGGGAAAAGGGTTTTAAACTTCAGCTTTTCACAAATTGAACGTGAAACGATGGTACTTGGACACTTGCGTTACGGTCTTACTGCTGAAGTTATGCGGTGAAATGAGTATTAAGTTAAATAAAAGTTATTTACTCCAATAGTACCTACTCTTTTAATGGCAGTCACGTCTTTGGTCCCTAAGGCCAGCTCGCACGGGCGCGTTTTTCCCGCGGCGATTTTTTTTCGCACACTGGATTTTGAACGCACTGCCTTGGCCCGAGAGTTGAAAATCCAACAGCATGTTTTTTTAACGCGCTGGGATGCGCTCTGTTGAATTCTCAACACTCGGGTCATCACCGAGAGTTGAAAATCCAGTGCGCGATAAAATCTCGCCGCGATATTTTGACGTCCATGCGAACGTGGGCTAAGCCTACGTAGCCATGCCAACGTCAAAATATCGTGGTGGGATTTTATCGCGCATTGAATTTTCAACTCTCGGTGTTAAGCCGAGCGTTGCGAATCCAACAGAGTGCTTGCCAGCGCGTCAAAAACACTATTGGATTTTCAATTCTCGACGCTAAGATCCAAGAAGCGTTGAGAGTCCATTGCGCGAAAAAAAACGCGCCCTTTACTCCGTACCTGGGCTTATTTAGGAAAGCAATTCATGAATGCCAGATAACCAAACGTTCATTAATGTATTTATGAATGAGAACAAAAAAGTGAATTTTCTTTTTGCTGTTAAAAAATGAATAAGTCATTAATAACACTCCGCTCGTCAATCAACACAGCCTATTGATATCCAGCATTGCGTCACCAATCAGAACCTTTCTCATAATCGATTCGACAATGATTCACCAATCACGTTTAACATCACCTAGTTTAAGATAACGCACTCCAAACTAGCACTGATCAATGCTTTCTATGTGTGTGTGTCGTCCGTAACAGTCGCGCCGGTTTCAGTGCGGATGCCGACTCCGACCCGTCTCCGGGACCTTATCAGGCAGATCAGAGCCGCAAGAACGGCGGCTGAAGAGAGAAGCGTCGTTAACAAGGAGTGTGCTTACATACGGTCTACCTTCAGAGAAGAAGATAGTGTGTGGAGGTGAGTTTCTTGTCAATGCATTTTGTATTTTCTTTCAGCCACGAGGTCTACTCCATTCTTGTCCTTGTCGCAAGCTCTTCGTCAGTTCTGTAACCGGTTGAATGCTGTAATTACAGAAATGATTAAAAAGCCATTGTGTCTCGCGTCGATCCACGAAAGAACCGCCCCCAGTCATCAAGTTCATACCTAAAACACATAACTCTTCTGGTAAAATTGAACCCAGCGCCCTGCAAAATTTGAATACGGACATACATAATTTTCGCTCAAGCATGAACGGTGAACCACTTGTGATCCGGTTACCAAAAGCGACTGCCGACTACACAAAAACAAACGAAGTCACACTTCCTTAGTTTCGGCAGGCAGGTCATTGAACCTCATTATTGGCTGGTAGCCCAGTCAATATTCTTATGCATAAAAATATTACGAAAGTGAAAGAAAAAAGCGTCAGATCGTAATCACAAACGGAGATTTATTATGCTGATGTAATTGCAGACCAGTTGCTTCGCACGAGTAGATTTATTGTACCAGAACTTTTATCGAAAAGGCTGAGTCAGACTGAAAACTATACGACTGGTGGAGTAGCCCAATCGATTTTCTTACTTAAATTGCCCCGACCCAGCAGATGGACGGTTGAAATTCGCATTTTAGTCTACGATTGCTCTGATTTAGCAGTTGCCGGTTGGCAACTGTTTTGTTTTGACCGATCCTCGTTTGGTCCTCCGTTCCCTTATTTAGAAACAGATAACGCGATTAATATGTAATAAGGTGATTCTGTTTCAATTTGATTTATTTTCCGGAAAAAAAACATTATTAACCAATTAAAAAGCTATTGTGACTCGCGTGGATCCACGTTGGGCATACGAAGGATTAAAAGATTAGCATAGGTATTGGTTTATCCATAAAATCAATACAGCGATGTGCGAACGCTCGTTAAAATAACAACCTTTTATGTTCATGAGTGCGAAAATCAATAGGTATTCAATAGTCCATCTGCAGAATTAGTGTGTGGCAAATAGGTAGTAAACTTCAGTCATAAGAAATGCTTAGTTTACGTTCTTCCAATACCGTGCCCTACAAAACCGGGTCACGATTCGTGACCTTTGGCGCAAACTATCTAGTCCCTAGTCAAAGTTTCAGCTACTTAAAGGCTCCTTCAAACAGGCGCGACACAAAGGCACCGCAAGTTGCGCAACGAGCGGTGCCTTTTGTCGTGCGCGATTATATCGTGGGTCGCGCCTGTTTGTGGGAGCCTTAAGGCGCGGTAAAAAGCACATTTTTATCAGATATTTGATAAAGCGCATCGCGGTAACAAATAAGGCTAAAAAACAGCGACGCGTTTAATGTCATTCGATTTAACTAGAAAAAAATAAAAGTAATTTTGCAGTTATAATTAAATCAAAAAATAAATGCACGGCTGTGGGTTTCAAGTATTTCTTTAGATGATTGAATTCCCTACATACAAAAATATGATAGTTTACGGTCAAAATGTTGAGAATTACGACGAATAAAATTACGATTGTTTTATCATGCACGATACTATTTTTTTTTTATGAAATATTTTTGAACATTTGTCAATAAGTACTTACACAAATTTTTTTATGAATGTGCGAAAAATATAAATCTAAGCTTTTTACGGTGTCCTACGTTTGGGCAGCGCCTTACTCTTGACGTTTTATTGATTTGAAACATCACTTCAGGACAGGTGTTTGTTTGTCACGGACAAGTGTGCATATTTATCAGATAAGTCCTGACAAAGTGTAGATACGGTCGTAGCCTGAAGGTTGCTTGAAAACCACAACAAAACCGCAAGGTACAAAGTTACATGACTGCGGCTAAACTATTTGCTGGATACATAAATTAACAGCAAAGGCGATGCATATTTCTTTAGTTTGTTAGACGAAACATCTTAGACGCCAAACATTCTAGATTTGTAACAATGGTCGTCTATATAAATATTGATAGATTCAGTTGCATATACTTAGTTATATTTTGCGACCTTGGGGCTAAATTCCCAGGAAACCTAGTTGACTTTATAGCCAAACTAGCTTCCGCCCGCGGCTTCGCCCGCGAGGTATGCCGATAAAAACTATCCTATGTCCTTCCCCGGGATGCAATCTATCTCTACCAAATTTCATCGAAATCCGTTCAGTGGTTTAGACGTGAAAAGGTAGGTTCCGGTAGTTCCAGAGATTATCGCGTTCAAACAAACAAACTCTTCAGCTTTATTATTAGTATAGATGTAGATAGATACATCTTCTAGAACAAAAGATGTCCACAAAAAATCAAAGGTTACTAAAATAAGTTTTTGTCTCCTTCAATCACACGTTACAGTTGTTACAATCACTGCAAAAACAAGCCAGTTTCCGATTGTTACTCCAAAGTTGAATCAATCTGGTCTCGTGTTTGTGACTTGCTCTAAGGACATAAACAGACAGTCTGCGTTCATTAAGATTGTGTCATAAAATTAATGGAGCAGTAAAATTGCAATCCCAGTCTGTGTGCACTAGGTATTATGCTTATTTCTGACGTCGGAAAGTTAGTAAGTAATTGTCGTATAGTGACAAAACATCTATACTAATATTATAAAGAGATATTTGTTTGTTTGTATGTAGGAGGTAATCTCTGGAACTACCAGTCGATTTAAAAATTTTTTTTTGCATTTGATAGCCAAATTCTTGAGGAAGGCTATAAGGCTATTTAAATCACACTATGACGATTAGGAGCCGAACAAAAATAAAAAAGTCAGAAAGACCGCTAAGTGAAAACGAAGTGATGCGATGCGACGGGGTGGGTCGAGGAAACAAAATATTTCACGCGGATGAAGTCGCGGGCAGAAGCTAGTTTTTTAGGGTTCCGTACCCAAAGGGTAAAAACGGGACCCTATTACTAAGACTTCGCTGTCTGTCCGTCCGTCTGTCTGTCACCAGGCTGTATCTCATGAACCGTGATAGCCAGACAGTTGAAATTTTCACAGATGAATTGTATTTCTGGTACCGCTATAACAACAAATACTAAAAACAAAATAAAATAAATATTTAAGGGGGGCAAATACAACAAACGTGTTTTTTTTTTCGGTGTTTTTGCCTTGTGGTACGGAACCCTTCGTGGGCGAGTCCGACTCGCACTTGGCCAGTTTTTTTGTATTTCCATTCAAGTTTTCGTTTTTTTAATTACTTTTTTTTATCTCTTCCTGCAAAACAACACAAGCTCCCTCGACTAGGCCTCCTAACCATTAATACCAACCGACCTTATCTCAATCGAACGCATCCGATTCAGTAATCGATAATGACTAAAAACTCGATATCTAACCGTAATACCTGTTGGCGTTTCGGCTTTTCACAATCGTCGAAAGTGATACAATTTGCCGATCCCTCGTTTCCAACGGAAGTTGCGCCCTAGTCTTCCGGCGACGACTGCTATAAATAAGATTCGAATGATATCTTTAATAGCGGCCATATTTTATACGCCTGCAATGAATGGTAAACGACAATGGTAATTTATTAGGATTTTATGAACATTGTTGGCACTACCTACACTTCTAGTTCGAGATAGGTAGAGGACTCCACCATATCGTGTGAGTATTACAAAGATGCATGTCTAAACATTAGACAATAGTCTCTATTTAATAGGAAGAGATCCTATTGTAAGTATGTAAGAATAATCTTCTGCTCATACTCCACATCATGTCATGTCATCATGACGTGTGCGGCCACGGCATTTTAAGTTTGTAAAAGTTTACTTACATCCATACTAATATTATAAACTAGCAGCGCCCCGCGGTTTCAGCGTGAAGAGGTACCAAACAGACACACTTTCGCATCCATAGAGATCCGAAAGTGTGTGTGTGTACCTTTCCCGCTTAAACCGCTGAACCAATTTAGATGAAATTTGGTATAGAGATAGTTTGAGTCCCGGGAAAGGACATAGGATAGTTTTTATCCCGATATTCCCACAGGATCGACACTTATGCGGGTACTGCTTATTTCTTAAGAAATTTCTTTTAGCAGACATGCGAAAGGGGAAGTACTTATATCTAACTAGCTTCTGCCCGCGACTTCGTCCGCGTGAAATTTCACCCTCTTAGGGGTGGAATTTCGAAAAATCCTTTCTTAGTGTATACCTACTCTTCACAAAGAACACACCCTCCAAATTTCATGTCTCTAGGAGCAGCGGTTTAGACTGTGCGTTGATATATCAACAATCAGTCAGTTTACCATTTTATATATATAGATTTTAGAGATGAATATATTTTTATTGTCTTTCGATGATTGGTTTTGATGGTAAATCAACCATTGCTGTTATATCTCAGTGCTTGTTTTTAAACAGCGTGCAGCAAAACATATTTACATGAGCTAATAAAGTGGTCGGAAAACTAATTTGCAACAGGTGATTTATTGTAAAGTACCTAGTTGTGTATGTAATATTGCGCACATAACGCCATTATTAGTACTCACAGGTCACTAAAGGTTTACGTGTAATCCATTATGCATTATGTCAGATTATAATTGTGTAAGTAGGTATTATCTCATTAATTCGTGGCTAAATGATACCAGCAGCACAGGTCGATCAAAGGCAAAGCTACGCTTGCCGAGGTCACTCCGTGGATGGGTAGCCATTCATAACATATCGAGACCTCTCCGTGCCTCGAAAAGCACGTTAAGCCGTAGGTCATTCGTAAATGTTTGACAGTCGTTACGGGTAGTCTGAAGTCCGAAAGTCTAACCAGTCTTACCAAGGGGTCGTGTTACCCCGTATTTGGGTTAAGGAGATCAGATAGGCAGTCGTTCCATGTAAAATACTGATATTCAGCTACATCCGGGTAGACTGGAAGCCAACCCCAACATAGTTGGAAAAAGGCAGGCAGATCGATTGACTTAGGTACCGCGCTTGAAAGATAAGACAAAGGTAGTTTTTAGGGTTCCGTACTCAAAGAGTAAAAACGGGACCCTATTACTAAGACTTCGCTGTCTGTCCGTCCGTCTGTCTGTCACCAGGCTGTATCTCAAGAACCGCGATACCTAGACAGTTGAAATTTTCACAAAGTATGTATTTTTGTTGCCGGTATAATAACAAATACTAAAAACAGAATAAAATAAATATTTAAGGGGGGCTATCATGCAACAAACGTGTTTTTTTCGGCGTTTTTGCCTTGTGGTACGGAACCCTTCGTGTGCGAGTCGCACTTGGCCAGTTTATTCAATCAGTCGACACACATAAATCTCCCATGTAATAAGTTGTACATACAGCAGCACTATTTTCGTCTTTCGCATCAATCTACCTTAAAATAACTCCCGAGACAGTTTCCTCGCTCCTAGACGAGATGACCGGAAATCGAACCCTGAGTATAAATTCCGGAGACGGCCTGCCTTCACAAGGAGTGTCAGTACCTATTAATTATAGGCCGACCGCTTAACTGAGATGTTGCCTGAGGTAGCTGCGCGGTGCAGGGGGGGTGACAGTTGTCACAAGTTGACGAATCACTGAGCTCTCGCATCACGTCACAACACCCCTCCCGCACCGCGCTGCTACCTCAGGCAACGTCGGCCTATAGCCAGTAGATTTATCTATTTACGAAATGAAACATTTCTAACGAAATCTAGCTTGACGCTGTCTGTTGTTTCTTTTTATAGTAGGGCTAACTGCAGGAACGGTGAGGGTCGGCCTATATTTGTACATGATTCTAAACCCTCCTGCGTTGATTTTTTTTAGATTATTGAAATAAAAATTTGCTGTTCCACACATTTTGACTCCGTGGGTATTGCAGTTTTAAGGGGCCCGTGGCTAAATAATAACAGCCGCTGGTCGATCGATCAGGTTAAGCTACGCTTGCCACGGTTGATCTGTGATGGGAGTTAGATTTCTACCATTAACACTTTTCCATAAGAGATTGGTGGTTGGTGGTAGAAATCTAACTTAGAAAGATATATTAATGATTCCAATGATTATAATTCTCTAAATATGTACATGTTATTGCCGCGAATCACATTTTGATCAAGATACAATCTGACACTGACCTGCAAATTGCAAAAAACGTAAGAAAATTTGAATTTCGCTGTCTACCACTATCCAGAACTTATTTAAACGATAACAAGAGATCTCAATCACACCGTTTCAATATTTAAGCACTAGATACCTCGACACAGATTCTCCTTATCAGTCACTCGGGCAATAAATTGCCTTCCATCTTACGTTGAATTATGTACCAGTTTCTCGAGGATTACCTACTAAGGAAACGACCCAAAACAACAGGTAGAAATAATATACGTGATATTTGAGATTCGCCAAAGAATTGTATATTATCTTAGGATCTACCGAAGCCGGTTGGGCAAAAAGTTGTTTGGAAAGTAAAATAGCGGGACTACTGAACCGAATTGCAAGGTTTTAAAGTTAATTTGGTTGGGCTTTTGTAGATACTGTGATCCACGTAGCTAATCCAATCTCAATAGAATTATAGGGTGACTCTAGTTTCTGTAATCTATACTTATAATAAATCTGTAGAAGTAAAAATTCTGTACATTGAAAATATAACAAAAATAAATGGCAGCCGTGTTACTAGACCGACACCGAACCCAAAAATGTGATTAAAAATTTTTTTGTCTGTCTGTTTGTTCAGGCATCACGCAAAAACTACCGGTTCGGTTACGATGAAACTTGGTATAATTATTCTTTAATATCCTGGGCACCACACTGGGTACTTTTTATCCCGGAAAAGTATCTATACATATATAATTCAAAGTCCTGACTGACTGATATATCAACGCACAGCCTAAACCGCGGGTCCTACAAGACATGAAATTTGGAGGGTGTGTTATTTGTGAAGAGTAGGTATCAACTAAGAAAGGGTTTTTCGAAATTCCACCCCTAAGAGGGTGAATGAGGGGAGGGTGAAATTTCACGCGGACGAAGTCGCGGGCAGAAGCTAGTTAATAATATAATCAAACAGTATCGTGAAAAAATGACGAAGTCCCAAAAAAAAGTATTAGGTAAGTATTGTTCTTTAGTTTCTAATATTAAAAACTGTACCCAACCGGGAAACCGGAAAAACTCAGTGCCAAAATAACTAGGTATGGTCAGTATGGACGCCGCCGTCCATATGGACAAGAAAAAACCACAATCGGATCACTGGTTCTAGAGTAGGCTTAAGCGCATTACCGGTCAGACAGACAGGGAGACGTTGCGTTTTATATGTAAGGTGGTCTATAGTATGTCTGTAGGGACGGGGTAACCTCGATTACACAAGGGTTGGTAACCCCAGGTTCAACACTGTCTCGTCAGTAAAACTCATCAACCGATCCAATATACACGGTGTAAGGGACATCAACGCGACAGCGACACGATGACCTTTGCGTCTAGCGACGAAATTTTCCGCTGCCTATTTAAAAATAATTAGCTGAACCATTCATGTTGACCATGTAGGTTAGGTATTGCACTTTTATATGAAACAGCAGCGTTTTTTTAAACCGATGAGACATTTCTGCACTCGTGGGTCTAGAATCAAGTACTGAATTCATGGTAGGGGCCCGTGGCTAAATAATAACAGCCGCACAGGTCGATCGATCAGGTTAAGCTACGCTTGCCGCATTTCATCTGTGGATGGGTGACCATCTTTACATACCGAGACCCCTTCGTGCCTCGAAAAGCACGTTAAGCCGGTGGTCCCGGCTGTCATTCGTGGATCTTTGACACTCGTTACGGGTAGTCAGAAGCCCGAAAGTCTGATAACCAGTCTTACCAATGGGGTATCGTATTATCCAGTAACTGATTTGTAGAGTCCAGATAGGCAGTCGCTCCAGTTTGGAAAATGCAATGCTAGGCAAATGATGAGATAGCGACCCTGCATAATTTCTAATCAAAACTCCTTGTCACCAGATGTCGGAACATAGCGAAACTCCTCTACATCCACATGCTGGGCTACCCAGCACACTTTGGTCAACTGGAGTGCCTCAAACTGATCGCCAGTCCGCGGTTCACGGACAAGCGAGTCGGGTACCTCGGCGCGATGCTGCTGCTGGATGAACGGCAAGACGTCCATCTGCTCATCACCAACTGTTTGAAAAAGTAAGTGGATATATATTTTAGCTCACTAGACAGGTCCACAGGGGAGCAGTGGTGGCCCGGTATAGTAACAGCCGCGACTTACGAGTTGTAGGTCGTAAGTTCGAACCCAGACAGGCGCTTTACTTTGTGTAAATTATTCCATCACCACTGCTCTCAAAACGGTGAAGGAAAACATCGTGAGAAAACCGGCATGTCCTAGAACCAAAAATTCGAAGACATGTGACATCTACCAACCCGCACTGGGCCCGCGTGGTGGATTACAGCCCACTCCCTCTCAATGAGAGGAGGCCTGTGTCCCAGCAGTGGGAACGTTATAGGCTGATTATGTATGTTATGTAGACAGGTCCACATCTGTCAAATCTGTGTGGGTCTTCCTCAAAAGACTATTTCATATACACACAAACATGACACATGGGGTCCTCACATGATTTGACCAAGATCCCTTAGCCAAATTACGTGCTAAGTAAAGTCCATATTATAGATCTCGGCTATGATGTCCAAATTCAGGGCAAAACCTTCCTTTAATTAAGTGGATAAGATATGAATTTTGCGATGGTATGCAGTGACGATGTTTGTTATCATTTTATCTCTTCCATTCAGTTGTAGTCTGAATCACTGAATGATATGAATGATAATTCCTATTAGAATTTGAGGGAGGGAGAAAGGTATATTTTGACAGTCACCGATCTTCGCTGACGAATTGGCAATCGTGTTTTGTTGATATTTGCAGGAAGGAGAACGGTGTCGTCCTTCCTCTCGACATTTGCCTTTAATCTAACCAAGGACCCTTAAAGTCCTTTGTTGAGAACGTGATGGCCCTTTTCATAATCTTAAGGACACTTCACGACTGTTTACAATAACCCTGTGTCACTGTCATCTTGAAATTATCATTTCAACTCACAGCTAAATAAAAGAACGTTGTTTATTTTTCTCGACCAACCTTGGTTTTCTTTGTGAATTTTCGTTCAAGGCTCAAAGAATAAAATTCAATTATTCACGTTCAGTAAGCCTATACCTATTCTGAATTCTCATTCGTTCGATTTCGATCCCCAATGCTCGAGCTACGAAACAACTTCTGGGGCAACGACGTTAGTGAAATGAGATTAGTCCCACGGTTCCTGTTCCAAATAACCCAGGGCCTTGAACTTTCAAATGGCGTCAGGACATCAATAAATTCTGGTCTAAATTATGCGTAGGTTAACAAAAAGCGTTTCAGTTTTAGGGTTCCGTACCCAAAGGGTAAAAACGGGACCCTTGACTAAGGCTCCACTGTCCGTCTGTCACCAGGCTGTATCTCGTGAACCGTGATAGCTAAACAGTTGATGTATTTCTGTTGCCGCTATAACAACAAAAATACTAAAAACAATAAAATAAATATTTAAGGGGGGCTCCCATACAACAAACGTCTTTTTTCGGTGTTTTTGCCTTGGCCAGTTTTTATTTTTATTAAAAATACTTTTGGAACTTCACAAAAATTTAAGGTTTTTTTCACAAAACCTTATTTATCAGTCTTTCCGTATTTTTCGGGACGACGCGACGGCCATTACCAGCAACAGTTCATGACTCTAACTGTAATAGATGGGTAGCTTCCTGAAGTAAAGTAACTTGTTGTGAACTTAGTCAATAAAGACGAAGTTTCATCTAGTTTTAGTTTAAGTAAAGGTTTACTTAGTAGGTATCTAAGCCATTGTTTGACCTGAATTATCGGCATGCTTAGCGTCAATTAGCGTTCAAAATCTTGCGAAATAGGTTCGTTATCTTTAAGCGTTCTCTATGATGAAAACGAAGGAGTTTGTTGAAGTAAACAAACCTATTTTACATCACCTTATTGATGGATTGTGTTCGATGTAAGTCTCATAAAAATGATCTGTTTGGAGTCTTGAGGTTCTGTCTCAACTAAATGGTGATGATGCGAAGAGTCTCGTCAGGTTCGTGGCCCAAATGTAATCTTTAGCAGTGTGTAATTAGGGTACGATGGGACTGTCATAAACATTGCGTTTATAAAGGAACACAAAAGAAAAAGCAAAATATTTTTAGACAAAACTAACGGACTCCGTTCTCCTTTTATGAAATAACATTACATTAACAGGAAGTGAGGGATTACGCCATACAACGCTTAAGAGTGCCGTAATCCCGCCATGTCCGGTGGCGCATGATTTAACAATCACAATATCATATTAGTACCTACACTATGTAGGCGCGTAACAAAAATGAATAGACAATTTCGAACAATGACATTCGCCCACATGAGTGATTTGCGACCCGCATGTTGTACGCATGTATTATTAAATTCTTATGTAACTTTGCCCTCTATACTTTGATGTCACTGCAATGTTTGCCTTTAGTTACTTGCGTAGCATAATCAGCCTATAATGTTCCCACTGCTGGGCTGGGACACAGGCCTCCTCTCGGTGAGAGGGAGAGGGCGGGTTGGTATATGTCACATGTCTTAGGATTTTTGATTCTAGGACATGCCGGTTTCCTCACGATGTTTTCCATCACCGTTTTGAGATTTACTCGCGTAATAAAACAGAATTATTTATGAGAACGAAGGTTGTTAGAAAGCTCTTTTAGATTATCTCAAAGTGATTTTGACAAAGCTTTAGGGAATATTGTTAGGTAGTTTTTAGGGTTTTGTACTCAAAGGGTGCCAACGGGTCCCTATTACTCAACCTCCGCTGTTCGTCCGTCTGTCTGTTTGTCAGCGGGCTGTATCCCATGAACCGTAATTTGTAGACAGTTAAAATTTTCACAGAGTATGTATTTTTATTGCCGCTATAACAAAAAATAATAAAAATAAAATAAAGTTAATACAAATTAAAGGAACATACAAGAAACGTGTTTTTTTTTTTAATATGTAATGTTAAATATCGTATGGTGGTTGGTACGAAGCCCTTCGTGTGCGAGTCCGACTCGCACTTGGCCGGTTTTTTTTGGCGTCTAGGCTACGACCTTCATCCTTATTTTAATATAAATTTTCTTAGGCATTTTATGAAGCTTCTCTTCTAAGCCTGTCTGGGTTTCTGCGCAGATCGGATATAACAGTTAACTTTTATAGCGCAAAACCTTTTTGTTAAACAAAATCGAATCGAAAAGTCTGAAGGCAACCTTCTGCTGAAAATTTTTCGTGGTTGCTCCTATTCTATTCCCGAGAATGTTGCATAATAAACAGCCTCATAAATTCACTCCTATCCGCGGCCGACACAGAAAAGTTTGTGGCCGCATCTGCATAGATAAGCCGGGGACGGGCCGCAACTTAAGCACCGCAGAACTGAAATGTTAACAATTACCTACGACTACGTTGTTCAGGCTTTTAAATTTTCATTGCATTCGCTGTGCCTAATGGGTGGCCATTTGCATTTTTTTGTAGGGATAGGAATTGGCTTTTATTTTATCTACAGTTTTATTAAGAGGGAAGGCCTGCGTGGAATTTATAAAATAGGTATTTGAAGAAACTATTGCCGTCGCCTTACCTCAAGTCTGCCCCCATAGTGTGTGATAGGGACAGCTGCAGCTCAGACCGAAATAATCACAAAATTTTGACGAGATCGACGTTTCGTATTCCCTTTTTTTCTTCTCGAAAACTGAGCCGATTCAATTATTTTTTACTTTAACATTTTATGAAAGAGCATGTTTAGGTTCCTAACATATTTTTTTTATGTTAAAAACTTTTCTAATTTGTTTGGTAGTCCTCTAACCACGGCGGTAAAAATGAGGCATTTTTTTGTAATTTTTAGAGGGTCATATTTTCTTTACTAAATAGTTGCTGAAAAAAAAAGAAAATGTCAGGGACGTGTTTACAGCAGACCTTGATTTAATGAAAAAAAAATGCTCTAGAGGCATTATTCAGAAAAAAGAAAGAAGAAGAAGAGAAAAAAGGGGAATACATTTGTATGGAGAATCGCACGCCCTGTTCCATCTTAAGCATACTTTTTACTATTGTGATTTGGATATCATCATCATGATCCATGATCTTTCTTCCACCCATTGTCGAGAGCCTCCTACCTTTTGTGCCATGCTTCCCTGAGGTGGCCTGGGCTGGGCGCACTGGGCCGTAATCCACCACGCGGGCCCAGTGCGAGTGATGGTGTAGATGTCACGAGTTTTTTGTTCTAAGACATGTCGGTTTCTTCAAGATGTTTTCCTTCACCGTTTTGAGAGTTGTGGTGATGAAATAATTTACTCAAAGTAAAGCGCCTGACAGGGTTCGAACCTACGACCTACAACTGGTAAGTCGCGGTCGTTACCACTGCGGCCACCACGGCTAGGTCATCAGTCTCAGATATGTATCCTTAATCCAATAATACCACCAAGATATGCAAAACAAAATGTGCATTACAATGCGTTTGAAAATATTCCCAGACTTGTGATATTTGAGAATATATTTGCCTCATGCCTCGGAAATCACGTTAAGCCGTTGGTCCCGGCTGTAATTCGTGGATTTTTGACAGTCGTTACGGGTAGTCAGAAGCCCGAAAGTATGACAACCAGTCTTACCAAGGGGTATCGAATTACCCAGTAACTGGGTTAAATAGGCAGTCGCTCCATGTAAAATACTGGTATTCAGCTGCATCCGGTTAGACTGGGGAACCCAACATAGTTGGGAAAAGGCAGGCAGGTGATGACTATTCATAATATCTGCGACCAAAGTTACATCAATACGAATCACAAATTTGCTTTGATACCACAAAACTCGCTTCTACGATATTTACATCGATAAGCTTACCATTCATTGATTCATTCGTAACATGCATAAAACCTTTTCTAAGTTCTGTCGACCAATAAAAACGTATCATCACATTATCATGTACATAGTTATTTAGTTAAATTGGCTAGCTAAACTCCACAGACGCGGTGGGTATCATAAAACAAAAAAAAAAATGATGGTTTCGTTTTGTGGAGTCATCGGCCGCAGTTATTATAGTCACTTGAAATATCAGTTTAAAAAATCAGTTTTTTTTTTTGTAAACTTCACAAACGAGATGGACATTGATATCTAAACATAAGAAAACAGTTTTTCACAAATCATACTTCAAATAACAACACCAATCGGTCGTTGACCTCCCAAACAAAACACACATCACGTCTGCGGAGTTTCGCTCGCTAATTTAATTTCACCCTGTATAGTGATTGGTTACACCATTTTGTTACGTTCAATACGTCTTAATGGTGCCATATAAAAGCAAGACTTGAAGGTTTATGGCCAGTGATGTACTGGCATCTTAATATAATGCCAGTAATAATTATGTTATTACTTACCTGTTAGTAGTAAACAGTGACCCGGTCAATTTATGACTTAATCGCAGCTAGATATAAATATTATCGTCTCTCGTGTGACCTTTATGGACGACCCCAGGCTAAAAATAAGAAAATCAGGATTATTGGCTTGTGTGTGGGAGTATTCTACCCATTTTAATCCTGTTTGGCACCCACGGAAAGACATCTAAGTTATAAATTTATACGTGAACCACACTTACGCTGGGAATATACAAAGGTCAGCTCTGGATCATAATCTTAACGCGATATCACGCCTGTATTCTCTGAAGGGATAAGGAGAGGTGTAATACATGTTTAAGTCTTATATAATAGGGGTAAGCTTATTGCGGTTGTCATTAATGCGAGCACAAATGCAGACCCCAGGCTGCTATTGATATATTCGTAATGGAAGTATTGAACAGCTCAGGTTCCTGGGAGGATACTGCGGTTCCGAATGAAAAATGCACGGTACCCATCCGACAGTTCGCAGTAAAATAGAACTCGTTAGTTAAAAACGTACCTAAAACATTGAAAATAGAGCAAAAATGTTATGTGCATCTATTACGTTTACACTTGCGTGCAAAAAATCGACCCACCCAATGCTCTTCGATTTAAAACAGTATAAAACCTTCCTGAAAGTAATTAGATTACATAAATGTGAAATAATTATCAAAACTGATTCATTAGTTTTTGAGAAAATCGCGAACTTACTAATAGGGTGTTGAATAAAGAAAATTTTTTTGAAGTCCGTTATCAAAATCAAGTTCAATTTTGATTATAAAAATAAACAAAGGACATGGATAAAGTGTGGCCCTGCACGGACAAAGACTTAATAATATTAAAAAAAAAACTTATAATACTTGAATTGCTATCACGACTTTCATTTCTCCGCACATGTGTGTGGGAAAATATCAATTTTAAAGAGTAATTATTTTGTTTGTTTTGTTTTGACTTCCATCCGTGAGTTTCAAATGTTGCAACTATTTGAAATATTATGGTAATTAGTACATGTTCATCGTTCGAAACGACATGTATTTACGTGTATTTTAGATAATAGAGTAAGAAAAATATATTTTTTATGCGCGTTTAGTGATAACGAAAGTAAAAGTAAAAAATACACATTTTATTTATCTCTTTAATTAAAAATCAATAGATTATTTGGTTCTTCAAAGTAATGGAAACACTATCTTCTTCTGTTAAGGCAGTTACAGACAAAGCAATAAAATGTTTTCAAAATAAATATTAATTCGATATAGTGTTTCACCCAATATTCACATAACATCACGCGTGTAATCCTCGAAGAGTTAGGCAGAGGTATACCTATAGTACACCCCCATTTCAACAGTTATGTTCAAGTCACATAAGAGAGGGCGAACCCATTGCCATCAACCGGGCCAAAATCCAGACTCCGGGCAGATAGTGTCTAACAGATATTTAGTGCAGGACACATTATTGTATTATTATAGTAAGGTGATTAAAAATATATTTTGACATCTTTTTGTGACATTTTCGATATTATAAGTACTTACTTTCTGTTATATTATACACATACACAACTATACCTAATAATTATATATTTATATATATTTGACGGCACCTTACGTTTACAACACAAAATATCAGTTCTATTATTGTGATGCGCTTATATAAGCGCATACATCTAGTCATATGACTAGATGTATGAACGTCGTAATCGTCGTTTCTGCCTTCCCGCATGGCAAAAGCAGGGAATTTATGTATGTTTGTATACCTACATATTATAGCTACGTACGTGTGTTAAGGGTTTTATGTCGATTGTCATGACAAAGCCAAGACATTTGTTTTATAATAATGATTTGACAATTTAAGTCATTCCTGTCATAGATATAAATACTAAATTGTACAAATTCCTGTGTGCGTTCTTGTGGCTCGCTTATTGAATGTTTTCTTGTGGTTTCATGTGGTGTTTTACGACGACCATTGTTTCTGGATATCTGTTGTTACTGCTCTTTCGACCAACGCCGGCTTTCACGGACTTTGCATCTTCTCATTTTGATTTACATTGGCTACTCGCAATTTGGACAATTGATTTTGTCCTGTTTCTGATGGAGAACCAGCGCTGCACTAACTGTGCGTTTCGCATAAGGAGGCATTTGTTGGATTCGGATGAAATTCAATCTGTTATAAGACATTGGATTACCCCGCGATTGGTGAGTTTAAACACGCGTGAGTTTCAGTAAAGTCTTCAGCACGTCTTTTAAGGGTGTAGCTATTTGTTTATACTTATGTAGGTTGTTTGTTTCAGGTCACTGCGTCTGATAAAGTGTGCCATTCTTGCTGGTAATAATAATAATAGTCATCATCATCATTCAGCCAAAGAAGTCCACTGCCTAAGCCTCACATGCTGAACATATGACCTGGTAGAAGTCGCAGGAATTCATTGTATGCGAGAAACACAGGACCGGTCTATGTGATACCTATAGATTATTGTACACACGTAGTTAAATAATAATTATTGTACACACGTAGTTAAATATGATTAAAAGTAAATAATAATAATACCAGCCTATTATTGTCTCATCTCGTACAGAAAAGACACGAGCAATACGTATGCTCAAGACAGGGTTGGCGATATCAGACTTATTTTAACTAGAAGTCCAGGTTTCCTCACGATGTTTTTTCTTCACCGATGTCAGTAATGTCCAAGATAGTCTCAGAAATTACATATGAATTGAAAAAGTCACACTGGTACTTGGGAATTGAACCCACAACCTCGTGCATGAGAAGCGAATCACGACAATGTACAATGCCTACCGTATTTAAACGTCAAAATATCATACCAGAATTTTCACCTAAAATGTCTTATATCTCGTCACCACCGACTTCTGGAGTAATAAAATGTAAACAGGACTATTATATACAAATATTCCTTCATGATATATATTGTTTTATTAATGTCCGTGCTGGACCATACTTGTATGGGACCGTTATCCTTCTCCTTTAATGTTTGTCAATTTCAATTTAAAAAAGTCAAGCACTTGTTCCGAGCAAAAGTGAGTGATGAGGACATCTGAAAAATCCAGTCGATCTTGTCAAGAATATTGCTTTTATCAAAATTTATTGTATGTTCAAATAAACTATATTTTACCTACCTTCACACAAAATAAAATAATAAATTATATTTATTACGATTTTTCAGATATCGTCGTCAAATACCGACGTCTAAAGTATGAATTTTTAAGTGTGTATATATACTACGGTTTTGTGGGGCTTAGTTTGTAAGTTTTTTTGCATGATGTAAACTTATAATAAAGAATGGGAGCATGGGGGTGAACCAATTTTTTTGCACGCAAGTGTAGTTGATAACGCCTCCACCTGCCATTTTTATCGGCAGGCAGATTGCGATGTGTTGGCTGTGTCGTTGACATCGCGACTCATGGCCTTGCGTTATACACACAGTCACCTTAGTAAAGGATTATGTAAAGAAATAACTGATTTACATATTCCTAATACCACGTGTAGTCTGATATAACTTTATTTTCGAAAACTGAGATAACTTCGAAGGCCCTTATTATAAAACCTCACTCAAGACGAGCATTAGGTCATCGAGGAGGCCCTAAGGGGGCCCCATAAGGCCGAAGCCTGCCGGGTCAGCGGGATTGTCCGAAAGGGCTACCGCTGGCCCGGAACATAAAGGGCTAAGGAAGGAACACGGGTGGGTTTTAGTCAGTTAGCTCTACCCAGAGCGGGAGGGGTCATTTGAGGATTTACCATCCGCAAAAAAAAAAGACGAGCATTAGGTACATTTGCTTGGTTAAAACTAGTTTAAAAGTTTTGCTCGGGTCTTGGGCGAGGTCCTGAACATCCCTGCGTAGATTTCTCCCATACATTCTTAAAAGTAAATGCAGAATTTTTTAAAATAAAGTTGAGAACACAAGACGTACGTAAGACGTTTGGGAATGCTTACCAAAAACTGAATACAATATTTTCCTTAGTTAATTAAATCGGACATGAACCAAGTTAAGGAAAAACACATTTAAAATTAATACAATTGACCATCTGGATCCGGAGATAAACGTTGCCTATACATTGATGTTATACCCTCTTAGACCTTCCCTGATCTGCTTGCCTTATTAGGAAAATAACTACAGTAATAGAAGTTGTACTTTTTATTTTTTTTTATACTTTTTTAGGCCCTTCAACAAAAGAAAAACACCTTAATCATATGACTATTAAAATAATACTTGGTTTCCTTAGGATACGTACTCATTGTAGATCAGAAAAAAAAATACTAGAAGCAATAATTATGGAAAGTTCATTAAAATATGCATAGAAAAAAGTTGACACAACTATCAAACTGAAATCGTATGTAAAAATGAAACAAGGAAGTAGAATATACCACAAAACACCAAATACTTAAGCCGCAATTATATTTAGCCCGCGCCGAGTGTCGCCACGCGTGGGTAAGCTATCGGTTACATACATTTAGTATAGGATTGATTACATTAGTCCCGCCCCGCGTGTCGCAGAGCCTGCTGACGCCACGCACTAAATGTATGGAACCGATAGCTTAACAACGCGTGGCGACACGCGGCGCGGGCTAAATATAATTGCGGCTTTACACCGTGTGATGTGATACTCAAACCTCGGTAATTTTCTCAGTATTCGATACGCTAATTAAAGAAAACTCAAGTTATACGGGTTTTCCTTAACTGCGCTACCTGTCCCGGCTAGATTGTCAATTACGTTTCACTTTGCGAAGTTGCCTATTAACCACCAGAATTGCCAATTTTAAGTAAAAAATGCCAAACGCTCATTGGCCGTTATCCCTCCGGCTTTCACGTCGATCAAAAAGCTCCATCTTGATTGGCCAACCCATGTTGCTCGACTGCTTAATTAGTCTCTCTGTGATCGTTATACTTGGGTCTTATAACTACAAATTGCCTTTACGTGAATACCGAAACGAAGCGGTCCTATTCAGGTCTTAGTACAATATGATCCTCTTCAAAGATTATTCAAAGTGCCTACAGGAGTCTTTTGTTGTTACACCTACAATGAAATGTCATGCTTTTAGAACGAGATGTTCGCTCCCACGCCACGTACAGGAGTAGAATCATCCAATGAAATGTTATGTATTATTTCTTCGCGCAGAATGACTTATAAATAACATAATTTATGTCGTTTTCTTGGGAAAAAGACGCTGTGGCCTGTGTTTGTATTCGGTCTTAGTACAATTAAATACATCTTTGAAAATGCATTTGATAAAGATCATCCAGAATCCAATCTATCAGTCAGCCCCACTGACCCGCACTGGTTCCGCGTGGTGAATTACGGCCCACTCCCTCTCACAGAGAGGAGGCCTGTGTCCTAGCAGTTGGAACATTATAGGCTGATCATGTTATTCACAGAAGACCTACCTAAAACAAACCAAAATTTCTAACTTCCCAAATCTTTTCTCAACAGTGACCTCAACAGCAACACCCAGTTCGTAGTGGGCCTGGCACTATGTACCCTCGGGGCCATAGCCTCTCCGGAAATGGCCCGGGACTTGGCCTCAGAGGTGGAGCGCCTCATCAAGTCTCCCAACGCGTATATCAAGAAGAAGGCAGCACTATGCGCCTTCCGAATTATAAGAAGAGTTCCTGATTTGATGGAGATGTTCCTGCCTGCTACTAGGAGCTTGCTGACGGAGAAGAATCATGGTAAGGATCATCACTCTCTTGTCATTATCCGAATTCATTGGCCGCATTGCACTGACCGTGCAACAAATTTCTTTTTCTTCCACACCAGTCTTCCAGCCGTTACCTCGGTAGGTCGGTATCACCCCCTTTCTAGCCGTAGCATCTTTCACAAAATCCATCCATCTTTTCTTTGGTCTTCCCCTATCCTTATAGCCAGCCAATCATGGTAAGGATGTACTATGAGTACTATCCTGTGGATTCCCGCGACCTTCACCAAATCATTGGTCCACCAGTGAGTCATAAGTCATTTATTAATTTGTTGAACATAGGTACAATAATGATGTTATATAAATATAGAATAGTGCGCTATATTAAGCCAGAGGGCGTACAAATGTTGTACATCAGTGGGCGTTCATCGGCTGAAATGGTGATGATGATGCACGTAACTAAGGAAATCGGGTAGAAAATGCCTTACCTGTGTTACTGTTAGTGGTTGTCAAGGGTTTTGCTAGATATAAACAGTATTATGTGTCTAGTTTCTAGACTTCTTGGTCAGACGACGACCATCTTACCTTGAAAATCCTAGGTTTTGTATAAACTGTAGATTTGTAGACCATTTTCTATTTTGTTAAGTACAATAAATACTTTTTCTTTTCTTTAGTAATTGTTGACAGGCCTACACTGTCCTCCCATACCTATTCCATTAACACTGTAATTTGAAAACATTGTAGTAAAGTCCAATTATTTTTACAAGAGTAACCCTGGAGTTTCTTACCGGCTCTTCTCTATAGGAAACGACCAATTGGAACCTGGCACCTAGCTTCAGGCGTTTCATAAGTGTTCGCGTAAAATAAAATATTTTTAATTTTGAATCGAATGAGGCGAAAAGGAAATGGACAGTGGTGGCCCCCACTTACGAATTCATACCGGCGTAGGCGCTTTAAATTATTTCATCACTACTGCTCTCAAAACGGTGAACACTGTGAGGAAACCGGCATGTCCTAGAACCAAAAAATCTAACAGATATGATATCTACCAACCCGCACTGAGCCCAAGTAGTAGATTACAGCCCACTCCCTGTCGAAGATGGGAGGCCTGTGTCCCAGCAGTGGGAACATCATAGGCTGAAGAGACGGAAAACATTGAAGTAAGTATAAAAGACACATGGGTTTTACTTAAAAAGCTTCTTATATGCATACCTCGTACATGTAAATTAAACATAAAATTGTTATTGCCTGTCACACACAGAACTCTAGAACATAATATTGATTCTGACGTGTCAATAAGCACACGCAAAGAGTTCCGACGTGCGGCACGCTATGTTACGAGGGCGTCCCACCGCCAGCGATTGACGAGAAGCGATTAGAGCTAGCAACTAAGAACTAGTTCGATCAGCGACAAGCGATTACTCGCTGGTATGCAGAGCAAGCGGCACCCTATTTGCGTAACACTATCAATCACAATCTAAATAATTTTGAAGGACATTGCTAATCCATTGCTTCAAATGTTCGAAAACTTTGCCTGCTCAACAACGTAAATAACGCAGTGAATGTTGTTGAACTGTCAAAATGAAAGTCATTCCTACTGTTATAGAGGGAAGGGGCCCGTGGCTAAATAATAATAACCGCCCAGGTCCATCGATCAGGTTAAGCTACGCTTGCCGTGGTTGGTCTGTGGACCATCTTTACATTCCGTGTCTCGGAAAGCACGTTAAGCCGTTGGTCCCGGCTGTCATTTGTGGATCTTTGACAGTCGTTACGGAGTTAGAAGCCCGAAAGTCTGACAACCAGTCTTACCAAGGGGTATCGTATTACCCAGTAACTGGGTTGTAGAGGTCAGATAGGCAGTCGCTCTATGTAAAATAGTGGTATTCAGCTGCATCCGGTTAGACTGCAAGCCGACCCCAACATAGTTGGGAAAGGGCTAGGCAGATGATTCCTACTGTTATAGTGTTGCGCAATTACCGCGCGGGACACTCACCGAGTGTCTGCTGGTGGCAAAAAACTAAAACTAAAATACAGATCCCAAGACACCGATTTCCGAAATTAAAGTTATTTCATAATTTTGAATTAATTTTTTTTTGAAGACTGTTTAATATTTTAAATTACTTTTTTATATGTGTTAGGTACGCATTTCCCGTGCCGGGCTACATTCTAAAAAGGACCCACTGACTCGTTTAGCAGATGCTCATAGACACCTGCTTGTTTACCGCCCAATAACACACATAAAAGCAACCACGACTCCACGAGTACTTGTCAGAACATAGACTCTATTACTTTCATACATTTCTTACAAACTCATTAAACATTGTATGAACATCACCAGGTGTCCTGATAACTGGCGTGACCCTCATCACTGAGATGTGCGAGAACAGCCCTGATACCCTCAACCACTTCAAGAAGGTGAGTCTTCGAATATTAACCTTATTTCCTTATGTTAAGGCGGATTTTTAATTAGCAAACATTATGTCACTAATGACGTTCTGATATTTGCATATACATACTTATAATAATTTTAAAAATAGAAATGAAATATAAGTTAATAATATTACTAAAACAAATATGAATCTTATGCAATCAGAGTTAAGATTGCATTTTGTGGGTATTAGACGTAAGCATTAAGGTTGTCACTTCACTGTTATTTATTTCGGAAATCGGCTAAGTGTAGATGATACGTCGAAAAATATTTTAGGCTACTCACGTTTACAAATTTTTCTTCAAGGCACAATTAATTGAACTAAACGCCAAGACGCATATTTAGTACGAGATTTTTCAAAATTGATACTTCGTTCGTGGGTGTACTATAGTAGGTGCATCTCCACCTAATTCTTCGGGGATGGCGCTGTATTATGTTATGTGATACTTCGTATCGTGTCGTCCTGCTCTTACGGTTTGTGACCTCGCCTGCCACAAACTTTGGCGTTTAGTAGTTGCATCAAATTATGCAACGTCATTTATGACTACAGTACACAGGGTCAGAGTAAATTAGCTAGCAAAACTCCGTAGACGTTATGAGGTATTGGTATCTAAACACAATACAATAAAAAATATTTAATGATTTTTTGTTCGGGGTCAACGACCGCTGGTGTGTGTGTAGTTGAAGTATGAGTTGAGAAAACTTTCACGTCTGTGAAGTTGTGAAGTTTACACAAAAAAAAAACTGATGTTTAAACTGATATTTCAAGTAACTACACTACCAGATGTCGTTGATCCCAAAAATTAAATTCATAAAATTTATTTATTTTTTGTTTTAGCATGTTTTAGATATCCCATACCCAAGATTCGCTAGCTATTTTAATTTGACCTTGTATTGTCACAATAGAATACAAACAAATCCTAACCACGTGTGAAACATTAAGTAGATAATGTACAGTACCGCTTTAAATGTTGTACCAACTAATATTCTACATTCGTTTGTACATAGATAATTAAATGTTGTTTATCATTCTAGACCTGTGCAAATGACGTGTCTGTTTGCTGCAGGAAATATTAATTGATAAGCTAACTTGAAGCAATTTTTCTCCATCGTTAGCTTTAAAAATGTATTGGAATTAGGGCTTGTAATTCGAATATTCGAATAATGCGAATATTCGATCATTTTTGCTATTCGAATATTGACTGATGTTAAATTCGAATATTCGAATCATTTTTAGTTAAGTTTGAAAATACGAACTACGTCTGTCTTACAAGTTGTTACCTACAGACCGCGCTTTACACGTACACACAGTGCCGGCGCCGCCACTCCGAGGTTTCGCAGCCGTAACAAATATGTATTTACATAATTATAATCAATAAAGTCATCAACACAACTCTCTAAGACCATGTACTCCCCAAGAATGACTATTGCTAGAAATCTTGACATTTTAAGTAATACAACTTAACAAGTTGTATTACTGACTAGCTTCTGCCCGCGACTTCGTCCGCGTGAAATTCCTTTAACCCCTTTCCCGTCGCAACACTTCGTATTCGCTTAGCGTTCATTCTGACTTTTTTTCTTTTTGCTCGGCTCCTAAGGGTCATAGCGTGATATTAAATAGCCTATAGCCTTCCTCAAAAATTGGGCTATCAAATGCAAAAAGATTTTTTCAAATCTGACCGGTAGTTCCAGAGATTATCGCGTTCAAACAAACAAACTCTTCAGCTTCATTATTAGTATAGATTGTAATGATTGTAATTCTGTAAATACATATTTGTTACGACCGCGAATCATATTTTAATCAATGTACAACTTAATACTGACCAGCAAATTGCAAAAAACGTAAGAAAATTTGAATTTCGCGGGCTACCTTAGCGCTTCTTTTTGATTTGTTTTTTTTTTTTTTTTTTTTTTTTCATTATAATGTCAAACTATGTTGCTTAAAGGTGATTCAATTTTATATAATAAAAATACTCAACTCTACTACTCTCTACTTAACTTGTGTATTAATTGTTTATGCATGTTGTCCCTTCAAGGTTTGTTTTTAAACTTGGTTTCAAAGGAAAAAGCTAATATTCGAATAATTCGAATACTGCCTGTAAAAACATCGAATATTCGAATATCTAAAAACTTCGAATATTTACAAGCCCTAATTGGAATTGATTAATAGTGTTATTCAATTTTTTGAGGCACGCCCCCTATTTCATGGGCAGTAGTGGTAGACCGCGAAATTCAAATTTTCTTAGGTTTTTTGCAATGTGCAGGTCAGTGTCAGGTTGTATTTGATCAAAATATGATTCGCGACTATAATAGATATGTATTTACATTACAGAATTATAGTCATTTGAATGGTGTTATTCTAAAGGTTATTCTAACACCTCTATGTAACCGTTCGGGGAATGCACGATTTTATTACTAGCTGCGCCCCGCGGTTTCACCCGCATGAGTGTAGATCCCGTGGGAATATCGGGATAAAAAGTAGTCTATGTGTTGATCCAGGGTGTCAGCTACCTCCATACAAAATTTTATCAAAATTGGTCCAGCCATTTGAGCGTGAAGAAGTAACAAACTTATAAACACCCACACTCACAAACTTTCGCCTTTATAAATTGGCTAAAAAGATATCAATGGCTGAAAGTAGGTACTTTTATATGATTTACAGTTATTGTCCTGGAAATGTGTATCTTCTTAGAAACGTGACAAGTTTATCGATAACTTTTTGGATAGTGAAAATTAAAATGCACATAGTACGGGGCGTTATGTAGAATATTTTTATGTAAATATCACATAATCTGTTTGAATTCATGAAGGTTGAGCATTCAGCATAGAATCCACTTATAATTTTGTTTTTTTGGTAATTCATCCACCTATTTTTTTAGGGTTCCGTACCCAAAGGGTAAAAACGGGACCCTATTACTAAGACTTCGCTGTCTGGCCGTCCGTCTGTCCGTCCGTCCGTCTGTCTGTCACCAGGCTGTATCTCAAGAACCGCGATTGCTAGACAGTTGAAATTATCAGAAATTATGTATTTCTGTTGCCGCTATAACAACAAATACTAAAAACAAAATAAAATAAATATTTAAGGGGGGCTCCCATACAACAAACGTGTTTTTTGCCTTGTGGTACGGAACCCTTTGTGTGCGAGTCCGACTCGCACTTGGCCAGTTTTTTTGTATTTCCATTCCAGTTTTCGTTTTTTTAATTACTTTTTTTTATCTCTTCCTGCAAAACAACACAAGCTCCCTCGACTAGGCCTCCTAACCATGAATACCATCCGACCTTATCACAATCGAACGCATCCGATTCAGTAATCGATAATTATTTAAAACTCGATATCTAACCGTATTCGCGGTCGTTAAACCTGTTGGCGTCGTCATACAGGTTTTGATTTTATTTGATACTGCTAATACTGGACCGTTTATGTCTGAGGATTTTTATGCGACAAATAGAAATATAACTTAATAGTATGACAATAAAATTTAAATTTCAATGACACAGTATGTCGGATACCCTATTTTTATTTTTGCACCTACGATGATTATTATCATTTCAAATTTCAATTTTATCGTCATACAATTAAGTTATATTTTTATTCGTCGCATAAAAATCATCAGCCGTGCCGATGCCGCGCCGGGCCTAAGAGTAAAAGACGTCATTACTTGTGTTCCTTGTCACATTTTACCTGTCAGCCTGTAAAGCAAGAGTAAACAGGCATCTTCTGGGCTTGCTCGTTCCATCATAGACCTCATCCATCGCTTTACATAAGATGTGAACGAGGTCAAGAGCAGGCCCATTCAGAAAAAAAAAAACAAGTAATTTTTCCCTCATAGCTTCTCCGAACTTTGATTGTGGGTGCTAGCTGCAGCAAAAATAGCAATATTTTTCATAGAGAAACCGCTATTTGAAGTGCAAGCTGTATAATATTTGTAATTATACACACGAATACAAAATGAATATTATGTCTACTAATAAATTTAGTCACACTGCGGCAAAATTGGAAACATGCATAAATTTTGCTGCATGTAGCATAATGTATTCAATTACGCCCTAGGGAACATAAATATTCGTAGTATGTATTATCCTATTTTAAATATACCTGCTGTGTATTTACTTGATATAATTCAGATCACGATGTTCACATAGAAAATGTTCCATCTACTTGACAATATTAAGAGCAGTTTTGACCCATTGCTATCCAGGCCGACGCATTACTTTGTGTAAATAATTTCATCACCACTGCTCTCAGAACGGTGAAGGAAATTCAGCGTGAGGAAACCGGCATATTGTCCTAGAACCAAAAATTAGAAGACATGTGACATCTACCAACCCGCACTGGGCCCGCGTGGGCGATTACAGCCCACTCCCTCTCGAAGACAGGAGGCCTATGTCCAAGGAGTCGGAACATTATAGGCTGATTATGCTTTCAATATTTGCCATTTCCCAATTCAAAATTATTCGACACAAATACATAAACTCCCGCCTTTTCCCATGGGAGTAAGACCCTTACATAGTCTAAAAATACACATGTATAACATTCCAATGACACGTAAATAGCAATATAAATACACCTCAAATGCTTATCAGAGTCGCGTCGTTTTATAGTACCTACTTGTCTTATCACTCTCTTATCATATCAATCGTAATGGCAACGTGTACTCGGATTGTTAGTCTGGAAAACTATTGTTTTTGTTTTATTATACGTGACAATATTCTACTATATATTGTACTGTAAAATCGGTTCTGTACTGGTAAACATATAATAAAACAAACAATTTTCTTTTCATCAAAGTCAGTTATTTTCACAACAATGGTTCTACTCTACAGTATGTAATAAGTAAGCAATAAGTTTAAGAAATTAATCATGAATCTGCTGAGCATGAGAGCCTGGGTTCGATTCCCAGGTCGGTTTTTCTATCAGGAATTTCTCAGTAGCAGCCCGGAGTCTGGATTTCTGCCCGGTTGATGGCAATAGCCTCGCCCCCTATTACATGGGACTTAAACATAACTAGCGAAGTGTGGGTGTACTATATGTACACCTCTACCTTACCTTTCGGGGAATATAGGCGTTATATTATTATGTATACATAAGAACTAAACTGTACTGTACTATAGATTGTTGGTGATCAACTGATCAAACATCCGATTTTCTCGGTCAGTTCAGAGGTTAATTCTTTTCATCATCACAATTGTTGCACAATATTTACGGTCTAGAAATAAGTAGGTAGGTATATAGAAAAATGAATCATCAACTTATCAGAAATCTCCTAAAAAAGGTAGCTTGACTTAACTTGTCATACACCTTCTGATCAAAATAGCCTGTGATAAGCTTGGCTATTCGCTGAAAAATATTTAACAATAGGAATTGTATGCCGCAGTTTTTATAAGTGCAGAAATTCTTTAATATAAGTACAGTCATGTGCGTTTTATAATTTATCTGTTCACAACCGACAGATTTTCAATTACTTATTTTGCCTTGCCGGACAGAAGCTAATATGATTTAAACTGACAAAATTTGTGTACAGCTTTTAGAGGACTTTAACATTGATTAAATTGAATAACTGAATTAATAATATTGATTGATGCCCAATACGGCACTGCAGAGTATCAATGCTGTACACATTTTTAGTTTAACCTAATACTTGTGCAAGTGTAAAATAGTTTGCTTAGCCTAAAGCGACTAATCATTCTCCTGCCCGAACCCCAATTAATTTGGGCATTTGGAGTCGGCGCAGCATGTATTCTAATGCGACCTATTTTATTAAAACCTAAGTACACACGGCTACATATCAAGCTATACATTCCCAATTTTAGCTGACCTTGCATTGTATAGGTTTTTCGTACAATCAGAAGTCAGCTTATACTGGTTATGTATAGCTTGATGTGTAGCCGTGTGTACATACCCGGGCGTAAGTATGACAGCGAGGTTTAGAAACATTCTGTACAGTCAACCGCATGTACAACTATTCTACTTTCACAATTCTGCGCCTTCATTTCATAGAAGTGAGGGCGGATTTCGTTGTTCAAGTATTGTCTCTGATGTGCGGTTGGTTGTACCGTATATACCTACGGCCGGGTACTGTTATAAATATGTATGTAGTTGTAATTATAATGAAACGTTCGTAAAGTATGATGTAACACTAATGATGTGTTTGTGTTGTCCCGTAGGAGAGCGGGCAGCGCGAGGTAACATACAAACGCTGATCCATGCACTTTATACGTGTTGGTAGTCTGATGACAATGTATTTTGACCATTACTCACTTGCTAATAAAGGTGATCATTGTGCAGAAAGTGTCACCAAAAAAAAATATCAATAATTTCACGTGAAATTAAACCTTATAGTAGACGATAATGATGTGTATTTTGTATAAAGGTGTCACCATAAAAATATAAATGATGTCACCAAGTGTTAATATATGTAATTTGCGTTGCTCGAACCATAAAAGCAACAACCTTGCCTTATCCATAAATTCTATTGCTGTGGTTTCTGAGTATTCAATAAATTCTTTAGTGGCCTTAGTGTGAGTTTTTTCACTCACGTTCGATTGCGAGCGCGTAAGAATATTGTAGGGAAAAAAGTTATAGCGCCACCTGGTGGTCACTATGAGAAACCTAATTTCCGATACAAAATTCTAACGCACTCGCAATCGAACGTGAGTCGAAAAAACTCACACTAGGGCCCTCTGATCTCAAATTTTCTAAGAAAATCCATAAATTCTATAGCTGTGGTTTCTGAGTATTCAGTCAATTTTCTCATCTCAAATATTCCAAGAAATGGATTATCTCGACGATAAAATACAATTCATAAATGGGGTGACCATCTAAAAAGAAAATACAGCATAAATCAGAAAGGTGTAGTCAAATTCAAGGGTGTGGTACACACGATCGCAATTACGATGTTGGTCCCATGGAGAAAGTTGTTCAGCTTGATGGTGTGTACCACACCCTTATTCCACCAGAGATGTGCGAGGATGCGTAGCGAGGGATGTGTGTGAAACAAACCAATAACATCGCTTCATTTTCATAGCTTGAATTAAGTTAGCGTTGTTATTGGTTAGTTTCACACACATTCCTCGCGAGTCCTTGCTCTTCTCTGGTGGAAACGCAGCCTTAAATTGGACCACTCCTTTCTGATACAAGCTTTATAAGGGACAATGTGCACAGACTTACTACTACGAAAAAATTCAACGAGTTATCAGAAAATGACATATATACTGTCAACAGACTACAGAACAAGCATGATTGTAATATTGTGTTGGTTATATAACCATATTTATACGTGGGTTATTTAATAAGCTGTTTGTCGGAAGCCATACAGTCAACTAAGTCATGTCATTAGTAATTATGTAATTAGCCTCATATTTTTTGTAGATAATAGGGACGAAAATCGGACAACCTGACAACCAGTCTTACCAAGGGGTACCATGTTACCCAGTGGGTTGTAGAGATCAGAGGTGCAATTCCCGTATTTTTAAAAACGTTCGCATTATATTCTCAGTCTCAATCTATCAAAAATATACTTTCTAGCTGCGCCCCGCGGTTTCACCCGCGTATAGGTCGATCCCGTGGGAATATCGGGATAAAAAGTAGCCTATATGTTAATCCAGGGTATCAGCTACCTCCATACAAAATTTTATCAAAATTGGTCCAGCCGTTTGAGCCTGAAGAAGTAACAAACGTATAAACACACACACTCACAAACTTTCGCTTTTATAATATTAGTGTAATTTCCTTACATTTTTGACAAGTTTTTGACATTGATTGTCGCTGAAATGAGATTGCGACTTGAATTTGAACGTTTTTTAAGTACGAGAATTGGACTTCAGATTGGCAGTCGCTCCATGTAAAATACTGGTGTTCAGCTGCATCCGGTTAGACTGGAAGCCGACCCCAACGTAGTTGGGAAAAGGCTAGGCAGATTGATTAAATCTTTTTACTCAGGCGTCAAGTTAATTATTTACGTGGCTAGTTGACTATATGGCTTCCGCAAAGTCATGGGACAGAATCATAAAGGTTTAATATAAACTTCTCAGCCATCCGAGTAGTGATAGAAAAGTAAGAACTTGTGTGAATAGCACTCGAAGTAGGCACATTATAACAGTATTATCATAAGTATAGAACTTTCTGAAGAACATCATCTTCTTACTTAGATAGAAACTGCTCTTTCTAGTAACTACCAAATTATTCTATTTAAACATTTCTCAAAATTTCTATTACGAAACTCATTACTACAAAAAAAAATGTATTTAAATGCAAAAAAATAATATCTATTTATCTATTTGGCCCTTGATGTTCCACTACTGGGCAAAGGTCTCCCTTACCCTTTTCCAAAAAAAAAAAAAACTTAAAATAAAAAGCGATTTTTGACAAATTTAAATTATGGTCACCCTTGAGTTTCGTCATAGAAAGTACTATATAATATTACTAATATTGGTAAACACTTTTCTACCCTCTTTTCTATTTTTGTCTCCCATGTTCCTTCCTTACTAATAATAATTTGGTAGTTCTCTTACTTTCGATTCTTCTATAGACTATTCTATCCATGTATGTAATTGTATTTATAACACTTGGGATTTCCAGAGATTATGAACAGAACAAACATTATTATTAGTATTTTACAATAATCATTTTATTATAGAACTTGTTGCAGTCATAACATATCATCTGAGTATAAGTATTCATAAGTAATTTGATAAGGAAATGCTATCATTGTTTTTGTTGATGATGAAAATTGTATCGAAACGAAAACATATTGACATCATATCGTAGCGTGAATGAAGGCATTGAAAAGTATGTAGTAAACATTTTCCTTATAATTATCTTGTTCCTTACTTGTGCATTTATCTGGAAGTCCCATCTCACACATTACTAACTACTCAAAACACAGTATGAATTTAGCACCAAAGAGTAAACGTGACTAATGTTTGCAAAGAGGTTGAAGGTCATAATTATTTTCTATTTTTTTATTGTCGATGTAAATGCCCAGTCCCACATATATTCGCTGTCGTATCGTGTTGTAAGCCTGTAAACTCATTGATAATTATATCTCCGACAGTATTTAGTATGTATTTAATACTTGCCTGAAAAGTAAGATGTTTGTTTTTTTTATTTTTTTCTCGCTTCGCAATCTTTGTCTATGTGCATTGGGCGATTTGTTGTCTGTGGTCAGTACATGTAAGAGCATGGGTTTGTTTGTAGATCGTACCGAATCTGGTGAGGATACTGAAAAACCTGATTTTGGCCGGGTATTCACCGGAGCATGACGTCAGTGGAGTCTCGGACCCGTTCCTGCAGGTAATATTACAATTTCTAATACTTTTATTTTCTATATTTAGCTTAATTATTACACAAAATTAAGCTAAATAAAAAAATATATATACAAGGTGTAACAGAATAAACGCAAGTCCTGAAAGTAGTTTGTTCATAATTGATTACTGAATCAATTTCGGTAACATTTAAGATAGGTATTTTTTTTTAAATTATGTATTTTGCCATACTGATCGCCGATTGAGCCAAAGAAAATTAAATCTTATGTCAAGGCAATAAGACTCAATTTTGAATGCATAAAGTAATGATAGGGTCAACACAATTTACTTAATAATAATAGTTAGCTTTAAAAAAAAATTGTTTTGATAATTGTATTATGCGTTTAACTCAATACTCTAATTGGGGTGTATGAGGTCTTGCGTTCATTATGTTACGCATTGTATAATATAAAAATTAATAATAATTGTAACGCGACAATTGTGACAATTAATTAGCTCAAATTTTGTGTAACTAAAAGTATAATATTAACGACATTTTCCACATAATGCTGAATTCATGATTACAGTTTCCGCGTTGATGACCCTGCCACTCTTATAGTGTACTAGCTGTTCCCTGCGGTGTCACACGCTGCGCGGCTCCTAAGGGTCGTAGCGTGATGTTATATAGCCTATAGCCTTCCTCGATAAATGGACTACCCAACACTAAAAGAATCATTCAAATCGGACCAGTAGTTCCAGAGATTAGCGCGTTCAAACAAACAAACAAACAAACTCTGCAGCTTTATAATATTAGTATAGATTAAATATAATTCAATATGAAATAGAAAATGCAATATATTTTTTGTTACGTTAAACACTAATTTATATTGGTAGTGCAAAACACGCCAATGAGATTTACACAGGGTTCATAATTATTATTCAATTACTGATTACATGTTTCCTTTTGCTTAACTACTTAATTATTTATTATCAGTTGTCTAGTACTCCTAACACAAGCTCTGCTTAGCTTGAGACTAGACGGCGTTGTGTGATAGTTGTGGAATATTATTATTATTATATTATTATTATTTTGTAAAATCAGTTATTTTACACGACTCAATAATCGCAGCTTGCAAACATATTTATTTTCCGCTAATACAAGTAACTATCGCGGATAATCCAAATAGTTATTCCCTCTTGCAAATATTAAAGGAAACGATTGACTTATCTTTTACATCATTAAATCAAGTGTTTCCTCTAAAACATCAGGAAATATATAATATCGTTTTTATCTGATTTTCCTTATTCAACCATGTCGTAATGACAAATTAGAATAGCTAACTTTGTTTTCCCCCACTTTCCAGATTTTATTACTTTTTCTTGTTTTTCCCTTCAGGGATTCCCTTTCAAATGAGCTCTGCACTAAATCCAGTTTTCTTTTTCTCTCATCATGACACGAGCTTTATGCGATACCATTGTAAATTATATTAGTAATTGAAGAAGATTACTTGTAGCAACTGTAACCTACTGCATCTCAATCATACAATAATGCAAAACTGTTGTAAATTTTAGGTAAAAATCCTCCGCCTCCTCCGAATACTAGGCAAGAACGACGCGGAAGCATCAGAAGCGATGAACGATATTCTAGCCCAGGTTGCCACCAACACGGAAACCAGCAAAAACGTTGGCAACACCATCTTATACGAGACAGTTCTCTCCATCATGGACATCAAGTCCGAGAGCAGTCTGCGTGTGCTGGCCATTAATATTCTGGGCAGGTTCCTGCTGAACAACGATAAGAACATCAGATATGTGGCGCTGAACACTCTGTTGAGGACCGTGCATGTTGATACCTCGGCCGTTCAGAGGCATCGGACTACTATTTTGGAGTGCTTGAAGGTGAGGAATTAGTTTTCTGTCCAGTACATTTTGTTGTAATTTGTCTTTTTGACACTTTTATTCTGAAAAAGTAGCAGCTAACAATTCACACAGTACAACTAATTTGTCGATGTCACGTTTGTCAAAAAAACTGCTAGCATTCTGCAAAGCAAACAGATATTATGTGCAAGAAAAAAAAACAGCCATTTTGTTTATGAACATTTGAAAATTCTATTGGATCCTCATGGTGCCTTATCTTATTGTGAAATCTAAGTAGGTCTGAACCTAGACCTCAGAATATTACTTACAATCGCATACTGCTAGGCATCTTACCAAAGAACTTCTAATGCCATCAATCGCTGTGACATACCAGCATAAGATTTTTGCTCTCGTTCCTAATAATAAAATTATTTACTTATTTTTTCAGGACCCAGACGTGTCAATCCGTCGCCGCGCAATGGAGCTATCCTTCGCGCTGATTAACGGACAAAACATTCGCAGCATGATGAAGGAACTGCTTGCATTCCTAGAGCGATCCGACGCCGAGTTCAAGGCACATTGCTCTAGCGCCATGGTGTTAGCGGCCGAAAGATACGCGCCGTCCAACAAGTGGCATCTTGATACGTTGTTCAGAGTACTGCTCAAGGTGTGAAAGAACGGAATTTCACCTATTTTGCAAAACATTTTAGGTTGTGTCGTTATGGTTACAAAATGTTGAGATAACTGGGCTGATTGTCCAAGGTGCATCAATCCGGTTTAATGTCGACAAATCACAAATTCAAATATTTGAATATCAGTAACCTAAGCCGCCACCACCACTGCCACCCACTGATGGCTACTGCCATCTTAATGGCAGTTGCATCTTGAAAGCCAGCCTCAACAATGTTTACTCAGGAAAGAAACAGTACCAAGTTTCAGAAGGCCAAATGGCCAAGCAGATTTAATCATTTTTCAACTCGCATTAGATTTGACATAACATCTACTTCTATTTGTCTTGATTATACCATCGCAAACAACGTAAAGCTGTGTTTATTTTAATACGTGATTTCTAATTAATATTATTTCTTTTTCTAGGCTGGAAACTATCTGCGCGACGACACAGTATCCAGCACTCTTCAGATCGTGTCATCAGCGGCACCAGAGAGACAGGCGTACGCAGCCATGCGGCTGTGGACCTCGCTCGAACAGTCTGCTGTCTCGGCCGATGCCACTGAGAGACAACCACTAGTACAGGTAAAAACACAAAAGACTAAAAAGTGGTGAAAGGCGGGCGTTTTGAAGGCTGCCTTTAAAACTTTTGACGTTCAAAAAGTGATTAACATCATCATCTGCCTAGCTTTTTCCCAACTATGTTGGGGTCGGCTTCCAGTCTAACCGGATGCAGCTGAATACCAGTATTTTACATGGAGCGACTGCTTATCTGACCTCCACAACCCAGTTACTGGGTAATACGATACCCCTTGCTAAGACTGGTTGTCAGATTTTCGGGCTTCTGACGACCCGTAACGACTGTCAAAGATCCACGAATGACAGCCGGGACCAAACGGCTTAAAGTGTTTTCCGAGGCACGGAACCTCAGAAAAAAAAGTGATGAACCTTATTAAAAAAAAGATTTTGTTTGAATCTATTTCTCTGCCGGAAAGGCATCAATGAATCGAGTACATATAATTTATTTTCCTAGATATAAGTACTAATGTTAATGTATTTATGTCAAAGGTGGCGGCGTGGACTATCGGTGAATATGGTGACTTGCTGGTGTCCGAGGCCAGTAACGCCATCTCTATGGTCGATGAGGACGGCGTTGGTAAGTTCTTACAAAAAATTATTTTTTTTTCGTATTATTTGTTCAGATTTTATTCATTCTTGCTGCCCATGCTCTGGTACCTGACCTTTAGTCCCTTTTAGGGTCCCATACCCAAAGGGTAAAAACGGGATCCTATTATTAAGACTCCACTGTCCGTCTGTCACCAGGCTGTATCTCATGTACCGTGATAGCTACAGTTGAAATTTTCACAGATGATGTATTTCTGTTGCCGCTCTAACAACAAATGATAACTAAAAACAATAAAATAAATATTTAAGGGGGGCTCCCATACAACAAACGTGTTTTTTTTTTTCGGCGTTTTTGCCTTGTGGTACGGAACCCTTCGTGTGCGAGTCCGACTCGCACTTGTCCAGTTTTTACGATACCTATGGCAGAAAAGGTACCCTTTTCTTAATCAAAAACCATATCATAACCATAGATTCTCAAGCCTTTATTCTTCCATTTCAGATGACTTCGTCCGTCCTTCGGAAGAGTATGTGATTGACGTTTATCAGAAGCTGCTGTGGTCCACGCAGCTGTCCATCAACACGAAAGAGTACTTGCTACTGTCACTCGCCAAGCTGTCAACGAGATTTACCACGCAGCCTAGCCAGGAGTGAGTGTAATTTATCAGCTATTCTAGAATAGCAGAATTTAAAAACTGCCGGGACACCGGAAAAAATCTTCACGAATTTTATTCGCAAAATCTGCTTAAAGTGAAATCTTAGAGAAGAAAGTGAAAAGTCGCGTGGCGTCATTCCACCTTGCGTGTTTACTCTTCCTTAGACATTATTGTTATCTGAGCTCGTTGCAGCATAATCAGCGTACAACATTCTCACTGTTGGGACATGAGACTCTATGAGAAGGAGTGGGCCGTAATCCACCACGCAGGCACAGTGCGGTCTGGCTTGTTGCTTAATGTGTGATTCCGTACATAACAAAATACCAGCACAGAATACTTAGTTCACAAAATTAATATTCTATATCATATTAATGTTGTTTATTTTCAGCAAAATTCGAGTGATCATCGACACGTTCGGATCTCATATTCATATCGAGTTGCAACAGAGAGGCGTTGAGTTATCGCAACTGTACAGGTAAGCATTCACATTCACTATTTACAAATCAAGAGAACGAGTGGCCTTATGTGGCTTTTGTAGAAATAAACTTGTTAAAGAAAGAAAAAGTATTTATTGAGACTCGTACAGAAAGATCACAAACTAAACTAAACACAGTAAAATAAACATCCAAGTTATACCTATTAAAAAAATAAGGAACAAAATGAAACAGAAAGTCCTATACGAGGCCAAAAGGCTCCTATCTCAGCATGATGCTGCGATATTAAACATAAACACTCAAGAAACGGATTTTTGCGACTACTAACCCTTTTTAAGCACGCTCGAATTCGCAATGAATTTTGTAGACTGTATTTCTATGGCTAATATATCTAGATATATAAAACTCAAAGGTGACTGACTGACATAGTGATCTATCAACGCACAGCCCAAACCACTGGAGGGATCGGGCTGAAATTTGGCATGCAGGTAGATGTTATGACGTAGGCATCCGCTAAGAAAGGATTTTTCGAAATTCCACCCCTAAGAGGGTGAATGGGGGGAGGGTGAAATTTCACGCAGACGAAGTCGCAGGCGGAAGCTAGTTTAAATATAAAGATAATACCGGTGGCTCTTCAGAAATTTTTTCTTTTGGAAAGTTGTCTTTATTTTGTCTTAGCTAATAAGTATAACAATTTATCCAGGAACTACGCCCACTTGCGACCAGCCCTACTGGAACGCATGCCAGCGATGGAAGCCCCAACGAGCGGGCCCGACGCGCGCGACGACAGCGACCACGAACAGGACCTGTCCGACACCAGCCCCGACCACAAGCCCGACCAGGTCGCTGTGAGTACTGCATGACGCATTATTTACTATTCATAATAGCCAATTATCTAAAGAGAATGCTGAATAAATCGAAATAACTCATTTCAAATTCTTTTAAGCGTCGCAGGGTAATTGGAAAAATCTATTCTATGGTTTCCTAGGTTTTTTGCAAAAGTCTAATAAAAAAATCGATGAAAAAAAACAAAAAAAAAAAATAATACTTATGTAAATGAATTTATCTATGTAGTAATATCAGATTTTTTTTTCAATTATCCTGCGACGTATGCACGGTCTGGAAAACCAGTGTGTAGGTAGTGTAGGTACTGTGACAATTCAACATTCTAGCATGATAATGATCGATAAATCCCTATCCCCTCTCAGTAGAAACAATCTCGCTGCACGCTGTAAAGTACACAAGAAGTTGATTATGTGTTAGTAAAATTTATTTGTTGTATGTTTCAGGACGCGCTATTAGACTTGATCATCGGTTCGGACTCGCTGACGAACGGCGACGTGGACCACAAACCGTCGCAGCCGCCTGCCAGCAACAATAATACTAGCAGCAATGTGAGTATATGAGTTTGTGTTCGTATTTTTGAGAGACATCATGGTACAGAGGGGCCCGTGACTCAATAAGCCGCACAGGTCGATCGATCAGATTAAGCTACGCTTGCCGCGATTGGTCTGTGGATGGGTGACCATCTTTACATACCGAGCCGTTGGTCCCGGCTGTCATTCGTGGATCTTTGACAGTCGTTACGGGTCGTCAGAAACCCGAAAGTCTGACAACCAGTCTTACCAAGGGGTATCGTTTTACCCAGTAACTGGATTATGGAGGACAGATAGACAGTCGCTCCATGTAAAATACTGGTATTCAGCTGCATCCGGTTAGACTGGAAGCCGACCCCAATATAGTTGGGAAAAGGCTAGGCAGATGAAGATGATGATGATCATGGTACAGATTTACATAAATGCTTCCACCTGTTCTCTAAAATTTATAGCCGTTTTATATCTTTAAATCGCACTTACTAAGGGTGTCCTATTTTCGTAGCCCTCCTACATCGCTATTACTGAGACAATCTATTACTATATCCTCGTTTAGAATAGTGGTTTTCGAACAGTCTACCAATTTTCGTGACGCTATCAACTTCGTCAACTGCCTCTTGAGAGCTGTTACCTACACTTATGAGTATTTTCAATAGATAATGCGCATTGCTATCGCTATTTAAAACAAAATTCTAGAAGATACTTCTGATTACTACTTCTTGATAGTCAAGAGTTTTACAAGATTAATGTGTATAGATAGCAGAAAGATATAATCTTACCGGGTGCTTAACATTTCTTGAAATTCTTCTATTGTAATTTACAGGATATCCTAGACCTGCTGAGCGGTTTAGACCTGACCCCGACGGCGCCGACTAACGTCATGAACAACAACCTCCCGACGCCGGTGTCTGCGCCCGCGCCTGTCTCGTTACTCGATGGACTGTTCGCCGCGCCCGCGCATATAAACACACCAGTCACGCAAGGTACATAGTTACAAAATAAGTAAATGGTGAACTTTAAAATGGAAGTTCCGAAGTTAACTCATAATTTCATCACTATTTCAATTCACTGTAGTTCCAAATGTGGTAATTATCACTGGGGTCATGTCAAGTGACGAGATATATTTTAAAATGGCTTCGATTCAATAATTGAACATGAAATGTAAGTGTTCTCCATGATGTAGCTCATAAGTTTATATCTCAAAAAACGGACCCTGTAGAATGTGCGTAAACTTTCAAGACCGAAAATGCCTTCAGCTTTCAATACCATTGTATTTGGTATACTGACGTAAAATCACAATATAATTATTATAAAGGCGAAAGTTTGTGTTTATATGTTTGGTACTTGTTCACGCACAAACGACTGCACCAATTTTGATAAAGTTTAGTATGGAGGTAGCTGACACCCTGGATTAACACATAGAGGCTACTTTTTATCCCGATCTTTCCACGAGATCGACACTTATGCGGGGTGCAGCTAGTATAACAATAAAGTTAGTCAAGCTTTGACGAGCAAAAGTGTTTTTAAAAACCAACTAAAACAGAAAAGTATTTATTATCTACCTATTGTATGAAATAATCCTTTTACTTTCAGTGGAGCTGCCCACAGTGACAGCTCTAGAGAAGAGCGGGCTGCGCGTGGTGTTCGGCGTGCAGCGCGCCGGCGAGCTGGTGACGCTCACCATGCGCGCCTGCGAGCTCGGCGGGGACACGCTCACTGACTTCTTGTTCCAGGCCGCCGTGCCCAGGGTAAGCGACGAGTACTGTTAAACCTAAAGTAGGAATAATCTCATACAAATTATGAATTGAGTAATACTCAAAACCACGATGCGACGCCATGCTGGTTCGAAAAACGTTGGAAGTACATTACATACTGTCATGTTTAGCATCGAGCTAATACGCAAATTTATTGAGAAATTGTGTTTCATCCCGTAGTGTAATTCGTCGTCATCGTAACTTATCGTCATACTCCTGTATTCATTTACATGACGAAACAGGGAAGCGTAGCTCATAAGTCACTTTTTGTTTGGTAAACCTGAACCCGTGTTCACGCCGAAAGAGTGCGTATTCCGGAGAAAATAAAGTTCTTTATGAAAAAAAAATCTTATCATGAAAATAAAGTTCTTTTACGCTTAATTTTTCTTGGAAGTTCTGGCGGGAAATCGTGCAGAAACCGTTATAAACTTCGATCAATAATAGTACTAGATGCCCGATAAGCGCTTCAAAAACGGCCCGAAAAATACGAGCACGAATACTTTTGTGCTCTTATTTCAAATTAGTATTGTCCAATCATAGCCAATATTAAGACGTCAAAATGGCTCAGTGCGCGTTCAAAAGTTGTGTAAATAACCACCGTAACACCAAGATTTTGGAAGGAATATCTTTTTTCGGTAAGTTTTTATCATTAAATGTTTTTCATAAAATAGTAACACAGTTAAATAGTAAATATAAATCAATTAGCAAATATTATGATTGTTGGCCAATGTTTGCGACAACGCGCCAACTATTCTAACAAACATTGAAGCATTGAAATGTAATTCCAAGAACTACGTCTAGTTCCAAATTCGAGTAAGTACGAAATTGTCAACAAAATGTTTTTAACCTTATTGCTTAGTCGTTAAGTTTCATTTTAGAATAAATATTTTTGTACTTATTATAAAAATGACTTTTTATTTTCAAGTGACTTTTTAAATTTATTGCTTCGATGACAGAAGGACTTAAATATTAATCATTTGCAATCGTAATTAAACTTTATGTTAGAGTGTTAAGGTTTATAACAGTCTGAAGTTGTTAATATTAATAAACCTTTTTTCTATAGTTCGTAGTAAGAAGTATAAATGTTTATCTGTGTGCAAACGTGGCCACTTTAGCGACTTATATTTGTTCCTAATCATTCATCTAGTACTATTATTGATCGAAGGTTATAAATGATAATTAATGATTTATTTTCTGTAAGTATGTTTGTACAAACACTTTTACACGTCAATCATATTTTTTTTAAACTAGATTAGGTCGGCGTTTCCTATCTGACTACTCTGAGAAGAAACAAACTCAAGAGGTCACAGTCTCTTTTAAAATCCAGACAAAATGTTGGTCAGATCGTGTGAAGACCATGTAGATTGGTGTCTGAAATGGTCTTTTGAGGAAAGGACCACACAGATTGAGAGATTCGTTGTCAAATAAAGTAATTGATTTCATGTTTTGTCCGCCTTGCAGACGTTCCAGCTAGACATGATGTCACCTTCCGGCACCGTACTGCCGCCCCATGGAGAAATCACCCAAGTACTCAAAATCACTAATCCATCCAAAGTAAATATCCTTATCATAATAAAAAAGTATGAATCAAAGAAATGAAGTGTGTAAAAAGTATGAGTAGTATGAAAGGTGACTAACAAAAACAAGGCAGTGGTGAGTGGAAACGGCCCTGTGGCCTTAGTGTGAGTTTTTTCGACTCACGTTCGATTGCGAGCGCGTTAGAATTTTGTATGGGAAATTAGGTTTCTCATAGTGACCACCAGGTGGCGCTATAACTTTTTAAATGATTTTAAACGACGTCAAAGGAGTATTGAAGGATCGTAGCAGGTGGCGTTCTGTAGTTTGTGCCATCGGGGTCGATGCGAAGAAGGCATGAGAGTATAAATGTAATAACCAAGTATAAAAACATTCTTTGGCCCAATAAAAAGAAAAAATATTTTCTCTTATTTTGGTTTTGTTTCACTAAGTAGGTAGCTAACTTATCTTTTTATATGCACGCGTTTCTGCGTTACAATGAAACAATATTTTTTTTCTTATTTGACATTGCATCCGTATTTGGAGTGCATTCAACTGATAGTGAAATGATAAGATTATTTCTAAGCTTTGGTTTAAAAAAACAGCGATGACGTCATATGGCCGTAGATACTTACAGAGGGCCGTTTTTTATACGGAAATAAAATTCTTAAAATATAGGCAGGTATTCTTTCTAACATATAGGTAATAATTTGGTATTCTCTCATTTCCAGTCTGCCCTTCGCCTACGGATACGAGTATCGTACAACGTGGACGGCGTGCCAGTTCTGGAGCAGGCGGAGGTGAATACCTTCCCGCCCGACCTGTTCAACTGACGAGGGGCCACTCCGCCCGGCTACTGCTTGTAGCCACCTCACTGCACGGTCACTTGTGTTTAATGCAGTAGTTACTAGTTACACGGTCATCGATTTTTTGGTTAATACGTAACATTCATAATGAATATTGTCCCTCAAAGACATCGCTATGACTGTCACAAATGGATGACAAGACAAACTGTGTCCAGCTCATCACAGTCTGCCTTTTAGTCATGACAATAGCGATTGGGCACTTTTTTTTACTTGTCATCTATTTGTGGCTGTAGCGGTCATAAAACTTGCAAAAGGTATGTCTGTTGGTCCCAGCTCAGATACTTGTACGAATTATCAACGTAGATACAGGGAGCCGTATTTTGATGTGTTAAGGCTATTATGGTTTTATTGCGTAAAAGGGATTGCTCTATGCGTCCTGTATTTCCTTTCCTGCACTGGAATAATGAGGGCTTGTACGCGTCATAATAGGATCCATACATAGAAAAACCCAAGCCTTTTCGCAAAATAGTCTTTAAAAAATATTTTACGTTGAGATTAATCTAGCTTTCTCAACCGTGTTTTGAGCTGGATAGCTGATAAGATCTCATTATATGTATTTTACTGTATAGTAACACTGCATTGCACTATTTATGCTCCAATACATAGCTTTATCTACGTTAAAATCCGAAAGTAAAAAGAATGCAGTCTTTTTACTCAAAACATTCGATGACCGTCTTCAACTATGTCTCAATTGATGGCGATCGCTCCACCCCACTCGACAAAGACTGACCACACGCCAGCCACCTTGCGAACCGACCCACAGCCGTCACGTCGAGATGTGCACAGCTTCACGTAGCTCACCTGTTCCCGTTGAGGTTCGCGAAACATTCCATGTGTTACGTAGTGTTTAAAGTTTATGTCCGCAGAAGGATACAGATTGTTGGTTTTTCGTTGGATGACCAGAGATCAAAATGAGTCTTCGTAATAGAAACCCTGAGGTCAGTAGAGGTTTTGCTGTTATATTTCTCTGGGCACATTGCGTCAGTATTATTACAATCTCAAAGCAATTAAAACCAGTGTGGTCTACTTACTGCTTCTATAATAAAATTGCTATTTTTTCGAACCAATCTAGCACTCAATCACAACGATTGGCTCTTAGCTCCCATTCTCACGGGCGTAAAAATATCGCGACGAGATTTTATCGCGCACTGAATTATCAACTCTCTTTGTTGAGCCGAGCGTTGAGAATCCAACAGAACGCATCTTAGCGCGTAAATTTTTTTGACGCGCTAGGATGCGTTCTGTTGGATTTTGCAACTCTTGGCGCGACAGTGCGCGTGCGTTGAATGTTGCCGCGGGAAAAACGCGCTCGTGCGAACCTGGGCTTATAGACTAGCTTTACTATCAATTCGTCTCGAATGGGAAAATTGTCTCTGCTATAGCTGCTTCTAAGGAAAATTTCTAGCATTGCGACACAAATGAAAAACGTTGTCATTAAGATTTATTAATTAGTCGTATTCTCTTGTGGTTTCGAGCCGTTGTGAACATTCCCGAATTTGAAATTTTGCCCTTGATTGATAAATTGTAAATTGATGTAATAGGACTTTTTGTGTCGCTCACGCTGTACATAAATTGAGATTGTGTGTATAAACGACTTATAGTAAGCAACCTGTGAATTGGAGGGCTGTATGGAATGTACTTAATAAAATATAAATGAAACACTAATAATGATAAATTTTGTGTGATACTGATAATGCACTTTAGAACGTAAGCCAAAGTACTGGCCTTGCGTGGAAGTAGTCAATGGTCCGGAATACACTGACGAGCTAAAATTTCTAGTCACTCTTACATGTTAGTATGGTATTTATGAAGTTTTATGAACTTTTCAGTCTGTACAAATTGTTTTAGAACCCAATTATTTATAAATTAATGTTTGTGTCTTGATTTTTTGCTCGTCATTGTATTTTGTACCATGTAATTTAATTTCCAGATAGTCTGTGTTCGATGTCAATAGTTTGAACGTAGACCAACTTAAATCTACAGCATTTTGTTAAGAATAGTTATTTGTGTACGACACCTGTGAGCCGCTTCAAATGCTAAACAGTCAAGTTGACAGTACTGTTCCTTTTATTGAGAATTTTATATTTTGCGACGATGTAAATAATGATAAATACATCTCATCAAACACGTAGTTATGCAAATTATGGATTATAGTAAGATTTTTACACGCGTTCGGCGAGAGCCGGACATTTTTAACATTTAGATTAGTTATATGTTTATTTTCATCCTATTTATATTATTTAGGTTATCGACTAACCAGCATATTCTAATGAAATATCGTAGGAGTATGTACATTTAGATATAATTTTGGAAGCCACTGGAAATATAGAAGTTGCACGTGCTCTTAATAGTTTTTATATTCTCTGTAAAGCGTTCATGTGACTATCATGAAGGCATATATTTTATTTTTGATTATGTAAAGAGAGCTTGGCAAAAGATTATATCGTCAATTTGGTGCTTCTTTTAGTATATCTGATAAATAGAAGGCCCTCCACAATGTGAGATGTTTATGATTTTGTGTATAACTAAAGCTATGTGAAAGATGTACATAATGATTATAATGATTTTATGTAAATTGGTTAATAAATATTTGAGAATGTTTATATAATCAATTTGTTGGTTTCATTTCATTGCACCCACTGCCCTTCAAATACTACATTACAGGCTACAAATAAAGGTATTATTAATATCATGTTCACCAAAAAAACTTACAATATGTTATATAAGAGTACCAAAATGTGACGCCACACAGTTATCCATTCCAAACTCACAGAAAAACGCAATATTGAACACCATGTTTCGTGAACTCTTCGATCTAGCTCTTGAACTATACCTACACCTATATAAACCCTTATATCTTGTGCTTGTGACCGACAAATTCTGATATTTGGCGACAAATTTCGACTAATTGGCGACGTGTCACTGACTCTGGCAGAGCCACCATCAGGGATTTTAATTTTGATAGCACAAAAAATTAGTCGCTAATTAGTCGAAATTTGTCGCCAAATATCAGAATTTGTCAGTCACTGGTTCAAAAGATATAAGGGTTTATAGGTGGCCGATCTGGAGTTTCCCCAGCAGGGCCACATTTATATCTCAAAAACTAGGGCACCTAGCGAAGATCTGTTTTCTCCCATATTTAGTCGCCAATTAGTTGGAATCAGTCGCCAAATATCAGAATTTGTCGGTCACTGGTTCAAAAGATATTAAGGTTTATATGTGTAGGTATAGTCCAAGAGCTAGATCGAATAGTTCACGAAAAAACTTCGACTAGCTCTCTTGGACTATACCTTACTAATTGAACTTATTGTATCTCCTAAACTAAGACCCGATTAAATCTGTGACTTGGCGACTGATTCCGACTAATTGCCGACAAAATATGGGAGAAAACAGATCTTCGCTAGGTGCCCTAGTTTTTGAGATATAAATGTGGCCCTGCTGGGGAAACTCCAGATCGGCCACCTATAAACCCTTATAACTTTTGAACCAGTAACCAACAAATTCTGATATTTGGCGACAAATTTCGACTAATTTTTTGTGCTATCAAAATTAAAATCCCTGATGGTGGCTCTGCCAGAGTCAGTGACACATTGGCGACAAATTTTTTGTGTTATCAAAATTAAAATCCCGGATAGTGGCTCTGCCAGAGTCGCCAGAGTCAGTGACGCGTTCGGAGGTTCACCGAGTGAAATGTGCCAAAATCCCACGTCCACATTATGCGTAATATCGCACACCTAGATCTAAAGAGAGCTAACTCTAAAATCTAAATTTTTGAGGTATGCATACCATCGAATTCCCTAACTCACTACCTAGCGATCAACAAAACAGATTCAAAAATAGTTCCATTACTCAACTTAAAAAGTATTGATCAATACAGCAATCTCCTGCAGTGCACAGGGACATAGTAATCAGTTATTCAACTTTTCTGAAAAAAGTGTTTTTTTTTGAGTTAATCGCTGTTTAGATCTAGATGTGTGATATTGTTGGTCACTTTGTTGCCGTGTTTGTTAGGCTCAACTCACACCAAAAGAGCGTCGAAGCGCAGTTTCAGTGTCATATGAATTTTAACTTTTCATTACTATAATACTTATTATCGCATGAGAAACTTGAACGAGTCGCGCGGATGCCCGCGGCGCCTCAGGAATTCCGGCGAATAGCCTTCTCTACCGAGCGGTTGCGATAATAAGTATTATAGTAATGAAAATAAACTTAAAATTCATATGACACTGAAACTGCTCTCCGCTTTGCTGCGCTTCGACGTTCTTTTGGTGTGAGTTGAGCTTTACATGTCCCCACTTGTAAAAAGCAGCTTTAGAAGAATATAAATGTTACTAACTCTTGTAAAATGAGGATCGTCACAACAAGAGCAAATCGTACAGAAAAACGTATATCGAAATTCACAGATACATTTATTAACTTACAAACATTTAATACACATTGAGTTTTATACAATTCCTATAGTTACTCGATCATGGGCGTCGCGGGCGCAGGTCGTCCGCTCACGCTGTTGAACAGCCTGTCTTTGATCATCTGCGCCATCAGACCATGGATTACTTCGATAGTGGTCTTGCAAGCGTCCTTAGTTGCCTTGCCAAGTTTGTCTTCAGTCCGTTTCTCATGAGGATCCGCGCCGGCGACTATGAATCCGCCGCGACCTGGCAACGAAATGTCAAGCTGTAGAATTGATGGAGGAACATTGTATAAGATTACTTGAAAATGTGGCAGCCTAATTTTTATTTAGTCTAATAATTAGGTAACTAGGTTATCTCTTAGTTCATCAGTGTTTTGATGGGCATGTAGGTAACATGCTACAAAAGCATGGTGATTTCACGCAACCAGTCTCTCGAACGAAACACGGAAACAGAAATACGCACACGGCTCAGATATGGCAGGATAAACAATTATAATATTTGTAACCAGTAACACAGTTACACAAACAGGCTGAAATAATCCATATTGCAGTGTGTTATAAAAGTGAATGAGATTTCGCAAGATATTTGAGTATGATTGCTAAAAATACAGAGAAAACCAAGGAAGTAAGAAGGACAGGGACAGGGTGATGATGATTTTATTATTAACAGCTTACCTAAACACACTTCACTCTGCTCCAACTTATCAGACAAGTCAAAGATCTGTCCAGTAGTGTAATCAGCATTAGTGATAAGACTGGAACTACTCAGTGTGTTCACCCAGTACTTGTTCCAGAGAGAGTCCAGTAGCCTCCTATCCAGTGAGGATTTGAAGTAAGATACTTCTAGGGAGTAGTACTGCTTGCAGTGGACTCCAAAGTCCTCTATTTTGTTCAGAGGGATTGTCTGGTATTCGGAGGGCTCTTCGTTGGCTGGTTTATAGCCCTGGAAATATTTCAATATGGAGTATTACTGTTGGGACAAGTTAGAAAGTCATGGCTGGTCATTCATAACACAAAGCTACCACTCAAATACGGCAGGCAACAATAACAAAATATTAAAATGCAATCCTCAAGAACTAGAGCAAAGTTTAAACAAAATATGTGATACTCAGTCTCTCGGTACGGTCTAAAGCAACATGTAGAAATTTGAATCAAGAAGTCTACAGCCCTTTTCATATAAATATACAAGAAAACTGCAATACCAACCTTAGGATATGTCCTGAAAGCACCCAGGCACACTTTACCAGCTGAGATAGTTCTGACAGGGTCAATCACAATAGCCACAAAGGGTTCCTGGAAGTTCTGATTCAGCATCTGTGTGGAGACATCAATACCAGACAACCAGCAGCCGTAGCCCGGATGACTGTGATACCAACCTATGGCGTTTTCATGGCGACCCACCTGAAATTACAAAATCATTTGAAACTTTTCATCATTTGTAACATTTCATATTGTATTTCAGTCAATAATTATTTTTGAAAAGTATTATAAATGAAAGTATACTTCAACACCCCTGTATTCATAAACGTTGCTTAATAGCTCAACTGTCACTAAGGAGACACAATTACTTTTTCTATTGTTACCGATCTTTAGGAGATTTCGCAAAATAGGAGCGGATAAAGTTAAGAAGTGATTAGTGACTATTTAACCATTCATATTTGATGTTTAAACGCTACTGAACTTTAATCATCGTTTATACATAGACCCCGTAATTATGTAATTTTGAACTATAAACAAAATTAAGAGTTTTGTGCTGATGAATTGAAGATTTAAAATATTTACCTGCTTTGCTGCTTCTATGTAAGCTGTCATGTACTCATAAGCCTGAGCTTGAGCATTTACTCGTGTCTCAGTACCCTCTACTGGCAGTGCAAATGAATCCATCACTATCATCGTATTGGCGTCTACCTTACCTGTGGGAAAAGTTAGTTAATTGGTTATAAAATAACATCTGTATTTTAAGCATAAATAACATGGTGGAATAGAAAGTAGGTTGTACCTAAAAGTAATCCCATGACTTCCAATGTTCCTCCAGACCTTGCGTGCATCACCATTTTGAGTAGCGCTAATGCAGATATTTTGATATCTTTGAAGAAATGAGGACTGAAACAAAGACGCATTACAGTTAAATTTTGTGGCCTAGAATTAAATTTTTAACATATGAAATAGTTTAAGAAACTTACTCTTTCTCCCATGGCTTCGCAGCAAGAATGTCTTGTTGTTGCTTTTTGTCATAACGATAGATTTCGTCCACACTGGATACAGTATCAATATTGTTCGACATCACCCATGTTTTTTGAGCAATGGATGACTGTGAGTCGGCACTTGTAGATGCCATTTTTCACAACTTTTAGTAATTCAATATAGTATTTGTTACGATAATTCGAACGAGCACACAAAAGTTATTAAATACCTTGAATAGAATTACGATTTTGGTTGGAAAAACAAAAGTTCAATAAACGCAATGGCTGCGTTTTGATACTTTTGATTGTCAATGTCAATAATTTGACAGCTGACTGACTGAAGACAAGACAGTTATGCTGGGGATACACATGCCCGTAGCTTACACACTAGCATACCTGCTCCTTGCACGTGCCAGCTACTGTCATGTGTATACGCTAACTGGCATGCCTGTAACTGGCATACAAGTAGCTAGCACAACATTTGATTTACTTGCATGCCCATTGAGGGAGGGGTCGCGGGGGGTTGCCAAAGACTACTTTTGTGCGACGCGATGGTAATACTGGCATACAAGGGCACAACTTGCATGCCAGTATTAGTTGCAAATGTATCCGTAGCGTGCCAGTTACTCGTACATGCCAGTAACTTTCATGCCAGCTACTTTCCCGATTTACTGGCACGTGTATCCCCGCCTTTATCATTTGACACAGACAGATCACAGAATATCGATGCTCTATAAAAAAAAATACTGACATTCAGTTCTGTGCGTAGTTTAGTTCTGTCTTTCATAGACGGTTTAGTGGGGTAGGCAGAATTTACAACTTCATGACATCGATGAAGTGTGTTGTTCAAGACATCATGTTTTTGCCTTTGGAACTCAATTTTATTTTTTTCTTTCTGATTCGTTGATGTCGATTCATCTGCAAAAGCTTTTTCCCGAGTGTGGAACCTAAGTAGAAACACGCTTGTATGTATGTACATACTATACGACTACATAAAGAAAGCAAAGATAGAATCTCTATTCCTAGACAGCACGTTTCGCCGAAAACTTTGTTGATAGAAACTCAAACTCAAAGCACTTTTGAATTGTCAAAATTAAATAGTCTGTCAGTTAGTCAGAAAGTTGAAGCTAGTTGAAAACATTGTAGATATCTTGGTCCATAGGAAGCACTGTTGCTGACAGAGATCTCCGTTTAAAGATTTGTTCTGGGTAATATGATGTACCCCTTGGTGAGACTGGTCGTCAGACTTTCGGGCTTAATACCCAATTTCACTGCTTCACCCAATTTATAGATTGCAGGTGACTCATTGCACCTAATTTCACGTTTCCTAACAGCGATTACGACTACGGATAGGTTAATTGCCAATGAATCAGTCCACATCAGTTGATAAAATTCTTTAAATCTGCGATACCTAGCGTCATAACATAAATATAGGAAAATATAGTTTAGTTTATCAGTCTATAATGTTCCCACTGCTGGGACACAGGCCTCTCTCTAGATGGTAGATGTCACATGTCTTCGAATTTTTGCTTCTAGGATATGCCTGTTTCCTCACGGTGTTTTCCTTTAACGTTTTAAGAGCAGTGGTGATTAAATAATTTATACACAGTAGCCGCAGTAGTAAGCGCCTATCTGGATTCGAACCCTCTTTAGTTACTTTACTCTTTGGTTCGAACCTAGATGCAACTCGTAAGTCGCGGTCGTTACCACTGGTTGGCCCTGATGGTAACACTGCTATCAATCTGTGATAGTTACCTACTAACTTTGAATTGGCACAGTTTTCAATTCTGAACAAGTACTGCAATAGTGCACTGCCAATCGCCAGCAACAGTACCCTGACATAAGCTGGGCCTGGCAAATCAACATATTTGGTTTTATTACATCAGAAAAACACCACTCATCCAAGTTACCTTGCTTTCTAATAACTTACATCAGCCGTTTGTTTACCGGCAGTATATTTCATCATCCAAATTATCTTATAGACTGACTCACAAACCTTGGAAGTTAAACTTCTAGGAAAATGTAAACAGAGATAGCAAAGTAAATACCAGAAAATTTACTATTTATTTAAGCTATTACATTAATTTGTCTATCTTTTGTTTCACGATAACGAATTGAATAATAAAAAATTGTAAATTATTCATTGATTGATTCTATCCAACGCGGCAACGCTTTGAATAATTAATTGTATGTTTTGTCTCTTTCTTACGTATACAAATTACCATAAGTCTATTTCAAGTGCCAGCATCGGTATGAGTGACGTCACATCTTTTATCTCAACTCACCAGCGTTGTGCTACTATCCCTGTCTTTTTCCTTCATTCGGTTGTCGTCATTTTGTTAACACCCCTTTGATAAGGTTGCACCAATCACATTGAACCACATACACATTTTCGAGAATCTAGAAAAATATTTATTACTCGCTGAGAACCCGAACATGTACGACGCAATCGTTAATAGCTCTCCTGCGAGGAAATATCATCTAAAAGTGCTCTAACAAATGGTTGATACGGAACTCTGATATTATGCTAAAGTTAAGACATTAGATAACTGTCAATTACCAGACCAGTGTTGTGGAGTGTTTGTTTATAAGTTGTGTTTATACAAGATAACAAGATGAGCGCTCCTATAATCATCACGGTGCCTAACAACTACCTGGCTATGGAGGCGGTTGAGGAGATGGAGTCGAAGGTGCTGGTGGAACTGCCATCTCCTGCCCCCTCCAGGAAGCGCCGCTTGGATCACTTGTCATGGGAGGAGAAGATGCAAAGAAAGTGAGTAATTCATGATTTGATGAAACATTGCCTGCGTGTCGCGTCATGCCTTTGTAGAATGAGTGAGAGGTCAACTTAGACTGGGCAGCGGTCAATGACGTTTCGGTGTTATTAGAATGCTTTTTTTCATTGTTCCGATTGTTGTGTTATTTGGATTGTTTTTTATCACAGCCATCTACATATTTACAAAGTGTAAAATCCTTTCCATCTGTATTTGAATTAATATTTAGTTTGGGATCAGTCGAATGGGAAAACGTAAAATGCGAATACTAAACTTGTCATAAATTCCAGAGTATGTTGACCCCACATTCCGTTACGTACAGTTGGTTAGCATTATCAATAAGCATTGTTAGCGATAGCAAACTGCTCTAACTGGATCGTTTGTTTATCAGGAAGTTGAAGAACCGCGTAGCGGCTCAGACGTCGCGCGACAGGAAGAAGGCAAAGATGGATGAGATGGAAGACCGCATCAAATACTTTATGGATAAGAATGATAAGTTGACAAGTGAGGTGGAGAGCTTGAAGGCGTTGAACGAGCGTCTGTTGAGCGAGAACGCAACGCTTCGCAGTGAAGCGGCCGCGGCGCGGAACGTCGCGGGGACCCCCAGACCGGCAGAGTCTATTCCTCAGCAGAAGGAAGGGTCCCCGATGGCGATCCGCGCGGCGCGCCTGCTGCTGGCGATGTGTCTCCTCTCGCAGACCTCCTCGCACACTTCGATTCAGACGAGTACCTCGATACCCTCACTCAACTTGCAGACTCCCTCTTCAAAGAAATTGATGCAAGTGCTGCAGGAACGCCTCAAAATGTAAGTAAACTATGAAAGAAACGAAATTATTTCCATCATAAAAATTTTACTTGTATCACAACATTCACAACTTCACTAACTGAGTGTATATTGTTGGCAAATTTCCTGTTTTTCGGGCCTGACTAACTTTACTTCCTTTAGGTCAGTAGGATATGATTCATGCCGCAATAAAATACCTAATCAGAGTTGAAACTTTACACTTTCGCCATTTTACATATCACCAGCTTGTGAACAGATTAAATTCCTTGATAAGATAAAATTGCATGCTGTCTGTTACTGGGTTCCAAAAGGGAGATACCTATTAACCCACATCCTTATCTGAAATGGTCCGACATGCATGATGTAATGTTGAACAACTATTGCATCATAAAACAACTGATACTAATAATTTAAAACTAACAAAACAACTATGTCTAACTGGTCTCATGCTGGTCCCAAACTTGTCTGTTATGTAAATCACCATCATTAATAATGACACAGTGCAATTTCATAGCAATGAGTTAACCCTTTTTCAAACTATGGTGGACATAGCTTTTACTGCACCAGTGCCTGACCAAATAAAAAACTAAGACAGAGGGCTGTCAACAGTAAAGTGAAGCCGGTTTCGTAAACATGTGTGCACATAGTGAGGTGTAGTTTGATTGGAAATGTGTGTGTATTAGCTTGTATGCACAGAGCAGAGGTGTACTTTTTGCATGCTTCACTATATTGTTTGCAGCGCTATCTCTTGACTTTTTATTTGGTCTGAGATCATTGTTTTTAGTTTTTACTAGCCATTAATGTCCCACTGCTGGGCAAAGGCCTCCCTTCTCTCTTTCCATCTCTCTCTGTCCAGAGATGCCAGAAACCAATCTTTATTAAAGGAGTCCACCTGATCCCACCACCTCTGTGCAACAATGCTGCAATGTTGTTTGACATTAAGCGAGACCCAGGCAGTAGCATATTAAAACATTTTTATGAGATAATGGCGCCGATTCTGTTGTTCACAAACTAAACTAAATTTAAGTTCAGGCATCTTTTTCTTTCTATTTCATTAAGAAAAGGACAGAAGATAAATATTAGTTTAGTACTGTCAAATTAAGATACTCCATAGACAATTTAGACGAGATTCAAAAATTGCTTTTTAAAAATACGTCAATTTACGTCAGTCGCTGACTAATTTGACAGGACTAAACTAATATTTATCTTCTGTCCTTTTCTTAATGAAATAGAAAGAAAAAGATGCATGAACTTAAATTTAGTTTAGTTTGTGAACAACAGAATCGGCGCCATTATCAAAAGATTTAGGTCTCAAAAATAAAGTTACTTTAACACTGTTTTCTCTTGTTACAGGACACAATCAGGAAAACTGGAGAGTGCATTGAAGAACCTAAAGTGGTGGGGACCGCAGCAGACCACCTGGAATCCAGTGAAGGTGCAGTCATAGACATCAAGCACGACGTCCACAGGATACTGTCCCAACACTCCTATGCGCATCCTTACAGACCAGAGATAGATGTCACTGACACAGAAGAAGTACAAATTAAAGAAGAGAACAATGACAAGGGGGACTTGTTCTACGCCAGCTGTGATGAAGCCAATGACTGCATCACGATCGAAGTGCCATGTGAAGAACACGTTGTAGAAGAAACACCTTTACAGATTGAGACAGACTTCAGCACCCTGACAGACAACTGTTTAGGGATCACGCTGGAGTGTGACATGAAAATGCTGTCTCCAATGACCATGTCACCTAAATCTGTAGAGGAGAATCTAGGCCTGTCTCCATCGCACACGATCTCCGACCTGGGATACGAGTCATTAGCCTCACCACTCAGTGAGCCGGAATCCATGGACTTGTCAGACTTTTGGTGCGAATCATTTTCAGAACTGTTCCCCGGTCTAGCTTAGAATGTTTCTGCATTTTGACTCCCACCAAAGACTGACTAGTTTTAAGTTCTATCTAAGTTATTGAATCTATATTGTTAAATTATGAAATGACAATTTAATTAGTGTTTCTTTACCTATTTATTAAGTAAATGTTTTTATAATATATAACAAATTTAGTGTTTAGTTAGGATGCACATAGATTGTAAATAAACAATGTCCTGTCGAACTTTGTGGTTTTCTTTGCATGTGCAAAACCCCATTTTGTAGTAGAGTAAATATTTTTTTAATTTCTTTTTATTGCGACATGGCCCAGCTCCTTATCATGTCGCCTGATCGTAAGTAGATGAGGTCTATCATGAACGATTATCATCAAGAAATTGTTCAATGCAAATCTTATCTTGTTTTCTGAATTCTAATAATTCTGTTCACAAAATAATAATACAAGGATATCAGTATTTAACTTTGAAATAACCAGTTTTACAAAACAACAAATTAAATTGATTTAATATCACCGATTAAAAGTCCACTTTAAACATTTCCTCAAAATCTATACTAATATTGTAAAGCTGCAGAGTTTGTTTGTTTGTTTGTTTGTTTGAACGCGCTAATCTCTGGAACTACTGGTCCGATTTGAATGATTCTTTTAGTGTTGGGTAGTCCATTTATCGAGGAAGGCTATAGGCTATATTTTTTTTTTTTCAAAATTAGGGATCCGTAATAAAATTGCTATTTTGTAACACAAGGTGTAAAATTGAAAACCTATTTTTGCGTGCGCTGCAAAAACTATTGACAATAGAACAAAATGATGTACTACGGGTTTGTAGAACCCATTAAGACCTACAAAAAAGTCCGCGAGAACATATATCTAGCTATCATGGTTTAATCACAATAACCGATTTTGTGTTCAAAATAATTATTAAATCGTCTGAAGAAAAAAAAACTACGTTAAATATGTATCGTAATATTAATCTTTATCAAAATTAAGCATTGTGTTATCAAGAGTATTTATGAAGAAGTAAAATACTTTTTGTTTCATCTCAATCGGATATTTCGTTTAAAAGTTATCACGTGTGTAAGATGTTAAGAGTTGGTACCTATTAAGGAGTTATGGGCCATAGAGTTTTTTATCAACATAAAATCCTGTAATAATCTTTTTCGAAATATATTTGTTGATGATTGTAAGTATAAGATCTTTGAAGAGTATCTATACTAATTATAAAGCTGAAGAGTTTGTTTGTTTGAACGCGATAATCTCTGGAACTACCGGTCAGATTTGAAAAAATCTTTTTGCTTTTGATAGCCCAATTCTTAAGGAAGGCTATAGGCTATTTAAAATCACGCTATGACCCTTAATAGCCGAGTAAAAAAAAAGTTTGAATGAAATATTAAGAAGAAAAAAAAACTGGCCAAGTGCGAGTCGGACTCGCACACGAAGGGTTCCGTACCACAAGGCAAAAACGCAGAAAAAAACACGTTTGTTGTATGGGAGCCCCCCTTAAATATTTATTTTATTTTGTTTTTAGTATTTGTTGTTATAGCGGCAACAGAAATACATAATCTGTGAAAATTTCAACTGTCTAGCTATCACGGTTCATGAGATACAGCCTGGTGACAGACAGACGGACGGACGGACGGACAGCGAAGTCCGTAGTAATAGGGTTCCGTTTTTACCCTTTGGGTACGGAACCCTAAAAAGAACGCTAAGCGAATACGAAGTGTTGCGACGGGGTGGGGGTAGGTACAAGAAATTTCACGCGGACGAAGTCGCGGGCAGAAGCTAGTAAAGTGATAAAAATCTGTAGTCAAGTTTATCAAACTACTGGTTTTTGGTATTCCACCGAAATAATGACTCATGGAAAAAAATAATTCTTAAACGGAATAGAAATTTCTCAATGAATCATTAGTATTTCTGTTTCCTGAATAGTGGGTAGTTATCAAAAGTCAAGGCCAAAGACTACAATATAATGCGGCCAACCGGACGTATGCATGCATGTCGTCATTCAAATGGAATTCTAGTCTTCTCCCCCCACCCTTTGTGCGTAGGTAGACCAAAGCTGGCACCTGGGCTGCTGGTTCATACAAAAAATGATGTAAAAATAATGAAAGATAATATCATGAACTTTCAATCACCAATAGACATCAAAACAAAATCAACTATCGCTTCTTGATAAACAGGAAAAACCGTATTATGTAGGTACCTACCTATCTATTCGTGGTTATACAACTCCAAATGGAATTATCCAACCGTCACGAAAAGAACGTGCTGATAAGCATAAATGAATGATAAAAACGTAATTAGCCGTAGGTAATGATAACCACAATTTTCTCGTACTATTAGGTATTGATCGAAGCTAATAAGAATATAACTACCAAATAACACAACCCATTACCGTCAGCAAATCACAGCCTCAAGCGTAGGCCACACCGCCAGCTAGCGGGCGGGCGGGCGAACATCGTTTCACCTCTTTACATACTTTGGTTCACACCGCGAGCTACCGACTAACCCCGATATATTACTTTACTCTATGCGACTAACCATGTAAAGAGGTGAAACGATGTTCGCCCGCCTAGCCCGCCCGCCCGCTAGCTGGCGGTGTGGCCACTGCCACTAATATCAGTTTACGATAGGTACCTACGCTGCACGACGATATTTATAAAGCTATATACACGGCATTACATGCTCTGTGATAAGTGTGATACACGGTAGGTAGTACTAGTAGGTAATATCCATACTAAATGCGAAAGTGTGTCTGTCTGTTATCTCTTCACGCCGCTGAAGTCTGAACCGATTTAGATGAAATTTGGTATAGAGATGGTTTGAGTCCCGGGAAAGGACATAGGATAGTTTTTATCCCAATATTCCCACGGGATCGACACTTATGCGGGTGAAACCGCGGGGCGCTGCTAGTTATCTATACATTACCGTGCTATAGATTTCCAGTAGGTATAAGCTGGCTGACTACGAAAAGCCTATATCTACTACACCGTGTTCTTCACGTTATCCATAAACATTGTCAAATTAACGCTTCATAGCTTTTACGAATTAAATCTGACAAAGGAAGTAGATATGTAGTACATAAAAAGGCTTTGTTACAAAGTTTTTTGTAGGTAGGTACTTAATTTAATTTAGTGAAACTTATTTTTGACAAGTTTCAAGCCCGCCAAATCATAAGAATGAAAATACGTCGGTGCCAATTCGGATAGAGACAATGCAATGCTGCCAGCCTTTTGGGCACTGTTCCTGTTGACAGCGATGCGGACGAATTTTTTGATGCCCTATGATAATTTTGCTTATTTTTTTTTTCATATAATTGTACATATTATTATTATTTTAAATAGGTATTAGCATAAATTATGTAAATATTATAGTTACAAAATAAAATATGATTCAAGCGATAGAGACATAGGTACATACATATCGGGTGATTTACATCAAGGTACTTATTTAGTTTGTATGAAAATTAACAAAAAATAAAAAATAAAAATTCATTTATGTGTCCATAATGAAAATGCTTATTTCCATGGTCTGAACATCTGGTCGAAGTTTATGTATATCGTCCAACACTGTGTAAAATGCGAGGCACAGAACATTTATACCCTGATGCGAGGTCAGCTAAAACTGGAAATGTATAGCTTGTTATTATGTCATCGTGTAGGTACAGACGCCAGCAGGTCAACCTACCCGAAACTGTCAGATTTTCCCAATCAACCTTGAACCTTATGCTTTAGCAATAAAGTCGAAAATCTATTAAAGAAATCTGACAGATTGTAGTAACTTGATGTGCTGGCGTCTGTACTAAGTAGGCTGGATACAGACACTTGTGTTACACAAGTGTTTTTACAGCTTTGTTCTAGTTCTCTTTTCAAGGTGATGATGGTCGATCATGAGTATCATGACTATGTAATTTTATTTTGTATTAATTTTGTACTATGTAATATTATCGCAAAACGCCAGTATTATTTGAAGGGGTAGGCAGTGGGTGTGGGTTTAATATAGTACACCCCACAGACTTAAGTCTGTGGTACACCCACATTTCGCCAGATAAATAGGTACCATGCAAAAATCCAGGGTCGGGACTGTTTCTGAGAAATTCATCATGGTAAAACCGAATGACACTGCAGCCTGTCCGTCTTGAGAATCGAACCTTGGAACATGTTCATGGTTCAGCAGTGCGCTTGCGACTACTAGACCGACGATGCTGTCATATTTTACACGATTTCAAGTAGGTATATTAATATAATTACTAGCTTCTGCAGCCCGCGACTTCGTCCGCGTGAAATTTCACCCTCCCCGTATTCACCCTCTTAGGGGTGGAATTTCGAAAAACCCTTGCTTATTGGATACCTACTCTTCACAAAGAACACACCCTCCAAATTTCATGTCTCTAGGACCAGGCGGTTTAGACTGTGCGTTGATCATATCACTCTCAGTCAGCCAGGACTTTAAATTTGATTTAATGTGAGTTTATAGATGTGGTCATGCATGTGTAAATCAAATTATAATCATCATTGGAGAGTAGTTTCTCGAAAGCGTTTAAATTGGATCCACCCACATTGGGCACCCGCTTAAAAATGGCACCTGAGTGAATGCACCTGACACACAGCGGTACATTCACTCAGGTGCCATTTAAGCGGGTGCCCAATGTGGAATACGTACCACAGTTCGCTAACGACCGCGCGCCGCGCCGCTGATAACCAGCATAGCTATTCACAACCATCCGACAGGCTATCGTATCGAAAATTACAAATTTCGATAACCTGATTTGCCTTGCCCTCGACAGCAAACAGCTGTCCAAAGAATAGCGGCCATCTTTTTGATACATTTTCGAGTTTTGGACTTGTAAGTAAACCGCGTTTAGAGGACTCCTACGATAACGTTGGATTGTTGTTCGATATGGTACAGACGGAAACGTATTAAGTGGTTATGAATAACTATGCGGGTACAATAACAACACAAATCACAATGTAATCAGTGCTGCCTTATCGCCTTATCGGCATTTTTATCAAGCACGGTTCTTTAATTAGGGCCTGTGCACACCACAACGGCGTGCTTTTATCCTATAGAGCAGTGCCTGCTAGTATCTGACTCGCGTGCGTAGGTATCGCGTCTGTATCGCTACAAACGCGCGTCAACGGCGCGTTTAAAAAACGTGGTGTGCACAGGCCCTTAGATTATTGTGAGTTTTGCAAACACATCTACTTATATATTTGAATTCAGAATTTGAGATAAAGTTATGGCCTAACAAATTGAATGTTATAAAATGACAAAGTTCGAATTCTATTGCAACTAAGAACTTTTTAGGACCTTTAATTACAAATAGGTACCTAGTCACTCAAAAATCAACTTATAATACATTACGCTAAAGTAGATACTTAATTGATGTGTGTGTGTGTGTGTGGCGATGGAATCCATACTTCCATCTGTGCTAATATTATAAATTCGAAAGTAACTCTGTCTGTCTGTCTGTAGGTATGTTACCTTTTCACTCCTAAAAAACTGAACGGATTTCTATAAATAAAACTTGTTCCTACCAATGAATACCAAACATAATTATACTCTCAATTTACGGGTTTCCCGATAAACACTTAGGTACCTAGGTATATCAAACATTATAAAATGTTAAGTACGCGAGAATTCCATTCCGTTCTAAGTATGTTTTGTTAATACATTGCAGCTAATAATGTTCAGCGTTGATAAGGAAATAGTTAACTAAAACGACTGTACCTACAGGTAAATACATACCTAATTATGGTTAACATAAGCAGGAGGATATAATTATATGTAGACAGATATCTACCTACTGGTACACAAGTACGAATGGTAGGTATTTAGGTCTCTAAATACCTACCATTCGTACTTGTGTCTATAAAACAAGTCTTTGTTTTATAGACATTTTATTTAGATAGATAGATAAAACGGTTATTTAGTGCAACAAATAAGGTACCTACCTATTAAAAAAAGTGAAAAAAAAAAAAACAAAGATTAAAAAGACAAATTGACCCAACACCTAGCTCCTATACATGATACACATGGTCGATCACTACTGGGCGGTGTGTATACACTGGCTTTATTTAAGCGGCAATAGTCCAATGGACTGGCAAACGATGGGTCGTGAGTTCGATGCCTATACCTGTTGTACAGTCAGTCGATCGCACGTCTGTGCCCTGTGTTTTGTGCAAGTTGTAGTAGTAGTTCCCTTTAATTGAATGTGCATGTTGTGTAAGTTTATAGGTAGATATCATATTTAATATTTTTTTATCATGTAGGTACAGACGCCACATGAAGCTACTACAATCTGTCAAATTTAATTAAAAGATTTTCAACGTTATCGCTAAAGCATAACGTTCAAAGTTGATTGGGAATATTTGACAGTTTCGGGTAGCTTTGGTGTGCTGGCGTCAGTACGTTCGTTGGCAATAGAAAAACAGGAAAAAATTCTAATATTCTAACATAGGTTGACCATCCATGATAGCATATTAGGAAAGACCCTGTTATTAAATTACTGGTTACTGTTGTTAGCCTGCATCATCCCACCGCTGGACAAACGCATCCTCATGACTTCCAGCTCTTTCTATCCTGGGGTGGACCATTTATTATTTTAATAAAGGGGAAAGCGCTAAGGTAGCCCGCGAAATTCAAATTTTCTTACGTTGTTTGCCATTTGCTGGCCAGTATTAAGTTGTACTTTGATTAAAATATGATTCGCAACCGTAACAAACATGTATTTACAGAATTATAGTCCTTAGCAGTTTTAAACAGAGAGAAGTGTGGGACTTCACAGACTTAATTTATTAATACAATTATTATTCACAAGAAATCCGTCCGTTGTGTGACAATAAAAAAGAAATATCTACAAAGGCGTATTTCTGAGTACCCGGTTAAGTAGATAGATGCTATGAAGGACGACTCAAAAATCAATAATGATATAAGTAAATTATGCACAGACACCTGTGCTACTCCCATTATAGGTTTGTTATGTAGGTCGACTGAATAATACATGAGATATCGACTTTAATAATTAACAATTAAAAGGCAGGGCACATTGCTCGCAGAACAGATGGCCGATGGGGCCGAAAGGTTCTGGAGTGGCGACCGCGTACCGGAAGACGTAGCGTTGGAAGGCCTCCCACAAGGTGGCCCGACGAACTTGTGAAGGCCGCAGGAACCCGTTGGATGCGAGAAGCACAGAACCGGTCGAAGTGGAGGTGCTTGGGGGAGGCCTATGTCCAGCAGTGGACGTCTTTCGGCTGAAATGATGATGAATGAACAATTAAAAGAACAACAACCGGCTGTGGATGACGACAGGCATGATTTCATGACTATACAATGTGGAGACAACAATACGACAATAAATGAAAACTCTGGCAATCACACCAATATTATATAGGCGAAAGTTTGTGAGTGTGTGTGTGTGTTTATATGTTTGTTACTTCTTCACGCTCAAACGGCTGGACCAATTTTGCTAAAATTTGGTATGGAGGTAGCTGACACCCTAGATTAACATATAGGCTACTTTTTATCCCGATATTCCCACGGGATCGACATTTACGCGGGTGAAACCGCGGGGCGCAGCTAGTAGTATATATTATAAAGGCGAAAGTTTGTGAGTGTGTTTGTATGTTTGTAACTTCTTCACGCACAAACGGCTGGACCAATTTTGATAAAATTTGGTATGGAGGTAGCTGACACCCTGGATTAACACATAGGCTAATTTATATCCCGACTAGCGGCGCCCCGCGGTTTCACCCGCGTAAGTTTCGATCCCGTGGGAATATCGGGATAAAAACTATCCTATGTCCTTCCCCGGGATGCAATCTATCTATCTGCCAAATTTTATCTAAATCCGTTCAGAGGTTTAGCCGTGAAAAGGTAACATACAGATAGACAGACAGAGTTACTTTCGAATTTATAATATTAGTACGGATTTTCCCACGGAATCGAAATTATGCAGGAGAAACCGCGGGGCGCAGCTATTACTATATAGGTAATGCATATGAGTATTTTGGAATTATCAAAAAAATGCTAGCTTCGAAAAAAAAAAAAAATCAAACTAAATAGTAGCGATGGGCCGACTATATGTAGGTTTTGCGAATATTTGACTGGCTATAGTGACTAAACTATTGATATCTTTGATTGAATTTTCAGCAGACTAGGAACATCATTTAGTTTAATTTATTGTCGTATTGTCGTCTCCACCTTGTATAGGTACCCTATCTACCTATAGATAATCCTTACTTATCTGTACGAGTTAGCAGTTCAATTAATGGCGTTGTGCTATAAAACCTTATCTTTAAATTGCAATTTAATCTGACATTCATGAGCAATTAGTTTTTAGGGTTCCGTACCAAAATGATAAAACGGAACCCTTATGTTGAGACTCCCGTCTGTCACAGCTGGATATCTCAAGAACTACTAATGCTATCAACTTGAAATTTGGAATAGTTTTAGATGGCGTTTGCCCAACTACTATTATGCAAATAAGTTTTTTTTTTTTTTTGCAATACCTAGGGATTGAAAGGGGGTTTGAAAAATTCGAAGTGGCTACAGGGCATGTGGGGTATCATATGAAAGAGCGCAGTTTGCACATTCTCAAAATTTTTTTTCTTTTTGGACTTTTGATGAAAAATGTAAAAAAAAATACCGTTACCGGGGCTTATCTCCGAAGTTTGCAAAGAGAAAAATCTGAAATAATTCTATGTGATAGAAGTTTATGTAAAGATTACAGGAAAAATAAAACGATGTCTCTAAATAGCACACTTTTTCAGAAATCATCAACAAAGTTACACTAGTTCCACTATCGATCAAGAGATGGCGCTGACCTAAAACTGCAATATTCTACACCGCAGTGCGCAGTGTTAAAATTCTCTGACGAATATAGAGGCCTCGCCGATGAAAATTTAAAAACATAATAATATTATTATGATGGTACGGAACCCTCGGTGCGCGAGTCCGACTTGCTCTTCACCGGTTTTTTCCGTTATCTTTTACTGATTCATAGAAAGAAATAGATAAATTCTACTTCTCATCACGTTTTATGTGGATTATACTACTTAGTTGGCTGTATAATACCCCCGTGCCTCGGAAAGCACGTAAAGCCGTTGGTCCTGCGCCTGAACTCTCCCCGGTCGTGTCGGATTGCCGTCCCATCGGACTATGAGAGTAAAGGAACAGAGAGTGCACCTGTGTTTGCGCATACTTGTGCAGTATAATATCTCCTGCGTACCTGGCTAATCTCCATTGAGATTGGCCACCGTGACCGAAAACGGTCGGGGAGACTATTATTACTAATTAGTTCAAGTAAAAAATTATCAATAAAACACAAGCATTAAAAAAACATTAAATATATTTGTTAAAATATTACAGATTCAATAAAATCGTGTCTCATAGATTACATACTCTTACGGTACGCTACTACCAACATCAAAAACATTTTCCGTAATGTTGGCAACACTTCAACACTCGTTACCATTATTGCTATCAACTAACTGAAGCGATAAACATAATGCCAGCACTCATGGACAAATAACATATTTGGAGTTTTACAATTTTAACTTTTGATGAACTCGCCGTGGCGATAAGAGATTGTTTTTTCCTTTTGATAGTGGGGAAAATACGTATTTTGTTTAACTGAGCTGATTGCACAGATGTTTTTCCACTTTATCAGGGCTGTCCAAAGCAAGGCCCGCGGGCCGCTTGCGCATGAAGCTAAAACATTGATTAACAAAACTTTGCATTTATTAAAGTTGTTCGAACTTTCAATAAAAATCGGCGACTTCATAGGTAAAGACCTAATATTTTTCATCTACCGCAAATAAGAAAATATTCCTATTATCAACATTTATTTGGTATTTTTATGGTATCCCAAAAAACAAATGAAATATTTATTCGGAGGGCAACAAGTTTTCTGTCACCATTTGTTTCTGCGGCCCTCAAAAATAATTTAGAAAAAAATATATATATTGGCCCGCCGGGATCGTACCTATCTAGTTTAGACAGCCCTGCACTATAATAATTTGGCGTATCTATTTGCAAATGTAAATTTCTGTATGATTACATTAATTCCAACAAAATAGCACCAAAACATGGTTTTATTCGTAACAAGTTTCCGTTATAAATATGTTAGACCATGAGCACTTGCCTTAACAAGCTAGTCCGATAAGTTTGGCACTTTCTAACGAACTTCGAGCAATAACGTAAAATGGAGTAATAAAAATATAACAACAACGTAGCAAATAACTGTACAGCATAACGCTAATGGAAGATACATCGATATAATTGAGTCGAATCGATTATATTACTGAAAGCGTATAACATAAATAAAATGCATGTAAAACTATCGGATTGTCATTAGCAGCACGAATATGTCGTCCCTTGGAAACAACGACGGAATTTGTGAGTTATCTCTTCATGGAAACATTTTGGGTCTTCCCAATTATTTAAGATAATCATCATTTCATTCTCCTCTCCTTATCCCAATTTATTTGGGGGCGGCGCTCATAGTCAAGGTAAATAATAAAGCTGAAGAATTTGTGTGTTTGAAAGCGCTAATCTCTGCAAAAAAAAAAATTCAAATCCGAACGGTAGTTCCGTTCGCGGATTTGAAACATTTGTAAACCCAATTCTTGAGATTGAGACAATTGATTAACAAGAAATTCACGCGAAAGAAGTCGCGGGCAGAAGCTAGTTTGAGATATATGCAGTTCAATATCAATGCTTAAATAAATTTGATGTCCTGCCAACACGTCTTCGTTGGTGACGCTGAATCGCGTATACTCGTCTCTGATAGGAAATCATTTAAATTTTCACTTCTATCGTAGAGTCCCTCTTTTTGTTGCTGTTAGTTTATAAGGGAGGGGCCTGTGGGCCTTCTGGCTAAGAAATAACAGCCGCGCGCGCGGGTCGATCGATCAGGTTAAGCTACGTTTGCCGCAGTTGGTCCGTGGATGGGTGACCATCTTTACATATCAAGACCCCTCCGTGCGGTTGGTCCCGGCTGTCCATCGTGGATCTTTGGCAGTTGTTATGGGTCGTCAGAAGCCCGAAAGTCTGACAACCAGTCATACCAAAGGGTATTACGCAGTAACTGGGTTGTGAAGGTCAGTCAGACAGGCAGTCGCTTCATTTAAAATACTGGTATTCAGCTGCATCCGGTTAGACTGGAAGCCGACCCCAATATAGTTGAGAAAAGGCTAGGCAGATGATGATGAGTTTCCAAGAAGGATTATAATCTACATCTACCATTATCTACCCACTCGATATAGGTTTTCTCAATAGGTAATTCCGTCATTGTTCCCTCCTTCATAAAATACAGCAAACTAAACCTTACCAACTAAAAGTAATGTCTGAGACATCTTAGACCGTACAATATTAGCACTATTTGCAATAACATTTCCAAAATTTGTAACCTATCTATTCGTAGAACGATTTTTAGTATAAACACTATGCTTAATTAGTTTAAATCACATGCACTAGTAAGACTACATTTATAAATACTAGAATGTTACATCCCGATTTAAACTTTATGGTTGCTCGGAACGTGAGGCGAGTGGCGGCGCAATAACAAATTCAGGTGTCAGCGGGGGTGAGGGGTGAGGTACTGCGCAGCGAGTAGCGCAGGGGTGAGGTACTACGCAGCGAGTAGCGCAGTTCAGAGCCGCCATAAAGTTTGAATCGGGCTGTATGACGTGAGCTTTTTTTTTGTAGTTTTGTTATAAATCTTTTTATTTACATCTCACTTTAAAGGTGTATTTAAAACAATTTTGATTTTATTATACATATTTTTATGGCTGTGATCATTTTTGTACGTTCAATTAATTTGTTTTATTCTAATTGCAGGACAATATCCAATATACCTATCTGTTTTGTTCTCTTCTTTTGGTAAAGAATATAACTAATATGTTTACGAAGTATTATCATCAACGACTCATTATGTAAATCATTCCTCTTACATATTACCTTCATTTGCCGTTCTCGATATTTTTTAAATCATTTTGAACATTCTGGAAATAAAATGCAAAAACTGATATTAAAAAACTGACATAAATCCAACTTTAATAATGCACAGTATACTTTATGAGAATTATCAAGATATGAATCAGCATTCACTATCGTTAGACATATAGGGAAGCCCCACCAGATGGATCGATGACCTCATTAGGTTAAGGTGGGTAGGCGGAGCAGTATTATAATGACTATAATGGTATGATGGATATAATAATAATATTCTTTAACCTTTCATATATTCGAACGTGGATCCACGCGAGGCACAATGGCATTTTCATTGTTTCTGAGATTACGGCATTCAACCGGTTACATACATAATCAGCATAAAACGTTCCCACTGCTGGGACACAGGCCTCCTCTCAGTGAGAGGGAGTGGGCCGTAATCCACCACGCGGGCCCAGTGCGGGTTGGTAGATGTCACATGTCTTCGAATTTTTGGTTCTAGGACATGCCGGTTTCCTCACGATGATTTCCGTCACCGTTTTTGAGAGCAGTGGTGATGGAATAATTTACACAAAGTAAAGCGCCTGTCTGGGTTCGAACCTACGACCTACAACTTGTAAGCCGCCGCTGTTCAGCACTGTACAGCCGCGAGGAGCAGTGGTGGCCCAGTGGTGGGCCACCACTGCTCCTCGCGGCTGTTACACTATTCAACCGGTTAATAATAATGTTATATTCTTTAAACAAAAGGCTATATTTAGGCTATGTAGACAAAAAGTAGCATCACTGTTGTGTCTTTGCACGTGCCGTCCTGTAGTTTCTGCTTATACCCGTTTGAAAAAGGCGTGAGTTTTATGTAAGTATGTATGTTCAGAACTTTCGTTTTGTGTTCCAAAAATATTAAAATAAACACGGTATGTCTTATCGAACACCACTCAAATTATTATAACACCTATTATCTGAAACCTTGAAGGCCATTCCTACACAGTTTAATTATCGAATATTAAAATAAAGAAAATTCTCGTAAGATTGTCGCTAGGCGCCATACATTGTAATTCTATACCGATAAGGTGGAGTTTGTTTGCTGGTTTGAACGCAGTAATCTCTGGAACTACCGGTCGGATTTGAAAAAATCTTTTTGCATTTTATAGCCCAATTTTTGAAGAAGCCTATGGGCTATTTTTAACGAACACGCTAGGCTAAAAAGAAAAAAGTCAGAAAGAGCGAAAATAAAGTAATAGCGCGGGCATACGATGCGATGCGAAGGGATGGGTCGGAGGAACAAGAAACACGCGGACGAAGTCGCGGACAGAAGCTAGCATCTTTATAAAATACTGTACATTATTAAATAAGCAAATTCAAATAATGCGTGATGTACCTCATGAATATGTTATCTTGACAAAGTACTTGTTTATCCAATTGGCTTTACTCTATCTTTCGATAAAGACGTTTAATACGCATGATCCTCCTGACCTAAAAATAATCTCGTTTTCCATACGTTTTCTAGACGAAACATGTTTGTGTAGCATTATATTGATAAGTTTTAAACTGATTTTTATAACACAATGATATTATAAGTAAAAAGATATGGATCGGTTATACACGCTCCGCAAGTGATACGTTAAAACTTGGCTATTATAGTTAGTCAAGTTTTAGTCGTCTTGTCTCTTTTTCGCTTCCGATAATTACGACATGCCGTCCTACTTCCACGTGTCATCTAATAGTTCGATATTGTGCCGTTTTTTAACATCGAATGTTGGGTAGGTAACTTATCTTCCTCTTTATAAGGAAAAAAAGAATTGTTTTTTTGTATGTTTGTTTTTTACGCTTTCATGCTAAAACGGCTGAACGGATTTGGATGAAATTTGGCACATGCGTAGGCGTAGGCTGGATTAGGACATAGGATACTTTTTATCCCAATATTCCCACGGGATCGAGACTTATGCGGGTGAAACCGCGGGGCGCTAGTCACTTATAATATCATTGTTATAACATAAATAATGTTAGTATTTCTTTACATGTTACAGCATTTATAATATCATATTATTTTTTTCTTGTAATAGACGTTATGGCACTAGCACGACTTACAGTCGATACTTAGTTATAATAATTAGAACCTTTGCCTTCATAATTTGAACATTTTTACAATAAAATACTGCAATCTTAAGTCGATATTTTTGATTTTCAGTCAGCGCCATTCGTTATTTATATTTCCAACGCTCACAGTTCATAATGCCCGGGTTACACGACGCTAGGTTCTTGCTAGGATAGCAAGCAAGTAATATCTTGACCAACTATCCTGGCTTGGCACCATGCTAGAGCTGTTTACACGGTGCTAGTAAATTTTAAGCCAAAAGCATTGCGGTGACTGTCCGTAGAGTAAAATGATACGATTGGGCACTATCTTCGCTGGGTACACAAGCCAAGATAGTAAAATCTGTGGGGGTTTCAGCTCATAAATAGAACCCCATCCTATTAAATCAACACACTAGCTTACTCTAGTTCTCACTAGCTTACTAGCCTAAAAATGAGGATAGTTCTGTATACACAAGGCTAGAGTGACTAGTTTGCTAGCGCTATCTTGCTATCCCAGCTTCAAAAACTCGCTTCGTTTAACCCGGACATAAAAGACAATCGATAACCCAAATCGATTTTAAAACCAACAAAGTTTAAATATCGAACTTCTTTCGCCAATATTCGTGCAGCACTGTGACGTAACAAGCCATGAAAACTTAACCAAACAGCTTATCGAAGCACATATGACAGTATGGCTTATCATTTTGTTCTTTGAAAGTTCCTTTATTGAGTTGCCTAAGGCAGAAAGCGCATACAAAGTGTTCGGGGTGGAACTTCCTGAACATGGCGGTGATGCAACGGCCAGCGATGGGTTTGTGGCAACCGGCACAGAGGGAGCCACGTTTTCCATGGTAATGGGTCTCGCAGTAGGGATGGCCTTCGTGCTCGAAGAACGAGCCACCGTGGAAGGGCTCGCGGCATTCCTGGAAAGAAGGAAAACATATTTATCAGTTAGATTATGATGTGTAGTAATAACTAAAATAGGAATGTCGGATTATAGAACAAATAAGGTGTCGGTTCGATGAGGAAGTAAACATTAAAGAAATGACGCCTATAATGGCTTTAATCGAGATTCAATCATAATTAATAATTATATGAAGTCTTATGAGATAGTATTTGTTGTTATCATTTAATGAATTTAATACCAATGAACCCGGAAGTGGGAAAAATGACTACCGCTCGGTTTTTTAACAGCATTTTTTGTGTTTATAGAGACCACTGTTTCATTTGAATTTAGCATGCATTTGGGAAAACATGAACTAAGTCTCCTATGTGGCAGATAAGGCTTATTTTTAACTGCCAGCAAAGTATGACGTGTTGTGTGGTAGATGATTTATTCTAGAAAAACCACGATCACTATTTTGCTTTCTGCCAAGAGTCATTTACTCTTCTATAGTGGGAGGGCGCTGCGTACGCTTGTGGTCTGTCACTTTCAAAGTGAGCATTGTATGTGGGAGTAGGAAGTTGTGTAATGTGTGTGAAAACAACGAAAAATACGATAACCCTGATCTACTTTAATATTAGGCCTATACCATAACCTTCCCTAATTTAAAAAAAATCTGACTACAGAAATAAAACTGAGAAAAGTGAACTATTATTACCGCGAAATATATTGTTGTACTCATTGTTTGAGTTACCTACTTTTATATTACATAATCAGCCTATAACGTTACCCACTGCTGGGACACAGGCCTCCTCTCAGTGAGAGGAGGCCTTTTATAAATGTTTATAAACAAAATAAGTACATTAAAACGGTCTGTTTTATATCAAGAATATGTTGTGTAATAATTTGATGTACGATGTGAATTATTTGGTAGAAAACGTTTATAAACGTTTAAGCATATGGGCTTTTATTAATACCTTTACAGCGGTATAAGTACTGTCGCTTTTTAGTTGAATGCACATAGGTAAAACATGGATAAAAATATAAAAGAGAACCAAAATATAAGTACATTATTTATTTTATTTACAAAATTTATAAAAAATTAGAAAATTACCTAGTTAACTTATGATAAAGTTAGCTATCAATTAATGCAACTTTCCCAAAATTAACAATACTGTATGAAATGCTAATAAGCTGTCAAAACCCATACAGTTTACATCCACGAATGAATAATTACGTCATTGAGTGTTATTTTCATTTGCCGGACAATTAACATTTGGCGGGAATCCATGAAAATGTCACATTATTACGTGAAAAAAACAAACAAAGTGTGTGTCATAGTGTAATGACGAGAAAAATTATGTTGTCAAACAACTACATTACAGAGAGTTATATTTTTTATACACGATTTTACTATAGTTATGTAACAACCACATCAGTCTTTCAGTTGATTCAAAAGATATCGTTTTCGAAGAGAAATAGATATACGAGAACTTCGAGATGAATCAAGTGGGACTGTCTTAGCTTGGTAAATACAAGACATAGACTGCTACATGAGAACAGCTCAATGAAATTAGTCTTTCATAGACAAGGCTATATAACATTTCAATCGTGCCTGAATGAACTAAATCTCATTTGTTTTCAAAAAACGCTGAATATAAAGCAAGAAAATGGCGCTTCAAATAAACTGTGTGTACTCGAAATATTTCTAAGCATATTGTTTGCATATTACGCAACAGGCCTGGCAAGCTCCCGCGTTTCATTTCGTAACTATAACAGTTTTAAAGCCACTCTTATAGAGCATTAAACTTGCACTATTACCCTTAATACTCTGTATTGTCCACGTAACGACTGGGTAAAAATAGTGGTGGGTTTAAAAATAGCTTTAAATCCGATGGCCCATAAACAAAACGCTCTGATTACTAGCAGCCGGTGTGGCTGCAGACGTCCTGTGACGTCACCCACACCACTATTTATAGAAAGTTCGGGAGCCGGGAAACCCTATACCTGGCACTTGACCTGCTCCACAATTTCGCTGCATTTTTCCCGTAACGTCCTTCCCTATGCAATAACAATGAGATCCGATAAAAGGTCATTGTCGTGCGCGTACGCACGTGACCTTGAATGCCTGTCAGAGGGCACATCCGCAATCTCATATAGTTTTGTATTGTTTTTATTTATTTTTGTTTTCGTTTTTTTTTGTTTCTCTTTCTTTTTATTTTTGTTCTCTTTATTATAAATCTTAGCATTACAATAATATTACAAAAATATATTACATAAATTAATTTCCCTATCAAGTACTAACGACTAGTTGTTGTTTTATTTTGTGTGTAAATAACATCTGTATTTGTGTGTGAGTGTGTGTGTATTTAGATCATTCCCTTGTGGTTCATAACGACGAGCATAGCTGTAAAAGAAATTTGGGGAGGGCATATTGGGGGGGCATTGGTGACGTCATCCTTTATTCATCCTCATCGACTCCGACGCATTTGGGGCATACCGGCTTTCCTTCCATGGCATAGAAAGATTTGCCTTTGACAGCCTTTTCGCAGTCCTGTGAGGTAAACATTATATTAGAAATCTAATGTCCTAAATATCTAAAAGTTTTGGGACTTTTGAATATTTAAGAGAGCTTTGATACTTGACCTGGCATATTGGAGTATTATTAGTAAATAAACAGTTTCATCCTGCAAATATACCTGTGATGGACAGACCGATACTGACCTTACATACGAAGCAATCAGGGTGCCATTGTGTGTTGAGTGCTGAGATGTAGTTCTCCATGATGGGCTTGCTGCATCCGCCGCATTTGGGCGCGAACATGTCGAAGTAGTCATTGCGGCAGTAAGGCTTGCCATCCCTCTCGTGGAAGCCATCCTCACCGAATTGCTGGCCACACTGAGCACAGAAGAAGTGCTCTGTATGCCAGGTCTTTTCCAGCGCTGTTACGCATTTCTGAAATTGAAAATACACCTTAGCACCGTGAGTTTAGAGTCCGATATTAGTCGAGCGAATTTTCCGAAACTAACATCGAGGATTGGTCCATTGCAGTAGGCGCATCTGGGCGAGAACAGGTTGTGGTAGTCAGGCTCGCAGTAGGGCCTGCCGTCGCGCTCGAAGAAGTTCCGAGTGCCGAGCTCCTGGTTGCAGTGCGCGCAGGTGAAGTGCTCGGGATGCCACGTGCGACCCAACGCGGTGATGACCTGGAGCACACAACAGTTCGTCATTCACTACTTTAGCAAAATCACTGAACACTTTTGGAAGCAGAATTGGATTTCACTGTCTTGATGAACGATGATTGAGGTCGAATTCTGCTCCCGTCACGGTTGGATATCCACCTGTCCGACGATGGGCTTATCGCAGGCGTTGCAGCATCCCTTCTGGGGGGTTTGGACTCCTTGGCGGCTCATGTCTGCCCGAAGAGATCCGAGCATATGTTCTAGAGAGGCGGACTCTGGTTGCCGCGGGTTGCTGCGGTAGTGTTCTTGCCACGCACGCTTCTCGCGATATACGTGGGTTCCGCTTTCAACTCCTGTGCCAGTGCCGCTCACCTGAGGAATAGACAAAGTATTTTTGAGAGGTGTTTCTAAATTGCCATCTTTAAAGGTCAAATTCGTTGAATATAAATCTTGATGAGTGATGGCAAATTAGAAACATTGGATAAATGGAGTTGAGATTGAACTTGAATCTTTTATTTGAACTTCAATGATAAAATTTTCTAAGTCCAAGTAAAAGATCGAAAATTCATCGTAATCCCAACGTACAGAAGTAAACCCGCCCGTTCGTGGTGGATTGGAGCGAATGCCGTCCGAGTGAAATGTTTGTCTATGTACTCTAATATTATAAGCTCGAGTCCCCACCACGCCTGTGATGTAACGCTGAGAACTATCTTTAGCCGGCGGGCACCGCGTGGGTGCGAGGGAGACGGCGCGAGTGCTGGAGGAACGGCTTCTAGCGCGGCTGGAAATAGCCATGGACCAAGAAAGGCGAGTTGTAAATATTATAATAAACGGAAAAGAGGAGACTGCTGTAGTGCAGTGTGCCGAGGTGGCCGTGACAGATGCCGACCGATATTAGACCTTAGGGTGGCGATGACTCACAGGTTTTCGTATATTACTACAGAATCGAATCGTAAACTCGACCGAAACGATCCACCATATTATAAATTCTGAGCAAATTCATTAAATTCGCGTTCATGAATGAAAAATACTGTGATAACAGAGGATAATATAAACAATGGTATAAACTGCGGCTATTGCGACGGCAGCAGCTCCAATATCTTTTTGGCAGCTTCTGGGATAATCAACAATCCTTTATTTTACAAGCAACCTTGGATTGCACTGTAATTTGTACACAAATTGCACTAAATAACCATTTGTTTCACATTATACATTAGCAATTAGACGAAGTTAAACATCTTGAGGACAGTGGAATTTAGGTTACTGTTTTCACAAAGGTTTTCTAGATGGATTTATTGAAATTTCATGTGTAATAATGCACTTCTATTTATCAAGACTACGTTTCAAAATTTGCGGTACAGAGCATAATATTTACGGTGTGGATCTATTAAAAATGAGGCTGATGCCAATGATTTGTTATAGCATCAAGACGTCGGTAAAATTTTGGCAGGAAAGGGAATTTTTAGGGAATAATGAAGTTGCCAAAACGGATTAATATAACATCGGAATTATAGCCGTCCATCAAACTTCAAAAGCCCTCTATCCTAACAACTTTTGGAATAAACACAAGATATACGTAATGTAATGAGATACATGTCTGAGGATTTAATTCATTATGATTATTGTTAATTACGACAAAAATATTTCAATGCAGCGACGAACTCGTGTATCTGCAAAGCTCTTTAGCCAGAACTTCTGATAGCTTGAGTAAAAACGATGACGGAATCCCAGTCCTTTTTCGTCGTATCGATGAACCCAAACTATATGAGTTTTGACCAGAATTTAGCCACGTCAACAGAGTAAGAATTGGCCTCGCTAAGGTGTTTCTTGAAATGTTCTATTTCTTCGCTCAGTGTATTTTTTATTTTGCCTTTCGCTAGTCGAGGCGTATTATGTACTTCTGTTTCAACTTGTCAAGTAGAATATGTTTCTGTGGCCAGGTGACAAACTTGCTTGCAAAATGTATCGAATGGAAAAAGCGTTCGTCGCGTCGAATTGGATTCGTTTTGTTTCTTTTGCCCAATCTTTCCCGCTCCTGGGCAAAAGGGACTCCTTCAATCTTTCGCAAACCTCCTTGTTAATCTTATATGCTAAAAACCAAGTACACCTTCAACCACTTACTTTGAAATCAGAGAGCGAAGCCATCAGATCATCCAACTCCTTGGTAGCATTGGAAGCATGATGATGATGGCGTACAGCCGGTACCTGCACCTGTGGCGGTTGCTGCTGCGACTGCGCAGGTTCTACAACCGTCTCCTGGACAGTGACTGTCACTTGTTTGGTTCCAGGACGCGGAAGGGTCCCTCCTTGAGAAGGTGGGACTGGCGATGTGGAGGCGCGACTGGGGACAATAGAAAACAGAATGGTCAATCAAAAACGTTTGCTAGGAATTTGGAAATGGTACAATCAGCTTTTATTGTCATTCACCCGAACTGCCTGCGATACCCTCTCTTTGTTGCCTATGTTGACCGATTTGCTAGAAGCTTGAAGCCACATATTATGAAAAGTTCATCATCTGCCTAGCCGTTTCTCAGCAATTGGGGGTCAGCTTCCAGTCTAACCGGAAGCTGAATACCAGTATTTTACATAGAGCGACTGCCTATCTGACCTCCACCACCCAGTTACTTGGCAATACGACACCCCTTGGTAATACGTTACCGGTTGTCAGATTTTCGGGCTTCTGACGACCCGTAACAACTGTCAAAGATCCACGAATGACAGCCGGGAAAGTAATGAAGATGTAAAGATGGTCACCCATCCACGGACCTACCGCGGCAACCGTAGTTTAACCTGATCGATCGACCCATGCGGCTGTTATTATTTAGCCACAAGCCCCTCATATTATGAAAAGTTATTTAATAAAAATGAATGCTCGACACCTACAGAATAGAGGTGAAAGGCCAAAAGTTTATCAGTCCTTTGAACATCAGCCTTTCCATTTCAACGAAAACAGCTTTTTATTCTATTTTATAGCTTCTTAATAGGCTCGCCCCCTAAAGGCGTACTAAAGGTATACCTCTGCTCAACCCTTTGGGTAAACAAGGCGTGATGTTATGTTATAGCTTCCTAATCAATTATATTCATCCTGATCATCAAGAAAATGAAAACTTCTCTATAAACTGATGACGACACTATCGAACATCTCGCCTCCTCGTGATTGGTCCACATGCCATGCATCTCTTGTGTTTACAGAAACTAGTTATAAATTACTCCAGTACGTAAAGACCTATTAGAGTTTGGCTGGCGCAGGCGCATGCAGTGCGTCTTAATTCCCTAAATAGCCGATTGTCCTTCCAAAACAATTATTTATTTAGTAGTTAATCTGTGTCATGTGTGCATTCGTTACTATGACATGTGCAGGGACTGACTTGAAAGAGGAAATTGAAAGGAATTATGGATCGTATATTTTGTTTGACTATACATAGAACATGTCTTTTGGTGGTTGTCTATAGGCACGATTTCAACATCAAAAATTGATGTACTTTTGAAGTGAAAACTTCTTTAGACGTGTTGGGCATTTTTTGAGAAGGGAAAAAACTCGCGACACTGTTACCGTAACCGACCCCGCGCTACATTCGGATATGTTCGGCTGTCCTCGGAATGTACTCGGTTTTAATGTATATCCGATATGTCAGTGAGTGATCGCAAAGTATTGTTTGTCTTTTGTTTTCACTTCCGTCGGCACTCCCGGAGTGCCATTGTTTTTTACCGACTTCAAAAAAAAAAGGAGGTTATTTATTTTATTAGGTTTTCTTGATCGACATGCTCAGTTGCTATGTCTAAAACGTGTTGAGTTTAAAGCTATTATATGGAAGAAACAACAAGATGGTCAGACGTGATTAAGAAGGCAGTTGGAGGCAGCATCTACCGAGCGGTCCACACTGCAGGAGACGTTACCGCATAACTTGGAGACGCGTCGTATATGGTCGCGATCCTCAGCATTGAGGGAACGACGAAGAAGAAGAAGAATTGAAGAAACAGTATATCTACCACTAACGGCCAGTATGTTACCGCAACTGATCAGAATATTAGGAATACTATTTCAGTCGATGAAGCAGCAGCATCCATGTAAAATGGACAACAGGATATCGATCGCCTAATTGCACTAAGACTCTAAGAGCAACTAAAATATCTAGAATAGTCAAGAGCTTTTAGCCCGGCAAATGAGGTTTACAAACATTTCAATCCACAACTTTGAAGATAATTGTGTAATTTGTTTTACTCCGGGAAATTCTTCTCAGAACCCATTCAACCAACGATATGAAGATGATATATGCGTGGTCTTTCATTCGTAGAAAGGTACGGTCAACTACACTTGAGTAGAAGTACGAAAACTGCTGCTGCCAAACGTACTATCCATACTAATATTATAAATTCGAAAGTAACTCTGTCTGTCTGTATGTTATCTTTTCACGCCTAAACCACTGAACGGATTTCGATAAAATGTGGCAGAGAGATAGATTGCATCCAAAGCCGCGGGCGGAAGCTAGTTACGAAATAAAGGCGCTGTCCAAGTCAGTTTGTTGCTGGTGGCTGTACAACAGTGATCTCTTGACGGAACTTCTTTCAACAGCTTTTAATCCCTATATTCATCTTTCCAGGCTGTCCCTGTTCCCACATAATGTGTTCTAGTAAATAATACAACACATACGTTTGGTAGAAACTCGGCGGCAGGTGCGATTACCGTCCGATTGCACATAAATACTAATTAGTGAGCGGAAACGTGCGCCAGAGTCGCCCGGCCATGCCAAAAACAATTATTTTACATTGTCAACCTTTGTTGGGGATTATGAAGAAATTTGATTTATGCCCGAGTGAGCTGCGATGTGTAAAATGTCAAACTTGTATGTTAAAGTTGATTTCACAGAAAATGATCAATGGGTGAAATGACTTTTCACCCATTGATCATTTTGACAAAACAGATCTTGTAGAAACCCTACATAGCCTGGCCTGGTTGTGAATAGCTGTGCTGGACGGAACAGTCAAAACGGTCTAGCACAATATGTATGTGACCGACTCTCACATTGCCTGATGGAGTAACAATGACGCTAATTCACTGCGTAGTCTTATAAGGGCGTAAAACTAATTCGACACTGGGTCTGATATCCAGGGTTATTGGTAAAACATTATTGTACTCATCATTATGAACGACTTTTACCATGGAACCAACATGAAATCGCAAAAAAAAATCAGCTGTTCCCTACATTTTAACGAGTTATACGAACATAAATGTAGAGAACAGCTGATTTTTCGCGATTTCAGGTTTGGTCCCATAGTAAAAGTTGTTCATATTGATGAGTACAATGACCTCTTAAGAGGTTGTTAATGTTTTACAAATAACCTTGTCTTGTAAACAGATATCCATGACCTATCAGACCAGTGAGTGGTTTGATCTCAACTGCTCATTATAGGCTTTTGCCTTTTGGATTCTGTCTTCCCAAAGAGCGAGCTTGTGGCAGCCTATTACAGCCACATCCTCGCTCTTTGGGAGACGATACCATTTATCAAAACGTCTGGCAAGCAGAGCGCGAATCACAGTATAATGATCACAGTATAATGATATCAATGTCAAGGTAATTTCTGCTTATCCAACTAATTTAATCCCTCGGTCTCTATTAAATTTACAACACGCAGACACTACTTCTGGCGTAACGTTGTTGATAATAAAGCTCTATGTAATGACAGTAATGATAGCAGTTACAGTAGGTACAGACTACAAGGTAAAAATGTGGAAAAAAGATGGTGGAATTGTCTTAATAAGACATAAATTAATTAAATATAAAAGGTAACTGTGACATCCACCAACCCGCACTGGGCCCGCGTGGATTAGAAAGAAAGAAAGAAATAAAAAGTATTTATTGCGACTCGTACAGGAAGATCACAAACTAAACTAAACACAGTAAAATAAACATCCATGTTATATAAAAAATAGTAACAAAAGGAAAATGAAACAGAACGTCCTATACGAGGTCAAAAGGCTCCTATCCCAGCATGATGCTGCGACTTTTAAAATATAAATGTCACAGCGCCTGTTTTCTGATAGGGCCCGCTGTGATTATGGCCCACTCCCTCTCATAGAGAGGCCTGACGTGTCCCATCAGTGGGAACATTATAGGCTGGTAATTATAAAAGCTAACTACTTTCTAGTGACTGCTGCTTTAACCAGATTTTAGAGATATTCCATAATCATTCTGCTTCTTATGAAACCTATTTGGAACACATGTGGCAGCTGCTAGCAGCTGAACTACTGTTTATATTTTCGTCACCTTCTACAAAGCTTTCATTAGGATAAGGTATCTAGCGGACTGCGACGCAATAACTTTAATGCCAATAAGACTATCTATACCATATGAATTAATTCTCCTATTCAGAGTTCAATTACCTTCCTATCAATTGAATTATTGAATCGATTTCTCCTATCCATATCGTCTGGATGATCTGGATCCCATCATATTCTACAATATATTTCCTGACGCAACTAAGCAATAAGTCACCGTAAACGCGTTCAAAATAATACAATATTTATTACAACACACTACAATCTAGGTATATCGGTCGATATATAAAAATATTCACGTTCAACGGATGTAGTGGATCGCTGCCAAAATCCGATGATGAAAAATTGCTTGAAAAAATACGCGTTGCCTTCGAATTAGAACTTTTGCGATGGAATACGATAGTTACATTAAAATCTAGCGGATATCAACATATATAAAACCTTGTAGAGTTTATAGATTTAAAGCTGTTATATTTGGTGCATCCTCTTACTTTTATTTCTGAAGTCATTTGGGTCAACCAAGTGTGCAAGCGTTTGGGACTGTACTTTTCTTGTCGCAAATCTTAGCAAGGAGTCTTTGTGAAGTGAAAATTTGACATACTAGGGAAGAGTATTAAAGTTTTCATAATAACTACATCTGAGCAGCTTTTAATTCTCCACCGCTGAATTAAATACGAATAGGTAATCTTAAATAACACAACAAATCTCTCCACGACATACAAAGCCTGTCGTCGAGGTAAGTCACTCAAGACTGCAGGAGTAATTGCCTTTCGCCAGGCTGCATACCTCTAGGAAGTTATTATAAGATGTAGTGCAGTCGTCCAATATTAGCTATCGCACCTACTGTATGTAGTATTTCCATGTCAATGTGAAGGATAGGAAATGTTTATCTTTGCTGCTGAGATTTCTTGGCTGGAATATGACTGATATTCAGTACGTTAGCAATACTGCAATATACCAAAGCTAGATCAAACCGATGAGAGTAATCAATCTTGGTATTGAACTGAAGACGCCAGGCAGTTGTATTTTCTGCGCTGGATTTCAATCAGTCCGTTCAGATTATATGATTTTCTTGATGGACTAGGTATTAGTTGCTGCGGAATTTGTTGCGCAACTTCTTCCCAGCTAAATCACTAGGAAGTGGTGAAGGGCGGGCGTTTTGGGGGACTGTCTTATGTAATTTTGACGATCATAAAGTGTCACTATTTGAGACTTGTTTAATATTTTTGATGGTAATTTAATATCCAAATCTCCCGGAAAATATCTGTGGACATATGGACAACAAAATGTAAAATACACTAATCCCCGCCTCGCAGTTTTCCCCAAGAACCCGTATCGTTGTTCCCGAATGCATTTATTCCGAATGTTTTTTTCTACTTTTCCGTCCGATTATTTTGAATAGGGTTTCATATAACTACAATATTACGAAACGAAGATGAACGTCCATTTACGCGTTTCGTGATCGGGTAGGTAATAAAGATCCATCTCCACTTACGCATTTATGACTTTGGAGGGATAAACTCTGAAGTCATACCATGCTTGTATTGCAGAGTAGCGCAAATAAACCCAACATGGTTAAAATTTATGTTGGCGCTGATCACGCCTCTGACTAAGCTAAGAATTTCAATACGTTAAATTAGTTACAGCTTTTACACGTTTTCAGTTTAGTGAAGTTATTATTTTAAGACTGTTGCACACGAACCGTCAAATTGAAATATATTCCCGAGGGCAATTGAAAGTTGAATGTATTGAATACTTTTAACATTTCTTACAAAGAGTTGGTAGGTTTGCAAAGTTATGATTATAAAGAACAAAATCATGAATAGGTATTAATGACAGTAAGTACTCCACTTTATAACCGATTTATAGTTTTTAAACTTGGTTGAAATAGTTAGTTTAGTTTGTTTTTTTTTTTTTTTTTTAAATAACTTGGGAAAGAGTAGTTAGTATAGAATGGAAATTGGAACTTAATACTATTAGATTTCAAAAATTGCAATTGAAAATTGCTGCAAAAAGTACTTCCTCAAAGCCTATTTTTGTCAGGTTATACTTACGATTGACTCAATGAAATGTTAAAACATCAAGACTGCGCAACATAGTTCTGCAAAACTATCGCCTACATACACGGAAGATCATTCCTACGGGAATCAGACAGTCCCACCAGACTCCGTCGTGTGGCCACACCGAAGGGGCGATTATAATAACAAAACACTGCTATGACGTCATTCCGTGCTATTTCTGCGCGTTACAAAAATAGGTAAGTTTTCACACGGCCCAGTCGACGCGGCCCACGGCCCGATATACTATCTAAACATATTTTCAGGTTCCGTACTGAAAAACTCATGAAAGCTGAGGGAAAAAGCTCACATAAATTGAAGAACCCATAGTCTAGCATAAGAGCAATGGTAGCCCAGTGGTATGGGCCCGACTCACGAGTTGTAGGTCGTAAGTTCGAACACTTTACTTTGTGTATTTAATTTCATCACCACTGCTGTCAAAACGGCGAAGGAAAACATCGTCAGAAAGCCGGCACCCGATACCCGCACTGGGCCCGCGTGGTGGATTATCTCCCGCGGGAGGAGCGCACTGCTGGAACAAAGGCCTCATGTGAGAGGGATCTCACATGAGGCCTGTGTTCCAGCAGTGCGAACATTATTGGCTGGTTGTGTTGATGTACTTAATGTATAGTCTAGCTACCTTCATGGGATGCAACAGGCCAGCAGTACATAAGCAATTAAAGAGGCGAAAGAGTGGTGGAAGACTCTTTGCTGTATCGGTTACGAAAAGTTGGATAAAGTCGTAATGAAAATGGAAAAAAGGAATTTCCGTTTGAAAGCACCCACGAGGTAAATCTATATCGATATGGATATAATTAAATATTGAAGTTAGAATTTTCGGCTAGCGACTGTGAATTAAAAAAAGTCAAGCTGTTTACTGTGGTGCTGAAAGTCGGGTTTATTTCATAGATTTCGACAGATAGATAAACGAATGCCAAATCGCCGTCCATCTTCAAAATCGCAAATCTGTAAGCACCTTTATCTACTAAAATACATTTTCGAAATAAACATTACTTTTTAACATTCTAAAACACGATCTACGTGGAAGCTAATAAATTCAATCGCACATAACAATTCTTCTTCTTCAATCTCACTTCGCAGGCTTATTGCCAAGGCAATATGACGCCTATTGCATTGCAAAAGAACTGCACATGTGCTCGTGCTCATTAGTAAATGCAGGAGTTACCAGTTCCTATATCCGTCATAACGTGACTGCCAATTCTATAAACAATAGTTACGTAGGTGTAAAATGCTCAATTAAAATGACAATAAACAGCAACAGTTTGACTAACGACAAAGTAATAGTGTGTAAGACTTCCTCAGCGAAGGAGTTGGCGGGATGGCTGAGGAACAGAGCCTCACGTTCCAGTCGCCGCGGGAGACGCTCCGGGCGCCGGGACCCGCGTGACGACTCCCGGCCACCGTAGGCGCGGGCCAGCGGACGGAGAGTAATGGGTAGCTCACCGTCCGATCATGACCAGGCCCGTGTCGGACGGCGGGTACGTGTTCCACGCGCGCCTCAAAGAGATGTCAGCCTCAGCGAAGGGGCCCGTTAGGGCTGAAGCCTGCCGGGTCAGCGGGATTGTCCGAAAGGGTTACCGCTGACCCGGAACATAAAGGGCTAAGGAAGGAACCCGGGTGGGTTTTAGTCAGTAAGAGTCTGACACTCCCTTCCGCTCCACCCAGAGCGGGAGGGGTCATTCGATAATTTCCCATTCTCAATAAAAAAAAGGCTTGGAGGAGCGACGAACTTCGCAGGCTGGCTGGTATCGCACCAGCGCCGAGTAGCCGGGGATAGACGAGTTGAGGCATAGACCTCAACAACCAGCAGTGGACGGCTATAGGCTGGCAATGATCAGACGCGCTCAGGCTAGGAGGAGCAAGGAACTGCGCCAGCTGGCCGGTAATATATGAATAAGATTGTTCGAGGATCGGGAGAGGCTTTAAAGATGTCATGTCCAACAATGGACTAACACAGACTGATGATAATAAGATGCTCTCAGGATAGGAGGAGCAAAGAACTTCGCTAGCTGGCCAGTAATCGATGGATGAGATTGTTCTAGAATCTGGCTATAATAATACCAGCCTGTTATTTGTCCCACCGCAGGGTAGAGGTCCCTTCCTGTATGAGAAGGCATGAGCATTGTTTACCTCGCTAAAGATGGGTTGGCGGTTTCAGACTTATATCCTACTAATATTATAAATGTGAAAGTTTGTGAATATGTTTGGATGTTTGTAACTCAATCACGCGTAAACCGTTGAACAGATTTGGATGAAATTTGGCATATAGATAGACCATTTCCTGGATTGATACATAGGATACTTTTTATCCCGATATTCCCACGGGATCGAAACTTACGCGGGTGAAACGGCGGGCGCTGCTAGTTAACTATGTATAACTGCTATGGGCTGATGATGATGAGGCACTAACATTTGTTACTTCAGTAAACTGTCATTAAAATTACAGAGAAACTAATTTACTTAATGATGTTTGATATTCCTAATTATTTTTAGAAAGCAAGACGCAATAATTTCTACAAGAATTGGCAGTGCTATCAAATGTCATTTCGTATTACATATTCTAACAGATGGGTTACTTGCTTGTACATACTTGCGTGTTATTGTTTCAGTATAATATTACTATGGCACACGCATTATATTACAATGGCTGAAACTATATTGTAGTATATTGTGTTGCATTTATAGCATAATGAAGTGCACGTTCTCCCTATTGTGCAGTTATTACTTTAAATTGTTTACAAAAGGTATTTACAAAGCAGGTGTGAGGGAAAACGCCGGCAGGGGACGGTCTAGATTTAAGCGTTAAGAGGTAACAGACAGACACACTTTCGCATTTATAAAATTAAGTATGGATATGGATGTACGAGTACGTGTGTATCAATTGTTAAATTTTAATTAGCACCTTTCCACCTTAGATACTGGAAAATATGCGGTAATAGGTAGATCTTAAAATTCAGCAGAACAGAGAGAAACATCTGAAATATAACTTTGAAAGTTCTATTTAAAACTTTTATAGTTACAATTAAAACGAGTTTCTAACCACTTCTACCAGTCTTATTCCAGTGTTTATGGCTGTAAATGTATTATTTGAGGCCACATGATAGCTCGTCCACACACTTCAAAGAAAACCATACTTTTAATACGAGCGAGCGTTAACGTATAATTTAAACAACACGGGTTTTCCTTTTATTAGAATTTAAATACATTCAAGTACTTGGCAGCTCTAGTGAGTTTGTAATTACGGTCGAAACACTTTCTGGCATAAGTAATTTCTATAACCGACTGGTGGCAACTTTTTTTCTGACTTGTTGACATTTTGCTAGTTTGAAAATGTTATACTTGTAATGTTTTCTGGCGGTGTGTGGAACGGATACAAAAAAAAAAGTGGGTGTGTCAACGACCAAAATAAATAGAATAGAGTATGTAGGTAATAATTATTGTGTAACAGTATTATAATTTTTCAAGATTAATAATATTTTATTAAACAAATTCAGTACTCAATGTTTTTCTAAAATTGGTTTACTTCTCTGGTTCTCTGCACATTTTCAGGGTTCCGTTTAGATCAGTTATTTGAAATGCGACATGAGAAAAGTTTTTGTGACTATCCGATCAATTTTTCGAAACTAATAAATGGTTTTTATGGGGAAACACACGCTGCTAATAAATTTTCTATATCGGTATTCTATACATAACACCTGAGATCATTGGTAGGGACCAGCCACTGGGCTAGAAGTATCACCCACTCTGTTCTAACCATGTGACAAACTGTGTTATGTCAAGAAGGATGAATTCGTATAACATTAACACTCATTGGCAATTTTTTTTTTTTTATGTTTACTACATACATTTTTAGGGTTCCGTACCAAAAGGGTAAAAACGGGACCCTATTACTAAGACTCCACTGTCCCTCTGTCACCAGGCTGTATCTCATGAACCGTGATAGCTAGACAGTTGAAATTTTCACAGATGATGTATTTCTGTTGCCGCTATAAAAACAAATACTATACAACAAACGTGTTTTTTTTTTCGGCGTTTTTGCCTTGTGGTCCGGAACCCTTCGTGTGCGAATCCGACTCGCACTTGGCCAGTTTTTAATACTTATATAGTTTGGGCATTAATTCCTTATTTATAAAAACTACCACCAGGACAGGCTAACAACGCCGTTTTCAAGTTCAGCTGCTCACCATAACAATCGATGAATACTTAGGTGCTGTAGACATTATCAATAGATAGGTCCATATGCGTGGCTCGTGGCTAAGTAACAGCCGCACGGGTCGTTCGATCAGGTTAAGCTACGCTTGCCGCGGTCGGTCTGTGGATGCATGACCATCTTTACTGACGAGACCCCTCTGTGTCTCAGTAATCACGTTAAGTCTTTGGTCCCGGCTGTCATACCTGGATTTGGACATACTTGGATTTTTGACAGTCGTTACGGGCGGTCAGAAGCCTGAAAATCTGACAACCAGTCTTACCAAGGGGTAGGTATCGTGTTACTTAATAACTGGGTTGTGGAGGTCAGATAGGCAGTCGCTCCATGTAAAATACTGGTATTCAGCTACATCCGGTTAGACTGGAAGCCGACCCCAACCTGGGAAAGGCTATGGCAGATTGTAGGTCTATATGATAAGAACTGCTGCAGGTATGTGTCTTGAAAAAAATTATATTCGTAAAGTTCCACTCACCCATTGGGAATTTCTGCGCTGAGCTGGTCGAGGAGAGAGTCCACCGTAGGTCTGGAGGAGGCCGGGCTGGCTGTGCCGTTGGTGCGGGCATATCCGTCTGATACTGTCAAAGAAAAGAAAGTTCATCAGTCAAAAAAAGATGGAAACATTTTTTGGAAAATATACCAGAGAGCAATTGCCGTAACTGGTGTAATTGCTGTATGGCGTTCCAGTATTAGAATATATAAGTAAACTGGTTAACATAAATATCCATTTTATGTACAGACGCCAGCACATCAAACTACTACAATCTGTCAAATTGATTTAATAGATTTTCAACTTTATCACTAAAGCATAAGGTTCAAACTTGATTGGGCAAATTTGACAGTTTCGGGTAGCTTGATGTGCTGGCGTCTGTACTAGCCCGAAGTCTAGATCTGTGTCCAGGTTCGCCACCTACTGTTCACCTGAGCCAAAAGTGCAGTAATAGGCATTTTGGTCGATTTGAGTTAAATATATTATATTCTGATTCCGAATATATATATTATTGGAAGCCGACCCCAACATATGTAGTTGGGAAAAGCCGAAACCGATCAAAATCCTATTACTGCACATTAGGCTCAGGTGGGCAGCCTATTCAATGGACCTTATACATAATAATTGGCGAAATACGGACCCTAACACATTTTTCGTACGTCGCCTAAAGTCAGGTGGGACAGTGGTCAAAAATGAGTCTATCGGTATCAAACAAAAGGTAAAACTGCGCGCACAGTCACGATTTCTAAATCGCTGGGAGTATCTACCTTGAAAGTGGTAGAAGATTAGATATTATAGATCTCGAAGAATGCAAAGCACGGGAAATCTATAAAATCTGTAAATACAACGTTTCAGGTTACGTAGTTTACGCCTTTCACGCGGTCTTTATCGGAAACTGCAATCGTAAATGCAACCGTTTGTTCAACTTGTTATTTAATTATTTTACGCAAATACCAATTCGACAAATAACTTGCCGACTCAATAGTTGTCGTAAAGGCATTTAGGTATATTTCAACCTTAAGAACTTAATGCCATAGATGCTTGATGAATAGTCCGAACCCTTCCTAAAACTTTGAAAAAATAATTAGACACCAATAATAGGGTAGCCTCATGCTTTGAGGAAACATCAGGATTTAATGTTGAATGCTGGTAATTAGTAGGAACATTTCACTCGGCTGACGATCTATTCACAAATGGTAAATAATGATCACTTGTTGAAAGCAATCTGAAGACTTTCAAGAGACCCAGATAAAAAAGCTGACACGAAAATATTATGCATGGGTGCCCAAAAATGTCTTGCTCCAAAATCAACACTGCAGATTTATAAATTACTGCAGCAAAGTTATTTATGATCAAGAAAACCTTGCTAATCATACTACAACGTGTACAAAATGTACCGAAACTTCTGGCAACGAAACCATCATTAAGAACAATAACTCTAGGTTCATTAACTTTAAGAGCAGAGAGTTTATGATTAACAAACATTGTTAGGAGTACTTCGCAGCAGTTAACGGCTTGTTTACATACAATTTTGACAAGTACGAATATTAAAAGTGAAATTTATGAAACATTGAACGTGGTCAAAAATAATGTACTTATGTTTTGAGAAAAGACGGGACAGGTGGAATGGTCTTGACGAATTCGTCCAATGCCAAGTGCAAGCCCTTGTGGAAAAGTGTTCGCTTGCCAGTACGTCTGGCGTAAGGTTCCCGCCACAGAGTACGGAATCGCTGCGACAGCACCGTCTAAAGACAGTACCTACTAATAAAATTAATTGTGCCGAAAGTGCTTTGGGCTCACAACTTCTGTCATGGACCGCCTTCACACATAATCACACACCTAATGACATATACAAACTGACGGCTCTCAGTTTCTAATGTCATTAAGTGTCGTGGTGCATCCCGTGCATCCCATCAGTCTATGTGAGTTAAGGAACACAGATGTTTGCGCACACCCTTTTGCACTACATAGTTATAATATCTCCTGCGTATATAGCTAGTCTTTGTCGAAATTGGCTACCGTGACCAAAATTCGGTCGGGAGGGTATTAATATTCGTGCGAGTAAACGGTGACACACTTGGTTTGATGGAAATTGACAATGCCTCTACGAGCGGCCGCTGAGGCGTCTCCGAACTCTATGTTCCTTTACTTTGGCTAAGAATACATCAATGTTTTCTGTAATAAACTACGATAATGATGGCCTTAGGGAAATTATTAAGCTATTAGAAGCAGATGGTGAACCCTTAAACGGTTGACCTGTAAGGTTAAGTGGCCCTAAAGATTTATTTATTATTGTACAAGAAGATAAACCGATGGACACGCATCTAACGGTATCTATTGAATGAAATGCTAAAAGCATTATAGTGATTGATATGCTAATAGCATAGCGAGATAATTATGTAACATATCTATCAGTAGCAATGGCTTTCGTTTTGACAGTTCAACAACATTCATTGCGTTATTAACGTTGTTGAGCATACAAATTTTTCGAACATATGAAGCAATGGATTAGCAGCATCCTTCAAAATTATTGAGATTGAGAGTGTGTTACGCAATTTGGATGCTGATAGGAACTGTGAAGTTGGTATTTGTGAAATTGAAAGCTTAGGTATTCTAATTTTCCTGTTTTTTCACACGGAATGTTAAAAATTTAGACTATGATGTAAGCACGTAGTTTAGGGATAAAGTAATGACAGATGAAGTGACGACAACTAGATGAATTTGTGAAATGTTTCACACGTTTGAAGATCAAAGTCACGCGTGTATGGGATGACTTGAGATAGACAACTGTACGCAGTTATGATCAATGGCTTTTGAAGAGAACAGAATGGAAGTGACTGTCCAAATAGAATGAAGAAAGAATTTGACGATGAAGAAGTTAACGCGTCTTTGAAGAAGGGCTTAACTGAAAAGTTCACGTAATAAACTGCGCAAAATATAACAACCGATTGCAGATAAAATAATGATGAATATTAACGGCAGAAACGAAACAGCTAAAGTTGAAATTATTTGGCCATACCTTGTTGATGTAATCTGTTTTAAGCAAATATCTAACAAATAACTAGATTACACAAACATCTCATACCTAAGAAGCAATAGAAGGATTATAAAGAATACAAAATTGTTACACGCGCTGAAAAACTGCACTCCTATCTTTAGACCACTGGAAGCTCGGAGATAGCAACACGGAATTTCAAAACTAAACATAATCCAATCTACACTTCTAGCAATTTTGCCAAAACATATGAGATGTAATAATGCTTTCTATAAAATATGGTCTTGTATACAACATCGGATCCAAATGTTTGAATGCAAGTGTAAGGTTGATGCCAAATGTCATTAAATGAGCGAGTAATTCAAGTTTATTGGATTGAAGACATCATGCACCACTAATTGGACTAGCTTCTAATGACAACGAAGTGTTTGCTAACTAAATTCTGAAGAGACAAATGAGTGTCATACTTTACAAGTTCACAAACTGTGCTGAAAAGATTTTTTTGTTACGTTTTGTTAGGAGAGAAAAGCCTAAGATTGTGTTCTACTATGTCTTATATGAAAAACGAAATCCGATACTACAGATGTCAATTAATCTGCCAAACCTCTTCCCAACTATGTTGGGGTAGGCTTCCAGTCTAACCGGATGCAGCTGAATACCAGTATTTTACATGGAGCGACTGCCTATTTGACCTTCACAACCCAGTTAATGGGCTTCTGACTACCCGTAGCGGACGTAGCGTCTGTCAAAGATCTACCGAAGCTACAGATGTATGCATTCTAATCTATCGTTATCAACTTTTCTTAAATTTTCGCAACTCAATATGATTTACAAGATAACTAAGCTTGACATTGACATAACACTGTCATAATATCAGATATTAAGAACTCAAGAAAGAAAATATATTCAAAGCCATACAACATTAGTTTGTAAACCAAACAATCTGGAACGGTGTTCTATTTCGGATGGGGCGAGGACTGGCCTTGGTGTAGACATTTTCCGATTACTTACAGCTATAAACATACTGTTTATTACTGTATTCCGATGTGTTTGTTGATGTATGGCGTAGTGAAAAGGTTTTGGCTAAAGAAATTGGTACAGTGGCCGTGGTCGTGAAATTTAGAGATTGCAGTGATTATGATGAAAAACGTAATTATCATCGTATAGCAGCGGTAACAGAAAATGCAGAACGGTTTTAGAAACAAACAGTAGGAACATTTATGAATAGTGCCACTAACAACAACTTATACTAATAATAAAGCTGAATAGTTTGTTAGAACGAACACACTAATCTCTGGAACTACCAGTCGGATATGAAAAAAAAATTTCAAGCGCTGTGACCCTTAGTAGTCGAGCAAAAACAAAAAAAAGTCAGGAGTAATGCTAAGCGAAAACGAAGTAATAGCGCGGGCAGGCGATGCAAATGCAACACGCCGCGATGGGGTAAGTCGGGGGAATAAGAAATTTCACGCGGACGAAATCGCGAGCAGAAGTTAGTTATACTTAGGACAACATAACCTCATAAAATTTTTGTCGGGGGAACATAGGCCATCCCGAATCTTTCCGAGAGATCCATCCATACATAGAACTATACTAATATTATAAATGCGAAAGTGTGTCTGTCTGTTACCTCTCGATTTAGATGAAATTTGGTATAGAGATAGATTGAGCCCCGGGAAAGGACATGAGGACACAAGGACAGGATAGTTTTTATCCCGATATTCCCACGGGATCGACACTCATGCGGGTGAAACCGCGGGGCGCTGCTACTTCGTCATAAACCAAACTTAGAGGACGGTGGCTAGAGAAAACAGCATTCTTTCTGATCATATGCCCTTCAGTAACTACTGAGGTATCATACATAATCATTATCTTGCCCTTATCCAGTGCCGGATTAGCCCCTAAGCAAATTAAGCAATTGCTTAGGGCATTACGTCTCGGGGGGCACCATAAGGCAGAAACAGCACCGAAACAGTATTTGCTAGCACATGAAAGGCAAGGCTATTTATCAGCAAGATATTACAAGACCCAAAAGTCACTCTAGCTAGAGATGTGCGAAAAATATGAGGCGACTAGTCGATAGGAGCGCCTACAGGCGTGGATTGCTTAGGGCATCAAATAGTCTTAATCCGGCACTGCCCTTATCCAAATTTATTTAGGGTCGACGCAACATGTCTTCTTCCACACCTCTCTATTCGTCGTCATCTCGGTAGTCACCCCTTTTCTAGCCGTATCCTCTTTCACATTTCACAGAGACAATCCATTCCGAGCCACGATAACATTAGTATTTCTACTTATCCTTGTTCATTCTAATTCAAATTTTCTTTTCAGTACACAAATATTTTTCTGTTAAATGTTATTACATGGAAAGATAAATCATCTGCCATCGCTACAACATCTAGGTCAGTAACATATTTTTTCATAATTATAGTGCTTTTCAGCATGAAATTCGGGTTACAGGGCTAATATATTACAGAAACACTACACCCGAGCTCATCGCGAATGAATCGTTTCGGCGTACATGAAATAATCTTCACATCCTACACGAGGTAAGAATTATGGGAGCGCTTGATTTTGATAAATCATATTAATCTCAACTTTGGGAATAACAAATTGCTTTTGATAGTGCAATGGTGTATTTCGGTGGTTGTTCGTTTAATTAATTTGTTTAGATGCTACGTGTTCATCTAAATTTGAAACTTTAATTAGATTGGAAATATAGCTATTTACTTGTAATTTTTTTGCTTTTTCCGTTTTGTGTGTGTCCTGTTTTTTTTCTGGGTTATTATAAAATGATCCATTTGTCTCCGAAGATCATATCAATCAATACAATCTACATATTTACTACTATTTTTACTACCTAAGCCTGCATCATCCCAAAGTTTAGCAAATGCCTCCCCCTATGAATTCAATTATGTTTTAAATTTATGAATATTGGATTCCTCTGACGTTTTACACTGGCCAGGCGTTTCAACTTAATTCATTATACATCCGTCTCTTTGGATTGACACTCGTGTTTTTCAGTGTTTTAGCCTTGCAGTATTTTTTTTTTCTTGTAATTAAGTGACAGTGATTTGTGCTTTTAGCCAAGATTATTATTGTGTTTAATATCTCCAAGATGATGAAATATATTTTTGTATGTCGATTATTTTTCTTAAATTATGACATAACTATGAGGAGGTTTATGTTATAAGTGACCAACAGTGAATTATTTCAAAGCTAATGATGACGATTGATTTGAAATCAATGAAAACAAAAATTTGTATTCAGTGTGTTTGACCTTCATGAGTTTTGCAAATAGAAACTAAGAGTTTTCATTCAGAAGCACCTAATCTAATATCCTTTCACCGTAGATGAGAAGCGCTCAAGAAGACCCTGAAAATATACGTTTCACACTATTCCACAAAAGTTCATCAAACTATTATTATAAAGGCGAAAGTTTTACTATACGTTACGTTATTACTTCTTCACGCTCAAACGGCTGGACCAATTTTGATAAAATTTTGTATGGAGATAGCCGACACCCAGGATTAACATATAGACTACTTTTATCCCGATATTCCCACGGGATCGACATTTACGCGGGTGAAACCGCAGGGCGCAGCTAGTTAATAAATATAATACCATACCGGCCACTTTCGGCACTAAAGCAGGGCAAAGACCGCCAAATCAAACTGCTATCCTAAAAATAAAAACATTCAAGACTTACCATTTCGTTCACTATACGTAGTCGACTTGTCCACATAGTTCCCGTATCTCGCATTGCTCAGATCATCGAGTAGGGTGTCCAGCTCCGTCAGGTTACCGCGTCCACTTCTCTCCGTCGACCCTGTTCGACCGTAGCCAGGCTGTGCTGAGTTATAGTTGGTTTGTCCTGCATTGTAGGTGGATTGTCCCGAATTGTAACCAGGGGAGTGGCTACTGTAGTTTGTCTGTGTTGTGCTGTATTCGACTGGTGCTACCTTCTTGGTCTCTCTGAGTAGTGATGTGTTTTGATAGGTAGGCTGTTGACAAAGAAAGGTTGTATGGTTATTTTATGTTGCAAAATTGTTAATTATGTTAATAATAGCTGGTAATTAAAGTTACTAGTAACAATGACCTTCAATGATCAAGTGTATATGTATATCTGCTATAGCAGCAGAAAGTTCACTAGGGTATTTAGGGCTGATAGTTCCAATAATGTAAGTATAAATATCATTTTCTAAGGAATCATTTTGAATTTCTAACTGTTTTTTCTAGGCAAATCTGTCAGACGGCAATTTCACGGTTAAAATATATATGACGTGGTTGAAATCAGCCCTTAGTCGGATTTGGAGCTTAGAACTTAGAATTAAAAGACTGACCATAACTCTACGCTCTGCCAATGCGAAGAGATCCTAGGAAACCGTGATTGCCACCTCAAAAGGGAATGTTATTTACCAAAGCACGTTCACAAATTTGATATGGCGACGAGGTGTATATTCTATACTAAATTGTATGCAACTAAACCGTGCAGCCAGTCGCTGATCCATAGAAGCGCACAGCTAATGCAGTGCGACTGTGCAATGACTTCACGATGAGATGGTCATGCGCAACATAATGACAAATGACGTAGCAAATGAATAATAGCTTACTAATATGTTTAGAACCTAAATATCTACTACTTAGTTAACACGAGTCGTTATTTAGCCAACTACCTACTTGAATCGTTAATATTTGCTGTACTCTGGACGCTTTTAACGCGTACGTCTTTTTACATCGTTCTCACATATAATTAGGTATAAATTCAACAAATATTTTTGTAAACATATAATTTAAAAGAGTGTCCATGGAGTTTCTTGCCCATTCTTCTCCATACGTATAGACGCTTTGGAATGGGCGACTAGCTTCATATTTTCTGACTGACCGACTTTTTGACAATTCAAAAGGGCCTGTATTTACAGGCCCTTTTGAATTGTCAAAAAGTCGGTCAGTTTAATTGAAATAAATGCTTTGAGTTTGAGTTGGTTCCCCTACTAGGTACTCTTGTCAAATACTTGTCAACTGTTGCTTTCAGCTCTATTGCTGTTAGTGTAATATCTAACTAATTAATTATAATTATTGAAATACTATTATAGCTTCTGCCAGTCACTTTCCGCGTAGAATTTAGGACCACGTTTGCCCCGCTATTTCTTCGTTTTCGCTTAACGTTCTTTCTGACTTTTTCTTTTTGCTCGGCTTCTAAGGGTTGTTATAGCGGCAACAAAAATACATCATCTGTGAAAATTTCAACTGTCTAGCTATCACGGTTCATGAGATACAGCCTGGTGACAGACAGACAGACGGACAGTGGATTCTTAGTAATAGGGTCCCGTTTTTACTCTCTGGGTACGGAACCCTAAAAAGTGGGTTGAGTGCCTTAAATATCCTTTCTTTAAAGAATAGAAAACATAATGTCTAATGTCGGGTGTGGTGGAGCACCCAAAGAAACAGATTATGCTTAGTCATAATATGGATTACAACAGCTGATGAAATGAGTGAAGAACATAATGAAAAATCTGCTTATTTCCCGCTTACTTGACTTTGATGAGTTGCTAGTTAATGATGGCACTCTAAACACCATGAAATGATAACTTGTAATTTTAAAATAACCTTAGCTAGGATTGGTCTGTGTCCGAATTCTGCACGGAAAATTAACATCAAGGAAAACACGTCTCGTGTTAACATCGTAAAATAAATGGGAGGTGGACGTGACGGATGTTATTTATGATCTTAATACGGATACAGACAAGTTGCCTTTATTCATACAAGTTGCTTATAGTTAAGTAGTGATTACGGATTAGTGAATATTTAACCATACATTTTTACATTTAAACGTCACTCAACTTCATCATCGTATAAACCAATTTTATATTAACTATAAACCCCTTATTATTTAGTCGATTTTTCAGAGACTTAATTCGTAAACAAACTGCTACCGTTAAGGGTCCGGCGGAGCATGCGTAGTTCATACAAACATAATACCAAAATAATTTGTAACTCAAACATATTCTTAATGTAGTGTGTATTTATTCCAACTGGATTATATCTAGGTTCCCAAATATACATTTTGAATGGACACTGATTTAAATTCTAAATTCCTCTTATCTCGTCTTATCAGAGTCCTTTCCAAATATATATTTGGGAACCTAGATATTCTGCAATCCAATCGGAACAAATACACACTACACTATGAATATGTTTGATTTAGGTACAAATTATTTTGGTATTACGTTTGTATCAACTACGCATTAGCATGCGTAGTTCGCCGGCCCCATAAAGGCCTCTCAAAAACTTATTTTGCTTTCTTATTGCAAGCCAAGTTCAAGGGATCTATTTCTTTCGAATTTCATGTTTCTATCCCCAATGGATAAAGCATTGCTTAGCTGTACATTGGTAGGTACTAAAATAAATAAAGAATAAAATTACTTAAGAAAGACGTGAAGGAAATAAAGTACAACTGAAGGAAGTTGTTCGCTATTGATGACGTTATAAAATAACGTTGTATGAAAACAAGGAGTTTCTATACATAGGAAGTACTAGTAGCGACATCTACACTCAAAGTCGTCATACGTCTTGGAACCATTTCAAATACAGAGTACCGAAGCACTTATGTTATTCAAAGCTAGATGGCGCTGTTTACCGATAAAGAAGGAGAGTTTTGAATAGAAGATAAAAACAGGAAATTAACACGCTGTTGGATCAGAAAATTACATTAGAAAAAATTACAAACTGGAGCACTAATTATTGCACATAAAATCGTACACAGTAGCTGTGTACAACACAAAATGTATAAACGTGAAACAAGGCATGTAGTAGTCAACAAAATAAAAAAAATACTTGTATTAAACCTTGCCTAGTTTAGTCTCCTTAACTATTATTAACACGAGTGATGATTTAACCGTTTTTAATAGTAACCGCAACATTGTCGGGTGTAAGGTCATCTGTGTCATAACAACATCTAGGCTCTCGCATAGGCGCGATGCGACGGTGCGACACGAATCTGGTAAAGCAATTTCCTTGAAGTTTCCATAGAAATTGTTTTTCTAGAGTCGCGTCATGCCTGTCTGCGAGAGCCTTAGAGAACTGAACGAGATTAATAGTTGTTTAGAAAATAGAAATATAATGTAACAGACAGAGGCTTTTGAAGAAAATTGGGAGCAATAAAGAAACGGTGGATGGTCTGTGTGAAAAAGGATATGGCTAGAAGGGGGTGACTACCAAGATGACGATTAATAGAGAAGTATGGATGAAAAAGACATGTTGCGCCGACCCCAAACATATTGGCATAACGGTAAGACTGAGAATGATGAATGATAAATATTTAAAACTGTGAACTGATCTAGATCTCCTTAATTAGGACTTAGGAAGCCATCAATTGACTGGATGTATAGACGATTTCTTCAGCCATAACATTTTGTGCAATAACAATCAAATACATGGGAAAATGTATTCTAATCATCATCTACAGAACAGTGGTTTGACCTACTATGTATGTGACATAGGCTTGAGAGATTTTGAGGGTATACAAGTTGGCATTTTTGGATAAAGTGATTGTCTCCCTTGACCCCATTACTGCCTCACAGATTGTATAAATCTTTCTGGCTACTAAACACCATGTATCAGAAAGGTGTGGGTGTGGTACAGACCATCAAACAGAATGACTTTCTAGATTTGGGTCAAGTAGGGACAGTTGATATTTTTTTCGCGATTGTCCCATTGAGAAAGTTCTTCACCAGTCTGTACCACACCTTTAAATATAAATACACCTTTCTGATACAAGCTGCATAATACTTAAATAGGTACTAAAGAAACCAACAAGGCACAACTAAATCCGCGGGGTAATTCCGTAACACACAAACAGTAATAATGGCATTTTGACAGTTCAACAACATTAATTGCGTTATTTATGTTGTTGAATAGACACATTTTTCGAACACATAAAGCAATGGATTAGCAATATCCTTCAAAATTATTTAAATTGCGATTGAAATTGTGTTACGCGGTGCAGGTCTAATGAAGATAAACACACAGTTACAAATACAATATTATGATCACATCTAAGGAAAACAGTTTATCTGTTATCATTAAATAATCAACATAACAATGTAGAAACAAGGAATGTCTTGTGACTTGAATGAGGACCAGTTGTACTTGACTTTAGTGCAGTAGGCCACTGTTTGTAGGTCGAATCATGTTAATGTATTACTATTATGCATAATATTATAAAAGCTATTCTTGATAACATGGATGAAGTTAATAAGTTTGAATAACTAATCTTCGGAATTCATCATTGTCTTCTAGAAAAGAGGTAATGACCATAGTCACTTTGATGGGTCAATAGATGAATGATCAGAAAACAAGACTTCTCTAGTTGATAATTTTGCTGCCATTAGCGAAGAAATCATCAGCATAGAAGACTAGTCATAGTAGGGATAACAGAACAATGGAAGTCTAAAGGGAGCCGTTACCTTGTTTAGTTAACTGTGTCAAATAAAATACACTTTATTTCACTATAAAGGATAAAGGGAGCAGATTGGGTCAGAGTCGTCACGCAGTGGGTGCTAGAAGACGGGGGAGTCGCCGAGGGAGGCCTTGAACCGCTGGCGTGATGACTTAGATCCGTTTACGGAAGATTGCCGGAGGAGGCAACACATAAGGAGCAGTGGAATGTTATGGGGGAGACCTTTGTCCAACAGTGGGACAATACAGGAAGATATTATCATCGTTTCAGCCGAAAGGCTTCTACTGTTGGACATAGACCTCCCCCGAGCACCGCCACTTCGACCGGTTCTGTGCATCCCGTATCCAGTGGATTCCTACGGCCTTCACAAGGTCCACCTTATGGGAGACCTTCCAAGGCTACATCTTCCTTTACGCGGGAATGAAGAATTGCCAAACTTAAGTGGTAGTGGGCAGGGCACATTGCCCGCAGAACAGATGGCCGATGGGGCCGAAAGGTTCTGGAGTGGCAACCGCGTACCAGAAAGAAAAAAAGGTAAAAAAAAATTTAAATAAGTAGGTAGGTCAAAATACTCTCCTTTCATCTTAGCTTCAAGGACTACTCTGGCATTGATTTCAAAATAGCTCTTAGTTCGTCATCGTAACCGCTTTATGTCCGTAGATTCCTAGAAATCAGAGACTACTATACAAACATTGAGTAAACTATGACTTTGAACATTATTAACTCCAAGAATACAGCAACTCGTCAACAAGTCATTAGAGGATCTCTTTGATGACTAAATTCTATGAATTTATACGTACAGATATTCGTCACGTACGTCACAATCAATAATATTTTAATGGTTATATGGGGACAAAACCCAAGGCTTGAGAAATTATTGTTGAAACTACAGAACAGAAAATGTTCTGTTCGATGGTTGAAACAAGTGTATTTTCAATAGAAATAATAGGCAATAAGGTAAACTGAAAACTTATAAATACTGAGAGCAACTTGGGAAAGAACCATGTCCAGTCCAAGGATGAGTAGATTTAACTTTAAATATAATGCCACTTTTGACAAGCAAGATACCACTGAAGCGTCTATTCTTTAACTTCGTCAACGAAGATACGGATTCGTCGAAAAGTAGTAGATCCGGTAAAACAAGTGTCAAACTTAATTTCGGACGGGCAGATACATAATTACCAGAAGTAGGCACAACAGTCAAATCGTGTTGTCATTCGTTTTTAGTTCAAACTAATCATAATGTCTTTAAGTGATACGGAATGGGATACCTGGAGGAGGCCTGAGCGGTAACTTCGACCAAAACTACGGATTTCGAGCTTAGGGAGTAGAACCAGGAGTAGGTGGTGACCGGTGATCTAAGTTTCTGAAGAGTAGTTTTGAAAGCAGGCCATAGTGAACTTGATATTACCCTTCTACAAGGAAAGTATTGTATAACTTTCTAATAAAGATGAACTTAGAAATTCTTCCACATATTTTATGAATAACACAGTTACATTATGCTTAGCATAAAATTGGCAACATAACTATCTACTTGTAATCATCAGTAGGATACACATGACATATTATAAGAGATAAATCATCATCATACAAATATCGTCTCGCCAACATATCGTAATGTCATAATACTATCTTTCTCTACCATAATGTATATAATGTTTATGTAAGTACGTAAATAACTACATAGCTGTATTGAAGGATGATCGACTAAATGATGGGTAATCTCGTTAAAAACGGTAATTCGGGTCAGTTGGGCATGGCCGTTCTAATACTTAAACGGTGCATTAACTTATTCGCATGTGATTATTCGGCGAGCAATGGGTAGCTCCGCCCAGAGTGGGAGATATTACTTGATGATTTCCCACCCAAAAAAAAGGATATAATTATTCTGTTGGGAATAAAGCATGGTGGTTAAGAAGCACTGTAAATCATCTTAATTCTGCTGGCTTTTTGTAGATATAACAAAAAGAAGTTATTGTTCCTAAAGAGCTTAGCTTTGTAATCTCACTTCCTTCTCTGGCTTTAACGCCTAACCTGATACATAATCAGCTTATAATGTTCCCACTCCTCTCTTTTGAGAGGGAGTGAGCCGCAATCAACCACGCGGGCCCAGCGCGGGTTGGTAGATGTCACATTTCTACGAATTTTTGGTTCTAGGGCATGCCGGTTTTCTCACGGTGTTTTCCTTCACCATTTTGAGAGCAGTGGTGATGAAATAAATTACACAAGTTACGCGCCTGATAGTGATTGGGTTTAAACCCACGACGTACAACTTGTAAGTCTATTAGTCAACTCAATACTACTGGGCTACTAACGCGCTGCATAACTTGATGTCTCACAATTTCAAAACTACAGTAAATTCGAAGTTATGCAAAAATGTCTTCAACCTTTAATCCTCAATATTTATCTTCAAAAGATAACCAACTGACAGACTTCACTAAATCTTTAAAGATTAAGCTGTCACTTACCGAAGCAGGTTTAGTATAATCTGAAGATATATTCCTAGATCCATTTATCGAGCCATAACCCGTAGACGAGGGTGAATTCAAACTGCCTCCCGGAGAGCTGAGGCGTCCGGGCGAGCTTCCTCTGCCAAGCGGAGAGCTGGTCCTGCCAGGGGATGCGGTCCTTCCACCTGGGGAACTCCTGCCTCCTGGACTGCCTACCCTAGCGCCAGGGTTGATAGAGTTCTGAAGGTCGGCGAGCAACGCATCTGGAATCAAGGGAAATTGTAACTTTAGTACTGGAATTGTATATTAGCTTTAGTTTCTAAAAGGCTAAGATTTAGAATTGTATATTAGCATTAGTTTCTAAAAGGCTAAGAGCTAGAAAAGGCTAAGAACGGTATTCTAAAACTATAATACTTTTAAATTCTGATATGTAGAAGATTTTCTTTCTATTTGTATTATATAATAGAGCTTTGGAGCGTGGTATATATTTTTTACAACTGTTTCTTTTTGAATACTGTTAAATTTGCTGCTTCATTTTTATAATGGCCGTGCGAATGATGACGTTGATTTAAAATGCCAAGAATCGGAGACAGGACAAACCAATTTTGCATTGCCACATGGCTGAAAAGAAATGAATGGCGGAAAATGAGTAGAAACTACAGATATTGGAACTTGTTGAGACGATCAGAGCGTTGTTGTTGTGTCTTATTCGAAACAATGTAAGTTTAAGACACGTTCGAACTTCGTGTTCATCAATACAAACCGATCGAAAGATTAACTGTAGGTACACAGGAAGACATATCAAGCTATACAATTTTTAATTGTATTATTAGTCTATAAGCTTTCTGTAAAAATAAAATAAATAATAATGCGAGGTCGGTTAAAACTGGAAATGTATAAGCTTGATGTGTCGTCGTGTGTGCTTAACTGACTACGTAACTCTAACTGGCACCAGGGAAACTAAAAACTTGTTTCGGAACATTAACGTTCATTAGTCCTGTCCCAAAATCCAGAGACTTCCGGCTTACTGTAATTGATTTATCCACTTAACCACCAGCACGTATCGGCTAATGTAAATGAGCCACTTTAATATAGTTAGTGATGATGACTATGAGAGACATTTAGTACAAGTTCATCCCACGTTATCGCAAATAGGTCAAGTTATCTGTAATGTCTTATTTTGTTATTAATTTTATCAAGGCGGTTGCTTTTGAAAAGAATTTTTCTTCTTTTCGTGTCGATGGTACCTACTCTTCCTCGTTGTTTTCTTTTTTTTATATATAGTTTTAGTCCAGTAGCCCGTTCACCTGCACCTGGCATGACCTAAAGAATGCTACTGATGCCGCAATCAGCGCGGCGTGGCGTGGCTGGGATTGAAAAAATCGAAATAGTAAAACTTTTGGCGACAACCTTACTTGAGAGCAATTCATTCGAGCATCCCCCCCCCTTTGGTGGTGATAGAAGGAGGTGGATTAAGAGATATATATTACTAAAATTACTGTAAATAGTCCAAAGCTGCCTTGCTGGAAGTACCAGTAATAAACTTTGAAGTCTTTTAGGAGGAAGGAAGAAGCCCATTATAAAATAGTGAATAGGGCTATTGTTGTTTACAGAACGTTACATTTCGACGTCATTACTTGATAAATATTGACTGGTATTAAATAATAATTAATTAATAACATATATTTATTATCCAACCAATTAAGTAACATAAATAAAGCGAGCCGCATTATTTTTTCAAATGACATCATGTTTGCTGGAGCAGAACGAGGTCCTGCTAATTGAACGGAATTAATATTATGGTAGCAAACGGTGCAGTGCAATATATTCAATGTTTTGTATTGTATCACCCAACTTCTATGTATAAGGATCGGCTTCCAGTTTCTTATAGTCAGAATTTGAGCGGAGAAACTACTATCTTGGTGTCAAAAGACACAAAATCAATCCCCGTTTAGAAGGCAGAATTTAGCGGATATATTTTACAAGACATCAGAAACAAAGAAGGAACTAATTTATCGTAAATTGACTGTATTTCAAAAGTACTGGCCGCTCGCGCTGGACAAATAACTAAGAACGCAAAAAAATATGTTCTCCATTTTAGATTTCGAAACACCTTTTCTGATACCGCCTGATACCGCCTATCCTATGGTTACTTTCTTCTACGATTTTTTCAGTCAAAAGTGCATAATTATTTTAAAATCATGAGAAACAGGAAAGTTGTCTATCAACCCGGAAAACGATTATGGCACTGTATGAACTCTGATTGTTCGTATAAAAAGATTGCTGATCATTATGTAGTCCTCCAAAACTAAGTTTATAACGCTGTAAATCACGTCAAGGAATTCAAACATTACCACTAATGTTCTTCGAAAACATAAATCTAGAAAAACGCGTGAATATGCTTTGATCGTTCGTTCAGCGAAGACTGATCCATTTAAAGGTTTAAAGGTTTTTGCAATGGATGAGTATCAGCGCGTACAATACGAAGACGCTCAACGGATGCAAAGTTATTTATTTGGAAGAGTCGCCCGGAGAATACCACTTCTCAAGAAGGTGCACCGGCAAAGTGCAAGGTGAAATGCACCAAATGAAACGTCTATCGATATCATTTATTACGAATCCTTCATACTCTTCTCTATGTTTTCTTCGTTGATGCATTTCGAGGAATAAAATTATAATATTTTTATTTAAGTTTTTTTTGGAGGAATACTTGTGGTGCGTTTCCAGGAATACCCCGATGAATTAGCTCATTCTGATTGAATGGAGTATTCGTAAATTTTGGTCTTATGTGATCACTCCAAGGAGCACATGCACCTGCATTTGCAACCCACCGCAGTCACCCAGGAGCTTTTAGGGACTTTACTTTTTTTTGCCAAATCAAGTACAGTTTTTTTTCTCCCAGATGATGGGATCGGCATGGGAGGTAATATGATTACGTGCGTATTCTATATTACATCTGTAGCTGGGCTAATAAGTACTGGGGAATGGAGAAGCTCCCCCTTTCGAACATAATTAACTAATTTTACTATGTTGAAAATAGTGTCAAGGATTCAACCAATTACGCTCTTTTAAATACCCATGGGGAAATATCACATAATAATGGTTGTTTTATGGTTATTTACATGGTATGACTAGGTATAGATATACACCTACCTACTTTTATCATTTCACAATAATTATTTCCTCAAAGTCTAGTAAATATAACTTTGTTATAGGTTTTTTTTTTATATTATATTGCCACACCATGTAAAACCCAGAACGGCTATGTCCGATTTGCCACAATATTAAAATCCAAACAGATCCAATAAAAAAAATACCCAAAACAAAAGAAAGGGTCTCAAGTTTTTGCATAATTAAAAATTGATACATTTCGCAGCGCAAGCGCACCCGGCCGATACAGTACCCCAAGACTTGTTTGTCAGGAACTAGTTTGCTTTTCGGAGTTCAATGGCTCCTTATGCCTTTTAATAAGAATACTCTCCATCAAAAAACTTGCTAACTACTATAATGGCGTAACTCCTTATCAGTCAAGTTGCGCAAATTGCCTATCACCATTAGATAAGCACACATTACACAAGGTATTGCTACAAGAAGCCTCTGTGAGTCTGTGATAATTATGGGTCACCTGAAAAAAAATATGGATGTCCCCAACTATACAAGCACATTTTGTACATTATTTTTTATTATATTCAAAGTTTCAAACATGACTAACCTTAATAGCAGCTATGTCAATAAGAAATAAGTGATTCAAAGTCAATATAACTAAGAACAGGATATTAATGAAGTAAACACTATGGATTTCTAATAAGAATTAAAATATTTATACCCAATCCACCAACAGCTTCATAAACCTCTTCGTATTGTATTTTCTTAGGCGAAGGATTCTTTTTCAATATTTTCCCGTAAATATCATCGTTCACTGTATAATGAGACTGAGACATTTTAAATTATAACTTTTTGGTATCACTTAAAACGGTTCACAAGAAACTGGCCGCGGCGAATTCGCAAGAAACGCCATAAAAAGTCCAAAAAAAGTTTTCGCCTCAAGGGCGGAGGAAGGGATTCTAAATTTAAATATATCTCCTTTGCCCTCGTGCGAGTAAAAAGGCGCGGGCGACTCTCTTATGGACTAATGCAGTACTGATTCACCTCCGCAAGCGCATTAGCGCAGACCGCAAAAGTCGCTCACAACCTAACATATTGTTCACATAAATATTTGCGTTTCTTTAATAGTCCGTGTTAGTAGAAGCGCTGAGAGAGAGATGAGGTCACGAATTAGTATTTCGCTCATGTTAGTTGTGTATGTCAGGACAATGTAAACCAGCTCCGCTATAGAGGTATACAGAAAGTAAAACAGATGTTAGATGTTCTAACGCTTAAAGTGAAGCGCTGAAAGTGCTTTATGGTGCGGTCCATCAATGAACTCGCTGACGCCGCTTTGATAATAGGTACGGAGTTGAGGCGTCATAGGATGACGCGTTCTCGGTGGAATTTGTCTGCTAGCCCTCTCTGGCAAGTCGTGAAGTTCCGTTTAGTTGTGCTTGTGAGGCAAAGGAGAGGGAGATGCGATTAGTAAGTACTTTTGGAATTTCGTGGAAGCACTGAACTCTGGCCTGCGGTCAGTCTGAGATAATAAAGGCATGCAGTACGTATAAGTATTTTATGAATTTTAATTTTTTTGTTTAGAAATTGTTCATTTTTGTTTATAAATGATTGTATGATTATGTATTATAGTTACAACAGTAGAGCGAAATAGGCGCATATCGTTTAGGAAAATGCAGTTTTCCTTGTTTATGAAGGCAACATCATTATTTGTTTGTAAACTGTTTCCATTATCCTTTTGGCGATGGAATTTTCAAAATGTTACCTTGTTCCATACCAACCTAATACCATAATGGGCTAGCTGATTAGTGAACACGGAATACAAAAGAGTCAAACAAGGTCGTATAGCGCCAGTGCGATTAAAGAAATCCAGGACATAAGGCCTATTAATTTTTTTAAATTTGATTAGAATTCAAAAGTTTTCTCATTTAGAATCGGTGATAAGTTGAGTAAAATACTATGGGAATCCCGAAAAAAAAAAGGTCTAACGTCCTAGAAGGCGACTTAATTTTTTTAAATTTTATATAGCTAATAAAGAACAATTTCTTTATGCTCTTTCTGGTGTTGCTGTTGTTACCAATTATTCTACCAACAGTGGTGATTTTGACGACCCAGTGGACGTTTACCAACACAAAACTGACGGGACAAGGATGCTGCACGGAGTAGCAGGAACTGCTTCATATAAATAATACTAACATAATATAATTCATTATGTTCGTAAAGTTTTGGGTCCGTGTCTCGACCGCGTCTCGTATAATGGCACGGCTCGCGCCCGACATGGTCCAGCTAGCATTTATATCATCCTTAACGCCTTACTATATTTCAAGAGCAACAAGCGTTTGTGTGAGTGAAAAACGATGCTATAATTTTATTAGAAGGCGTAACATAGGTACGTAATGCATGCGCATTCTTGAAATAGATCGCGAAAATGAACACAAAATCGTTTTAGATATCGAGAAATGAAAACCAATTCAAATAAAATATCAATGGGAAAGAAAATCATACGATTGCAATTCTTGCGTAAAGCTTGTTAGTTGTTGGTTTTGATTTGTAGCGCTAGATGGCGTTAGTTGTGCGAGCGCATCGGGAAAACCTGATATTTGGAAACTAAATCTTAGGGCACGACGATAATGACAGCGCAATTCAGAATATAGAGAAAGCTTTAGTAAATTAATTAACTAAAGATAAACAAAAATACAGAAACATAGTGGAATAAATCGGATGAACAAGCTTAATTTAGAAATCCCGGTGTAATAAATAGCTTAACGTTAATTTCATAAACATGATTAAGATATCCAGCGGAGCGTATCGAATCAAAACTATCACTAATAACAGGAAATAAGGCACTTTTTGAAAACGCGCCAATTAAGATGCGTTAAGATTAAATTAATGGCTTAATTAGTCACGCAAGCACCTTTTACCATCGTAATATTTCACCATCCCATACCCTCCCTAATAAACTGCATAAAAAGGTCGTTTTTCTGCCTTTCTCGTGTCGGGAAGAAGCTCTTCAAAAGCTCTTTTGGTATACGTAGATATGCCAAGCTAGTCAGCTGGGAATGTGTAAGCGAGTGTAGTGCATATCGTCACTCGTAGAAGGCCAATGTTGACTGAATCACAAACGCCAAACGGATTAATATCATGATGGGCACCGTTTCTGAAGTGTATAATTATGATCAGGAGAGCAGTGGTGAGTGTGGTGACACAGTGGTAACGACCCCGACTTACGAGTAGGTCGTTGGTTCGAACCCAGGTTTTACTTTGTGTAAATAATTTCATCATCACTGCTCTCAAAAAGGTGAAGGAAAACATCGTGATGAAACCGGCATGTCATACAACCAACAATTCGAAGACATGTGGCATCTACCAACCCGCACCGGGCTCGCGTGGTAGATTACAGTCCACTCCCACTCGAAGAGAGGAGGCCTGTGTCCCTTCAGTGGGAACATAATAGATTAATTATTGCTGTGCAATGAGGAAGAATGCTGTAGTCTTCAGTCACCGTACTTTAACTGTGGTTTACGAAACCCTCGGAAAGATATGGGATGGCCTGTTTTCCCCTGACAACAATGAAATGAGGAACGTCCTTACATTTTCCTTAATCCTGACCGCAAAAAAAACTACAATGATGTAAACGCCTGCTTACGATGACTAACCATAATATGGTTGACGGTTGAAAGGCTAATTGGTCTAAGCGACATTTTCTGCAATTGAGTTAGGTATATACATATTCGGAATGAGCAAATTTTGCTGATTCCGAATATGTATATAACTCAATATTGCAAAAAAATGTCGATATGACCAATTAGCCTTTCAACCGTCGATGATGACTTATGAAGAATAGAATAGAATACTCTTTATTATGTACACCATATAAATTACAGACATAAGTATAGAAACTGTACAAAGGGTGAAACAATGGGCGGTCTTATCGCTAAAAGCGATCTTTTAAAGACAACCTTTGGATGGATTAAAAAGGGGAAGGACAGAAAAATACTGTAGGTAGTCTGTGGTGTACCATTTACATAATACAATAAATACATACATAAGGTAGATTATACTAATCTAAATAAATATATACAAATACATACAAGAATAAACATGAAACAGGAGCAAAGAAAATATAATGATGATGTTATGAAGGTTCTTTAAAACCTTTAGGATTCGTGAGCAAGATCGAGCTTTGATCATAGTCAAGATCATCAGCACACGCCGTATTCTCTATGACACCATGAACGAAACCGCGCGAAATGAGCGCGAGATTGGCGTGATTAGCTAAGGAATTGACGCGGTTTCGTAGTAAGGCATCCGAGTGGTCATACCGAATTAGGGCCCTGATAATGGTCTGGAAACTATATGTAGATGGTGGAATAACCAAAATACAAGCAGAATTACCAATGCGAAAAGACAGACGAACAGTGGTCAGACCAGGGTATATCCATCAGTACCTATACAAGGTGGCAGGGACATCCACGCGCAACCACGTACCACCAGTAACCACGAATTTAGTACATTATTCTAGCTAGATCCTCTAACGCAGACATTTTTAGTACCATACCATACCATATTCAGCCTATAATGTTCCCACTGCTGGGACACAGGCCTCCTCTCGGTGAGAGGGGGTGGGCCGTAATCCACCACGCGGGCCCAGTGCGGATTGGCAGATGTCACATGTCTTCGAATTTTTGGTTCTAGGACATGCCGGTTTCCTCACGATGTTTTCCTTCACCGTTTTGAGAGTAGGTTATAAAAAAAAATCAGCGGTTTCATAGAACAGTGCAATAACTACGCTACGCGGTCAAAATGTATGGAACAGCTATAACCGACGCAAAATTTCAACCCAGAGGGGTTCAGAATCATGTACTGAATCCATGGCAACAGGTTGCGCGTCCATTTCCCATGTCCATTTCCCATGAGCAAGACAGCAGTGTTGTTGTGTTGCAATATCATCATCTGCCTAGCCTTCGGCTTCCAGTCTAACCGGATGCAGCTGAATACCAGTATTTTACATGGAGCGACTGGCTTTTTTTTTTTTTTTTTTTTTTTTTTTTTTTTTTTTTTTTCGCTGAGAAATGACTTTACGCATCTCCGCTCGTCGGGGGAAGAGACGGAGTATGTGGGACTCCCTGCCAGGGTGGCAGTATACCCACTAAAACTCAGCGGTGTTCCCTCATCGCCTTGATGGGGAGGTCATGGGAATCCGGCTCAGCCTTTGCATCCACAACCCCCCCGGCGCATGCCCGCCTAGCTGGCGGGCCCCGCATGTCCCCCCGTCTGGGGGGCTACGGGAATGGCCGGGAACACCTGGCCATTCCCGTCCGGCACTGGTGGAAGCCTGTGCAATACAGGCGAGGGTGCCCCCGCACCCGTCGCCTGCTGGCTTCCACCTGGGAGGAGTCGGAGATGACTGTCATACTGACGTCTTCTTCGACCCCTCCTCCGCCTTCGGAGCGGCGCCGCGAGAGGGTCTTCCTCCCGCACGCGCTCCGCCGCCTCCTTCTGGGACATGACGTGTTCGCAGAAGGAGGCGACTGCCGCCCAGGACCCCTCATCCCCTAGCATGGCGTTGACCAAGCCGGGGAGCGAGAGGTCCGTTCCGATCGCCGCGGTGAGACTGCGGCGCGGCTCTGACCACGACGGGCACACCTCGAGAGTGTGCTGCGCCGTGTCCTCCGCCGCGCCACAGTCGTGACACGACGGCGTCTCCTCCCGCCCGATACGGTGCAGGTACGATCCGAAGCAACCGTGTCCGGACAGCACCTGCACCAGACGGAAGGAGAGGAACCCGTGCGACCGCTCGAGCCAGTCTCGCAGGACCGGCCCAATCGCGTCGAGGGTTCGGCGGCCGAAGACTGCGGCGGCGAGGTCCCGCTTCCAGTGGACGACTATGGCGTCCTTTGCCTCCCGCCGGACGGCCTCCCGCTCTTCCGGGGCTGGGCGTTCTCCTCTCGCCCTTCGCCCCGCCGTCCATTCATATACTCTGGCGAGCACCCACGCCTCGAGTTCCCAAGGCGGGGTGCCGGCCAGAGCACATGCCGCGGAGAAGCCGACCGTGCGGTAGGCCCTCGCCGCCCGCTGGGCTATGACCCTTTGGGGGGCCCGCAATGCGGCGGCGTTCTCCCTCCTGTGGAGGGAGTCCTCCCAAATAGGGGCCCCGTAAAGGGCCATACTCCTCAAGATGCCGGCGTAGAGTTGCCGGCATCTCACGCTGGGCCCCCCCAAGTTGGGGAGCAGCCACGAGAGGGCGCCCGCAGTCTTCAGCAGGCGCGTCGATAGCCCGCTAAAATGCGGGCCGAAACGCCACCTGCTGTCGAGTACAAGGCCCAGATATTTCATCTGGGCCTTCACCTCGATTCGGACGCCCTCCACGAAGATGTGGGCGTCTGGTGGTTGGCGCTGCCGAGGCCCGTGGAAGAACACGGCCTCGGTCTTGTGCAGCGCCACCGTCAATCCTAGGCGGCGGATCCTCCCTGCGACCAAAGATCCGCCCGCCGAGGCCAAGTTGGCCGCCTCCCTGAAACTCTCCCCCCGGGCAGTGAGGAGAGTGTCATCCGCGTAGCAGACGACACTCGTGCCTCGGAGGAGAGTTCCCCGCAAGAGCCAGTCGTAGCCGACGTTCCAGAGGAGAGGTCCCACGACTGACCCCTGTGGAACGCCGGCCTCGACTGCGTACCGCCGGACTTGGCCAGCCCTGTTCACGAGGACGATCGCCCGATCCTCCAGGTAGCTGGCCAGTAGACGCCGCATGTATAGAGGCACCCCGTGGAATCGGAGCGCCTCTAGGATGGTGCTGTGGGGAACAGAGTTGAAGGCGTTGGCTATGTCGAATGACACCGCCAACAATCCGTCCCGCACCTCCATCGCCTCCTTCACCTGGCCCTTAAGGCGGGCCAGCGCGTCCACTGTGGAACGCTCAGCCCGAAAACCAAACTGAGCGTCCGACAAATCCGGCCCCACATTCCGCAGGTGGCTCTTTAGGCGGGCAGCGATTATCCCCTCGAACATTTTGCCGACCTCATCGAGCAGGACGATGGGTCGGTATGCCGAGGGTGAGTCTGCAGGGCGGCCCTCCTTGCGAAGAAGGCACAACTGCCCCTCCTTCCACGGCTTCGGGAACCTCCCAGACGCAAGACATGCGCTAAAGAGGTCCCGAAACCGCTCCTCCATTTGGGTGGCGGCAATTGCCACCACCCTCGCCGGGACACCGTCGGGGCCCGGAGCCGTCTTCTTGGCGCGGATGTGCACAATCGCCGCGCTGAGTTCCGACTCCGTGACAGGAGGGGCCTCCTCTTCCTCCTCAGCTGGCGGAGCCATCCCCCGCGGAGGGTCCATCACTGGTGGGGTGAAGTTGTCCCTGCACGGGAACAGGGACTGAACCACCCCATCCAGGAAAGAGGGCTCCAGGGTCTCGGCCACCGGGGGACCAAAGGGGCGCAGCTTGTTGCGCGCCACCCTGTATGGCCTCCCGTAGGGATCGTTGTCGAGACCCTCCAGCATCTCCGCTCTCGCCGAGTCCCTGGCGTCGGCGATGGCCCGCTCGAGGACCAGTTTTGCCTCTATGTACACCTCATAGAGGTGGTCCTCGTGGGCGTGGTCTCGTCGACGCCGCCGCCGGCTCCGCGCGTAGGCCCTCCTGGCCCCCACGCACGCCGCTCGAAGCCCCTCCAGCTCCACCGACCACCAGTACACCGCCCGATTGGGCAGCGGCCGGCCTGACCGAGGCATGCTAGAATTGCACACCTCGGTCAGAGACTCCCTCAGGTGTCCCGCCACGGTGTCCACGTCCAGGCCAGCGGAAGGCGGCGAAAGCCAGTCCTGGATAAACGCCGCCTCCGCCGCCGCCTCCCTGTCCAGGCGGGTGAGAGCCCACCGTGGAAACGCTGACCGCCCCGAGGGGGGCCGCGTCTCTCCGGGGCCACCAGTGGAGATGTCGAACCGCACGTAGCGGTGGTCCGACATAGTCTCCACCAGATCCACCCGCCAGTTCAGCACGCGCGCGGCCAACGCAGGGGTGGCAAAAGTGACGTCCACTATCGAGCCACCCCGCCGCCGCACGCATGTCTGGACGTTCCCTCTGTTGAGGAGGGAGAGCCCAGAGAAGGCTGCCCACATCTCCACCGCCCGCCCGCGAGGGTCGGTGACTGGGTTGCCCCAGGTCACCGACTTGGCATTCAGGTCTCCCAATACGGAGACGTGACGCGGCGCCGCCCTGCCGACCACTGCGGCCAGGACTCCGAGATAGTTCTCGAAGTCCTGGAGAGGGCGGTTTGGGGAGAAATAGACGCCCACGAGGGCTACCTCTCCCCACGCGGCGGCCACGTATCCCGGTCCCCTCTCTAATAGCGAGAGGGGAGGGGAGTCTGTGGAGGACCGCGCCGCTAGTGCCACCAAGCCGTCCTCGTCACCCAGCCAACTGCCGGGGATCGAGTAGGGCTCGGCGACCACCGCTACGTTCACCGACCACTCAGCCATGGCCTGCACCAGCAGGTCCTGGGCCGCTCTGCAGTGGTTGGTGTTCGCCTGGAGGATGCGGTGATTAGAAACCATTATTCTGACATCGCACCCCCCTCCTCAGTTACCACCGCTGGAGCTGGAGTTACAGCGGCGGTGACAGGGGCGGTGGCGGCGACAGGGCGAACCTGCGCCGGCACTATGCCCTTCCTCGTGGGCGGCTGGCAACTCCTGCCCCCCATTCTGTGCCCCGCGGGGCGGCCACTGGCAGCACACGCCGGGCAGTGTGGCGTGGCGGCGCTACAAGTGGCACTCCTGTGTCCCTCCTGTCCGCACTGGAAGCAAGACTCTCCCCAGTCGGACTTGGAGGGACACGTAGATCGGGTGTGGCCCGGCGCGAAGCACTTGAAGCACCGCGCAGGCTTGTCCTCAAGCGGCCGGACCACAGCCGAGCTGAAGCCCACGAGCAGCCGTCCCTTGGTCGCTTTAAGGGCGGCCGCCGCCACGGCGACTGGGCACTCGACGCGGATGACGCCCATGCCGCGGCGACCGGGCCTGATGGCTCCCCCCTTCACCGCGCTAGCGCTGCAGCCTCCCGCAGCGGCGACGGCCGCCACCACATCCTCTTTGGTGACCGAATCGTCCATATCGATCACCTCCAAGGATGCGGTCTTGACTGGTCTGGCGACCGTCGCCACATCCGCGATGACCTCTTCCAACTTTTTTGCAAAGAGGTCCGCGTTTGCACCGCGCTGCTCCCCCCCGAACTCAAAAATTCGGGCTCCGGCCTGGGTGCGGCGGCACGTAATGTTGCCGATCCCCAGCCGGGAGGGGTCCGCGTTAGCACGAGCCCGTCTTAGGACGGACTCGTACGTTTCGCCCCGCTCCGCGGCCTCCGGGGTGATGGTCACCACTACCGCCGCAGTTTTGGGAGGAACCAACTTCCTCCCTCCCGCCGGAGCCTTCTGGGCTGCCGAAGCAGTCGCAGCGGGCTTGGGCTTTTTGGCCTTTCTCCCCCTGCCCACCTCCGTCCACGCCTGGTTGGACGGCGTGGTAGAGGGAAGCATGGCGTCCTCCCGCTGCGTGTTCTGGGGGGCTGCCGGAGTGGCAGACGCTCCCTCCGCGCTTGTGGTGGGGTTTTGAGGGGCCACAGTGCTCCTCTTGCCCTTCCCTTTGCCCTTGGAGGGCTTCGAGGCCTGGGTCTGCGCACCCGATCGCAGGTCTCCCGCAGGCTGCGCAGGCACAGGCACCGGCTCCGTCGGTGGCGGACTCTTATCCGCCGCTAACGGCGGGCGGAGCCGCTTTTCCGGCAAGAGCCGGTCCTCAATGCCCGCGAAGCAGCCCCTGATGAAGGCCCTCTCCTCCATGACAACCCCGCGGATTATTTCCACGAGGCTGCCAGGGGAGGAGGAGCCTCCGTCTGCCAGACCAGGGGCAGGGGCAGGCGCAGGTTGGGCGTGCCGGGCCGTGGCCTCAGCCAGCTTCTGGTGCAGCTGGCTGACCTCCAGCTGCAGGCGATCCACCTTCGCCTGCAGCTGCCGCGTCTCGTCCGTGGCTGTGCGCTGCATCAGCTCCAGGACAATGCCGTGCATGCTCACAGCCCGGCATTTGAGGGCCTTCTGGAAGGTCCCCTTCAAGTTCGAGGACTTGGAGGCGACCTCCAGTACCTCCTCCTTGTCCTGGAGCGCCATGCGCTCCAGTTCCGCCAGGGAGTGGTCGGCGTACAGCACTGTAGACGTGCCATAGCCAGCCCTCGACCTGGCGGCCCGCGCCTGCCGCTCTCTGGCAGCGACCTTCTCCTCCAGGTCCTGCTGGAGCTGCTCCCTCCTTGCCAAGCCTAACTGACGCTCGGCGTCCACCAGGCCCACATCGTGGGTGGGAGTCGAAGCAGGACTCGAAGCCTTTTTTGACTTCGCCTTCCTCCCCGACTTGCCCACCGACTCCGAGGAGCCCCCGGACCCGAGCCTCAGGTAGGCCCGCTTCCGCTGGAGGCGGTCGTTTGCGGCCGCCGACGTGTCCATGACGGACTCGTCGGAGTCCGAAAACTCCGCCCGCAGGCTGGATAAGCTGGCCGCAGATGGTGCGCGGTCAGCTTCGGCGTGGCCCTTAGAGGGGCCGGTGGATTGGCCCTGGTAAGGGCCACTGCGTTGGCCCTGAGAAGGGCCGTTTGGATCGTCCTGGGAGGGACTTTCAGATAAAAACCGCCCGGAGGCGTCTCGCCTTAGTTTCTTCGGCATCCTTGCAGTCGTCCGCCTTTTGTCTGCAAGTCACAGCACACTTTTGCCGCCGGTCTGCCACTCCGTTACGGTGGTCAGACACGGCGTTGCCCGGGGATCACGACGAGGACGTAAGTGCTGTGGGGGGACCCCCATGGAGCGACTGCCTATCTGACCTCCACAACCCAGTTACTGAGTAATACGATACCTAGCCTCTTCCCAACTATGTTGGGGTCGGCTTCCAGTCTAACCGGATGCAGCTGAATACCAGTATTTTACATGGAGCGACTGCCTATCTGACCTCCACAACCCAGTTACTGAGTAATACGATACCTAGCCTCTTCCCAACTATGTTGGGGTCGGCTTCCAGTCTAACCGGATGCAGCTGAATACCAATATTTTACATGGAGCGACTGCCTATCTGACCTCCACAACCCAGTTACTGAGTAATACGATACCTAGCCTCTTCCCAACTATGTTGGGGTCGGCTTCCAGTCTAACTGGATGCAGCTGAATACCAGTATTTTACATGGAGCGACTGCCTATCTGACCTCCACAACCCAGTTACTGAGTAATACGATACCCCTTGGTAAGACTGTTTGTCAGACTTTCGGGCTTCTGACTACCCGTAACGAGAACGACTGTCAAACATCCACGAATGACAGCCGGGACCAACGGCTTAACGTGCTTTCCGAGGCACGGAGGGATCACGGTATGTAAAGATGGTCACCCATCCACAGACCAACCGCGGCGAGCGTAGCTTAACCTGATCGATCGACCTGTGCGGCTGTTATTATTTAGCCACGGGCCCCATCAAAATAACTAACCTATAATACATTGATTAATTGCCGTAAAAGATACGTCATTCAACATGCTTTATATCTGACTAAGATTAAATCAACTTCATATCTGGATGCAAAGCTATTAATAACAGTGCTGTAAGTCAGGACAAGTAGTAAACAATGCGATATAGTGTCGAGAGAACATTTTGCGGTGCTGACCACATCTGACCACAGCCCGCAAGGTTATCTCACGACAACTGACACCTCGTGGTCAACTGATACCGAATAGTTTCAATTGTTCTCTTATGAACGTAAATTACTCCAAATCTGAAACTAGGACTGGTTTTTTTGTGGTCGTGGAGAATAAAGCTTTTATTACGTTGGCTCACGAGATGTTTTGAATGCGATCTAGAAACGGTTATTTTTTCAAGTATCATTTTTATAGATTGGCATAGCATGAGTATTGATTCCTCGAAAAATACTATGCGCTACATTATTAGAAGCCGAATAAAATAAATTGGTGCTTCGTACGTCAGTTCTAGAGCCAAATGTCATCCATTTACAAGTTATGAATTAAAGATTATCTGATGACAGAGGAAAATATTTTCGCGTTTGACTAACAAAGACCATAACTTGAGCGACGTGATAAAATCGGACATCTTCACAAAACCAATAGACGCGATTACGCAAGTTTTGTTTACGCAGCGGTCCCGAACGCTCCACTAACACGCAACCGATATAGCGCAAGGCCGTACAATAAAAGCGACCTGACTCACTCATGAATTAGTCCCAAACACCTCATATATTTCACTCACCAAGGTATGCACTGAAATCGGTAAAGTATTTCCTCCAGTCCGTGGACTTCAGTTCGGGGGGACTTGCTGGTCTTCGCTCGACACTGTACTTTCGCTCCAAAATCGGGGAGAAAGAAACAGATTTTGGGGATGCAGAGCGCGTGCGCACGGATGCCATCCCTCTGCTTGGTATAAAAGGCGGGATGGGTCAAATTGGCGACAGTCGTGGCTGGACCGCGACTAAGAGTAGACTGGTTATTTTCGGTGTGATGCAGGGTTATCTGCGGCGCGAGCGACGCCGGGTGATAGCGCGGTCACACTGTGAGCTGGCGACAGAGTTGCGCGACGCGCTATTCCCGTCAGGTGGTCATTTCCGCCGTTACGTATTTCACAACCGATCGCGAACCGACTTCATTAACCTCTTTGTAAAAAGCGTGAAAAATATAATGAATGTGCGTAGGGTTATGTCTGAGCCAGTATGTTATGTAAGTGACATGTTTGTGAGCGGCAGCTGTGTGGGCGGGCGGCGCCCTACAACTGTATCTGCGTGAAACTCACGTGGTCGCAGCGAGTAAACAGTATTAACCTGTTTTCTCACAATAGAGAATATAATTGGCTGCGGGGCGGGCTTAGAGATTATTTTCAATGTATCAAAACACAAAGGTTCAACGGAAATACAAGGGCCCATTGAAGCCAATTATGCAATTATACAGTAGATTACATATAATGATGTATATACATTAGTAGCACGCATGGAAGTAGGTCAAACATTACTAACGTTTAGGTACGTCTGTTATTTCGTAAACAATGGTGTGGACTGTGGTTTTGTTTGAAAGACCTAATATAAACGGAAACATTGACATTTGAATCAAGTCAATGTGCAACCCTACCTGATAACGGAGTTTTATACAATTTCCTCACGCCACTATAAAGCCGTAACGAACGAGTAAACGACAATGATAAAGTAAAGCTAAAACAGAAACTTTTTTCTAATATTGTTCTCAACCATGTCATGGAAGCATTAACATCAGCGAATGATACTCCGCATAAAAATAATGATGAGAGAAAGTCAGTAACTACTAACTATCTCATCGAGGAAGTCATACATCATGCAATTGATTGGAATAATAATTTAGAGTCATTATGAGGTGAATTTATGTATTTCAAATCCAGTTCCATTGAAGAATTACAAGTTAAATATATAAAAGTTGAAGCCATAGGAAGGGCTATGATAAAATTCGTATCAGATTTGATTATAGACTCTAGTTTTAAGGCTTCATATACATACAATCTAAACGACAGACAAGGTTGATAGTCCAATTACAATAGTTATAACAATAAAACGAGAAACAACCAATGATTTTTTTAAAAACCATATGTGGTGTATCTTGTTCTGATAAATAAAAACACAGCCATTTTAAAAGAAAATTGTATAAAACGTAACGATATTGTATCCATTGTCTCTGGCGTGTGGGTGACGCCCATCCGTGGGTGAGACCATAGTAGAAGTACTGAAGGTCACAATACCTTAGATAAAGATACAAGCAATAAACATCTTAGTACCTACTATTGCTTGGTAAATGGTACCAGCAATTATATCAACTGTATTACAACTGGGATTTTCTTAGTGGTAAACCTCTATCATAAGTAAGACCCTTTAAAATATTATCCTGGCCATCACAAACGAAATGGAAACCAATTTTCTTACCCGCACTCATCGTATGTATTTTCTCTTTGGATTCATTTAGTTGAAAGAGAATATAAAAAGTTCCTTGTGGGACTCCGAACGACATTTCGAGAAGTAAATTTCGTGACCAATGCTAAAACCGATCCTACAATAGCTATATCGTCCGTTTTAAACATGTCTGGTGAACTAATTCCAACAGTAGAACAAATCACTCTCTTTTTCACAGTAGATTGCTGGAAGTAGGTGACGATGGTGGTCGTGGGCGATGGCTAACTTGTCCAGTTACTAATAACTAAGTCGTTAATAAAACCTTTGAATCCCACACTTAATTACCACGCGTAGCGTCTACATCAATGGAAATCTGTTTATTATGTAAGATTTGTATGGGATTATCAATGATTACTTATCATCTTGTAACATAAAACATCGCCTACGATGATGAGCTTCATAGATTTCACTTGCCAAAGCACTACCGTTTGTAAATTTCTTTTGGCAGATAAATATTTTGGGTAATATTTGAAAGGGTATCATTTAAGCTATCACCAATTTAATTAGTTTTGTGTTTCTTAAATAATAGGGTTTGTCCTCCAAATAGTAGATCTGTCACCAAAATGTAGTCACCAAACAATGCAAAATCAGTTCCACAATAAATCACCTAAAATCCTGAGATATAAGGTCTAGTACCAAATAAATGTTTTTGTATGTATTATAATAGGTGTGTCCTAATAAGTATTTAAGCAAACTAATTTAAAGAGATCACCAATAAATCATATTATGTTACTAGAAAATTGCATTAAGTTCAAATATCCTTTTTCCATATCCTTCAAGTATCCTTTTTCCATATTTTTTTTCTTTAAAATTTAGTCGTTTCTGGCACTCGCCGGCCGCTGCCGCGGCACCGCTCGCTTCGCTCGCTCGGCTCGTGCGTAGGAGGTCACAGTTTTAACCTAACCTAACCTAAGCATTTTTTTTTAAATAATTAACCTCGTAACTAATTCGGTTCTCGATAATGTCCGATCTCTTATTTTACACATATATTAACATTAATTTGATAATTCATACCTGGGAACAATTTTTGTTTATCTGAGAACGAAAATATTTCGTGGCGATAGATCTATTTATTAGGTGATACAACTTGATGACAAATATAAATTTTGGTGATAGAAAATATAGTTCCCTATTTGAAAATCTACATACTATGAAACTGGTTTACAACCTAGCATCTGTCCTTGCTTCATCTATTTTCTCGAGATGTAACAGAATAGTTTATCTATAAAATCCAGAAGAAAAAGCTCGAACATTATCCTAATAAGAATTCATGAAATGAACGTTACGAATGTGACTGGTACTGTTTCACTTCTTCGCCAGGAACCAAAATCAAAAATAGAATGAACATAAATGGCCATTGAAACTGGGTTGAAAAGGTAGGTCATAACAAGACTAGTCGTCTCTGACTCAAGTCCTGCAATTACTAGCAATTACCAGAATGCTCTTATTGGATGATAATTGTATTTGGCAATCACATTACTCATAGATTCATAGCTACATAGGGTAAAGTGGTATTTTACGAGATGAGCTAACTACCTGATGCTGCCAATATAATTACATTAAGATGGCCAGAAATAGACCTGAACAAAGGTACTTAAATCGACTTAGATCATGTGTTTAAATGATCTAATAGCACTTGAAATATCGATTTATCGATACTTCAAGTGCTAAAAGTTCTACCAGTCAGAATTAACACAACACCTAATAATCTAGAGGCAGTAATTTTGTTACATTAAATAACATAACCTAATAAGTAAAGATAACAGAGTCGACGAGATAACAAACACAGAGGTGTCAATAGAGACTAGATAAGATTTCATGTGGACGAAAATAGATCAATAATAGCAGAACAGGAACCAAACTTTTTGGATAGAAAGGAAGGATATTGTGATAAGAGAGCTTACAGAATAGAAAGTATCAAGGGATTATAATAAGCAAAATTGATGTTGATGACGATACCAACATAAAAACAAACCGAGCAAAAACCAAAGATAGACCTCAGACCCTCTTAGTTGATATTTATTGTAATTTTAATTTTTACAATAACATATTCATTCTTAAGAAAAACACAAGTAAAACTCAACTGCGATTAATAAATTATTAAAGAAACAACCACATGTAAACAATTAAACCGTAATTCACGTATTGGCAGAGAATTATGTCTTTAACATGTTTGTAACTATGGCCTGCTATGGCCAAGTGTTCGACAGAATTATGACTTCGGCGGAGGCCAATAGGTTCAGTTTAATGGCTCAATACGTTACAAAGATACAATTGAGTTCTTACATATAGGTGTTTAAATACACCTATATGTAAGAACTCCAGCCTATTAAATGTGTACATCAGTTAACAATAACATCGTTAGAAGACGTGGCTTTAGGATATCAGGGCTTTTAAATATATGAAAACTTTCGTTACCTTATATCACTATATACGCTTTCAATAAAGTTTCTTTTACCAAATACAATGTAACATAATCGGATCATCCACCCACAACATTGTCTAGACGTTATTACAACCTTGCTTCAGAAAAACATAATCAATCATTTCAACATTCTGTTCTTCATTTGACGTGCAAGCTTAGTATGAGAAATTAATGAATTATAGTACCTTCGACTGTAACTAATTCTGTTTAAGACATAACACAAGTATATTAATTGCATTCATTAACAATTATGGCTTGGAATGAAGTACAGGACTTTTAAAGCAAGTTGCACTAAAACATAGATTCAGTTGTTGATAATAAGGCAAATGTGTCAACCTTTTATAGGTAGTACTGAATTTAAACAGAAACTTAGTACCAGTTCTAGACAGCTCTTTTTTAAAACCAGTAAATGGTATACTTGCTGTTTCATAAGTTAGAGATAATAGCACAATTAAGAACTTAATGCTTTCGCACCCCAATGAAAATGAATGGAAATGGAACATTGCTTAATTGGAGTACAATACGGAATAGAAAAGCAAATGAATAAAAAAAATTGTTATGACTTGGATTATAATATGGAAAACGCATAGACACTGAATGAATAATGCAACATATCAATGAACAGCTTGACATCAAAATTTCACGCCATAAAAGTAAGTCGTTGACTAACATAAGTTTCCATTTTCCAAGTATCGTAGCACGTGGGTATTTTGAATGACATACAGGTCGAGCTATGCATATTTCATGTAATGGACATGGAATACATATAATAGCAAGATATGAAAAACATGAATGAGGAAGCGTGCTTACTGACTAGCTAAGATAATCAAGACATAACGGTTGTGATAGAAATGCTAGCCTCAGATGCATTTAATGATTATAATTATTGTTATGTTTTAATCAAGCTTGATAGGAACCGTACCAGATTCAAGTAGGTCTGGCGGTAGATGAGTCCATGTAAGCAAAGAAATCTATAAACTTCACTATCCCGGAAACATTGCAGTAACTTGTGCTTGTCACCAATCTAACGCGATCTCTATTGGTTGTCCTATTTTTACGATACTATTCGTCCTTTTACTATGCCTATTAGCAAACTGGGGTCTCTCTAAATTGGCCAGTTCGATGGCCCTGTTTTATTTATAGGCAATTAACACTGATGTTTGCGGCGTCTGATACTACGGCTTCATGTTCAATTGATTGACTGTTGACATATGGGGATGTGATGTTTAAACATGGTGCGACGTACGCGCAATGATCTAAACTCTTTAAAAACAGTATGATGAAATAATTTAAAAAAAATAAGCTATATTTGAATTGTAATTAGCATCAAGTTAAAGACGCACGCACAAGAACGAGTGGGCGCAGTTATTTTTAAATCCACGCTCTAATTACTGCTTTGTTACATCAAAGGGTTATTAGTCGGACGGCCGCCAGCTCGCAGGGTACACCGCACTAACGAACACAAGTCGCCGAATTAGTCTCACACTAGACACGTCAACCGTTACCAATTGATTCACAGGGACCGGAGAAAAACGTTCAAATTAAAAACACGGCATTCGTTTCGTACGCAACTGTCGATCGTCAACGAACGCTCCGCGCTCGGTCGCAGCGGTTTGATCGGATGGATGTCGTCGCAGCGACTGACAACTGTCGCGGTCTCAAGCAAGACGCAACTGTGGGACGGTCTCTAATGATCTCAGTTTCATTGTGGTGCGGTATTGAGCTCGTAATGGGCACATGTGGGCGATGGACCTATCGGCAACTGGTGTCCAGGGGAGGCATTGCCTAGTAAGAGGGCATAGCGGATCGCAATGTTCTCGGAAGCCGCCACGGATGGGAATGCAGGACGCGGTCAGCGAACAGAGGAATGCTACCGGCTTGAGCAGATTACTTCCTAGCTCGTGGCAAAATTATTGCAGAAAATTAATATTGCGGAGAAAGCCTTGTCCTTGATTCTTATCTTGAGTAACGATTGGCAGAAGCTATTTGTATAGCCAACGCCAAAGGATTTCATTAACATTTTGTTAGTTTATATGATTGAACTCGCGTTATAAGTAAGGCTCTACCCAGTTTAATCAGAATCGCAAATGAAAGGTTAAAGAATGATCACAATGATGTTCGCTAAGAGCTTACCATAAAAAGAAAACAAGCTAAGGAAGTTATACAAGTTAAGTTATGGAGTTTCTTAATTGCCCGTTCTTCTCCATATAGATCTACGTTTTGGAATGGGCAACTAGCTTCAACTTTCTGACTAACTGACAGACTATTTAATTTTGACAATTCAAAAGTGCCTGTACAAGGTTTAATTGAAATAAATGCTTTGAGTTTAGGTTTATAGTTAAAACGAAAACCGAAATACCAAACAAAGATCGCTAACGCCGATGACGAGGTACATACCATATCGAATCGCGTGGTCAATGCCATTCATGGTGAACTGAACAAAGCGTAAAGCACGGCAAAACATTATTGTCTTGAAGTTTCTAAACGACAAGACAAGACGTATTGTCAATCATTCCTAAAAATACTAACTAGCAACCCGCCCCTGCTTCGCTAGATTTTTATGACTACATCAAACATCGAGGTTTTTTTATTATATGTTAGTGTAATATTAATGTATTATACACATAAACCTTCCCGAACAAATCCCGGAAAACCCTATCAAAATTCGTGGCGTAGTTTAGAAGAACAACGCGTCACACAGGCAGACAAAAAAAACGCCTTTATTTATAATAAGTAAGTACTAAACATAGATCAAGAATACAATGCGATATAATGGTTTCTAAAAAACCGCTTTCATTGAAATGCACTGTAAATGTATGATGGGAAATTGAGGGTTGCAGACGGAAAAGGAATATTCGCGTAACAAAAGAAACAAACATAACAACTATTTAAATAGCAGAGCATAGTAATGAGGACAGAGGACTATAGAGAAAGAAGTACTAACTTAGAAGCTAAGTTATTATTTTATCTGATTGTCAAATCTAATGCCTACAACATCAAAAGAACAAGTAGGTACCGTACTTGTACTCTTAGGACTCTAACCAGACATTCCAAATATCCGATTAGCATTACTTGTCCATAAAGAGGTGTATTCGTTTCCTGGTCGGGCGCGAGTGGGTGACCACTATTTTTGGTAACTTGCCTCTGGTCAGCCGCGCAAATTGTAGGGCAACCGTAGTTAGATTGTTATCTACACTTGTTTTTGTACGATGCTAATGATATATTAGAAGTTAGTTACTGTACTTTAACACGTTTTTGTAGCTGTAGATACCATTAGTTCCATTGATGAACAAAGTAGTAAGAAGCGATATGTCTGTAATTAGTTAAGAAAAGGGTGTGGACCTCTCTTAGAACTACCGTAGTGACAAGACTTTAATTCCCGGTACAAAAAAAAATCCATTAAAATAATGTTTGCCTAATCGGGTAAAGAAGTAATTCCCATCAAAACTTCCAAATCGTCAAGTCATTTGTATTGATAAGTTTTACGACCACTCTCTTCATTGATATCTAACTATGGAGCATATAATCGCGGTCATTTGAAAAGTTTCTTCAATATATCGACTATCATTAAAAGCAATAAAAAACTTATTTGGGTTTCTAAAATAAGGCAAATATTACTGTGATACAGGGGTCAAGTAGGACTATGAAATGGATACAGTATATAAAACAGTAGAAGACACTTTTATTATAATAAACGCACATCTATAATTAGAAGTTTAAGTGGTTCAAAGTTCAAATCAATCCACTTAATACTTGAGCCAGTAATTCAGAATGCAATGCATATAAAAGTAACATACAGATGCAGCAAAATAGACATAAAGAAACAGACTACAAATCAAATTCGCAAGCAAAAGTAAATCAGTAAATAAACAATCCTAGACAACCAAGAGATTGTAAATGAAACAAAACAGTTTTATTAAGAGATCAATAGAGGCGCCAGTGGCAGATCTTACATAACAATCTGACCACAGACAGTGATGCACTAAGCTTTTAATTGAAGCAGCACAGTGTGAGGTCATTAATACATACAGCGTTATCTTGAGTGACACCACTAGTTAGGTCCATTCATTTCGCGCCGTGAATATACTGCAGTTAACAGATACAACAATTTATAGCCAATTGTTCCCAGATATACGATTAATGCGAAACAATTTATCGTCTAAAACAGCGAATAACGTAGCCGACTGTAATTGAAATATTATAAGAGCTTTGGAAACTGATATTGGTGGTATTTCTGTGGAAGAAGCGTATAATATTACTATTGTAACGACGAAAGGTTCATAAGGTCTTATGACTTCCTTTGGCAGGATACATAAAACAAGTATCAATGTGAGCATTAGATACTATATTATGTGAACTAGATGCTTTTATCAGAATAGCTGACTTACATATAGCAGACGAGCGGTCAAGTGCAGAGGGAATCTGTATTGCTTTTAAGTGCTCTGGGTCTCTTTGAAATACAACATGAACAAACTTTCAATAGTTTTAAACAATTTGAGGACGCTAAAGTTTAGAATGATTCTAAGTAAAGTTCATTGATGGATTTCGTAAATTCAACAGGAAATAGCCATAGAAACTTGAAAGCTTTCATGGGAACTTCCACTCTATCTAAACTTTTAATCGACCGGAATGTATAGGTACGTATGTTATAAATAAATAAAAAATTAATGACTTCCAAATATGATCACGATCACATGCTGGACCCATGAGAAACTACTCGATCGCATGAAAACAGGTAAGTAACGTTAGTTTTTTTTTACCTAATTAAAAGCCACCGGTACAAATTGGCTGGGAACATAACGTGTTTGATATCACGGGAGCTGGAGGCGTGTCGTCAATACCGTATACAGTTCACCCCCTGTTGTTGCATGGGACGATAGTTCGATGGTTGCAGACTTATTTCTAATGCTAATGGTGAAAATAGTAGAAGTGTTGGTGAGAGTTCCAACTGACTCCCTAATAGACTCAATCTAGCTAGTTTTGTAGATAGTATATGAGTAGGGTAGGGTTGTAACTTGTAAGTAAGTAAGTAATTATTTATTTTATAATAACAATGTTATTGCAATAAGGGATGGGTATGGCTATTACATATATGAGACTACACACACGCATACACATATACATGACATACACCCACACACACACCCCCACAGGACACATGTGACATGTGATGTGTGTGTGTGTGTGTGTGTGATGGACATTATGTGTAATTTTAAGGGATTGACACGTTTTACAAAATATTCATAATTGCGTAAAAACTCTTATGCTAACGTACATATTTATTAAAAGGGCTTAAAAGCTAATTGTGGGCAGTGTTTGTGTGTGTTGCTGTTAAGTTAGACTGGTCCGTTGGAGTGTGTGTAGGTGTGGTTAATATAGTAAATATCTGCCAAGGAAATGAAAAGTTAGGTATTTTAGTTGTAATTTGTAGAATAATTAAGTTCGTCTGTATCGCAATAATTTAAATTTAGGAGGAAATTTAACAATTCTCTTTTTAATTCGAAAGGGTTTAGACTTTAGACTATTTATTGTTAATTTGTTTTGAAGCTTGTTGTATAATCTAGAACTTAGGATGAAATATTGGTGGGCAGCAAATGTGATGGTTGTAAATCGTGATCGATATGTCTGAAGTTAAGTTTTAACAAATATTTAAAGACAATGAAGAGCATTTACTGGAAAATGCTCATATAAATGGTGTCTTGTTTCTCATGTAGAGGCCTACATAGCAACAACACTCAAGCAGCATGTTTTTGGCGTGGTACCGTGCGAAAAAATATAATCGTATAATCGTTTTGATAATCTCCTCTCTTATTCTTTTAAAATAAATAGAGCCAATGAGATTACTTGTGAGTTCTAGAGCATTTCTGCAATAAGCTTGGCATTCAAGTACAGTGATGCCATCTTGATTTTATTAAACCTCGAGACGTGTATCATGAAAGACCTAGTATGCGCATAGTGTGCATACACAGCACTGAATTAAAATAGGTTTGGTATGACTGAAGGTTTAAATAGGACAATTTGGCATGGAGGGCCTCTAGGGTGTGCGCATATAAAATAATTTATACCAATTGAACAAGAATTTGAAAAATAACCAATAAAGCTGGTGGTACTAATTTGTTTATAAACACAGATACTAAAGATTTGATATACCTAAAAGTAACAATAATACTAGTGCTGGAAATAGGAACATGATTCATAGAAGCGAATAAATCGTAGATTGTGAATTGCTTTGACGTTTACTACTTTCCTGGTGTGATCGTGAACAATGGTATTTTAAATGAAAAAATAGATTCAGATCAATGGCACTTGATAAGAACTGAAATACATGAAACTGAAAGAAAACAATTTCTTGTACGGTAGGTACTGACAAAGGCAAAGTTACTTAGTATTTTTACGGAGCCTCCAAAATTCCAGCAGTATTTACCTATGTAGATGTGATAATAAGTCTGGTGATCTTTACGAAATTCAAGAATTAAGGAAAAACGCAAGCATGGTAAACCAAACTTGAGAGTTCAATCAGGTCATATCACTGCTGAACAACAAACTTTTCCTAAAGACGTCCTTCCATCCTATTCTCTACATCCGTATACGAATGCGTCTGTATAGCCAATCAAAATGCACTACAAACCAATTCAAGCATTGAAACACGTCCAGAAAATAAAGAGCACGATCTAGCCGAGGTAATGAGTGCATTTTCCCGCGAGTCCGCTGCGTCGGCGCACCCATACTTGGAGGGACAGCGGATCCGCGGACCGATTTGACGCGTTTGACACACTGATTGCTGTTATTTCTCAAAGCCGAGTCGCCGCCATGACAGGTGGACGTTTATTTATTAGTAGATCATTATCTTTTATGACTCGGCAATATGTTTTGTATTTCGCCCTTTGGCGGGAGAAGGTAGGAAATGTATTAATGTACCCTATACATCAGGGACGTCTTGCAAGGTAAATGATGTACTGTCTAGGATATATGAAGTTATGGACCCTTCCTACGTGAAGTATATTTTGAAGGACTTGAAGATTTAGCTGTCAGTCATTCTTCGAGCTTTTGAAATTATTGACAGGTTGTACTTTAACTCTTTGTATTGAAAACGCCTTTAACTACTTTTAAAACCTTTTTGAGTTATAGTAATATTTATCAGTGAGCAAAAATCTGGTTAAGTATATTTCTAAAATTACTTTTTTTCTTATAAGTAGTTTACGTAAATAATGTAAAAACGAGGGATTTAAAACAAAATAAATATCAACAGAAATATAATATATCTACTTTTGAAAGCATTGAAATAGCTCATGAACTTCCCAGAACAACACATAAAACTAAAACACTGTAACCACAACAGAGTAGTAAGTAGTTTGCGTCAGAAAGCTATAAGAAACTATCAAATTATATTATTACATTAGTATAATCTATTCATAAAACATTTCAAGAACAGATGCCGATTTAAAACCCCATAAACGCCATTGAGGCCTTTCCATAAAGAGCTGAGTAGCCCATCAGCACTCCTAATACGAAATAATGAAATGAATAAAACTGTAATTAGCATAATCATCCAACGACCCGACATTCCTATTTACCAAAAAGGGCTGTCACTTACCCGTCATTATGGCGTCGATGACGTCACGAGGACAGTTCTTAGAGAAATTCCAAAAGTCACTGATACTTTCAAACACAGGCTTTTCCACGAAGATTATAACAGAACTGCGTTATTCCAGAATGTTCGCGCTGGAATGCGAGCTGCCGCCATATGTTTCGTATAAGTCGGGATAACTAGTATTGGCAACCGGGCGTACCCATGTACTTATGTACCATCCTTTATTGAATCGTGTGGGTGGTTACTGGAGCTAAGGAACTTCCCGCAGATCAATCGTTAGTCATAGGGCCGAATGTTCAACAGTTTGACTCAACTGAACAGCCTGTTACGGAAAACACTTATACAATAGTTTATAATAGTGTGCAAACTTTTGTTTAGAAAAAACTTAGACGTGAGGCGATGTAAACACTAAACTCTGTAGCCGCTAGGGTTCAAGGATCCGCGACTGACATTGCAGTTTTCCCGGGGACGTGGGCGGGCGGGTGCATTCGACGCGACACTGCAAGGGTTAATGCACCCGTGACATCACAACCGCCACTGTGATAACGATCGATCACGAATTAACAAACCAAGGAACTAAGCAATTAAAAACAGCCACTTATTTTGTTCTAAAGGAATACACAGAAGAACAAATTGAAAAGGATACACAGGAAAAAGCAATTAGATAAAAGAAAAGTAATTTTTTCACCAAGCTTTTTATGATTACTTAAAAAGTTACAAGCGCCACCTGGTTGATCACGATAGAACTTATTGGTCGACGGTTTCATAGTAGTATGAATCATTTAAGTTTCGCTGCGGTGTGGGTAAAGGCTGAAGTTTTCCTAGACAAGCATAGATGGCGCTGTATACAACATCCACCAGTTATCCGAAAAGTCGCATACTGAACTACGAAAAGCTAGTATAAATATTGGCAGAGAAGAAAGAAACAACAATAATATAATTAGTTGCATTCAAAATGGAAAAGACAAATGGGCTCTTTAAACTCTTCCTGGACAAACAACAGCTAAAGTGCTAAGATTATAATATTAAACGGAAAGCGTTTTCTGGAAAATTTACAATTTATATTTTTTCACGAAGCCGATAATAGATGTACGAATAAGTGGTGACAAAAATAAAGGGACTGGTGGAAAACATTTGGCTAGTAACAACAACGAAATGAGGTTGTTCACCGAAACATCTCCAACCACGGTCTACGTAATAAACAGAATTATTGGCAAAAATCTTCGTTTTAGTAACCACTTAAATTGCTAAGTTTTATTTTATATCCATCTTCAATTTACGAAGTCATAATCCTTCTGCCCATTATTCCAATTTAGTTAGTATAGGTTCGTATATGCATATTCTGTGAAAATCTCACCATGAAAACTAAGGTGAAGTGCTAAATAGTGTCGAATCTGGTGGAATTACAGCTTACTTCAAGCTCACTTCGCCTTAGTTTTCACGGTGAGATTTTTATCGAATATATCGGCTGGTGTTTGTTTTGAACTTTAGTATGTTATATTTCTAACTTTATTTTCGTTTCAGAGTTAAGGTAAGCTATCTTCAAAGGATTCGTAATGATTATGCTAGATGTGGTCGCTTTTATAAGAACTTGACTACAGATCTGAAAAATGCCAGAATTAAGGTTTATGATTTATACTAGCGTGATGTGTTAATTTCGGGACATCCTGTTTTTCAGCAATAACATAAAATATTTAAATCTGATATATCAAAACAATTTTATTTACAGACTGGAGGGTTATTTTAAATCTAAATAGATCATCACGAAGAAAGAAGAAGAAAAATTAATAGTAAACGATTTGTATCAATTCTACCTACAGTAGCCCCAAATTACTTTTCCTACCCACTAGATGCGGCCTTGGCCACTGGTTAGTCGAGGACAAATGGACAATTTGTCAAATGCAAATAATGGATCCCTCGATGCCAATACGCATTTAGATTAGCAAAGCAGGGCTGGGTCAGGGCTCTGCTGAAAGCTAAAAGCATATTAGCCTGATTGGAACTGATAGCGATTCTACAAAACGATGACATAAACTATAGAACCAGACGGAATAGAAGCTTAAGCAAATTATTTCTTAACACGCGAGATATTATTAGAAGAATACGATAATATAGGAATAATAAATGATAAAGAAGCAAATGTCAAAGATATAAATTCGAATTGTCACAGTAAATCATGAAACTTTTATTAATACAATTTATTTTTTTGAAAGACAAACAGAAGACGTTGTAGATACGATAAGCAGTGGAATATTTTGAAATGCAAAAGAATAATTCGTTGGTCCATTAACTCAAAAAAGCGATTTGTAGTTTTCAAATTAATATAATCAGGCAAGATCCCGATCTTGCCTGATTATATTAATTTGAAAGAGCTCACGTTCATTAGAAAGATAGCATGTTTTTAGTAGGATTGTAATTTTAAGTAAAAAATCGTAAATTTTGAGTTAATACCCTGTTCATCCAAATGAACGTATAAGTAATGAAACCAAGTAACGCAATAGTTAAGAAACAAATATAAGAAATGAAAGTTTATCTACAAACAAATTCGGGCATCAATATGCAAGAATGTATCGGATTACTGATAGATTATTTACTATTGAACCATTTACTTTCCATTTGAAGTACATACGTGATTAGAATTATGATGAACACCCGGATGTAGGGAGTCATTACATTTTGGCAACTGCATTTGAATCGTTGATTGGAATGCCTAGTTAATGAAGAAATATTTTAACTTGACTGAATTAAAGATAGACTAGAAATGTGGTTTAGATAATGAGTGTTAAGAGATCAAAGTGTGAGTGTTCAAAAATACGATTAGCAAAACACTTTCCGAGTGAAGTTTCGTAATACGAAAGAGTTGAAAACATTTTAACACAGTTTAATGTCTTCCACTGTAAAGCTTTAAGAATTCATTTTAAAGAACTGTCTTTAAAACTGGAATATTTTATCTTGGCTCGTAAAGCAATAGTGTTGCAAGATAGAAAAATATGCAAATGATTGTCGCAAATTAAAACCCAATGGGCACTCTGCCAATTGTCACAATTAATTGCCGCACAAAGATACATGATACCGGAGCCAATGACCTTTCATTGACAAGTTTTTCATAAACTCTTCAATGAGGATCAAGATTTTATAATTTTCACTCAGTATCATCTTCAACAGGCAATTAATTTTTACAAGCCACCAAACAATTCGTAGATTAATTGTCGGAATGGCGTTCGTTAAAGGCTCCGTAATTTCTGACGCGTTTATTAAGTGGTCCAAACCATAGTAATTGCTTCCAAACCATAGTAATATCATGATAATTGTGTAATGCTTATGTCATCATCTCCCTAGGCTTTTCTCAACTATGTTGGGGTCGGCTTCCAGTGTAACTGGATGCAGCTTCATCCGGATCCAGTATTTTACATGGAGCAACTGCCTATCTGACCTATATTCTAGAAAAGTTTTAACCGTCATTCAGTAGCAGAATACTGAAAGAACATATTTACAAGGTGGAGACGACAATAAATTAAACTTATATGAAGCTTAAGTCCACATAGCATAAACACAGAAAAATTAAATCTATGAACGGACAATCATTAACTAATTTTTGTGTTATCAGGAATTGGATTTTAAACATCATGATAACCATTAAAACAACACCATCTGCTACATCTAAATCAATATAATATTTCTATCACTTCTACCAATAAAACTGAATGGCTGGCTATAAAATAATATTTAGTAAGGACATCCATTTCTCAAAATTCTCCAGTCAGGTTCCAATAAATATTGAGTCTACGGACTTTGAAAGACTTTCAACATGCCATCTAAAAACACGATTAACGATACTGTAAATATCGTGAAACTAACGTATAACAATTTGTGCAACGTGTTTTTTTTCTGGCCAGCTGGATACAGGAACTGGGACAAACTACTTTATTTCTGTGCCCATTTATTTGTCTTCTAATGATCTTACTCGTAAATGTCGAAGGGATTAACAATGTTGGTAAACAGAATTTTAAACAAATTACTGGTAGGGGGAGAAGCTTTTGAAGTTAGGTGATTAAGATTCTTGAGTTGTATGGGTATTTATAATGTCCATAAGAAAAAATAGATCTTTAACAAATTAAGAAGATCTGCAACACACACACACATCACATACAGGCCATTGTGCCCAATCGAGAACATACAAGGAAAAACTGGGGTGAGATGATAGAGCAACGTTTATATAGTATATAAATTGCTTGCTTCCCTCAGTTACATCTGCTCTTGTTGGAAGCTGCAATTTGTAATGACCTTCTGGGTCCAATTCAAATTCGCCATCCTATATTATAGCGGCCTTTATTTCTCGCCTGCGTCTGATTTAGTTGAATTTGATCATCCGTGACGGTGAACACGGAATCAAACTAATGAGAGTGGTCACTATTAGCGTTTAATAAATTGCCACTGTTAAACCCTACTGAAAAATAAAAAGAAACAGAACATGCGGAAAGGTTAATTACTTAACACTAGACCAACATCAAAGCGTAACACAGGAACAAATATGGAATTAGGAAATATAATTCAGGTACAAATTGGAGCTAAAATAGCTCAGTGCAAACAAGCTCGCATACCAGGAGTTCAAATGCCGGTAACTCAGACGCACTAATTAATTCCTGAAGAGTAACATTGTATGGAAATGTGAGCCAAATGGGCGATTGAATCAAGCCTTTATTAGCTGAATTAGATGTTAAACAACACATCTAATATGCAAATGAAACGATCATTTCTGCGGTGAATGATTTTCTGTTTAAACAAGGTTTTGTTTGAAGGAGAGTCTACTAATGGATCTAAATTCTTAGATAGTTGAATGAACTTGTCAGGAGGACTAGAGGTTCAATACGTATCGCCAAATATTGGTCATGCATGTTGCTAATTTTTGAGTCTTTGTATTCCAAATACAGAGTTCAGCATAACATTTAGTTCACAAAGGCAATGTACTCCTTAGAAAGACAAATCAGCAAAAACCGAGAGGAGGGACCATAACGAATTGACTACAGATATATGGAGTCACTATTATTTATTTAAAAATGTCTATGAAATTAAAGCTATTAACCGAATGAATAGTAGCAATGGATCAGTAATGAAGAATGATATTACAAAACAAATCCATGTTTTAATAACCTACCCATAATTAAACATTAGCGACTGTGCGGTAAAACATGGCATAGAACACGCAAAGTTTTGGGAATTGAAACTAAATATGGGTTAATGTTAAGCAAGCGTGTGACTCATGTAATAACAGTGAAGCTATTCATTTTATTTTAACCTTTCATAATATTACTATTTTCGGTAAGACAGAATCAACAATGAACCTAATGAAGTGAATACGTTTCCAAATACCTGCACGTAGGGTACCGTTACTTGTAATGACGGAGACGAATCGTCACATAATGTATACGATACGGCTCTTGGGTTACAGAAACATGTAAGTATGCCTAGCACGTATATTTTCATAACAGGCTTTTATCAGAGGTATAAAGCGCTAAGCGCGAGGCGCGCGGTTCTTGGTTATTTTTCTTTATTGGACCATATTTCACTGGCGCCTTGATAATAGGACTGCAATGATCATCTTTCTGACTGACCGACTTGACAATTCAAAAGTGCCTGTAATTGTTTTATCACACTAATATTATAAAGGCGAAAGTTTGTGAGGGGGTGTGTTTATATGTTTGTTACTTCTTCACTCTCGAACTGCCGGACCAATTTTGATAAAATTTTGTATGGAGGTAGCTGACACCCTGGATTAACATAATATAGGCTACTTTCTATCCCGATATTCCCAAGGGTTCGACATATACGCGGGTGTAGCCGCGGGGCGCAGCTAGTTTGAAATAAGTGCTTTGAGTTTGAATGATTTATCCAATGAAAACATCTAGATTGGACGTATGAAAATTGTATAATTTTTCTTACTTTTGTTGTCAACTCAAAAGGCACTTGTGTTAACACTGTTAACTGGACTCGATTAGCGTCTAGATACAATGACCAAGAAGTGGACTAACCTAGTTTTTCATAAGTACCTGAGGCAACAACTACAGTAGTGTAAAGGATATAAAATCATTTTTATCCTTACCAACTGCTAACGTTACTGTCGTTTCCCAAGACCGAATTAAGAAGTAACGACAAAATAACAGCTGTAATAATCTGGAGATACAACAATTGGTGATTAGCTCAAATCAGATTAAAGTGAAGTCCGTTTTTTTTTTTTTTTTTAAACTTTGCCCCACACTAGGTAGGAATTTCTCCTGTATTGTGGGTGCGTTTACAAACATTTAAACTCACATACACAAACAGCCAGACCCGGAACAACTACTTGTAGGTCATACAAATATTTGTTCCGTGCGGGAATCTAACCCGCGACACGCAGCGCAGCAGTCATCGTTTAACCACTGCGCCAACCGTGCCGTGAAATTGACTTGGAAGCAACCTTAAATACCTCAAAACTGGAAAAATGCAAAAGAAGGTTAATGAGGTACACTTTTTCTGAAGCTCTTTGCATCAAATAACAAGATTTATATTGCCACCGGAATGGTAAACGAATCAGCAGAGTAATCAAAAAAAAGAAAACAGCTTTAATGAAAATAATTAATTGAACTCTGTAAAAAAATAAATAAACCACGTGATCTTGAAAAGAGACCTCCCTTGGTATGAAGGTGATACAGAACCCGAGAAAGATTTACGGGCCATTTAATGTATGTCCATATTTGGACCCTTTCGTCTGGCCTTCCATGGAGACCTGAGTCAGAGGCCGGCTGTGAACGTGTATTGTCGTAACACTGGCCACTAATAAGGAAATCAGGATGAGCGTTCCGTGTCTATGGTAATTTAAAACTAGATGCGCCGTGTTTGGCGCGAAACTGGCGTAAACTTGACAATGTGCCACATATGTTTTTATTTCACTGTAAAGTTAATTACTAGTGCAGATTTAAAAATATATTATGCTGCTAAAATATTTAGCGAATGCCTTGACTTCATTTTCAGTATCTACCTGTTTTGTCAAGGCAGTTTCTGTTTACGTTATTTCAGCTTGTTTGATTAAGAAATTAATTAATCCAGCTGTTTCTTTGGATAGTTTTAAATCATTTAATATTTGATCCATGCAATCTTTACGATCTTTTTTCTTCTTCTTTTCGTATTGACGGTAGTGCTCTGAGTGGAATACCCCATCTATAGTACACGTTTACTGCAGCGTCCCAGGAGTTGTTTAATGCAGGATTGCAGGTGCACAGACATTTCGGACACTCCAGCTACCTAATTGCGTAACACATTATCGAGTAATGATGCAGATTAATGGGCTTCGTTTTGATCCCAATTGGCTTCGTTTTAACCTTTTCGTATTGCGTAAACTCGTCTGAAGGGGAAGCCAACGGCTCTGTTTGAATCGCTATTAGAGTGAACGATACGTCATGAAAAACTGGGCAAAAGTCAATTTTTCGTATTGTGTAACTTTTTTGACAAGCTAGATTTGGCTTCAAACGTCAAATTAAAACCAACTGCAGTTGGTTTGAAAGAGAAGGCAGGCTTCTCGTCGTAATCATTTTCCGATCTACATATTTTAGGATTTAAACGCGTAATCCCCATAATTATTTCGAAAAAATGTAAGTGGTAGCCTTCCTGATAAATTGTGAATGTGATTTAGTGTAAAACCTCAATGATAAAACCATATTAATAGTATTTTAAAAATTAAGGCAGTGAGGTGAATTTAGTAAAATAATTGTAAAAGTTTTCTTCTGATATAAGTGCTTACAACCTAAATTATGCTTATTATGATATTTCAGAAACGAGGTACCTATATTGGTGGCATTTTAACGAAAGACAAATTCGTATCTCGTACCATAACAAACGTTAACTTATTATGCCAGAAGCGCAACCCATTCGAGGTTTTACTTCATTGGAAAACGAATAACTAAAGAGGAAGAACAAATATAAAGCACACTATGAAGCAATATAAATCGATGGATTAAATCTATCCAAGGACTTCGACGAAAATACACACCATACATAGACCTACTTTTAAACATCATTGTTCAAGGTAATGTCAGTATTATTTTCTTTATAAGTGTTGAACATTGAATGGGCCCACTATAGGTATACCCTAACCTAACCTAAATGTTGTATCTTCCTAAGACGACCCACTGACCATCTTCAAAGATGTTACAAACTGTATATTGTTTGTCAGGTATCTACTGGTGAATACCTACATTGTATAATATACCTAGATACATAGGGCACCATCAAACATTGGTAATATAATGACTTCAACTACTAATGACAAGACACAATTACTTTTTCTATTGTTACTGACCATAGTACCTATAGCTTAGCTTCATAAAAGACGAGGGGATGAATATTTACAATTATAACAACAAACTAAATTAAAGAAAGTAGGTATGTAGGTAAGTTAGTTATGCAACTGAAAATATGTGTTTTCAATTATTGTTAAATATTATTAGTAAGAATATCTAAGTCAATTAATAAAAATGTATTCTGTCATAAACCTTAGGATGTCCGGTGTAAATCCTCAAAATCAATATCAGTCTCCTAGCACCATTATGGTAGGTAGTCTTGAAGGTTATTTTCTAAATATTCAACTATATTTATGGAAGTACCATAATATTTATTTATAGTGTTTATTGTTATATTATTATGTGGAGCCCTTCAAAATACTCTAGCATTGTATTGGTTTTGTTTGATATCACAATTAGTAATGTGTGTAATATGTATCATAGGCCCATCCTCCTTTTTATCTATTACCTAATAAGTAAAAATACTTGCTGTATCTTTGTGTAGGTACTTTTTAGTCATGTATGCTTCATCCATCAATAGAATTGTAGGCATCTAATTTGTGTTTATAGCAGTATATTACTGTTCTAATATGTACATAGATTTGAGCCTTTTAAATACTTTGTGGGTGGTTGTAACATAATGAGGATTTACTTACTTAAATTCTTTTTTTATCTTTCAGGTGTCAGGCTCAACTACATCTTGCGCCACTGCTGGGCAAAGGCCTACTCTCCTTCCACCCCTCTCTGTCGAGAGCTGCCAAGGACCTATCTTTATTAAAGGAGTCCAGCTTATCCCGCCATCTCCGTCTGGGCCTGCCGCTATTATTCAGGAAAAACTAACTTGTTCTCACAGGAAGCATTAGCCAGCAGTACATGGGAAGACATTAGATGCCAAATTCCACCAATCTATAGAATATAAATATTTGTTCCAATTTATTCTTGCCTCATGACCAAATATTCTATGCTAAATGTGAATAAATGCTATTGTCAGATAGGTTGTAATAATATAAATAAAACCAGTTTTTTTTTGTTTACCATATTTTGTCTTTCTATTTACCTATAAGTACCTAATGAATGACAGTTAATTTAGCTAAACACCACTATTTTCTAATTAGTATCACTATAATAATCACTTGATGTCTTTATTAAAAAAAGGCTTAGTAAGTATTCAACTTTATATTAAAGCTTACACTGTTATCAATTACATAATAGGTACATATGTTTATGTTGTCATGCAAGACTGAAGATTCAACAGTTTTTGAACAATCTTGAGTTTGTACTTGAGAAGTTTGAAAACTGAAGTAGTTGCTGAGCAGCAGTAGCAGTGGCCGAAGCGAACAGTAATGTATGTAATATGCTGCGTTCAGTCATGTCTTCGTAGGTGAAACACCCCGAGAATTCTCCTGCAGTTTTAAAAGTGAGACAGTAAGGACACTGTCCGAGTTGAAATGCTCTTTTATATACAAAATCATCCTCAACCAGTCCCATTTGTTGTAAGTCATAACTGAAAATTAAAAACATATTGAAATCTTCATTGAATTCTCAAACATTGTGTGTTTCGTTCTTATAGCAATTATGTGTACCTAAGAGGGGAGAAGGTATCATTTAATATTGAGTATGTTATGTGAGTTGTTGATTAAGTGTACCGGCAGTCTACGACGAAAACCCATGTCCAGGGAGGTCGAAAGCTAATATAGTTCTATCCTTGATGATCATCGGTATCAAGGGTAAGTACTTACACGAGCTACAATAATCTAATAATGAGATACGAACAACTTTTTCCTAGATATATTTGGTTACTTACTTTTATGATTATATTGACATATAACAGACTAAGGTGCTTTTCGCTATCGAGCAAAACAGCCTAAGTCTTAGTGCAGCCAGCTAAAACCTCCTTGTCCTCTATTCTATCAGAGAACTTTACAAACGCATTCCTTCTACAAGAAACCACAACAAAAATGTTCCGAAACTATTTATCCTATGTTTCTGTATGAAAATAGTAAAAACAATTTATATATGTTAAAAAACATAAAACAAGTATTAATTTAAACAACATTCAAGGTAAAACCAAACAAAGATTATTTGTATATTATGGTTTAAAAGTATCCTATTTTCATTATTTACTTTTATTACCACAGAGTACTTTTACTAATAATTACTCAGTGTCAGTGTTGCCAACTTTTCTCCCGAGTCCACTAGAAGGCGAAATTTTTTTATATTATGTTTATTCTTATTAGCGACGTTCGATCGCCGTTATGGAGGTCCGTTTTATGATTTGAGAATGGACACAAACATAACTTATTCACAGTACTTTTTTTTTAGCATCATCCTATTACAATATCATAAAATAATGTATTACTCAAGAAGTTAGTAGTATGTTGCCGTGGGATTTTTTTCGAAATTACTTACTTTCAAATCGGCAGTGGTTTCCGCATTTGAAAGAAATAAATCTTAAAACGTCAGTAGTTTGATGATTTATTTCTCACTTTCACAAGGTTTAAACAAAATATAAAACATGCCCATTATCGTGTTAATATAATATTTTCTCGAGGCAAAGTTAAAGTAGTTGATTATATTGTTTTCTACAAATTGAATTAGTCTAACCACCAGCCACTGAAAGCAAAATTTTGTCCACCAGCACCCCACCCCTGTGTCCAAACCCCCAAGTTTAGTGGAACTCCCACTAAGTTGACAACACTGCTTTTTTACGATTTTATCGTTGGCCACAGATAACTAAAACGTGAAAAATAAAACGTTTCGTTGCGTATTTCAATTATGGTAGTTTTTGGTAGAAAGTGTATTATAAATTGGTTTTTCATTTTTCGGCAATCATCGTACATTTTTATTTATATGCAGTAGTAGACCATCAGTTGTAATCAAAACAAAATTTAATTATTACAAAATTATTTGGAAGCGAATAGTTCTTATATGAAGAAACAACACGCTTTCACCAAACAAATTCTGCCCGACAGTCGGTACACCTCTATACAATTATAGTCATTTGGGATCATTTGGAGTTACACAATTCCGTTTACTGATATCGATTCAAACTGTAGTTGGCATAGTTTCGGAATTGTAATCAGAAAGAAAATGTTTTACGCAATTAGGCTGCAGCTAATGGGGGCGTAGACTGATCATCATGACGATCAACAAACTCAAATACAAACGATAACGCCGCTAAGCTAATGAAGGCAAACGACAATTCATACTGTACTGATAAATCTTTATGTATTGAGGTTTTAATTAGACTCTGGTTTAGGGCAGATTATATAAATGAAGAACATTTGCATAAATATTGAAATGATAATGAATTCTCTATGGCCAGTCTTTGGTACTGCTATAGACATAGAAATAGATATGAAAACGTTCTGTGAATTCACAATCAAGTAGGGAGACTCAATGAAATAACATATGGCCGACGCGCGACGGTTGCATAAACGTGTTACCTTACTATTACCGCAGTATTGTGGATGTAAAAGGAACATAATAGTTTCAAATCGTAACTTACATGCATCTGTACTAATCTACATATGAAGATCTAGAAGTACTAGTAATAAAGCTGAAGAGTTTGTTTGCACGCGCTAATCTCTGGAACCACCAGTTGGATTTGAAAAAATCTTTTGGCATAGCCCAATTCGTCATAGCTTAACATCACGCTATGAACCTTAGGAACCTAGCAAAAAAAGAGTAAGGAAAGAACGCTAAGTGAAAACGAAGTCATAGAGACCGGCGTTTTAAAAAAATGTGGCTGTTATTTTAGTACCTATACGGCTTCCACACGAACGAAGTCACGGCCAGAAGCTAGTTTTATTTAATGAACAGCTGAATGTTTATTGAAATAAGTGAAACAGTAATTGGTATTCCATCATTTCAAAGGAACCCATGTGCCATTCAACGCTCTTCTTAGTGTTCTTACAAAATATTGGCAAACAACATGGTGTGATAAATCCAACACGTTGGCACTTAGGTTTACTTCCTCAACGTTTTAAAAACTATTAATATTTTTCTGAACCAACTGAAATCAAGGATCCGCCATCCTTTTCCGTCTCACGTCTTGTTTCTCACCCAGGTGCAACTGGTCATTCAGGACTTGATTCTTAATAACATCCATCTGCGCAAGCGACATTATGTCATGACCTCGCAAAGGTCGGTGTCGAGGCGACTTTATCCACCTTTTATATCATACAAATACACGATTCAATGAAAACTTGTTTACCTCAAGATGAATCGTCTTTCTGATTTCGATGTGGCTACTGTGCCAAGGTTGTAATTCTGTTTAATTATATTTATTATTGCTTAATTTTTTATTAAATACACGGATAATTGAATATGAAAGTGTGGTTTAAAATTCTGTAATACTCTCGAACAATAATAGCTTCTAAATTGTACACCACGGACAAATAATTATTGTCCTAATCAAAACAGATGCTACGACTAAAACTCAAAATAAATCTTTTCAATATCACTACAATAATACAGACAGTATTAAATCTAATAACACAAGCATATGCGTACGCATGCATGACACACAATAAAGTCACATGGCGTCCGCGGCTTTATGTAATCCTTATGAGTGTCGTGACCTTGCGTTAATTAGTACTACAATAACTATGTGCTTCGGCAAATTCAATATCGTTTATGTCTATAAAAAAATAGATATTAAACGTGTTTGTCACAGGTTCTGAGAGCATCATAAAATGCTAAGTGAAGAATTGGTTTATGGTAGAGATGCAAATAAAATAAGTGACTGAAACTATAAAATGATATAAGGCTATGCGACTATAGGGATATCCAGATATGACAATCTTAATGTGAGGGCAATTAATGGTTATGTCTAAGAGCGGCTAATCAGTACCGTTTATATCAATCACCTGGGTTATTAGGTGACCACAAGAATGATAAGAGTTTTAGAAAAAAATACATAGACGACGCTGGTGTTTATAGTACTTTAAACCGTCGCGATATCGAGGAATTGCTAGAAAGTACTAGAAACAATCAAAATTAACCAAATAAATACCGCATAAGTACTTCAAAATTACGAGTACTTAAGTATTTAAACCATGTCATGAATTATTTGCATTTGTTTAGAGTGTTAAGCGTGTATATAGTAATTGAACATTGAATTATATTATAAATAACGAACACATCTTTCTACTAATCTTGAGTTATTAAGATACTAGCTTTCGCCCGCGACTTCGTCCGCGTGAAATTTCACCCTCCCCCATTCACCCTCTTAGGGGTGGAATTTCGAAAAATCCTTTCTTAGCGGATGCCTACGTCATAACATCTACTTGCATGCCAAATTTCAGCCCGATCCCTCCAGTGGTTTGGGCTGTGCGTTGATAGATCACTATGTCAGTCAGTCAGTCACCTTTGAGTTTTTTAAATTTAGATAATATAAATATCTGGTACCTGTGTTTGTGCCTTGAGGGACTCCCTCTCTAAGATTCATATTTAACTTGGATTTACAAGGAATGTAATAATTTCTATCAGACAAGGGACAGTACTAAACCTAGCAGATCACCTAGAGGCCTCAGCAATTTCCAATTAGTCACGGAATTCTCAAATCGATAAAAATACCGAATTTGTTTCGCGTCACGATACTTTCGAAGGTCTTCCGAAGAGATTCCGATCATAGAAAAATCATAAACGAAAGATATCAGTTCTATTCCTCTTGTTGACATGCTAAGCTATTTTTAATAACAATTACATATATTTTTAATTTTCCATCAAGTAATTAAATTCAGATAATTATTACATAACGCATGGATAGACTAAATTCAATCGATAATTGTTATCATTTCACGTTGCAATATGTTTATGATTTTAAAAATAATGTGAATACATATACAATATTATTGTGTGTAATAATAATAAGTAACACGCCTGAATGTAAACATCAAAGACTTACGACAAACGACTTGTCACAGACATACCAAATTCACGCCCTATAAGAAGGGGAATTAATTAGGACAAGCAGATGGGATGTAACAACCCGCCAACAACATAAGTGGACGTCCCCATTTGTAAGCTCGCTGGTTGGTTCTATTATATTCCTAGAACATTTAACAGGTTTAAATAACAATTCATCATTTCTATCCTATGCATTGTTTTAATAACCTTTCCAATTACTAACTCTAGCACACAACCTCTATCAGACCTCTGACAACATAATCCAATGCAGAACATTTTCGCACATACCACGACCTTACAATGTCACCGCACCACATTCCGTTTAGTGATGAAATACCACATTTAGCAGCTAAACGCTAAATTGCAGACGTGGGCTTGGCCACAATGATAACTTAGTAATGCCTTCCACACCGTTTCTGGCCATAATAGACTATGTACACAGCATTTTGTTATAATATATGAAACAAGTTGCACGACTACTTAAGATACCAGTAGCCCTATATTCTAAGTGCTTGAGAAAACTGCATAAAACTTACACGTGCTAAACAATGATAAAACGATAACGTAACACATACATAAATTGTTGACAGCAAGGTCTCTTCTGAAATACACTATAAAACTGATGATGAGACAGTAAAAGTGTTCGTACAGTTTGGTCACCACCCACGAGGTCTTCCAGGAATAGACACCACCGTCATAAAAGAACGAAACAAAACCGCAAACCGGTCAACTAATGCTAATGAAACCAAATTAACCTGACTACAAACAGCAACGATGACTTCACTACAAGTACTCTATAAACATCACAGCTTTTAAAATTTAATTGAGTTGAATACTATTAAAAGACCATACGTTTTAGTTAGGACAATTGCTGTGCGAACTAATCATGGAAATACAGAAACATGTTGACACATCAACCTGTTAGACGCTCAACTAAACACTCCAAAAATAGCAGGCTGGCAAACATCACTTGAATAACTTGAATTACAAAAGATAAATGTACATCTTTACGGTTCAAGCATCGTAGTAAATAAACACACATTGAGAGAGAAGTCTCACGATTCGACGTGGATGCACTCGAAGAACTCGCATGAGAAAATAAACACTAGCACCGGGAAATTATAGTGAGGACGTAGTTATAATGTTACCAACACCCAGCTGTAGCCACAGTCGTAATTACGGTAAACAAACACGAGCTGAATGATAGACACCGATAAATATTCGTTACACCATTTTTACACAATTAAATTGATTTAATATTGATTAATACTCACAGCCGGGCGATATTCCGTTCTCCTTCATAGCGCAGCGGAACGGATAGTAAGTGCCTGGCAGCACCTTGCCATACATTGTTCGATCCATCTTCGGCCAATCACAGCTGTCTTTGGGAATTAAAACACCCACAGGAGCAACACCGGCGTCAGCGCACCATAATCACAGCCTACACACTAACCGCGTAAACAACGTCCTACGCGAGGAAATGCAAAACACTTGCAATTACTATACAGTGCACCCCGTGTAAACAATTACTGATTTATGCACGCAAGATATTGGGCTATCAGAAGGACTCGATGCGACTGAAGGCTATCGGTATAGTTTAGTCGTATTGATCGTTATATCGATGATTTTAACTCTGTTATCGATAAGCGTAGTGATAAGTGATAAGGCAATGTCACGGGGGCGAGGTCGCAGTGCTCCGAGTAGAGTATTCGTCAACGCGGCGCGGTCACAACTGTCGTGTGGTGTGCCGGTGCCGGCGAGCGCGCAGCCAGACCGGCTACACTTCCAGTATTATTTATACGCTGGGACGGCAACAAATCAATGCATTTGTCAAAATCGATCCGTTTGTTCCGGCTCCTATACTGAATTTATTGAAGGAAATCATAAAATGAACAATAAACTATTTTAAGATCACGCACTAGATCTTATAGGTACGAATAGAAATCGCTTTACTGTCACTGTGCAATACTTAGAATGATAGATTTTTTGATGCCATATATTGACTTCAGCGATGTAGCAAATTCATATCAAACGCTCTACTAGATCAAAAGAGTCAATCAGATGTTAAAGTTAATCTAAATAATGCTAATAAAGCAATAAGTCTCTAGAGAATTCCAGTAATTTTCAGTGTGGAGGTAGAGTTGTCAGCAAGCCAGAGAGAGGGCGATCAATCATGGATTCCGTGGCAAGAAAAATTCTAATTTCGTGCCTCGTTCCCGCCAAATTCTACCGCACCCAAGCCACATCCGGCAGCAATACGATGCGCACGCGTCTCTTGACTTAAGACATCCGGCTCATCATTCCACTGCATCACACTTCACTATAAGTTTACGATTGTCATTAGAGAAGTAGCGACTACCACTTTGATCTAGTAGAAAAGAAAGGGCTATAAAGTTCCATAACAGCTCTCAAAGATTAATAGAAATCGTGTTAATTAACTTACAGAAGTCATTAAGTTTTGTAGTAAATGTTATGTTCGTAAATCGCCGTAAGAGTATGCACACTTTCCAGGCATTCCGCAAATTCTTGCTTTTACGCGAATAACAGCTAAACATGGACATATACGAGTTTGTACAGCGAAGTGCATTTTACTACTTGTCCATTTTACGATCGAGTTAACTGTTCTATTGTTCTCTGGCTGGTCTCTAATAAGGAAGTAAATATTTGAGTGGTGCTAGGTACTCGCACGGTGCTAACTCAACTCTCAACCTACTTGCATAGGAAACTAAACTATCGTACAGTGCAAAGAATTAGCCGCTGTTTACTGAGGCTTCAATTACTTACTTTATTACCTCTGAAGCTGTTTGTTTAAAGACACATTGTTATTTTACACTATTTCCACTTTGCCGTGGAAGTGGTCAAGTTTTGGGCCAACAAAATTTAATACACTGTAAAATTCGCCATTGACACGACACGACGTCGAAGACTATTTAATTATTTTTTATCCTAAAACAGAAACAGAATTTTCTGCCATCAATATATTATTCAATATTTTATCAATCGTTACGACCATTCCGACCTTGATAGGTCTTGAACTTACGGTCCCTAAACGCGATTAAAAGTTTGAAACCTAGCCAAGAACAATCGTTTTAACTGCCAAGGGTATTTATTTTAAAAATAGTAAAGAAACATTAATGAAAGTTTACAATCATCACATATACACAACCCACCAAGAAGACTTTACAATTCCCTTTGTGGAAATTAATAAACTTCACAATAATAAATGACTGCGGAAAAGCTCTCGGGCAAAATTGTCACCCATGTTTAAATATTATTTTCTCTATCTGTTCATGTAAACACAATCAATTTCGACCTATGTAATATAGTTTTTATTATTAATGTCGACGCATCTATCCGGAGACTCTAAATATTTAAATACGATTGGATTATAACGTTAAATCTCTAAACTCAACGTTTTGATTTCGAAATGGATCAAAATTAAAATAAAGAAAACGTTACAACTAGCACTTTTCTCAACCAGTACGTTAGGGCTGGGTACACGCGTGCGACTGACAGATGTCGGGAACGCGTAACACGCAACTCATCGTAGTCGGTGACGGTGTGATGACGTCACTAAACTATGTATTTACAGCCTAATACACGAACAGACCAAACTGATACGATTTAGGTCAGATAGGGAAAGTTAATGGTATTGAACCGAAATTGGCAAACGCTGCGGTTTATCAGCTGTGAGTCTGCAACACTGAGTTCAAGGCTGAAATTGTAATTTCCAAGTAATTCTGAGATCATAAAGGTTCCAAGGTTTCTGAGATTACTCATTCATTGTTATATAAACGTGATGTAATTTAATTCATGGTCAATACGGAAACTCTTACTCCATAAACAATTCTAGAACTAGATAACTAAAGGATAATCTCATGGTGTGTTTACTAATATAAAAAAAAATATTTTAAGTTTTAATATTCAATTCAATTACTAGCGGAAAGGATGACGACTAATAAAGAAGTATGGAAGAAAAAGACATGTTGCACTAACCCCAAATAAATTGGGATGAGGGCAGGAGAATGATGATGATACTAGCGGAAAGGAAAGATAACAATTAGTATCAGGATCAGCATAAGCTACCGCTTTCTGCAGTCATCGTCTTCACCAAATATATTTAAAACTGACGTACATATAACCTACAGCTGCGGTTGTTAAAACATTTCAAACGAACCTCCCATCACTTGACCAGTGTAAAACATCAAAAACCGACATCGATCCACTGTCCAAAGCTACTTGTTTCCAATCACACAAGATAGGTGTGTCGCCTATTACAACATTCCCTAGTGCACGTCGACCACTAATTAAATTAATTAGGCAGAACGGGAACGAAGCACATTAAGCGTGGTATCGCGTGAACTGTGCGTGTTAAATATGGAAATGTGATACCTATGGTAATGACATGGCATTTTTTTGAAGTTAGAAGTTGTGTCCACAGTGTCGAAGGCCTTTGGAAAGTCCAAACGCTCTCAAAGGATCATGTTCAATGCCAAATTCGATGTTTAATTAAAGTATAACAATAGGTATAATTGAATGCAGCGAGAGCAGTGGCTGTGGTGGTCCAGTGAGAGCAGTGGTGGCTCAGTGGTATCGGTACCGACTTACGAGTTGCAGGTCGTGAGTTCGAACCCAGGCAGACGCTTTAGGGCCAGAAACTCAGAACACACTGCGACGCGACGCATTGCTATCTTGAAAATTGCGCGCCGCGTCGCGTCGCGGTGTGTACTGACCCTTACTTTGTGTATTTAATTTCATCACCGCTGCTCTCAAAACGGCGTAGGAAAACATCGTGAGAAAACCGACATGTCCTAGCTACCAAAAATTACATCTACCGACCTGCACTGGGCCCGCATGGTGGATTATGGCCCACTCCCTCTCACAGAGTGGAGGTCTGTGTGATCTGTGTCCCAGTTCCAGTAGAATGTTCGAAAGCTTTCGTCTTGTTTTTTAATTGAAGTAATCAGACAAATAAATTGTCACCTCCCAATTAAATGAAGTCCCACTAGATAATACTTGCAAAGCAACGAATTGGTGTTACAAAACTGATAATTAGCCAATGACTAGCTGTGGACTGTGCACTTTGGATTAAAGGCAATATTTTTCTTCTATAGATACGAAAATTATGTTGATAAAGAGACAAACAATTACGCCTGTTGTTTTGCTTGAGTTCATTGCATTTTTAGTTACAATTTAACCATTCAGAGTGGCCATATTATTGTCTTCGCAAAAGATCGTCCTTTACTTTTTGACGATATTAAAGATAGTACAATAAAAAGCCATCTTCATCTGGGGAATGGACAGATGATCCAACCTGAATAACTCCACCCATGGCAAAGGTCAGAGATACACAGTCATTCTTCGACGGTAGGCTTACGTTTACTAGTTAAGATTGACGTGCTTTGGCAATTATATTAAATTCGGTAATCATGTTATTGAAAGCTGCTAATCTATCACTAGCATTACATTTCAATAGCACGCACATATTGAGATCTCACCAAGTTACACCACCTAATTACTTAATCGATTATTTTCGTCGCAGCTCAACAAACATTTATCTTGATTTCAACTCAACATTCCGATTTATTGGTCTGTCAGTTCGCATGGGCATTCAACACTGACATGTAACAGATTTCTTGCATTCCCCCACTGGGATAATTCTCGAGTGTCTGATTAATCCCTACAGCTATATTTTTAGAACATACGTGTAGGTATGGAATCATGGAGGAATTAACGTACATCATAGCTTGTTAAGATATGGCTGAACCACTTAAAGTTGATTGGTTTTTAATGGGAAATTGCGCGCCATATTGTGTGGTATGATATAAGTAATACTGATGCCCTGATGGACTGCTGCAATATCTCATTTTAATCTTCTTGTTAGTGAATGCTCAGAGGAATGTGTACAGGAATGGATAGGACAAAAAGGAGTGCATAAGAGGAAGACTGAAAGTGGCACCGGTAACTGAAAAGTTGTGTTAATATCGTTTGTCATGGTATGGGCATATGACACGGAGGAATGAGGAAAATGTCGTGAGAAAAGATTTGAGTATGAATGTCGACGGCTATAAGAATAGGGGAAGACCACAGAAACGATGGATGAACTGTGTGAATGATGATATGGTTAGAAAGTCTAATAGAGAAGTATGGAAGAAAAATACATGTTGCTTCGACCCCAAATAAATTGGTATAGGGGCAGGAAAATGATGAATCTTCTAGTTAGTGGGAGCAGTAGACTGCATCGTCGGATTCTATCCATAAACCTAATATTATAAATGCGAAAGTAAGTTTGTGTGTTACCTTTTCACGCCTAAACCACTGAACCTTTTGCATTTATACGTTGTCAGGTGTACAGAAACGGACCGCTGTTCCCGAGGAAAACAACAATAACGTTATTACGACTATAAATGGCGCCACGTGTCTTTCGAATCATAATTGAATTATATTAGAAATCACGGGATCGAGATTTATAAGGGTGAAACCGCGGGGCGCAGCTACTCAGCTAGTATAAGTTAGGTGGAGTATTGAGAACTTTCTCATGCAATTTGTCGGTCTTTTTCTTGAGTCCATCTGCAATTGCTATTCATGATAAGAGCGCCCTTGTATTTGCATCTGTTGTTATTTAATAGTCTTGTTGTTCATTCGTTATGTGTGAGATTATTTTTATATCTCGCTGTTCTCATAGGCTTTGGTCATGTGACGTGAGCGTGTTTATAAGTCAACATTCATTCAAGAATGTTTATTTTCATACTCCTTGGAAAACCTGTTCATTCAATCATTTGTGAGGACACCCCAGGACGATATTTTGCTAAAGTATCCATGCCAGAGTGGTCACTTTGAACAACACCTTCAACCAAAGCTTTTACAGAACTCTATTAACTTTTGGTATTAAATAATAACTCAGATAGTTAGTCCAACCCGTTAATGGCTTTAGAAATAACCCCTTGATGACACCCCATCGCCTCGCGGTGATTAATGACCGGCGTTGTCGGTCCCCACCTTGCAATCTTATAAAAGCTATTATGTTATGTGCGTAGCTAGTTATAGTCATACTCATAATGTTTGCTCTATCATTACATGCGGATTTTTACGTAAAAATATGTCCAAAATAGACATGGTGGAGTTGTACAAATCCGATTGGCTATTCTTCTACTCCGAATACTTCCAGCGCAAAACATGAAGTAAGATTCAAAGGTGATTTGGGATAACGTGCTTTTGGGCTGAAGTTACTCGATAGTGTTCTTTGGGGCCGCAGTCATTCGGGCTTTCTTTTCTTTGACTGTCATTATCGCACTCTAGCGCGTTAAGAGTAAACTAGTCGCAACCTCGAACTCACTGGTGGTCATGGCCAAAAAGCACGCTGTCTCACCTGGCTTCGTGTCCGACAGAGCTAGTATCAGTGATGAGCAGGTAGACGCTAGTCTACTCGAACAACGTCTAGTTCTCACGCACAGAAACACCGTTCCGAACTGATAGGCGCGTAAGAAAATTCGAAAAGTGCTTCGGAAAATCGAGTTTTATGGAAAAACCACTGCATAAATCAATTGCAACTAAAATTTATTGAACTCTTCGATAACTGAGCTTTGGTTTTGTAGATTTTACAGTTCTTTTATTACTTATTTACACCAAAAGTTACGTTAAAAATAGTAAGAAAAACGAATCTTTGTTGGCTCATAACTTTTTAATGGCTTTTTATTTTACTATTCTGTTTCCGTACAGACAAAATTAATAATAAGTCAAAACGATATCATGTTTAACTTTGGACGCACAATGTCAAACAGTGGAGTAATATTCTCCCGAAATTTGTATGGAAAAAATATCGACTAGTGACACCTCAAGGTTCTTAAACGGCGCCAATCAAATTAATAGATTAGTCTCGCGATATTATTATTTGATTGGTATATGTCCGCTTAACAGTGTCAAAGAATTCATTATCCCATAAAAATCGATATTTATTGTAAATTAATTCAGGATATGATATGTATTTTATAGCATGTGCGTAAACTCGGTTATTGCGCCACATTCCTGCAGACCCGTTTCGGAGCGTGTCGTGTCTCCCTTGAAGATGTTATGTAACTTACTGATTAGCGCCATTTAGAGATACGAACTGTGGATACGAATTTAATAAGGCGTTGATATTGATGGCGATGGCACCTACAAGGTGTAAGGACCAAGCTATCTGACTGAAGTTATTCATGTCGCAGATCTTCCGTCGACGACGGATCTTCGGTAAGATTTAAGTTGTGAGAAGCTTGTATGCAATTATTTGTACCATCGGCGACGTTTATTACCGGCGCCAGATGTATTTGGCTTAAAGACTCGGAAGGAAGCATGAAGTTGCAATTTTACACAGCAGCAGTGTCGCAGCACCCTCTCATAGTGTGCACATTCGACACGCGACAACGACAGACGACAGAGGCAACTGCAGCCGTCGACAATGTGCCGCTCGTGTTTTTTTATTTTATTTTTATAAATGGCATCTCGCAGTTCACCTATGAGGTTGTCGTCTGCTCAACCGGGCTTGCCTGTGGATGCCTCAATAAATTAAGGCCTCCAGCTAGGGCTTAAACAACCTAAAAACTAAGCGACTACACGCTAAGGGCACCCCCTCTGGGGTACGGACCTCGCCTTGGGGCGTCGCTGAGAGGGGGGCAGCAAGGGACAGGCTAGATCGGAATTATTTAGGGACGAATTTAAAAGTACAGGCTCCGCGGCGGGCTGACTCGAGCAAGGGTCGGGGCGATAATGGTATAGGGCGTCGCGACGAGCCTCGACGGCGAGGACGGAAGGACGGCTGTCGGGACTTGTACTTTCTGAGAGTACTGGTGGCCTTACTACTCACCTGTAGGAGGATCGTGGCGTCGTCGCGGATGGTAAGGGTATGCCTCGGTCGGCGAATGCTACTTATGTGCCGCTCGTGTATTTGAATACGGTGCTTAAATGTACGAGCGGCACGTTGTTGACGACAGCCGCACTCGTCGACGACGGGCGTCAACGGGCGACGTTGGCTGCAGTAGCCTCTGCCGTTGGCGCATGTCGTTCGTGTGTATCATAATCAGCCTATAATGTTCCCACTGCTGGGACACAGGCCTCCTCTCTGTGAGAGGGAGTGGGCCGTAATCCACCACGCGGGCCCAGTGCGGATTGGCAGATGTCACATGTCTTCGAATTTTTGGTTCTAGGACATGCCGGTTTCCTCACGATGTTTTCCTTCACCGTTTTGAGAGCAGTGGTGATGAAATAATTTATACAAAGTAAAGCGCCTGTCTGGGTTCGAACCTACGACCTACAACTCGTAAGTTGCGGCCGTTACCACTTGGCCACCACTGTTCGTGTGTATGAGCACATAGATTTACTGATTGGCAGAGTCGCAACACGATACGGTGTTGCATGGTTTGACATATCTAATGGCTTAATGCAAACATGTTGCAGCAAGTAAACTTAAATTAAACGTTTCAACCAGGGCATGTGGGATTAGTATCATATCCAGTTATTGCACTGCATTAGATGGGAATAAAACATTAATATCAGTTTCAGTATTGTTGAAAGATAGTTGATGAACAATCACTATATGCTAGGTTATTTATAATAACGGCAGTATCATAAGGTATCATAAGCGATTAAGCAAGCTATGACCACTTATGTCCAGTGAATTAAACAAACTCCACATTCATGGCCTTAATAGTATGTAACTATATCTTGGAATACTTTACAAAATATGAAGTGTCTTTGAGTGAGGCATAGCAACTCAGTTTAAAAATGTATCATCCTATCATCCCTGTAATCAACAAAACACGCTGCTGCCTAATGTAAGCCATACACGCTACTGTCTACTGGAGAGGTTACCTGTGCAGGCGTGTATGGGGATGTTCCGGTGTACCGAAGCCATCTTCAGTTCTTTTACCGGTACACTGTATGGTGTCACTCGAAAGAATTGGTTTTCGATTTTGCACCGGTTGCCTTGTTGCCAGGTTCAAAAAACTGCAAAGGTCTATTCTCACACACACTCCGGTTCACCAGCGCAGGAAGACCTCTCAGGTAGACCGTAGTGTGTTTGACCAGCTTAAGTCCTTCCTTCCAGTACCCAACAAAATTTAAAAAAAGAACATTGAACTCATAAAATTTCATTGAATTTTAAATTATGAATCATGTTACAAGTTGACAACGCCCAAGTGGCCAGTCCTGTCTGACTACAATATTATAATTATTATAGTATAGTTAGGTAGTTTGTAGTATAGTTTGGCAATAGGTAGGTATAGGTACTTAATATTTCATGAATGAAAGTCATTAATAAATATTAATATTTTCCCCTTCCCAAGCAGGTATTTCCTACCCTAAATTGGTAATGTTTTATACAATAAATGTATGAATTTTCATTGATATTGCTTTGCAAACACAATAAAATGATAATATTGCATACTTGAACAGGTCACTGACATAATTTTATGTCAAAACTCTGTTTATCTCTTAAAGTATGCTCAGATAAGGAAAAGTAAATAAAGAATTTATCATCGAGTTACAAAGAAATCGCTTTTAGCTTATGTCCCTGGCAACAATATAATCGTCACGTAGGATAATGTGAATCTCAGAATCCATAAGTGTAAGTAAAACAAACAAAAAATTTAACTCAGGAAATGACATGTTATTAGCAATATAACCACAAATTGCTTAGAAGTTCGCAGCTACACTTTGCTACAGTGCCATGGATAAGACTAGAAGGTCCGACAAGGAACAAATATGCAAATTAACAAGTTATTTTAGCAGAACACGTCATTTCTTATACACAGCAACCCAAACAGGTTATGATAAGACTAAACTCACCTAAATCATCCATTGTTTCTGCAAATACGAAGTCTCACCACTCACTTACACTACACTTTTTACGTTACACTATTCTTAAATTTACGCTAAATTATATAAGCAGCAAAATACTACAATAATACTGCAAATCAAAGTTGAAAATTACAGCCCAATTATGGCAATTTAGATATTTAGCATTTTTTGGCGAAATGTTGGTGTGACTGAAAACTTGTCAAAACATTTCTTTTCTTGTTCCTGGACGATTATGAAAATTATTCAACACTTGAAAGATGAATGAATAAATTAGACTAAAATAATTCTAAATTCTTGGTTAGCAGAACAGTCGGTTATTTTGACATAAGAAGCGCTAAACATTTGCGAATACGTAATTAAATTAATTATATTTATTTTCTTTACTTTCAAACTTTGTTTTTAAACGAAAACAGTGGCACCAACTACACGATTTCGTAGATTGTAATGTCAAATGAAGAACGTTCCAAAACTAGTACTTCAATTGCATTGTTTATTAGATTACTGTCGCAAATACAAATTATAAAATTTATTTAGGATAATTAAAAAGTCAGACTATAAAATAAAAACATGAAAAAGTAATGAATTATATTTTAATCACAGTAGAAATTATTAAAGAGAGTAAATTCTTACTGAACTGTCCTGTGTTTTATTCGAAATACAAAGTTTTAGAACGTGAAGTACTTGCTGTATTGATTCACCGCAGTTGCTTTCGTGTTTATAATACGCCCTATTTCTTTTAATTTCCAGTTGTTATTAGAGAAAACGAATTCAGATAACATGAGCAGTTCTGGGGAACAGTTAACCCTAGCTAGGGATATAAAACGAGCCATTGAATTGCTCGAAAAACTTCAACAAAGTGGTGAAGTTCCTGCTACGAAGCTTGCAGCTCTTCAGAAAGTGCTACAAAGTGATTTCTTGAACGCTGTTCGTGAGGTGTATGAGCATGTTTACGAAACTGTTGATATTCAAGGCTCGGCGGACATTAGGGCTTCCGCTACAGCCAAAGCCACAGTGGCCGCATTTGCTGCGGCTGAAGGCCACGCACATCCACGGGTTGTCGAGCTTCCGAAGACAGAGGAAGGGCTAGGATTCAACGTCATGGGTGGCAAAGAACAAAACTCCCCTATATACATATCAAGAATCATTCCTGGCGGCGTCGCCGACCGTCATGGAGGACTCAAGAGAGGTGACCAGCTGTTATCAGTCAATGGTGTATCTGTAGAGGGTGAAAACCACGAGAAAGCTGTAGAATTGTTGAAGCAAGCTGTTGGTTCAGTGAAGTTGGTTGTGCGATACACTCCAAAGGTTTTAGAAGAGATGGAAATGAGATTTGACAAGCAGAGGACTGCACGGCGGCGCACCACCAATTACAACTAAATGTGTAATGACAAACAAAAATTATACATAGGCTATGATCAATAAATGTATGGTATGTTTTGACAAAGGTGCCAATAAGGCTACAAGCACATGATAAGACATGGTTATACATGAGACGTACTTATGAATGACTAGACAAACAATGTCTGAATGGGGAGATAATGAAACTGTGCTACATCAATAATTTTAAAACCAAAACAATGCATAGTGTTTTACTATATTACAAGCTGTGAATGACAAAATGGACATCATTCTCTATCTAATCACACTTTGAAAGTTTGCTTAATTATTCAAGCCACATGCAATTTGATTGTTCGAAAATAATGATTGTAGCACTACACTGTTTTTGTCATCTAAGTTGAAAAAGAAACTCTTCCTCTCTTTTTCTGGAGAGCTGTAATAAATATTTAGCTAGATAATGTTATAGTTAATTATGTTGAGTACCTACTTCTATATACTTTGTATAGTATTAAGAAATCTCTGTAATGAACTCTGGTCCATGTAAAATACTGGTATTCAGCTGCATCCGGTTAGACTGGAAGCCGACTCCAACATAGTCGGGAAAAGGCTAGGCAGATGATGAATGTTACAGTTTCTTTTTCTCCATGTAATTCAGTCTCCATATTATCTGCTTTGATCAAGAAAAGCGAATTTATGTTACCTAGTTCTACTCATATATTAAAAAAGACTTAAAGGGTAAATAAATAATAAATATACCTACATAATAATTGCACCTATTATTGTGTTGATTGATTAATTAGTGTAAAGTAAAATACATTGGGTATTTATTTAATTAAAATAAATTAACATTTTAGAATGTACTTAATTGATGAATTTATATTATATAAACAAATTGTGTAATTGTAAAAGGGAAAATTGTTATGAATTTATTTAAAAGTTGTCAGTATTTTAGGAGGTATAAATAAAAGTAAATATTACAACAGTACATTTTATTTTAAACATAATTAATAATATGCCTTAATCCTAACTTCTTTTAAAATATTCCTACCAGCTATCAAAACCACCAAAACCAAATTTGCCATCCTTTTTAACCTTTTTGACAGGACCTTCTTGTGTCTTTGCAGCTTTACTGCTGGTTGGTGCGGCAGGTGGCGCCACTTCTTGTAAGTTAAGGTATTTACCCACTCCATCTCGGAATACTTTGAGGGGCTGTTTCGCCTTTTTCGGCCTTACTTGAGAGCCTTCAGTTTCTGCTTTCCTTTTCAGTTCCTCTGCTCTGTCTTTGACAAGCTGTAACAAATCGACAAAAATGCTAAATGATAAATTTCTGTAAGTAGGTTTGTACAAACGCGTCATTCAATAAAGATTCTTTACAGACTGCTATTTACAATTATTTGCTGGTAGATGCTGCTGATAGTTTTTCATAACAGCGCACTTGAAATAATGTTATAAGAAAAAGGGCTGAGAAGGCATGACAAATTCACATGCTCAGGCAGATGAATACCACCTAGCTCCGAGTCAGCGGTGGGATAAGGAATGCTTTCACATTACACATAACAGCGCACTTCCCTCAGTTTATTCATACATTCGCTATCGGCTACCTGGCACGGGGTACTTACGTCACAGCAGTTCCAAATATATACAGATTATTTTTTTTAAATACCTGTTCTTCAGCCTCAGCAAATGGATCCACGAACACCTGCGCGACATCTATGATAATGTCCTGTATGGGCCGGTCCTTATTGTCCACCTCTATCTGTTCCATGGCAGTCAGTGTGTCCATTCCGCCGACTAGCTTGCCGAAGATCGTGTGCTTACCGTCCAGCTGCTTGCACGAACGGAAGGTTATGAAACTGAAGTAGAGCAGGAAAAAGTCATTTTAAAAAGTTTGTTTTAGTTTATTAAAACTGAGCGGGTTAGTTATATTATATGTTTGTGGTATAAGTTCAAAAATACTCAATAATAATCAATACTAGCCCGCGAGGTATGTCGATAAAAACTATCCTATGTCCTTCCCCGGGATGCAAATGAAATTTTATCGAAATCCGTTCAGTGGTTTAGGCGTGAAAAGGTAACATACAGACAGAGTTACTTTCGAATTTATAATATTATAGTATGGATTGATTGCATTCCAGAATGCGAGTGCAGATGAATTCAATCGTCCATGATTTAATTATTATTTAGGGTCAAAAGAAGACACACTCACTGACGGCGATCTAGGGTTTGTCCATTAGTCACATTAGTATGGATACCCAATTCATACAATTATACCATCCTTACACACATACATTGAACTTGCATGTGGCGGTCTACACTATAGCTGCGCGTACGTCTTTTGTAATCAACATTGCATATTGCTTTTACACATTTTGTTGGGGTCGGCTTCCAGACTAACCGGATACAGCTGAATACTTGTATTGTACATGGAGAGCGACTGCCTATCTGACCTCCACAACAAAGTTACTAGGTAATACGATACCCCTTGGTAAGACTGGTTGTCAGACTTTCGGGCTTCTGACGACCCGTAACGACTGTCAAAGATCAACGAATGACAGCCGGGACCAACGGCTTAACGTGCTTTCCGAGGCACGGAGGGTCTTGGTATGTAAAGATGGTCACCCATCCACGGACCAACCGCGGCAAGCGTAGCTTAACCTGATCGATCGACCCGTGCGGCTGTTATTACTTAGCCCCAAGCCCCCATTTTGTAGCACTATAGCATCTCATAGTCAGTCTGGTATTAGACAAACGAGAGTAAATAAACTTACAACTGTGATCCATTAGTATTTGGTCCAGAATTTGCTAATGACAGCACTCCTCTGCCAGTATGATGCAGGTTCGGTTTGACCTCGTCTTCAAAAGGTTTCTTCCACACTGATTCCCCGCCCAATCCTGTACCAGTTGGATCACCTCCTTGTATCTGAAATTGTTAAATCTACTATTAGCTTGTAATTGGAAACTTTCAGGCCTGAATAATAATCAAAGGGAAATCCAATCAACTGTCTTTAACTGCAGAACTTCATTATACAGTACTATAATATCGGATTTTCTGCAGGTTTGTATGACGTCACAAGTTAGCTGCGCATGATTGCCGTGATTCATATCCATGTTACAAATGATCATTTATGCCATAGCCCCATGCATGATCAAAATATTTATCTAAGCAGATAAATATTTTGATCACGCATGAGAGGTGTAATATAAGAAAAAAAAGCGAAGAGACGACCTGGATGCGTTCCGCGACGGCTGATTTGAGGTAACGTGGGAAAAAAGTTCCTGGGAGGACTTTTGGGAGGCCTGTGCCCAGCAGTGAGACAGTATGGGCTAAGAATAAAAAAGAAGTTATTAACCTTTTGACCGCCACAGTCATGTATAGATGACAAACCAAAATGTGCCCAGCACGCCACGGTTCGACTACATGACAGACTTTGACGCCGAGGGCAGGTTTTTGATTTTTTGACGTGTGGCGGACAAAAGGTTAAAAAGCTTGATTAAATAATTACCATAAAATTCCGAATAGACCTATGGAACTTGGTGCCATTATAGTATCCATTGTTGCAGTGCCTTATAAAGTTGTCGCAAGCTTTCGGCGTTAAGTCGCAGTATAACTCGAAGTTTAGAGGACCCAGGTTTGTCACCAGTCTCACATATCCTGAGGAACGAGAAAAGCTTTGAAATATTATTATGTTGTAAGTTGTAATAGTATATGTTGTAATCTAAAGAGAAGTAGGGCATTATAAATGCTATTTAACAGAAAACTAGGGCAGCAAAAGAATGGATCATAATTATGTATGATCCATTCTTTCAGCTCATCATTCCACTGCATCACACTTCACTATAAGTTTACGATTGTCATTAGAGAAGTAGCGACTACCACTTTTATCTAGTGGAAAAGAAAGTGCTATAAAGTTCGATAACAGCTCTCAAAGATTAATAGAAATCGTGTTAATTAACTTACAGAAGTCATTAAGTTTTGTAGTAAATGTTATGTTCGTAAATCGCCGTAAGAGTATGCACACTTTCCAGGCGTTCCGCAAATTGCTGCTTTTACGCGAATAACAGCTAAACATGGACATATACGAGTTTGTACAGCGAAGTGCATTTTACTACTTGTCCATTTTACGACCGAGTTAACTGTTCTATTGTTCTCTAATAAGGAAGTAAATATTTGAGAGAACTGTACTTGGAACTCCTGGTACTGGAACTGTACTGGATTCCAAGGACAGGTCTCTGGATTTTGCGGCAAAGCAAAAAAAAACCAAGAGACCTTAACAAACTAAGTACAACTGATCTGACTGTATCAAACCATGCAACCAAATACCTCCTTGAAGCCAATAATCAGTAAAAAGAATCTTTGGTACCAACCTTTTTTCTTGACCATATCATATTTGACATCATCTTCACAGATGATGGCTGGTTCATGGACCGTTTCTGGCATCATAGCAGTGGAGGTGAAGCTGGCAGCCACCATGCCAGTAGAGTAGTGAGCAGCATTGAACTTATCTGCAACCTAGTGTTAAAATCTTGCTTTATAAACTGGCGCAGTCTGTCTTTATGACATTAAAAATAAGATCGACTTCTTGTAGTATCCTTGTATCATCAATACATCTCTAACTTCATATTACCCTTTCCATGAAATCATGACATTTGAGGCCAATTCTAACTTAAAGAGTTGTATTGCTGATCCTCATGATTATAACTCTGTAAAGTCATATTTGTTACGGTCGCGAATCATGTTTTAATCAACATACAACCTGACACTGACAGATCTGCAAATTGCAAAAGCTGTAAGTAAACTTGAATTTAGCCAGCTACCCTGCCGAATCCCCCTTAATGCATCATATCCTCCCGCTTTCACTATGCTAAAAGTTGGCTAGAAACTGCCAGCGAACCAGGAAAAACAGGAAAAAAAAAAGGAAGTCTTAAAGTATCATTAACACATAAATACCCACCTCTTTTTTAACATCTTTCTTTTCTGGTGCTTTGTACTCCTTCTCTAGTTCTTGAAGGATTTCTTTTGTTTCATTTGATACGGTCTTAAGTCTTGCATGTGGGTCTTTTCTCATTGCTATTTCCTCTGTAAAATAAAAATACATCATAAGTTTTGTGATTATGTTAAAATTCTCCACTACAATTCGTTAGGGTTACCTCTAAAGACAGAATTGTGTGGAAAAGGGAGAGGGAGGCTTTTGCATTGCAGTGGGACAGTACAGGCTAGTTAGATTAGATTACACCTTAGAGTACTACACTGCAATGCAGTTAAATGTATGAGATACAAAAAAACATTTTAATTTTTACTGTTAACAGACTGTTCTTTTTTCTATTGCTGAATGGGCCCGCTCTTGACCTCGATCACACCTGATGGAAAACTATGGATGAGGTCTGTGATGGAACAAGCATGTCCCGAAGATGCCTACGGTACTGGAACTCCCATGCATCAACGAGACACAGCAGGCTGCTTGAAGCCGGACTCCGGTGGGAGGGTGGTCGCAAACCAGGTGGGCGTTAGCCCTACCACCGCAAAAAAAAAGTGTTGGAAAGTTAAGGCCATTCTTTTATTGCCGAAAAAATGTTATTTGTTCTATTAATATTGGGACAAATAAATGCCCTGGCACTTTCTTGTCAAGTAATTAAGGAGCCAAATATGTATCAGACAGATATTGTAAGCAAGCTGAGGAAAATGTCTCCTATATTTAGATCAATGGGTATACCATTAAAGGAGAAGTGCCAGGGTAGCCTGCCTAGTTAATATTTTCTTATGTTTTTTACATTTTGCAGGTCAGGTTGTATGTTGAACCGATTAGTGACCGTAAAAAGTATGTATTTACAAATTTATAATTGTTAAAATCATCAATACAACCCTCAAGTTCATATAACCCTATTGATTAATATTTCATGGAAATTGTAATTCAATAGGGTTATATTATCAACTTTCATGGGCTACCCTGGCCTTCGCCCTCAATCTACAAATAGCAAGCATGTGAACAAAAAAAACTATTAAACAGCTATCAAACCTTAACTTACCTTCAGTCTCCACCCTCAAATTATTCTTGATATGATGGAAAGAAGATATATTGAACTTGTTCAAGTTATTTGGATCCTGTATAACAATAATATCAGTCCTAGCAAACGGCGTGTCATTGATAAGGTCCTTCCAGTTCTTTCCTTTAATGTTAAGCTGTTCCACGGCCTCATTCGAGTACACATTACCACTGGTTTTAATTGCAACGATGTATGAGTTCTTCGTAAAAGGTTTAAAAAGAACAGCGCAATGGTAATCTCCCTCAGCATTCTTGAAGAAGTTTAATTTTGTTAGAGTTTTGACGTCTTGTTTCTGGAAAAAACGTTTTCATGTTTTTACATGGTTCATACAATAACAAGTAAAGATGTTTAGTTTCTTTCTTTTGTTTTACAAGCATAAATAAATAAGTCGACTTACTTTCCCTGTTACTGGATTTACTTTGAACTTCTTCACGAACTCTAGTATGGCTTGTAATTCGAATATATTTCCATCAGAATCGCAGTATGGGTCTTCGAAAGGCTGAAGACACAGGCAGCAATGGTCGAATGGTAAGCGTTTGAAAGTAGTATCCTCTTCTTTAGGAGTGCCTGATCTTTTGCCACCGTACAGTGTAGTCCACTCCGTGTACGTCAGATACCTAATAATTACCAAAGAAGAATGTTATAAAAAACATTGGAATAAATCTGTGAAGAAAGGTATAACGTATAGCGTAAAACTTGCATTTTATCCTTTTGATGCTGTCGTTTACCCATCTTGTTTAGTGTTTTCTAACGCTTTTTGGAAAAATGTTTTTAATTATTCAGAAATATTTCAGGATCATAAAATATCCCAAAAACATACACAATTCAATGCTTCTGTCACAATCACAATCACAAATTGACCAACTGTCAATGTCAAACAATACCAAGTGCACGTCAAATTGACAATGACATGACACCATTGAGGCCGCATTCCGAATTATCTATAATCGCTCACACACAACACAGCACTCACATCTTCTCCCATGCGTTCCGATTTAGATATTACGATTATGACAGCTGAGGGCTGTCAACAATTCGGATCGCTCGTGAACGCGCTCACAGTGCTTAATCAATGTCAAAACGATATTACAGTATTTCTTTGTATAAATACCACATGCGCTCAAAAAAAAAGGAAAATCCCTCATCGTAATGAGGGATTTTCCTTTTTTTTTTACTCTTCCCTATTCGCTGGATAGATGGCGCTGACCTTGGTAAGTTACTGCAAGGAACGGAACTTCACATCATTTTTTTTGATTATTTCACTTGGATGTAATTTTGAGATTGTAAAACGAAAGCAAACGAAAGTGTCAGTCAACGAGCGTATGTGACGTGAGCGTGACGCAATGTTTTTTTTCCAAGCGTTTTGCCTTTGGCACCTAGTGCACCTTGTAACGTAGTCAGTACAATGCCATCTACCGAGTTCTTGGAAACTATTTTTTTTTTTAATACTCAAAAAGAAAACCTCTCATTTGGTACGGGTTTAAGGACTCTTATACCGCATTTACACAATCGTGTTCGCCATTCGCCTCGTCACTCGACGAACGATTCGACGAAACATTCGTATACGAGGGCCGTCGCGAACTATTGTTCACACATTCGCGGGGTGAATTATTTTGACAACGCGAGCGTTCGAATCGCGAGGCGAGCCACGAGGCGAATAGTGAGCGCACTGTTTACATATGCGTGTTCGTTATTCGCCTCGCCATTCGCCTCTTTTTTTTTTTTTTTTAAACGTTGCCCCACTCTAGGAATTTCTTCTGTATTGTGGGTGCGTTTACAAACATTTAAATTCACGTACACAAACAGCCAGACCCGGAACAACTACTTGTAGGTCATACAAATATTTGTTCCGTGCGGGAATCGAACCCGCGACATGCAGCGCAGCAGTCAATCGCTTAACCACTGCGCCAACCGTGCCGTCAATCCGCCTCGCGATTCGCACGAATGTGTAAATGCGGCATTATACCAAAAATACAAATTACATCCCAACTCGGAACGCATCCGTTAGGACCATGGACGTAATATATAGAGTTACTTCTATATATTACGTCCATGGTTAGGACTCCGTCATTGTAATAGTAGTCTATGGACTCCGTCCAAAGACTACAATATGATGCTGTTTGACTCCGTCGTAAGACAGAGCGAACGTGACATTGGCTAAATGCACAAACCGTGCGAAGCCAAAGAAAAAAAAAATAAAGACAGAGCGAAGAAAGTAAAATATGCATTGCTACTTGAGCATAAATTATAGCATAGACTAGCGTGTTTCAGTTTCATACTTCTTCAGCAAACTTTTCCCGTCATAATACAGAACGAGTTCTAACTTTAGTCCAAAGTCCAAACCTTCGACCCAGTTATTATATTTTGTTTGAGCTTTCCGACATGTGAAATTTTTGCAAAATTTTGTCGGTTCTCAGGTCAGTTTTTTTGCGAATTTGCACACTAAAATAAGTCCAGCTGTGGACTTTGATTGGCTGAGAGGAGTGAGGGTTACAATAATGGTCTAAGGGCTGAGATCATGATTCTAATCTAATCGATCGTTGAAAAAGTAAAGTAAAAAAAAAAAAACATCTTGGGTTGGGTTGGGTGGGTAGTTTTTATTTTGCAATGTGGGCAACACCATCCTTAAAAAAATAAAAAGTTGAAAAATGTCGGAATGTGGTTGTGCTTCTTGTAATTTTTCTTAACTTCATTATTTTAATTACTGTATATTACTTACTTTCCTAGCAATAAACTAGCATAATTAGTTTAAACTATCAATCTGTAAGTATTTAAATGTCTGAGGTACTTTTCACATGTATGTATTTGTTTTTTATCTGAGCTTGTGTGCATTCGGTGAATTTCAGTCAGTGGTTGTTTGTGTTGGTGAGGGTGACAGACAAATGGATGAAATGTGGTAGAAGTGGATTGAAGCTCTCAAACACCTTGCTGGATCACACCAAACTCCAGTTTGATCTTTGAATAAGGTATATTTAATTCACATAACTCTTATCACAGAGCGGTATTAGTGCGGAAAGTAACAGGCTGCCTATTTACGCTTTGCAGTGCGGGGCATCTAACACCGAGATTACACTAATAGCGTTGCACAAATTTTGCACAGGTCGTGGATGAGTTTCGTTGTATATTATATAATACGTATCGGGAGTCGTCTTTTTCATTCAATTGGGTCACCGGTGAATCAAAAAATTGTAAATTATCGGATAACGCCAGCCCACAAGATGGCCGACTGTTATTCGTAAGGTACAAATAAATCTTTTTCCATTACGTTTTGCATTGATAATTTGAGTTAAATAGTTGAGCAATTGTCAGTAGAGCATAGTATTTTGTTGTTTGTTTGAATGCTGATGTTTGGTGTACTAAGTGCAGGAAGTAGGAATGTCTTTGTTCTAGTGATTTTGTTCTTGCTTGAAATAAAAAAAACATGTTCTTCTTTTGTGATTTTGTAACTAAAAATGACTTGCAATGTAGTTGTAGCTGCTTTTAGATGACTCACAAGCAATAATTCTGCAATGATCAATGAGGATCATTTCTCAATTTCATGTCATTGCACTTTCAGAGCTAATTGCTCACTATGTTGTGTCATCAAACCACATATTTTGGGAGTCATTATTCTAAGAATATTCATACAATTTTGAAAACTAATGTTTATTACTTATTATGAAAATCATGAGAGCATGTATTCATCAGACTTTGTTGCAAGCTTCCCCACCAATCATTACACTCATATCACAAGCTTTTTACTAGCAGCTTTTTGGTGTAGCGGAATGAGACGTTTGGTGCTTTTAGATAATGAGCGGTGCGTCTGGTTCATCAGGGAGTGGTACGGGTCGCGGCAGAGGCGGTGCTGGCTCAAGTGGAGCCCTTGCAGACAGTAAACCAGAAGCAAAAGAAAATAAACCAAATCCCAAGATGTCGAAGGCACTCGGGACATCGGCTAAGAGGATCCAGAAGGAACTTGCAGAGATTACACTAGATCCGCCACCAAACTGCAGTGCGGGGCCGAAAGGAGACAACCTGTATGAATGGGTGTCCACCATTCTAGGCCCGCCCGGTTCGGTGTACGAGGGCGGGGTTTTCTTCCTAGATATCCACTTCTCACCAGAATATCCATTCAAACCTCCTAAGGTAATATTTTTTTATTTTATTTAGTAGTTTATCTTTGTCAATACTTTAACTCTAGCAGTTGTTCTTCTTATCAAAAAATTTTTTTTTTTAAAAAGGTTTTTTTTTTAATTTTGATATTGTTACCAATGGTAACAATATCAAAATTAAAAAAAAAACCATAAACTAACATTGTAGGTAGTTTATGTTGTATTTTTTAAGTTCAGAAGCATGCATGCCTCTTGATTTTTTTACTATCTTGAGTCCTTTGTTTAGCCTACAAGTGTCCTTTGTTTAGCCTACAAGTGTCCTTTGTTTAGCCTACAAGTGTCCTTTGTTTAGGCTACAAGTGTTAAACTACCAAAAGTTTTGTTGAAGTTATGAATCAAAGGGGCTCAAGTTGCTGGCCTGGAACATAAAGGGCTAAGGAAGGAACACGGGTGGGTTTTAGTCAGTAAGAGTGACAGTCCCTTCAGCTCCACCCAGAGCGGATCATTTGATGATTTTCCACCCTCAAAAAAAAATAAAATGGGGCTCATGTTAAGTAACAGCAGTTCAGAAGTTTTTATCTTACTTGTATTATGAATAATGTTGGAGGTTCCCGATAATGATGGAAGATGTTTTGTTAGGTAGTTAATTGGTTGATTGTTTTTGGATTTTTCCCTGTTAAGTACCTACTTAAGTTGAAGGAACTGATAGAGAAAAGTGAACTTAATTAACATTTGTTGCATTGCAACCTCAACAAAAATCATATCCTCTTTAATTTATGATACAGACAAATAGTTTAAATTACTGGCTAGATATACAAATCGATGTATTTGAATACAGTGGCACTAAATAGATGGAAGGGTAATTATTAATTAACCATACATGAGTTTAGCCGACCTTTATTAGCCGTAGTTTCATTTAAAGCTTTCAGAATTATAGCAATATGTATCCACATGACGGTTTCCATGTAGAAAAGAAGCTATTTGAATATTGAACTTTGGCTTATTTGAATATTTGGCTGCAACTTTTATCCATTACTCATAAAATCTGTTCATGCAACACAATGAAAAAGGAAACAGCAATATCAATCATGGTTTATTCATTCCACCCCTCGCGCATACCTATAACAACTCGACATCAAATCAATGCAGTCTCCCCAAACCCTAGCCGGCCGTGTCTAGCAACGCCCTAAACCGAGGTCCGAGCCCTGCAAGGGGTCGCGAGACACCCCTAGTATTTAATTAGTGCTGACATCCCTCACTCTGGACTCGCCATTGTCCGACAAATCAATCAGAAAATGCCAGACATACCTACAAAGTTCATTATACAAACACGACGTGGTGTTTATTTAGAGGACGATTAAATTCGCGAAAGGTGCCAGGAATTATTTTTTTATGCAGGAAATTCTACAATTTGAGTCTCCCATCTACATTTTCATTGAACTTCATAAGGATGAAAATAGTTGCTAGATTATATGATGAGGGCAATCCTCTAAATATACATCGCGGGCGCATCTCATCAGTCAATGTCAGGCATCGTTTTCTCGACTCATCAAAATTATAGTACATCACACCTATTTATCCTCAAACAATATCCGTGTAGACAGAATATCTAATTTACCGACCCGCGATTTTTGTACGCATTCGCTTCGATATCTCAGACGTATCTTTACCTCATCTAAATTGGGTCCTAATTATTAGTTTTTGTTTAATGTCGGAACAGGCAAAGGGTTCTAAGAAATACTTTTGGGTTAGACCTCGACTTTCAAATCACTTTTTCTGCAGTTACAAGGGTATTGGATCGAGTAGGTATAATAAGCACAAAAGATACATCGAGAGAATTAGCAAAGAGTTGTTACGATTTACCGCCCATGTTTATACTTTAGTAACTATGTAGCCATTGTGTAAAGCTTTGGAGGGTTTCACTCGTTAACAATATTGTTGTGTGGGGTCTCCCATAGAGTGTAGAATTACGACACATCATTAAGGGCATACATTTTACAGCCATAAAGGAGTTTTCAGCTGACAGTTAATATGCCACTGATTTACTATAACTTGATACACCATGATGTTAGTCAGTTCGAATATCATTATAAAACATTGCCCGCTCTTGCAAATGGCGTGAGACGAGATTCATTTTCGTCCCTCCTATAAATAGCTGATTGCGTCACCAAAAGTACCTGTATCCTGTTCCGTGATGCAGTTTCCTTTATGCGAATTTTATTGTCAATGAACTTTGTCTTTATCAGCTGGTATATTAGATATATTGTCTTATACATAACGCTGGTCTTAGTCCTGAACTCCTTTGGATTTGCCAATAGGTATGGAGTTTAGGACATCTTTTTGATCGCGGTCTTGTCATCATTCTCGTTTGAGATACTGTTGAGTGGTTTAAAGCATCTGGATTCCTATCCCAATCAATCTGCCCAGCCTTATCCCAACTATGTTGGGGTCGGCTTCCAGTCTAACCGGATGCAGCTGAATAACAGTATTTTACATGTAGCGACTGTCTTTACAAAGACAAATACATTTATTCGTCGGATATGGTAGGTACAAAGTTGGTTGGTATAAATGGATAAGTTCAACATATCCGCCGCTAATAATACGAATATTTACATTGTGAACATAGTGTACACGTGGGTAGGTACAAAACCTAACTATCAGCTCATCAGCTGTTCCCTACATTTATGTTCGTATAACTCGTCAAAATTTAGGGAACAGCTGATTTTTTTTCGCGATTTCAGGTTTGGTCCCATAGTAAAAGTTGTTCATAGTGATGAGTACAATGACCTTAGAGGTTGTTAATGTTTTACTAATAACCCTGTATAAACAGCATTGGACGCGTGTGTGCGCGCTGTAGGTTATGTCGGGGGAAGTCCCTTGACACATTTTGGGTGATTTGGTCGCAGTAAAAAAGTATTGATTTAAATCACTGATTTAAATCAAGTGATTTAAATCATATCAACCCTGCCGTGTAACTTTATAACTCTTTTCATGCACATCTCGGAGTTGCATTATATTCTGACAAGTTTCGCGTGATTGAATTCGACATGGTATTTCCGTTTTTTTTTTTTTTTTTTTTTTTTTTGCGGATGGGAAATCATCAAATGACCCCTCCCGCTCTGGGTGGAGCGGAAGGGAGTGTCAGACTCTTACTGACTAAAACCCACCCGTGTTCCTTCCTTAGCCCTTTATGTTCCGGGCCAGCGGTAACCCTTTCGGACAATCCCGCTGACCCGGCAGGCTTCGGCCCTATGGGGCCCCTCCTCGATGCTGACATCTCTTTGAGGCGCGCGTGGAACACGTACGCGCCGTCCGGCACGGGCCTGGTCCTGATCGGACGGTGAGCTACCCATTACTCTCCGCCCGCAGGCCCGCGCCTACGGTGGCCGGGAGTCGTCGCGCGGCTCCCGACGCCCGGAGCGTCTCCCGCGGCGGCTGGGACGGGAGGCTCTCTCCCTGAGCCGTCCCGCCACCTCCTTCGCTAGCATGACTGCTTCGCAGAAGGAGGTGACTGCCTCCCACTCCCTCTCGCCCCGGACCATGGCTTGCACCAGGGCCGGGCGCGAGAGGTCGCCGCCGCTGCCGATCGCCTCTACGAGGACACGGCGGTGCTCCGCCCAAGCGGGGCAGACCTCCACCGTGTGCTCCACCGTGTCCTCTGGGCGATCCTGGCAATGGTGACACCCGGGCGTTTCCTCCCGCCTGATGATGTGCAGGAACCTCCCGAAACTTCCGTGTCCGGTGAGGACCTGCGTCAGGCGGTAGGTGAGGGCGCCGTGGCGCCTCCCTAGCCACTCCTCAAAGAGGGGTCTTATCGCCGCTATCGCGGCGTGCCCTGCGCTGGGTTGCGACAGTCGTTCCTTCCATGTCGCCATGAGATCGCGCCGGAGCTCAGTCCGCTCCGCAGCGATTTGCCGCGGAAGCGGAACTTCCCCCCGGCTTAGTGCCTCCGCGCGCCACTCATAGACGCGCGCGAGGACCATCGCCTCCAGATCCCATGGCGGCATGGTATTTCCGTTGGGGCAATATCCTGAATAGATTAATAGTTTGATAGACGAAGCGTATCGTGATGTCGTTGTTTCTTACTACGGTGACGTATTTTTCATCTTAGATCTGTTGATATTCCCCGGTTTAATTGAGTTTGCTAGTTTTCTCAAACCATTGCACGGAGTCAATCAAAGACAGATTCATATGGTAAAGGACTTGACACTTACCATGCCCTGCAGAGCGACTGATTGATTGCCGCCGAAGCTCAATAACTACTGTTTGTTTACTCAGACACACAATATTCCATTATCAATACTATGCGGGTTACACTGATAGATGCCGAAAGGTTATCAACACCATACATGTGCGGCTGCATATTCATTATTCCTCTTATCTGTTCCAGGTGACATTCCGGACTAGGATATATCATTGTAACATCAATAGCCAGGGTGTGATATGTCTAGATATTCTCAAAGATAACTGGTCGCCGGCGCTGACAATATCTAAAGTTTTACTATCAATATGCTCCCTGCTCACCGACTGTAATCCAGGTATGATGATTTTTTATTTTTGCACTAGCTTTGCACGGGATTAAAAGTACCCTAAGTGTTAGTCCAGGTAAACTATCTATGTGTGTAATGACATCCAAATTAGTTCAGCCGTTTTTGCGCTAATCCGGATTTTCGGAACATGCAGACACTGAAAAAAATTCTATACTTTATAAGTTTATAGCATTGTTTGACCTAAACCCGAACTTAGTCACGCTTTTCTGTGTCTAAAGTAGTTCATTTTTAGGTCACACGACTCACGAGCTATAAAATAGTACACGACGTGTGACTTATGGGGATTTCAGGACCTAAACGCAAAAAACGCAAGTTTTAGAAGCAATAAAAGTATATGATCGACTACAGTAAACAAAATCAGAAAAATATGATATTCTTCAGGATATATGATAGGTAGATAGTGTGTTGAAAACATAATACAACAAATTTGATACGATAGAAAAAATCATGAAGATACCTCTAAAAACTTTCTTTTTGCAATAAAAACCATACTAATATACATACTATCATTCTGATTTTTTGTCAGATTATTCTACAAGCGACATACAAAATCACTAGTGTTTTAATTTTTTAGTCCAAACAATAGATTTTTTGTAAATAGATAATTGCTTCATATTTTGCAAAAAATTACCAGGTTGTGTCATCGCGCTTCTCTTTCTTTTTCTATGCTGTCCGACAGTGACCGCGCTTTAGGTCATGTAAGCCCCTTAATGCATGGCATTTAATAATGGACTAATGAAGTTACACGTATCGTAAAGTATATAATATGAGGTCTGACGCAATTATCTTTTCCATGTTGTCATAACAAGTTAATCATTTGCAAGATAAGGGTAGTAGCGTTCAATCCTTACCCTACCCTTATCAGTATAATTTTATCAGCCCTTTAGCTACCAAGAAGAGTTTTTTTAACAACACAAACAAATTCAAAGAAATTTTTGTTCTTAAGAATCTCTTCATGCTTTTTAGAAATTGTCGTGAAGATAGAAATATATTGAGCACTTACTGTCGAATCAATAATATTCCATTCTAAAGCATGTTAAGTTGTAACAAAAGCTTTTTGCCCCATAGTCTCGAGAGGTCAAAGCCCTTTCGTCCTCTATGTCCTCTTGATGTTTTTGTTCACGGTTTAATCCTATCGCCTGTGTTTATTTATATCGATACTAGTTTGTATTGCGTCGGTTATTAAAAATCGATGATGGATGGAATGGGAATTCTCATTAGATAGATAAAAGGTTGACAATAAAATTGTAACAGAATTTTGTCCATTTTTGTATTATTCACATTAGGACAAATGGTGACTTCCAAATATTTTTTATATTGTAAATTATTTGACTTCGATGTCTATCATTGGCAAAAAGTAACAAATCATAATTATTATTAAAAGCCTGTGATGTCCCACTGAGGAACAGGCCAAAGGCCTCCCTACTCTCTTTCCACTTCTCTCTGTTTAAAGCTGCTAAGGACCAGTTCTTATTGAAGGAGTCCAGTTCATCACGCCATCTCCGTCTGGGCCCTGTAATTATGGCCAATTTATAAACTGGAGGGTGGCCCTTTTTATTCCTTTTCTTCGTTGTCGAGGATCGTGCTCGTCTTGAAAAGCATTGACGGAGCCGCTGACGAGCTTCTTCTAGGCCACTCTGTCTTCGGCTCGCAGATGCTATCGATTTGGTCTAGCCATGGGATATAACAGATTCACAATTGATATGTTAATTGTTATTTATACTAATGGTGATCTTTTCTTCCAGCTGATCCTCTAGTGGGCAGCATTGCGACGCAGTATCTCCAGAACAGAGAGGAGCATGATCGCATCGCGCGCCTCTGGACCAAGCGCTACGCGACATGATTGCGTTGCCCCCGCCCGCCGCCACGGAACAACCTGCAGTATCATACTCACTACCATTCTGTTCTAAATCCATCCTGTTCACTTAAATGTAAGCTTATAATGTTATATCCGATCACTACGCGCTATCTGGGACACATTTGTTAACATCCCGGCTCGCCACACTTAACGAATGTGCCCCACCCAGCGCGAAGTTTACAGCTTATTATTTTTTAGTTGCAATTAATGTGATGTCAACATGCTTAATGACGGTCTGAAATAATTTTAGAATGATGAACGATTTAGTTGTGAATTGAATGAATTTCTGTTTCTAGCTCTGTGTTATATAAATACAGTGATAAGTTTACTAATGAAAGTGTATCGTAGGTTTAACCAGTGATTTGAGTCAATTTTGCCGCTATAACGCGATGATCTCATACACTCTTCAGCTGTTACTACTTATGTGTAAGTATGTCTGGAATGCGATGCCTACTATTATATATTTGGGAATATATCGCATTATTGTACCCGTAGAATGTTTTTAATTTCAGGGTAAAACTTACATGTCGTATTGGAATTAGATTAATTCTTTCAAAGACAATATTTTACTGCTGTCAGTGTCCCTCAATTTTAATTTTATACACATTTGAGTTATCGAAGTCTTTTTTCAGCGAGGCTCTTTTCTTCACAACACGAGAATAATTATGAAATGCTATGAAATGCAAGTGTACACAAATGCGAAAACAACAGTTTTCTTCCATGTTATGTATGACATTCATGCATTATCTACCTCCGCCACTGATGTCTTCAAATAAGTTACTGAATGGTTGTAATTTCTCTTATCCTGTTGTGAATAAATTTTTGTAATTCCTTATAATATGATAGTACTTATACTTCTTGGATAGAACGCGACAGAACTGGCAGCATTGAAAAGTACAAACTATGATGGTTTTAAAAGATTCATGAACAACCAATCCATTATGACTTCAATGCTTTGTAATTATAATTAAGAAATCTTATTTCAAGACGAGGCAATCAGTTGCTAATTTTCTAGTGAGATGTCACAGGCTGAAGAAATAATGCAAAATTATAGTTTTGTGAATAAATATAAATGGCATTTGTCGGAGGGTCAAATTTTAAGTCAGCCGATAGTTTGAAGTACTACGTATTATATTTATTAATGAAATCTAGTTTGGGTTTATTATTATTATTGCTGAAGGCCGAATGAATGTCACTCAAAAGCCTTATTTGACTGAAAACGAAGGAAAGTTACATTAGATAGGTTTTTCAACTTGGTCCATTTTGTTAAGGATTAGATAGTCAAATTATTTGAAATTTTAGGACTTCGTAACAAAAGGATTCTTGGGGACATATTATTTGTTTGTTTTGAATTGTGCAATCTAATGTGGTTTTATAGAAATAATTGAGTTATATTTTTACATTATTCACTATAATATGCAAGTTTAACATTGACAGACTAGATTAGGTCTGGGATATTATAATTAATAACCTATTTATTTTTATAATATGGACTTATGAAAGTATATAAATTACATACTGTGTTATATGTTTTCGTTATTCTCGTTTGATGTAAAGTGATTCGACAATATGTATTATGCGGTGTCGTCATGTAAGCAGCGGACTAAGGATTTGATATCATGTTTTACTAGTTATCACATATCAATGTAACACGGACGAAGAAATGAAATTGATGATAGTTATTTGTTTTAATAATTTCGACTACTTTCACCATTCTTGATGAAGTGCCAAAACTCAGGCACATTGGCCTCCGCTCCAGTCTGACATCTCCAACTTTTCTAAAATATTCCGTTTAGTATGTAAACAGTATTAGATGTAAGTTATTTTATTGTCTAGATAATGTATAATGTATGTCTTAACCCTAGTACTAATTAGAATTTTAGCGTTGTAATGATTTTAGTTAAAGGTGTATGTATGTCGCGCGTATATGAATGTTTTGGTGATACCGTCGTGAAAATGAAGATTTTATAAATTGGGTGATATCGCGAGAGTCGGAACTGGTGCTGTGAGATTCAGATGCTTGCGACATACAGCAGGTGAATACGGACTTGTATTCGGGACTGGTATATTTTGTCATTGTGATTTTTTAATTATTTTATACTGTGACTCGAAATGTGTTGCTTGCAAGACAACAGCTGTATTTATCGCGACTGATGTTCCTCGAAATTCAACGTTCATGCTCTGATATCTAATAACCATCCTTTGTTATTACAATTTATATCATGGTATAAAATAGGAAAATAAAAATGTGTGTAACTAGGACACTGAATGCTGTTTCATTATATTCCTGATTAAAACTCATTTTTGGATAATGCAGATTTTATTATAAATATACACGACCTAGAACACTTTCCAAACGTTACAATGAACTAATGGTTCCGTTTTTAAATTAGATGCAATTCTTATTCATCATTATTTATTTCTTCTCATTTAGAAATTACTTTTTACTTATGTACTTACTTCGAGACCGAAGAGAGATCGTGTCTGGTTTGTCACATTGCGTCTAATCAACAAACGAATCATACAATTCTAATATAAGTAATAATAAATGTGCACCACTTCTACATTGGTTAAATATGAATAGTAAAGGTACAATAATTATTTTAATACTAGAAAATTGAATTGAGATTTAGATAAGTATAAAAAGTAGGAAATTCCGATAAAGTTTTTGGCATAATGTATCCATTTCTATTCGAAAAATCAGTCTTCTACACTGAGCACACTTTATTGTGAACTTTTAAGAAAATCTGTGCATTGTGCTTTATCACTCCCTCACTTGCAGATACATATGGCAAAGTTTAATAAAATTAACTACGCGTTTTATATCGACAATAAAGTACCTCCTGATACTAAATGTAATAGCACTTACATAAACATTTAAATCTTACAAATAAAATGAACAAATTATCTGGAATAACAATAATAAAAATAAATTATTTCAAAATATACATGACATCGTAGAGGTGTATTTGATCACAACTTAGTAAAAAAAATATTTAGGTATTTGTGGAAAATATTGGGCACTGCTATTAACATCTAGATCTAAAGATTATATAAAGAATACCGTTTTACGTGTTTATACGGTCTCGTACTGACTGCGAATGGAGCGAGCGAGACAGCACGCGAATAAAACACCAAGCAGCTGAAAAAGAAAAAAAAGACATTGTTATTCACTGTTCAATCCTGACTCATTAATTTCTCATCATCAAAGGGTAAATTAACCGGTTGAATGCCGTAATTACAGAAACAAAAAGCGTGGATCCACGTTCTACGAAGGGTTAAAGAGGAACTAAAACTAATTTTGAATAATGCCGCTAGTATTGGAGTCTTCTATAGGCTCATTTCATTAATTATACAAAAATCTAGTACTATTTGTTTGCAGGGCAGGTCAAGTTTACAACTGAATCGCTTGAGTTGACTACGCTTTTCTATCTAATAGATTGCATGGGAGCCCCCCCCCCCCCCCCCCCCTATCGGCCCCCATCCTTGTGTTTCTCCACTAAAATATACACTAGTACACTTCACTAAAGATTTAAGCTACTAGAGTATAATGAATCTGAGAAGTATTTACCTGCACAACAGCGACACCTATGCCGACACCGCCGAGCACCATAGCGATATCCTTGAAGTAAACAACGAGTTTGTTAAGGCAGCCATCTTTGTGGAAGTGTTCAGACTTCTCAGTGCACGGGACGGCAACTCCTGCGTTGATCTCCTGGCCGGAGCAGCAAGTGCTGGGCAGGGTGGTGATGTTGTTCGCAGCCCAGTCTTTGGGGCCGTAGATACCGCAGCATTGCAGCTGAAAATAGAAAATTGGAGTGTTAGTAAGTGGTAACAAACTTGTTTGCCGAGTTCTGCAGTACGTCCTGCTCGGCTAGGACCAGATAAACATAACCTATGGAATTCTATTCGGAGTTCTATCATAGTAACACGCATCTATAGAAAAAAGTCATCTGCCTAGCCTTTTCCCAACTATGTTGGGGTTAACTTCCAGTCTAACCGGATGCAGTTAATTTTATATGGAGCGACTGCCTATCTGACCTCCACAACCCTGTTACTGGGTAATACGTACTAAATGTACAACTCCACGGTAAGACTGGTTGTCAGACTTTCGGGCTACTAACGACTATCTAAGATCCAGGAATGACAGCAGCACTTTAATAAGGTTGAAATGTAGTTGCGTCCACCTTGGATTTTTAGGACATAAAAAAAAAACGAATGGCCCTGCTCTTGACCTCGATCACGCCTGATAGAAAGCGATAGATGAGGTCTATGATGGAACGAGCGTGTCCAGAAGATGCCTGTTCACTCATTTATTTCCAGAAGACCAAAAACGACAATCTGTAAAGATTATAATCCTATAAATGTACATTCACGAAATTAAGACTGCATCTCATTGACTTGCATCTTATATAGGGTCCTGTGTATTATTTAGATTAACATAAAGTATTGTGCACGCCACATGGCCACATGACGCTTCATGTATTTACCTTATAACATATATCCAACCAGTAATCACGAATAATAAATGACTGCAGACAAAGGATTCCAAGCAGGCTCATGTTGAAAGGATAATGTAAACGAAATTAGTAATGCTTGTCTTACTTCGCCGATTAGTTATATATTTAATTAAGTAAAATGTTTAACAACGGAAGCATTTTATAGCCTCCAGTGCGGCGCTATACCTGAATATACAGTTATGGAAATTTATTGTTCATCAAATTAACACCAATATGCCGTGCAAATGTCAAAAAAATATTTTGTGATCTGATTATACGGACAATTTAAGTGGTCAGTTTTGGTAAACAATTAATTTCCCAGACTACGAAGTACGTCCAGCATGTTAAGAAAGCACTTCGAGTATACGCTCTCTTTGTAGGTTGCTAGGTGACTTGTTATACTTTTGACATCTTTGTATTAGCACGCAACATATAATTTATTAAACCGTTTTACCACTGTGTTTACTTTAATATGTATGCTTTAATATGGTAGCAGAGCATCAAAAGGAGCTTGAAGTTTATTGTTGTTTTTTCCTAAAGGAATAAAAGTTCGTAAGAGTGAATCATGTTGTCTTCAAAAATGAAACTCGAAATAGGACTATTCGATGGAAGCAACTGGCCGACTTGGAAATATAAAGTGTTGTTGTTGCTGCGGAGTAACACGGGCGCCTTAGAAGCGGTGCAGGGTACTCTAATAAAGCCGGCACATCCGGGTGAAGGAGCCAAAGCGGAAGCTCTCACGCTGTACAAAGAAGAGTGTGACAGGTATAATAAAATAGAAAGCACTGCACTGTTATTACTGACTATTAATATGACCAACGAAATGCTGAATAAAGTAATGCGTTTTACAACTGCGAGTGACATGTGGGACGAATTAAACCGTCTCTACGAACGAGGATCACAGGACCGAACCTACGATCTGTGTATGCAACTTTTTAAATATAAGAAAGACCCCACTCATGACATGGGTTCGCATATGTCTGCAATAAAGAATATTTGGCATGATCTGAATCAAGCTTTGTCAACAGTTTGCAATCAACTACCAGAAATTCTTTTGATATGCAAGATATTGGATTCCCTGCCAGAAGAGTATTTCAGTTTTAAATCGAGTTGGCTACTCATTACATTAAAAGATCGTACAATCGAGAACTTGACCACCCAGTTGTGCGCTCACGAGAGAGCTTTGAAAGATAAAAATAAATCTGAAGCTGAAGGTGAATCCAGCAAGGAGGTACTGATAGTACATAACAGAAAGCAAGATTACAAGAATAAATTAAAGTGCAACTATTGCGGAGCAAGCGGACATAGAGTGAAGCAATGCAAGAAATGGATTACGGATGGTAGACCTCCAAAACCTCCAAAAGAATCCACATCAAATGCTGCTACATTGACAAGTTTAGCTTTATCTCTTGGTGAGAGTAATAATGATAAAGACTCATGGTACGTAGATAATGGAGCAACCAGTCACGTAACCAATAGAAGAGATCAGTATGTATTTTTCGAGTACTTTAGCGAATCTCACAGAGTAATGACAGCAAATGGAGAAAATATTGAAGCTATCGGAAAGGGCTCAATACAAGTAAAAGCTGACATTAATGGCCAAAACGAAACAATTACGCTCACAAATGTTTGGTATGTTCCCTGCATAAAAAGAAATTTGTTCTCAGTGCTAGCCGCACAAGATCTTTGTGAGAATAGCACCTTTGAGTCAAATACTCGGTCATGTTTATTTAAGGTTGATGGTAAGACAAAGTTAGTCGGTACTCGAGACAAGTATGGAGGTTTGTACAAACTTAAAATACAAGTACTTACACCTAAAGTTGAGATTAATCAACTAACAGATAATAACCAACTTCAATTGTACCATGAACGTCTGGGACACCAGAACAAAAGACACGTCAAACAAGTTATACAAAGAGAATTTGCTATGCAATTCAAATCTGAAAATAACAAAGAAGTTTGCGAAGGTTGCGTATATGGAAAAGCCCACAGAAGGACGTTTGGGACCAGAGAAAGAACTACAAGACTTGGAGAGCTAATACACACTGATGTGTGTGGACCTTTTGTGTATTCGATCTCAAAGTATAGATACTTTGTTCTATTCAAGGATGATTTCACCCGTTTTCGTTACGTTTATTTCTTACGACAAAAGTCAGAAGTTCAAGCACGCTTGAAGGATTTTCTAGCAGAAGCTAAGACTTCAGGACACGTCATTCAAGAGTTGCTTAGCGACAATGGTGGTGAATTTGACAATGAACAAGTACGAAGTACGCTGAGACAATACGGGATTAAACAGAGGCTGACAATGCCCTATACTCCCGAACAAAACGGTTGTGCCGAAAGAGATAATCGCACAATTGTTGAGATGGCAAGAGCACTTATACACGCTCATGATGAGATACCTAAAGGTTTATGGGCTGAAGTAGTGCAAGCTTCGGTGTACATATTAAATCGTACGGGACCCACTTCAATTGATGGAAAGTCACCGTATGAGTTATGGTGCAATAAGAAACCCAAAATAAATCATCTCAGAATCATTGGCTGTGTATGTTACGTGCATGTACCAAAACAAAAGAGAAGTAAGTTAGATAAAAAAGCACAGAAAGGAATTCTTATAGGATATGACGGTGACGATGGGTATCGAGTTTATGATACAAGGAACTTTAAACTGTTGCGTTCCAGAGATGTAACTTTTGAAGAAGTACCTCTGTTAGACCGAGACATACCCGTTAGTGAGGAACCTGAAATTAAAAAGAATACCTATGAGCTACCTACTTCTTCCATAGATGATCAACCAAACTTAGAAGTACTTAATCAAAGTGATGATCACTTGCATTCAGTGAATTTGGATAATGAAACAGATGATAGTAATGAAGAAGTCCGACAAGTAGAAGACACTTGGTATGAAACAGGTGATAGTAATGAAGAAGAACGACAAGAAGAAGACACTCGAACTGTTGAAGGTAACAGTCGTGTACTTCGTGATCGTACTCAACTTAAACCTCCAGAAAGGTTTAGTTTTGAACAATTCATCAATCAGGTCATAGCTGTTCCAGAACCATCTTCATATCGAGAAGCCATGCAAAGTACTGAAAAAGACAAGTGGGTTGAGGCTATGAACAATGAGATAAATTCTCTGAAAGAGAATGAGACATGGAAACTGACAAAGTTACCAACTAACAGAAAAGCGCTCAACTGCAAATGGATATTCAAGGTAAAGAAGAACCCTGATGGCTCGATTGACAAGTTTAAAGCGAGACTAGTTGCAATTGGCTATTCACAGAAAAAGGGAATAGACTACCACAAGACATTTAGCCCTGTTGCAAAACTAAGCACGATCCGAACATTATTAAGTATAGCTGCGAATGAAGGTTTATCGCTCAAACAATTTGACGTCTCAACAGCTTTCCTATATGGCAAGGTGAAGGAAGAGATATACATGCGACAACCTGAGGGATACAATGACGGATCTGGCAAAGTGTGCAAGCTGATAAGAAGTCTTTATGGACTTAAACAAGCGCCTAAATGTTGGAACGAGTGTATTCATGATTTTTTTATTGAATCTGAATTTACTCAGAGCGAAGCAGATCCATGTTTATACGTGAGACAACGTGGAAAAACAAAGATTTTGCTAGCTTTGTACGTTGATGATGGATTATTGGCTTCGTCTGATGACAAAGAAGCTGACAATTTTATTGAGAACGAACTCAAAGTACGTTTCAAGATAACGACCAAGCCACCATCGTACTTTCTTGGACTAGAGTTGGAGCGACACAATGATGGGACTATAAGAGTTCATCAAGCCGCCTATACTAAAAAGGTTTTGGAGAAGTATGGAATGAGTGACTGTAAAGCCGTTGGAACACCAATAATTAAAGATATTCCTGTAAAAAAGTTGGCGGAAGAGATCTGTGACACTAAATTTCCTTATAGACAAGCTGTGGGAGCGTTAGCTTATCTCATGGTGGGTACAAGGCCTGATATCGCCTATGCAGTCGGAGTCGTATCTAGAACCTTAGATAACCCTACTAATACAAATGTGTTACAAGTGAAGAGAATCTTTCGTTACCTTAAAGGAACAATCGAGACTGGTCTAGAGTTTAAAAAGAATGAGAAACGACTCATTTGTTACAGTGATGCGGATCACGGAGGCGACAACTTGAGTGGTTGTTCTACTAGCGGGTTGATATGCATGTTCGCTGGATCAGCAATCTCCTGGAGAAGTGTGAAACAAACCTCAGTTGCGCTATCGTCCACAGAAGCAGAAATAATAGCTGCAAGTGAGGCGTGTCGTGAAATGATTTGGCTAAATAGATTGTTTAAAAATTTAAGTGATAAATTAGAAACATCAGTACTGCGCATTGATAATGAGTCTGCAATAAAACTAGCTCATAATCCGCCTTACGAATATCATCAGAAGACAAAGCACATCAAGCTAAGACATTTCTATGTGAGGCAATGTGTGTCTGAAGGAGATATCCAAATTGAGCAAGTGCCTACGCAAGAACAGTTGGCTGATATCTTTACAAAGCCATTATTCAAACCAAGACTGGTTAAGCTTTGCGAAAACTTCGGTTTGAAAAAGAAGAGGGAATGTTAAGAAAGCACTTCGAGTATACGCTCTCTTTGTAGGTTGCTAGGTGACTTGTTATACTTTTGACATCTTTGTATTAGCACGCAACATATAATTTATTAAACCGTTTTACCACTGTGTTTACTTTAATATGTATGCTTTAATATCCTAGGCAGTCAATTCTGCTACCACCTTACTGACTGGCTACGACATAGCCAGATATTATTTTATGTGGTTCAAAGTTGTTATAATTAATTTGATACAAAAATAACATCAACTTGTTTACTAGTTGTTTATCGAAAAGTGACTTCGGTAGATATCAGTCGTTCCTAATTATAAACGTGTGCAAGTTGTTATCATTAATTTAATACAAAAATAACATCAACTTGTTTATCAAAAAGTGACTAGTGTGACTACGGTATCAGATCAGTCGTTCCTAATTATATGTAAAATAATTGATTGTTGTAGGTGGTGCCGATAAGAGAGAAGACAGTTGCCCATCGTGCATGGATCTTTCAAATTATGTAGTCTTTACGACTGTACCTACACCAATTTGAATCCTTGCCTAGATTGCCTAGGCTAGAATTTTAAGTGATCTGAAAAGAGTCTGGGTAAATTTGTATGGGCTTGGGCAGCCGCGGTACAGTTTAGCAGGATTACAGTATTTAATAGGGCAGGGTTGTGTTAGCTACACAAAATCAATCATAGACGACTGTCCACCTTTTGAGTTATGCTACTGGATTCAAAGATTTTGTAAAAATGATAGTCGGCTAGAAAAATTACAATTCTTGTTTTATTTTTATGTTGCCAATCCCTACACAAACATCAAAATATCACTATTGGTTGATAAACCACGTTTGTCCAGTTTTCTTAATTGCGGACAATGATATTCTAATAAACAGATATGTTATACACTTACAAAACAACAGAAAAAAGTGTTCCGCGCCGAGAGGCAGCACACGTACACACTTTTCATTCATTTTACATTTCACTACAAGTAAAAAGGATAGAAAAAGAATAGCTTGATAAAACCATTAAGAAAAAAAGTGACAGCTAGATGTTGTCAATTGCGTCATTTATTTCGTCATTGTCAGACTAAAGGCAATACGTCCCAATTAGGACGTTTTCTAGTCTTCACGATTTGCGCGCTCATAATTACTAAAATATCATTGGTTGCGGAATAGAGTGTAAAATATTGTTGGTACTTACATCAGTCTGTACGATGTCGAAGGTCTTCGCGACGTCCTTGTTAGTGGGGTAATCCTTGATGGTCTTGTTGAGGTGGTCCACGATGGAGTTCTCCAGATCCTGGTGCTTCATATACCCAGCGATGCCGACAGCCAGCTCAGCCACGAAGATGATTAGCAGGAACACTGAGAACTGGAAAATAGAATAATTTAATGTAAGACTTTAGAATTCAATTTAATGGATTGGTAAGGAAAGTGCAAGATCGGTAGTTTTGGCCATGTTTGAGGCTTATACTTAGCAGAGGACATCTCTCGATTAAATGAAAATGATGATAAGTAGGTATGTCTTGGATGAACTAGGCTGACAGCATGGTATACAGTTCAGCTAAAGACCTAAAGTGTGTCAAGGTTGGAAACTAAGGCTGTCGCTATCTCGATACCTCGATGTTGACACTTGCAATTTGTACATGGATGGCGGTGCGAATAAGGGCTCTTACACATACATACGATACGACGTCGCGTCGTGCTCGTGCTACTAGGCGATATCGTTTCATCGTTTGAATGGATACGTCACTACAATCATATACCATCATATACGTCGAAGCACGACGCGACGTCGTATCGTGTTTATGTGTAACAGCCCTACGTCGGTTTAGTCGCACCTAAAACCTCAGTTTCTCCCCCTCCTCCTCTCTCTCCTCGCTTGGCAGAGAGGAACAAGTCCACTCCAGAAGAACAAGTTGAACCGATTTGACCAATCACGAGGCAGAATTATATCGATGCTTACCGTCGACCGCGCTGTAAAAACCAAATATTTTGTTTTCACGTAGGAATCGAGGTACCCCCAAGCACCCCGGTATGAACCACACAGTGAGATATCTTTTGGCATGTGCGTGCGTGTCTATTAAGCATCAATTTGTTTTACAAAGAGGTAACATTGAGGTAGCGAGCTTAACTGCGATCGCGAGGTATCGCAATTCACACATTCAAGGCATTGTAATTCTAATTACCCTAAGGAAATGCAGTAGTTCTACTCTCGTGCTTTCATAAAAGGTACACAATTGAATTACAACTACTTTATCATCATAAAATAAATACTTCTACGAATCAAGAGAGATAAAAATAACATTTGATTACACACTCACAGCCTGGTGTTGAATTGCCATGTGTGCAAATGACGACACGATCCTCAAAATGAACGCATATCTGATTGTCCCAGTTATAATAATTGCGGTTCTTTGTTTGTTATTAATCTAGAACATCTTACTTATCTCGTTAGGTTAGTAAGTGTTACGACTCTCCTAGGGGATGACGTCATATCTGGCAACAAACGTTGGCTGAACGCCCCATAATCTTTTTTAGGATATTTTACACGAGGGCGAAAATACGTTGTGTTTATTTACTAAATGTGTCTTGCGTGTTGTTTACGTAATGACTAGCTTCTGCCCGCGACTTCGTCCGCGTGAAATTTCTTGTTTCCCCGACCCACTGTGTCGCATCGCACGCCTGCCCGCGCAAGTACTTCGTTTTAGCTTAGCGTTTTTTCTTTTTGCTTGGCTCCTATGAGTCCTGCTAGATGTTAAATAGCCTTTCCAAGAATTGGGCTATCGAAAATGCAAGAATAATTTTGCAAATCCAACTGGTAATTAGTTCCAGATATTAGCGCGTTCAAAAAAATAAACTCTTCAACTTTATTATTAGTATAAATAGATAAATTTATAAAATAAAATCTGACTGACTAATTATAACTTGCGAAATGTAAGTGTACCTACTTGCCTGTATCTATACAGACACAGAGGTGTGTTAGATGTAGGTACTATGCACATTTAACAGACCCTTGATTTCCGAATGCCAGATTGATCAAGACTCCTGCCAGTAAAACTGCTGATAAATAGCATGTTGGCTTGTTGTTCAAAATAATAACAACCTGAGTGGACATGACAAGTTGACAACAAATCTAATAGGCTTTCAGTAAGCTGGGGATAACTGTTTGCAAAATAATAATTATGGTAATCGTTCATGCTCCGTGAGCGCAAAATTGCCCAAAGTCATTATAAACTCGTGTAACTATGTGGGTAGTTTACAGGTCAGCAACTTTTACACAAGAGTTAAATTATTAAAAAGCGTGTTAATAAAAAGAAAAATACGTTCTAGGCGAACAATAATTACCCCCTTTATTCATAAACGTTGTTTAAAGTTATTGGCGACAAAAAACGGTTTGGCGGAGTTTTGAGTTGAGATGGGTGTAAGGTGATTTGATTAGCGACTGTTTAACCATACATTTTTAAAGTTTAAACGTCACTTAACTTTAATCATCGTAAATTAAGAATTATAGTGTCTGGGAAAGATTAAACCATTTACTTATCTTGTTTACTACCTAGCGCGAGATTACAAATTCTGTGTCGTTATGATTCAGAATAATTTTTTTCTTGCACATAACAGAAATATTGCTTGTTAGATTAGAATAGGCAGGTAGAGGCCCGACGGGAATGAAGCCAAAGGTGTTAGTGAGTTAGTCCCATGAAGCCTGTAATCTCTCTCTGTAATCTGTACCACGCTACGACCCACATGAAACTTTATACTTTTTCGTTTTGGTTTAAAGCCATTTATTTCTCAAAAAAAAATAAAAAAATAACATTACGGTTCACTTACAACATATTGAGAAATGTATAGAAATTATACAATAAAAGTAGATACAGTCCAAAACAACATAATTAAAAGATTTAATAGACCGGTGACATTCAGGTGTTAGTACTTCGTCCTAACGTATTCTTCCAGGGCTTTTTTTTGGGTTCCGTACCCAAAGGGTAAAAATGGGACCCTGTTACTAAAACTCCACTGTCCGTCTGTCTGTCTGCCACCTGTTTGATCAACAACGTAAATAACGTAATGAACGTCGTTGAACTGTCAAAAATTCAAAATGAAACTTAATGTGTTACTCAATTACCCCGCGGAGTAGGTACCTACATGAAATAGTTCTGAGGTAGGTATTTGGAATAATGTTTTAGTACTAGTTTCTTTATAGAAATCAACGTACCTAAGAATTGTATAAGTAATTTTCCTACGAGTAAAGTTATCGGGTTATCTAATACCGTTTCCGCCACAATTTTAATCGGTTATTGATTCCTCCCTATATCGCAGACTTCGTGAGGAGCTTCCAAAGTGGCCCAATAACATATTTTGTCTAAAAATACATGATAAAGCAGAAGCTTTTGTCTGAAAAATAGCCATTCTATATTTTTCTAGAACACAGAGAACACACTTAATTAGTCCTATTGTAAACAGCAAAGTAATTAATTAAGTATGTTTATTGTTTCCACAATATACCTATTTAAAGACAATAATATAGTCTTATATTATTATTATTGCTCTAGCTGGGAGCTATACAAGATGGAGACGACAAATAAATTTAACTGCGTATATCGAATGATGTTCCTAATCTTCATACAAAAATTCAATCAAATTATTATAATCCAATAGTTTAGTCAGTTATGGCTTATAGCTAGTCAAAGATTGGCAAAACCTATAGTCGGCCGATCACTACTATTTAGTATGTTTGAAAAAATCACTTTAATAATTTCGGATTATTTTTGTCTCCATCTACATGTACACTCACGAGCACTAATATGTCAACACTTGGCAACTTTCAATTGCGATTTTTTCACGAAATAACGAATGCAAAGTTGAAATACGATACCTTACATAAACCTACAGGTTCGAAAATACTACGTTCGTAATAACATTCAATTTTATTCAAAAATAAAGGAGAAAATCGCCTTTGAATAAAGCCAAGTGTAGACATACTTATGCTCGTGACTGTACTCATTATCATCTGCCTAGCCTTTCCCAACTATGTTGGGGTCGGCTTCCAGTCTAACTGGATGCAGCTGAATACCAGTATTTTACATGGAGCGACTGCCTATCTGACCTCCACAACCCAGTTACTGGGTAATACGATACCCCTTGGTAAGATTGTCTCCATCTATACTAATATTATAATAAAGAGGTAAAGTTTGTATAGGGGGTAATCTCTGGAACTGCCAGTTGGATTTGAAAAATTATTTTTGCATTTAATAGCCCAATTCTTGAGGAAGGTTATAGGCTATTTAACTTCACGCTTAGGAGCCGACCAAAAGGAAAAAAAAAATCAGAAACAACGCTAAGCGAAAACGGGGTACCTAGTAGCACGCGGGTGAGTGATGGGCCGGCGGCGGTATATTTATTTATATACATATAGAACCAGCCGGTCGATTCTGTAAAAATCTCACCGTGAAAACTTAGGTGAAGTGAGTTTGTTTTTGCTAAGAATTGACACTATCGACAGCTCACTCCACGCTCACTTCACCTAAGTTTTCACGGTGAGATTTTTACAGAATAGAACCGCTGTTGTGGCTATTCACGTGATGAGGAAATCGGAATAAAATTATACTATACTAGCTTCTGCCCGCAACTTCGTCTGTGTGACATTTCACGCAGACGAAGTCGCGGGCAGAAGCCTGTTTTAAGGGTTCCGTACCCAAAGGGTAAAAACGGATCCTATTACTAAGACTTCGCTGTCTGTCCGTCCGTCCGTCTGTCTGTCACCAGGCTGTATCTCAAGAACAGCGATATATAGCTACACAGTTGAAATTTTCACAAATTATGTATTTCTGTTGCCGCTATAACAACAAACATAATAAAATAAATATTTAAGGGGGGCTCCCATACAACAAACGTGTTTTTTTCGGTGTTTTTGCCTTGTGGTACGGAACGCTTCGTGTGAGAGTCCGACTCGCACTTGGCCAGTTTTTACAGTTATTTGTTTATCGTAACATTCGTAAATCGTAACCCCCTAAAAAAAACCCCCACAACGTGTAAGAAGTGAATGCACGCCATAATTTTAACAGGTAAACCCATTGAGGAAAACGAAGAACAGGTATTTGTAACCATATTTAATGCCGACTGCTGGAAACCGGTTTCAATATTGGCAAGGAGAATTTCTCTAAAGTGATTAAACTTATGGGTCTTACTTACCACAAAAACTTTCAATACTTGTTCAACGTGTGTCTAATGTCAGTGAGTGTTACGTCGAAGTCTATAGAGGGTTATTGGTAAAACATTAACAACCTCTTGTACCCATCATTACGAACAACTTTACTATGGGACCAAACCTGAAATCGCGAAAAAAAAATCAGCTGTTCCCTACATGTTCGTATAACTCGTCAAAATGTAGAGAACAGCTGATTTTTTTTTTATAATGATGAGTACAATGACCTCTTAAGAGGTTGTTAATGTTTTACCAATAACCCTGTATAAATATGTCGTGTTTTAAAGGTGTTTAGCCTAAACAACTGATAACACTGTTTTGTGGTAGAAGGTTTGTCATTAGTAACGAGGTCGCGAAGATCCGTTATTCCAATAATTATGATGTAGCCACGTACTCCACGTAGGTCTTTATAGCCGAGGGGATGGCTCCTCGTTGTAGTCTGTCTAGCCTTTACCCAACCATGTTGGGGTCGGCTTCCAGTCTAACCGAATGCAGCTGAATACCAATATTTTACTTGGAGCAACTGCCTATCTGACCTCTATAACCCAGTTACTAGGTAATACGATACCCCTTGGGTAAGACTGGTGGTTAGACTATCGGGTTTCTGTTCTGACGACCTGTATGGAAAGATGGTCACCCATCTCCGGACCAACCACGGCAAGCGTAGCTTAACCGATCGACCCGTGCGGCTATTATTACTTAGCCAGGAGGCCCTCGCCTCGTGGCTCTACTCATGGTTAATTAATTTAGGCCTGTAATTGACCCACTTCAGGACAAAGGACACTTTCCACTCAGAGGAGAAAGGAAGATTTAATTAATTGAAAATTGAGAGACGGGTAACGCACGATTTTGGACCTACAGATAAGTAAGAGGTATTTTTACCCGACTACGGCGAAGCAAACATGAGGGTTATGATTTTGACCGGTATGTATGTATGTTAAGCTGTTCCCTCATAACTTCAAAGTACTTATAATAATTTGACAAATGAGGTACCGTTAGAAGAGTCTTGACCGTCCGCTATTAATAGGCTATGTGACGTCACACTAAATTCAATATGGCGCCCTCTAAAGGACATAAAGTAATGAATTTAAAAATAAATATTTTGGGATAGTGCCTTGTGGGGATCAAATGAAATAGCTTAATTAGCTCATTTCAAAAAATATAAATATTACTGAAATAAGCTCCAAAATAATTAAATAAAAAAAAGTAATTTAAAAAAATTAAACCGACTTCAAAAAGAAATCAACTCAAAATTATGAAATAACTTTAATTTCGGAAGTCGGTGTCTTGGGATCTGTATTTTAGTTTTTTGCCACCGACTTCCGAAATTAAAGTTATTTCATAATTTTGAGTTGATTTCTTTTTGAAGTCGGTTTAATTTTTTTAAATTACTTTTTATTTCGTAATTTTTAGTTTTTGCACTAGAATTTGACCAAGGTTTTGAGATGTTTTCCCTTTGACACTACACCCGTAGCTCGTATCAATACGCCAGGCCGCCACACTTACACGTATTAGTCCATATCTTGAAAATTACTGAACCGATTTTGATGAAACTTGCACTGTTCCCTAAGTTGAAGTAAATGTAAGCTAATACAAAAAAAATGGTCACGATCCGATTAATAGTTGCTGAGAAATGCGTGGACAAACATACATACATACATACATACATACATACATACATACATACGTCTATGAAATTTTGTATATTTGTTTGGAAGCCTCAGTAGATTGTCATATGTGAATATAATGCAATTCCAATAATATTACATACATACGTATCGAATTGATAACCTCCTTTTTTTGAAGTCGGTAAAAAAGTTTAAAAACTAAAACCCGACTACTGAAATGGATGAAACAAGAAAGTACCTTCCCGTGATCGCATGCCGCTGTACTAACATTCATAATAATATAATAAGCTATGGTAGCACGCGACCACGGGAAGGTACTTTCTTGTTTCATCCTTTTCAGTAGTCGGGTTTAATTTTGTATTAAACTTTTTTTTTATATTCATTTATTGTATTCTGATACCATACCTGAAAATTTGATGTGGTTTAGATAAAGTTAAGACATTAATTATAATTAGTCGCCAATAGTTTTATAATGTTACCTAAATTACGTTGAGCAACGAACTACCAAACCTATAGGGATTTTATACAGTTTTAAAATCATAATGAAAATCGATTCGGCGCGTGAGCATGACCGGTCAGTCAGTCCTTGACCACAAACGCGGTTTATCGCAGCCCACTGCAAGGTCGGTACAAAATAATGTTATTCATTGACATGAACTACCAACGCTGAACTAACTCTACACACATTACTTTGATACCCCACTGTGAGCTTAATGGAAGACTTCTGTCTATTTAGGCTATAATATCTATTGCTAATTAATTAATTTAGGGCGCGCAGTATTCAATTTACGTTGACCTAGTTCGATGCTGGAGATTTTCTTCATTATAGACGGCTTTTCCATCCTTTGCCTATACTTGTGTCGGTAAATGTGAACAAGATGGCCGTCCGATCTCTCAGGTAGGTGTTAATGGGAGCTGGCTGTATGGACATTTCAGTGTTGTGAAACTGTTGGAGTATAGCAAAAACTAATCGATCCTAATTCAACACTATCGTCTTTCGCATATTATAAATTCGAAAGTAACTCTGTCTGTCTGTATGTTACCTTTTCACGCCTAAACCACGAAACGGATTTCGATAAAATTTGGCAGAGAGATAGATTGCATCCCGGGGAAGGACATAGAATAGTTTTTATCGACATACCGGGGAAGGACATAGAATAGTTTTTATCGACATACCGGGGAAGGACATAGAATAGTTTTTATCGACATACCTCGTTACCTTACCTACATTGCTGATTTTATGTTATCGGCCGCGCGACCTTTGCATCATTAGCACGATTCCATTAGGTTTATCTTGAGGCAGAACTAGAGATGTGCCGTTGCCGGCAATATTGCCCGAAGTGGGAATATTGGTGGCAAGATTGCCGGTAATATTGCCGGGAGTGGAAATATTTGGGAATATTGCTTAATTATAAGTCAAATTATCTACGGAAACTTTTTACAATACTTAAAATTAGCATTTAAAGGCCATAGTCTACATTGTGTACAATAAAATATTGTTTTGGGTAAAATTGCCAAAATTGCCAGCATTTTTGGCAATATTCCCGGTATTTTACCGGCAACGATGATTACAATTGCAGTAATTATAAAATATATTGGTATTATTTGACAGGCAACATTGGCAATATTGCCAATGTTGCCGGCAATATTGGTATTTTACCGGTAGCGGCAACATTGGGAATATTGCCGGCAGTGGCAATATTGCCACTAGGCACATCACTAGGCAGAACATAACTATGTATCTTTTAACGTTGATAATCTGTCATTTAGTACCCTGCAGTAGTTTCTAGTTTACTAACGAATGATTTTTTAACGAAACTGATTTTTAACGAATGAATTCAAAATCCATTTGCCGTTTTCCTAACTAAAACCAACATTAATTTATCGCAATTCATGTCGTGTATTTCCCCGAAGTACACAATTCGTCTGAATTGCGGTAACAAACCAACGACATACAATGTACCAATTACTGATGTCATGAAAATGTGCTTTCACAATGCTTTAAATGATTCAATGGCGGGATATTTTGATGCCAACCTGACTCACCAGCCAACGCGATAACCGATATAAAACAATATTTATGATAATGTGGAAATAAATATGAGAGCTGTGAGAGATTTCCAACGTCTGGCTGGGCGCTGGACACCGAAAATGTTCTCAACACAATTGAATGACGGTAGATGTTTTTGCTGACAAAATAAGTTCGATGCAATTTTAGTGTTGACATTTAAATAATCAAAAGACATTTATAATAATTTTGTAATTTTTACATCTTGGAATTCCTGAAGGACTGACTGGTTAAACTTTTTAATAGCCGTTTTTAATGAATCAAAGGATTAGCTAAGTAATATTTGTTAAAAGGACAGAAGATAAATTTTTGTTTAGTCCTGTCAAATTAATCAACGCCTGACGTAAATTGACGTAATTAACGGTATTTTTAACCGATTTCGAAAAGAAGCAGGTTCGCAATTCCACTGTGTTTTTTGTATGTTTGTTACACGATATCTCCGGCAATTGTAAATCAATTTCAAAAATTATTTTTTTAATGGAGGGTATGCCTCAGGGGTGATCGCATATAATAGTTCGCATATAATCGGTAGTTTTTGAGTTAGCTTCAATAATGCGTATTTATGCCACTTAGTTTATATTGATGATGTTATAATGACTTCCTGTCACTGTTACATAGCAAGTAGTGTTACTTATACGAATTTGTGTGGGGTAAGTACAACTTGAAAGTGAAAAATAAAAACTTTTTTGTAGTGTCTTTTTTGGAAGTCGGTTTTTTTTGTGTTAAAGTTTTTTATGTGTACGCATATAATACTCCTCATGCGCCTCCACATCTAATTGATAATAAACACGAATTGGAGCAAATCTACATACAATGACGATATATCACGCAAAAACAACAATGACTCATTTATGATATTTATTTATAAATAAAATGAAACAAATACCATTTGCTTCATAGAATTCATTATACGTATACAGAGGCTATCGGTCAGTACCCGTCGGATTGCAGTCAACAAGTTTACAGCGATAAGTAGGACCCTTACACATTGGTGAATAGTAGAGCGATTTAATGAGGGCGAGACATGCAATGTAACGGTTGGTGAAAGACAAAATAATGTACGTTTATTGTATGCATGTGTATGAAAGGTAACCTCCTCCTTCGATTAGGAATTTCTCAGTAACAGCCCGGAGTTTGGAAGTTGGCGGTGTGATACCCCCGTGCCTCGGAAAACACGTTAAGCCTTTGGTCCTGCGCCTCATCTCTCTCCGGTCGTATCGGATTGCCGTCCCATCGGACTATGAGAGTGAGGGGAGTAGTGCACCTGTGTCTGCGCACACACTTGTGCATTATAATATGGCTAGTCTCCGCTGAGATTAGCGGCTATGGCCGAAATTCGCTCTGGAGGACTAATATAAAAGGTAACCTCATAAACCAACCCGCACTGGGCCCGCGTGGTGGATTACGGACCACTCCCTCTCACAGAGAGGAGGCCTGTGTCCCAGTAGTTAACATTATAGGCTGATTATGTATGTTATGTAACCTCATAAACTGCTTAACTTATTTGGTCATTCTTTTTCCACATGCCAGACGAAAAGCAGAAGGGGAGGCTATATGTAACTCCCAGTCTCCCAGAAATATCCCAAGTAAAATTAGGACGGATCGATACTAGACAGCACTGTTAAACTTAGTAGATTTTGGTAGTTTTCCCACAAACTATGTAAGAAAACTGTTCGTTTTCCGAAGCATGGTTTATTTCCTAGGAGCCTTGCCAAGTTTTCTGGTTTTGACAGGTTTACAAAATGGTTGTGATTTAGAAAAGCAGGATAGCCGACAGTAAAATATATTGTTACATTATTGTTTGAAGAGCAGTGGTGGCCTGTGGTAACGACCGCGACTTACGAGTTGTAGGTCGTTGGTTTGAACCTAGACAGGCGCTTTACTTTGTGATAGTAATTTCATCACCACTGCTCTCAAAACGGTGAAGGAAAACATCGTGAGGAAACCGGCATGTCCTAGAATCAAAAATTCGAAGACATGTGACATCTGCCAATCCGCACTGGGCCCGCGTGGTGGATTACGGCCCACTCCCTCTCACAGAGAGGAGGCCTGTGTCCCAGCAGTGGGAACATTATAGGCTGCTTATGATGATGATGAGTCTTTGATATACCTACCTACACACATTCATGCACATAAACTCACGCCTTCTTTCCTATTATATACTCTTTTTGCGTTCGTTCGTTCTATGCCTAGAAGAAATAATTGAACGTATTGATTTGTGTTCATTGACAATTAATTGTGTCTCCCGAACAAGTTCGTCTAGACTGGAAGGATCAGTTAAAGATGGTTGACAAATGTTGTTCACGCCAAAGATTGAATTCAAGCCATAAGAAGTTTTGGGCATCAATCAATCAACACAGCCTATCGTAGTCCTCTGCTGGATATAGGCATTTGTCATGCATGCCCTGTCTTCAATCTGTCCCAGCCATCTTTGGCATATAAGTTATGCTAAATTAAGCGTCTACTAGCCGCATCCTTATCGTACCATGAACCAAGCTAAATCGTCACCAGGCTAGTAATTCATTTACAACAGTTTTTTGTTTAATTGTGTTAACGAACAGGAAATTCCACCACATGTCCGCTGTAAGCACGTTTAACTGCACAGACTGCTAATTCTCTATCTGGATATCACGTCCGCACATTGTTTTATTTTAATAGTTTTGATTATAAAACCCACGGAATAGATAAATAAGGTTAATAACCTTATTTATCTATTACTATTCCTATATTTCTAGTGATAAAACCTAAATTATGTCGTGATTTTATTCACTTCTGTTCTATGGCGTTGAAATTCAATTCTGTTATCGAAGATTCTGGCTATATGCACTTCGACTTTCGTGTTTTGTAAATAGTTTGCATGATCTTATGTAGTTTGTTTATCGCATTTAGCCATATTTGTCAAAGATATTAGGCTATAATCAGCCTAATTTCTGTCCCTATCTATTCTGTTAAGCTCATTCGTGATGCAGTATGAGTAAAGGTTTAGGAAAAACAACAGGGAGATAAGATAGCATCATTGAGGCAGTCAGCTAGCGTGCCGTAGGTGACTCAACCGGGTATAAACTGTGGCATTGTCCATATTCTAGACTTTTCTAACGCGACCAACCACTTAGTGCTCATGTGTGTGGCTGTTGAGTTGTTAGCTCGTCATTGTTAGACGAATGTTTTATACTTCGCCTTCAAAGCAAGCGTCCTCTCTGATTCATTTTTAAAATCTTAAAATGTTGATAGTTTGATACACAATATTTGGAGTGCCCATGAACCGAGGTATGTTTGGCAAGGGACGCAGGACGCTTCGCTACGGATAATGTGAATTAGCTTATCGCAAAAGTTAACATCCGTTGAGTGAAGCGTGAAACCGAACCTAATCTTACTCGAGTACTTCTCCGAATTGACGATCAGTTCGAGTTCCAAGTTCTGTGAATTGATTGGTAGACTGACGCAGTTGTTAGCTAGATTAGAAACGTTAATGAGTCGATAGATTAAAGTCATTAACAACTATCAGTAAATACCAACGTTATATTAATATACAGATTGACCTGTGCACATCTTCAGGTCACGACCTTTCGGACTATTGCTTCTACACCTACGAAAGCAAAATCTTCAGTCAACCCACACTATTTAGTCGAAAATCTTAGTCTATTAGGAACGCAGCAATATAATAGTTGGTTTATAAGTAGAAAAGGATGTGGCCATTTAACTGGATGAGACGACAGTTGCGTGTCAAAGGTCGCAGGTTGACTTCATCTGAGTCAATTGACCGCAGGGCTGCGGACTGCGGTACGAATTAGTGCTTGTTTGTTTGTTGCTCAATTGCATTTATTGGAGTTATTGAAATTGGAGCAAAGATTTAAAGGCGTTAAAGGCAGCCAGGATTAGCTTTAAACCTTTGTACAGGGCTAGTTTTAGTGCTAATACTTGAAAAATGTAGGAATTCACGGAAACGATTTATGGCAGCACAAAAAATATTCAATCATTCGACTATTACTCAAAATTGCCCTTATTACCTTTGCGTACTTGAAAACTACATTACCCTTTACATGGGATCTATCTTTGTCAGTCCGTTTAAAACCATGTCTGCCATTCAATCGGTTTACAGAAATACAAAAACTTGCTGTTTTTGTGCGTATTTGGTAGTGTTATAATCGGGTTTTTCCTAACGACGCGTGACGTAGCTGACTTATGTATGTGACTAATCAGCACAGTTTTAAACTTATACGTTATGTTGTTCGAGTGAAACTGAGTACGTCCACATTTTAAGGTATCTGATCTGTCTAGGTATAAACAAGTCAATCTGCCGTTCACAGTCATGTGATGGCGACTAGTTGTGCAATAAAACTGCAATTTGTACCACATTGTGTTCTGAATGTGTGTTAAACTAGCAAACAGTTTGCGCAGCGCTCGGGGCCAAAATCGCGCATACGATTATTTGATTGGATGTACGGTTTTATGAACTAACTAGCAGCGCCCCGCGGTTTCACCCGCATAAGTTTCGATCCCGTGGAAATATCGGGATAAAAAGAAGCCTATGTGTTAATCCAGGAAATGGTCTATCGTGATTGGGTAACAACATCCAAACATCTTCACAAACTTTCACATTTATAATATTAGTAGGATTAAGGGTATACCTTAGGTTAGTAATTTCTTGGTGAGTAATGACAGCCATAAAAATTTTTTTTATAGAATAATAATAATAAAAAAAAAAAAATCATCAATACAACTCTCAAAGCTCGCATTAGGTACCCTATTGAATAACTATTTCATAACATCATGACATTCGATGTCAATTCTAACTTTTAAGTAGGTACTTTAATCAACACTAACTCATATTATAATCAACATAGAACCTGACACTGACCTCCAAATAACGTAAGTAAATTTGAATTTCGCGGTCTACTTTAGCGCATTCGCCTCAATTGTTACATTTACCCTAATAAATATAAATTTTTTTATTGCTGAATGGGCCTGTCTGTGTATCCGTGTCGGTCCCGGAGAAAGAATAGGACCACCCCATCTCGTCCCGTGGGTGTCGTAAGAGACGACTATTTGACTAAGGGAGCTCCAGACCCAGTGCATACCATATAGCACTTTGGGTCACCCGCGCGATGGCGGGTAAACCATCAACAATCGCATTCCCAAGGAGGGTTGGTGTCAGGCAGGCGGCCGACTGTAAAACTTTGCCAAACCTTTTAAGCAACATGAGGAGTAATAATATGATGCGCGATAGGGCTAGGGCGTACCCCACAGGCGACGCGCAGGGGCAGCACCCGGCTCCTGTGGGAAGAGGACTAGGGTTGTTGCACCACCCCGGGCGGGGGCAACGTAAGAAGCGAGCCCGGGAAGTGAGATTGAGGTATGCAAGTTGGAATGTTGGGACGATGACTGGGAGAGCCAGAGAGTTAGCGGAAGTATTAAAAAAAAGACGAATAAATGTGGCGTGTTTGCAAGAAACAAAATGGAAAGGAACGAAAGCGAGAGAAATCGGTGAAGGATACAAGTTTTTCTACTGTGGTAGTGACGGGAAAAGAAATGGCGTGGGAATAGTGTTAGACAGTAATTTGAAAGAAGGCGTGATGGAGGTAAAGAGAATTAATGACAGACTAATCGTTGTAAAAGTTATGTTAGAACATGTAATGCTGAATGTAATAAGTGTGTATGCACCGCAGGTGGGATGTGATGAAAGGGTGAAAGAGAAGTTTTGGGAGGACTTTGACACAGTTTTGACGAACATTCCGGTGCATGAAGAAGTGATAGTTGGAGGTGATTTTAATGGACATGTGGGAAGAATGCGAGGGGTTTATGAAAGAGTGCATGGAGGATGGGGTTTTGGTAACGTAAACAATGAAGGAGAGACACTGCTTCAATCCGCTACCGCATTTGACCTGGCAGTAGCCAACACTTGGTTCCAGAAGAACGATGGACACCTAATTACGTACAAAAGTGGCAATCACAAGACGCAAATTGATTACTTTCTGGTACGACGCAAATACTTAACCTATTGACCGCCACACGTCAAAAAATCAAAAACGTGCCCTCGGCGTCAAAATCTGTCATGTAGTCGAACCGTGGCGTGCTGGGCACATTTTGGTTTGACGTCTATACACGTCTGTGGCGGTCAAAAGGTTAAAGCATATCAAAGACTGCAAAGTGTTACCGGGAGAAGATCTAGTCTCACAGCATAGACTCCTAATTATGGAAATGGTTGTGGAAATAAAGAACAATAATAACAAAGAGCGACCCCCCCCCAAAATAAAATGGCATATGCTGGAGAAGAATGACTATGCGAAGAAATTTAAAGAGCGAGTGGTGGATAAAATGATATATATGGGAGACATGAATGATCGAAGTGTAAATGAATGCTGGAATGAAATGGCAGGGCATATTAGGAGTGCAGCGAAAGATATTTTGGGAGAGACGAAAGGAAAGGGTACGATAGATAAGGATACATGGTGGTGGTCGACAGAAATACAGAACGTGTTGCAGGATAAAAAGAGAAAGTTCAAAGAATGGCAGAGTGTTGAAGATGAGAATGTTAGTTTGAAAGCAGAAAAAAAGAGTGAGTATGATGCACTAAAGAAAAAAGCCAAGAAAGCTGTGGCCATAGCAAGAGCAAAAGCCCAGGACAAGCTTTATGACACACTGGATAATCCAGCAGGTCAAAAACATCTCTACCGGCTTGCTAGAGCTAGAGAGAGAAAGACGAGGGATATTTGTCAGATAAAGTGTATAAAGGATGAAACTGGAATAGTTCTTTCGGATGCTGAGAAAATTAAGGATAGGTGGAAGAGCTATTTCGAGAGACTGATGAATGAGGAGAATGACTGGAGTGGTGTGCTTGAGAATAAACCAGTAAATGAGGGGTTAGTGAGAATGATTAGTATGGATGAAGTGAGAATAGCAGTAAATGGGATGAAGAATGGTAAAGCAATAGGTCCGGATGGAATACCAGTTGAAGTATGGAAGTTATTACGGGTAGATGGATGGACGTGGTTAGCTTTATTCTTCAATAAGTTGTTGCTGGAAGAAGCCATACCTGACGAATGGTGTAACAGTTCGCTGGTGCCCATCTTTAAAAACAAAGGTGATGTGCTGGAGTGCAACAACTATAGAGGAATAAAGCTAATGTCACATAGTATGAAGGCTTGGGAGAAAGTTATTGAAAGGCGACTGCGAGAAGAGACTGAAATTTCGCAAACCCAATTCGGTTTTATGCCTGGTCGAGGAACAACAGATGCCATCTTTGCCATCCGCCAGCTGTGCGAGAAATACAGAAGTGCGCATAAAAACTTGCACATGGTATTTGTTGACCTCGAAAAGGCATACGACAGAGTGCCTCGTGAAGTTTTGTGGTGGGCGCTGAAGGAGAAAGGTGTGCCAGGGAAGTATGTGCAGTTGATTAGAGCGATGTACAGTCGATGCAGTACCCAAGTCCGGTCTACCGTGGGCACTACTGGCAGCTTCGATGTGGCTGTCGGCTTGCACCAGGGTTCAGCACTCAGCCCGTACCTCTTCGTGCTGATAATGGATTCTCTTACATCGGATATCCAAGAAGAGGCTCCCTGGTGTATGCTGTTCGCCGATGACATTGTGCTGGTTGCCGAGAACGGCCTAGAGGTCCAGAGCAGATTGGAGGTGTGGTGGGAAAGACTCGAGACCGTTGGCCTGAGAGTAAGTCGGACCAAAACCGAGTACCTGTTTTGCGACTTTGGTGGTCTCTCCAGTTCTGTGCCCATATCTCTCGCCGGAACGCCCTTACCAATCTGCTCCGACTTTCGGTACCTCGGGTCGCTTGTCCAAGGAGATGGCGAAGTAGACCGAGACGTAACGCACCGGATCAACTCAGGATGGATGAAATGGCGACAGGTCACAGGAACAACTTGCGACCCACGGATGCCCCTCAAGTTAAAGGGGAAAATTTATAAGTCCGTGATAAGGCCTGTCGTACTGTATGGGTCTGAATGCTGGGCCGTGAAGAAGACGGATGAAAAAAGATTGCATGCAGCGGAAATGAGAATGTTGAGATGGATGTGTGGAGTGACGAGAATGGATAAAGTAAGAAATGAGTATATAAGAGGAAGTCTGAAAGTGGCGCCAGTGACAGAAAAGTTGAAAGGAAATCGTTTGTCTTGGTATGGGCATGTGATGAGAAGGGACGAAACGCATGTGACTAAAAGAGTGATGGATATACATGTTGATGGATGGAGAGGGAGAGGAAGGCCGAAGAAAAGATGGATGGATTGTGTGAGGAATGATATGAAAGAGAAGGGAGTGAATGATAGCGTGACGGTTGACAGGGGCGAATGGAAGAAGAAAACGTGTTGCGCCGACCCCAAGTAAACATGGGATAAGGGCAGGAAGATGATGATTGCTGAATGGGCCTGCTCTTGACCTCGACCACACCTGATGGAAAGCGATGGATGAGGTCTATGATGGAACGAGCGTGCCCAGAACATGCCTGTTCACTCTTGCTTTGAAGGCAGACGGGTTAAATGTGGAAGGGGAATGGTTAAAGGACCATGCGTCATTATGGGCCCACTTTTTCAAAATTGTTCAACAGTGATGAATTATATGTCATAATTATGAAAGCTCTCAAAGTGTACTTTATTCCATTATAAATATGGCAGTTAAATTCAAATCCAGCGCAAAAATGTTTTTTTTTTTTGCGTTTTTTAAAAACGTTTTACATTGTTCAACAGTGATGAATTATATGTCATATTATGTACACTGATTTTGAACTTAGCTGCCATAGAATGAAATAAAGTACACGTCAAGAGCTGTCATAATTATGACATAGGTTTCATCACTGTTGCACAACTTTGAAAAGTGGGCCCGGTGTTCATTCAAAAGTGACCATGGTCCTTTGTTTTAATTATGCACCTTCATCAATTGTATATGAAATGTTTTCTTTGTTCTAGAAAGTAATTAATAACAACTCTCAATAGCTACCTATTTATGGTAATTTCTTTGAATTTGTTGACATTCATAAATATTTAGTCTTATATGGATTGGTTAGTCCATTCCAGCAGGGCTAGCATGGGCTGGGGATAAAACTTTTGTCCACCGGTTATTTCCACTGACAAGGGATAAAATTATTTTATCCACCTGCCAAAGCACGGCAACAGGGGGAAAGAGAATTATATCACTTTTTGACATTAGACGTGGATACTCACCCCCCGCCTATAGCATGGCGACTAGTGGAAGAGAAAAATTACAGATATTTTGACATAACAAAGGGAGAAACTTGTCCTCGTCTTTAGATGGTGGGTTTAAGTATATCTCTTGGAGAAAATATAATTAATTGTAATATAAAAATGTCTCGTGCTTACTGGAGCTTAGTGTTGTCGTCGGAAAGGGAGAAAATCGAGCGAAAAATACACCGGCGTTCAATTTGAACAAAATAAATTTATACAATAAAATAATAATAATAATTAATAACAATAATTTATACAATTTAAACAATAAAACAAATAAAGTACTTTCGTTTACGACGATATTCTCGACTATTTTGTAATTGAATAAAAGTTTTCTTATAATGGCAATAATTTCGGGGACAAGCGTTTCCCCTGGTTTGTCCACCGTGATAGTTTATCCACCCATGTCGCCATGCTCGGAGGGTGGACAAAATTGACAGAGGGGAATAGTATTTTGTCCTCTCCCCGTGGATAAAATGTCTCCGGCCATGCTAGCCCTGCAGGACGACAGTGCACTTGCCTTTGGTTGACTAACCAATTACGAATCGCATTGCGATTCTTAATTACTCATTGCACGTTTAGCCTCGTGATTATTGCGAATCATTAATGGCTACTTCAAGTACTTATCAGTTATTGCCCCAATATAGTCGTAAATAGCGTTTTATTTTGGAATGCGTATGTTTGCGCATTTTAAATAGATAACATTACTGACACAAAAAATACGTTTAAAAATTAAAACACGACTATTGAAAAGGATGAAACAAGAAAGTACCTTCCCGTGGTCGCATGCTACTGTACTAACATACTTATAAGCTATGGTAGCACGCGACCACGGGAAGGTACTTACTTTCTTGTTTCATCCTTTTCAGTAGTCGGGTTTTAGTTTTTTAACTTATTTTTTATTTACATTATACCTATACATACATCAACATTCATCATACCATCTTTTTACCTAGTAGGGTTCAGGTTGTATCGCAATTGTTTTAGCTACACATCGCTTGTTATAAGTCGCAAAAAATGCAGGTAATATAAATCAACGGATCTTATACTTGCAAAACGAATCCTTAGTTGCTAATATATTCCGTAAAGAAATGCGGGTGTAGGCAGGCGAGTACATGATACCGTTTGATTAATATACGACTGACAACCACGGATCACGACTTGAATGTTAAGTTAAGTCAATGTTGGTGTAAAGGACTTTACGGACAGCGAACTATGAAGGACCTTTTGGCTTTTTGGAAATATATTGCTTCGTAGGAAACTGGTTTACTATAGTATTAGTAGGTATTTTCCACTTATTCCTGTATATTGCTGTATGGTCACATCTTAGAAAAGGGTCGAGTTCGTCCCGTTTTTTTTTGTTTTTCAACCTACACTGTCCCACCGCTGGGCAAAGGCATACCAGAAGTCCTTCCAGTTACTCTTTTCCCGCGCCACCTCGAACCGGATTTACTTTAATGAGTTTATTTAAATATTTATAATAATGGTGTTTTTTAGCCCACGAAAATACGGATAAAAACGTGAGAAACAGTTTTTTTTCCTTAATAACTATATATTTTTAGTTTTTGAAATACGTTTTTCGGATGGAGTAATAGGGAAGGGGAATTAGGGTAGTATTTGTCTGTCCTTCCCCTTTTTAATCCATCCAAAGGTTGTCTTTAAAAGATCGCTTTTAGCGATAAGTCCGCCCATTGTGTCACCCTTTGTACAGTTTCTATATTTATGTCTGTAATTTATATGGTGTACATAATAAAGAGTATTCTATTCTATAAGTGAAAAAAAAAAAAAAAAATGTTCAGGAGAGCGGAGCGGTTCAAAGTTTTAAATTTTAGAAAAACACGTGAAAATGATTTTTGCTATAAACGCAAAAAAAAAGTCATCGCAGAGTCATGGGAGTAAGCTTGGAGTAAGCGCATTCTAAAGAAAGAGCGGAAAATTTTACGTAGGATGGCATATATAACTCATTTTTGACCAAAATGTCGCTTATCCCTAATTCCTTTTTACCGTCGATATTAATTAAAGTTCAGCCTGTTTCTCTAACCAATATAGTTAATTACTAGCTTCAGCCCGCGTGAAGGTCGGAAATTATACCACGGGAACGTGCTATCGGGACAAAAAGTAGCATATTATGTCCTTCCCCAGGATACCATCTATCTGCTTGCCAAATTTTATCGAAATCCGTTTTGTATGGATTTTCCAGCAGCTCTAAGGTGAGCCAATATTTAACGTAGAAAAGGCCCAAAATACACACCAACGAATCTTGATTGAGCAGTGGTGGCCAAGTGGTAACGGCCGCGACTTACGAGTTGTAGGTCGTAGGTTCGAACCCAGACAGGCGCTTTACTTTGTGTAAATTATTTCATCACCACTGCTCTCAAAACGGTGAAGGAAAACATCGTGAGGAAACCGGCATGTCCTAGAACCAAAAATTCGAAGACATGTGACATCTGCCAATCCGCACTGGGCCCGAGTGGTGGATTACGGCCCACTCCCTCTCACCGAGAGGAGGCCTGTGTCCCAGCAGTGGGAACATTATAGGCTGATTATGGTATGGTATGGAATCTTGATTTTAAACTAGATATAAGCCGAGATTTCAATCTAATTTCGCAATTATTATAAATTTATATAGATTCATGTCTGAACATTGTTCTACAAAAACATTTTCAAACTAGAGTAGGTAGGTTCAAGGATGGTATTGATTACATGTCATCGAGACGTACGGAGAAACGTCAACACGGAATCCGGTTGCATAAGTAGGAAGTACTTATAACAAGTCCTTCACGCCTTTCGTCCCGGTAATGAGGGACAGAACAATAGGTGCGAGAGTACCGCTCGATCGATACACTACCGTTGGTTTACAAAAAAAGAGAAGTCCTGTCAAATCTTAGTAGCTTAGTTTTTAGGGTTCTGTAACCAAAGGGTAAAAACGGAACCCTATTACTAAGCCTTCGCTGTCCGTCCGTCCGTCTGTCTGTCACCAGGCTGTATCTCAAGAACCGCGATAGCTAGACAGTTGAAATTTTCACAAATTATGTATTTCTGTTGCCGCTATAACAACAAATACTAAAAACAAAATAAGATAAATATTTAAGGGGGACTCCCATACAACAAATGTGTTTTTTTTCTGCGTTTTTGCCTTGTGGTACGGAACCCTTCGTGTGCGAGTCCGACTCGCACTTGGCCAGTTTTTTTAATCTCGTCTAAAGTTGTCTATGGGGTATCTTAATTTGACAGGACTAAACTAATATTTATCTTCTGTCCTTTTCTTAATGAAATAGAAAGAAAAGGATGCATGAACTTAAATTTAGTTTTGTTTGTGAATATCAGAATCGGCGCCAGTGGCGCACGAGGGCCTTAGTCTAGTTTAGATTTAAGATTGTTTTGACACAAACACGGTTAAATTGTTCAAAATAACTGTTTACAAAATTTAAATTAAACCTGTTCTATGGAGACGTTCTGTTTCTATATATTATACTGATTGTGTCAATGCTGTGTATGTAGTTGGTAAGCCAGTTAATAAATAAATTAAGATAATAATTATATAATTATCCCTAGCTGTAGAACAAAGTGTTCTATTGTTAGGATTCCGCAATGTGATGCATATACCGGATACTTCCTTCAGTCACATATTTACTTATATAACAATTTATGCAGTTTATTAAAAATATAAATACATATATAAGTAACTAGGTACAGATGCCAGCACATCAAGCTACCCAAAAACTGCCAAATTTTTCCCAATCAACCTTGAACCTAATGTTTAAGCGATAAAGTTGAAAGTCTATTAAAGAAATTTGACAAATTGTAGTTGCTTGATGTGCTGGCGTCTATACAATGAGGACAGCTGATCGAGACTTATCCCATGAAACTCTGCAATAGATGAAATACCAAGTTGTGGTTGATTTGTTGTCTAAACTTATATTGCTTTAACGCTAAAACATATTAACCGAGCCAACCTGGTAATAAAAGCTTAAAAATCATAGAGAATAGTACAAATAAAGAATACTTACAGTCACTATCATACAGTGATTCTCCTTGACAGCACCGCAGCATCCGAAGAAAGCAACAATGAACACAATTATTCCAACGATGATCAGGACGATGGGTCCCGATGTGTAGAAGTTCTCATCTGTCAGGTCGATGTAGGGTGAGGAGTTGATCTCCGCTTTGATGCCAACGATCAGGATTACCAGACCCGTGATCTAGAATAAGGGAATGTGTTGAGATGGTATGGGGAATTACATGGAAATGTAAAATTATTACAAAAAATCTTATGTTGGTGAAGAATAAGAAATAAAATAAGATTTAGAAATAAAAAAAAAAACATAATGTGGACTCATACCTGCATAGGTACGAAGTCCAGATAACGTTTTCAAAATTTCTTAACATCATAATGTTATTAAATAACTCCAAGATTATTAATATTCCTAGAACTTTAAGAGCTCAACAGCTAAGCTAGGTTTATAAAAAAATATTTTGGTGTACTTCAAAGAAACCTCCTCCTTTTTTGAAGTCGGTTAAAAAAACAGGGTTCATTTGTATATTTGGAAATACCACAAGTTATTTTAAATGATTTTCGCACATTAAACCAAAGAGATAGAAGTTGTGCAATCTTTCCCAACTTCATATTAGGTAAGTAATGAGTCATCATAATCTTACTTAACCTAACGGTGTGAGGGTAATTTGTCTTTTAATTTTTTCACACAAAACTGCGTCACGCCACCTAACAACGCAATTTCTGCATTATAAATTTATAACAGAGATTCTAGAGATCTAGATTACTTTCAATAAGGAATAAGACAGTGATTCAATCAAATAACTGGAAAAAATCGAAGGTGAACAACATACAGCCTTCAAGAAAAAAAAAATGCTTGCTTACCGCGAACAAAAGATTGAAGCAAAACAGCAGATATTTCACACACGACATTCCTGCGCCGATAGCCATGTTTAAATCTTGTCTTCTAATCTAATTATAAAAATTTAGATCTGGAACAAAAGACACCAATATTTTAATTCCTTTCTCTCCATACGGTCGCGCAAGGTAAACATCGATTGGTGTTTGGTTGACGGCACGCCAGGTGAATCACGCTTTAGTTACTATTTGCACTTCTTATAGATTTCTAATAATAGCTTTGTATTAACACTTCTCGTTTATTTATATACCGACAAGATAAAAACAAAGCTTACCGCCAAAATCTATCTTTTGCGATAAAACAATACAACACGAGCGAGAGGAGCGAGAGCGACGTCCGATAAACTCCGAGAATAGCGAATGTCTGTGTTGCCATAAATCTGTAAAAAATTCTACTGTTTTGACGAGCAAATGTTGCTAGAGTTTGCGCGTTATTACTCGAAGTGGTAGCTTTTTGGTGATAATCAAAGCACACACACGATATATCGACTTTATTTTTGTTATGCAGGGCCAGCCTCCAGCAGCTTTGGAGTATGATATTATGCCAAACAAAAATCAGTCTAAGTAGGTACTTTCCACTGCTGAATTTTAAGATTCAAGTAGGTAGGTATGAAAGTCTCAAATAGTCACTGACTGACACTGCGGCCATGCGGCCCTGTGAAATTATGGGTAGTATGTACCTTAGAGTAAGAAAGCTATAGAGCATCGGGCAGCTTGGCCGCACATGAGACAAAAAACTAACTTAAGAGCGTTTACGCCGTATGGCATTTCATACAAACTTTCAAGCCCATAATTTACGAAATGAATGAACCGATTTCAATGAAACTTCATACACATAGGCAGGATACAAAGGTCTAAAAAGTTAGTAGAGAACATTTTCGAAAAATAGTCTTACAGCCAAATTAGACTGATTTTAAATTTTCCATAGAAACAGAGATTTCCAAATATCTATTTTTAAATAAGACATTTCGAAAATGTTCTCTACTAACTTTTTAGACCTTTGTATCCTGCTTATGCGTATGAAGTTTCATTAAAATCGGTTCATTAATTTCGAAAACTAACGGCTTGAAAGTTTGTATGAAATGCCGTACGGCGTAAACGCTCTTAAATAACATTGGCTACTTATGTAGCTGCCTTGAAAAAACGGGCACGCACTGAGGGACGGAAATAGTATAGCTTTATCCTTTTCTGTTACTTATAATAACTCAATACTTTATACTTTATCCCTTTCTTGAGGAAATGAAATGGCGCTACCCGCCGTCTATCCTTTTCTTTGTCTAAGGTAGGTACATACATAAACTTTGGTTGGTACTTGCTAACTTGCACAGAATTGGTTATTATTTATATAAAATAGCAACATGTAAAACTGTTGTCCTTCGTCTAATCCACTTGCCCATTACCTAATTTTTATTGAACCACGAATGTTAAGACTGAGGTAAAGTTTCTGTACTCGGAGATTAGATGGATAATATGTCGAGATAACGAAGATATTGGCCGTGCATGATTGATAATACCTACATCATCTCATTTTTCAGTCAACTTATCATATTCAGCGGATAGGTACCTATAGCTATATGTTTTTAGGTTTAAAATAATATATTATTTATGTTTGAAAAAATGGGTTTTGATTTAGATTGTAACTTCAAAGTTCCTAAGGTTTTGAAGTCAGTGAGATACTCATTAGCAGCTGTAAATGGGGTGTTTATGGTAAGTTTTTGTTGGTCTCGAATTCTTTCATTGTCAATTTCACCCGCGAACATACTAACAAGTTGTCTATCGTTAGCTATCTTGTGTTTTGGAGGACTGGGCTTTGGGAGTCTCGTGATCAAATTCTCGCCATTTCACTATGTCATTGTCAGGTATTCGTAGGTAGGTTCTAGGTTCGTTTTATTACAAAATGGTGAGCTATTATTGTTAAGCTTATGCATCATGAGGTCGAGGTCCTGGGCTCCTGGGTTCGATCTTCAGTTCTGGCCAAGTAGTAAATAGCCAGAATCTAGTTTTGAACACAAGCTTGAAGCTCGCCCTCTTATAAATAGGAGTATGAAGCTCAAAAAGTTGGCCATATCCGGCTAGGTATTTAAACAATCGTGAGTCGTATTGTTAAAGACTCATCATCATACAAAATCAGCCTATAATGTTCTCACTGCTGGGACACAGGCCTCCTCTCTGTGAGAGGAAGAAGGTCGTAATCCACTACGGGACCAGTGCGGTTTGGTGGATGTCACAAGTCTTGTCCTCGAATTTTCAGTTCCAAGACATGCCGGTTTCTTCACGATGTTTTCCTTCACCGTTTTTGAGAGCAGTGGTGATAATTAGGTACCTACACAAAGTATAGCGCACTGCTCTCATGAAGGATAAACATAAACACGACATTATTTACCTACTATTTTAGGCACTGCCGCACTGATAAAAAGATAATGGCATGCAAGACAAGAGATTAGGTATTCTGCTTTCTTTTCTAAGAAATTCTAAGATTAAAGCAACTGTCTGGTAAACATGTTTGTTTCTAAAGGTTTCAGCTGAAGTTTAACTATTGTAGATCCATTCACGTAAGTAGGTTATTTTGCCAACTCAAGTCAAACTTATAAGCTTTATTTAAAAACATGCGTTTAGAGGTTCTTTTCAATGGAATATAATGATATAGATACTGTAACTACCTAAACAAAAAGCAAAAACCTAACCTAAGAACTCCTTTATTCATACAATTTATGCAACGATTATAATCGATGCTTAAATTCAGTAGTGATTAGCGACTGTTTACGGTTTAACCATACATTTTTGACGTTTAAAACGTCACTTTATTTTATTCATCGTTTATAAATCAACCCCTTAAGAGCCTATACTACCTCAAATGGCTTAGCATGATCCTCCGTTATGTCGAAAATACCGGAGCATTAATTTTGAAATAAATATATGCTAAAGTTGAGGATTAATTTTAGGTACTATGTTAGACGAAAACACGATTCCATAAAATTTTCTCTATAGAAAAAAAATCCAAAGTTACCTCCAAACCGAACAATAAACCGCTGGTATTAAAAAAAATACTTCAAATTAGATCATGAAACTTTGCATACTAACTGAACTAACTATAAAGCAGGTCTTATGTTAGCTAGTTTTTTTTATTTACCTTTATTTTCATCGTAAAAAGCAAATACCTAAACTATTGGTGCTGCCTTCCGCCCAACACCGCACTCTGTTTCGCTCTCACACATTCCGCGACCAGTATCGTGCGAGCGAGATAAAGAGTGACTTTTAGCTAAGGTAGTATAGGCTCTTATAGCATTGTACCTCTTCGCGTTCAAAGTGCAACATTTCGTGTTTTACCAGATTATCAAACCACCATTGATAGCACGCTCCAGTTCAACAGAATGAAAATAAGTTTAAAAACCTACCCTTATGATGAATATTCTCTGTTCATGTCCACAAATACCCTAACCATGGGTTGCCGAATGTGGCCGACTAAAGTTTTCGATGACAATGCTGTTCACCTTTCCTGCGGTATTTTACTACGCCTTCCATTCAGGAAGGTGGATTCATCATAACAAAATCTTCATACCGCTTCTGCCGCTTTTGTGGACTTTGTAACAACTTTTGAACCCTTCAACTGGATGTAGCACATTGGGTATTCGTTGTAAGAGTCCCTATAGATGATAACTGAGATAGTGATAATTAAAATAAAAATGTAAAATGACAAAATGGCTAGGTACCTACCTTTTTTTTTTTTTTTTGGGTGGGAAGTCATCAAATGACCCCTCCCGCTCTGGGCGGAGCGGAAGGGAGTGTCAGACTCTTACTGACTAAAACCCACCCGTGTTCCTTCACTTGCCTGTGCCAGGGGCCACGGTATCTCTTTCGAACAACCCGCGACCCTGGCGGATGGCTACCTACCTAATAAGATAATCTTTCTTTCCAGCTCACAGGCTTCCTACTCCTAATTGTGGGTGTAACATTCTTGATAACATTCTCCGAATACGATGCCCTCATCACGCAGCGGTTCTTCAGTGTGTCAGGTTTTGTGGTTGCCACAGGCGTCATAATACTGCTGGGATCCGGACTGGGAGTCTATAGCGCCATCTCGCAACAATTCTACTTTGTAGCTGGTGTAAGTATTATTGGTTCGAAGGTAGAAAAGGAACGCAGAAAGATGGACTTCACTGATCTATTGACTAGAGAGCACGAAGATTCTTGCGTTTTGTTTAATGCCTACCAACTATGTCTGCCAACCCACTGGCAGGACATTTCCGCGAAAGACACTTGCGCGAATGTATTTGCGTGAAAGGTGTCTTTTCGCGCAGTTAGTGCTATTCTGTAATTTATCTCACCGTGAAAACATAGGTGAAGTGAGCTTAGGTAAAGTGAGCTGTCAATAGTATCAATTCCTAGCATGAGGTAGAATGACAGCTCACTTTAAGCTCACTTCTTGTTATCACGGTGAGATTTTTACAGAATAGCCAGTCGATTCTGTAAAAATCTCACCGTGAAAACTTAGGTGAAGTGAGTTTGTTTTCGCTAGGAATTGACACTATTGACAGCTCTCTCCACGCTCACTTCACCTAAGTTTTCACGGTTAGATTTTTACAGAATAGCACCGCTGCACCGCTGTAGTATAGTGTCAAGCTCACTTCACCTAAGTTTTCACGATGAGATTTGTGCAGACTTTCTGCACAAGATTTTTACAGAATAGCACTACTGTGCTACATCACACTACTGTATTAGATCCTTCTTGCACATAACTAATATCTGAACCCAGGCACAGATTACCAATATGTGACCCAATCTCTAAAAGTAGGTACGTTTAAGCTATTAAAATCAACGTTACTTCCTCAAAATTATGAATCCAGTCGTTAATACAGTATGTGGTGCTTCTACTGGTGACGCTGGTCTTCGAGATAGCGATAGTGATAGCAGCCTTCTCTCTAACCAATGATGCAGCTGAGGAAATCAGGCTGCCGATGTTGCAGACGCTCCAGCAGTATGGAACCAGACTGGAAATTAACAAGTTATGGGACGATTTGCAGATGGGAGTGAGTACCATAAAGTATCCTTTCAACTATTTAATACACTCAACAGTTTAAAAAAACGTCTCGTTCGTCGTTTATGAACATTCAGTCTGATATCAGTGTCAACCTAGCTGTCAAAAATACCTCTAATTTCTCTACATTTCTGACAAGTTTTTGACATTTGTTTGTTGCCGAGATGAGACTGAGACCCGAGGGCCAATTCTCATATTTTTAAGAACGTTCACAGTCTGATCTGTCTCAATCTGTCAAAAATACCTCTAATTTCTGTACATTTTTGACAAGTGTTTGACATTGATTGTCGCTGAGATGCGTCCATGCTGAGATGAGATTCCGACTGGATTTTGAACGTTTTTCATTACGTGAATTGGCCATAAGATTTTAAACGTTTTAAATTACTAGAATTGGCCTTCTAATACCTAAGTAGGTTAAAGAAGTTCCTGAATTGGGAGAAAGGTCGTCTGACCGAAAGGCCAGCGTAATGTATTATTCCTGAGAGATTCAATAATGGTCTCCTGATTAGAAACTGAGAGCAATTTTTCTATTGATCGGTTTATAAGTTGATTTAAAAATATCGTCATCCGAAACGGACGGACAGCATTCGCTGCAATGAATGAATATTGTTATAGGGCCCATTACGAAGCCGAGACTCACAACTCACAATCATGTTCTTCTCGGCAATACAATTACCTATGCGATTATTTGTTTTTGGTACCTGGGACATGGTCTGGTTATTTTCTTCCATACATCTCTACATAATAAATAAGCACAGTCGCGTAACTATACCGTTTGGGGCCCGTGGCAAATTCAAGGAATGGGGCCCTCCCTCAATGTAAAGAACCTCAACCAACGTTATAGTTTTTTTCTTAATAGCACTTTTCCGCGACTTTTTCCGCGTAGATTTCATATTTTCCCCTACAACATTTAACACCTGACTACTTCGTTGGTCTAGTGGTCGCAAACGCTACTGCTGAGCATGAGGTCCTGTCCAAAAAATTAGATAAACAATGGGAGAAAGGTACAAAATGTTCGAAACCTGAATGATGTCCTTTGTTGCACATTTTCAAAAAAAAGCTTGCATTTATAAACATAAGTTAGGATCCTCCTGTGCTCATGGCCCTCTCGGGCCAGAGGCCCCGTCTGCCTGGGGGCCCATGGCATTTTGCCCCAATGCCACCCTATAGTTACGCCACTGAGCACAGTCCTCTTTCTTGCCATTTCTTCTTTTTAACTGACTTCTAAAAAAAGGAGGAGGTTCTCAATTCGGATGTTTGTTTTTTTTTTTTACTCAATTCCATTTGTCCAATTTCTTTAATAGATTTTAAACTTTATGTCTAAAACATAAGGTTCAAAGTTGATTGGGAAAATTTGACAGTTTCGGTTAGCTTGATGTGATCTGTACCTATGTATGTGTGTAATCGACAACATCTTTTATGTTCTCCAGTTGAAATGCTGCGGTGTAGGTGGTCGTTTCGACTGGATATCCAACCAGATTCCGGTCAGCTGCTGCTTCATAGACTACGGCACTATCTCCCCGTTTGAATGCACCACCACCAACGCGAATAACGTTGGCTGCGCGGCCGTTCTCGGCGAGTGGCTGTCCTACAATGCCTATGTTATTGCCATCTGTGCGGTGGTTGCTTCATGTTTGCAGGTCAGTAATGTTAGTACCTACCTACCTATTTTTTTCTTTCTTTCGTATTTTTTGTAAGATCTGTGGTCTGATGAATCATTATTAGGTACCTATATCATTGGTACTTGATACATTAGACTATGGTTTACCAATAACGGGAGTAAAAGGACACTTTTCGAAGCCGAGAGGCACGAGTCACAAATTACAAGTTTTACTGACGTTTTTTACGAAAGCAAGTTTTTATGTTATAACACCACTTGGCGTATTTAGCCCCCACGACCCCTGTACCGTTGCATGCACTAAGCGCGTATGTTTTGTGTTAAGTACATTGCGTTTGCGCACTACCGCAAACAGCAAATCACACCGAAAAAAAAAAAAAAGTCGTATCGCAGTAATTATTTTTGGTCAGTGTTACTTACTTTGATGTACAGAATACTTAGTTGACGGCTATGTGATGTGTTTTTACACCCTGCTTAAACCTACTGCGGTGCTATTCTGTAAAATTCTCACCGTGAAAACTTAGGTGAACCGAGCGCGGAGTGAACTGTCAATAGTGTCAATTCCTAGCAAAACAAACTCACTTCACATAAGTTTTCACGGTGAGATTTTTACAGAATCGACCGGCTGCTTCAAGGTCTTTATTGTCTTCCTGATATAATTCATGTACAGACGCCAGCATATCAAGCTACTACAATCTGTCAAATTTCTTTAATAGATTTTCAACTTTATCGCTAAAATATAAGGTTCAAAGTTGATTGGGAAAATTTGACAGTTTCGGGTAGCTTGACGTGCTGGCGTCTGTACCTTCTCGTCTAGTTCTAGAGAGAGAGGGAGACCTTATAACATCACGCCTTTATTCCCCAAAGGGTTAAGTACACCTACATTTCGCCAGTTATGTGTAAGTCCCATGTAATGGGGGGATAGGGGGCGAGCCTATTGCCATCAACCGGGCACAAATCCAGACTCCGGGCTGCTACTGAGAAACTTCAGATGGAAAAACCCAGTAACACTTTGCCCAACCCGGGAATCGAATCCAGAATCTAGAGAGAATAGAATCTAGGAGTAAGGTAATAATATATACAAATTATAATATTAATGACGAATTCAAGCCAAGAGAGATTCCAGTAGTAGCACAACTGTACAGTTACATCCGAATATACAGGGTGTTTGGAAGCCGAGTGCTAGTTGACACCATTTACAGCATTTTGAGCCCATGTCTTAGACGAAGTATGTTATTTTTATATTTTTAACTACAAATTATTAGTCAAAAATAATATACCAACTTTAACTGGGAAAAATATAAAAAACACATAGGTACTTTGTCTAAGACATGTATGGCTTAAAATGATATAAATGGTGTCAACTGTGACCCCCTTAAGGCTTTGTAGCCAGCTTCCAAACATCCTATATAAAGGCTAAAATAACGTTTAATTTCCTCTGTGGTCCTGGTCACTGTAACCATCGCTAAAGTAGGTATGACTGGATTGGCCGTGTCGCATGTCGTGTCAATTGAATTAATTAAGATCATCTAAAATTGCTTAGCCTTGACCGTTCTCAATTACAAGTAACTACCAACATAGAGATCAACAACCTTCAGAGAGATCTTGATACGTCCTTCAGGAATGGTGTTTGAACGACAGAATGACGCTCAATGTTAAAAAATGCCAGACAATTACATTCACGAATAAAGTGAATTACATTAAATTTGATTACCATATTGATGGATCAGTATTGAGCAGAGTGTCGGTTATCCGTGACCTAGGGGTTCTCTTCGATACATCACTATCTTTCCGCAATCATATAGATGGTATAGTGACTAAGGCTAAAAGAATGCTTGGCTTTATAATCCGTACGGCGAAACCTTTTCGTAATTATAGTAGCATTGTTTTACTTTTCAACGCACTAGTAAGGAGTTCCTTGGAATATTGTTCTACTATTTGGTCTCCCTATTACTCAACTTATTCTAATAGTGTTGAATCTGTTCAGGCCCGTTTTGTTAGGTATTTATGTGTGAAGAATGGGATCCGTAAAGCTATACCTGATTACAATGACAGGTTAAGGCACTTTAAAATGATTAGCTTAAAAGAAAGACGTAGCCATTCTGACTTACTAACACTCCATAAAATTATTAACGGTTCCATTGATGCACAATTGGTAAACTATTTTAACTTTAGGTCTAGCCAACGTAGTAAGCGCCATCATCGTATTTTTGAATTGCCTACATCCACCTTAAATACCACATTTAATAGCCCACTGACACGTATGGCAAGGCAATATAATGAAAGGTCCAACTTGACAGATTTTCCTATTGATATTTTCTCCATGAGTTTCGCTTCATACAGACGTTCCCTATTTAGACAGAGTGTAGAGTGCATGTCTATGTAGCTCTAATCGGTTTGTTTTTTGTAGTGTTCTAGAAAGCTTCTAGACACACTTTTTATTTTTCTCCTTCGTCTCATATATTTTTTAATTTAGATGTTATGCATACCTGTTATTTGCATGGTTACTGAAATGCTAGTTTTACATGATATTTCATTTGAATTGTAAGTGACTGTGCTGTTGGTGTGCTTATTATAAATAAATAAATAAATAAATAGCTACCAACATAGCTACCAACATAGCTACCAACATAGCTACCAACCATAGCTACCAACATAGCTACCTACTTAGGTTATACCACGTTATTTATCGTTTTCGACCCGCGGAGTTATTACCTAACTCACTAACAATGGCTTTCATTTTGACAGTTCAACAACATTCATTGCGTTATTTCGTAGTCGAGCAGACAAATTATTCGAACAATATGAAGCAATGGATTAGCAATAGCCTTCAAAATGAATCAGTTTGTGATTTAAAAGTGAGTTAGGATGCAGTGCAGCGGGCAGGTACTATTATGGCCGATCCCGATAGTAAGCTTTAGTGTCCAAACACACTATGCCGATGGTATGCGACCGAAGTTCCGCGGCTGATTTTACGTTCCGACCTCGTTGTTCCGACGTATTCGGCTGATATGACACCATAAGTGCCGAACTTACGCGGCTGAAATTCAGTTGCGCATCTTTGTGTGTATTCAGTGTCTCAAGCGCTGTCCTGGCTTCGTGTCCAGACAGACGCAAAACAAAGTGATCCTGTTAGGGTTCCGTTATTACTTTGGGTCGAGGTGCGAAACCCACTTCGGATTCAGATTCAGATTTATTTATTTGCCAACAATGTAGGTACAGGTATAAGATGGTATGATGGTCGCGTATAATGTGTGCTCTACAGAATACGTTGCCGCCGAATTGCCGCTGAACTTACTCCCGACCGAAGTTCGGCTATACTATACGCTATAACGCAAAGTAATTTCGGCATAATGTGTCATCAGTAATTCAAATTAGGATAGGGACAGGATAATGATGAAGGAGAGTCGTACAGTAGTTCTTAAAATAGATTTAGAGTTATAACTCTAAATCTATTATAAGAACTACTGTGTGTGTGTGTGTAAAAATCTCACCGTGAAAATTTAAGTGAAGTGAGCGTCAATAGTAGATCTTTTCCTCCTTTCTTTAGATAGAATTTCCTCGTCATTTATCGAGTTTTATAATAACATATGCGATCAGGTATAAATACTGTTAATCCAATAACGAATTGTTCCCTTTTTCAGGTACTACTGTCGTTGATGGGCGGCTATTTAGCATATAGGTCAAAATTCGAAGTGGTCGAGTTGGAGTCTTAAAATAAAGAATGTGTATTTATAGGTTTTTGTTTTATTTTTAATCATTAAGTAGTGTATAAGAACATTTTAGTTATATTACCTACTCTAGTTGAAAGTATAGCAAAGTTTTAGTGATAAAATTTATGCAAACAATAATTTTCCAAAAAATAGTTTAACCTATTTTAATTTTGAATGTTTGTTGTATTTCATTACAGTTACATTGTGTAACATTACTACTCACTTATGTACTTAATTAAGTACTTTGTTGACGTCAAATAATAAAAAGCAAAAGCTCATTTCAGACTACATCATCATCATCATCAGCCTATAGCAGTCCACTGCTGGACATAGGCCTCCCCTAATGAGCGCCATAGCGCCCTGTCTTCAGCTTGACGCATCCAGCATCTGCCTGCAGTCTTTCGCAGATCGTCATCCCACCTGGCCGGAGGGCGTCCCACACTACGTTTGCCGAGTCGCGGTCTCCACTCAAGAACTCGTTTACCCCAGCGCGGTTGTTGCGAGATATGGCCGGCCCACTGCCACTACGCTATAATATAATAGCATATAGTTTATAGCATAACAATATCGCTCGCCATACATTTATTTAGAACACGTTCACACTTTGCTATTACATATATTATAGCGTAGTCTGAAATGAGCTTAACGAAATTGTTTCAGCACTTGTTATCTCCAAAATCCTTACTTTACTTTCCTCCTACTTTATGTAAGAAAAGACGCAAGCCTACTCTGCCTCATGAAAATACTGGCACAATTTTCCCTATTCATAGATTCTCCCCCGTTGTTCAGGAAAATGAGAGATGACGTCGTTTCCCGTGAATAAAATGTCCAGATTGTAATGGAAATTAAAATGAAAACTGCTGTATGTGTTTTTCTTATCGCAACCTGCAAGTAACATCGTAGCCTACGAGCACTACGAAGCGAGTTAAAATTAACGCCTTTTGTCATATCGACTGTAAAATGCAAGCGAGGCTATTGTGTCTATATTCTCGCTGTTTCTAAAAATTTCAATAAGTAATAATAATAATGACAAAAAACATTAGTGACGTTTCTATCGATAAATAATCTATTATTCATAGAGCAAAATTCCAATTTCAAAATTTCATAAACCGTGTTCCGTGTGTGGTTCAGTTTGAAACATATCGTGCGAGAGTGAGCGACGTTCGCCTCCGATGAGATAAATCCGCTTGTTTTCCTTATCAAGATTAATATACCTACCTATAGTGATAAAAATATCCGGAGCTAGTTAAGACGACGACAGTGGAAGCTGTCACGCGAGCGTACACGTAGCAATTTGAATAAATTACAACAAAATGTGGTCGAAACTGTTTACTACTGTTAAGTATATATTAGTGACGGTAAATTTTCTGTTTTTGGTAAGTAGTGTGTGTGTTTTACGCTGTCGTTGTGGTACGGGAGGTAGTTCAATGTTATTAGTGTCGCTTGTGGTTTACAGATCACTGGCATTATTATTCTATCGGTCGGCGGGTCAGTACAATCGGCGTACAATGGCTACCATCCGTTCTTATCAGAGAGGTTCTTCTCTCTGCCAGCATTCTGCATCGCAACCGGCGTCATCATATTCCTGATCTCGTTCCTCGGGTTCTATGGAGCTTTCATGGAGAACTACATTATGAACATGGCGGTAAGTGGAACAATTGTTATCATAACGTCATTCGATGGCCGTGAAAGCCTGTTATCTCATAGTCTGTTTTCTGTTCTGATTTGTGCAACTGAACTGAGTGAATTAGATGATTCATTCGTGATAATTGACGCTTTAATTGATGGTTCATGGAATTGAGCTGCCAAGTGTTATTGATACGAAAATAATACAAAAGTAGTCAGACATGTTTGGAGCATGAAATCAACAGACAGCTTCTAAGTTACACAGTAATAGTCCCTTAGTATCAGGCCATAAATTTCGCGTTCATCTCAATGTCAACAGTACCTTTTGTTCTATTCTAGAGGCACATTATCACAGTAATGCTAATATTCTGTGAGGCTGCGTCACTGCTTGAAAGTAAACACAATTATCATGATGTTCACGAGATAATTACATCATTATTTGTCGGAATATAACGTTTTTGACATAAAATGTCCGTTGTTGACGCATGGCTGGGCTGGGATGGACGGAATTAGATCTCAGTTTACTTTTTGTTCGAAGTACCGGCCGCCTGCCCTACATACGTTCTGAAGGAACGTCCCAAAGAAATGTCAGCAGTCTAGTAATAAATTACCACGCATTTAATCTTCAGAGATAATGAACGCAAATACTAGAGGTAATTGTTTGTGTAATTTTTAGAATTAATTTGTAGAAACTTTTTGTGTTTGGTACTTATGATGAATGAGAAGAGTGACGAATGATAAGGCAGTGATGAGTAGGTATTTCAGTCGTGACATTCTAAGGTTGCAATGACACAACAGACATAAATTACACGTAAAGGCGGAGACTGACTTGCAACATCATCATCATCAACCTATAGCATGCCTATAGCAGTCCACTGCTGGACATAGGCCTCTCCTAATCGAGTTTCGGGAACTCTCATCCAGCTGCTATCAGGCCTCCTGCGAAGATCGTCGCTCCACCTAGCCTGAAGGCCCACCTTTTTACCGATTCGCGGTCTCCACTCAAGAACACGCCTCATCTTTTCTAAGGCTAATAAGTATGGCCGGCCCATTGCCACTTCTTATTCTGTGAGCTATGTCGACAACTTTGGTTCTCTGCCAGATCACCTGCCTCGTTGCGGATTCGATTACTTTTAAACATGGCAACCAAGGAGGTAACTTGTCAAAGATTATATTTAAATTTCTAACTGGCTTGCAAATTGCTACTGGCTGATTATAGACAAAAATAAACAAATGAACGTATTATTTTCAAATAAAATGTTCTACTGTAAGTTATTTATTTAGTTTGAATTTCCAAGCATTATTTGAGAAACGTAGTTTAAAGCATTCAGCTACAATCAGGCATTGATGGGATCGCTTATGTGCCTCGGGTTCGCTTCGGGCCACATTTTCACGCTCTTTGCCGGCCGCTATAGCCTGTCATTACAGGAAATTGAATCCTAGTGAACGAAGCCAAGTCTATTGCGTTGTAAGATACTATAATAGCTAAACTCGAAAATGACAAAGAAGTTTCTGTAGATGTTAAGTTTATTGATAAAAGAATGGGCACTTGTAGATAGCTAGAGTGCCAGTCTACAATAAGTGAATCATAAAACTATAAGTACGCAAATGCAGTTTATCTTTAAATGATCCCAATAATAACTGATTTCGAGGAAAGTTTTGTTTGTTAAAGGAAGGGAAGGGCAAAGAAATGATGGATGAACTGTTTTGAAGATGATATGAATAGGAGGGGTAGAATTACTGAGATGACTGCTGATGGAGATTTACGGAAGGAATTGGGAGGGCGGGAGGACGAAATCTAAACCCTCATGATTTAGATTTGCGGCTTAAAAAGTTTTTTCTGATGAGGTTGTAGAACAAATTGTTGGTATTTCTATAAAATACAGTGCAGTACAAATGACGAAGTTACATAAGCCTCTCCAATCGCCATTCAACTCGAAATTTCGCACAGGTTCTCGCCCGTTCTTCTCATGATGAATAGAGATCTACGTTTTGAAATGGGCAAATGACTTCAACTTTCTGACCAAACCTAGGGTCCTGTCTATAGGGTTCCTTAGCTAACTGGCATAGATAAACAGAACCCTTAATTTATAAACCTTTTCAATTATTAACATACATAGTAAAAAATGAGTCAGCGAAACATTATTTCGTATTTGTTTGCATTTCACTGTTTTCTTCATGCACGACTGATTTTTATTATTTGTGTATAGTATCTTGCCTGAAAAATGTACAGTGTACATAAGGTGCTTTTTATTATTTTACCCTTGGGTTTTTCAGTAGGTACCTATTAGTAGTTACTATAATGTATTCTGCGTTATTAGTTGAGATGTTGTTTTTGATATCATTATTGATAATGTATTATTTATTTAATACTTTAAGCATACAAATGTACAGAGGCGGACTTAATTCCATAAGCATTTTCTACCAGTCTGCCTTTGGGTGATGTAGAGACAAACAGTGGTAGGTGCAATCATGAAAATTGAGGAATATGTTTCTTATTTACCTACTATTTTACTTCATCATCATCGACAGCCCATCTTCATCCACTGCTTAGCCTCTCTTTGATCTTTGGGCTTTTTTTTTTCGGATGGGAAGTCATCTAATGGTAAATCGCTCTGGGTAGAGCGGAAGGGAGTGTCAGACTCTTACTGACTAAAACCCACCCAAGTTCCTTCCTTAGCCCTTTATGTTCCGGGCCAGCGGTAACCCTTTCGGACAATCCCGCTGACCTGCTCTTTGGCCTCTCTTTTCTAGTGCAAAACTCCATGCCCCCCTACCGGCCTCCAAGTTTACTTACGGCCAGTTTCTTCATCAACAACTAAAGTAATCAGTCAAAGTATTGACTTTTACTTGACCTTTATTCATACTACGGCAAATGTTTTTCTTCATTCAACTAACAACTAAAACAGTGAAGAAACAAAGGAAGATGGGCATTTTGGCCGGTATGTCCAATAATAAAATGAAAGTTTATATCATAAGCATCAATTTTCATTATGAGCAGAAGGCTTCGAAATAAAGAAATATCAGACCTGCAAGTAGGTACCATGTAAACGTATCAGTCTATGACGCTAATGTTCACTGCAGTTCTCAATAATATTAGTTATTGACTCATAACATTGACGGGGTTTATGGCTAAGTAATAACAGCCGCACGGGTTAGGCTGCGCTTGCCGCGGTTGGTCCCTGGATGGTTGGATGGGATTTTTAAATACCGAGACCCCTCGTGTCTCGGAGAGCACATTAAGCCGTTGGTCCCGACTATCATTCGTGGCTCTTTGACAGTCGTTACTCTCTAACTGTATTGGTCATCAGGCCAGGCTCCATACAAAAATGCCCACCATTCTTTAACTTTTGTAACGTAACTTTGGCTGTTACTATTGATGAAGAAACTGGTAGTTAGTGTAGGTAGGTAAATTGTTAAATGTTATTAGTTTCACAGTCAGCACTTGAGAATCTTTTCGTAGATTCACACCCAATGTCGCTATTATTTCCTGTTTGCAAAAAGTATTTGCAAACAAAACAAACGAAAGATAAGATAGCCCACACTGGACATACAACCTATCAAAATTTTTCCTAAATCGAAAGTTTAAAGGGAGAATGTAGTTAGTAATTACGGCCTAATCTACGGGGTGGCAGGCACTGACCTGTAGTATACAAGCGTACTTGTATGATAGAGGTCAGTGGTGGCAGGGGACATCGACTCGCAAAATGAAACCATGGATCCAGTAAGTACAGTCACGAGCACTAATATGTCAACACTTGGCAACTTTTAATTGCGATTTTTTCACAAAATAACGCATGCAAAGTTGAAATACGACACTTTACATAAACCTGTGGGTTCCAAAATACTATGTTCGTAATAACATACAATTTCATTGAAAAATAAAGGAGAAAATCGCCTTTGAATAAAGCCAAGTGTATACATACTAATGCTCGTGACTGTACATGATTCTGAAATCGGTTATTTAAAAAATAATGCTGTTACTTACATGCAGGTACTGAATCCATAGTATACAGAACTCTAATTACGTAACATACAATCAATCACTATCTAAAAAAAAAAATGAAATAATAAATTTTAATCTGAATCATTTTGAAGGATATTGCTAATCCATTGCTTCATATGTTCGAAAAATTTGTCTGCTCAACAACGTAATTAACGCAGTGAATGTTGTTCAACTGTGAAAATGAAAGTCAACTAGTGTGTTACACAATTACCCCCTAGGTTGCGCGTCGATGACTGCGCCATCCTGTATAGGCACTACCTAGGTACAGTCAACAGCAAAAGTAGATGATCAAAGTCAGAAATTCAATACTAATAAACGGAGTTCGCGTCAGATCTGTGTGGCGTCGAAGTGATTCAAAAGTATTCTACGTAGTACTTAAGTATTCTAAGTAGTAGTACTTCGATTTCTGATTTTGATCATCTACTTTTGCTGTTGACTGTACCCACTGGTTACAACTTTCACCTTTAATTTAAAAATCAAACGCATTTTTTGAGTATCTATAGTGTATAGTACAGACCTAGATAGATACTCAAAAAGTGCTCGTATTAAAACCCTTTGAAGAAAAAATATGTTTGTTCAGTTGTATTGTGTTATCATTACCTATGTAGGTAGATATTGTCTGATGATAACAATATTTCCAACAAGGTGTTTTTTAGTTTATCAATAATTAAATATCAGCGATTTAGCATGATTACTGTTGATCTTTTACCCATAAACACTTTCGACACTAAATTAACTCCTCAAATGGGGCGGATCGACGAAATCCTATTTTGAGAGCGCTTTTTTGCCATAGAATAAATCCAGATTCCTGATACTGAGAATTTCCTAATAATTTCCCTAAAAATACTTTGTCTGACCAGCAGTGCTATTCTGTAACCATCTCACCGTGGAAACTAAGGTGAAGTCAGCGTGGAGTGAGCTGTCAGTGTCATCCCACCATGCTAGATGCTTGGGATTGACAGTATTGACAGCTCTCTTCAGTTAAGTTTTCAACGTGAGATTTTAACGGAATAGCTCAGCTGGTGATCGGAGTTCGGACCCATCCACAGTTAGAGATAGGACCCATCCTAGCATTCAATGCAGCGACCACGAATTCGGTCATATAGTCCAATTCCGTTCACATCTCTCAATCAATCAGGGAATACTAGTATAATAATAAAATCTATTAGAAAGTAAAAGTTTATAATAGTGACAATCATATTCGGTGACAATACAAACTACGCGTCGCTTGTATCTAATCTATTTACTGACAACGCATTCCTAAACATCTGGGTCTATATAGAAGCATGATATTTTGCACAGTTGCTTATGAATATGACGAATGCGAGCATAGGGAAGGATATTAAAAAAAACAAGAAGGGGTTGAATAGGAATAAAGTAAAGAAGCACCCATCAGGCACACGACTTGTCTTCTATAAGATCCAAATGACTATTCCGAATAAATCTGACAATCAATTTAACACTTCCAGTTCGCGGGCGCCATGATTCTGATGTTTGTCTTCCAACTATCTGCCTGCATCGCTGGGTACGTGCTGAAGGGAAACACAGTGGTGCTGGTCCAGCATCAGCTCATCTCCACAATGAACCTGTATGGTGTCAACAAGAGCGTCGAAGTCACCAAGCTATGGGACGAGGTTCAGGAAGATGTAAGTATGGATTTATATTAGAGGTATGAGGAACGGGGTGTTAAGTTCCTCGCCCTCCATAGCATAGAGAGGAAACTCCAACCAGACGGGTGTTTTGTCTGGTGGGCTACTACCCACAGTTGATGACGGGATGTTTTGTAAGCACAATATGCTAATCGTGCGGATAACTTTGCTTGCGCGATGCAGAATTTGTGTGGAACCAGGTTCTTGATGCGGAGAACGCATGTGGCGTTGTAGACGCTGCCACAAATTAATTATACTTACTGACACATTACTAGGTAAGGTAGAGGTAGAGCAACGATATTCGCAGGTTAACTGGATAAGAGTAACAGAAGTCAAAACTGCTATAGACTGATGAACATGATGATGATAAATTAATAAGTTACGAACCTATGGCATAGAAATTTATTCTAGTTCATTCGTAGTTTAAAAAAAAATTGAGTTTTGATCCAAGGTTTGTCGTGCTTGCCTGGCCCACACAGTAGTCCCTAAGTAGGATAAGAAGATGTGAGTTTTTTTTAATGCTCCTCTTGTAGAGCATTAAATTAGCAAAGCAGGGCAAAGCGAAGGTTGAGGAGATCGTGGAGTACATGCGTGTAAAGACCAACTGGACTTGAGGGTCGAGAAGTTGGAGTCGCGTAACAACACGATCTTCAAGTCGATCGTGGTGCGTGTTCCGACACATCATCTTGAGAAGTTCCTCAAGGAAGAGTTCTGGCCGAAGGGTGTTGTGTACCGCCGGTTTCGTGGCCGGCTACATGACACCAGTCAGCGAAACACGACGCAGACACTTCGTGTGCGTTTACAAAGACAAAGACATTTATTCGTCGGATATTCATCGCTAGTTTTTAGGATAATTATAATGTTGTATGTATTTAGGTATAGTATTTTCAAGTTATATTAATATTATATTGTATGTGTTTATATGTGCCTTAATGCCTGAAATAAATGGATAAATAAATAAAGCTTCCTCTCTCCTACTATTTTGATGTGCCGGACAGGGATCACAATGATCACATATCATTTTAAGTAACCTCCTAAGCTATAATCGTGGTGTCTAAAACTAGGCACCTTGGCGACCTCTAGGTTATGTTTATTTTAACTAAAAGCCATACTAAATAACCTTTCCAATGTTAAATAGAGGTTGGTGGCGCCGGCCAAGCCTTCTAGTGAATGTAGTGCCTTAATTAATAATGGCAAGTCCACCATTAGTATCTCATGACCCTCACCTTGCTCAGTTATACACGCAACTCATGATATGTTTTTAGTGTGCACGCAAACTTGCAGAACATCACACCTGCATCCACGAAAGGGTAGGTAGTGGTGACTAGTAGTACAGCGGTGCTATTCTGTAAAAATCTCATCGTGAAAACTTAGGTGAAGTGAGCGTGGAGTGAGCTGTCAATAGTGTCAATTCCTAGCAAAAACAAACTCACATCACCTAAGTTTTCACGGTGAGATTTTTACAGAATCGATCGGCTGTAGCAGATTTCTGTGCCATAGGTTTCTACTCCGTGCACCTCTTATATCCTGGTTTTGTCCAGACGGTAAAAAAGGCAGCCGATATGTAAGTCCTGTATTTTAACACTTTCACTGTCCAAAGAGTAGACCAGCCGGTCGATTCTGTAAAAATCTCACCGTGAAAACTAAGGTGATGTGAGTTTGTTTTTGCTAGGAATTGACACTATTGATAGCTCACCCCACGCTCACTTCACCTAAGTTTTCACGGTGAGATTTTTACAGAATAGCACCGCTGAACCATATGTGGTTCATGGGACAAGGAATGGGTTAAGAACCACTAACTCCCAGAATACAAGCTTGACTTAGTTTGGGAGTTGGTAAATCATCAATTATGTGCTGCTGTAAAACCAACAAAGTTAAACACCCTATACTTCATAGATTTAGTTTTAAGGGTTCCGTACTAAAAAGGTAAAACGGGACCCTATTACTAAGACTTCACTGTCCGTCTGTCCGTCTGTCACCAGGCTGTATCTTATGAACCGTGATAGTTAGACAGTTGAAATTTACAGATGATGTATTTCTGTTGCCGCTATAACAACAAATACTAAAAACAGAATACAATAAATATTTAAGGGGGGCTCCCATACAACAAACATGTTTTTTCGGCGTTTTTGCCAGTCCGACTCGCACTTGGCCAGTTTTTATTGTACTTTGAGAGCGAAATAAATTCATAATAAAAACAAATTCTTTCCCAGTTCCAATGCTGCGGCGTCAACAACGCCAGCGACTGGATCATACCCCTGGAGTCTCAGGGTCTGCCAGTCAGCTGCTGCAACCACGTCTACGGAGCAGTCGCCACCTTCAACTGCACCTTGACTGCAGCACATGCCACCGGCTGCTCGGAGTCCTTCGGATACTGGGTGCAGTCCCATGCAGCTGGGATCGGCATAGCTGGTATCTTCTTAGTTTTAATGCAGGTGAGAAAAATTCGGAGCCTCTTTATTTTCATATACAAGCAACCTTCAGAGTTACCGCCCATATGTACAGTCAACAAAAGAGATAAGTATGCAGGGTCGTCGGATATAGTTGAAGTTTAGTAAGAAACCATGGATGTTGTCGACTGAAATTTAAGTTGATAAATGAGCTCTTTGTTTTCTATTATTAAAATACATTTTTATTCGACAACCTCCATCGGTTTCTAGAGATTAAGGTGAAGCGCAGTGGTAGAGACCGCGAAATTCAAATTTACTTACGTTTTTTGCAATTTTCAGGTCAGTGTCAATTTGTATTTTGATCAAAATCTGATTCGCGACTATAGAAAAGTAAATAAAAGAATTATAAAATTCTATCGATTCGTATTCTAAAAAATCTCAACCATTTATAAAAAGGTGGGTCAGCTAATTGTCTTAACTGACTTTACATGATTCTGACACCTCGTGAGTAAAATTTTTTAACTGAAAATAAGCCAACACTCTTAAAATAATATACATGTGTATTAAAAACTGGCCAAGTGCGAGTCGGAGTCGCACACGAAGGGTTCCGTACTACAAGGCAAAAACACCGAAAAAACACGTTTATTGTAGATATGGGAGCCCCCCTTAAATATTTATTTTATTCTTTCTGTTTTTAGTATTTGTTGTTATAGCGGCAACATAAATACATCATCTGTAAAAATTTCAACTGTCTAGCTATCACGATTCATGAGATACAGCCTGGTGACAGACAGACAGACGGACAGTGAAGTCTTAGTAATAGGGTGCCGTTTTTACCCTTTGGGTACGGAACCCTAAAAAGGAGAGGAAGAATCATAGGGTATCAAGAAATTCGTCCGCATCGCTGTCAACAGGAAATGTGCCCAAAAGGCAGCATTGCCACGTTATATGACAATAATGCATCAGCTTTGCCCAAAAAAATTGGTCAGCCCTCTGGGTCACCAGAGGGCTGACCAATTTCAAACTCTTCACGTCAGTGAAGAGTTTTCTGAAATAATATAGAGAAAAGATTTGATTTTTTGTATGTTTGTTTGTTATTACACTTTCACGTTAAAACGGCTGAACAGATTTGGAAGAAATTTGGCACATATACTATGTTCTGTATTGGGACATAAGATACTTTTATCCCGATATTTCTAGGCGATCGAGACATGCGGGTGAAACCGCGGGGCGCAGCTAGTGTTTTAATATTTGTGTTTTTTTTTTTTCAGGCTCTGGCAGTGGCAGGTGCATTATGGATGGCAAAGATATCTAGAGAAGAACGAGGCGCCTACCCTTAACTGAGGAGCTTACTCTTAAGTTAGATATTAGTATATTTACTTAGTACGCACGACGAGATATCCAGTATACGCTGACTTCTCAATGTACAGACGCCAGCACATCAAGCTACTGCAATCTGTAATAGATTTTCAACTTTATTGCTGAAGCATAAGGTTCAAAGTTGATTGGGAAAATTTGACAGTTTCGGGTAGCTTGATGTGCTGGCGTCTGTACGAAAAGCCTATACAATGCAGCTAAAACTGGAATTGTATAGCTTGATGTGTCGTCGTGTGTACAGTCAACAAAAGAAATAAGTATGCATAGTTGAAGATTAGTAAGAAACCGATGGATGTTACCGACTGAAATTTAATTTGATAAATGAGCTGTTTGTTTTCTATTAATAAAATAAAATTTTATTCGAGAACATCCATAGTTTCTTAGTAAACATCAACTATATCAGACGATCCTGCATACTTATTTCTTTTGTTGACTGTACCTACATTACTTGTTTAAGGAAAGGAGTGTCAGTCCATACGAAAGCTATGTCATTTGTTAATCCAGAACAAATAATGATAAACATAACAATATGAAAAACATACCTACGTACGCATTTCTTACAATTTGTTGCAGCAAAGCATTTGTAATTAAACTACTTACTATTTATTTAATCGTTAAAGCAATAAATAATAAATACTAACGTTTTAAGCTACACTTTATCACTGGGTTTTTTTTCTTTGCAGTGCCGTTCTTGATGGAAATTAAATTACCCTATAAAAACTTATTGACCTTCTTATCATGCACATCAGCCTTTAATGTTCCCACTGCTGGGACACAGGCCTCCTATCTTCGAGAGGGAGTAATCCGTAATCCACTGATTACGGCCCGAGCCACCGATTACGCGGGCCCAGTGCGGGTTGGTAGATGCCACATGTTTTCGAATTTTTGGTTCTAGGACATGCCGCTTTCCTCACGATGTTTTCCTTCACCGTTTTGACTGTACCTCGTAGTGATGAAATAATTTACACAAAGTAAAGTGGGTTCGAACCTGCGACCTACAACCTTTTAAATTTTCACTTGCATACGTGATGCGAATAAGTAAAATAAGCAATAAATTCAGTATTTAATTATTTTATTTACTTAAGTAGGTGTCTAAAAATATCCTATAAATGATAGATGAACGCTTTTAAAGGTAAACAAACGACATGGATGCAAAGATCCATTAAAGTCTGTTTAGTCTTTCACCCCAACTATGTTGGGTTTGACTTCCTGTCTAACCGGATGCAGGTGAATACCAGTATTTTACATAGAGCGACTGCCTATCTGACCTCCACAACCCAGTATTTAACTGGGTAACACGATACAAATGGCTTGGTAAGACTGGTTATCAGACTTTTGGGCTAGTACCCGTAACGATTGTCAAAGATATACAAATGACAGCTGGGGGCAACAAACATACTAGTAGGTATGTAGATGAAAATACCTAAGAGATAGAAGTAGTAGTATAGCGACAAGACCCGCTGAAAACACCAATTTTGCACGTTTTACAGTGTTTTGTAACACGCTTTTAAACCTAATGCAAAGAACCCTCCTCGAGGGTTCACTTTAGTAACAAAAGTACTTAATACCGGTGACCTTCACCGGTCACCATTGTCGTGCCACCGATGGAGCCGGATTCGACGTAGAGTGGAGTGTAGGAATGTTAGAATATGGGAGTTAGTGAGGCAACCTAGACTCAATTCTCACAATCATCAATTATTACTCGTATTCAGTCTCAATCATCCATCGCTTGCTAGCACCAGCGCAGCGGCGCGTGGCACCGCCGCGCCGCGCCGCCATAGCGGTGGCGATGGCGTAGCGATCTCATAGCGCCCGCACCAGCGCAGCGACGCATAGCTCTGTCGTGACTAGGGAATGCAATCCGGATTATCCGTAATCCGAAAAATCCGGATATCCGCACATTTTTACTAGACTTCCAAATCCGGATTTGAAAATCGAATCCGGATTTTTTTGAATAATTCCATTTTTAAGAAATTGTAACAAAAAAATCGAAACGAGCGAGTTCGCTGTTCGCGCGTCGCGTCTCGCGAGTGTTGAGTCTATCGGCTCTGGGGGAAGCGAGCAGGGCGCGGGACGCGGGTCGAGAAAGTGTGTGAGGCGTCCTTGATCGTTCCGTTCATTCCGCTTACAAGTGTCTTTAGTGCATTCCGCCTACAAGCGTCGAATCAGCGTGCTTTTTCCGTAGCAGGAATTATGTGCAACCGAATTCGCAGCAGGTTAAACGACGGTACTTTAGATGCCTTATTATTTTTGAGGACACATTTAATGCCCCAAAAATTACATAGTTTTTTACGTTGTTAAATTTATGTTGATTTAAGTGAAGTTAAATTATTGTTTTGTTACTTTTGCTTATGTTATATTTAATAATTTGACAAGGGGTCTATTTGTCTTTATTTTTGTTCTTTGGAGTTTCTTTTAATTTGTACCTATTAATTATTTTATCTCTTCATTTTTCTGATTCGATCACGCAGGGAAACTCCAAGCATAGCCATTGCCCTTTGATTGACTTTTAGCCTTCTAATAATACCCATTTTGAGCAACCACGTTTCAGAAAGTGCCTTATGTCATCACTGGCAAGACGCACTGGGCACGGGCAAAGACTTTCGTCTTGAGACACTGCGGTATGTGGGACGAGAAGATATTACGTAGCTTCCTGAAGTTGGACCTACCTAACTGGACAGTTTGTCCTAGGTAAACATACTTGTCCACGACTTCGAGTGTAGCGTCTCCGATCTTCATGAGAGTGGGTGTTACATGGGCTTTTGACAAGACTTTCGTTTTGTCCATGTTCATTTTAACACTCTTTCGGAGGCTCTACTGAGGTCATCGAGCATTGTGCCGAGGTCCTCCATGGTCTCAGCCATGACTACGATATCGGTGGCAAACCGAAGGTGAATTATGTACTCGCCATTGATGTTAATGCCGGCCCCTTTCCAGTACAGAACCTTGAAGCCATCCTCCAGTGCACCGGTGAACAGTTTCGGAGAGATAACGTCTCCCTGTCTCACATCTCGCTGCAGAAGGATAGGTTTCGAGGTCTGATCCTGGAGTCGTACTGACATAGTAGCGTTTTCGTACAGACACTTCAGCACCCCGATGTACCGATAGTCGATCTGGCACCGTTGAAGAGACTGCAGTACAGCCCATGTCTCGATCGAATCAAAGGTCGAATCAAAGGCTTTCTCGTATTCCACACAGCCCATGTCTCGATCGAATCAAAGGCTTTCTCGTAGTCCACAAACGTTAAGCAGAGAGGCAGGTTACACTCTTCGGTCTTCTGTATAACCTGCCGCAGCGTATGTATGTGGTCTACGGTGCTAAAGCCTTTACGGAATCCAGCTTGTTCGGGAGACTGAAAGTCGTCAAACCTGCGCGCGAGACGGTTCGTGATGACTCTCGAAAACAGCTTGTACACATGGCTCAGAAGTGAGATGGGCCTGTAATTATTAAGAACGGTATTGTCGCCCTGCTTAAAGAAAAGTATCCCCACACCTCTGTTCCATGCCTGTGGTGATTTACCCTTGAATATGACGGAACCAAACAGCTTCTGAAAGGCCTTAAGAACAAGTTTTCCGCTGGCCTTCAGGAACTCGGCCGTTATTCCGTCATCACTCCGCGCCTTGTTGTTTTTGAGCTGCTTCAGAGCCATCCTAACTTCGTACAGGCTGACGTCCGGGATGTCTTAGGTGTATTGTCGGGTCAATCTAGTTCTTGGGTAGTTTGCCAGATTCGTGACGGGGTTACTTGTTGACGTGTATAACTGACCATAGAACCTCTCGATCTCTCTCAACAGCACAGGTTTGGCGGATTCGATCCTGTCATAATCGGTCTTTAGTTTCCTAAGCTGGCTCTGACCATTAGACAGATCTCTAGCAAAGACCTTGGAGCTTTAATTTTGTATGCGAAAAGCATAGAACCGTTAGAAATGGAGGTGCTTGGGGGAGACCTATGGTATTTAATGATGATAGTTTTAATAATTCCAAATAACAAAAATATTAAAAAATCGTTTGATGTGATTTTCGTGTGCTTTTATTTTAATCCATTTACACAAATATAAGAAACATCATATTAACAAACTAATATGAGTAGATTTTTTTTTCATGAAAAATCCGTAATATCCGGATAATCCGGATTGGACAAAAAATCCGTTCTTAAAAATCCGGATTTTAAAACAGAACGGATTTGCATTCCCTAGTCGTGACGGTGGCGTACCGATGTCATAGCGCCAGCGTAAGGGCGCATAGCTCTGTCGTGACGGTGGCGTACCGATGTCATTGCGCCAGCGTAAGGACGCATAGCGCTGTCGTGACGGTGGCGTACCGATGTCATAGCGCCAGCGTAAGGACGCAAAGCTTTGTCGTGGTGGTGGCGTAGTGTTGTAATAGTGCCAGCGCAGTGACGGATAGCTCTATCACGTGATGTTGGCGTAGCGGTGTCATAGCGCCAGCGCAGCGACGCATAGCTCTGTCGTTACGGTGGCGTATCGATGTCATAGCGCCATCGCGGCAGCGTAAGGACGCATAGCTTTGTCGTGATGGCGGCATAGTGTTGTAATAGCGCTAGCGCAGTGACGGATAGCTGTATCGCGTGATGGTGGCGTAGCGTTATCATAGCGCTAGCTAGCGACCAGCGTAAGGACGCATAGCTCTGTCGTGGTGGTGGCGTAGTGTTGTAATAGCGCCAGCGCAGGGACGGATAGCTCTATCGCGTCATGGTGGCGTAACGTTGTCATAGCGCTAGCTAGCGCCAGCGTAAGGACGCATAGCTCTGTCGTGGCGGAGGTATAGCGTTGTCATAGAGTTAGCTAGCAGCAGCCTAGCGACGTCGTAGCGTAGACGTAGCATTAGTGTAGCGCTACGCCACCGCTACGGCAGAGCTACGCCGCGAATCGTCTGAAATAGTCAACACGCCAATGAGCACAAGTGTTGATGAACTGGTGATCAATATAATCTATCCTGTGACGTAGAGCAGCTATAAATGCAATACCTACAAAAGCAAACGAACAAACAATATTATTTAATTATTAACAACGTGGCCCTACTATTGATTGCCACTGACCTTGTTTCGTAACTATTTAACCGCATTGCTTCTAAATAAACAACTAATTGGACATTAAATTTATGTTATCCTGCATTTACTGACGGTAAATGTGACCATATTATGTTTGGATCGTCAATTTTACTCGTCCTTTACCAAATCAGTAAAAAAATATTATTAAATTAAACTTTACTTATTCCTTCACCATTTCGATCACATATAACATTTGGCGCCGACCGCTGCATGACGTCTGCTCACAGAGCATAATACGCTCGTCTGTTATTTGCTTTTACATTAGCGCTCCACTCAAAAGCGAACTAGCTAATTGGTTGAAAGAAATACGTAATATTTTCCCTGCCTCACAAATGCCTCCCGCGAAACAGTCACCGTTGGCCGAGGCGCGCGAACGTTACCTTATCAACTTGATAAGGAACAGTGAAAATTTTCAGTATACTTTCGATTACCGAGGCGGAAAGATCATCCGGACATTTTGTGCTACAAAAATGACGAGGAACAGTCTAGAAGTAGGAATGAAGTGCATAAAATACATGCTGTTGTGTATAACAGCTATATTTGTGGTGAGTCTTTGCATCTATGGTGTATTGTTATATAGTTCTATGTTATTGCGCCATATTATTTGCGCAAGGTCTTATCTGTGTTTTATAGATGTGAATCAACTTTGTTAGATTGTATGACGATACCTTTGTTTCCATATTTTTAAAGGGTTTTCGACATAGAAGAAATAAAATATGTAGTTGGGACTAAATTATTGTTACCTAGTAATTATGGTGCATGTAAATCGACTTGAAACCTTTTTTCTTTAGTACAAGTTTTAGTTCAGTTGGAGATACCAAAGTATGCATTGCTAATAGGTTTCAAATTAGCGTAATAGATGTTCATAGAATTACAAAAGCAATTAAATGCAAATTAATCGAATGAAACATTTTTATCTTTATCTAAGTAAGTACCTCATAAGTTATTTTAACGGAAACTAAAAAGTAAAGGCACTTTGTAATAAACGTTCTTACCATAAATGATAACGTTTTAAAGTGGTAATTAACGCCAAATGATAACGCTGAAGGCTAATTAACGGTGCTGCCAGCCTGCCTTAGTCGCAATGGAGATAAGTTGAGTATGCAGTACACAAAATATTGCCAGCGATACATTTAAGCGGCTTATCAACACGAGTTTGAAGGTTGGCAACATTTTTAAGGCATCATTCAGCTTTGAATTTCGAATATCGATCATGTTACGTGTTGGCGCGGTTTGCAACGACCCTCGTTGGCCATTCTTCGTTCATAATTAATTAGGATGGCTTATTTGCCTTGAAATAACACTTTTAAAGGGAATATACATCCATTACTAATATTATAAATTCGAAAGTGACTCTGTCTGTCTGTATGTTACCTTTTCAGGCTTAAATCGCTGAACCGATTTAGATGAAATTTGGTAGGTATAGAGATAGTTTGAATCCCGGGAAAGGACATGTAGGATAGTTTTTATCCCGATATTCCCACGGGATCGACACTTATGCGGGTGAAACCGTGGGGCGTTGCTAGTATGAGTATAGGTTTATGCACAATGTACAGTGGCCTCCAAGTTAGTTGATATTTTTTCACTTTAAGTAATAATATGGATAAATGAGTGGAAAACTTGTGGATGTAATATTTTATTATAAAACCTGACTAGGTGAAATTGTCAATAATGCAGCCGTTTATAAAGAAGGAAAATAATGACGATTGTGAATCGCCTTTATAAACTTAGCTAGGTTTAATGAACACTGGAACTAATCATCAATTCAAGGAGAAATAAACAAAGCACCAGACTGCTGCTATAGTCATCCATTCTTGAAGAAATTTATCGTTATCAAAATGTATATTATAGATAATATCTATTGATTAGCCACCCACTTAGGTACCTAAGTACAAACTGCGACTTAATTCAAGATGCCTTTTTTTGGAACAACGTCAACAGTGAATTCCAAAAAGTCCTCAATCAACTCAGCCTATCGCAGTCCACTGTTGGACATGCCTCTTCTATGCTACGCCATAACACCCTGTCCTCCGCCTTCCGCATCCAATCCGCCCCAGCCACCTTTTTGAGGCCGTCTGTCTGTCTATCTAGCTGGGGGCGTCCCACACTAGGCTGATACGCGGTCTCCACTCTAGGACTCGTCTGCTCCACCGGCCATCGGTCCTTCGACAAACATGGCCAGCAGACTGCCACTTCAGCTTGCTTACTCTGGGGTATAACCTACAATAATATCAGTAGAAGATATTTCGAAGAATAGCGAACCTTGGTTAGATAAAGTCGTAAAGTACACAATGTTTATTTACTTTGACGGTAAAAATGACGTAACTTTACACGTGACTGAGCAAAGACAAAAAAAAAAACAATTGTTGGTTTTTAATTAGCTCCATCTTTACTGAACACTGGCCTCCTAATGTATCTATGGTAGACCTTGAAAAGTCAAGCAAATACTGCCATAATTATGATAACTCTTAATAAAAGATGTTTGAGCAAATAAACAGGGTCAAATTCCCCCCCCCCCAAAAATCCCCCGCTTGTTTGTCTTCTGTTTTTTTTTTAATCTGTCTTATCCACTACAAACAAACTTTCTCATTCCGGTTTGATCCGCTTTTCCTTTTGGTTTTATTCCTGAAGGATCGTCAGCAACAAAACAAAATAAAAAGATTTGATGTTTGTTTTTGGGCGTCTGTTAGTGTTGTTACTTGAAGTGTGAGTTGATAACATATGTTTTAACGTGTTGAGATATCGTTACCTATCACGTCTGTGAAGTTTACACAAAAAAAATCTGTTATTTTGAGTCACTATACACACAATCGGCGGTTGATGACCCCAAAAAACATCATCATATGAATTTCTTTTTTGTTTAATCATGTTTAGATATCTGCGGAGTTTCGCTAGTTAATTTAATTTGGCCCTGTATATTTGTTATTAAGGCTGTCGGACTGCATAGAAAAGAAAGAGAAGCGCGATGACACAACGCTGGTAATTTATTGCAAAATATGAAGTAATTATTTAATTACAAAAAATCTATTGTTTGCACTAAAACATTAGTATTTTAGTATCTTGCTTGTAGAATAATCTGACAAAAAACCATAATGATTGTACGTATATTAGTATGGTTTTTATGTAAAAAGAAAGTTTTTAGAGGTATCTTCATGATTTTTTTTCTATCGTATCAAATTAGTTGTATTATGTTTTAGCATATATCTTGAAGAATATCATATATTTTTCTGATTTTGTTTACTGTAATCGATCATATACTTTTATTGTTACTAAAACTTGCGTTTTTTGTGTTTCTGGATTGTGGTAGAGTCGCTAAAACACTAAAGTTACCAATGTTATCGGAAAATTGCTTAAAAGAGGGAAAAAGTCACTTCATGCAAGAATCCATTCTATTAGTCTCGAGAGGGGTTGAGACGTGTGTTTACAAAAGCCCGTTGATTCCGGTCAGGTGCTTGTCCGAATTGCTCCAGGATTTGAGTTGGCGCACACTTTAATCCCCAGAGCCTTCAGGCCAGGTCACGAATGAGGAATCACGCCCTGGAGACCCATAGAGTGGAACCTTGCAAAGCAAAATTTCAAGTGACTTTGCCACGTATATAATCTGTCGAATTGAATTAGCTAGCAAAACTCGTAGATGTGATGGGAAAACAAAAAAAGATTTTGTAAACTTACAGTTTCAAGTACAGACGCCAGCACATGAAGCTACCCGAAACTGTCAAATTTTCCCAATCAACTTTGAACCTTATGTTTTAGCGATAAAGTTGAAAATCTATTAAAGAAGTTTGACAGATTGTAGTAGCTTGGTGTGCTGGCGTACCTGTCGTGTAGTTACGTGAAATTGAGTTTCGTTGTTTTCTTGTTTTATCGTCATTAGATCACGTCGATACCAATGGTCGATACGATACCCATCGTGACATTGATTTTACGTTCTACACTGATTTAAATACATTGTGAAAATTTTAGGAAAATTATCATCACTATTACAATGTTTGTAAAAATGTGAGCACCATGTATCTATCACATAATTAATTTACCTGTCACTGCATTATTATAAATTCTTTTTCCCTATTGTCGTATAGTAATTTTATTCTAATTCATTTTTATTTTCATCGTCTTCACATATAATTATATACCTAATGTATATAAAATATTTAAAAATAGTAGGTAACGGTGGAGTTTCTTGACCATTCTTCCCCATACGAAACTACCTTTTGAAAGAGAACTAGAATCAATTCTATTTTTTTGTAAAATTTGACGTTCTTAAGTGCCTTTTATGAGCTTGACATAAATGGTTTGATTTTGATCACAACTTTGGAGTTTCCCTAGCTAATTTAATTTGACCCCATATATGTGAAAGTTTCTGGAATATGTATGTTTAGCAGTAGTAGTATTTTAAGATCGATTGGGTTCAACGAAGAAAAGAAAAACCCGCAACCACTTTCGCTGGGTTTTCCATGTCAACCTTTTTGATTCTACAAGATAACAGAATGACGTCAACCACAATGAATACATACGAGTAGGTACTTTGTTCATATGTTTACTATCCATTTACCGGATTAAGTAAATCCCTGGTATCTACCTATATATACCTATATTAGCCGGTATAATATGATAGCAATGTCCTATCATAGTTATTGGTAAATTTGCTAAAGGGATTGCATTACAGACGCCAGCACACCAAGCTACTACAATCTGTCAAATTTCTTTAATAGATTTTCAACTTTATCGCTAAAGCATAAGGTTCAAAGTTGATTGGGAAAATTTGACAGTTTCGGGTAGCTTGATGTGCTGGCGTCTGTCCATACCTGGCATACCTACTCAACTCAAATGTATGAGACGGCTGATAATTTAATTGCGATTACGATCTTCGTCCCATAGAGAAAGTTGTTCAGTCTGATGGTCTATACCAGGGATCCCCAAACTATTTTGGGCAAGTGACCCCTTTTCCAAAATGAACTGTTACCTCAGACCCCCATGGCCAAATGACCTACGCTCGAACTCATTATCTTGCACAAACTTGTCCACACTGACTTGCCGAGTTTTTCATCTTGTACGAACAAGACTTGAGACTTTACATTACTACAACAATGCTATTTTCTACAAAAATATTAATAATTCTTAGTACACTTAACACAACATAAACAATACAGTACCTACCTACCTATCTTTAAAGTTTTAAATAAGAACTTGTATTAATTTAATAGGGGTCGATTTTTAGACCTCGTCGACGGGTCCAAAATCAATTTTCGTTTATGTCGACCCCTAGGAAACCGATATCGACCCCAAGGGATCCCCTAGGGGTCGACCAGGGACCACTTTGGGAATCCCTGGTCTATACCACACCCTTGAATTAGACCACACCTTTCTGATACATGGTCACATGGTGTATAGTGATAAGGAATTTAATTCACCACTACTTACGCAAATTAAAATCTAGATATTCTACTGTAGAAATACAAGGTCTTTCTTCCGAGTGTGAGCACACTAATTATAATTCCTAACTACATGAAGACATATTCTAAGCAATATAATAGCAACGTGAACTGCAATTAATTCACATTATTATTGCAGCTGACATCTCGCTATGTTTACTTATATTTCAATGGCCGTGCAATAGAAACAATGAACCATGTATTATATTGTTCTTGATTTCCACGTGATCGGAATTTAGTCATACTGCGGTGGTTATAGCATTTTATGGGTCTTAAATATTACCTACTTATTAGTAGCATTCAATCTCAAATTCGAAGCATTTATACATTGGTAAAACATTAACAACCTCTTAAGAGGTCATTGTACTCATCATTATGAACAACTTTTACTATGGGACCAAACCTGAGATCGCGAAAAAAAAACAGCTGTGCCTACATTTATGTTCGTATAACTCGTCAATATGTAGGGAACAGCTGATTCTTTTTTTCGCGATTTCACGTTTGGACCCATAGTAAAAGTTGTTCATAATGATGAGTACAATGACCTCTTAAGAGGTTGTTAATGTTTTATCAATAACCCTGTATAAATTAAACCATTTATAGGCACTTTTAAATTTTTAATGAGTTGGTCAGTCAGAAATATGAAGCTAGTTGCCCATTCCAAAGCGTAGTAGGTACCTATGGAGAAGAATAGACGGAAATGCAGACCGCCTTAGCTAGCCAACCTGTAGTACAGTTAGGGAAGTTAATTGTTAAGCAAATTGATACCTTACGTCGATTTGCCGTGTTACAGCCATTTCATGCAACCGTCAAATAATGACTTCGCTGATTTAACGCAGCAGTAGAACTGCACTACTTTTTTGTATGACGTCTTAGTACAAAAAAGTAGTGCAGTTCAACTTCTGCCCTGCTTTAAGAGGTGATGGTAAGCTCCCTGAACCTACACAATCTAACATGTTGGCTAACTAAGGCGGCTGAAATGCAATACTTAGAGATATAGACCTTATTATATGTAGTCTGCGTTTTATATGCAGTTCCGCGGAGTTCCCCGAGGCAAAAAGGCGGCTTTTTGTCGAAACATGGCCTGATTACTTAGGCTTATGGGTTTTTTTTTCGATACGAATCCGCAATCTCCATCATTTCATTCGAATGGCGTTTGTTAGTATTTTATTGGTCCGTTAACAGCTTATCTGTGTACGTGTAGTTTGTTCTATTTTTCTTAGTTCAACCATTTCAGCAATATTGCAATCCAATCCAAATATAATTCAAATGTCCTCCTAAAAGATCGAGTGTAAGTTCGAAATTTTCGACCTTGATTTTTGCCTTTCCTTTGTCATTTCTGCATAAACCTCAAGAACTTACGTATGTACTAGTTTACTATTAAAATACCTAAGTCAATAGCAAGTCATATCAGAGTACAGCAGTCCACTGCTGAATAAAGGCCTCTCCTAAGGCACACCATTCAAAACGACTTTCGGCAACTCTCATCCAGCTACTACCAGCCATCCTGCGAAGATCGTCACTCTACTAAAGCTGCAGCATTTCCACCAGAGATCAGCAAGGATGCGTATCAAGGGATGTGTGTGAAACTAACCAATAACATCGCTCCATTTGCATAGCTTGAGCTAAGCTAGTGTTGTAATTGGTTAGTTTTACGCACATCCCTCGCTACGCATCCTCGCTTAATTCTGGTGGAAACGCAGCCTTAGAGCGAGGCCCCATTAGTGCGTTGCGTCGTCGCAGCGTCGACTTAATACTGACATAATGATTAATTAAATTATGACAATTTAATTATTATTTCAAATAAATTCGTCAATAATGTCTAATTTATTAGTCATTATTATATTCATAATGACTCAACGCAGGTGTGGCATACAATGCGTTGATCCGTTGCAACGACGCAACGCAACGCACTAATGAATGGGGCCTCGCCCTTATTGTGGGAAAAGAAGCCTCAGCAACTTCAATATTGCGCTGCATATCATAAATTATTCAGCACTCGAGCGAGGCCGCTCTGTCACTGTTTCCAGCCGTTTATCAGTAATATTGATTTCAGACTATTTATAGCTATTTATAGTAGGTATACGTATCGATGGCATTGCATGCGATATCCATGCGATTAACACCTTTATGTAAATAAAGCTTAAGTCTGTTATTGCGTAACCGTTTTCAGGCGCAGTAATGGACCAAGCACTTGTAGGAATCTATACAATGGTTCAGAATATTAAAGTCATTAGAAGAAAATACAATGGTTATAATTATGTACAAGTATATAGTCTTTGGTTGTTAGTAGTCACGTTTTTAACACATAATAACTGTTTATCTTGAAGAAATACTTGGTTCCTATGTACACGGATGGATGGCGATGCTGATTCTTTGTCTAAAAAGGCCAAATAATTTTTATGTTGACTGGAGTGGGCTCTGTAATCCACCACGTGGGCCCAATGCGGGTTGGTAGCTATGTCACATGTCGGTTCTAGGACAAGCCGGTTTCCTCATGAAGTTTTCCTTCACCGTTTATATACAGGGTTATTGGTAAAACACCAGCAACCTCTTAAGAGGTCATTGTACTCATCATTATGAACAACTTTTACTATGGGACCAAACCTGAAATCGCGAAAAAAAATCAGCTGTTCCCTACATTTAGACGAGTTAAATAAGAACATAAATGTAGGGAACAGCTGATATTTTTTTGCGATTTCAGGTTTGGTCCCATAGTAAAAGTTGTTCATAATGATGAGTAAAATGACCTCTTAAGAGGTTGCTGGTGTTTTACCAATAACCCTGTATAAATATAATAATAATATAAATTATAGTAGGATGAATATTCTAAAATTAATAGCGTATGCATTATGCATGTATACGACCATGTTTTGTTTTCGTCTCTAATAGGAATGAGTTTTTAAATAAGGAAAAATTAAATTTTTCCTGTTCAACACCGGTTTGCTTGTAGGTACCTACCTATTAAAATGTTCAGTAACTCTGTTTCTCAATCGGGTAAACTAAGCTATTATAATAATAAATAGAACAGGATTTGAACATCCTCAATCACATTGCACATAAATATTATGGCATTTTATAGTGTGGTGTTATTACCTACAGGATATTATTATATTTTATTAAAATGTCTATAAACGAATAGTCGAGTCTATAAACGCCGTTATTGGCAAAACATGGACGCTCACAACATCTATTAATTCAATACCTTGCATGTCTGATTAATCAGTTTATGTAAACGCATGTTTGACAAATAAATTATCTTTCTTTCTTTCGAATAGTGGTAACATGGGTGGGTTAATGTAACTCACTAAAATTAAAACGCAAATAAAGGTACTTACGCATAGTCTCTATGTTAATCAATGTAATTGGTGTTGTATCGTTTTAAGTAACTAAAAATAAATAAAATAAATAGTCTACACCCCTGAGTGTAAGTGAACCATAAAGTCAGACAAGTCTAGAGTTGTACGTAGGTACTTTAGCTAAACTAAGAACGATGATCGAGTATAAGCTTTTGTATCCAAGCAATTGTCATGTTTTCGTAGCTACATTTATTTCCATTCTTCTACTGCAGGTACCAAGCAATGCGTACTGCAGATAAAAATTAAAACAAAAACGAAAAATATACTTTTAAGTATGACATTTTCAGTTTATAAACAGAACTAAACTGAAAGAAATACTACGACCTCTGCACAATGACTTAAGCGGTTGATCACGAGTGTATCGATTTTCAGCGTCCACTCAAATGTCAAGGTCTTGGCTCGTTCGTGGCCACTTCGCTTTATTGTGTTCCAATCAATATTATGGAGCTTCATATGCATAACAACTTCCATTTTGTTTAGTAAATATATAGGTAAAATGTGTAATTAAAGAAGCAAGAGCGAACAGGCTTCTTCTGGGCACGCTCATCATAGACCTTATCCTTCGTTTTCCATCAGCATCAGGCGTGATCGAGGTCAAAGTAGGCCCATTCAGAAATAAAAAAATAAATACAAACTTGCCGGAGGGCCTTGACAAGATGACATGCTATCAAGGTGGAAAGGATAAAAAACGTTGAAATAAACTGCGGAAAAGGTAATGTCAATCTTGTTAAAGGTCGTTATAGAAATGCGAAATGCTTTGAAAGCGATTGCCACTTGTCTAAACCCTCTGGTCATACACCAAGAATCTCCTAGATAGAGCAATAAGGGTAGAGCATGATTGACACTCTAGCACAGTGGTTCCGAACCTGGGGGTAAATCAGCTATTCTGTGGGGGTAACAAAGAACCTAATAATTAAGACCTAATCTAATAAAATATACCTAGTGAAGAAAAATAATGATAGATCGCCGCGCAGTAAGAACCGCACGTGGCATCTCTTTCTAGCTGTCGTCGCGGTCGCCTCGCCATGTCTGTTTTATCCTAACGGAGCTTTAAAAATGCTAATACCTATTATAGATGTGAGAATGGTTTTTCAACTTTGGTTACACTGAAACAAAGGCCAGAAACCGTCTCAATGTGGAACACGCTTTAAGCGAAACTAAACCTAACATAAAAAAAAAACTTGTGAATGCAAAACAACATACACTACGGCCGAAATATCTTGGCAAGTCTGAACATAGGCACTAAGAACTTTCGCGCATGTTCTCTCACTCACACTCACACTCGCCTCATGTCACCATTTGGTTCCTAAAAAATCTTACTGCGCAGCCTTCTGCGCGAAGTTCAGACTTGCCAAGATAAATCGACCGTACTGTATCCCATCACACTAACTTTCATTGTTTATTGATAACATTTTATGGTCGGGGTAAAATCAGTTTCCCTAATCCAGGTGACTATGAATCAACCCAACGCGCTTTTGGGTTCTTTGGCCTAACCTTGACCATTACCATTATTTAGAACAAAGACTGTCTTGATATTTGACAGACAGCTGTTATGTATCTCGATCGTTATTTTAAATAACAATGCTTAAAATCTGAATGATGGCTCTTGATGGACGAGTATTTATTTCAGGATGAACGATGGTGTGACAAATTTAAATATCTAATTCAGCGTGCTATAAAGTAAATTTAGAGCATACTTTAATTTTCTTGTTTGTTTTGATCATTTTGAAAAAAAAATAGATACTGAATCGACGATAATGCGTATCTACTTGAAGGCAATAACTTTGTTTGCATTATCTAAGACGATTATTACACGATTTTTTTTCAAGAATTTTATTTGGGAAATGACAATTTATTATGATTATTTAACAGTTAGGTATTGCACCTCCTGTTTCGGTATACAATCTTCCAGGAATCCTCATACAACTTCTTCGTTTTCCCTTCAAATCTACTTGCATTAATATTTACATAATATACATATTTACAAAGGTACTATATTAAAAGCCAAACTTAAAGCATTCCTGTTGAATAAATGTTTATATTCTATATCTGATTTGGTGACAAATGATGGTGAATAGTTTTTATTTTTAGTAATTTACCTTTTTGACGTTAAATATATGTATATTCAAGACATTGTTAGATTTTTTACATTTTAGAGAATAGGTTTATAAGTATTGACATGATAATATTTACAATAGTTAATATAATTACTTTTTTGACATAATATTTATCACATGTTATTGATTTTATTTTTAGTGAAATTTACTGTTTAATATTCATTATTTATTGTTTTTAGCTGTAAAATATTAATTAATGTACTACATAATTTCAAACACAATGCAAATTGTTTTATGAATAAATAAATAAATAATAATAAAATAAAATATATCAGTTAGCAGACTTTAATTTTTTTTAAAGCATAAAAAATTCGTCCGCTTCGCTGATAGCGGGAAAAGACTCCTATAGACTGGCATCATTGCCACGTTGTATGGCGATGCTGATTCTGATTCTATTTTGCTATTCTTGTATCTATTGAATATTTCTTTCTTTCCAGCTAACTTCAGCATTAATAATATCAGTGGGCACGACGATCTACGCGATCTACCATGACGTGTCCTTCTTCCTCGACGACAAGTTCTTCTCCCCGGCCACCTTCGTCATCGTCATCGGCATCATCATGCTGTTCGTGTCTCTCTTTGGATGCGTGGGCGCACTGAAGGAGAGCACCTGCTTGGTTAATATTGTAAGTAAACAAAAATATTGTACAGGAATAAAAATGGCACATGGAGCTCCGACGATTGTCTATGTCACATGTATGGAGACGACGCGACGCCAACAACATACATACTACACTCCCCCCCGACCCCCTCCTCCCCTTCTCCCCCCCTCTCTCTCTCTTTACCACTATTCTTTTTTATCCTTTTTTTTTATGCTTGACTAGCTTCTGCCCGCGACTTTCGACCCACCCCGTCGCATCTCATCACCACCCGCGCTATCACTTCGTTTCGTTTAGCGTTCTTTTTTACTTTTTCCTCGGCTCATATGCAAAAATATTTTTATTTTATCAAATGCAAAAATATTTTTTTCAAATCCGACTGGCAGTACCAGTTATTACCCCCTACATACAAACAAACAAATTGTATCTGTTTGTAATAATATTATTTATATTATCATTATATAATTAGTATTAATTTAGTAGAGTAGATGTAGGTCCCATATTTATGTACTTACTCCGGATATTGTAGATAAAGTCGAGAGTACAGTGTCTATACCTAAACTTGTTTTTTAAGGGATCCTAACAAACAAGGTCAAACCTCTGGCTCTTTTATAGAGGGCTTATAGAAATTAGTCAATGCAGACGAAACCTACACTTTAACTGAATATACATAAAGTTATTTTCAAAAACTGCGAGGTAATTGTGTAACACACTAACAGTAGCTACGGCTTTCATTTTGACAGTTCAATAACTTAGATTGCGATATTTACGTTGTTGAACAGACAAATTTTCGAACATACGAAGCCGAAGCAATGTACTAGCAATATCCTTGAAAATGATTCAGATTGTGATTGTAAATGTGTCACGCATTTAGAGTGCTACGCTTTATTCTTCTCTTCCCTTATTTTGCAACTTTGTAATAAAGCACAATTATTTATCAGTTCGCAGTCATCCTCAGTCTGGTCTTCATCCTGGAGATCGCAGCCGCCATCGCAGCCTACAGCCTCCGATCGCAAGTCACGAGCATGCTGGATGAGAATCTGAGGGGCACACTGCCGTACTATTACCAGAACGAAGAGGTCGAAGACGCTTTTGACTTCATTCAAAGCAGGGTAAGTTGTATTCTTGGCCTTTTTAGTGTCTGTATTACAAGACTCTTTGTAATTTTCTTTTTTAGTGTCAATAATACAAGACTCTTTGTAATTTTACTTTTTAGTGTCTATATTACAAGACTCTTTGTCATGTTACTTTTTAGCGTCTATAATACAAGACTCTTTGTCATTTTACTTTTTAGTGTCAATAACACAAGACTGTGTCATTTTACTTTTTAGTGTCAATAATACAAGACTCTTTCTCATTTTACTTTTTAGTGTCAATAACACAAGACTTTGTCACTTTACTTTTTAGTGTCAATAATATAAGACTCTTAGTCATTTTACTTTTTCAAACAGACAAACAAAATCTTCAGCTTTATTATTAGTATCTATGTATTATGTATTTATTAAAGTTATTTATAAAGTTATTTCAGGCACTTGGTCACATTTACAGGACTATTTATTTGTCTTCAAATAAAGTTCCAGTCCAATTAGACTAAGCATTCATTGTAAATGAAATATCCTTATTAGAGGATATTTATTAAGAAACTTTATTAATAAAGAAAAATAATCGACTGTTTTTATGATCATGACTTTGGTAACCTTTTAGTAGGCATAGATAGGTATGTAGGGACATCTATTGTTTACGTGTTATTATGTAAGTAATATTAAATTACAATTATAAATTTTTTACGTCTTTTGACATTTATCGGGACCGGGTTCCGAGACCTTTGGAAGGCGTACGAGGGACCGAAGCCAACTCGCAGAGGCCCGTTACACGTTTTCAATGAAATGAGGCACCAACCGACGATTATCCCTGTATGCACTATGCATGTGCACCCAAGGACAACTCCCGGTTGGTGTAGGACTATTGCAATATATGGAAACAAAGATATGGATTATGGGTTTGGTTGACTAAAGTGAAGGTTATCTAGGACTAGTTCTATATATATGTATAAATTACACAGATAAAATTATTATATTACTTAGGTACATGATAACACGTAAACAATATATATGTTAAATACGTAACGTTCCACATTTCGTTTAAGTGTTTTGATAGGACGCGGACGATGCGTTTGCGCAGTGTAGGTTTTTTTCCCCTGAAACAAATAAATTACGTAATGTTTTAACTTTAACTGCCCGACAATAATTGTGTAAAGCCATTTTATTCAGCTGTATAATGTTAATTAGTCGGTATTTTTCCGTTGTAATAGTTTAGTATTGTGCTCGGTCAACTGTAACGACCGTAGCAAGGAAATTGATAAAGTACGGTTAGAACGAATGTAACTTTTTTTTAAACACCATTGTCAAAACTTTATTCTTGTCTTTTCACCATCATGGTCAGTAGCTCCAGGGTAATGTTCTGTGGTTAGTAGTCAGCAGCTTGTTAAGTTACACTGTTCTTTTACTACTGGCTGTACAGGCAGATGGGCTTGTTTTAACCTTTTGAACGCCAGAGCATAAACGCACGCGCGTGCCCTCCACGCCAAGCCACAATTTTAAATATTTAAGGTATACATTTAAAAACACACAAAAGTAATGATTTGATTGTTTATTTCGTGATAAAGCGCACCGCATTTTTTGTCACATATTTATGTCGCTCGAAAGTTTTTCAAAAAATAAAATTAGAATTTCTGTCTATGTCATAATTAGAGACGATTTTTTTTTATATAGTTTGAGCCCATTAAGTGGCCATGTTGATTTCGGCATCAGTGGCATTCTTTAGGTCATTCGAGGTGCAGGTGAACGCGCACTGTGTAATGTTTGCTATTCCAGGCCGTATATCTTTAGTCTAAAAACTGTACCTTCAAAACTAACCATTTTCTCACCATCTTCCAGCTGAACTGCTGCGGTGTCGACAGCTACATGGACTGGAGCGTCGTGCAACCTCCCCAGGGAACCTCAGGCATCTCCATCAGCAACATCACCGTCCCCAACTCGTGCTGTGCCGAGTCCCGTTACGAAATCATTGCGGACATTGAAATCGCCGAGTGCACGAAGCTTTATGCCAATGGATGCCTTCCCAGGGTCTTCTATTTGGTCTATCAGAGCGCTGGTCTGTTGGGCGCTGGAGCAATGACCATTGCTTTCGTTCAGGTTGGTTTTTTGTGACTTCTCCTCACTTCTTCTTCTTTTCGAGTCGATCAAAAATGAAAAATATTTTATTCTGTTAGATGAGTTGGGCCCAGTACTTAGGTGGCCACGCCAACCGCGGCATCAGTGGCGTTTTTTACATCCTCAGAAGTGCAGGCTGGTGTACGGACCTTCTTTCTGAAGGTCGTAGCGGCTAGTGACATTTTTCATGCTGGCCAATTGGAAGAAAAGAATTTTGCATGAATAGGGCCGGGCGTTGTAACTCAAGTTGACAGGCCTATGTCCAGCAGTGGACAGTGATTGGCTGAGCCGACTTTTGATTTATGAATAGGGCCGCCGCTATTAGCCCATTTAGAAGTCAACTTTGCCCTAAGAGCTGGAGTTGCTGTGCCCTGTGCACAGCAACTCCAGCTCTTAGGGCAAAGTGTGTCACACTGTTTTTTATTGAAGATTACCTATTTAACAATCTCGTATTTGGATCGGCAGACCATATCAGTAAAGAATAATCATTATGATGTTATGTATGATGTCATTCTCGATTACCTTGTTGTAAAATAAACAGAATATTGTGAAATATGTGACAAGCATTGATACTCAGACCCATAGAAATGTCTATGCTCAGAAACATGTATATAAGAAAAAACACATATTATGTCTGATGAGGTGACAAGGACGTCCTTCGAACAAAGTCATTGGAGTACAAATAAATTAAGTTAATGAGACTCGAGCATTTGTTACGTTTAATAACAACGAGAATTTAGCACACATTTTAGCATGGTTTTGTTAAAAAATATGTAACACGATTAAATCGATCCTACTGTTTTATCAGCACACCAAAAATCTAGTACCTACCCATTTCCCTTATCATTAATATTCACGTTTATCTTATCGAATTTCAGATTATCGGCATTGTGTTCTCATTCTCGCTGGCCAGTTCGATCCGCAAGGCGAAATCCGAACGAGAACGCAGACGGTGGGAGATCCAGGAACGCGTGATCAACGCCTACACCTCCCTCAACCCTAATGAAGAGAAAAAAGCACCAGTTGTCTATGTCCCCTTCCACGGACAAACAGCCGCCTAAGTAGAGGCTGTATGAACAGTGCCTTGGTCCTAGTTCTAAGTTGAAAAAATTAGGTTTATAGAACCAGGTTATTGTTATAGCACTTTTTGTTATAGATTTATTAAAGTACACTATAAAGTCAATTATAGAGTGTAACAAACGCATATGATTTTACTGAACCAGGATTTTATTTTTATTTTAGGAAAAATCACACCAAATATTTTTTCCTATACTTAATGGGGAAATCGTGCCCGTTGTAAATTGGCACGAACACAATCGGTTTGTGATAGAAATAGATAGGTACTTATTGCTTAGTACTAACTACTATATGATAAAATAAGTCATTTTTAATAATAAAAATCTCTATGAAATTACTTTTTGCATTCGTGTTCTCAGCTTTTTTTATTCTTAAACTTTATTGATTACGTCCAATTCCCATATCTTCTTCTTACGTAATAGGTACACTTTCTGCCACTTCACCACTCTTATTTCTTTGTAAGATTATTAAAAGCTATACTAAATTGATAGAAATTCTATATTACTTAATATATTTTATCACTATTTTTATCAACTAAGTAAGTATTATAAAAGTATTGTAAAGAAAGAAATATTTTTATTTATACAATATTTTCGTGTTTTTATTCATCTAATCCAAACCTAATTAAGGGAACGATGATCTTTTAGCAGTAAATAAAATCAGTATTATTAACAGTCCTATTAGGTAAGTATCGTGAATTGAAAGCAGATAATATAATTAGATGTTAGGTTAAACGAAGGACAAAGGTAATTTATATAGGAGTGACTCATCAAAATGAGAAGTTTTACTACAGGAGTAAACCAACTCATACCTAAATCGCGAAAATAAATCTGATGCTTCATACTGGGAAGAACTGTGATTTTTGTCTTATAGTCTGTTAATTTTCATTTGTACTACACTCCCCTAAAGGTAGCCAACCGCTCTCCAAAAAGGCTGTCAAACTCTCAAACTCAAACTCAAAGCATTTATTTCAATTAAACCATTTTACAGGCACTTTTGAATTGTCAAGAAGTAGGTCAGTCAGAAAAATGTGAAGCTAGTTGCCCATTCCAAAGCGTAGGTACCTATGGAGAAGAACGGACAAGAAACTCCATGGACACTCTTTTTAAATCATATTTTACAAAAATATTAGTTACATCATTACTTTTGAATTTATAATTAAATAATGTGAGAACGATGTAAAAATAAACAAGACGTATGCGTTAAAAGCGTCCAGAGTACAACAAATAGTACTAAAACAACAATCCAAAAATAAAAATAAAATAATTAAAAATAAGCCGAGGCAGCTAAGTGATGACCAGCCCCAACTGACGGCGCCCGTTCACGAACATGACGCATAGATCAGCACCATTCAGCTCAACCATTTTGAAGGGAGCTAAATGATCCAACATACACGCCACCGTCAGCGAGACATTTGTGTGAGCATGACATACTATCAGCCGCCAGGGCACATTCAAGTCAATGAAAGACATATTACCCGGTAAATGGTAAAAAAAGGTATAGTACTTACATAGAACTCACATCTGTGCTATGCAATTATACAATACAAATGAAATTGAGTTTATACAATGCAAAGATAGTCTTACAATCTTCAGCAGCTCCAACAGTATTTTCAGGTGTTAATCAATTAGTTGTGGTTGTGGAGCAGGACCAGCATTGAGCCAGGCATTTTTATCAGCTATGTAATCCCCTAACTTATAATATGCCTGACTGCATAGTGTGCGTTTTATACAAGACTTGAATTTTGTCTCATTCAGTTGAAGAATGTGGGGAGGTATTTTATTATAACATTTTAAACAGTACCCCATAAAAGATGAGTCTACTTTAGCCAGTCTGAAACCTGGTTGAACTAATAGGTCCCTATTTCTAGTACTATAATTATGTCTTTCACCTCTTTTACTAAAAAGATGTAAGTTTTTTCTTACATACATGATGTTTTCGTAGATATATTGACAAGGTACCGTCATGATGTTAATTTCCTTAAACAGTTCCCTCAGAGAATCGCGCCTGCGGAGGTTATATATGGCTCTGATGGCTCTTTTCTGCAGAATAAAAATAGAATCGATGTCTGCAGCCCGTCCCCAAAGTAAAATACCGTAAGACATGACACTATGAAAGTAACTAAAATAGACTAGTCTCGCGGTATCGACATCAGTAAATTGACGGATTTTTCTGACAGCATAAGCTGCTGAACTTAGCCGTCCTGCAAGAGATGTTAAATGAGGACCCCATTGTAGCCTTGAGTCGAGCGTGATTCCTAAGAAAACAGTTTTATCGACGAATTCTAGTTTCTCTTGATTCAATATTATCTCACAATCACTACCTTTGACATTTGGTAAAGAAAATCTTATGCACTTAGTTTTTTTTCCATTTAATACTAAATTATTAGCAGTGAACCAATTTTGGACCTGCAGAAGGGCGTTATTTACGTCGTCAAAATTTGTAGCACGTCTATTTACCTTAAAAATTAAGGAAGTGTCATCAGCAAATAACACCATTTGTGGTTGATTTTTTAATAAATGGAGTAGATCATTAACATACACTAAAAAGAGGAAAGGACCCAATATCGAGCCTTGTGGCACACCCATTTTTACTTTTAAACCATATGAATTGACACCATTTATTTGGACTTGCTGTTGTCTATCATTTAAATAAGAACTAACTAAACTGAGCGCAAGTTTTCCAAGTCCGTAATGCTCAAGTTTCAAAAGCAAGGTTTCGTGATCGACGCAATCAAATGCCTTAGAGAGGTCACAAAAGATTCCAATGGCGTCTTGGGCCTCTTCCCACGCGTTAAAAATGTGTTTTAATAAGGTTACACCAGCGTCAGTCGTACAACGTCCTTTGGTGAAACCAAATTGCTGATCGTGAAGGATTTTATTCATGTTAAAATGATTGAGCATCTGATTAAGCATTATCTTTTCGAACACCTTACTGAAAACCGGCAACACGGATACGGGTCTATAATTATTGGTGTCTTTACTGTCCCCAGATTTGAAAAGTGGTATTACCTTACTGTATTTCATTAAATCGGGGAAGATTCCTTGATCAACACACAAATTAAATACTAAGGCTAAGTAAGGTGCAATAGTCTCAATTATGGAGGCACAGACTTTAATGGACATTCCCCAAAGATCTTCGGTCAATTTGATCTTAATTTGCTTAAAAGCTTTTATTATTGAAGCGGGGTTTATATGTTTAAATTGAAATTCAACCGGGCAGGCTGGAACGTTCGCTCTTAATAAATCAATTGATACGTCGGATGAGGAATTTAAGGCTTCCGTAGTTTTTGATGGTATATTAGTAAAGAAATTTACAAATTCCTGAGCTACTTCTAAGTTAGAGCTTATGGCACCACGTGAAGTCTCTAATGTGTAATCAGTGTTTCGTTTTTTATTCCTACTAGTTTCGTTATTTATAATTTTCCAAACTGTTTTTATCTTATTTTCTGCTGATTTGATTTTATTGCTAATGTACAGGGCTTTGGCTATTTTGCAAGTATTTCTAAAAATTTTGGAATATGTAGCAACATACTTGCTGAAAGTTTCAGTATTGATGTAAGGCTTAAGGCCATACAGCTCGAAAAGTCTTTCCCTACTTATCCTAATACCTCTAGTTGCCCAGTCACTAAAAACAAAATTAGGGCAAATGTTTTTTGTTTTCTTTTCAAAAGTTGTATTAAATTGAGTGTGCACTACTGAAAAGAAATCCTCGTACAATTTATTAGCATCATCCCTATCATGGCCCAGATCATTTAACTTATTATTTAGGGTACTATTGAATCTATTTAGTTTACCAGTCGTTATTGGTCTAAATTGAATTTGCACTTTTTGCAAAGGTGTTTTAAACTTAAAAGATACCGTTTGTCCACTATGATCAGACGGCAGATAATTTACGATGGCTTTATCTAAATAATCACAATCGCAAAAGACATTATCAATACAAGTAGCTGAAGTTGGAGTTATTCTAGTAGGTTCTGCAAACACATTATATAAATTGAACGATTTAAAAAGGCTTAATAATCTACTGCTATTAGAATTATTTTCCAAAATATTAATATTAAAATCCCCACAAATAATTGCGGCTTTGTTATTGGATGCAAGTTTCGCTAAGACATCTTCCATTATTGACTCAAATAAAGAAAAGTTCTGATAATTAGGGGGTCTGTAAACGCACACTATGACATGCTTATCTAGCTCAACACAGGACAGTTCGATGCAATGTTCAACTGATAAACCCACTATGTCATTTCGTTGCTTGGATTTTAAACATTTTTTTATCAATATTAGAGAACCTCCACGCAGCATAGATTTACGGTTAAAACAACTGCCCACACTATAGTTCTCAAAATTAATTAACATTTGGTAATCCTTTAACCAATGTTCAGTACAACAAACAATGTCAAACTTTGTTTTTTCTAAAAACATTTCAATTTCTAATAATTTGGAAGAAATGCCTTGAATATTTTGATGAAATACTGTCAAGGCATTCTGCTGATCTCCTTTTTGATATTTACATAATTTAGAGCAAGAAGATACCTTGTTGTTGTTAGGTATAAGAATATTATTACTGGTACCTTCTGTTGTCTTACAAACTAGTTTAAATGATTATCCGGAGTTACTCCCAAGACTTCAATGTCATCACCAGGCAGTGAGCTCATAGTGCGTGAGAGAAATGGAACCTCCTTCGTATAATTTGTACAAATATTTATAGCATTTGAGCTACATTCATTCAGGCAAACCACCTTATTATTAGTATTATTACTAACTGTTGTGGTGTTAATAATACAAGACTTCGACATAATACTTATGTCTGAGTTTATATAAAAAGCTAATAGCCTTGCTATTATGTGTCTAAAACTAACAGGCAGATACACAGTACCCCTAGTCGACTTTAAAGTTTCAACATAACAGTTGGTGTCAAAATATACAAGCTTGTCACTGTAATGACTAACTAAAAAGTGCATATGCTTATTAAGCATATGAATATAATTGTTTTGTCTATTTGTTAATTTTTTAAAATATGGGAAAGCACACAATATTATTTTATTACAATTTAACTTTAACAACTCAGTTACACAGTCAGTTATTTCATATTTTTTGACCTTAGAACTGTTACCTACAAATACAGTAATGTTAGTTTTGGGATTAAATACATTTCCTGTTACTGATGCCATTATTTGTTTGTAGGTTGACCCTGGCATACAATTATTTTGAGTAGAATAACTCAGGTTGTTACTAATTAATTTACCTAAACCTCTTCCTATACTGTCCGAGAACATAACCGAATCATAACAATCATGACTACTGAAAGATGGACAACTACCAGTCTCAAGCTGTACCAATTGAGAAAGATCTTCTACTATATCAGATACATCCTGGTTAAGGATACACTCTTGAGACAAACTCTCAGTCTGGGACGGGTCCTCCGTTACCTCAGGCTGGACAGCGACAGGGTGTATAACTGTCTGACAAGTGCACTGACACATTACTAACTCATTAGCAGCAAGAATGTGTTCTTTAATTTGGTTCTGAGAACCCACATATTTAATGTAAAGAGAACTAAGTCTGCTTTCAAGTTCCTGTATGTCAGACTGTAAGCGCTGTGTATCAATTTCATAGATATTTTTGCTGTCTTCTAATTTGATTTGATAATTGGTTAATTTATTCATTAGATCAACACGTTCTTTCCTCAGTGGAATATGTTTGGAAAAGTGTTTTTGATGTTTTCTAAATTGATTACATTTTTTAATTATTCTATTCATTCTTGCATATTTTTTCATTTTGTTATGACTAAATTTATAACTATAATTCTGTTTTAGCAAGGAATCCTCCTATCCTATCCTATCCCTATAGCTGTATATTGCTAAAATGTGCGCTCCCCTCCTACTGCTGCTGCTGCTAGGACCGATGTTCGGAAGCCTCTTGCTTTCTAGCACTGTTACTCTAGACTCTACTGTGCCTCATAGAGAGCATATAATAAATTATGAGTCCCAGGCATCAATCGATCTGAATTGACAACGGCAAGCGTAAGTAAGCCTTAACCATGCAGCTGTTATAATTTAGCCACGAGTGCCCAGTGAATGTAACTGGGACTATTATTGAACACAAAAGTATCACGATCTGAGAATGAACGCTTGACAGAGCAACATAGCGGATATAGTAGATAATCAAATCATGTCTGGCTACCAAGAACAGACAAGGGTTTTCATCATCATCATCATCATCATAATCAGCCTATAATGTTCCCACTGCTGCGACCCAGGCCTCCTCTCGGTGAGAGGGAGTGGGCCGTAATCCACCACTCGGGCCCAGTGCGGGTTGGTCGATGTCACATGTCTTCGATTTTAAACCCCCTGAGGACTCATCATTTGCCTAGCCTTTTCCCAACTATGTTGGGATGGCTTCCAGTCTAACCGGATACAGCTAAATACCAGTATTTTACATGGCGCGACTGCCTATCTGACCTCCACAACCCAATTACTAGGTAATACGATACCCCTTGGTAAGACTGGTTGTCAGACTTTCGGGCTTCTGACGACCCGTAACGACTGTCAAAGATCCACGAATGACAGCCGGGATCAACGGCTTAACGTGCTTTCCGAGACACGGAGAGGTCTTGATATGTAAAGATGGTCACCCACCCACGGACCAACCGCGGCAAGCGTAGCTTAACCTGATCAATCGACCCGTGTGGCTGTTATTACTTAGCCACAAGCCCCTCAAACCCCCTAGGGACTGATTTAAAATAAGGAAGAATGCTAATCGAGGAAGACAAAGGAATATCCCGGTTAGTTAAAATGTTTTGCCTTGAAGGTGAATCATTTTAAATGAACGCTAGGGAGCTCTCCTCTGTTGAGGAGTATGTTGCGCCAGCTCTTCTTCTCAGCTAAAGAACTAGAACGTCGTGAAGGGCGGGCGTTTTTGGAGACTGTGTAATTTCGACGTTTAAAATGTGCTGATTCTCAGCCTAAATCACCCAAATCCTTTAAGGTACTGAGGAGCTACGACATTCAACATGTCCGGTTCTGAAACACAACAAAGAAAACAAAATATTAAGTATAGTTTCTCGAAACTTATCTACCCGACTATTATTTATACTAAACAGCGATATCAGCGATAACCGATAGGGCTCAAGCGATAAGCGAATCGATGTTGTTATCAATTCTGGAATCCTTATATACCTATATACTCATATTTACTAGAAACACATATTTACATGGCACTTGTACCTACCTGCTAGTTCGATATAATGATATAATATGGTACTGATAGGTATAACTTGGTACGTAAAAGACGTGATCAATCGCCTTTATTTAGCAAACTTCTCTATCAACAGATAGATAGAGAGCTGGACGCTTTTAACGCATACGTCTTGTTTATTTTTACATCGTTCTCACATTATTTAATTATAAATTCAAAAGTAATGATGTAACTAATATTTTTGTAAAATATAATTTAAAAAGAGTGTCCATGGAGTTTCTTGTCCGTTCTTCTCCATAGGTACCTACGCTTTGGAATGGGCAACTAGCTTCACATTTTTCTGACTGACCTACTTCTTGACAATTCAAAAGTGCCTGTAAAATGGTTTAATTGAAATAAATGCTTTGAGTTTGAGTTGAGCAGTGGTGGCTCAGTGGAGTTGTAGGTCGTAGGTTCGAACCCAGTCAGGCGCTTTCATCATTTCAGCCGAAAGACGTCCACTGCTGGACATAGGCCTCCCCCAAGCACTTCCACTTCGACCGGTACTGTGCTTCTCGCATCCAACGGGTTCCTGCGGCCTTCACAAGGTCGTCGGTCCACCATGTGGGAGGCCTTCCAACGCTACGTTTTTCGGTACGCGGTCGTATCGTATCGTCAGGCGCTTTACTTTGTGTAAATTAAACACTGCTCGCAAAACGGTGAAGGAAAACATTGTGAGGAAACGCATGTCCTAGAACCAAAAATTCGAAGACATGTGACACCTATCAACCCGCACTGGGGCCGCGTGATAGATTACGGCCCACCCCCTCTCACAGAGAGGAGGCTTGTGTCCCAGCAGTGGGAACATTATAGGCTAAGTATGTATCTATCAACAACTGTTGCTAGTGGCTTCGCCCACGTGGGGGTCGGCAATTATCCCACAGGGACGTACTACCGGGATAGAAAGTATCCTATGTCCTAACCTATATGGTCTTCTGTATGCAAAATTTCATCGAAATCCGTTCTGCCGTTAAGGCGCGAACAGACAGAGTTACTTTCGCATTTACAATATTACCCCCTTACTAATAAACGATGTATAGCGTCTGTATATTTACACAACGCTTTGTCTTCTTCTTTCGAAAGTCAAACTGACGACTGAAAGAGAGAAATCGGCGTGTAACTATTCATCTGTTAAAATACGTTTATTAAAATAAGGGAGTTAGTATGGAAGTTAGGATTTAGAAGATGTGCCTTTTAAACCGTATTGAAATTCGTTACTCTTAAAGAAAAAGTTGCAGAAAAAATTGCCTGCTATAGAAAATGGGTTGATGAAATATTATCAATAGGTATTTACGTAATAAATGTGTCACTTTGGCAATGATAAGGTTCTCGCATATTAATCTAAGCCTTCCCGCCCCGCCCAGAGCTCGAGAAGTTAGATGATAATTTCCCACCAAAAAACAAAGTATTATTTACTAGAGGTATTGTTTCCTTAAACATATTAAGTTTTTTAATGATAAAATTTGACTACAAGCGTTTAAATACTATTTATTAATTGATTGTCAACTTGCGTATCTGTCGAGACGCGTATCTGTCAAGTTGCGTGTTTGTCGAGCTGCGCCTTTGACGTGATGCAAATCTGACGAGATGCGTTTCTGTCAACATGCGTTTTCTGGCAAAATGCGTATTTGACCACTTGCGTTTCTGACGACATGCTAGTAATCCAATAGGACACAATATCGTCATTAATTGTCAACTGTACGTTAGTAGTAGCAGGCGAACGGTTTGTACCACACAGACTGGTCAATACAAACATGAAAACAGCGGGCCAGGTATTAATATTTAATAAACTGAATGCCTGAAGGTCAAATATAACCCGTACCCGTGCCATATTAATCGATATTACCAGTACCTACAGTTAGTAGATTACAGCCTGTTACTGAAGTCGTGAAGTAGAATTATTTTAAGTACGAAAAACAAAGAAAATTGTGCTAAAATTGTTTTTGTATATCCAAATTAGACAAAGATAACATTTATTGATCGTACGAGTGCATTAATTACGAACATTTAAAAGATAACTTGCGATAATAATCTTATGAACGATTAAAACAGAAAGCCGTAAAAATAACGTTGTTTTTAATTAGCTCTTTCTTCAGTAAAACACGCGTGGTTTCAGTCTTCAAGTGAGACACGCTTAAGTGAATTTTAGAGGCTCTACGTAATCAGTGCACGTAGTTGGAAAACACACTGTGTTCGTGAATGTATAAAACAATCGTTATCAGATTTGATTTTAGTTATCACTAAGATACTCGGCTGTAACGTGTCGGCTAAGGAACCGCTTAGTCGTTTCATAAGTGGTAAATTAAAAAAGAAACAAAATGACGGATACTTCTGCTCCTGCACCGGCGCCGGCGGTGACTAACAATTCGGGGATGTATTTCACTAAGTCGGAAACGGAGTACAATATGAAATCTATAAGATTTATATTGTTGACCATCACGGCTATGTTTATTGTGAGTATATTTTTTTCGTTAACATCATCAACATTATCTTGGTCTTATCCGAATTTATTTGGAGTCGGTGCAACATGTCTCATTCTTCCATACTTACTGTCTTCTCCATTCGTCGTGCACCCTCTTCTAGCCACATCATTCTTCACACAGTCCTTCCATCGTTTCTTCAGTCTACCCCTAGACTATCATTAATACAATACCTACTTAAGATCATAAAGATCTGGAGGCTTACCATCACCTCTTAAAGCAGGGCAGAAGTTGAACTGCACTACTTTTTTGTATGACGTCTTAGTACAAAAAAGTAGTGATGAGTGAGTGCAGTTCAACTTCTGCCCTGCTTTAAGAGGTGATGGTAAGCCCCCAGAATGATAATGCATTGTTTTGCTTATTGCGCAACTTGACAAATTGGACACGATGGTTTTACGATTCTAGCCTTCATTCTTGTTCTTGTCTATACTAACAAATTGAGCAGTGGATTTGTTATAATTCAATATGCTCTATTTATTCAATTCCATCTTCATCATGATCATTGGCAGCCTTGTTGCACTCACTGCTGAGACCCGTCTTTGTGTCATGCTTCCCAGGGGGCCTAAAAAGGCCACTTTGGCAGAATCATAGAAGGATAACATTATCAATCATAATGGACAGTTAATTGTTAAGTTTAATCGCATCAAATCCCATTGGTGAAGGATTTTAGTTTTTTTTTTCTGTGCTAAAATACCAATCAATCCAAGTCAAATCTAATCCCAATCTCTTTGATTATACCTAGGTACCTACGTAGTGCAGTGAAAAAAAGAAAAACACGGACTGTCTTCGCCATATAAGATTCATAATGTTATCCATTTATGATTCTGCTAAAGTGGCCTTTTTAGGCCCCCTGGTCTGCGTGAGTCTCATACATCCCAGGTTTTGCATAATCAGCCTCTAATATTCCCACTGCTGGAACGCAAGCCTCCTCTCTGTGAGAGGGAGTTGACCATAATCCACCACGCGGGCCCAGTGCGGGTTGGTAGATGTCACATGTCTTGAATTTTTGGTTCTTCGTGACATGCCAGTTTCTTCACAATGTTTGTAATTAGGATGAATTAAATACACAAAGTAAAGTGCCTGCCTGGGTTCGAACCACTCGAACCCACGACCGTAAGTCGGGGTCGATACCACTGGTCAACCACTGCACAGCCCAGGTTTACTCGTATCCAATTAACTTTTTTTTTGGGTCTTGTACTACTCTTGTAACGTGTAATACTCTTGGATGTTGTCCGCCCTGGGGCAGGCGGAAGGGCCTGTCAGACTCATAATGACTAACACCACATGGTGTTCTTCGATAACTCTTTCTCTCTTGGTTCTTTAGCCGACTTAGGTAATTAGATTTGCCGCATAACCCTACAGGGAGAACAGGCATGAAAGTAGCTCAAAGGGGTTGATGAAGTTCCTCCTAATAATTTTTCAAAACATGCAATCTACTGAAAAGTTGCAAACTGTATTATGCACAAGTTCTAACTGTATTACAGTAACTGTTACCGTAGCTATACCTCAATGCTTACATTGTGCCAGTAAACTTAGGAAGTCAAATTGCGCAACAAAACTTGCAGTGGACTTCGTGCATAAGAGCGCAATTTACAAAGCCTTCTATAACAGTCTTCTACATCTTCCTGTTATTTTTACATTATCAATTACTTTGTTAAGTCTTGTACTGTATTTTTTTTTGATTATCAAGATTTCATTTTGGTGGCGTCATTTCTGTTCGATCAGGTAATGTCCCCATCACCCAAACCACGTCAGCTTTGATAAAATAATGATTGATATGGCATAGATTATTGTCTATTCACACAGTATTAGCTGGTAAACCTTTTTGTTATCATATGCTAGGTCTAAAACAGAATATCTACTGTAGTTCATGGCATTGAAAATAAACCGTGGGCTGAAACATTATGCGCCTTGTTACCTCTCTTCGACCTTATATTTATTCATTAAAATCGTCACTTCCGCAAATTCAATCGAAATCTGGTAGGATAGGATATAAATACCTAAGGTTTGAAGATGATGAGACCTGACACTTTTGATTTTACAAAACTAGGTCCCTAGCATGCCCCAGAACCAAAACTTCGAAGACATGTGACATCTACCAACCCGCACTAGGCCCACGTGATGGATTACGGCCCACTCCCTATTACCGAGAGGAGGCCTGTGTCCCAGCAGTGGAAACATTTTAGGCTGATTATGCTAAGCAGGTCCCTAGTCCCTACCAGCTCTCGAATGCCATCATCCGCCATCCAAGGCATAGCTATAGGTAGCTGCATTAAACCATCAATGAATCAATCTACAGGGTTATTGGTAAAACATTAACAACTTCTTAAGAGGTCATTGTACTCATCATTATTCATGAACAACTTTTACTATGGGTCCAAACGTGAAATCGTGAAAAAAGAATCAGCTGTTTCCTACATTTTGACGAGTTGTACGAACATAAATGTAGGGAACAGCTGATTTTTTTTTCGCGATTTCAATTTGGTCCCATAGTAAAAGTAGTTCATAATGATGAGTACAATGACCTCTTAAAAGGTTGTTAATGTTTTACCAATAACCCTGTATAATCGATTCGATACACCTGTACTTCCTTGCCTGCCATGTCTAAGCTCAGATTTTTTTGTAAACTGCCTGATTATGACTGCCAGAAGTCTGTCCTAATGCAGAAATGTTTTTGGTGCCATCAGTAGGTAAGTACATAATCTTATCAGTTAGTCAACGTTGACCCTCTTTGCTGTAATATCCGGTAAGTATGCTAAATAAACTACTACACAAAAAGTTATTAATCAATTTTTTTCGCTTATTTTTCTAATGAAGTCTGTTCTCGACGTGACATAATTTTTTTCTTGTAATATTTTTTAGGGTTCCGTACCTCAAGAGGAAAAAACGGAACCTATACGATCACTTTGTTGTCCGTCTGTCTGTCTGTCAAGACCCTTTATCTCGGGAACGCGTGGAGGTATCGAGTTAAAATTAAAACCATATACTCAGGTCTACAGTCCCTTGAAGCTGCGATTTTTTATTTTTTTTTTTAATTAATCTTAAAGTTAACGTAAAAAAAGATACGGCCGTTTATGCCGCAAGAATATTTCGACACTCTCAAGAGAATCAAAATGTATCTAGGGTACTTCCCGTTGACCTAGAATCATGAAATTTGTCAAGAAGCAAGGTCATGTAGCACAAGTAATGGAAAAAATGAAAACCGTAAATGTGCCCATAATAAACTATTTACATACGTACGGAACCCTAGGTGCGCGAGTCGGTTTATTTTTATTTACTAGCTTCTGCCCGCGGCTTCGCCCACGTGGATGTCGGAAATTCCACCACCGGTTTTACCTATTGAATAATTTAACTACCACCTTTGACTTATCATAAAAGACATTCAAGTAATCCCTTAGGAGCACCTGATATTTTTGTTTGTGAATGTATCATCACAGCTGAAGTGGAAAAGTATCAACTAACTTTTAGAGGCCACTGAATATATCCTTATGTAAAAGAAAGTACCTTCAGTTGTTTGTTGAGTATTCGATCGCATAAACCATCTTATCAATAATTTATAAAAAATAACATAGGTAGGAAAACTTGTCTGGAAATGAGTCATCTAAGATTGCGTACGACGAAGACAATGATGTTATTGGAAAAAATAAAATGAAAACTGTATTTCGTACCAGAGGAACAGTTATAGGTACCAGTAGAGAAGGGTCAATTTTTGTAAGAGGTAAGCCGGAGCCGGAGAAGATATCTTTATTATGGTTATATTTGTCTATAGAATACTGACTGTGCCATTTTTCAAAGGGAAGCCGGTAGGAATCGAGTTGTATGGAACCTTCGCCACTGCTAGGTACTTTCCCTTCGTTTGTTTCTTTGTTATCAGATAGAGGTAATAGTATGAAAATCAATCTGCCTAGCCTTTTCCTAACTATGTTAGGGTCAGCTTCCAGTCTAACCGGATGCAGCCTAATACCAGTACTTTGCTTGGAGCGACTCCACAACCCAGTTACTTCGTAACACGATACCCCTTGGTAAGATTGGTTGTCTGACTTTCGGGCGTCTGACGACCCGTAACGACTGTTAAAGATCCAAAATGACAGCCGGGGAAGGGTCTTGATATTGTAATGGACGATCACCCATCCGCGAACCGACCGCGGCAAACGTAGCTTAACCTTAGATTAACCCCTGCGGCTGTTATCATTTAGCCACGAGCCCCACAGATAGAGTGACCTCTATCTGTGAGGCTCGTGGCTACCCTGTTAAAGAAAAAGTAGACATCCGGACAGTTGGATGTATCTTTTTCAATCCATAATCATCAACTTAGATTTTTCACCACACAACTACACAAAAAATTAGGAAATTCCTGTAATGATAGTGATGTCGAGTTAATAAATAAATAATAAATAAAATCAAAACCTCTCGAAATATCTTAGTACCTACCCATTTTACCTACATAACATTTTTGTCCATTCCAGGTGATAGCCATGCTGATGATAGTCCTGGGTATCTCGGTATACTCCCACTACCATGGACTCTCCTTCTTCTATGACGGCAAGATCAGCGGTCTCATGACCCCGTCAGCAATGAGCGTCTTCATCGGACTGGCGTTGCTGATCGTTTCCATCTTCGGATTCTTCGGCAGTTTGAAGCTCAGCACTTGCATGGTCAATGTGGTATGTATTGTTTGGGACTTGTCTTATGTGCGGAAAATGTAACGATAGGTATGTTTGGAATTATTTCTTGTTTTATTTTTCACTAGCTGCGCCCCGCAGTTTCACCCGCGTAAATGTCGATTCCGTGGGAATATCGGGATAAAAACTAGCCTATATGTTAATCCAGGGTGTCAGCTACCTCCATACAAAAATTTATCAAAATTGGTCCAGCCATTTGAGCGTGAAGAACAAACATATAAACACACACACACACTCTCAAATTTTCGCTTTTATAATATTAGTGTGATTTTCAAGGGATGCAGACCAAAATCCATTCAAATTCAAATCCAGAGTCAAATTGAATTAGCTAGCGAAACTTCGCAGACGTGATGGATAGGTATCGATATATCTAAACATGATAAAAAAAGACTTAATTAAGTACATAAGTTTTTTTGGGGTCATCAATCGCAGGTCACTTGAAATAATAACAGTAAAAAAAAGGTTTTTTTTTTTGTAAACTTCACAGACGTTAGGTAATCAATCTTAAGAGCCTATACTACCTCAGCTAAAATTCACTCTTTATCTCGCTCGCACGATACTGCTCGCGGACTGTGTGAAAGCGAGACAGAGTGCGGTGCTGGGCGGGAGGCAGCGCCAATAGTTTAGGTATTTGCTTTTTACGGTGAAAATAAAGGTAATTCAAAAAAACTAACTAACATAAGACCTGCTTTATAGTTAGTTCAGTTAGTATGCAAAGTTTCATGATCAAATTTGAAGTATCTTTTGAATACCAGCGGTTTATTGTTCGGTTTGGAGGTAACTTTGGAATTTTTTTCTATCGAGAAAATTTTATGGAATCGTGTTTTCGTCTAACATAAGACCTTACATTAATCCTCAACTTTAGCATATATTTATTTCAACTTTAATGCTGCGGAATTTTCGACATAACGGAGGATCATGCTAAGCCATTTGAGGTAGTATAGGCTCTTAACACGATAAAACAAAAAAAAAACAGATTTTCTCAACTCATACTTCAAGTAACGAACCACCAACGGTCATTAACCTAAAAACAAAAGCCTTTTTTTGTCATTTAGATAAGATACCCATCACGACTGTGGAGTTTCGCTAGCTGATTTAATTTGACCCCCTCGACATCTAGAATAAGCTTTTTTATTTTTTTTTTAAACTAAAAACTTATCGCAATTAAAGAATCCCTGAAGCTTTCAGCTCTAACTTCTGCATCACTAAGCCTATTATTTACCCAATTCTGTTACGGTTGAATGATGCAGAGCAACTGCCATGTGTCACCTCCGCGATCTTTCCGCCTGTCATTAGTTGGTATTGATGGCAAACTAACATCCTTTTCGTCACTCAGAGTTTTCGATTCATCCAAGTTTTTACATTTGTAGGGTAACTGTAGATCTTATCAAGGCTTTTCTTTTCAGTACGCATGCGTCTTGATGACGGTGCTCATCATTAAACTGGTGGTTGTAATCCTCGCCTTAACGATGAACACTGATAAAATAATGTATTACATCGACGTACCAGTATGGGGCTATAACGACCTCGAGATTCAACAGGAAGTTGACGCTCTCCAAGCTAGTGTAAGTAATAATAAGGTTCAATTTCCTATCATCATGTCAGCCGAAAGACGTCAACTGCTGGACATAGGCAATTTCCTATAATTTAGCATATTACGCCTTGTTTCGATGACAAGTTGGGCAGGGCGTACAGTACATCCACATTTCGCCAGTTATGTTGGGGGCTCTTTCCGAGGCCTCCGGACTCCAAGCGTGGATCCACCGTTAACGGTGTGGGTACGATGGGCAACCCTAATATACTTGTTACGTCACACTTTCACGGTCTATTGAGATCGATAGGATGATGATATTATATCCTATATTATTAAAAAATACAATGAATCGTGCGTAAAATCTTGGTCAGGGACTCATATATTTTGTAAACATCTCCTTTGTATAATATAGGAATGCACTATCTATACCTATCGATTATGAGGGCTAGATCCGCGCCTGCCGAACTCCGTGCTACTGCTGAGAAATTCCAGATGGAAAATCCTAATAACACTTTGCCCAGGAATGGAACCCAGGACCTTATGCTCAGCCGTAGCGTTTATAACTACTAAACCAATGAGGCAGTCATCGAGATCATTTACTATTTCATATTGAAAATGCCAAAAGAGTTAGAGACGCGAGGAATGCGTGGCGTAGGATGGTAAACATGCCCAGCGTCTTCTATAGCAGCTCACTGCTCTACCTTGTTAAACGATGGTTTCAAATCATAATACTTAATGTGTTAGTTCATCTTGTCTTTGAATAGCATTAGGTACTTTAAAAGTGCGTCATGAGCGAAGACCAGATGTTTCATTTGATTCCACACGAGAAAAAAAAAGAAACAGCTATTGGTTTTCGAAAAAATATAGATTTGCGATTGGATTTTGTTAAAAAAACGGGCTGGGAGCTGTGCAGAAAAAGAGCCTCATAACATAATTGGAGATAACTTTATTCAAGACCCAAGCAGGTAACTGCTGGGTTTAGGCCTGAAAAAATATTAATGCCTAAGGCTATGCGCGCGTTTGCGGTAAAAATCGCAAACACGAAAATTTTTCAAGCGAATTCTCATGCGAGTTTTTTCCGCAGTGCTCGGACTCTGGTATATTAGTATTGTCTACAGATTGACGAATTTTCTTCGCAACGATTTATTTTCGTAGTGCGCGCATACCCTAATAGTCGTATACCCAGTAACTGGGTTGTGGAGGTCAGAAGGCAGTCGCTCCATGTAAAATACTGCTATCCAGCTGCATCTAGTTAGATTGGAAGCCGACCCCAACATAGTTGGGAAAAGGCTAGGCAGATGATTAATCACTGGCAGACTCAGGCAGACTAGTGAGTTATCCAGAAGAAATGACTAAAAAATCCAGAAGAAATGACGAAAAAATGATAATATTCCATATTTTTTCAGTTTGGTTGCTGCGGCAGTAACACGTTCATGGACTATTTGGACTTCAACTACACCAACAACCAGTCAGTAGTGCAGGCTAATGTGATGGTTGATCACGAGATGATTACCATGATGGTGCCCAAATCTTGCTGCTTCTCCTACACTGCGGGGCTTTGCGAAAGGATAGCTGGCATTGGTTGTAAACAAGCCTTAGTTAACGCGCTAGTGCAGAATTCCACTGTCATCGGTGTGCTCGGCGTGTCTGTTATGTTTATTAATGTAAGCGTATTTTGTTTAACCTTGGTTCTCGTTCAAAAGATTGTAGGTCCCGTGTAAGTAAAAGAGATACATATATTAATAGTTGATCGCTGACTGTTTACACCGGCCGGAGAGTAACTATTAAAGAGAGTACTCCCCTCACCGACACTCGTTTGATGGGCAAAACATTCGCTGAGAGACTCACGCTTGGTTGGTACAGACGCCAGCACGTCAAGCTACCCGAAACTATCAAATCCCAATCAACCTTGAACGATAAAGTTGAAAATCTTTTTTGACAGATCGTAGTAGCTTGGATGTGCGGCGTCTCGCGTCTGTACCTACACTCCTACGCATACCAGCGAATTATCGCTCGACACCGTCGTGTACACGCTGCTCGTTGCACGCCAACTCGTTTTTAGGGTTCCGTACCAAAATGGTAAAAACAGAACCCGTATAGTGAGACTAAGTCTGTCTGTCTGTCACAGCTGGATATCTCAAGAAGTACTAATGCTATCAACTTCAAATTTGCAATAGTTTTAGATGACGCTTGCCCAACTATTTTGCAAGTAAGAAAGAAATAAAATATAGTACCTAAGTACTAATATTTTTTGCAACAGGGACTGAAAGGGGGTCTGAAAAATTCGAAGTGGGGCTACTAGGGCATGTGGGGTATCATATGAAAGAGCGCAGTTTGCACATTCTCAAACATTTTTCACGCGCGCATCTACGGTTCGGTTCGAAGACATGTGACATCTACCAATCCGCACTGGGCCCGCGTGGTGGATTACGGCCCACTCCCTCTCACCGAGAGGAGGCCTGTGTCCCAGCAGTGGGAACATTATAGGCTGATTATGGTATGGCATCTACGGTACTCCTAAGCGGTACCTGTGACTGAGAGCACCGCGACTATCGCTAGGGGTACCGTAGATACGCGCGTCTGTATGAGTGTGCCGTTTCGAAGGTTAGTACGGTGTTCATCCGTACTATTCATATCTTTACTGTGGTTCAGACGTGCTTGCTTCACGTCTCTATGTCGAGTTATGGGCCTCACTGGTCGATTTAAAAAGGGAGAAGAAGAAAAGTGAAAGAGAGATAACGTATTCTATTCTGAACTTAAAGGCATAATACACGCACGACACGCCGGTCTCGCATCTATGTCTACAGGTAGATACTAACCTAAAATCGACAAACCACAACAATAGATTAGGTACGATTATTACCACAACGGAGATTAGATTAGATGAAAGACCGGAATAAATCCTCCTGACGACGGATATAACTGTCTTCAAGGTAATAAATTACCTAGCAGCATTGCTTTGGTGGTAACGACCATCTCCTCTACTTTACCTGACTCGGTAAACTTAGGTATTTAGGGAAATCCGTATAGATATACAGCTTGTTATTTTGCCCTAGATCCTAGCATGATGAACCTATTGTTATCGCAACTTTATTACTTACAAAGAAAGTCATTGGATACAGATAGTAGGTAGGTACAGTCAACAAAAGAGATAAGTATGCAGGATCGTCGGATATAATTGAAGTTTAGTAAGAAACCGATGGATGTTCTCGAATAAAATTTAATTTTATTAATAGAAAACAAACAGCTCATTAATCAAATTAAATTTCAGTCGAAAACATCCATCGGTTTCTTACTAAACTTCAATTATATCCGACGATCCTGCATACTCTTTTGTTGACTGTACCTAGGTACTGTTTGCAAGGATATTTCGCGCCCTACTATCTAGCTAGGACTTAGAAGTTGTTTTGATAACACTGTGTATTTAATTTATGCTTTGTTTTACAAAGTAATTGAATGAAACCAGTCACAAAAATATCAGAAATTAATGTTGAAGCAAATATTTTTGTTTGTTCGCTCTACAAAAGAGTAAATGTTTAAACGTTTGCATGGTAAACAAATGTTGTGGAACTTGTTTCTGTTTTGCTAACTTGCTAGATACATGATACAATATCACAATGTAGGGGCTGTTTATTTAATACGTAAGACAATTTACTGTGGTGTACACGAAAAATCTCTTCGACTAGCTCTTGGACTATACCTTACTAATTGAACTCATTATAAATCTCCTAATATAAGACCCGCTTAAATCTGTGACTTGGCGACTGATTCCGACTAATTGGCGACAAAATATGGCAGAAAACAGATCTTCGCTAGGTGCCCTAGTTTTTGAGATATAAATGTGGCCCTGCTGGGGAGACTGTCTCCAGATCGGCCACCTATAAACCCTTATATGTTTTGAACCAGTGACCGACAAATTCTGATATTTGACGACAAATTTCGACTAATTAGCGACAAATTTTTTGTGTTATCAAAATTAAAATCCCTGATGGTGGCTCTGCCAGAGTCAGTGACACGTACCCAAAGGGTAAAAACGGGACCCACCCTACTACTACACTGTCCGTCTGTCACCAGGCTGCATCTCATAAACCGTGATAGCTAGACAGTTAAAATTTTCACAGATGATGTATTTCTGTTGTCGCTATAACAACAAATAATAAAAAATAAAGTTAGAATTTAAAGGGGTATTAAAGAAACGTTTTTTTCGGCGTTTTATGCCTTGTGGTACGGAATCCTTCGTGTGCGAGTCCGACTCTTACTGGGTCGGTTTTTTTTTAATATTTCTATGACCAATTGCCATCAAGCGGGCATGAATCTAGATCCAAGGCGGCTACTGGGATAAATCCTAATGAAAGATACCAATGCCCTACCTGGGCATCAAACCCAGGACCTCACGCTCAACAGTCGCCCTTATGACCAATAGACTAACGGAGCAGGCTTTTGAAATAATAAGTAAATTCTTTATTGGCATAAATAGGGTTACAGAACGGTGAAGGGAAATATCGTGAGGAAACCGGCGTGTCCTAGAACCAATAATTCGAAGACTTGTGACATTTACCAACCCGCACTGGGCCCGCGTGGTGGATTATGGCCCACTCCCTCTCACAGAGAGCAGGCCTGTGCCCCAGCAGTTGGACCATTAAAGGCTGATTATGCCATGTGTTACGTTAAGATGAGAAACCCTGACTAAAGAACTAGTGATTTTGAATACTTAATGACTTACTAACAGGCAAAGTTCAGCCTACACTACTAGGTCCAGAAACATGAATTTTGTACAAGAATTCCTTTTATAACGAAAGTGAGCACTAAGGAAGGATTTTGTAAATTCACCCCAATTCTAAAGGAGGGGATGAAAATTTGTATGGAAGTTGCTTGTCACAATATTTGTTTTGCAGGTTCTCGGCATCATCTTCGCTCTGCTCCTGGCCCGTTGCATCAGGAAAATGAAGAGTGCAAGGGCTCTGATCACATGGAAACTCCGAGAGAACATGATCATGCAAAGAGAGGTAGAGGAAATGCAGAAGGGTGAGGGCCAGGTCTACATCAACCACCAGGCCTCCAGTCAGGCATAAACAAAATAAAAGAAACATATATCACTATACAAGGTTAAATTAAATTCGCTAGCGAAACTCTAAACATCGACCAAACTTAAAAAAAATACTTGATTTTCTAATTCATGTAACAACAATACCAATCCGGGGATTTCAGATTTTTTTGGGGTAGTCGTTATCCCAAAGGAGCCTATGGCTAAATAATAACAGCCGCACAGGTCGATCGATCAGGTTAAGCTACGCTTGCCGCGGTTGGTCTGTGACCCCTCCGTGCCTCTGAAAGCACGTTAAGCCGTTGGTCCCGGCTGTCATTCGTGGATCTTTGACAGTCGTTACGGGTAGTCAAAAGCCCGAAAGTCTGACAACCAGTCTTACCAAGGGGTATCGTATTACCCAGTAGCTGGGTTGTGAAGGTCAGATAGGCAGTCGCTCCATGTAAAATACTGGTATTCAGCTGCATCCGGTTAGACTGGAAGCCGACCCCAACATAGTTGGGAAAAGTCTAGGCAGATGAGTGGTTAACCCAAAAAAAAAAAAACTTTTTTTCTAGTTTTATCACGTTTTTAAATATCGATTACGTCTGGGGAGTTTCGCTAGTTAATTTAATTAGACCCAGTATTTTTAAATACCTACATAAATGCTATTTTGCATTTGTATTAAATTGAAACAAGTAGGTTCTTGTGGACAAAACAGGGCAACGACCTACTGCCACAGTTGACTTTTGTTTTTAACTTGAATTACGTCTTAAGATGTTTTTAGACATACTTATTATACCTATAGATAAAGTATGTACAGTCACGAGCAGAAGTATGTATACACTTGGCTTTATTCAAAGTCGATTTTCTCCTTTATTTTTGAATGAAATTTTATATTAGTACCTAGGAACATAGTATTTTCAAACCCATAATAGGTACCTATATGTAAAGTGTCGTATTTCAACGTTGCATTCGTTATTTCGTTAAAAAATAGTTATTTAAAGTTGCCAAGTGTTGACATATTGGTGCTCGTGACTGTACGTACGAGCTAAAATATTGTTTTTGCAAAGACATACAAATTGTCTTAAAATATTATTAACATAGGGATTATTAACATTTGCTTATATTATGTGTGTATAATTTTCGATGTACTAAACGTTTTGTAAATAAAACAGTTGCAATAAGTGTTTTTATGTGATTAATGCTTATAGCTAATCAATTGACACTTTTTTAAACAAAAATACAAAAAAGCAGTTGTACCTTGTTAGATAATTTAAGTAAATATTAATAAAAACATGTGTTTAACAGAAATAAAACTATCAAGTTGGACTGCAATTTATGGCATTTATTTTAAAAATCCTCTAATACCGATATCCATGAGATAACTTAGCCTAGGAACATTGCAAACAATTTATCTTGAAAAACATTTTCAAACTGGTGCATTCAGTACAGACATCAAGTGGCTCATACCTACCACCAAACGGGGTGAATAGGGATGCAGGGTTGAATTGGGACAAAACTTTAAAATTGATTTTAGCGTTGAAATAATACAGTTTCTTGCCGAAAAGGACACTTAATCGTTAATTATAATACAATAAACACATTAGACTCCTTTTTGGGAACAAACTGTATTATTTCAATGTTAAAATCGCTTTTAAAGTTTCGTCCCGATTCACCCCTACATCCCTATTCACCCCGTTTGACGGTAGGTACTGTACGTATATTATACATACAGGTTGTGCCACAAGAGGTAGATCAACAGAAACTGGGTGTGGTCCTATATTCTGTGTACAAGTACATACATACAGTATATTATTTTAAAATAACAATATTGTTATTTATCTGAACGTTATTCAAATTATAACAATTTTTTTTTTATTTGAAAGAAAACTTACCATATTTCGCTGTATACAGGGTGCATAGGTGCATACCTTATACAGCTATTTTAAAATATAGAAACCTTTATACACATATCAGAGTGAACAATAAACTTTTAAAATAACTCATAGACATTGCTTATCTAATCATAATATTAATGATAACAATTTTATTGCTAGGTTTCAAACTAATTACTTGATTATATTTAAAGGAAACAAAGATAACTGATCATTCGATTCAGATACTAAATGAATATTTATTTAAATATGTTAATCAGTAAGTAATCAAAACACTGAGTGTTGTCTGATTTAATACTGGGATAATTTAGTTTAGAGGCAGAACGCCTTCATGACGTTTAAAGGCTCCTTCAAAAAGGCGCTACACGCGATAAAATCGCGCGCGACAAAAAGACCGCAAGTCGCGCAACGAGCGGTGCCTTTGTGTCACGCGCGATTATATCGCGTGTCGCGCCTGTTTGTAGGAGCCTTTATTTGACAATGGCGCCGATTGTTGTTCATAAATCAGCACCTAACAGTACCTACCCCATATAAGTTTAGACGTAATTAAAAACTTGCCTACCAAAAATTACGTCAATTTACGTCGGGCGCTGATTAATTTGACAGGACTAAACCAAAATTTATCTTCTGTACATTCAGCATAGGTACAGCGAGCGTCAAAGTTCATGGCGGTTCTGAAGTGGGCTACTCGCTGCGCAGTACCGCACCCCTCACCCCCTCGGTCACATGAATTTGTTACTGTGCAGCAACTCGCCTCGTGTTCAAAGTCGTCAAAAAGTTTGCATTGGGCTCTCCTAATTTTTAGGGTTCCGTACCCAAAGGGTAAAAACGGGACCCTGTTACTAAGACTCCACTGTCCGTCTGTCACCAGGCAGACAGGCAGGTATCTTTTGAACCGTGATAGCTAGACAGTTGAAATTTTCACAGATGATGTATTTCTGCTGCCGCTTTAGCAACAAATATTAAAAACAGAATAAAATAAATATTTAAGGGGGCTCCCATACAACAAACCAGTTGTTTCGGCGTTTTTGTCTTGTGGTACGGAACCCTTCGTGTGCGAGCCCGACTCGCACTTGGCCAGTTTTTTAGCAGCTAAATCAATAACATTATGATTAGATATATGTAAACAAAAAAATCACAATACGCATTATAAATTAAAATATATCTTGATTACTTATTATAATTTAGTATTTCACTCATTTTGTCAACAAAATATACATATAACACCATCTAACTCCTCGTACAGTCAACAGCAAAAGTAGATGATCAAAATCAGAAATTAAATACTAATGAACGGAGTTCGCGTCAGAACTGTGTGCCGTCGAAGAACTACTACTTAGAATACTTACTACGTAGAATACTTTTGAATCACTTCGACGCCACACAGTTCTAACGCGAACTCCGTTCATTAGTATTGAATTTCTGATTTTGATCATCTATTTTTGCTGTTGACTGTACTTACTAGGAAAATATGTATTTATACAAGAATGTGGTCAATGTATATGGTACATTTACATACCTTTACGTAGGTAGGCTCCTCATTTGAATGAACAATCACTGATTTCTGGCTTCAAATATACATACAGGTATATAAACCTAGTTTAGAAGTCACGGTTTTATCTCTCTAGAACACTAACTTAAGCCATTTTTAGACCAAAATAATGTAAATGTATTTATTGAGAATACACTATAACCTATCCTGTCCTACCTACCTACTTGTCTATTGACTTATTATTATTATTTATTCATCCAAATACTGGGACGTACCAAGATATTTCTAAAGGTATATTACAAAATCCCACATTCAAAAGTGGATGTTAATCTAAGTAGGTACTTAATTATACTATATTAACTAGTAAAAAATAAATATTCCTTCATATAATTATGTAAAATTGGACTAAATAAAATAAAAAGAAATATGATACAGGAAAATGCCTAATTTGGGGGTCACCTAACAATCTAATATTGTACAAATTATGATTATTAATAAATAAATTTGTAAATTTGAAATAAAAAATAAAGATAATTAGCAAGTACCTATCAATTATTGTAAAATACTTTTAGAACCCGAACAACAATGGTATAAATATTTTTTTAATCTGAACTACCGTCATTAATTTAAATAAACAATTTTGAAAAAACTAATGATCATATTATAAGGGCAAATCTAGAAATAGTTACTTTGACAATACTATACTTCTATAGATATATAGAATAAGCTTGTATATATTTATCTGCCTATATTTTTAATTTGTCCATGCAATGGCCTTAAAAAATCAACCAGGGAAATATTAAAAAAAAACTGCAATGAAAGCTAATAATATAAGACCATATCAATCTAATGGCTTGACACAAATGTTAAATTAACCACTCGCTGATTTTAATTACCTACCTATTTAAACATACATAAATAAATATATAGACAGAAACACACACACAGTCATAAACTAGAAAATACCACATGCTTTTTAGCCTGTGGTATTATCTAGTTTATGGTTCATTTCATATTCATACATCTGGTCATACATGCACATTGATTGTGACAACTTTCTCGAAGCACAGATTCATTAAGCTTATTACTTGAGTCCACTTCCAGCGTTTCTACTGACATTCATTCAATATATTCCTTTTTTTAATCTGCTTTCATTCATCTCTACATGACTAAAGGAATCTATTTAAAAACCACAAAATAAATAGAATTATAACTAAGTCATATTCTGTAATTTGTTTAATGGTGACAAATACTAACCTAATGCCCTAATTTTACGCTATTTGGTTTTCTACCTTTTTATTTTGCCCGATGATGGGTGACAGGCTCAGCCCTGGAGATTTACTACCATTGGTAACTAACCCTTCATGACCGTTAATTTTTTCCTTCTGATTGTTAAGTTTCTGGTCTACTACGGTATCATATATTTTAGCACTGTGATCCCAAAAATTTTTACCAATACCTCTGATAGTGTTGCCAATGTCCTGTTGGTCACCGTATAAGAATGGTGGGGTAAACTCTCTGTATGCAATACATACTCTTCTTGATGTGATATCTTCACGTAGAACACTATGTTCCCAGTGGTATCTTGCCTCTCCATAAATGATTAATAATGATCTCCTGGAATTGTTATAAAGGTACTGTAAATATTTATTCAAAAAATATTTTGTTTCACATAAACCTTATGAACGTCAGAGGTGCACGGCTTCGTTTGGTCTTTCCTATGAAGAAGAGCCCGCAATAAACTCCATTATTACTCTTTTAAAAATAATTGGCTGTTTAGAGTAATAAATACTTACAATCTTCAATCACTGACCTTGTCTACAAACTATTTACTCATAGTCCCAGATATTGCACAAGGTTTTACTATTTTCATGAAACATTATCATTGTGTAATATACTTGAACTTTTAAATAAATTTGTAATTATCCATTCAATAAAACATGTGGTCATTCTTTTACAAATGTGATTTACGCAAAAGCATTTAATTACATCTAGGAATTTGTCATTAAAAGAATTAAGAATAAAACTCACCTTGGCATTGGTATTCTTATTATAACATCATCAGCAATCACAGATTTGCATGCTTCCAACATTGACTGTTCCATTTTATTGTCTGTGATAATAGTACCATCAGCAGCAACCACTGGGCCATACTGTTCAGCGCAATACAGATTGTATTTCTTTGTATCACCTTTGAATGCAGTCATAGTGAGCACAGAGTCAGACAAACAGTTCACAGTAATTATTCTCTCACCCCATATCCAACAATCATCAATGTGAGGGTCGATAGACGCCCCCTTACTAGGATCATACTCTAAAGAGCACTGCTCTATAACATAATAGTTCTTCAACAAATCTATACTAGCAAATCTCTCCTGTAAATACTTAGAAAATGCCGGATATCCCTCGAATTTGCCGACCATTACCTTTTTCTTCTTAAAATTGGTCTTGGGACCATAATTTTGCTTTCTTCTGCCGCTCTGCGACACGTCCCATGGCACTTCATCGATGTTTTTTATCAGAAATCTTTCCTCCTCTTCCGATATGAAATTCAGTTGTATAAATACACCTGGGTAGTCTATAGAATCTCCTTCATGGTTAGGATGTTGTTTGTATGAGTCTAGGTCCCAGCCTCGCCAGGCTTTGTTGCAAAACGGACAATAAACATAACCTTTACTTTTGTCAAGTTCCAGCTGTAGTTTTAAGTTTCCGGCCCCATATTGTGTCTCACATATTAAACATGTTCTACAACCTTTGCAACCACATGGACGAGGCTTCGTCATTGTTTCACAATGAATAGTATTAGGCTCTGGTTTTAAGAAACCAATCAACGCATTTAATATTTCAATTATTGATTTCGCGTAGTTCGGCGCAACAAACTTGCAACAAACTATGACGTTTACGACGTCGACGTGCGTCATTTTATGTATGTCATTGTCAAGCTAATGTCAAGCTGACATTTACGGTTTTTATCAGGATCGTTCCATATCAGTAGATTTATTTAGTTCTGGAGCATTATGATGTTGAAAGAACAGAGTTGGATCTGCAGCTATTCTAAGAATTCCATAGAAGAGAAAAAGAGAGAAAAGAAAGAAAAAGAGAGAAAAATAGAGAGAGAGTAGAGTTTTCCATAGAATTTCGAATTTTCCATAGAAAATGACACATTTTCAATATTAAGTACTGATTTGCCTGATTATGGAATAATTTAAAAAAAATTCGGAAGTTGGTGGCAAAAAAAAACTAAAACTAAAATACAGATCCCAAGACACCGACTTCCGAAATTAAAGTTATTTCATAATTTTGAGTTCATTTCTTTTTGAATTCGGTTTAATTTTTTTTAATTATTGCATAATCAGGCAAATCAGTACTTAATATTGAAAATGTGTCATTTTCTATGGAAAATTCGAAATTCTATGGAAAACTCTACTCTCTCTCTATTTTTCTCTCTTTTTCTTTCTTTTCTCTCTTTTTCTCTTCTATGGAATTCTTAGAATAGCTGCAGATCCAACTCTGTCTTTTAAATTACTTTTTATTTGGTAATTTTTAGTTGTTGCACTAGAATTTGACCAAGGTTTTGAGATGTTTTCGCTTTGACACTACACCCGTAGCTCGTATCAATAAGCCAGGCCGTCACACTTTCACGTCTTAGTCCATATCTTGAAAATTACTGAATCGATTTTGATGAAACTTGCACTGTTCTCTAAGTTGTAAGTAAATGTAAGCCAGTAAAAAAAATTGTCACGATCCGATTAATAGTTACGGAGATATGCGTGGACAAACATATATACATACATACGTCTATAAAATTTTGTATATTTGTTTGGAAGCCCTAATAGATTGTCATAATTATGTGAATATAATGCAACCTAATGAAAGGATCACTTCCACTTTCCCTAAAAAGGAAACTCATGGACATGTGCATCCTTCCCACCCTCACCTACGGAGCGCAAACGTGGTCGTTAACGAAACGTCAAAAGTCCGCACTCGGGGTCTGCCAGCGAGCAATGGAACGAAGTATTCTTGGAGTCAAAGTCACGGACCGCATTCGGAACAGTATACTTCGTTCCAAAACACAAATTGCAGACGTGGGCAACACAGCCGCCAAACTGAAGTGGAATTGGGCAGGCCACCTCTGCCGCATGTCGCAACAGAATTGGGCAAAAGTAGCCACTGACTGGATTCCGAATAACAGGAATCGGCGACGCGGTAGGCCCAGAAAGAGATGGCGTGACGAATTGGACGCCTACCTAAGGGATTGGCCAGATTTGGCAAGAGACAGGAAAAAATGGAAAGACGGAAGGGAGGCCTTTGCCCTGCAGTGGGACATAACAGGCTCATAATAATAATAATCATGCAATTCCAATAATATTACATACATACGTATCGAATTAATAACCTCCTTTTTTTTGAAGTCCGTAAAAATGATGGATGGTCGACAAAAATTTCGTGTTTAAGATTAATTTGTCAACAGCGTTTAGATAAATAACAATGGCGCCGATTCTGTTGTGTCACAAACTAAACTAAATTTAAGTTCAGGCATCTTTTTCTTTCTATTTCATTAAGAAAAGGGCAGAAAATAAATATTAGTTTAGTCCTGTCAAATTAGTCAGCGCCTGACGTATTTTTAAAGGCCATTTTTTAAATCTCGTCTAAATTGTCTATGGAGTATCTTAATTTGACAGGACTAAACTAATATTTATCTTCTGTCCTTTTCATAATGAAATAGAAAGAAAAAGATGCATGAACTTAAATTTAGTTTAGTTTGTGAACAACAGAATCGGCGCCATTGACTGACGTTCGATTCAGGATTCAAGTTTCTTTCCTTGCTATTTTTAGTATGTTACCTAATTGAAATAAACGCTATTTACCCCCTTCTAATTAATGCATTTGTCAATAAATTCATTTGTTCCCTTGTGGATTCGATTTTCGGCAAAAGCCGGTTTATGCTTAGAGTATATACGAAAGTTACTTTACACCCTAAGCTCCAATTTGTGACCAGTCCCAGCTAGCCTCGTGTTACATGCCCCTGTGCAAGCCTCCACTGGCTACTGCACAGATATAGATACACCTAGATAACGCAAGAGCAACTACTTCGCGTGCCAAAAATCGCAGCAGCTTAGGTACATAAAAAAATCGTAAGACGCCACTTTCTATTGCTGTCTGGGTGAGCGTGAGCGCTGGCGCTAGGCCCCGGCGGTGGGGCAAGACGGGTGCCGCACGGAGCGGCGTCTTTGAATCGATTTGATTTTCCCATCACTAAATAGCACTTGTGACGTCATAATAGGTAGTTTTCATACAGATCGTGATACTTGCGTTATATAGGTCTATCTATCTGTGGACTACTAGCTTCTTGCTAGAAAACCAATCTTTTTTCCACAACCTAAACTGTTTATTGAAATTATCACTGTTTAGATTGTTATTGACGTTTTTGTTTTTTGTTTATTGTTTTATTGTGGAGCACTGGATTATGAAATAAAATCACCATGAATATTGATAACTGACATTAATTTATTGATTCATCAATTATAATGTATATAAAAACAGGTTGTTTTTCCAAATGTTTTATATAAATATTAGAATACTTAGATAAATAACAAAACAATAGAATTCATAAAAGTAGGTATGTGCTTACGAAGCTTTAGAATTTCTTGCAACTTATTTAGGTAGGTACCTATAGTTTGATATTTATAAAATATATCATCATCATCATTTCAGCCAAAAGACGTCCACTGCTGGACATAGGCCTCCCCCAAGCACTTCCACTTCGACCGGTTCTGTGCTTCTCGCATCCATAAAATATATAGGTAAAATAAAAGACGTACAGACGCCAGCAGGTCAACCTACCCGAAACTGTCAGATTTTCCCAATCAACCTTGAACCTTATTCTTTAGCAATAAAGTCGAAAATCTATTAAAGAAATCTGACAGATTGTAGTAACTTGATGTGCTGGCGTCTGTACCTACAACATATTATTATACCTATAGGTATGCAATGACCACTTTTTCAGTGATAAAAGTAGGACTTGCTTAAAAAATAAACAAACTAGCGACAAAAAATATCTACATATAGGTAAGTACTCGCATAAATTGTTGTCATTCTTTGCGGCAACCTTTAGAAATAAATATGGCATCAACATTAAAAAATAAAAATATTTCAATATTTTTAATAAATTCATAAAAGCTACAACTATAGGGTAGGTATATTATTGTGACTGAGAAGCTTCTTCGTGAAACGTGTTGGTACCTATCATTTTATATCTTAGCATTACTAGAACAATATTAAAAATTATAGGCTAAAGTACGACTTGTTAAATAAAGCAGCATTTCGTCCACGCCCGACAGTTTTCGTCGTTTTCATCGTTACACAATCCAAATAACAGTTCAAATAGTACCTACCTAAGTAACGCGTAGTCATTGGTGATATTAATAATTAAAAGAAATTATTAATTAATTATCTAATTGTGTTTTTATTCATGGTGTCTCACAAAATGATGACTCCCATTCACTATTTAGCGTCTTTTACCAAAATATACCTACAGATTTAAGTTTAAAAAATTTGGTGACAGTGTGGTGATCAATAGCAGCGCAAAATCGGGTTGAGTTGGAGTAGTCTCAATAACGGATTATTTATTTTATTTAGGTAGGTACTCCTTAGATACATCTCAACAAGTTAAAGTATAACATTAAAATAAACCAATATATATTTTGGTTTTTGTTAATAATATTATATTAAATCTATTGATAATTTTGTACGAAGTCTAAGTAAATAAAGTTTTCCTAGTAATACGAAATACGATTGTTACAATATTCAGTGTAAAAATGACAAATAAAAAGAGGATAACATACAAAATTTTTGTTTGTGGCCTGCCACATTCCGGAAGTCCTCGTGTTAACTATTTTTATTTATTTAATTTTATATCTATATTAATTCTAGGATGTAAATAGTGCTCTTGACTACAACGATTTTTTTTTGTATTCTTTAATGATTATTACGCAGTGACGCTAGGCTTAAATTAAATAATATTATTCTTTTGATGGATCATAAAATGGAAATAAGTTGCTTTAAGTGTAGATAAAATTTCCAATTTAATTATAAATACTTACATTATCAGCACCAGTAGGTAACCAATTGTAGATAATAAAATGCTTGCATTATTTCATATAAAATGTTTAACATTTTTACCTCAACTGAGCTATATAATTATTTAATAAATATCTTCCAATAATATTATACTTAACACATCATAGCGTGATTAATAACTAACTACGCATCTATAATTATTTGCAACTTTAGAATGGCAGTGTCATGTAAACCTACGTAACTAAAATATAATAGACAAATTCTCATATTGTAATCACTGATATGTTACGTGATAAAAAATTGTTAAAAGTGTCGTGTCCTTTATCATGTCAAGAATATTTGGACAGAATTAGTTTTCTGCCATAGTATTTAAAAAATACATATTCATTTTCATGTGAAAATTCATTGGATAACGGTAAACAACGTTAAATCCATGTCATCAGTTAAAACCTTCAGAACTTCAAAAATTTTTTCAATCAAGTTCATCAAAATCCAGCACTTTGAAAGTGGGATGGGAGATGAGCGCGAGGGGCGGCGGCGAGGGCGTCGGTGGAGCTACCACAACCGCCGGCGGCCGCTGACCTGGCGCTACTGGATGCTAGTCGTCCACCAGGTCCCACAGCATGAGGGCGGCGTCGGTACCTCCGGCGCTGATCATGCAGCGGTCGTTGAACAGGAAGCGGGCGCTGTATATCGCTCCGCTGTACACTTTCATTTCATTGTATTCGGCTTTCGGACTTGCACAAGGATACCTGAGAAAAATACAGTAGAGTCATTCATCTAAAGTCTAGGGGCGAATTACACCAATTTTTTATACCTAGAATAAATCTTATCCTGAGAATAAATTTTCAATTTCTGACAGTTTTTCCATACTAGAACAGACTGTCCGACGTCAATTATATTCCAAGCGATAAAAAAAATAATAATATTGTTTTTAATTATATTCCATATTTTTTTTTAAATTAAGTATTATTTTAATTGCTAGAGTACCTATGTATTTTGACTTTGTATAATATGTTATTTAGTATTTTTATGCTTTGTTGAATTTGTGTGCTTGTGACTTTATGGATTTTTTTTGTCCGTCTAAAATATATGAATTGAAAAGTGGTAAATGTCAATACATATCTCTGTCTGATGGATCAATAAATTACCTGAATAAGCGAACGTATCCATCTAAGTCACCGCTTACGAGAAGGTCATGAGCAGCCGCGCGACTTGCCGTAGATATCAGTGTCGTCATTGGGTAGAATCGGTTGTTCCACATCCCTAAAAACAAGGTAATTGAAATTAACTTTACCATTCTACTATCTACAGTCTTGGTTTACTTAAATATGTTAAGATATCTTCGAACCTGATACAAGGAATCCAACAGTAGAATTGTATGTAGACCATTTTACGTCCTTCATAGCGATTGGACTCTTTTCTGGTGATAAAGATTTGATATCCCCTGCAAGAAAATTTTACAGTTTAGAAACAATTATAAAATATGGAAAACAAAACCCAGTAATGAAGGTATACTTACAAAAGGCCAGATCGTAATCAGCAGTAACTGTTTGCAAGTAATTGCCGTCTAGACTCCAGTCGAGTTGCACGAGAGGTTGAGCCCCTCGGATTTTGTTTGATTTTTTGTATGAAAACCCGTCGCGGGACACACGGAATAAATAAATGCTGCCGTTTTGTGATCCTATAGCGAGAATATCTCCAGCTGAAATGCATTATGGGAATTAGTATTTTATTCAGTAGATTCAAAAGTATTCAATTGATTCGTAATGAGACAGTATTTAATACTTTCAGGATTTCGGTGGTTTTGGCTCTCTAACTACACATGATTAACATGGTTTTCTTACCAGAGTTATAAGCCAAGCAACTAAGAGGTGAGCCACAGACTCGTAGAGTGGCTACATGGGCACCAGCATCAGCATTCAGAACTACGAGATGACCTTCAGTGCTTCCAGCAGCTAGGGCTCCTCCACTTGGATGCCACGCCAGGGATACACACTCATAACCAACCTGGTAAAGAAATGCCCGTTTTGTAAATAAAGTCTTTCTTACACCTTGTTTATTGCTAGAAATAAAAACAGTACTTAGTTGAAATAGTTTGGTACATTATTACCTGAGTTGCAAACACAAGTTTATGTCCCTTCCATAAAGCAATATTTTTGTCATGCCCTGCAGTCGCAAACATTTCATCGTCGGGATGTACAGCCAGGCCCATTAGTTGTTTGTGATGTCCAAATACCACCTGTAACGAAGGATATATTTTTTGTTTTGAACCAGTATTTTTGGAGTTATGAGACCGGAACTAAAAGTTATAGCGCCAGTCGGGCTGTAATTTTCACATTTTAAATAAATTATTGATTTTGAAATGACTTACCTGATTAAATCTTCTTTGTAAAGAACCTTCCATTATATTGTTACGAGTCGTACCAACGTAAATGTTACCATCGTTCCTGCCAGGCCTCTGTGGATAAATACTACGCACTCCTCCAACAGATTCAGGCAACTGCAAGTAAATTAAAATAATAGGAACAAAAAATCTTAAAACTTTCAAAGAAATATAAAAAATATGACTTACCTTTGTCTCAGTGATTCTTTTATAATTTTGAAGAGAATCCCAAGCTGCTATTTTCCTGTCCTTTTCACCTCCTGATATTAAAGTTCCTTCAGAAAGCATCACCAGCGAGCTTATGCCTTTAATGTGCGCCTGTAAAATATAAACGACAGATGCATTTAATTTCTTAGAATAATAAAAAACCTATTTATTAGTAATCATTTGTGAGGGTTTTTACCTCAAATTCCATTCGCACGAAGTAAGCTCCATCGCTATCGACGCTGTATATTGTGATAAAACCATCACTATCAGCCGTTACAACATCACCGTCTTGCTCAAACTGTAACGCAGTTACATGTGTGCGAGACGGCTGTAAAAAAATAAAAAAGTTATAAAAACCGATAATTACGGTTTTTTAAATTAATTTATCTCCACTCTACAACTTACGCGGGAAACTACTCGCGCGTTCCTTATCTGCGTTAGGGACATATTAAGCATATTCAAATATCAAATAGAACCTCATTTTGGAAATAACTTAAAATAATGAATGAAAAACATACCGGTTTGATAATATCAGTGCGTTCGAAGAATCCATCTTTTCTGCGATTCCAGAACGCCAAGTGTCCCTTTCCGTGTGTGATGAGCAAGTTGTCGTCAAGTGGATGGAAGGCAGCACCAGTGAGCTCCTCTTGCAAAGTCTGCAATCACCAATGCAATGATAAGTACACACTGTTATTTTCAAAATCAAGTATTTCTAGATTATCGAAGAATATATCGTTATTCACTTATGTAGGTACTTCTTCGTTGTATACTTTGATACATAAGTTATAGGTAGGTACTGTACCATTATCATTTTTTAAATCATTTAACATGAGTTAAAATACTAAGCAAAGTAAAAAAAATAAGGGCGCGAATCTAAAAAAAAAACAATTACCGGGATGTGTCTTGTCACTATTACCTTACCAACCTTGTACAGTCACGAGCACTAATATGTCAACACTTGGCAACTTTCAATGTCGATTTTTTCGTGAAATAACGAATGCAACGTTGAAAGAATATAATAATATATCTTGGTGCCCAAGACACAGGCCGTGCCTAGTTTGGAACCAACGATACCTCCAAATTAATGTAACTTCTAATTAAGAAATAAACGATTTATTATTATTATTATTTCCTTTATTTCATTAAATCACATATAAATTATATTTTTAAATATTGGAATATAAAAAATATAAAAACATTTAAAAATATAAAAAATAGTAGCCCACCGGTATCGGGAACAGGGTCCAAGCTACCGGCGGTCAGGGCTCCAGAGAGAGGAACCTCCTAACAATGCGGGCCGTGTCCAGAAGTACCGCTTTATTATTATTATTATTAAAATACGCCACTTTACACAAACCTATGGGTTCGAAAATACTTCGTTTGTAATAACATAAAATTTCATTCAAAACTAAAGGAGAAAATCGTCTTTGAATAAAGCCAAGTGTATACATACTTATGCTCGTGACTGTACTACCTTATCATCCTTCGTATAAATTAATATCTTTGTCTTTATTTTTTTTAATAAAAGCTTTGAATGTTTCCATTCTAAATAAATGGTAACAGTAGGTAATACGGGCTGGTTTCCGCAACTCCAAGACCGTGTATTTTGCGTACAGAACCAGTAACTCAGTAAATAAAATACCTATACAAAATTTGTATTTAGCGATACCTACGACGGTTTTTTCCTTACGTGAACCTAATGTAACCATGTTCAAGAGTCGTCGCGTGACGCGATAAGATGTTACTTGACAATTATGAAGAATTATTACCTGGCTACCGAGAAAAATAATATTTTCTAACTATATTTTCTTGTAATAAAAATAGGTGTTACTTAAGACCAATCGTGGTTATTTAATAATGATTGAGCGTTTCTTGGCATGGTGTTTATTACCATAGGGAAGCCATTTTGATAAGTTGCGTGGCTCTATGACGGGTTACAGGCTTCATTTAATTGCTAGGTACGTCTAAAGAAGCACGTTTATTGTAGCCTTAAAGGGTTTCGAACATTTTTTTAAGGAAGCTGGCATATCTACCAACTGCCATTTTTTTTTCAAAATTCCGCTCTCGATGATAGTTGTGTTTATTATGTATGTATTTATGTAAATAAATCGGGAACGTGACAGTTTAGGGTACCATATTAACTGTTTTTTTTTGTTTGAATGTGTACCCGTATGTATGTGTTGTGGACTGAAATTTAATTTGATAAATAAGCTGTTTGTTTTCTGTTAACAAAATAAAATTTTATTCGAGAACAACCACCGGTTTCTTACTAAACTTCAACTATATCCGACGATCCTGCATACTTATCTCTTTTGTTGACTGTACAATTGTACATACTGCGCGGATGCTTTGAAAAAAACAAAATGGCGGCGGGTCGGGTTTGTCCCTTATGTTCGAACCCTTTTGATGATTATTCGACATAGTTTTCAGGAGTGGCTGGTAGCAGCTGGATGAGTGTGGCCGAAGATCGAGTGGAATGGCGTGCAATAGAAAATGCCTATGTCCAGCAGTGGACTGCTGTAGGCTGTAGATGATGGTGATGATAATGTTTTCAGGATTAATATTGCAATTCACCAATTTGATAGGTACTTTATAGGAAATTAACAAAAAATAATTTAAACAAATTCGTAGCACTTCGTAACTCGTAGCGTCGTAGCCACGTAGCAGATAATTATTTTATCGAACTAGAGAAAAATATCCTGCTACGCTAAAAGACATCCGAAAACGACAATGATTCAACAAAAAAAGTAGTCAATAATGTATTTATGCCTATATTTTTATTTCGTAGCACTCAGTAATTCGTAGCCGTATCGTAGCTCGTAGCCAGGGGGCGGGGCTACGTCCAAGTGTGTTGAACTTGCGACCAAGCGCTACGAACTGATTTATGGTCTCGTAGAGCTTGCATTTGCACGCCTTATCGTAATCTATGGATGGAGTTTTTTGTTTCTTTGCGATTGCGAAAATGGGTTCCTTTCAGTTTATTGTTTCTTTGTTTACGTTGCACTTTATTTTTTAAACAGAAACAAAATGTATTTTCTTTACTTTATGGCTAAGATATTCCTTCGAATATATACGTTTTTTTTACACACAGCATTCTTGTAAAAATAAAGGAATCTTTATATTTTTCGTATATTTCAGGCGCATATTTTAAAATTCTAGTCGATGACCACATTATTGAATACGTCGACCAATGTTGAAGCATAGTTTTCATATCCAGCGCGACTCTGTTCATTTAATTAGGTAGCTACTAGATACAGGTTCAAAAGACCAGTCGGTCGATTCTGTAAAAATCTCACCGTGAAAACTTAGGTGAAGTGAGTTTGTTTTTGCTAGGAACTGACACCATTGACAGCTCACTCCACGCTCACTTCACCTAAGTTTTCACGGTGTCAAAAAGTATCACTTATAAAGATATACGTTTATGTTTTAAACCTAAGGTGCAAATTTTCCACCTAAAAAGTACGGTGACATAAAAAGACAATCTTTTAACAAAGACATTTAAAAATTCTCAGAATACTGTAAAACCCTCCACGACCACGTTGCCCACACCTAAAATAAATGCATTTTGCGGCACCCATATCTCAGATCCTATCTCCTTTCTAAATTAAAAAGCGGGGACATTTTAAAAACGTCATGAAAGCAACCCTAGCGTTTCTCAAGTTAGGTGACAAAGTTTATGGGTTGATATTGGTGCTAACATGGCGCCCACATCTTAATGTACTCAGCAACCTTGAAGGTTCACAAGGTTGCAGACAGTACGTCATAAACATATTATACATTCCGTGGTTTATCTAGATTTCATTAAATTTATCGTAATGTCATATTAGTTACTCGAATACCTGAATGCAGATAGGTTTAAGTGTACCTAGCTATTTATACCTGAGGTTAATTTTCGGTATTCATGAATTATGCATGTTATTCTATGGTTTCTATATGCTACTTAAGTATAAGTATATGATGCAATTTATAAGACACTTACGTCACCAGAAACCATCTTTGCGTGTACCAGACATGCGCGGTCGTGTATCAGAAAAGATCATCAGCAGTCCCATACATTACCGTCAGTAATTAAATTTTTGAATAAATTTTATTATTATTATTATTTGGGTCGAGTAGGTATTGAAGTTTTGTATGGTACAGTTGATTATTTTTTCGGGATTACGATATTGGTCCCATGGAGAAACTTGTTCAGTTTCATGGTTTGTACCACAACTGTATTTCTGACCACACATTTCTGATGTATGCTGTATACAGTAGGTACGGTACCTAACCATGTTTGGATATTCTGATAGCGTAGTACCTCTCGACAACGTCATAAATTCTCTCTACAGCAAAAAGTAGGGCTCCATAGAATATTGTGCATGTAAAGAGTACTTAGCTTACGACATTATGAAGTTTACAGTCATAATACTCCGTAGAAAAAGAAAATCATTAAGGTATAACACGCATAGGTACCTACTCGTAACTATGGTCAGAATCTACTCGGCGTTTTTATTGTTTTCCGGTAAGTTTAGTTTAGTTTCCGTAAAGGCCGCTGATACTGACTAAATTAGGATAAAACTCCATAAAAACTAGTGTTTAAACATGCTGAAACTTTTTTTTTTTGATAATCGTTCCAACTGAATATAAACCTACACGTGTTTTTGAGAAATAAATATATCTTATCTTAGCTTACTTACAGCAACTTTTCCGAGTAGATGTCCCCATTGCCACTGCCACACCGATAGAATGCTCTCACGTCCGGCGTCGACTGCCAACACATAGCTACCGCCATTCTGTTGGAAAAATATTACCATTAGGTATCTACAAACTCATCATTCATTAATGAAATCTCCGATTAATAAGGTAAGGACCAGACATGTTAGGGTTTTCCAAAGTTATCATAACTATTAATGCCAACCATACGGCGGATACGTTCATATTATATGTGGACGTTCTTATTCGTGGTGAGGCATGTGGAAGCACATGCCTCATCACGAATATGAACGTCAACGGTGATGAAATGAATTGCTCAAAATAAAGTGCTTGGCCGACCCGGGTCAAATAAACCAAGTTAGGTCAAGATATTTCTTGGTACTCACGAGCTGAGAGAAGGCGACGGCGGCCACGCCCGCCTCGAACTCTGCCATGCCGAACACGTGCAGCGTCTGCAGCGTGTCGGTGCTCCACATGCGCACGTGCGCCTGCGCGCGCCGCCCGCGCCCGGCGCGCTGTCCGCTCGCCACCAGCTCGCGGGACGGGTGCAGCTCCATGCTGAGGAAAGGGACGGGTATTAATAAAAAATATTAAAAAATCGTTTCATTCAGACTATTTTTAAATGTCGATATTTTGTTAATAAAAAGGTACTTATAGATTTTGGATAGGTCTGTAGGTTACTCCAAAATATCGACAAAAAATGTCAGCTGTTCTATCAAACAATGTCTGTTTAAATCGAATCAGAACTTCCGGTCGATTCTGTTAAAATTCTTTGTTGAAGTGAGTTTGTTTTTGTTAGGAATTGACACTATTGACAGCTCACTCCACGCTCACTTCACCTAAGTTTTCACGGTGAGATTTTTACAGAATAGCGCAGCTTGTGAAACAGCAAATTTTGAAGAGACGGTGCCGTGGTAAAAGTTGTTTTGCTATCTGAATTATTAAATTAGAGCTCAAACAAAAAAAAACGAGATAGGAATAGTTTAGCGGAAATCCGCTTATAGATACCGGTAGGTACTTAGAGAATATTTTAAACGAAATCATATCGCCATCTAATTCGACGAAAATGTCATTTAGATTCAGCGGGATTGTCCGAAAGGGTTACCGCTGGCCCGGAACATAAAGGGTAAAGGAAGGAACACGGGTGGGTTTTAGTCAGTAAGAGTCTGACACTCCTTTCCACTCCACCCAGAGCGGGAGGGGTCATTTGATGATTTCCCATTCACAAAAAAAAATAAAAAAATTACATCTAGATCTAGGTACGAAGTGTGAAGGTATACCACTGTATGTCTTCGGTATGTCCAATGTAGTGTCGCTGGGACTCTTCGTCTCTGTCGTACATGATGGCAACTGCTGCGACGTAGTACAGCAGCTCCCCAGTCGGCAGCACCCACAGGTTGCGACGGGAATCAGAGCCGCGGTAGCCATAGCTGTGGGAATTCAGATAATTTAACTTAGTTTCTCAATAGTAAATAAGTCTAGGAACTACTTCAATTTATACAATGTTTGTGTACTTCACTTGACTTCGCTCAAAGTACAGTTTTCACGTGACGTGTTTTGGCTGAAATAACATTGATTCACCATAATTTTTCAGCATTCGTATCATACAGTCGATAGTTTACAATTAAGAATATTTTATTATGAAGATCGAAATTCTAGCTTGTGCGGTGTGCCATGTAGACTAAATGAAACGCCTACTTCTTTATAAGTTTTTGGGATGCATGAAGAAGCCTCCTCGTGTAGCGCAGTTTGTTACTCAACTGAACGCTGGCGCTCGGCGCATCCCGGACAGTCACACCCAATACCTTATTTGACTGGCCAATTCTTCCCATGCGATGGTAGGGCTAACGCCCGCCTGGTTTGCGACAACCCTCCCACCTGGCGGCGTCCGGCGTCAAGCAGCCTGCTGTGTTTCGTCGATGCGTGGGAGTTCCAGTGCCTTAGGCATCTTCTGGGCACGCTCGGACCATCATAGACCTCATCCATCATTTTCCATCAGGCGCAGGCCCATTTAGAAAAAAAAAAACAGTAGCACTCCGGGAGTGCCGACAGAAGTAAAAACACAAACAGAATACTTTGCCATCCATCACTCACTGACATATTATCGGATATACATTAAAACCGAATACATCCCGAGGCCAGCCGAACACATCCGATGCGGATATTTTTTTGAATCGTTCTTATAAACAAAACACGCGTGGTGTCGCTTACAGTAACAGTGGCGCGAGTTCAATGGTTTTTTCCAATCTCAAAAACGCGCCCAATGCGCATAAAGAACTTTTTACTTTAAAAAAGTTACTTACACCCAGTCAAGTTGTAGTTTCTTCTCCGGCGGGGAGTTGTCAATTGGTGCGTGGTGTATGGGCGGGTAGAATGTGCGCCGCAGACCTCTAATTGTCACCCGGATGGGCTCTTCTTTGAGAACTTCTAGTAGAGTGTAGTCTGTACAAATATTAAGAATGGTATATTATTTCTTGTTTGCTTAGCTTGACGACGAAGTCTTGAAGATATTTTTGAAATGGCTGCAGATAGACTTCTTTGGGCTATGTTGTTAGATTGGTTCATTACCTGAATTCCGAACAATCTCTCCTTCTGGTGCATACAGCACTCGAGGTCGACTTTTGCTCCTCGCGCGTCTCCCGCGCATGTCCTCAGCCATCGGAGGAGCCGCTACGTTGCCTCGTGATCGAGATCTACAACTCACGATATTATGATTCATGCTTGTCCAGTTGGTATTATTTTATGGCCTTGTAATTGTAAACATAACCTTAAAGTAAAGTGACGTTCAAACATCAAAAATCTGTGGTTAAACAGTCGCTAGTCATTACTTAACTTTAAGCAACGTTTATGAATAAAGGGGTAACTGTTTTCAAACAGTTTTAGATACATTGAAGAGCGGATGGCGTTAGTGCAACTGAGGAGGTCCAAACTTTTCACTAGTTCCTCTATAACTCCTTGTTCAGTGAGCTATAGTTACTTTTATCATTACACTGGCGCCGTGTTATCATTATATTAATTTCTAGCTGTGCCCCGCGGTTTCACCCACATTAGTCTCGATCCCATGAAAATATCGGGATAAAAAGTGTCCTATGACCTAAGCCAGGTCATGGTCTGCCCATGTGCAAAATTTTCTCCAAATCTATTCAGTTATTTTTGCGTGAAAGCATAACAAGCAAACATACAAATCTTTTCTCTTTAAAATATTAGTTTAGTTATATTAATAAGAGACATAGTACTAACAAATCAGTTGAAACGGGTCACAAACCTTCTAATAGGCGACTCAATAGGTAACGGAGCACTGACTCCAGGGCTCAAGGCTGGCGCCATCATCAGAGAGCCCAAATAAAAGGTCTCCACATCCGCGAACTCGTTCCGCAGCTGAGAGAAACTTCTCACCTAAAATTATCAATACTTTTAGTAACTTCTTCTTAGCGTGTCGAGTAGCCGAATTCTGGGCAGAGTCCATTTAGATGGCCTAAATGGACTCAGCCCAGAATTCGGATACTTGTTTGGCGCCATCACTAGCGTCCATCAGTTCCTGTAACGTACAGCTGACAGGACACGCAGGACATGATATTAAGTGTCCCATCGTTTGCGGAACAGCACCACATTTATCACTCCAAGGCGGAGTCGTCTATGAATCTCCACCTGAACAGATTTTTCTTGCTTTGGCCAACCTGGGTCCGGAGTCTGTTTAAAGACATCCAGGTTGCCCAAGGCAACTCATGTCCAGGTGGAAGGTCTTCAGCGGTTGGAACGAATGGTTTGGGTTAGGAAATACTGTCTCGCCACAGCTTCAGTCTTTCTTGTTACTAACTCGTATGTCTTTAACAATTCTATGATAGAGAAAAAAAAAATGGCGTCGCATGTGGGTAGTTATAGCGGTCGAGGGCTATCTCGAAGTGCTTGCAGTTGTTTTGGAAAAGTCCAATATTAGACTGTAGGTGTAGAGTGTAGTTCAAGCGCTTATGATACTTCTGCATTCGCGTTATATTGGCCAAAAATTTAAACAAATATGAGTTTATGGGAAAATAACATTAAACCCTACACAATAAAGTTTAGTTTACGCTACAACTTCAAACATTTTTATAACTTTTTCAATAGTGCTAGTCACTCTGAAATCAACTTAATCACCATTAAAATAAAGTTGATATTTGTTTAACTTTATACAACATAACATCACCCCTGTGGTACGCCAGAGGTGCACCTATAGTACACCTACATTTCGCCAGATATGTTTAAGTCTCATGGAACTATAACTGGTGAAATGTGGACTCCGTGTGTGGCAAATATAGACTCCGGGAGTCTGCTGCTTCTAAGAAATTCTAGGTGGAAAACCCCAATAACACTTTGTCCGACCAGGGACTCGAACTCAGGACCTCATGCTCAGCAGTAGCGGTTGCGCGACTAGACCAACGAGGCCGCCAAGGAAGCCATTAAGTAAATATCGTTTATTTTTTAAAGAACCGCTCAAATATTAGACCAAACTATACGAAACTGAAATCTTAGTATGATATGACTGATTTGAAAGATTAAGAGAGACGTTTAGTAGGTATTACCTCTTGCCCGGTTATTGTGTACATTCTCTTAGCTCCACTCATCTTCAGTACTTGTCCTAAATCTTCCAACACCTCCTCAAACGGCTGTGTTGTACGTAAGTTTAATAAAACACGACACTGCAAACAAAATTATTTCATGAACACCTCCTTTTAAGACACGGAAAACCAAAAGTGGTTATCGGTAAATACACCGAGCACCTCCACTTCGACCGGTGGATATTATAACTAATAAAAAAACGGAACTCAATATTAAAGTCAACCACTTTAAACTTTACAAAAATTACAAGTAGATACTTTCCAGTGTTCACCTTAACCCTTTATAAACTTTTCCAAACCTAACATTACCTTACCTCCCTAATAGTTCTCTAATACGAATATGGCCACTTATGAACCGACCTCGGGTTTCGCAAAGCTTCGGCAATCCCCAGTGTTTACTCGTCAAGGCCGTAGCACTGAAAGCTCTTATTAATACACTACAAATCGTTTTGGCGTGAAATCGCATTTAGTGTGGAGCCTCGCAATCTACGATGCCTTTAACATTGTAGGCGTAGGTAAACACAGGGTTTTTGCATTTGTTTTAATTTCGGTTTTCCGCTTAGTAACATGTAATTGAATAGTTGGAATATATTAGGTAAGTACTTTTGATTTTAATATAATTACCGTATTCATCATTTTGATGCGAATTGTTATAAGTCTCGTTTATCAGACACTTTCTTATGAAAGCAGCTAAGATCAATGGATAGTTGGATACCTACCATGTAACGACAAACGTCATTAATTGAAGCACACTCGATTATACAAGGTGTTGATTTGCATCCTAGTCAAATTCAAGGACGTAATTATTAAGTATATTAAAATGGGTAGGTTTTTTTTTTCTTATTACGCGGCCCGTCTGTTACTAGCCTATAACCGCGCTTTCACACACAAACAAACGCCTTTTACTTTACTAAGTACTAGAGTACTAAAATACTAAAGTACTAAAATGTCTTTTATGACAACCTCCTGAAATTTGACGAGGATGCAAATCAACACCTTGTAGTTTTACTAGAAGACGTACAGTGAAAAAATTACACGCCAATAGAATAGAAAAATTTAGAAAATCTAAAAGTAGACGACTCATAATGCTCATTTGATCGTAAAATACCATAGACAATACACAGACATAGATAGAGGCATAGATATTACATTAGTTAGTTTTTTATTTGAATAAAAGAGCCATTTTCAATAGGGTTCCTCCTATCCAGTGAAACGAATCTATTAAAAAAAAAGACTCAATTAATTGTTTTTTTCGCAAGCTACAATGTTTTCAGGGTTCACATTTGATTGACGGGATTTTTTTTAGAAATATTTTGATGTTTTTATTCGTTTCTTTGGCAACATCATTTAGGTAACTAGCCCCTAACAGTTTATCCCTAAAAATGCAGTTATGACGATTTGTTGTAGCTGGTTTCCTCTTTGTACTCCCCCTTAAAATGCTTGGTAAAAGACTAAGCAAATGATGATTATAAACCTCATTACCTGTATAGAATGGTCCATATTATTGATGATCCTGATGACGCGCCCACTGGCGGGCTTGCCGCCACCCGGGGGAGGAGCATCGGATTCTGCGACCGACTGCTTGCGAGTGCCAGGTCGTGACCAAGCGCTGGTCGTGCCGGTCGCTGTGCCGCCGTACCACATGCCGTTCTTTTTGCCGTAGCTTGCTGCCTGTTTGTAAAACGTCATTGTTAATGGTTAATATTGACAGCATTGCGACAGATTTAGTCCGAAACTCCGAAGTTAAGTCATTGTAAAAATAATGGGGATAATTTAGAGCTATTAATACCCGAGTACCTACTCATCGCCAATTGATTTAGTCATTGGATTTTGTCAAACTTTATTTCAGAATCAAGTTATGTTGTTGATTTAAGTCATCTATACCTTAGTAAAAGATCAATCTGCAGATGCTACCAAAGCAAGTTGTAGAGTCAGTTATAAAATACTCAATTATAGTGCAAGGTCCATTACAGATTGGCAGAGCTTTAAATGCGGAAAGTGAAGAATACTTACCTACGCGAAGAAGAGCTAGACTAGACCAGAAGAGCACATAGCGATAGAGGGAGAGAGAAGAATGTTACCTATTATAGCTTGTGCCCAAATGACGAGTGCGACATTTTATGAAGAAAAAGTAAAATAAAAGTAAAGTCGGTGTCTTTCCTAGAAAAATAACACGTGCCAAAGTTTTAATGACTTGCCTACAGCCTAATGAGACACATGCTTCAACTTTATTAATTACCTTATTCATTTGTTTCTTTTCACTGGGTACTGACGCGACGGCAAGGTAAGAATTTTTCTGTTGTGAAAAAGAAGTTTTTAAGACAAAGGACAGGAAATATTGGTTGCAGCTATTAAATCTTGTTTGATTATAAGTTATGGTTATTTATAGAATTATTAAAATCATATGAATGACTCATTAGAAGCTATTAACTTTACGGTTTTACATACATAGCATACCACTAACGAAATAAATACCGAAAAAATATTACAGCTATTTTATTCAGGTCAATGGGAGCCCGTGTTTCTTTCAACTGGTCGAAAGGTACAACATTCCTCCGAATTTAGGCTTCAAGTGCTTTTATTAGGCTTTCGAATGACGTCATCAGAAGTAAATGTTTTCAGTAATTTCGGTATATAAGCGGCCCGACCTAAAACTATGGAGCTTTGTGCCCCTGACACGAATACGTTGTTTGATGAATGTGCAAACATGCATACGAAAAGAACCTGCATTGGCTATGATTTTTAAACGAAATGAATATGACTTTCGTAGAGGTATCTTTAAATATGTATCTAAATTAAATTAGTGGTAAGTCTGCGACTTGATACGCTGTCATGTAAAAAAGTTTTGTCCATTTGAGTGTCAGACGACGAGAAAATGAAACGCAGGTGAAAGGTAGTTCTACTTTATTGTATCAGAACTTTTCCACTCACGGTTTAATCTTGAAATTATCTATGAAAAGTAATGCAAAAGCCTACGTAAAACGATGAAATATGAAAACCACTGAACTATTCCACTTCATGTCTGATATTATAACACATTGCATTGTAATGCAAGTTTATTCAACCGGTAACATTTTAACGTTTTTTCTATAACCGACGTGTAGGGAATGTAACAAGGAAAATGGATTTATTCAGAATTTTATGGTTCTTTGGTAAATTCCCTTGCTTCCATTCCGTCGTTGCTTGGCGTGATTTTTTTGGCTTCCCGTGAATACTGCTTTTAGCCCAGTTTTGTTATGCGACTCGAATGTATCCAAGCGGTGTTTTTGCGACGATTTGATTTAAAAAAAAACGAAGATTTTATTGGCATGTCAGAAGTACTGTGAGAGAGATTCATGAGTGTTGTTAAATTAATATTTTTTATATATTAATCTGAAGTACCTATATAATTATAATTTACCTTTTTATGTGTATGTATCGCTGTCTCTGTCTTTAATTATTATAATCGTTAATTAAATTTATTAAATAAATCTAAATATATAAAACTCAAAGGTGACTGACTGACATAGTGATCTATCAACGCACAGCCCAAACCACTGGAGGGATCGGGCTGAAATTTGGCATGCAGGTAGATGTTATGACGTAGGCATCCGCTAAGAAAGGATTTTTCGAAATTCCACCCCTAAGAGGGTGAATGGGGGGAGGGTGAAATTTCACGCGGACGAAGTCGCGGGCGGAAGCTAGTAAATAATAAGCTTGTTTTTTTATGATTATATGTTATTCCTGGGATGAGTATTGCTATACTAGCAATAATAGGTATTCTCACTAAGCCTTAGTTAAGTTTCTTTGTTTCGTATTTCATGACAATTGTTTAAAAAATTAAAATGTTCAGATATTGACCGAGTTCATACTTTATCTGACGATAAGAATCGATGACTACATTTTATTATGGGTGAATTCATTTTATTTAATTGCGCAATAAAATATATTGCAGACAGTTTGGAAGTTTGCCAAGTCCGTCTGACTTCTTTCAATATTCTTTAAAAACCAAAATGAACTTTCCAAATTTTAATGACGAAATGATTAAAGAAAAACTTAACGAAAATGAACTCTCACCATGATAGAAACCCTGAAATCTTCCTCGCTGTTCGCGCAATACCGAATCTTTATCCGCGGTATGTTGTCACGTCAAGTCACCACCGAGGACAGGCACCACCGGCGTCCGACCGACCACTGACCGTGTAAACAAAAGCCCTGCTTCATCCAAATTATTCCGAAGTCCTTGGCCGGTGGTACTGACCGTCTTCCAAGGACACCCTTATCGCAAGTCCGTGCGTGCAATTAGAATAACGTAGCAAAGAGTCCTGGGACTTGGCCTCCCCACCCCCGCGCGAAAGTTCTGCATTCACGCGAATCATGGGGCGATTAGTGATGGTTCGGGGGTCTATGTATATTGGTCTGTGCACATCTATCGTCCACCACGTGTGAGGGGCACGCTTCGTCGAGGTCACGTCTCAAATTGCTGCATAAGTAGTGGACTGCGGCGTTTGAAATTAATATGTCTGAAAATGTTAGTCATTTTGTCGTTTACGAGGAAAATTGTATTTCGTGTCCATAAGGAAGTTGAATTAAAAGGGCTCGCGAACATTTTATGGGGTGTTTTAAATTGTATTTCTTAGAAACTGGATATTTTATAGATTGGTTTCTAAACCTTAAGCCAGCAACAATAAATAGGTGTAATAACAGTGTGTATCATATGCCTTTCACAAATACTAATCAGTTAGTAATGATTGAATGCTGATCCAAAGTTAAATATTTTCAGCAAAAAATCACCAAGCTTGAAAGGGCTCAAAATTATTAGAATGTCTTATAAAAACCTTGCTACAAACGAAATTAATAACTACCATTAGTAACAACAAACACTAGAAAATTATTTAAATACGACGCGTTAAATAAGGTATTTGTGACATAACCTCACATTTGACGGGCCCTTTCGACAATTACTGGGGTCGCAACACGCAATTCATTTGAATACTCAAGGAAAACATTGGCTTATGTAATTGATAAGAACACATTAGCTATTCCATTTCCTTGTAAATGGATTTTGTAAGTCCTTAGTAATGATCTGGGAAAAATATTCATGGATTTTTCCAACAATGAAACACAAATGAGCTGCAGTCAGGTGTTAAGACTGATATTATTGTGAACTACGTTGCCCTATGCTGTTATTAAGCAAAACTGTAATGGCTGCAGGTATTATGTATTTATGTAAAATAATATAGCCGTACAGGTATACTAGCACGCTAATGAGCTCCGATGGTGTAGGTAGAGTTATAATAAATACCTTGCTTGCTATAAAATTGTGCGTTAACGAGTCTTGGCTTTTACCTTATGAGTCCACTTACATAATGTACTCATATAGCCCAGAAAGGCTATGAAAGATCATTTTTCTACTAAGTGCGATTATTATAACACGTTGTCTATCTGTGCTGCGGATTGTTTGATAATCTACAGACAGGGTGACTGGTTATTCGATGCATTTCTTGAAAAGGGTTATAAGTACTTGCTATATTTAGTTTGCTAGATCCAGTTTCGACCCCATATTATTGGAGATCTTTGTTTCAAAGTGTTTTTACTACGTGGTTGCAAACTAGCTCTAGCCCTTTCAAGTAATACATCGAAATACCAATCACTAACATTTGTAATACTGATCAACTATGTTCGGTACTACCTTGTCTCAGCTGTTCTCTTGAAGCACGCCGCCGCAGAATTCGTTAATGGCCTGGACCACAGAATCTACAATAGTAAAAACAAAAACCAACTCACGAAAGGCTCAGTGGAGTATACCGGCAGGGAGATGACGACAAACGGCGACTCCTCTTCACTGTCCAGCATTGAGCTGTCAGCAGCCTGCAGCCACCGGTACCGACTCGGGCGCCACAGCTTCACAGCTGTTTCTACCCCCGCGAGAACCCGACCACCAACTCCCAGCTCAACGCTCACTCGCGCCACTTATTACGTCATAGGTTTGTTGAAGAATTTTTACGAGCAAAATGGCCTAACAAAACATTTCATGTTTGTAATTTAACTTTCGATTCATTCATTCTATGATATAATATATTAACGGGCTAATGCCTGGTTTCTGAGGTCCTTGATAATCGCTCAATAGTTAATCATTCGACAAAAATCGATCATTATCAATGAGTGTTTACCAAAAGATATCGATATTGAACCAATATCGAATAGATGAACTCCGGTTTATAAACCTCAGAAATAGGGGGTGAAAAGATCCTACACAAACCCCAAATAAATTCGAGCAAGAGCAGGATGATGATGAATCTTTCAGTTCATTCATGTGTGAGTGGAGAGTCAAAGACTTTGATCGTAAATGTCACTTGCGTTCAACACCTCGAGTCAAGTTCAAGTACCTACTGTTAGCAACGCGTGTGTCTTCGTGTCAGCCCACCGTTTTGCATGCAGTGATAGTCGTAACGTACATATAGTGGGTGACGTCTGTCCGGTCGCTACGGTCATACATTTGCATGTACTTACATTAAACTAGATACGCGAATTGCACGTTTGAAATTATTCGTTTTGTGGAGTTTTTGGTTAATAATGACATAAGTTATTTTATTAGGGCTTAGATTCTTTGGAATGCACAGTGACCGAAGAAAATATAGGAGCACGATTTTAGTTCGAAATTTCACTTACAATAGGGGATACACTTTCCCGACAAACTGCAAGTCTGCATTAATTTACATAGAAATGAAGCTTGTCTAGTACTCTTTAGTTTTTATAATAATTGAAACGTTTTTTTTACCTGAACCAACACAGAATTCAAAACAAATAGAACTTCACTTTTATTCCACACAACTTATTATTTAATTTTAATATTCAACACTTAGTCGCGGCAGTTTATAAGGCCCTTCGAATGCAAATGTACGACCTATTAACAATGCAATGGTCACGCTAATAAAAAAAAAGTTTTTTTTTTTATTAAGGCTAAGGCGTTCACGTCAGTCTCGGTCTGTCAACGAAGATTGAATCTCACACACGCGACTCCCGGCACTTATATATGGCTATAAAAAAGTAAAAAGGTCTTAAAGCGATTATGGTACCGTGGCGTGATCCCAATACATATCCGACTACTATAAGTATAATTATTGTATTTGTTTTATGATTATATACAACTTTATTGTAGGGAGGTAAAGCTTTATACGAGGTTAATGCAGGAGTTGTTTTTGTGTAAGTTACTGTGGCCATATAAGTTAGTAGTTCATATTCGCTTAACACATTATTACTGTATATGTGTATTATTGATGAATTAACTAACACGCTGTTAAATTCATGTTAACTGCTGTGACTCGTTGACCGCCAATCAAATCACAATTTGACCATTTTTGACAACAGATTGAGTTTAATAGGTTTTCACAAACTAGGAGAGTTTTAGGAATAACTGTAACGTTAAATTGTGTCATGTACCTAAGTAGGTACGGATTATTACGTAGTTTCACTGTTGAGTCTGTAATTTTAGAGTTTTACTAACTTTAAATAGACAATAATGTTCTAGAACAGTTTGCCTATAATCTGCATGTAAGTAAAATAGTTATTGAACATTATTTACATACCTAATCGCTTATTACAGATGCGCCAAACAGATAAAAACTAGGTCATAAAATGATCGAGTTTACTTCGATAAACTTGAAAACATAAAGTGTTTTTTAGGCCACTTTACTTTGGTTGCACTCAAAATATTATTAGATAACCGAAGAGATATCCTCAATTAAATCAAGGAATTCCCGTATTATTGTCCAGATACACAGAGAGAACACGTCTATATGCTCAGCCACCATCTAAGGTACTAGGCCGACTCGCAACAGCTGACTAATTTGCAGTACCAACAAAACAAAAGCCCATCGCAACAATGGAACGGCTTAAGACACACGTAGGGCACGCGAGATGATACCCTACATACACGTTATTACGTTCTATATTACACCAAATGCTGGAGGTACGATTACGACGGTTGGATGAAGCAGACTATTCGAAATTTTATTTGTTGGTAGAGGGTAGAAGCAGGGCGAGGGGGGGCCAAGGTCACTCTCAGTGGAATCCACGCAATGTAACTAAAGTACGGGTAGATATGCATCAGCCCAGACGTCGCTTTAAGCTCTTTATGTTTCACGAGAAGCAATTATGAGCTGTTATGCCCACTGGTGGTCGATCAGGCGACTGAAGCACGCAACCGATAAGAATTTCGGCCCACTCATTAAAGGTAACGTAAACAAGAAGGGCCACTTCAATTACCAACCTTGATCCAATTTTTTTGGTACTAATTTTACGTAATAATTCTTGGAAGCCAAAGAATTGTAATTAAATTACATGCAGCTTTAATGAAAGTTTCGCAAAGTGTGTCAAAGTCGGAGTTGCTTAAATGGTGGAAGGTTTTTTTTAATAGTTAGTTGCTATTGTTGGACCCTTTGCATGCTCGGGAAGAAAATGTTATTTTTATGAGAATTATGCTAATATTTTTATAGGACTTGCATTTCTTTTAATAACTTATTGCTTCAGTCATGCATACAGTGTTATAATTGAAATGTGAGAAATTTAAAACCACTGTTTAAATGTTAATACTTAGTCAAAGAATCACATTATTGTCGATTGCCTGACAAATGCATGCACTGACGGACAGGTCCACCCAAATATTTAAAGGTATTTCCTCAAAAGACCATCTGCACGGTCATATGGCCTGTCCAAGATTATTACTGGTTTAAATTTTAAAAGACATTGCAACCTCTGAGTTTGTTTCGATATTCTTCTCAGAGCAGTCGGATGGGTAATATCGAACTTTAGTAAAACATTTTTTTTTTCGAAGTGTAAAAATGTTTTCTTGAACCATTTTACATAAATAAAAATCTTTTATCACACAAACACAGCGATAATTTACTATCCTACCCTATCTAAACTTGAAAAACAAAACCACAATAACAATATCCACGGACAAATTATTCATATTTTAACATACGTGTATGTACATTATTCATTATGTCACCGAAAAAAAACGAAATCAATGACACAGCACTTTTCTATCTTCAACTTAACTTTAAACGCACAAAGTCACGTTACGTCAAGCTATTAAGTAGCAGCACACTGACCCACATCCCCGATTTGGTCAGCCAGCTCAGTGCTGAGCACTGCACAGCTTAGTTTACAATGTTTCGATACACTTCACTGAAATCACGAACGACGTACAGCGGAACAAAAGTGCAATTTAGACATTTCCTGCTGAAAGTACTGGCGGGACGAAAAAACGTTTAGTAGGCGCCATTACTTATATGAAAGTGTAGTTTGAAAACATTGTAAAACCCAATTATTTTTAAAATAGTAACCCATGTAGTTTCTTGCCGGCTCTTCTTCCTAGGGAGCTGCCAATTGGAACCGTGCACCTAGCTTCTGACGTTTCATAAGAGCCTATGTAGGTTTATGTGAAATAAAATATTTTTCACTCCTCTTGCTCAAAAATATTGCTTATGTACCTCTAGGGGAAAAAGATTTTTTTTTGTCTGTTACCAACGAGCCTACAAAAGCGAAAAAGTCTTTATTTCTTTAAGTAGAATAATCCTGAATAAAGACTCGACTTTTACTGTTTAATAAAAAAAGAAGAACATTCTATATTTGAAAATGGACCTAAAAGCGGAGATCTCTTCGGTAGAATTAGTGGGGCACTTCAGCTACGAAAAGATGTAGCAGCTGCTACGGCGTAGCCGGCTCTACTCGTAACCGATCTGCTACGAGCTACCGCCTAACAATGTATCTCCACTGTATTTTGGATGTAATTTTGACTCCGGCAACTAGTTCAGCTACAAACCACAACCATGATGTTGCACAATATTATAAAACTTTAAAAATCAATAGTAGATTGTTGAAATCTACTATTGATTATGAAAGTTTTACTGATCTCTAAGAAGTATACTTTAAAAGAGATTGTGACTTCTGAGTTTCTTTCGGGCTTTCTTCTCAGATAAGAAACGCAGACCTCATCTAGTTAAAAAAATATATTATGATATGATTGACGTGTAAAAGTATTTGGCAAACCTGCTTACAGAAATAAAATCATTTATCATTAAGTAAGATACTAGCTGACCCGGCGAACTTCAAACCGCCTCAAAATCATTATCGAAAACAGTCAATCTGTTCTCGAAATATCTTCAAAAAAGCCCTTCCATACATAATGTATGAGAAAATGGATTTTTCTTTTTTTTTGTGATTTTTTTCCCATGTTTTAATAGTTATTCTGCTATTCGGGGCGGAGAAAAATCCAACAAAATTAAATATCATAAAAATCATTCTAGTCGTTCTTGAATTATATAAATGGTGTAACTAACCCGACTTCGTTTTATTTATATAGATGTATAGTGATTTAAACCTGTATTGTGCCAAAATGTATGTTTCAAAAATGGTTTATTTTATAATCTTGTGCAACATCATTGTTGTAGTTTGTAGCTGAACTAGTTGCCGGAGTCAAAATAACATCCAAAATACAGTGGAGATACATTTACGCGTAGGCCGTAGCAGATCGGTTACGAGCATAGCCGGCGGCTACGCCGTAGTAGCTGCTACATCTTTTCGTAGCTGAAGTGCCCCACTAATATTTATTATTGTAATTTAAAACGCGTTTGCGCCAAATCACTGAAAAAATATCGTTCTTTTTCTTTCAGTCGTTTAAAGACGGTGTTTGAAATATGTTTATCGTGATTTTTGGTGCAAGAGAGACTGATGTTCAAAGAGAATAAATAAAAATCTTAAATAAAACTGCAATACCCTTGAAACTAAAACAACACAATAGCTTTATTTTGCCACTCCTACATTTAATCATTTGCCTTATAAATATTAATATTAACTAATGCATTTCTCATAGAAGTCCGTCTTTACAGTAATTTACATCATGACTGTACGAACCGCGCCCAAGTCGTTAGGGACTCCGCAGTATTGTATTAGCTGTATGAAACATTATTCTTGGCTGAAACACTTGAGGTTATTACATTTTTTCTTATCATCGCGTTTAATTCTATTAACGATATCAAAAGGGTTTGAAAAAAACATTAAGAACGTTTTCATCAATGATTCATTTGATTTGGTTTGCATATATTATGGTTCATTATGCTAATATGGTAGACATAGGAACTCGCCAAATTCTTAGAAAATGCACAGAAAGATGCTACGCAACTGCTACGAAGTCTACGAACTGCTACGAAGTCTACGAACTGCTACGAAGTCTACGAACTGCTACGAAGTCTACGAACTGCTGCTGCTTGAAATCAGTTTTTTTTTAGTTATAATAACAATAGTACCAGACTATTATTGTCCCACTGCTGGGCAATCGCTTCTTATCATACAGAGAAGGCACGAGCATTGATCACCACGCTTCCTCAAGACGAGTATTGGCGGTTGCGTTTTTTGGCGAACTAATAATATTATTATAACTGACCCGACAGACGTTGTCCTGTTTTTGATTCGAAAGACACGTGGCGCCATCTATTATCATAATAACGTTATTGTTGTTTTCCTCGGGTACAACACTTTTTTTCGGAATGAAGGGTACCCTATGTCCGTTTCTGTACACCTGACAACGTACATATATGCAAAATTTCAGGATGATCGTTCCAGTGGTTTAGGCGTGAAAAGGTAAGAAGCAAACAAACATACTTTCGCATTTATAACTAACTATAATTCACAGTTAGTTTTATTGCCCACAGATTCAAACAATCTCGCTGTCTCAGAGTTACTTCTAATTTAGGTTATCGAAATCGAATCTGAATAATCGCAACCCTGCCAATAAAATCTACATAACATTTTCGCCATTCGCGACCTCGTCTGCCAATTAAACCAGGTGACCACAATCTCACGAACGAAACCAATGCTCAAATCAACGAAACCTTTAAAACTCAACCTTACACAACACTCCATAGTAAAGTATAATAAATTGAATTATTTACGCCAAGTTTTGCGATAGTCATCGTAAGAAACACAAAGAAGTAGTTTTTAATCGCGTGATCCCATAATATATACCTCGGTAAAGGTTTTCTTACATATATTATGTACGTGGACGGTGACCAACTATTATTCTATTTGCTTGTTATTCATTTATTCACTCGTTATCGATAGTGTTGATGACAGTTTGTTTTTTTAGGGTTCGGTGAGTGGCTTGTGAAATGTGTGCGAATAAAGCGCGAATTTAGATTGGATTCATGAATTAATGTTGATGTTGAGCAGTGGTGGCCTCGAGTTACGAGTTGTGGGTCGTAGGTTCCAACCCAGACAGGCACTTTACTTTGTGTAAATTATTTCAACACCACTCCTCTTAAAACGGTGAAGGAAAGAAAGCCGGCATGTCCTAGAACTAAAAGTTCGAAGACATGCGACATTCGCCAACCCGCACTGGGTCCGCGTGGTGGATTACGGCATTACGGATTATGGATTACAGCAGTTCAATATTATTGGTTGGTGATTATGAATTAATTTTGTGTGATTTGGTTCAGTTAAACAATGGAATTGAAGTGTTTTGTTGTATTGTATTATTTTTAGGGGTGCCACTAACAAGAATGATGTAAATTTTAGCGTGTGTCTATCATAGAGCTACTAATTAATTTGAAGCCATGAATTAAATAAGTACTGTTAACTCAATAGTGTTTTTGTATAGAGAGACATTAATCTCGTAAAGTTGTCATAATTATCATCATTTTCAGTTAAAAGAGAGCCGATAAAAGAACACACCATAGGCATAGTTGTCAAGAAAACCACTTCTGATGTTCCACTTCTAAAAACATGTCAATATTTGGAAGATACTACAGTCCACTATCAGTTGTTTTATATTTGATTTTGCGTCATTATCAATATCACAGTGATCTTTAATCTCGTGACAATAAGGTTGCTGTTGCGTTGCTGCAACTGTCAAGTCTGTCAAAATCACATTGATCTTTATTGTTATTGTAATAAGGTTGCTGTTGAGGTATAATAACTGTGAAAGGACTGTACTTATTTAGGAGTTTCTTTACAAATTCACTATGTTCAAATAAACAAAACGGAAAAAAATATACAGAACCATTTCTCAAAAATGAATATGCTTTACAATTACCCTGTATGAGTAATAATACTTATTACAAAGTAAATTAACGACGCGGAAAATATTAAAAGTGGGCCACTAAGACGAATTACTTTCATAATGCCTTTAAATTTTTCATTATGTCCTTCAAGCTTAATCTTAATAATCGTTTACGCCTTTTTATGAGGAAAAAAATATTGTTTTTTAATGCCAATAATCCAGCTACAACGGTGTGAGGCAGCATTTCGATTTGTTTTCCGGGACCTTAGTATCGTAATGCCAAAATTAAGATTACGATGAGCCTGTGCAACTATTAGAAAACAGATACTACAACTATTAGAGCAAATATTGTTTATAAGCTTATTTATAATTAATTTTAACTACTTAGCTCACACAGTGTGTATGCTGCGTTCACTACTTTAGGACATGCAGTGTGTTTTTTTTAAGTTTACCTAGTATCTATACCACACTAATATTATTATTTTTCTCATATCTAGTCTTTAAATCAGTATCCATTCAAAATATATATTTGGAAACCTACATATTCTGTAATCCAATCGGAATAAATACACGCTACATTAAGAATATGTCTGATTTACAAATTATTTTGGTATTACGTTTGTCCCTCTCACCGAGAGGAGGCCTGTGTCCCAGCAGTGGGAACATTATAGGCTGATTATGGTATGTTATGGTATTACGTTTGTAGGAACTAAGCATGCTCCGCCGGCCCCATAAAAGCTACACCAAACTTATGTTCCTCCAGATTCTAATAAGTCGTGGATTATTCTAACAACACCTACAACTACGGCTTGTCCTTATTACACCGACTATCTACCATAACTTTGATTTTCCAGGTCTATATGTAAATCCAGCGATATGATATGAAAGGAAGACTGATTGTGTTAAGCGTCGCGGACGCACTGAATACTAAGCAGCATGTACAGTCACGAGCACCAATATGTCAACACTTGGCAACTTTAAATTGCGATTTTTTTTACGAAATAACGAATGCAACGTTGAAATACGACACTTTACATATACCTATGGGTTCGAAAATACTATGTTCCTAATAACATAAAATTTCATTCAAAAATAAAGGAGAAAATCGCCTTTGAATAAAGCCAAGTGTATACATACTTTTGCTCGTGACTGTAGGTCGGTGGTCTATAGCAAGCGTCCTACGTATTAGACAGGTATTTAATGCGAGGGTACTGTAACGTTATGTGTATATGCTAATAGTGACCCTACTAATGTATCTACCTACTGAAATTTTAACTAAACGGTTATGGTTCGGTCGATGAAAGAAGTATTTCTCATTGTTGCGCCGTTTTATGGCAAAAAAAGAAATGGTAAAGAAAGTTTGGCGCAGTAGGAATGAGTGAATTGGTTAGAAAGAGAGGGCATGATAAATGAGTCGAAGCATTATGGAATTGTGAAGACATTTACCACAGACAAATACAGCGTATCGGAACATTATCGTGCTGGAAGGAAAGTCCAGTGATCTTGCTCCCACTAAGTAACCTATCTCATTAGTACATTAGACGAGTCTAAGAAATTCGTATTCCTACACAACGCCACGTGCATTGTAGGCTTTGACTTAGTCTAAATTAGGCCTTAGTCCAAGGGCGTGATAAAATGAAGTAACAAAAATATATCGACATAATAAAACGCACCGTCAATCAACCCTGCTAAACCAAACATATATACACTTATACAGTAGTAACGTCTTTCTTTACGTCGAGATAAGACGTCCGACGCCGTCAACAGCCAGTCTCGAATGTTAATGGTGGGTAATCCACGCGTTGCCTTGATGCATATTAAGTGCAAGGTGGTGCATTGCCCTGTAGATGTCGTTGGCGGCTTAGCGGTCGTAGGCATTTGACACGGCGACGTCCGCCATGATGGAAAATGTCGTCGGTTTTTCGTGGTGTTGATAATTGAGTGATTACGTAATTTGATTTAACTTTGTATGCTTACTTATTCATCATCTGCCTAGCCTTTTCCCTTTTCTTACCTAATTTGGACTTGAAATATAAAATATAAGAAAAAATATTGATTGATTTTTTTGGGGCTGATTTCAGGTTATTTACTATTATTACAGATAAATTGATTTATTATTTGCTACGGATTAATGCAAATAGTATTTTTTAAGTAGATTCATATGAACCGAATAAAATATGCGATGAAATTTTTTTGGGAATTATTACCGACCAGTCTAGAATCGACATCGTCGAATCTTTAACCATTCAGAGAATTCATTTGGGTACTCATTTCATGAATGAACTATTAAGTTATTTCATTCTCCAGAGTAGATTTTAATAACAGCCAGTATTTACATTGTATAACGATGATTAGATTTTAAAAACAATATCGCATCGCCCCAAAACCAAATACAATTGCAAAAGAAATCAGCAAGCACGCAAATCAAAACTTACGACTTCGGAAAACCCTTTGAATCTCGAGCAATTTCCGCACCCTACGTTAAAACAGTGTTTAGCCCAAATGTAATTTATTTACAATTAATGTTATCGATGTTACAACACAATGTTGTGTATAATCAAAATGCAAATACCTAAGAGGTTGTGGTGCGTGGGCCTTATCCTGTGACCCACATCTGCAAGGTCTCCTACGACATTTCGGCGTTCACGAAACCAGCAATTGTTTTATAAATGAATGGAAGTAATTGAATATTTTTCGCATTTAGAAGTGGAGCAGGTGTTAATTATACACTGTGGGGTTTTGTCGTCAAGACTCTATACTTATTTTGCAGAATAATTTTCTTGTTAGGGGTAATTGATAGAAATGAGGAGTCTGGCAAGCATAGTATAAATGTAGTATAATAATATACCCATTGAGAGGCTTGATATGAATTTATACAAATATTCCATGTTAACTCTAGGTACTTACATAAATGATTTTATTTCTGTAAGTAGGTTTGTACAAACACTTTTACACGTCAATCATATTTTTAAAACTAGATGAGGTCGGAGTTTCCTATCTGACTACTCTGAGAAAATAGGCCGAAAAACTCAAAGGTTACAGTCTCTTTTATAGTCCAGACATAATCTTGGTCCGACCATGTAGATTGGGGTGTGTGCGTGTGTGTGTTAGTGTGTTAGACACTAATCTATATGGTCATGGCAACCACACAGATTGAGTGGACCTGTCCAGTCAGTGCACGCATTTGTCTGTAATCATGTAGCTCAACTCAGATTCAGATTCGTCGAACAATACCAAAGAAGGGACATTTGGGTAGGCCGCATTTGTACCTTTTGCACTTTCTGAGTTTATCTTGGTTAGGTGACATTGGTGAAGGAGAAACATCGTGAGGAAACCTGAGGGGCAATTCTCGTAATTTTAAGAACGTTCACAGCAGGGACCGAATTACCGTTATTTTTTTATACCGTACCATACCAATTACCGTTATGATAACGATAAAAAAGTAACGATATTTATAACGATACCCATCAGTCAGTTAACGTTATCTAATAGGATTAGTACCGGTAAACATTTCAATTTGTTATACCGGTAATTTATACGCCTATCTCTTTCTATCAATGACGGTGTCTAGCATATTCTGGTGTTAAGTACGACTAGTTTCAGCGTGTATAAAATAAATATTGTTTTTATGCTGCATCCTGCAACATGTACTTAACAAAACCGGTCAAGTGCGAGTCGGACTCGCGCACCGAGGGCTCCGTATACATTTTTAGATATACATAGTTTTGTATTTTTTTTTGTAATTTACGTATTTACGGTTTTCAGATAGTTTGCTTTACTGGTGCTATATTATGACATTGCTTCTTGCCAAATTTCATGATTCTACGTCAAGGAAGTCGGGAAGTATCCTACAATAAGTTTTGATTTCGGAACATATAGGGCGTATTTTTTTATTGCGTTGACTTAGAAGTTTGATTTTCTCACTGCTTCAAGGGATTGCAGCCTTGAGTAATTGATTTTAATTTCAACTTGATAACTCTACGCATTCCTGAGAAAAAGAAAAAGGGTCTTGACTGACGGACGGACAGACAGACGGACAACGAAATGATCTTATAAGGGTTCGGTTTTTCCTTTTGTTGTACGGAACCCTAAAAAAGAGATTACGAGAACCGTATAATGTGTAAGTACAGACGCCAGCAGGTCAACCTACCCGAAACTGTCAGATTTTCCCAATCAACCTTGAACCTTATGCATTAGCAATAAAGTCGAAAATCTATTAAAGAAATCTGACAGATTGTAGTAACTTGATGTGCTGGCGTCTGTACATACATAATATTTAAATTTTCTGACTAAAACATCAGCCAGTAAACATATAGGTATAGACTGAACAGTCAACCACACGTCTCTGTATACAATTTGATCTTGACTTGTTTTTAGCGAAATAACGTTATTAGTAACGCTATTTTAATACCGGTAAATCCTGTGTTATAACGTTATTTTTAACGTTAAATATTTAACGTAACAGAACTAAATGTTTTGGTAATTTTACCGGTATTTTTTTTGGTAACGGTAACCGTCCCTGGTTCACAGTCTGATCTCAGTCGCAGTCTGTCAAAAATACCTCAAATTTCCCTACATTTTGACAAGTTTTTGACATTTATTTGTCGCCGAGACGAGACTGCGATTAGATTTTGAACGTATTAAATTACGAGAATTGGCCATCTGGACCTGGGTAACTCTATGTCCGTTTCTGTACACCTGACAACGTATATGCAAAATTTCAGGATGATCAGTTCAGTGGTTTAGGCATGAAAAGGTAACGAACAAACAAAATTACTTTCGCATTTATAATACTAGCTTCCGCCCGCGGCTTCGCCCGCGAGGTATGTCGATAAAAACTATCCTTTGTCCTTCCCCGGGATGCAATCTATCTCTTTGCCAAATTTTATTGAAATCCGTTCAGTGGTTTAGGCGTGAAAAGGTAACATACAGACAGACAGACAGAGTTACTTTCAAATTTATAATATTAGTATGGATTAGTTAGGATATAAGTCTGAAAACGCCATCCCGTCTTGAGCAAGCAAGGTGATCAATATGCTCATGGCTTCTCTGCACGAGAAGAGGCCTTTGCCCTGCTGTAGGGGAATAATCCATACTAATATTATAAATGCGAAAGTGTGTCTGTCTGTCTGTTACTTCTTCACGCTTAAACCGCTGAACCGATTTTGATGAAATTCGGTATAGAGATAGTTTGAGTCCCGGGAAAGGACATAGGATAGTTTTTATACCGATATTCCCACGGGATCGACACTTATGCGGGTGAAACCGCGGGGCGCTGTTAGTAGACTGATATTATTTTATACACTTTAACGTATTATTTTTTGCCAACATCACACCAAGTTTTCGTATAGATCTTATTATTTAGGTATAGCATAAGCTTTAACATAGGTGAATATCTTAGAAAGTTTGGCCCCATACCCGAAACCCAACGCAGAGGGATTGAACGATTACGCTTTTACGTTAATTTTAAGAGCTTAGAACACACGCACTTATGTTTGAAGGTTTAACAACAGTTACCTACCTTTATCTCATTTTAAATCTTACTACTTCTTGCAGAGTTATGGTATCCCTATCATTGTAGTTTTCATTTTTGATAATGAAGCCATGGTACTCGTAACTTTTGTGATGACAAATTGAATCTTACCTTAAAAGTCTTGTACGAAGACACGACGTATGACGCTCCGTCTTCCAGCTCTTCAAGCCTGTACTTTCTGTCGCCGTCCATGCCGAAGATGAACCTCGCTCCTCGAGGCAGTTCCAGCCTCTCTGACAGCCTGTCGAGAAGCGCATCCATCGACGCCAGGTCTCGACCCGGCTTGAAGCGGAACTCCACACCAGGATGGAAAGGATCTCCATTTCTATAGAAGGTGACTCTTCTAGCCTTCCAATAGTTGAGGTTAGCGTATCGGCTCGCTGGTTCTGCTCTTGTGGGTCTAGCAGTTGCTTCGGATCCTTCGGAGTGGTCTTCGTTGCGTTGTGGCGGTGTCCCGGGGCGGGACGGGCGCCAGTCGCCGGGCTCTCGCTCGTCGTCGGACTGCGGTTCCGGCTGCTGCTGCGGCGGTGGGTCTGGCGCCGGTGCGGGTTCCGGAGCAGCCTGGCGACAGGGACGCGTCAGTAGGCGCGGCCGGGGGTGCGGGCGACGCGACATCGCTCGGACCGGCACGCCCGCGGACTGCCGCGCGCCCCACAGACCCACCCACTTCCAATCAACTGATACCACTGTCTATGTTCATTCATGAACTGACGATTCATGCTCGCCACGTGGTTGATTGATTGGAGAGTAGGCGGATGATCACTTAAACTAGGGATGCTCTGACGAAGTCAGGTAGGGTCAAAATTTTGATCAGAAGTGTTATTGTCAATCAAAATGCATTAAGATTGAAGGAAGACTTGAATAATAAGCATATTAAGTCTTATCAACATCGCTGAATTAATTATATTAGAGCGTAGATTTTGGGCGTCGATCCACACGCTTGTGTTGGCTTCGCTCGTTAATTACCAAAATATGTAAATTATAACATTGTGGATAGTGGTATTTACTTCTTCACCTACAGTGTCTATACTTTTTCGAAATCTGGAAGATACTTCTTTGAGAAAAGAAAGAAGATATTAATGGCTCTATAAACAATTTATATTTCTATAATAAAGCACATAAAGTAAATAAATAAAGATTGGATCACAACTTTAGATGTAACCCTCAAACACTATTGTATTTCTTTGTCATTTGTTTAGTTTTAGGGCTATTTTCTCTATCTATATCCTCCACGATCTTTCAAAGAATCGAATAACACTAAAAACGTCAAAAACACACTCACACAAGAATCCAAAAGCACCGAAATCATTGCAAAACCTTGACTCAACTGTCCGTAGCAGCTAATGATTTGTAAAAGTTTAGCCCAGGTATAGAAATCGTTAGATATTCTTCAAGATAAGGGCTAACGAGTCAGCCCACTGCGTGACTAAGTAAGCCTGGTCACGATCATCGAATGGACGGTTACTTTAACTTACAAATTATAATATAAGCTAAAAAATGATTCAGCTTCGTCCGTAAAAGTAATAAGTTAGTCATACGTAATTATGGACGTTACGACTGCAATCATAAGTTGAGTGTTCATAAGATTGGCTACAGATTATATGTGAGTCAAAGTTCGGGGAATTCACAGCGATTGGAATTGATTTTCCTTTGTTTTCATGTCTTGCAATCTTATCAGATTTTAGCTGTAATTGGTTTTTGCAATGATTTCTATAGGTACGTTTAATAACATAAATGTGGCTACAAAAACAACAAATATCTAAGCACGACGTAATGGGAAGTAATGGACTTTTAAACAAAGCAGTTATTCCATCCAAAATTGTGGATAATTTAAAAAAAACTATTAAATCATGAGTTATTTTATTTAGTTTATTAATACCTCATTCCCTAACTAATAAGTTAATGACTACGGAAAATGTAGCAGACAACACATATTTATTCAAAATATTCAGTAAACTCTATAAATCAACAGGTAACATCATCAAATGTATACAAATTCTTTTAAATAAATAATCCATATAAAAATTTTTAGGTAGTACATCACCATTTAAATACCACAATCAATAATAACAGGTACCTAATTACAAATTAATCTAATCTTACCACTGCGGTCACTGGTATCGCATTTTCCGTCGTCGCCATTTTAATTAAAAAACCAAAAAACACCAATCACAGCACTAAAATCCAGTTCGAATAAATTCAAATTCAGAATTACAATTCGCGAGCTCGCCTCAGCGTACTACGTAACTTCCGGGTAAAAACATTCGATGTTTAAATTACGAAAAGGTTCACGACGACAGATTAAACATTCACATATTTTTTTTTATTTAAATTTCAAGCACTTTGCATAAGGCGTGGAGTTTTAAAATTTTAAATAACGTTCATTAAAGTGTTTGGTTGTTTTTGTTGTGATTGTGGTAGTCGTCCGGTTATGTTTTGTTAACGGAACAGAGTGACGGCTGTTCGAATGGGCGGCAACGAGCGGCCAGCGGCCAGCGCACCCGTGTGCGTCAGTGTAGCGGGGCAAGGTGCGAGCTTAATCGATATACGATCTAGGACACTGAAATACAGGACTTCTAGCTTGTTTATTTTAGGGTGGAAGATCTATCAATTTGGTCAGTGGGTCATCTTAGGATCAATTTTAATAAGCAATTTGCTCGAAATAAGAGACTAAAAAATATTTGACTGCCACCCGCCATATCTACTCATGCACTTAATATGGTTTTACGAAACAAACATGGTTGGCTTTTTGTACTTCTATCAAAATAAATACATAAATATTAACACAATAGTGGTTTCCGAAAATGTAATCATAGTATTGGTCTTCATTGCTACGCCGTAGCCGCGCGCTACGCCGTCGAAGTCAGCCAACTGCAACGCATGAGTCGTTCTTCTGTTCTTTTGGGGGTTTTCTTTTGTTATCTTCAAAAATTATTATTCTTGTCCTAATTTAAAATAAGAGTTTATTTTTTTATAAATAGCTAGAGGGGCTTATGGCTAAACAATAACAGCCGCATGAGTGGATCGAAGGTTCAGCTACGCCTGCCGCGGTCGGTCAACTCTGTGCCTCGGAAAGCACAGTCATTCGTAGATGTTTGACGGTCGTTACGGGTAGTCAGAAGCCCAAAAGTCTGACAACCAGTCTCACCAAGGGGTATCGTGTTACACTGTACCTGGGTTGTGGAGGTCTGATAGGCAGTCGCTCCATGTAAAGTACAGGTATTCAGCTGCATCCGGTTAGATATGAAGCTGACCGCTAGGCAGATTTAAATAGCTAGATAAGGTTTGTACCCTAGATGTTTCAATGAATGTTAGAAGAGATTGTTCCATGTAATCGATTATAAAATTAATTAATTAATTAGTAAGATTTCGCACAGAGGTTGATTATGTAGCTACTTATTGTAAGTCAGTTGTGTAAAACTATCTTATTGGTGTGGGACCTGTGTCGATACCCTTGCGTCATCTAACATTCCTGTGGTTGCTGATACGTTTCCTGATGACAGCGATGCCGACGAGTACTTCGTAAGTGTCCTATTGTTTTTATATTTATTTGTATAGTTAGTCATTTAATTTAGTACCTAGTGTAAATAGTTAGTTATCTATTCATACAATAAAGAATAAATATCTTATAGAATTTTATTATATCATAATTTTAAATATCAAAGTTAAAAAAATAAATATCGACCCCCGATAAAATAGGGTTACAACTCGAAAAAGTCATTTACAGGAATTATTAGGTTGTTTTTTAGGAAAATTGAAAAACGGCATAACATATTTTTTGTAAGCTTTCAAGTATGTATAATTTTGATCACATAATAATAATAGTGTAAGAATAAAGACTGATTAACAAATCCGTGAGTTTATTTTCGCTTTTCTAAAAATCGTTTTTTTGAGTTGTAACCCTATTTTTCGCAACTCATAGGTGGTCTTGCTAACCAGACGAACTCGACTTGCCCGCCGGTCAACGAAGCATATCGTGGCGGCGTGTTTATGTAGGTTAAGACTATATTTTTTCACCTCTTACTTTGGGGAATGTTTCGCGTTTTTATGAGACCTAATTACGTATTCTAATTATTATTTATGTTTATACGAAACATCATAATGTTGTGTAATTCAGAAAATGGATGCTCTACTCTGAAAAAAGCTGTTTAGACAGGAAATTAACATTTCATTGATCTTGTAAATTGCAATATTTTTCATAAAACTTTTCACCAGAATTTGAATATACATGAAATCAAGCAACATATCTTTTATATTAAGGATAGCAAAAAAACATGACTGCAAGTAATAATTTTAATAACAATGCCACTTTAATATTAGGTATAACTTCCCATTGCTTACAGCAAAACTATTATCCTCCGTGAAAACGGCAAACATCCAAACATGCATACCGTGCCGAAACATGCACACGAGGTACCCATACCTACTCGTGAATACTCTACTGCAGCCTAGTTTAATTGTTCCAAGGATACAATTCCAGGAGTCACTTGGGCAAAAGCCAAGCCAAGTCATACATGGACTTCGACTTCGGGAATATTGGGGGTAGGCAGAAATTACAGAACGCCACCTGATACGATGCTTACATACTCCTTTTGTTTCGTTTATTATTTTACATTTTATTATGTACTAGCTGCGCCCCGCGGTTTCACCCGCGTAAGTGTCGATCCCGTAGGAATATCGGGATAAAATGTAGGTAGGTAGCCAATATGTTTATCCAGGGTGTCAGCTACCTCCATAGAAAATTTTGTCAAAATTGGTCCAGCCGTTTGAGCGTGAAGAAGTAACGAACATATAAACACACACTCACACAACACACACACTCACACACAACACACACACTCACAAACTTTCGCCTTCATAATATTAGTGTTATGTATGGGGGCTATGGGGCGCCTTAACTATGGCCTTAATCATATTTTTATCACTGGAAATTACCATAGTCATTCATCCTTCAGAATATTGGGAACGAGCTTAAAAATGGAATATTTTACCACGGGCAAAGCCGCGGGCACAACTTGTATTTAATAAAGAAAGTAATTAGGTTATTCTTCTAGTTAGTTTTATTACCTACCTAGAACGGTAATTACTGCCTTACGTTTAATACTAGTGTGAATAATAAGTGGTGACGAATTCCTAGGATTTTCTTGAACACGTGAAGATGTATATATGATTCGGAATATTGTGTTACACTGGCCCCGATTCTGAGGGAACCAACAATGGTTATTAAGAAATTACCTACTTATGTATTTAATACTAAATAAACGAACAGAACCATTAAAATAAACATGTAATATCCTAACCTAACTAAAACTATTAACAGAATTAATGCAGTGTCTTAAGACGAAATCTTTGACCAGTGCGTATTGCCAGTGATGACTTAGGGCACTGAAACGTGGTCGCTCACAATGGGCCTTATAAGAAGGCTAAAAGTCACCCAAAGGGAAATGGAGAGGGCTATGCTTGGAGTTTCCCTGCGTGATCGAATCAGAAATGAGGAGATCCGCAGGAGAACTAAGGTAACCGACATAGCCCGAAGAATTGCCAAACTTAAATGGCAGTGGGCAGGGCACATTGCTCGCAGAACAGATGGCCGATGGGGCCGAAAGGTTCTGGATTGGCGACCGCGTACCGGAAGACGTAGCGTTGGAAGGCCTCCCACAAGGTGGTCCGACGACCTTGTGAAGGCCGCAGGAACCGGTTGGATGCGAGAAGCACAGAACCGATCGAAGTGGAGGTGCTTGGGGGAAGCCCACGTCCAGCAGTGGACGTCTTTCAACTGAAATGAGCAGGTTTAAAATATGGCGTCGAAAAATTCCTCCGCATCGCTGTCGACTGGTAGAGGACCCAAGAGACCGGCGGCATTGCCACGTTGTATGGCAATACCTCTGGCCATGGTAAAAGCCAGCCCTTAGGTCACGGGAAGTGTCAACCAACCATTTGGAGATTTCATTGAACAAACCCTTGGACCCCACAGCCCGAGGCCCGAGGGTTTCAACTTCAAACGGCTCGAAACTATAATTGCCGATAAAGTAAGGTAAGGTTATTTATACTTTCGCCGCTTGAGGTTTATTAACAAATCGTATAATTATTTACTTACTAAAATAACCAGAAAGAGGTGGATATAAGAGCTGTCAATCTACTGACACCTTACAATTTTTACAGCTGTTAAATAACAGCCCTTCAGCCGACAGTCGTTACGGCTCGTCAGAAGCCCGAAATCTGACAACCAGTGTTACCAAAGAGTATTAACCAGTAACTGGGTTGTGGAGGTCAGATAGGCAATCGCTCCAATAAAATACTGGTATTCAGCTGCATCCGGTTAGACTGGAATCTGAGACCCCAACATCGTTGGGAAGAGGCTAGGCAGATGATGATGAAATAGCAGCCGTCTATTCTGGTCGTGAAGTAAATTGTTATCCCATCAACTGATGATTGAGAGGTCACTTCAAGCTCACTTCACCTAAGTTTTCACCGTGAGAATATTACAGAATAGTACTCCAGTCCATTCACAGTTACTTTAAATCATTACATATATACTCGTATATCTATAATACATTTATCAATCGGAATCGGTTTCATTTTGACAGTTCAACAACATTCATTGCGTTAGTTACGTGTGGAGCAGACAAATTTTTCGAACTTATGAAGCAATGGATTAGCCATTTGCTTCAAAGTTATTCAGATTCCGATTGATAGTGTGTTACGCAATTAGGTTGCAGGGTTCGATTCCCAGGTCAGGAAAATTGTTATTAGTTTTCTTGGAGTGCACCTATGTCTGCGCACACACTTAATGTGCACCATAAGATCTCCCGCGCCGATGGCAAGTCTTCGCTGAGATTGGCCGCCATGGCCGTGCTCTGAATAACTATTATTATTTTCTCTCAAATCTAAATAAAATACCTAGGAATCTACCTAGTTTTAAGCTCTCATTAACCATAATAATTTTGTAATAAAATATAGTAATTTTTGTAAATGCTACTTAATATGCTCTGTGACATTTGCAAGCTCACTAGCTTAGTGGATTTGCATAAACTATAGGACGTTAAATATTGTGTTCTTGCGTGATTCGTCGCTTATGTATGTTTTGCAAACAAAGCTACTTCATCATTTTTTATTATACAGGGTTATTGGTAAAACATTAACAACCTCTTAAGATATCATTGTACTCATCATTATGAACAACTTTTACTATGGGACGAAACTAGATATCGCGAAAAAAAAATCAGCTGTTTCCAGTGTGTTTATGTTCGTATAACTCGTCAAAATGTAGGGAACAGCTGATTTTTACCGACTTTACAAAAAGGAGGAGGTACTATGTTCGGGTGTTTGTATGTTTTTTTTTTGTATGTTTGTTCATCGAATACTCCGCCAATTGTCGACGGATTTTCAAAATTCTTTTTTTGTTCGAAAGTAGATAGTTCTGAGGTGGTCCCATTGTCACCAAGTTAGGATCTGATGATGGGATCTTAGAGAAATTGAGGGCAACCCTCAAATTTTATAGGCTCACTTATTGTTTTTCGCATATTTTATGAAGTATCTTGTGTATTTGTGTATGGTTGTCACCATCTCAGGAAGCTGGGCTGATGATGGAAGGTACAACTCCTTAACAGTAAGAAGTTACTCGAACAGGCAAGGACTGTTTTAGTAAATTGTTATAGGGCATTTGCCACATTTGGTCTTATGATCATCAAGTCATGACCTGATGCTGCAGTCAGGATAGTCTGCAGAGTACCTAACTCCTCGACAACTAACAGCAGATATATCGTGTTTAGGCTCATTGAAAAGGGCTCGATGTGTGGATAAACGTACTGTTACTGAGGAACACCGAAGACCTGATGCTGAAGCCAGGAGCATCAGAAAAAGTACAAACCTTGAAATTACAGAACCGTAGTCGTGTTTGGGCTCATTTTAAACAGGACTAATTTTAAGTTCAATGCAATGTTGACATAAGTCTGGCCTGATGCTGCAGCCAGGATTATCAGCATCTAATCTAAAAACTAATAAAAGGAGAACTCCTCAACAATTAACGTCCCTGCATCGAGAAAAGGAATATTTTATAAAAAGGCGATGGGCAAGTTGACATTAGGCTATTGTAACTTAGATAAATTATAAATAGACCCACTAAAAAGCGAGAAATAAAAACTTTTTAACAAAAAAAAAACCGACTTCCAAAAAAAACACTACAAACTGAAAAAAAAAACACTACAAACTGAAAAATAATTTTAATTTCGGAAGTCGGTGGCAAAAACTAAAATACTGATCCCTAAGAGACCGACTTCCGAAATTAAAATTATTTTTCAGTTTGTAGTGTTTTTTTTTTCAGTTTGTAGTGTTTTTTTTGGAAGTCGGTTTTTTTTTTCGCGATTTCAGGTTTGGTCCCATAGTAAAAGTTGTTCATAATGATGAGTACAATGACCTCATAAGAGGTTGTTAATATTTTACCAATAACCCTGTATAAGGCATGAGTTTGTATGATTAATCAATGTCATTGAAAAATTATAAATACATCACATTAGAACCAGGCATCGGAAAATGATTACCCTACCCGCTGTACAACCAGCGGGGTAATTGCGTAACACACTATTTAGCTGTAGGAATGGCTTTCATTTTGACAGTTCAACAACATTCATTGTATTATTTACGTTGTTGAGCAGACAAATTTTTCGAACATCAGAAGCAATGGGTTAGCTAAATCCTTCAAAATGATTCAGATTGTCGTTGTTACGAAAATACGTCGCAGTAACTATAAAAAAAATAAAAAGCTTTTCAGGAGACTAAGGTAATCCAAGAAGTAGAATTTTTATTTTTAAATAAGAAAAAAAAACAAAAATCTGGCCTGATGAAATCTGCCTGCCTTTTCCCAACAACATATGCTGGGGTCGGCTTCCAGTCTAACTGGATGCAGCTGAATACCTATCAGTATTATAGGTACACAAACCAATTTAAAGAAAATGAGTAGCAACGCATTGAAGAGCCCCAAAAATACTGCAATTGACTAAGTAAACGGAACTGACTAGTGACTGGAAAGTGCAGTACTTTTTGGATGGATGGATCTGAATACACAATTCTTTTTTTTTTTACCATATCTGAGGAAGAAGAACCAAACGAGTCGTAACACTCGCAAGTCTCGCAACCTTGAAGTCAAAGACAAGAAAGAAGTAAAAAAAAACAGTGGCACTCCGGGAGTGCCGACAGAAGTGAAAACCAAACACAAACAGAATAGTTTGCCATCACTCACTGACATATCGAATATACATTATAACCGAGAACATCCCGAGGACAGCCGAACACATCCGAAGTTGGTATTTTTTTAATCGTCTTATAAACAGAACACGCGCGGTGTCGCTTACGGTAACAGTGGCGCGAGGTCAATGGTTTTTTCCCATCTCAAAAAATGCCCAACGCGCCTAAACAAGTTTTCAAAAAAAAAAAATTCCGTCACTTTCAACAAGCTACGAATATTCCGTAGCAATCTCGTAGCGCTACGCCTTACTCGTAGCTGACAGAACGTAGCACATTTATATCCTCGTAAAAATAGTCGTAAAACTTTCTTATTATTTGTCTGCAGTTTGTACTAAAGCTTAATAATATATGGTAAGTAGTGTCGTGTCGGCACCTCAGAAATGCTTATATTTTTCCTCAATGCTCAGCAGTTTGAGGAACAAACAAGCGCTTGTTACCTCCAATTACGGTTAAAATGCCCGTTTCGTACTTGACCCGATTCTTGGTATATAGTGGTTTGTCACAAAAAACTGAAATCTTCGGTATTTCCTTTGGTTTATTGTAGCAGTTGCTACGACTCGTAGCCGCGCTACGGCGTAGCGGCGTGGTTCATAAGTAAGTGAATATGGGAAGTTGTTATTGTAGAATTTGCTGATTAATACTAATGTTTTTAATACAAATGCGTGCACTGCAGTCAGTGTCAGTCATTTTTATGTTGTTTGTTTGTTGTTGTTTGTTTTCTTTCCTCAAAAGACAATTTCAGACACCAATCTACATGGTCTTCTCATGATCTGACCAAGATGATGTCTGGACTTTAAAAGAGACTGTGACCTCTGAATTTGCTTCGGCTTTTCTTCTGAGAGTAGTCAAATAAAATACGCCGACCTCATCAAGATTTTTTTTTTAATATGTTTGCCGTGTAAAAGTGTTTGTACAAAATAATCTACTTACAGAAATAAAATCATTTTCAACACACTTGCTCGTAAAGTGGCTCTTATTGAACCGCTTTTAGGTCCATAATGGAGTGTATTACGAACGCGTGCTTTTTCTTTACTTTACTCCACATGTTCTGTAATACCACAGATAACTATTTACTAGTCGGAGACGCGCGCTTTTTTAATCTCATCAAACCCTGCGTTCCGAATTGGGAAATAATCGATGTGTTCCGAATTGGGAAATAACCGAATTAGCGTGAGCGCGATAACGATAACGATGTCCCGTGAACCGTCATAGATGACGTCATGACATTCGCCATCTTGCGATAATGCCGACCATGCCCTAGAATAATATCACCGTGAGCGCTGTCAAAAATGACAGTGTGTGTATGAGGTTGTGTCAGTGTGTGTTTTGTTTTGAGTTGCATCATCTTTAAATTAAACTAACGTGGCATTTTTGAAATTGTGCTTCTGGCTGACAGTCGCCACCTAACCAAAGAAGAAGAACTGAAGAAGAAATGTGGTGTTTATACAAAGAAATACTGTAATAATATCTTTTTTACATTGTGTAAGCACTGTGAGCGCGTTCACGAGAGTTCCGAATTGTTGCCAGCTCTGAGCAGTCATAATCGTAATATCTAAATCGGAACGCATGTGATGTAAGCGCTGTGATGTGAGCGATTATAGCTAATTCATGGCTAATTCGGAAAGCGCCCAAAGAGACTTCATGCCAAAAGAAAAAAATCCGCGGGCTATATTTCATTTTTTTTTAAATAGTCTGTATTGTCCTTGGTCGCAAAATGAACTCGCAGGGGACCACAGACAATTTAAGGTGAATGCGCAGTGGTAGACCGCGAAATTCTTAGGTTTTTTGCAATTTTTAGGTTTGTGTATAATATATTTTTTCTATAGGCTGTTAAGCGGTTTTGTCTGTGCCATAGATTAATATATTTAAAATGAGTCAATGTTGCGCGCGCATCGCTAGTGCTGGCTGGCACCAGTGTGACGCAACTCTCTAATAAAAAAAGAAACTATCGCAACTGTCTAATAAAAAAATAAACTATGAAACGTGCGCTAATCACAGATAAAATATGACAAATTTAGCGCACGTTTCATACAAGCGACGTGTTTCAACTTTTTCTATGGGAGTTCCGTCTCACTCTCTAATAAAAAAAGAAACTATCGCAACTGTCTAATAAAAAAATAAACTATGAAACGTGCGCTAATCACAGATAAAATATGACAAATTTAGCGCACGTTTCATACAAGCGACGTGTTTCAACTTTTTCTATGGGAGTTCCGTCTCTTATATATGTTTATACATGTTTACTTACTCTATGGCTGGCACGGCGCGCGGGAAAACAAAACCAGCGCGCCATTTTCCATACAAGTTAATATTTAACAATACAAGTCTGTTTTTTTTCCTCGCAAGTGTGTTGAAAAACGTCGTATGAAACGCGTGTGCATTAATCAATATACACACATGTATCATAATGTACTATTATCAATACTGCTGAGTTACTACTACTGAGTAGGTAAGACCTCACAGGAAACATTTTGCATCTGCTTCAAATCTGTCAGAAGATATTTTTACAATAAAATTAATCAGTAACCAAAATATATCACAGTTTAGTAAATATTGCCAACTCTATGGTATTCATCATCTGCCTAGCATTTTCTTTTTTTAACCGGATGCAGCTGAATACCAGTATTTTACATGGAGCGACTGCCTATCTGACCTCCACAACCCAGTTACTGGGTAATACTTTACCCCTTGGTAAGGCTGGTAGTCAGACTTTCGGGCTTCTGACGCCCGTAACGACTGTCAAAGATCCAAGAATGACAGCCGGGACCAAAAGCTTTGCGTGCTTTACGAACCACGGAGGGATTTCGGTATGTAAAGATGGTCACTCATCCACGGACCAACCGCGACAAGCGTAGCTTAACCTGATCGATCGTGCGACTGTTATTACTTGCCACGAGCTTCTCCACACACAATATGCACAACATACATAATTATAAAAGTATCGCAATTTTCTTTCAGTTCTAACCCAACTGTGAACTGACCCTGTAACTTTTGTACCAAATAACACAGTGCGATGTATTTATTATAATAACAATGTACAAATAATAAATAACATATCCGGCAGATCGTTTGGCGATAATTTCTTTATGGAGGTCAACACGCACTGACACTCCGCCATTCTTTAAGTTCCTTGTAACCGAAAAGAAAATTATTTATTTAAATGAAACTTCCGTCATTTTCTTATAATGAAGTGGGTGTAGTGTTAAGGGGCTTGCAGGACCTAAACACAAAAAACGCAAGTTTTAGAAACAATAAAAATATAAGATCGACTACAGTAAACAAAATCAGAAAAATATATGATATTCTTCAGGATATAGGTATGCTAGATAGTGTGTTGAAAACGTAATACAAATGTTTTGGACAAAATCAATCTGCGTAGCCTTTTTCCAACTACATAAGTTGAGGTCGGCTTCCAGTCTAACCAGATGCAGCTGAGTACCAGTATTGTACATGGAGCGACTGCATAACTGACCTCCACAACCCAGTTACTGGGTAAAACGTTACCTCTTGGTAAGACTACAGGTTGTCAGACTTTCGGGCTTCTGTCGACCCGTAACGACTGTCAAAGATTCAAGAATCACAACCGGGACGAAAGGCTTGACGTGCTTTACGAGGCATGGAGGGCAAGACCCCTCCGTGACTCGGAATGTACGTAAAGATGGCAACCATGGCAAGCGTATACCTTATCATGTTTGACCGAGCCGTGTGGCTGGCCTATTATATTGCGGGTTCTATAAAGGTATGATTTTAATCATATTTATTCTGATTATTTTTGGCAGGACCATTACTTAGATTTGAATCACGCAAGGTTGTATTATTAGTCGAAACAAACGTATCGATATATACTTAACACACTTACAACACACATAAATAATTCAAATTAAGGGCTGACTTTTTCAGTCAACAGATAATTCCTAATTCAAATTAAGGGTTGACTTTTTCAGTCGACAGATAATTTCTAATCGTGGAATAAAATTGACGTCTGACAGATTCTGTATGAAAGGACCGCCAAAAATTCAAAATTATTCCTCGGATAAAATTATCTGGCAATGGACAAATCAGCCCAGATAGGTATGCTCTACTCAAGAAATAAGGCGTTAAAATGTAAATCAATAAAGCCTTTTTATGAACAATATTTACAGCCTATAACACGTTAATGAGGTAGGTAACATCAATAGCTACGGCCAATAACGGAACCTCTTTTTCCTTTCTCCGTTCAAGCTAATTTCAACTTCATTCCGTGTTAATAAAGTCAGTTTTAGTGTGTAGGCTAGTTGAGTGACTGGCACTGAGTGACACCACTGTCATAATATCGGGCATCCGGCCGCTGATTGGTTGAATATTGAGCAGATGTTGGCCCGCCCGCCTACGTAGAACGCCGCCCAGTTGGAGGATAAAACTCGGGTTGCTTAGCAACGAAAGTTGTTATTGTGTTATTGACGGCACGGTTGGCGCAGTGGTTAAGCGATTGACTGCTGCGCTGCGTGTCGCGGGTTCGATTCCCGCACGGAACAAATATTTGTATGACCTACAAGTAGTTGTTCCGGGTCTGACTGTTTGTGTATTCAGATTTAAATGTTTGTAAACGCACCCACAATACAGGAGAAATTCCTAGTGTGGGGCAACGTTTAAAAAAAAAAAAAATGTTGTGTTATAAGGCTGGTAAAGAAAGAAGAGAGAATTTTGTCATAGATTCTCGAAATGGTTAAAGGAGTGTATTACATAATAAGTAAATGTAGTACACCTACGTTTACCTAATTATGTCTCATATATGGGGCGAGATTTCCAGACTCCGAGCTTTTAACCCGACCCGGGAATCGAACCTACAAGTTACAACCCGTGCGCTCAGCCGGTGCGGTGCTCCTGCGGTTTTAACTGAATTACCAATTCAGCTAGAATATTCTTTTTATTTAATTACACTTACAAATCTACTAATCGTATATCGAATTAACCCAAAGACATTAAATTAACACAAATCCAAAAAATCAGTCACCATCATCATAGTTATTCATTACGTAAGGTTTTAGGGGCGTAACGTAAGTAGGTAGGTAACCTAACCTATTTTCCTAATTTTAAGAAAACACTTGAATCATTATGTTTAATCAATCCATCAAAATGTAAACACGCCTGAGAGCACAAAAGTAATACTTAGTTGTTACCTATTAGCTCAAGGCTAAGTAAGGCGATAAGAGAACTTACCTACTTACCTGCCTACGTCATAATGACCTAAAGATCTTGACCCAGTAAACGTTTCGAAACTTTTATTGCCCAAAGATTATAAGTAGGTATCTAATTAGGTACGAAGCCTATACCTTCCTTCAATCCTATCCTATCAATCACTATTATTGTATGATAGGCACTAGGTACCAAATTGGTTGAAAGTTACCTACGTACAACATAATTTTGATCGGTGTCGTGTCGCGTCAAGAAAATATGCACATACCTACATAAAACAGTTACGTTTTTTATGTGGTGTGGTCGGGTTTATGTACTTAATCGAACATTAGATTAACGCGTAGATTAAAACTACTTAATAGGAGTTAAGTACACTAAGAGGTAGTCTTAAAGCTAAGTAAGAAAATATAATATAGATACCTACTAGCTGACCCGGCGAACTTCGTACCGCGACCGCCTCGTTTGTGTTATTTTTTTCCCATGTTTTAATAATTATTCTGCTATTCGGGGCAAGACAAATCCAAAAAATAAAAGACCATAAAAATCGGTCCAACAGTTCAGGAGTTATCTATAGATGGTGTAACTAACCCGACTTTGTTTTATACCTATAACTACAGAATGATTTTTTTTACCGGTTCATTCACGGGTAGAACACCCTGTAAACATTTGGAACCGGTAAAAAAAAAAATTCTGTATACAGATTACCTACTAGATACATGTAGATAGATAGAAGATGTGCGAAACGACCAGTAATACTTAGTTGTTACCTATTAGCTCAAGGCTAAGTAAGGCGATAAGAGAACTTACCTACTTACCTGCCTACGTCATAATGACCTAAAGATCTTGACCCAGTAAACGTTTCGAAACTTTTATTGCCCAAAGATTATAAGTAGGTATCTAATTAGGTACGAAGCCTATACCTTCCTTCAATCCTATCCTATCAATCACTATTATTGTATGATAGGCACTAGGTACCAAATTGGTTGAAAGTTACCTACGTACAACATAATTTTGATCGGTGTCGTGTCGCGTCAAGAAAATATGCACATACCTACATAAAACAGTTACGTTTTTTATGTGGTGTGGTCGGGTTTATGTACTTAATCGAACATTAGATTAACGCGTAGATTAAAACTACTTAATAGGAGTTAAGTACACTAAGAGTTCGTTTTTAGGGTTCCGTACCCAAAGGGTAAAACGGGACCCTATTACTAAGACTTCGCCGTCTGTCCGTCTGTCTGTCACCAAGCTGTATCTCAAGAACCGCGATAGCTAGACAATTGAAATTTTCACAAATTATGTATGTCTGTTGCTATAACAACAAATACTAAAAACAAAATAAAATAAATATTTAATATACAACAAACGTGTTTTTTTCGGCACGGAAAACTTGTGATACGGAACCCTTCGTGTGCGAGTCCGACTCGCAGATGGCCAGTTTTTATAAGGTTATTCTTGATTCTATCTTTGGATTTTTAGCTGACAACCAAACAAGTTTTCGAGACTACTTAACTGCTTATTTTAGAAACTTCTGCCGGGAGACCAGACAAAGAAGGATTGAAAAAGAAATGTAGACAATAGATAGTGTGTGCGAGCAAGAAGAGGATGAGAATAAGGCTGGTTTTCCACCAGAGATGAGCGAGGATTCGTAGCGAGGAATGTGTGTAAAAGTAACCAATACCAACGCTAACTTAGTTCAAGCTATAAAAATGAAGCGATGTTATTGGCTGGTTTCACACACATCCCTCGATACGCATCCTCGCTCATCTCTGGTGGGAACGCAGCCTAATCAGTGCCGGATTAGCCCATAAGCAAATTAAGCAATTGCTTAGGGCATCACGTCACGAGGGGTACCATAAGGCAGAATCAGCACCGAAACAGTATTTGCTAGCACTTCATGTGCTAGGCAAGTCTGTTTATCAGCAAGATATTACAAGACCAACAGTCACTGTGGGCGCGTTCACTGAGGCGGCGACCAGCCAGGCGGTTGAACGCGTCCCAGAGGGTCATGGCCGTCCGGTTAGTCCGGGGATACCGCACGGTCTCCGGGGAGGCAGCGAGCCTCCTTGCCGGACTGCCGCCATGGGATCTGGAGGCCAAAGTCCTCGCCCACATATGGGAGTGGCGAGAGGAGGTGAAACGCCGGGGCGTAACTCCGCTGCCGCGAGAAATCGCGGTGCAGCGGACAGAGCTCCGGCGGGATCTCATGGCGACATGGAGAGTGCGACTGTCGCAACCCAGTGCTGGGCACGCCACAATCGCGGCGATAAGTCCCCTCTTTGAGGAGTGGCTAGAGAGGCGCCACGGCGTCCTCACCTTCCGCCTAACGCAGGTCCTCACCGGACACGGCTGCTTCGGGAGGTTCCTGTTCCGAATAAGGCGGGAGGAAACGCCCGGGTGTCACCATTGTGTGGATCGCCCGGAGGACACGGTGGAGCATACGGTGGAGATCTGCCCAGCTTGGGCAGAGCACCGCCGTGTCCTCACGGCGGCGATCGGCGGCGGCGATCTCTCGCGTCCGGCCCTAGTCCGGGCCATGGTTCGGAGCGAGAGTGCATGGGAGGCTATCGCCTCCTTCTGCGAAGCAGTGATGCTCGCGAAGGAGGAGGCGGAGCGCGTGAGGGAGAGGCAATCCTTGCGCCCTCACGCCCCCAGCCGCCGCAGGAGACGCCCCGGGCGTCGGGAGTCGATAGCCGATTCCCGGCCACCGTAGGCGCGGGCTTGCGGGCGGCGAGCAATGGGCAGCTCGCCGCCCGGTAAGGACCAGGCCCGGGTCGACGGCGCGTTGTGTTCCACGCGCGCCTCAAGGAGATGTCAGCACCAACTGACGGGGTCCGCTAGGGCCGATGCCCGCCAGGGTCGCGGGTTGTTCGAAAGAGATACCGTGGCCCCTGGCACAGGCAACTGAAGGAACACGGGTGGGTTTTAGTCAGTAAGAGTCTGACACTCCCTTCCGCTCCGCCCAGAGCGGGAGGGGTCATTTGATGATTTCCCACCCAAAACTACATTCAACATGACACTGACCTACGAATAACAAAAACTATAGATACGTACGATATGTACCAAACTATAGATATGTACGATCGAAATATAGATACGTTTTTTGCGGCATAAACGGCCGTATCTTTTTTTTCAGTTAACTTAGGTGTTTGTTTTTTTCACAGCTTCAAGGGACTATAGAGCTGATTATATGGTTTTAATTTCAACAAGATACCTCCACGCGTTCTTGAGATTAAGGGTCTTGACAGACAGACGGATGGACGGACAGACAACAAAGTAATCCTATAAGGGTTCTATTTTTCCCTTTAGAGGTACGGAAACCTAAAAACGTAAGACAATTTTAATTTCGGCGGGCTACCTACAGTCACACAGTAGAACATAGTGCTGATTTATGATAAAACAAAATACATAATACAAGTTATGTTGTCTGTATACATATCAGTATAATGTAACCTACTGTAGCAATCGTAATTTCATACGACCCGCCAAATATGCAAAGAAAATAAGGGCGCACGACACATTCGTGACACCATAACGACGTAGCGTGTAATTCATCTAAACATTCTTAATCTAACACCTAACGCTATACAAATAAGGTTTAAAATGAAATAAAGTTGAAATAACGAAGAATTGCCGTGTACTTGTATTTCGTAGAAACGATGGCTAGACGAAATAAACGTCGCTTATGACGTTTGCCCCACTTATGTCCAAGATTTATCGAGTATGACGAGAAAGTGATTCTTTTTTCAGTATTTACTTGGTAATAGCAAGTCTAGACGATGGAATCTTTTTAATTTGCGCAATTTTGTAACTGCACACGTATGTACAGACGCCAGTACATACTACTACAATCTGTCAAATTTATTTATTAGATTTTCAACTTTATCGCTGAAGCATAAGGTTCAAAGTTGATTGGGAAAATTTGACAGTTTCGGGTAGCTTGATGTGCTGGCGTCTGTAGCTAAGTTCTATCACAGTTCTACAATCGTAGTAGGTAGGTACAAAATGTATGAAGCTAATTATGTAGGTAAATTTTAATATCAGAAGCCCTAAGAGCACGAACGCGAATAAATATATATACCTATATATTTTTTTTTATTAAGAAATAATAATAATAAAATAAGGAGGCTCTCGTTGGGCAGCTGGATCAAGGGCTTGATTCAGAAAGCGGTACTTTTGGACACGGCCCGCATTGTTAGGAGGTTCCTCTCTCTGGAGCCCTGACCGCGTAGCTTGGACCCTGTTCCCGATACCGGTGGGCTACTATTTTTTATATTTTTAAATGTTTTTATATTTTCTATATTCTAATATTTAAAAATATAATTTATATGTGATATTTAATGAAATAAAGGACATAATAAAATAATAATATAAATTCGGAATTTTTTAACCTAAAATGCAACGGTAAGTATTCTATACAATTTTTCTTAAAAAAATTGCAACAAGCATAATTAGTATCACCTATTAAAGATAATTTGAATAGGTAGTCTTAAAGCTAAGTAAGAAAATATAATATAGATACCTACTAGCTGACCCGGCGAACTTCGTACCGCGACCGCCTCGTTTGTGTTATTTTTTTCCCATGTTTTAATAATTATTCTGCTATTCGGGGCAAGACAAATCCAAAAAATAAAAGACCATAAAAAACGGTCCAACAGTTCAGGAGTTATCTATAGATGGTGTAACTAACCCGACTTTGTTTTATACCTATAACTACAGAATGATTTTTTTTACCGGTTCATTCACGGGTAGAACACCCTGTAAACATTTGGAACCGGTAAAAAAAAAAATCTGTATACAGATTACCTACTAGATACATGTGGACAGATAGAAGATGTGCGAAACGACCATTTTCGATTTTAAAATCGTTCGAATTCGATTCGATTAATCTCCAAGCGTTCATACACGAGGCCCACAGGCATCGTCAGGCTGGGTTCAGCCTCTTGTTACCCAACTGCGCGACAGGACAGGGTTATGTTTATTTTGTTTATTTGCAGAGTATGGCGCCGACCGGCAGTGTAGCAGACGTACCTATGTATATTATACGTAGCGGCAGATTTCACCCGGTTTACCCGTACATTCGCTACACAGAAATTGTAGGCAGCTTTCTAAAGAAATGTCATTTTGTCTATTCTATCTGTCATTTTGTCTATTCTATCAGTCATTTTGTCTATTCTTCCGTCGACAAAACCCGTTCTTATGGTGGTCATGCTACGCGTGCTGTGCCTGAACGTGTGAAGAGAGCAAAAGAGTTACTTGAAAATGCCCAAAATTGTCTTTTCAAAGGATAGGTATTAGGACACATGACAATTTGAAGCAGTTTGATTTGGTACTGAAGAAGACCTGATAAAAGAAAAACAGAACCAGTTCTAGAAATATTATGAGTTTTATTAGTACTTAGAGTAGAAAATATTAAAAATCAAGAATCGTGATCTTTGTTTTTCTTCTTTTTCTTTTTGGGTACACTCAGTGGAATATCTCCAACATCTAAAACTTCATTGTAGTTTTTTTCAGATTGATGTGTTATCTCCATATCTTCAATTTCATTTGAATCTACTTTTCGTTTCTTTTTCTTTTTGGATTTTTTTGCAGCTTCATCTACATCGTTAGTGTCATCTGAGTTTGTAGTATCTTCATTTGGTTCTATTTCTTTATGTTTATCTTTTTTCTTCTTCTTTTTAGGAACCTCGTCTGTTAAATCCACAGCTAAATCGCTTAGTTGTTCTATAATGTTCTCTACTGGTTGATTATTTTCATAATTTTTACGCTTTTTCTTCTTTTTGGGAGCTTCTTCTGATTCTTCTGTTGTTAATATAGAGTTCTGTTCTGGGTCTGCATTTTCGTTGATATCAGTATCAACTTTATGTTTCTTCTTTTTGGACTTAGGCTTTTCTTCGACGTCCTCATCAATGTACTCTTGATTGATTTCAACATTATCTTCAGCAACTTCATTTTCATCCAATGCATTCTTTGTTTTCTTTTTCTTAACGGTGTCATCACTTTCGTCATTTTTGGATTTGGCTTTATTTAAAGCTTTCCACTCGTTCTGAATTTTCTTTTCTGCATTTAAACTTTTCGCCATGTCTTTTGGGTCTCTATCGAGGACGGCTAAAAAGAATCCTGTAGTGAAGTCGGATTCAGGTTTGGAGTACATGCACCTTGTGCCCATACTGCCGTACATGCCCGAGCCGATGTTGTTCCATTGTCCTTTGAGCAACTCTTTTACATCTTGGACCCTCCATTTGGCTCGCGAGGTCTTCACTACGTTAGTGATAACTCTTTCGTTCTCTTCTGGGAATAAGGAGCAAGTACTGTAGACTATTCGTTTGGCTTTAGGGAAGGCATTCATTGCGTGTTTCAAGAATTTCTCCTGCAGAGACGTTAGCTTTGCGAGTCTTGTGTCTTCTATGTAGCTGTGTACACAGAAGTCCATACCTGTGCAAAAGGAAAAACTCTGTTAAATCAGACTTAAAACTTTTGAATATAGAACTTTAAATTCAACAACATAAGACTGCTTTTTACCTGATCCCGAACAGCTCGGATCGAGTAGAATATATTCGACTTCATCCATATCGCCCTTCTTGATTTCCAAAGCGTCTTTATGCATGGTCTTCACGCAAGTGGACCCAGTTTTTGCAACAAAATCACGCAGTACTTGGTATCTCTTCTCATTTCTTTCGACGGCAAATACTAGGCCCTAAAAATGAAATAAATTGTCAGTTTGTGAACCCTTGATCAGATATAGATAGCGGATGATGATGCGGCTTGATAGCGGTCTAAATTACATCCGGCATTACATAATAATGGGAACATGTTCATTAAGAATTGAACTGATCCGTGGCGTAGGTATATGTTGTAAATAGAGTTGCGGGAACTGCGGGGCGTGGGCGTTTTATGTACCTGCTCATATAAAGCCACGCTACACGCTCCGTCCGTATTTGTGACCTCAACTGGTGGAGATAGGTGACCTATTTTTTTTTTCTAGTAACATTTCCATTACGACATAGAGGCAAATTAATATTAAGTATGTCGGTATGGTGCTTTTATTACTTATTTTTTATGCCATGAGGCAAATGAGGTTTTACTAATTAAGTTTTCTTTAAAACTTTTATGTTTTGGTAGTTTTATCACCTCATACATTTGCGTTTATATTAATTTTTATTATTTTATGCTAATAGCTTGGCTTCAACTATGTTTGTACCTAGAGGAAGTATGCTTGTGTCTATAGACAGCTTTCTTTTCCTTTCTTTGAAAATTAGTGTTTGGAAAAATAACTTCATACCTCACATAAAGTTTATGCACAACAAATTCAATTTTTATACCGACTTTTTCAATACGTGGTAGGTACTACTAGTTCTGAAATCAACTTAATGTATACTAATCTAAAGATGATATTTGGTTAGGAGGAAATAACAACACATGAAAACAAGAATTTGAATATGGAACACACGTACAGTATTTCTGATGTAGGCGGCCAGCTGCGTGGTCTTCATGCCGGGGGCTGCGCACATGTCCAGCACTACGCTACCACGCGGAGGGGCTAAGAGATGTACTGCCATTGCGGTAGCCTGTAAGTAGGAGTCAAAATTTCAGATTACAGGGTAATTACAAAAAAAATGGTTTTTGGATTCGTTTTTGATACTGGAGAGAAGTCTTTGCCCATGAAGACAGGACAGACTACTTAATATATTTTTTTGGTAAGGAATAGCTTCCTCTTCTGTAACATTGCTAGAGAAATGATTTCAGCTTTGATATGTTGTCACAAAATCGTAATATTATGAATGCTTCTTATTTAAGTTTGAACATATTGCTTAGTTTTCCAAAACAGTTATTACCAACCTTATCTTGAAGAATAATCTTATTCTCCAAATACAACTCATGTTCATGCAACTTGGTTCGAGATGAGAACACAAACATAGTCTTCACATGATAGTCCTGAGTGAAGTCTTCCTCCGTAAGGTTTTGTATCTGTTCCAGATAGTCAGCGTAAGACCCTGAGGTGCACCGTATGAAGCGGTACCCTTCATCTTGGAACGCTCTGATGGCATCCGAAGTTGTGAGGAGGTTGGTGTTGATGCGGACATATCTCGGTCTGGGAGCAACTAGATAATCAAAACAAGAAGAGTTGTTTTGTCAGTGAAAGATCAACAATCTAAAATAATACAGTGTGACAGAGTTTTTATCAGAGAAAAGAAATTGGCTGAAATGCTCTGGATTGATGGATCTAACTTTTGGTTATTAATGTTTGCATGATAAATGGTGAAATATGTATTACACATATAAAATTTGCAAAATAAATTTATATTCCATTCTACTCTGCGGACCATGAAAACAGCAGTCACAGAAGAAAATAAATGAGAAAGTAGCACTTTTCAGTAGCCAGTGGTGTGTTGTAAATACCTACATAGTTTGTTGGCTGTCGGATTGTAGTATGTAGAATCGTAAACAGCTTAGCATCTAGAGTTACAAACTAACAAGATGGAAATTGATTAGATAATAATTATTCTGTGATCTTGTCTATCTTGCTGGTAAGATAAGTAAAAGTGGATGGCGGCTAGATTTTTAAACCCACAAATGTTGTATGAACCAGTGGTTGTTCATAAGAAAAATAATACAGAAACAATAATAAATAACCCCTGGGGCACCCAATGTTCTTAACAGTCAAAGAGATGTAATCAACTTCTGGAGGGAGGTGGACTGGTTGTAATAACCACCGATGGCCGCCATGCCCCATGCACAATGGTCCACCAGAAGGACTAGATGTGGATGGAAATTAAGCCCTCTGATAAATCAGTATAATCGTAAAAACCGTTGAGCATTTACATGCAAACGGCATTTAGTCTGCACTCATTTGACGGCTTAAAAGAGGCTTCATTGGCAGATACATATATAATCTATATAATTGGCAGAATTACCGTAGGCAGAAAAATAAAAACAAAGATGGTATATCTTCTATGTTTAATAATAACTATCTAATTTTGGTAGATATAACTATTTTACAGCATCAAAACACTTTATTTAAATCAGTACTTACACACATAATTTTTAGTATGTTATTTAAGTATAGCTATTTCAAAAAGATAGCACTAAACAGATAAGTATAAAAGCAGACATTTTAATACTGTTTTAGAAAACGGAATGTTCATAAATGCATTAATCATGTTTCAAGTTCAAAGTGCTCTTCTCAGTCATGGCTTCAGCTGCAGAAGTGGCTGGATACGCGTGCTGGTCTATCTCATTACCATCTGCATCAAATTCTTTCTCGTGGTACGCTTTATATACATACGCTCCAATTATAATGTTCACAACCACTACTGCAGAAGCTACGGACCACACATTCACCAAAAATGCTTCTCCTGGATAGTTTGTAGTAAGTACATGCCGTACACCGAAAAACGCGACAAATGGCAGAGTGAACATAGCGATACTGTAAAGAAATAGATTTCCCAACACTAATGCAATTTGTTTCGTTTGTTGGGATAAAAATGGATTTGCATCGCCAGAGTCTGCCATTTTGCTTAGTTAATGTCGAAATTAGATCTGAAAAAAAAGATAAAAAATATGAATTAATAATTACCTTCTGTCTTCAAGTCATCTTGGTTGTCAGATATGTATTTCTCAAACTGGTCTTTGTAAGAGAGGACTGTTTGCTCCGGCTTGCTTTTGCCAGGTAGGGCCTTTTTGCCGAATAGGAGTTCTGATGCGAGAATTTTGGCAAGCCATGGGTCTAGACGTGACTCTTTTTCTAATATTTTACTATTCTCAAATATTTTGTCTATGTCACTCGCATGTTTGATTGTTTCTGTTATCAGAGCGAAGAGCACATTCGTCCTCTGTAAATATGACAAACTAATAGTAGTAAAGAACAAAATTCGTGTAAATTAACATTTCTTGTTGTAATACTTACGAAATGCCGTAATTTATCGTCGTACAACAAAGTTTTGACGCTGCCGCCTTCAGTAGAAACTTGCTTAAAGATATTAGCAGCAATTTTGTAATGTCTTGGTACCTTAACTGAATGTTCAAACATTTTATTTAGCGCAATACGTTCATAAAAACCTTTTCATCGCTAAATAAATTGCCCAATAATCATAATTTCGATACCTTTGTCACGAGACAAACGTCAAATTATTGATTGTTTAATGTTTTAGGTTAAAATGCGTTCATATTTAGTTTCGTCAAGGAACATATTTGAGTTTCGTACATTTCAAAGGACCATGGGCACTTTTGAATGAACACTGGGCCCACTTTTCAAAGTTGTGCAACAGTGATGAAACCTATGTCATCTGACAGCTCTTGGCGTGTACTTTATTTCATTCTATGGCAGCTAAGTTCAAATCCAGCGCGAAAATGGTTTTTTATGCGTTTTTTAAAAATGTTCAACGTTGTGCAACAGTGATAAAACCTATGTCATATGACAGCTCTTGGCGTGTACTTTATTTTATTCTATGGCAGCTAAGTTCAAATCCGGCGCGAAAATGGTTTTTATATGCGTTTTTTAAAAATGTTCAACATTGTGCAACAGTGATCAAACCTATGTCATATGACAGCTCTTTGCGTGTACTTTATTTCATTCTCTGGCAGCTAAGTTCAAATCCAGCGCGAAAACGGTTTTTTTATGCGTTTTTTTTTAATGTTCAACATTGTGCAACAGTGATGAAACCTATGTCATATGACAGCTTTTAAAGTGTACTTTATTTCATTCTATAGCAGCTAAGTTCAAATCCAGCGCGAAAATGGTTTTTTTATGCGTTTTAAAAAAATGTTCAACATTGTGCAACAGTGATGAAACCTATGTCATATGACAGCTCTTGGCGTGTACTTTATTTTATTCTATGGCAGCCAGGTTCAAATCCAGCGCGAAAATGGTTTTTTTATGCGTTTTTTAAAAATGTTCAACATTGTGCAACAGTGATCTAACCTATGTCATATGACAGCTCTTTGCGTGTACTTTATTTCATTCTATGGCAGCTAAGTTCAAATCCAGCGCAAAAATGTTTTTTTTTTGCGTTTTTTAAAAATGCTCAACATTGTTCAACAGTGATGATTTACATGTCATATGAAAGCTCTTGAAGTGTACTTTTTTTCATTATATGGCAGCTAAGTTCAAATCCAGCGCAAAAATGTTTTTTTTTGCGTTTAAAAAAAATGTTCAACGTTGTTCAACCGTGATGAATTATATGTCATAATTATGAAAGCTCTAGAAGTGTACTTTATTTCATTCTATGGCAGCTAAGTTCAAATCAGCCCTAATACATACGGCAATATACGGCCTATGATGATCTTTTTAGTGTATTTTTAGTCAAACAAGAGCTATTTATAATCCTAGCTACTGACTGACAGCTAATTATAATTTAATATCAAAACAAAACAGATTTAAAAAAACGCATGAAAAAAAAGTTTTTGCGCTGGATTTTAACTTAGCTGCCATATAATGAAATAAAGTACACTTTAGGAGCTTTCATATGACATATAACTCGTCACTGTTGAACAATGTTGAAAAAGTGAGCCCAAAATGACGCATTTAAAAAACGCATTTAAAACCGTTTTCGCGCTGGATTTGAACTTAGCTGCCATATAATGAAATAAAGTACACTTTAAGAGCTTTCATATGACATAGGTTTCATAACTGTTGCACAATGTTGAACATTTTTAAAAAACGCATAAAAAAACCGTTTTCGCGCTGGATTTGAACTTAGCTGCCATAGAATGAAATAAAGTACACGCCAAGAGCTTTCATATGACATATAACTCATCACTGTTGAACAATGTTGAAAAAATGAACCCAAAATGACGCATTTAAAAAACGCATATAAGACCGTTTTCGCGCTGGATTTGAACTTAGCTGCCATAGAATGAAATAAAGTACACTTTAAGAGCTTTCATATGACATAAGTTTCATTACTGTTGCACAATGTTGAATATTTAAAAAAAACGCATAAAAAAGCCGTTTTCGCGCTGGATTTGAACTTAGCTGCCATAGAATGAAATAACGTACACTTTATGAGCTTTCATATGACATATAATTTATCACTGTTGAACAAAGTTGAAAAAGTGGGCCCAAAATGACGCATGGTCCTTTCAAATACAACATCATTATTTAAAATATTTGTTCCTTCCACCATGCTACGAGCACATGGTATTACAATGTTTTATTGGCGTTTAATTTGTTTAAAACTGTTATATAATTATTGTTATAATGTTCTTAAAAGTCATCGTGCATCGTGTAAAAATAGGTTTTATTCTTCACATCAAACTACCGTCAATAAATATGAACGTAGCCAAAATAAAATAGCCACACTGCCATAGACAATATTGCGTTCCATTGTCCTGACCCTGAGTTGCATGGACGTAATATAAAGAGTTACTTCTATTACGTCCATGCTGAGTTGTCCTGCGTTGTTGCCCTAGACAAAGAAAAGTATAGACGGCGGGTAGCGCCATTTCATTTCCACAAGAAAGGGATAAAGTATTGAGTTATTATAAGTAACAGAAAAGGATAAAGCTATACTATTTCCGTCTCACAGTGCGTGCCCGTTTTTTCAAGGCAGCTACATAAGTAGCCAATGTTATTTAGGTTAGGAGTTGTGTTGATGATTATAATTATGTAAATACATATTTGTGACGACCACGAATCATATTTTAATCAACGTACAACTTAATACTGACCAGCAAATTGCAAAAAACTTAAGAAAATTTGAATTTCGCGGGCTACCTTTGAGCTTTCCCCTTAAGTTAGTTTTTTGTCTCATGTGTGGCCACGCTACCCGATGCTCTATAGCTTTCTTACTCTAAGGTTGTTGCGTTGTCTTTATTTTGTCTTTCTTTGCCCCAATTCAAAATTCTAAGTTCACTCTTTGGGCAGTGGAAAAAGAGCAAAACAAGCACAAAAATAAATCCTAATAAAAAGGATTCGCGAGAGCGCCAGGGCAGACCGCGAAATTCAAATTTTTTTACGTTTTTACCAATTTGCTTGTCATTTCAAAATGATAGAATGATGAAGATTGCCGGAATTTGTTGTCCCTTTCGGTGATCCGTGTCACGGATACCATGCATGAGTCTATAGATTATTACTCTGTCTATACTTTTTTTTCTCTTTGACAACACCAGCCGAAGACAGAGTAATCTATAGATTCATGGTATCCGTGTCACCAAAACGGACAACAAATAAAAAAAAAAAAACAATTTTTTTTTTTTTTGTCCAAGTACAGACGCCAGCACATCAAGCTACTACAATCTGTCAGATTTCTTTAATAGATTTTCAACTTTATTGCTACATCTTATGGTTCAAGGTTGATTGCGAAAATGTGACAGTTTCGGGTAGCTTGACCTGCTGGCCGTCCGTACTTGGTTTTAATGTTTCCGATTCCACTAAGCCAGCGAGTGATAGCAAAGTATTCTGTTTGCATTTTGTTTTCACTTCTGTTAGCACTCCCGTAGTGTCACTGTTTTTTTTTTACCTCGGTTAAAGTCTTTCAAAATTTTTTAGAAAAAATTCTTTCTATGAATAAAATAAACTTATTTTTGAGGTCGATAAAAATACTGTGCATCCCTACCCTACTGCGGAACCCTTCACTGTCCGTGGTCCGACACGCACTTGACCGTTTTTTTTTATTATTAGTAGCAGAGATTAGTACCTAGTACTTTACTTTCAGTCTATCAAAAAGTACTCTGTGTACTTTACTTCAGTAAATAATTATTTTGTAAATGACAAATAATGAGTATCAAAAATGCTACGTTTAATTCTTTAATTTTTTAACTGCATATTTTTTAAACCGTAAAGAAATGTAATTACCGATTAAACGAATTATACTATACCATAGACAATTTACTTTGCTCATAGTTTGTTGCACGTAATCTTTATTTACAATTTCACAAAAACATATTTTAATAATTTACGTTCGTACATTTACTATTGTATGAATTATGTAAACATTTTATGAAGAGGTAATTAAATAAATAAGTCTTCCACACTTGTTGTGAAGTTGTTTGTGTAATATTAACGTTGACAGTTTCGTTTCGAATGGCGATATGCTCGTCGTAAAATACCAGGAAATGCTATGATTCAACATCGCTGCGGTTTCAAAAACAGTGACTGATGTGTTGTGTGCATTATTTTCAGTTGGGGACAGCGACCGGGTCGCTGACCGTAAATTATCAGTGAAAGTTTGTAAAATGTCGCGGGGGTAATTCGAGTAACCTGGGAAAATAACACCAAAACAATGGTTCCTGCGCCGAGTTGTCCGTTTTCGTGGGACTACTGGACGTCCTCGCCGTCGGACGTGGTGGAACTCACGTGTCTGCTGCCAAACTCTGTTTACATTCCCCTGAGGATAAGCTGGGATGCCACTCTTCAGGATGTTAAAGAGGTTAGTGTGAGAGAGGAACACCCTCGCGTGACTCACGCCTCTTGCCGACGATATTTTGATTGCATTTTTGGAAAGTGGGTCAAATTATTGGGTAACATGTTTACAGATACATTTATTAGGTACATTTAGAAAGTAGTTTACATTGTTTACAATTGCATGCACTATTATTTATCATGTAGGTGGTTTTATTGATGTTCTAGAATGTCTGGTAAGCAGTTCTCTGTCACAGATTTTTTGGAAAAACATGTGTGACCTACAATCTTCTGTTATTATTGTTTGGTCATCAAATTCTGGTGCCAATTAAGTAACATTCATGATTCTGATTTGGAATTGATTCTTACACCTGTAATATTCCATTCCATGATTACAGTTTTACTCACATTTATGTCAGGTTTATTTAGGGTTATATTTAGTTGCAATATAAATATATCTCGGGAAAAATTAAATATGAATACCATTTTGTCCAATAATTCCTCATGTAGCCTGTATACTTAATATTTAACACCTTATTTAGAAATCTGAGGCTATCATTCTCTTTAGACATGTCCAGCCATTGTTATCATTATTTTATTTTTATACTCACACTTTGTTTAAAAGGAAAATAACATAACTGTAGCTTAATTTACAGAATAGGATGATGTAGGTATTCATCCTATTTATTTACATCTGTATGCATTAAATAACATGAGGTAACTAATATTAGTTGGTATGATTATGAATCACATAATATCACTATGACTAGATATTTCATAAGAGCCATTTAAAAAATCATGTGAATCTTTTTAACTGACTAAGTATGAAACTAAAAGACAAAACTGACAAGCAAAGATGCATATTAACCCTTTGCATGTCGCGTGTACAGGGTATGTACCGATAACAATAGAATTTCTATTGTGTCTGCTAATTGGACATGCAACGGTTTAACAGTTCTCAATTTAATTACCATAGCTTGTTCCACAAAAAAAAAACAACTTCACAGAGAAGAATCTTTTATAGCAGTGACAAGAAAACAATGACCTACATGTGAAGATTAACTTTAAAGATGAAGGACTATTCTTGGCAAACCTTCAATGGTCTAGTCATTACAATACTCAAGTTTACCGTAACCCTACAATATTCATGGGCATAAACACAGCACTCCTTATGTATATTTCCAAAACTGATAAAAAAAGAAAACAGAACTGACAAAAAAATAAAAGAAAACAGGTTACAGCCTAGAAACTGCTCAGTGAAATAGTAAATATGAAGCACACATTACTAGAAAAGTTGAATCAGGGCAATTAAAACTGACCATACAAAATAGGACTTCCAGCAGCCCTCTTAACTGAAATGAGCCATGATAGGATGTTATTAGGCACCAGTTCATGGGGTTGTACTTAATTTTATAAATTGCATTTTGAAGTCTTGACCAATATATTTATTTCTTTTCAGGACATATGGGACCGGGCGGTCAACTATCCCCTCTTCGGGATGTTGCATGAGATGTCCAGCTATGTGTTCCAATTCGTCAATTCTCTTGCGGTGCCGGAAGAGGTTGATGATGAGAACAAGCGCATCCGTGACATTAAACCAGTATGTGGTGTGCTTATGATAGTAAAAAAGTCAATTGAAAGGCCTGGAGAACAGTTGCTGAATACACATATTAGTCATTTAATTGGAAAACGTGAGTATTTTGTTACTATCCCATATCACAACCAACTAGAAATCATCAGCATCATTAAATCATTAGCACAATATGCAATGCTTGGTCATCTTTTTCGGAGTTGATAAGCTTCTAATAAATTGTTTGCTACCCGCACACATAAAACGCGTTTCGATGCGGAAAACGGTTGGCGACTTATGAGCCTTCCCATACTACTATACCCACTATTTGCTATTCTAAAAAACTTATAACACCCCGTCGTTTTTGCGTCGGGGGTTAAAAATCTGGCAACATTTATTTAAGCTAGACTTTTGTAATAATTATGAATGAGTGGATCATCATCTGCCTAGCCTTTTCCCAACAATGTTGGGGTCGGCTTCCAGTCTAACCAGATGCAGCTGAATATCAGTATTTTACATGGAGCGACTGCTTATCTGACCTCCACAACCCACTTACTGGGTAATACGATACCCCTTGGGAAGACTCGTTGTCACTTTCGGACTTCTGACTACCTGTAACGACTGTCAAAGATCCACAAATGACAGCCGGGACCAAGGCTTAACGTGCCTTCTGAGGCACAGAGGGGTCTCGGTATGTAAAGATGGTCACCCATCCACAGACCAACCGTGGCAAGCGTAGCTTAACCAATTATTAATTATCAATGAGTGGATGTGTATTGTTATTTTTAGATAGGAAAATATTTTGTTTTTAGAGCATTTCTAACTTGGAAGTTAAATTTAGAAGGCTGGGCAATCAAGTTCCTTTGTTATAAGTAATTATAATATGTTTATTTCCTGGTTTTACCATGCTTATGTGTTCCTCAATGTGTAGGGAAAAAGTATAGGAGTAAACAAGAATCTGAATATGGAAATACTAAATGTTATGTTATATAAGGATGAATACGATAAAAAATGTATTTTTATGTAGGTAATGGGGAACACACCGGATTACCTACATAGACATAATTATAGTATTGCATGCCTAAACTTTATATGGACATAAAAATACCGACATGTGAATTTGATAAGCATGTTTTGGTTCATTTGGATGGTTCAAAATCAAAATATTTTATTTCACATAAACTTATGAAGCGTCAGAAGCTGGCTGCCCGGTTGGGTAAGAGAGTAGGTCTGTGATACTGGGGAGTTTGTTGCGTTATTTCTTCTTACCAGCTAAAGCACTAGGAAGTGGTGAAGGAGGGCGTTTTGGGGGACATTCTTATACTTATAATTTTAACGTTAAATTAAAGTGCTGGTTCTCAGCCAAGTTTGAATAAATGACTTTTGATTTTGAAAGGTTTTACCCTTACACAGTAAGCCTTTTATTTTTTTTTTCGGATTGTAAATCATCAAATGACCCCTCCCGCTCTGGGTGGAGCGGAAGGGAGTGTCACACTCTTACTGACTAAAACCCACCCGTGTTTCTACCCTTTATGATCCGGGCCAGTGATAACGCTTTCGGACAATCCCGCTGACCCGGCAGGCTTCGGCCCTAAGGGACCCCTCAATTTATGCTGACATCTCTTTGAGGCGCGCGTGGAACACGTACGCGCCGTCCGGCACGGGCCTGGTCCTGATCGGACGGTGAGCTACCCATTACTCTCCGCCCGCAGGCCCACGCCTACAGTGGCCGGGAGTCGTCCCGTGGCTCCCGACGCCCGGGGCGTCTCCCGCGGCGGCTGGGACGAGAGGCTCTCTCCCTCATCCGTCCCGCTACCTCCTTCGCTAGCATGACTGCTTCGCAGAAGGAGGCGACTGCCTCCCACTCCCTCTCGCCCGTGTCCGGTGAGGACCTGCGTCAGGCGGTAGGTGAGGGCGCCGTGGCGCCTCTGTAGCCACTCCTCAAAGTGGGGTCTTATCGCCGCTATCGTGGCGTGCCCTGCGCTGGGTTGCGACAGTCGCTCTTTCCATGTCGCCATGAGATCGCGCCGGAGATCCGTCCTCTCCGCCGCGATTTGCCGCGGAAGCGGAGTTTCCCCCCGGCTTAGTGCCGCCTCCGCGCGCCACTCATACAGGCTCAAAAAACAGTAAGCCTTGTATTATTTTGTACTCTGCAGGATTGCATTTCAACTTATGAAGCTGGCTAAAACTGAAGTATCCACCATCTTTATATTGATTAAAAATCAAACACAATAAATCAATTCCAAGGAGATTTATATATACCAAATTATCATTACTTGGTTACATAATTTTTTAATGAATGAATGATGAATATCTACCCACAAAGGGTTGTTAACCTCTAGCATGAACGATTGTGTACATAACTTGTATCTAATTTCCGCCGTAACGTCATAGTAAAGATATGAACAGTACGGAAATTATAACGTACTAACGTTCGAAACGGCACACTCACAAAGACGCGCGCATCTACGGTAAAGAATTGTTCAAATCCGATGGTAGTTTCAGAGAGCGTTCAAACAAACAAACTGTAGCTTTATTAGCTGTATATTACACAAATATTATAAAGGCGAAAGTTGTGTGTGTGTGTGAGGGTGTGAGGGACAAAATATAACATGGGGTAAAAATGATTAGAATACTTAGTTACTTATTCTGAGCAAACTATATTCAGGTTTCGCATATAGGTACTATAAATAACATTGTAGTTTGCTGGAAAACTAAAGTTTAAATCACAACAACATTCATTCACATTCATTCAATGTCTGAAAAAAATCTTTAAGGCCGTTTAAAGCTCAGTTTCATTAGGCATTCGTTAACTTGATCGATACAAAGCATTCGGAGACGCTCCGCAGACAGAAAACCGACTACTAATATTAGCGGGTTAATAAATCTGCCGCAACAAATAAGGGGACTCCTGCGCATAGACGGGAAAACGACGAGTGAAATTAACTGTTTAATTACCCGATAGATGCACAATACAGTATGTGGGCTATTATCGGCCCCACACGCATTATGGCACTCGCTTTTATTGTATTCTGTTCGGGAAACGTACAGCTTATACCTCATTTTTAATTTTGCTTCTAATACATTTATTGTTGTCTTCTTTTTAAATGTTTGGTGTAAATTGATGGCCTAAAACACAGGTTTTCCATAAACCTAGATCAGGCAGGTCTATATTACAGTTAGAATTTAATTCTCCTCGATTGTAATTAATGTAAATCCTATTTTTACTATAGACTTGAATACATTTTATTTTTAGCTAATATAAACAGTGATCTTAGGGGTATCGTATTACCCAGTAAATGGGTTGTGGAGGTCAGACAGGCAGTCGCTCCATGTAAAATACTGGTATTCAGCTGCATCCGGTTAGACTGGAAGCCGACCCCAATATAGTTGGGAAAAGGCTAGGCAGATGATGATCTACGAGTTTTGCTAGCTAATTCAATTCGACAGTTTAACGTGGCAAAGTCACTTGAAATTTTGCTCTTTAGGAATCCCCGACTTACCGCCTAATAAAAGTCACTGAAAAACTTCAAATGACTAAAACCATATTTTTCCTCAACAGGCCTCAACGAATTCGACAACATTCGAAGTTCGGAGGTGAATGACTTTCGGATGCGGATGCGATACCTAGCGGAGGAGAGTTTAATCAAGCGAGCGCAGAGCACCCGCCTCGAGAGGCTGCGGTACCAGTGCCCTCCAAGACTGGCAGACCATCCCGACACGCCGACGACCCTGAAGACCAACCTGAACCAACACTGTTTTCTACTCGTCACACGTGTCCCGAATTCAGAGGTAGGCAGGGAGATTTGAACTGTTTTTTTTTTTAATTATTTATATCCATATTTCTGTGAGTACGTAGTGTTAGGTCTGCATTGCGATTTTTTTTTATTTTGAACGTTGCCACTAGGAATTTCTCCTGTATTGTGGGTGCGTTTAGAAACATTTAATCTCACATACACAAACAGCCAGACCCGGAACAACTACTTAATTGATAGGGACTACTTGTCTTTTTTTAAGTGAGACGCGACTATGTTAATTAGTAGTAAGGGCGGTTGTCTATGGCGAATTTTTGCAGCGATTCAGTAGTGCGCTTTCGTTCACGCGCGACTGTATCGCTACTATTGGCCTTTTACAACGCGCGATAGAAGCGATTCAGTGGCAATACAATAGCATAGTATCGATTCAGCATCGCGATTTTGCATCGATGCAGATGCAAAATCGCGACTGCATTGATTCAGCGTCGCTACTAACGCCCGACTATCAACGTTGGCTTGGCGCTATATTGCAATTGTAGCGTCCACAGGCATTTACAAGTAGACACCACAATATACGACTGTACCGTTACTGCATTGCATCTGTATCGATGGTGAATTGCGGCTGTATCGCGATAGTAGCGATGCAGAATCGTGGTTACGTGGGCGAAGGTGTATGTCCAGCGACAGCATCGCGCTCGTAACGCGGTTTTTAGGGTTCCTTACCCAAAGGGTAAAAACGGGACCCTGTTACTAAGACTCCACTGTCCGTCTGTCTGTCTGTCTGTCTGTCACCAGGCTGTATCTCATGATCCGAACCGTGATAGCTAGACAGTTGAAATTATCACATATGATGTATTCCTCTTGCCGCTATAACAACAAATAATAAAAATAAAATAAAGTTAAAAAGGGGTATAACGAAACGTTTTTTTCGGCGTTGTATGCCTTGTGGTACGGAACCCTTCGTGTGCGAATCCGACTTGCACTTGGCCGGTCTTTTTTACGGTTGTATCGCTACTGAATCGGTTCAAAAGTCGCCATGGGCGACCGCCCGCCCCAGCGCACCGCACCTTCACGTGCAAGCGCGTAATTTGCGTACACGGGACACGACCGCGACTATGTTTACTCATAATAAGTTCTCGTTTCGGCACGAGATATTACAAGTTTATTCCCGCTGTCCTGATGGATGCTGAGGAATCACCCTAAATCAAGAACTATTTACTAGAAAGGTTTTATTGTGTGTACAGACTTTTCTAAGGTATATTTTTTTTTGTGTATGTATAAGGAATATTCGTTTACTACAAATACTACATAACAGGTGTCCTGTACCTACATGTACCTACATGTAAAAATGTAACTTAATAGTATGACAATAAAATTTAAATTTCAATGACACGGTATGTCGGATACCCTATCTTTTTTTTTGCACCTACGATGATTATTATCATTGAAATTTCAATTTTATCGTCATATAATTAAGTTACATTTTTATTCGTCGCATAAAAATCCTCAGCCGGTGCCGATGCCGATAGTGGGCGCCGCCGGGCCTAAGTGCATCACAATGTTGATACCATTGCGAGTAACGGGAATCATGTATTTCTTGTTTACGTAATTTGAAGTTACAAAGAGCATGGAATTTGAGTGTTAACAGTCGCTACATGCTTACAATACTTTCGCTACAGAATGTACTTTGACCTGAACACCTTTTGATGTATAAATGGGTGTGATAAAATGAAAGTCCCCATACCATATTATTGCTCGTATCTTCTGCAAAATTTTGGACCTGGTTAGGCGTTTAAATCATCCTTCGACATGATTTTTAGGATTTCGGCCAATATTATTCATAGTTGCTATTAAAATAATACTCATTAAGTATTCAATAATAACGCCAATTTCATGTAATAAGGAAAAATATGTTAAGTCATCGATAATGGTGGTAATTCCTGGAATATTATTTTGTGGTTCTGAATCCATACTATAAAATTATAAATGCGAAAGTGGGTCTGTCTGTTACCTCGTTACGCTTAAACCGCTTGACCGATTTATTTTTATCTGGTTGGTTTTTATCCGGATATTCCCACGGGATCGACACTTATGCGGGTGAAAAAAGCATCTATTGTACTTCATTCATAGAAATTGGTTTACCCAGTATACCTATTATAGACATGAAATACATCGTCATTATTCTTATATTTCCTTTCCTCCTATTTGATGATTATTATTATATACGTAATATATTTATATAGATTAGTATATTATGCTTTTGTATGTATTTATTGTATTATATAAATGGTACACCACAGACTACCTACAGTATTGTCTCTCCATCCCCTTTTTAATCCATCCAAAGGTTGTCTTTAAAAGATCGCTCTAAGAGCCTTTCCACACGTCCCGGCAACCGGGTAGCCGGTGCCGGGACCCGACGGCAAAGTGTATAGCCATGTACGTTAGCTTTCACACGTACCGGCGGCGTAGTTTGCCTGGCAAGTGTTACCGGATAGTCGGCACCGGCTACCCGGTTGCCGGGACGTGTGAAAAGGCACTTAGCGATAAAACCGCCCATTGTGTCGCCCCTTGTAAAATTTCTACATTTATATGGTCTACATAATAAAGAGCTCTGTGAAGTAAGTGAAACGAAAATTAAATGTAATATAAATAGAGTTTATTCATAAAAATATACAAAAACATTGACCCAAATAAATGTAGGTCTGAACCGAAAATATGTGCCATCTAGATTCGATGGCAGAAGTGGATCAGTTGTTGTTGATATAAATCATGATATAAATATACCAGGCTAGACTAGTCTAGACGTGATAACTGTCGGCGCCTCTCACTGGCAATGTCAATGAAAATCACCAATGTTTTTATACACACAAACTTGCTTCATAAATATAATGGCCCAGTCGCACATTTGACAGTTTTATTGAAACAAATCGCGGCTTATGTCTGTTTATAATGCAAGCTGCATTAATTTATCCGAGGAATTTTTCGGGATGTCTTTTTGGAATGACAGCAATTCTTTATATCGTTCAAAATATTTGTGGGAAACAATGTTTTTGATACTAAACTTAAACAAAAGATCCTCAAATTAAAGATGAATAATATTAATTACGTAAACCTACTGGTGTTTTTTTGTTTGCTAGAATCACCAAACTTCTAGGTTAGTGTAATAAGAATAGTACCTAGATTGTATGCCAAGGGAGCAAACAACTATTTTGAAGGCGAGAATGTTTCTTTGAACCCAGAGCAGGAGGGATTCAAAGAACGTCACTCGAGCTTAAAATAGGGTTGGTCCCGAGGTGGACACTACTTTTTATCACCCTCTATGAAAAAATAAGTTACTATTCTTATTCATAAGTTGCACTACGTTTATTTATTTACATACAATTTAGAGTAAACAATTGCAAACGAAGGCAGAATGCTTTTCGCGCGTCATTGGAACTTTTACTACCAACATCCACATTCCAAATTCATAATATCACTTTTAGTCCCTAGGGATTAAAGAGCTATTTTAGACGCACGAAAAAAAAATCTGCTGTTTCACACAGCAGTTCAATCAATACCTACTTGACCAAAATTTATGAAACAGCTGATTTTTTTTCGTGATTTCAGAGTTGGTCCCATAATGAAAGTTGTTCAATTCGATGGTCTAAAAGTCTAAAGCACCTCTTAAAGTTTGTCGGGTTAATTTTGAACACCACATAACCGACCCCAACATAGTTAGGAAAAGGCTAGGCAGATGATGATGATTTCACAAAAACTGTCAAACGTCAATTTTATTCCTCAAATAAAAGTTATCTGGCGATTAACATAACACCACGCTTGAATTTCCCGAAAGGATAGACAGAGGTGTACTTATATAGTACAGCCACATTTCGCTAGTTATGTTTAAGTCCCATGTAATAAGGGGCGAGCCTATTGCCATCAACCGGGCACAAATCCAGACTCGGGCTCTCCCAATAACACTTTGCCTTACCCGGGAATCGAACCCTATAATATAATGTGTCTGGTCAGAAATTGTGAAGCGCTAAGATAGCCCGCGTAATTCAAATTTTCTTACGTTTTTTGCCACTCGCAGGCAGGTGACTGTCAGGTTATGTTGATCAAAATATGATTCGCGACAACAACAAATATGTATTCACAGAATTATAATAATTAAAATCATCAATACAACTCTCTGTTAGAATTAACTCTTTTTTTAACCTCTGTAAAAAAGGAGGTTCTGTATTCGACCTGTATGTATGTATGTTTGTATGTCCGCGATTTTCTCAAAAACTGATGAACTAATTTTGATAATTAATGTGATCTACATACTTTCAGGAAGGCTTTAGTATATATCACATTAGGTAATTATTCTTATGTACGAAGTTATATACATAAATGTACTGCATCTGTGGCATTTCTATGCGAATTTGATGATTCTTCTAGTCGGTGTCTTCAATTCTTCAATACACTAGTGTTAATTGAATTTGTGTGGGGTAGGTACAACTAAAATCTGAAAAATAAAGACTTACAAAAAAAAACAACAGACTTAAAAAAAAAACCCTGATACCTACTAACCTGTAAATTGCAAATAAACGTAAGAAAATTTGAGTTTCGCGAGCTGGAAATTGCAAATAAACGTAAGAAAATTTGAGTTTCGCGAGCTGTAAATTGCAAATAAACGTAAGAAAATTTGAGCTTCGCGAGCTGTCTCACCCTTTAAGCCTCCGCAAATGGTCTTCTGGTAGAGCAGTGGTGGTAACGGCTCCGACTTACGAGTTGTAGGTCGTAGGTTCGAACCCTCACAGGCGCTTTACTTTGTGTATATTATTTCATCACGACTGCTCTTAACGGTGAAGGAAAACATCGTGAGGAAACCGGCCTGTCTTAGAACCACGACATCAAGTAACTCGCACTGGGCCCACGTGGCCGCCGAGGAGGCCTGTGTTCCAGTACTGGGAACATTAAGGGCTGATTATGCTTTCATCACCACTGCTCTCAACGGTGAAGGAAAACATCGTGAGGAAACCGGCCTGTCTTAGAACCACGACATCAAGCAACTCGCACTGGGCCCACGTGGCCACCGAGGAAGCCTATGTTCCAGTACTGGGAACATTAAGATTGCTGATTATGCGAAATGGTCTTGTATTTATCTACCTAAAGGACTACAGGCTTTTAGAATATAAATAGGTTTTAAACTATAATTGGTCCTCATTCTGAGCTTCTTCCTCTTCTTCTTTAACCTCGGGCTCCATTTCCTCTTCGTCATGTTCACCTTCCTCGATCCACTGCAACATCAGTGTTTTGCTTTCCTCTCTGAAATATTAAATAAAACGGTCTTAATGGATTTAAAGTTCTGCGAAAATGAAGTACGAAAATTAATCAAAAGGAATGTGACTGCCTCGTTGTTCTAGCGCGACTATTGAGCCTAGGATTCTGGGTAAGATTAGGAATTTCTCAGTTCAGAGTCTGAACACCTGGTTGATGGCAATAGGCTCACCCCCCCAATGTAACTGGCACTCATGCGTCGTACAGACCAGGGACTTAAAAGGTTACAGAATTATAAGTGTTACATATTGAATTGATAACAGAATTAAATATGTAAGAACACTTATATGTGTTTTTTAATGTGTTAACACTTACAAAAGTGTAACCGTAATATATCAGTAACAGATATGAAAGTGTTAACAGTGTCAATAAATGTAACCGGTAAACGCGGCCTTGCCAAAATAGCCGCAATCCCGACTGGATTGAGGCTATTTTGCCATCGCCGCATCTATCTGTTCGCCGCGCGTTTTTGCGGTACCGTGATTACAATGAATGCTTATTTCTGTTACACATTAACTTATTAACACATATAAAAGGTTTCACTTTGATTCTGTAACATTGTTGTATATGTTACATTTAAAAGTGTTTTTGTTTTAACACAGTTTTAAAAAACGGTGTTAAAAAAAAACACTTTTTACAGTTACAGGTGGTTAGTTTGAGTCCCTGATTTAAACCTCTGCCCACTCCGTCAGAAAATACAGGCGTGATTTTATGTGAATGTCATTACCTTTCCTCGTCAGTAACAATGAATTTGTTAATCCTCTTGAGTCGTGGCAGTGCTGCTAATGTCTCAACTCTCAATTGAGGGTCGTCCTCTTCCCCTTTTACGTCTGTTTCCTCCTCACCCGACCCTCCCATGTATGGACACCCTTTTATAACGAGGGTCTCTAGTCTTGTTAGTACCTAATAAAAAAAAAAAGTCTCATTAGGCTGGTTTTCCACCAGAGATGAACGAGGATGCGTAGCGAGGGCCCAACTAGCAAAATAATCCTGGAATGCGATTTTATAATGCTAAGTGGACTTATAAAGCTCCGATGGAGGTTTTGGTGGTTGCTACTACGCTTTTAACAGCATAAATACATGCTGTTTTTACTCAAGTACGTTGTATCCTATAATTTGTACTTATATCCGTATATAGGATCATATTTCCTGACAAATATAGGATCAAGACTCCTATAAAAGCATGAAATAAGAGTAATTACACTCAACAATAATAATAATAATTAAATGCGCCTATAAGATAACATCTGCGGGCCATTTAAATCTTAATACTCCTGTAGGAGCATGTACCAGGAAGATATGCACTGAGGAGCAATTACTCTTGTTATTTTTACTTATCCTCATCTAAGCTAATATTTTGTGGCCAATATAAGTAAATTAAAGTTAAATTACTGTAAGTCATTTAAGTATCTGGTTTGGTTTAACATAAGCTTAGAAGTAACTGTTAAATGAATTTCCCACGTTTTAAAAATAATAAATCACCAAGATTATACATACATACAGCACTCGGTAGGATAAAATGTTCTCTATATTTATTTATTTTAGATTTATCGTAGAACAAACCTTAAAATATTTTTTTAACTTATCTATAAATATCAATCGATTTTCATCTGGGCACTGCGGAACCCTAATCGGTAACAATGGCGAATCTTCTTCGGTTTTGAGATAACCCAATATTGAACCAATATACTTATATTGGTACTATGTCACACTTGGAAATGCTAAAAATACTTATTTTAGCACTATGTCACACTTGGAAATGCTTACTAAGAAAATGGCAGCTGCCTTCATAATATTTATTTAATATTAATTAATACTAAAATGTAAATAAGCAAATTTCAAGAGGCGCTTAAAAATTGTTATCAAAACCATGATAGATTTCACAGAAAATTTCATTTTCCCCTACGAATAAGCTTTATGACTAACAATTTGACAACAATAACATTTTGTTTTTCTACTATGGTTGACATGAATAAATTCTGATTCCTAAAAATCCTCAAGATCCTCAAAATGTTAAAAAAAAAAGAGCACAACAATGTCCGATACACTCACTTCGACTGTTCACAACATATGAGCTTATGGAAGCATTTCTAGGCGCATATTGATCTAATTTTTTACTATAACTTACTTTTATTGAGATTAGCAGGAGTATTTGCATTGACGTAATTCAATTACAGGAGCAATATAGGCGTATATGGCATTTCAGCGTTCTAATATAAATACGTTATAAGTAATAGTAGACTTATAATGTGGGCCCTTTTCGCGACTTATACAGTGTGAGTCTTCATAATGTGCACATAACGAAATGAGGGAAACGTAGCTTAATTTTATCGACGGAAAAAATATTTGAAAAATTAAAAAATATTTAAAAGGATCTTTACCTGCGAAAGTATGGTGATTGCAAGGCCTTCTTTAACAGTTGATAGGAAATGTTGTGATTGAGTTATAAACATGGTATTTTTACTTTTAGAAATCTGATACGATGGAGAATAATTTAAAGTAATGAAAAAGGATAGGTAATCGGGGCTTTTATTGAGTAATGATTGTGTTGATGATTGTTGTTGTTGAAAAAATATCAGATTTTTGTTAAAAAAAAAACCATAATTCGCAATTGAGGGGCGATTGTTTACACAGGGGTCACAGCAGCGAAAAAGAATTTAAAAAATGTGCAATTTTTTTTTTATTTTAGATTTTTTAAAATATTTTTTCCGTCGATAAAATTAAGCTTAGTTTCCCTCATTTCGATATGTGCACATTATGAAGACTCACACTGTGTGTGGATATAAGTCTCTTAAAGTCCTCGATAAATGATGGTTCTAGGTTAGTATAAAAACCACTTTTTGCTAGTTGGGGGATGTGTGTAAAACTAACGAACACCAAAACTAACTTAGTTCGAACTATGAAAATTAAGCGATGTTATTGGTTGGTATCACACACATCCCGCTACGCATCCTCGCTCATCTCTGGTGGAAAACCAGCATCATACTTAAATAGAGATAAACTACGATAACATGGCGCGCCCCTCCATTACTAATAATAATGAGCGATTAATGACGTGACTAGTCGAGCAACAAATCCGTGGATTTTTTTTTGTTTGACGGCCGTCACATTACGCACACATGCGATGTGAATCTTGGTGGTGCATTGTAAATACTTTCACAAATGCTTTCAAACGTTTTGAATTTTGGAGGGGCGCGCCATGTTATCGTAGTTTATCTCTACTCGTGTAACTGGCGAAATGTGGTTGTATTACTTGTATTACGAGTCCACCACTGCTCAAACCTTTATGGAATACAGGCGTGGGTGGTGCTTTTTCAACTTTATCTAACTTAAAAGCTTACAGTCTTAAAATAATAATATGTAGAATTGTAGATACAAATAAATTAAAAGGAAATAATCAATGTAAATATCCATACTATATTAATATTATAAATGCGAAAGTGTGTCTGTCTGTTCCTCTTCACGCTTAAACAGCTGAAACGATTTAGATGAAATTTGATATAGAGATAGGTTGTGTCCCGAGAAAGGATATAGGATAGTTTTTATCCCGATATTCCTACGGGATCGACACGTATGCGGGTGAAATCGCGCGGTGCTGCTAGTTTTAAGATAATTTGAAGTATATTATTATCTCAATGTGAAAACCCCTTCGGGAATTCGTCGAATAAACATTGCGTTAGTTGCTAATCGCGAAAACAAATCGCGAAAAAAAAAAAAAATCTGCTGTTCCCTACATTTATGTTCGTATAACTCGTCAAAATGTAGGGAACAGCTGATTTTGATTTCGCGATTTTAGATTTGGTCCCATGGTAAAAGTTGTTCATAATGATGAGTATAGTGACCTCTTGAGGTTGTTGGTGTTTTTCCAATAACCTTGTATAAATACAGATGCATACCCTCAGCTTCTTGATTTGTATCAATGTTCCAACTTTACAATTCCTAAGATTGAGGTACTGAAGTTTCGTCAGGGCTTCGTGAAATCCGTTCAACAGCTTTATGGGATTGTTACGCACATGAAGTATTCTTAAATTCACCAGTTTCTCAACCCCAACGAGAGTTGTTAATTTATTTCCTTCTAAATACAAGCTGTCTAAAAGAGGAAAATCGAAATTCGATATATCTGCTATAAGATTGTGTCGGAAATCTAGAACTTTTAATTTTTCCATCCTGCTTTCGAAGGCTACGGTCTCTATTTGGTTACCGGCAAGTTCCAGAGTGCTCAGTTCCACTTGGAACACATCGTGAACCGAAGTTATTTGGTTGTCATTCATAATGATGCATTGAAGATATTTCATTGGTTTTAGTGCTGCCGAGGTTAATTTGTTATCGTCAGCATGTATAAGAATCAAGTACGGTAGTTCTGCAATAACTTGTAACGCTTCTAAATCTAAGTAGTTGTGGGAAACGTCCAAGAACATGAGGTTTCGGTACAGCTTTATTATGTTGATGCATGTCAACTTCAATCCAGTAAGTGAGCATTTCAAATATGTGTACCTGTTGGCAAAATTAAACTTTATTGATCTTGATTGATAAGCAATGGTGGCCAAGTGGTAACGGCCGCGTCTTACGAGTTGTAGGTCGTTGGTTCGAACTCAGACAGGCGCTTTACTTTGTGTAAATTATTTCATCACCACTGCTCTCAAAACGGTGAAGGAAAACAACGTGATGAAACCGGCATGTCCTAGAACCGAAAATTCGAAGACGTGACATCTACCAATCCGCTCTGGGCCCGCGTGGTAGATTACGGCCCACTCCCTCTCACAGAGAGAAGGCCTGTGTCCCAGCAGTGGGAACATTATAGGCTGATTATGTTGATGTTGATTGATTGATTGAATACTATGCCCATTAGCAATTTTTTTCATTTTGCTAATGGGCAAATAGTATCAATCAACTCAGCCTATTGCAGTCCACTGCTGGACATAGGCCTCTCCCAGGCTGCGCTACAACACCCTGTCCTCCGCCTTTCGCGTCCAGTCCCTTCCAGCCACTTAATTTAGGTCGTCCGTCCATCTAGCTGGGGGGCATTCCACACTACGCTTGCCGATACAAGGTCTCCAATCATAGCGTATTACATAGAATTAAAAATTAGTTATTTGATATAACTTCATATTTCTCTTTGTTCCAACAAAACGCCGCCGTAAAAACTTACCCTTTCAGTACCTACCACTACCAAGAAGGGCAAGTTAATAGTGTGGTTACGTTAACACTTAGCAGGACGCAGGGTACATAGGTATCTTACCCGTCTCCTTCAGCCGTCTTGCCAAGCATGCTACATCTGACACTGATATCAGATTTGGAGAGTGACTTAAAAGCTTCTTTTTTTTCGTTTACGGACTCGCCCTGCACTTGCTGTTCCTCTTCTGCCTGTTCGTCGTCATCGTAAACTAAATTGAAATGTGATTTCAGCATTTTTAACTATTATTTGGAGCTGTCAAAGAAAATTGACTGAAAAGTTTTGACACATTCGTTTGACAAGTTCGATTTAAAAAATGTTTTGATATGATGATCTTACGAATGAGGTTTTGTATGTGACGGAACTCTTTTTAGTGTTCCGCGTTTATTTGGCAAACTTATAAGCTGGCGTGTTATGGCGGCCACCGGAGGGAGAGGTGTGCCTGCGCAGGTAGCCCAGAGCGTGTATTAGAATAGATCTATGCAGGCGACCGAAACAGAATCGAAAATCAATTCTTTCGAATGACCCGTACGATGAATAGCGAAGTGAACTGAGGGCCCCAACCCACACGCGCTAAGGCATGTGGGCAGACCTGCATTGGAACAAAAAAGTGAACCGTACTGTGTCATAAATCATAATCAGCCTATAATGTTCCCACTGCTGGGACACAGGCCTCCTCTCGGTGAGAGGGAGTGGGCCGTAATCCACCGCGCGGGCCCAGTGCGGATTAGCAGATGTCACATGTCTTCGGATTTTTGGTTCTAGGACATGCCGGTTTCCTCACGATGTTTTCCTTCACCGTTTTGAGAGCAGTGGTGATGAAATAATTTACACAAAGTAAAGCGCCTGACTGGGTTCGAACCTACGACCTACAACTCTTAAGTCGCGGCCGATACCACTTGGCCACCACTGCTCTTTAAGCGAAGTCGGAATAATGTAAGCCTAATCGTACCGTGTAGGCTTACATTATTCCGACTTCGCTTGACATCTCAAGCGACACGTGTTGCGGGACATTTGTCCCTTAGTGAGGCTTTAAAGTGCATTCTATTCAGCCAGATGAACTATAAATACTTTAGCCTACCTAAAGCCACAGATACATTACTGTGTCGTGTTGTGTCGTCACTTGGGATACACCAAGAGCGACAGCAACGCTACTTTTTAGTAAAATTTTGCCGCATTCATCAACATACTTTGTCGCAGTGCGCGCACTTGTGCAACCAATAGACATGCGACTCCAAACCCGCGGATAAAAAAGATTCCCAGCTGTATGTCGCATCGCTACATGCGAGCTCTGTCATACAAACCCGTACACTTCATGTGAGAGACAAATTAGTTGCGGAGACAAAAGTTCCTCGCGGGCGCCCTCCCTAACACCGCGTCAGAAGGCGTCACGTCACGACACGACACAACACAGTAATATGAATCCGGCTTTACTCGTATCTTGCCTTTAGTCCTGACGACTTTATTCTTGCCGGGCACTACCACTACGGATTCCTGCTCCTCCTGCTCCTCTTCCTCCTCTTCTACTTCTACATCATTGTGACTTATATTGAATTTCGATTTTAACATTTTAAAACTCTTATATAAGTCGTCGAAAAAAATATAGTGACAAGTTTTGACAGTGACAGTTAGTTTGACAAGCTCCATTTAAAAAGATATCATTTGGTATGTTGATTTTATGAATGAGGTTTTTTTTAGTTTTGGACGCTATCACATTTTGAACTCGCTCAAGTTTAGGTATCTGAATCGCAACACAACAACATTACGCGCACGCACACATTGAACTGATTGTCCGCTCGATTTTATACGTAACTTTAACTAATCTTGGTACTTGAAGGTATTCTTTTTTTAATTTTACTGGTATTTATTGAGTAAAGTTAGTTGTTAGTTCGCAATCGAAATTGGTAACTGTTATTAGTACTTACTATGTGTGATAATCATGTTTTTAGTGTTGTTGAAGTTCATCAGTCATCACGTACATTATGTAGGTGAAGATAAACGACCTTAACATTTTAGTATTACAAGGAACATCTACGTTTATCCTCCAGTCTGCTGTTAGTTTGAAAAGATGTCATCATCATCATCATTTCAGCCGAAAGACGTCCACTGCTGGACATAGACCTCTCCCAAGCACTTCCACTTCGACCGGTTCTGTGCTTCTCGCATCCAACGGGTTCCTGCGGCCTTCACAAGGTCGTCGTTCCACCTTGTGGGAGGCCTTCCAACGCTATGATCTATGCGTTATGTTCGTGAACGGGCGCCGTCAGTTGGGGCTGGTCATCACTTAGCTGCCTCGGCTTATATTTAATTATTTTATTTTTGGATTGTTACTATTTGTTGTACTCTGGACGCTTTTAACGCGTACGTCTTTTTTATTTTTTACACCGTTCTCACATATAATTATAAATTCAAAAGTAATGATGCTAACTAATATTTTTGTACAATGTAATTTAAAAAGAGCGTCCATGGAGTTTCTTGCCCGTTCTTCTCCATAGGTACCTACGCTTTGGAATGGGCAACTAGCTTCATATTTTCTGACTGACCGACTTCTTGACAATTCAAAAGTGCCTGTTAATGGTTTAATTGAAATAAATGCTTTGAGTTTGCTACGTCTTCCGGTATGCGGTCGCCACTCCAGAACCTTTCGGCCCCATCGGCCATCTGTTCTACGAGCAATGTGCCCTGCTCACTGCCACTTCAGTTTGGCAATTCTTCGGGCTATGTCGGTTACCTTGGTTCTACTGCGGATCTCCTCATTCCTGATTCGATCACACGCAGTATTCGATAAGCGAACATACGATGAAAACTGATCAAAATGCATGAAAAAATCCGGCAAAAAAACACCGATGTATAAAAACTAAATGTTATCAAGACCATTATCATTTCCAGGTATCATTTTCCTCGAGCGTCCCCGCGACGCGCACACCTCAACAGCACATCGAAGTAATCCTACGCAAGCTAGCCAACTCCCTGAACATGCGGGGGGAGCATCCTCACAACTACGTGCTGAAGGTGTGCGGGCGCGAAGAGTACCTGTTCGGAGACTACCCCCTCATCCAGTTCCTATACATCCAGGAGATGCTGGCCACTGATGGCGTGCCGCAAGTCATGACGGTCAGCATGGACAAGCTACCGCTAACGCGTGAGTTGGTGATCTGTGTTGTTTTATTATTGTCTTTGAGCTGTTTTATATAGATCAGTTATAGTATATCTGTCTTGGTGTGCTTTTCATTCAAAACCTTAACTACTCGTTTTGTCAGAACGTTTTGATTTAAGCATCAAAATCATTTGTGTTTTTCATATTTCTGATCCAGCTTCCCTTAGGGTCTATCCACTTATATATCGGAATTGCCTTCTGGACTCTGTGCCGTCTGTAGTCGCTCGATCCACCCCATATGGTAGATCTTGGACTTGAACTTGTCTACACATGTCCGGACCGTCAGTGTTTCGGAACATGCTCCGACGTAAATAAAAGAATAGAAAGAAGGTGCTGTCTAAAAGTCTCAAAGTTTTCATAAACTTTCATCCATCCTTCAGTAAAGGCTTATGACAACTTAACTAACAACACTATTAAAAAAATAACGGTTTTCTCTAGACCCAGGTTTAAACCATCGAGCCTGTTTGAAATTTGAACTTTATTCTGACAGGGTTAAAGTTCTAATTACAAAAACCGAAGTTAAAACTGAGTATAAGTTGTCAATTTTGTATTAAAAACTTTAAAACAGTCGGAGTAAGGTTCGAAATATACTGGCTCGGTGGTTTGGGCTTGGACTAAAGTTAGAACTCGTTTTGTAAAAAGACGAGTCGACTATACCTGTACTGCTCTACCATTGAAGAATCCAAGGTTATGGAATTAAATACTTGGAACCCGGCCTTTACAAGATCAAAGAGCTTTTGCTCAACCTACTGTGCTGGCCTAGCTACAGTAAATTTATAGGGTATAATCTGTTAGGGAAAGATTCAATTAAACAAGTACCTACTTACACAAACAAAGTTTATTGTAATAATACACAAATGAAGGTACACAAACAAATAATGTGGCGAGCCACCAAACTTATATATCCTTCCCAAACACCTGCGCATTCACACCCATACAACCAGTCTCCGTACCTGGTTGTACCGGAGTGTACGCCTGCATGAGACAATGACAAATTCTCAGAGTCGCTATATCGAGTCCGTGAGATGAACCACTTAATAACTTCTAGCTCAACCGTACAAGTATCAACCTATTGGATTGTGCTCATATGGGGAAAACAAAGATTATGCGAAGCAAACCCGAGACACAATACTTTATAACAACTGGTCTTATCACCTAGTTCCTACAAAAGACCTAACTCTCTCATAGATTAAATTATGACACAATGGATCAACTCAATGTTCTCTCAGTATAAATAATCAGTTGAACCTCTCAGTTGACAGCCTTTCTGACCTTGGCATCATGCACAGGATAAACCTGTGCACAGACGAATGACGTGGCCTACGGGCATAGATGGTGACGCTTGCGTTGCCTGAAGTGGCGAACTTCCCTCATCACCTGGATTCGGCTAGGTAAGGCCCTCTTGAACGACAGATGACCACACCACAAGGGATAACCTCAAAGTTGCCGGCGCCCGGATCAATTCCAAATCATCTGACCACAGGGCAGCACCAAGGCATCACGACTTAACTGCGCATAGCACCGATCTTAATAAAAGCCTAGCATAACAGCCAGACCTGTAACAACGTCCTCGTGTCAGAAGACACATGTAAGACCTAGGGTATAGGCTATCCAGCAAGAACAAAGAAAATGGTTGAATACTCATAGGATTCAGCTTCCAACGAACTAAATAAAACCCCATCGGGTTTATGGGCACATCCAGGTCCAACCAGGAATAAGTCCCGCTCAATCGGCTCAATCAGCCTTTTGGCTCGTGTCCTCAGTCGTAAAGACCGGAAACCTCCCTTTGCTATTAAAACATATCTGTCAATACAGCATCATATTGTAGTCTTTGATCTGTCAGTTTGCTCTCTCGAATATTCCTCCACAGACTAAATAAAATCTTATCGATTTGTGACTTAAAATTGATTAGACATTGTATTATAAATAAAATGTGGAAATTATGTCTGTCTGTTTATTTACTCTAAATAAGTAAAATCATTGTAATTAATTTACTAAACACCACAACCCTAGCGCCATCTAGTGACGCGGAGACTACGCTCCACGAGCCTGTACAGACCCACGATAGACGTCGCTACTTGTTGCTTAAATATCAATTTTGCAACGTCACATACTGACATGACATGATCATACCCCACAGTAAACCGCGACCTGCCCTACTACCCGTACTGCCTGCCGGAACGGAGACGACTGACCTCGGAGCACTCCAACACTATGCGACGGAAGAAAAACGAGTCGGCGTGGAACATAGAGAAGCACTACTCGTGCGTAGTACAGAGTGTCAGCAAACTTAACGTGGACCCTGGGAATGGTGCTGCGGTGAGTTTCTTCATGTTTATTAGTGGATGGGATGAATCTATTGGTAAAACATTAACAACCTCTTAAGAGGTCATTGTACTCATCATTATAAACAAATTTTTACTATGGGGCCAAACCTGAAATCGCGAAAAAAAAATCAGCTGTTCCCTACATTTTGACGAGTTAAGCGAACATAAATGTAGGGAACAGCTTTTTATCCGATCAATACAAAGAATATTTGATTGTTTACGGTTATATCAAAATTGGTCAATTTCGTTTTCTAAATTAAAACGATTTTTCATTGCGTTTTAATATCATCACTAGTAGAGATAGTGTGGCAACATGTTTTAACGTAATGACAGTAAGAAGTGTCATTTTACTGCAGCTAATTAAAACTCGGACTATACGATGACAACTATCAAAAAGTTACCCTGCATTTTATTGTAGTCTGTGACTACAAAGTACTCTGTCATGACAACAACCGAGTTCAGAGTTCATTTATTTGTACCGATGACAACTAACCAGTCTATCAAAAAGTACTCTGTGCAACTAACGTATGGAAGTAGAAACCTACCAAATAAATTGGGATAAGGGCAAAATAATAGTAATAATAAATCTTTTTTGACATAAAAATATTACAACCATACATGCACAGAGTACTTTTTGATAGACTGAAACATACATGTGAAACCCCTGACTCCTGTCCTAGGCGAACCTGTATTACAAGAATCAGTGGCCTCCGCCTTAGATCAATACACATTTCAATTTTTATTTTCATTGAAATCGGTGCATTCATTTCGAAAAACGGGCTTGCAAGTTTGTATGAAATGCCGTACGGCGTAAATGCTCTTAGAACGTCGCATAAACTACATTTAATGCCCCTTTGTCGCGTGTCTTACCATCGATTCTAAACCTCAAAATAGCTCATTTGTCCTTCGGTTTACTTGCGAATACCATAAGTTGTTTTAATACCTAATAAGTGCATTATTATTTGTGGTTATTTTATGATTATTGAGTCGGAATTGACGTCATTCTGTACAAATTACAATTCTTTGCCTGTTATGTAATTTAGACCTAATGTATTTTACGCCCTAAATGACTGAAGAATAACAGCCGCACAGGTCGATCGATCAGGTTAAGCTACGCTTGCCGCTGGTCTGTGGATGGTTGACCATCTTTACATATCGTGACCCCTCCGTGTCTCGGAAAGCATGTTAAGCCGTTGGTCCCGGCTGTCATTCGTGGATCTTTGACAGTCGTTACGGGTAGTCAGAAAGTCTGACAACCAGTCTTGCCAAGAGGTATCGTATAACCCAGTAACTGGGTTGTGGAGGTCAGATAGGCAGTTTCTCCATGTAAAATACTGGTATTCAGCTGCAACCGGTTAGACTGGAAGCCGACCCCAACATAGTTGGGAAAAGGCTAGGCAGATGATGTATTTTATGTGGCCCTCAAGTGTAGCCGAACTTTTGGGTTGCTCATGAATAACAAACTCGAGTTTAGATGTGTATTCCATAATGCCAAATATGCCAAATGTTTGCTCGTACTTTTCAGTACTCAATCGTTTATTGCATTCCACAATGTGTCATTATGTGGCGGTGGTGTATAAAAATATTAAAAATGTAATTAATATGAATAAAATGTAATAAAGGATAATTAATAGATAATTATAACACTCATAATATATTTTTTAAATATTCGTTTAGAGTATAGTAGCATCTTCTTATTAAAAAAAGTTTTAGTTATACTCTTTTCAATTTATATGCTCCAATATTCGCAGGTAATATGCCAAGCTGGCATCTTCCACGGCGGCAAGCCCCTGTGCGAGACGCAGAAGACTGTGGCCGCGGTGATGGTGGACGGCGTGGCGGTGTGGGACCAGGAGCTCACCTTCCCCATCTGGGTGTCCAACCTGCCGCGCATGGCGCGCGTGTGCTTCGGGGTCTACGAGGTCACCAAGAGCAAGAGCAAGAGGAGAGGGAAAGACTCAAATAAGGTATGATGTTGCATTTTGATTATATACACTTTCTGTGTGATAGGTTGTGGTAGTTTTAAAACTGGTTGTACTGCTGCTGCATACATTAATATAGGCGCTTTACTTTATGTAAATGATTTCATTACCAGTCACCACTGGTCGTAAAACGGTGCAGGAAAACCGGCATGTCCTAGAACCAATAATTCGAAGACATGTGACATCTACCAACTCGCATTATGGTCAACTCATAGAGGAGGCCTGTGTCCCAGCAGTGGGAACATTATAGTATGTTATATGGATGTATACACCTGTTACTCCAAGGTTTATCGAACCATTCTTCGTATTTCATTTAATTTATTAGGTATTCCTCTAGATAGTGCGATATATTCTTTAAGTTCATTGGCAAGCCCACAATTGAAGCAGTTCGACGAAGTCGTCAGTGGTGGTTGGACGAAGTTAGATTTCCTCTACTGTCTAAATTCGTCCTAGCTTATTTTCTTAGCCATATTGTTTGTGCTATTTACGACATTTGTGCCTCTAGTTCATCAATAGTTTTCTAAAACATCCCTCATCTATTTCAGGAGGGTGTAAACAGACTGACGTGGGCGAATACCATGATATTCGACTACAAGGAGCAACTGCGCACAGACGGCGTCACGCTGTCCATGTGGACGCACGTGGCCGACGACACGCAGGGCGACGACCTCGTGCTGCATCCTTTAGGAACTGTCGTGTCCAATCCTAACACGGACTCCTGCGCTGCATTGCAGGTTAAGTTCTCTAAGTGAGTATGAAGAAGAAACAAGTTTAATTATCACAAATAATACATATTTAAATTCTACAATAACTAGAACCTAGTCTTGGATACAGAATACAGCTCCGCCCTCCCGCCCGCAAGAATATGCACATGCAGAAGATGCGGTTAATACGATGCAACATGCAACCCAAACCTGTACTAGATACGTGTTTCGCACGGCCACGGAGCGTATTCAAAGTTGGCGAGCGATGAGTCAACATCTCCTGAAAATACATTAAATAAATAAAAACGAACAACAGACATATCAGTGAAACATTTTTTTTCTGTATGTCTTCAGAGAAGAATAAAATGACGCCTTATTAAAAAAAAAAACAATAATTTCAGTTTTATATCGTAGTTTGTTTTTCTCGTACAGGAAACCACTACTGCTCATCTCGTTGACAATTGCATTTCCTGAAAATTACCTAAAATTGCTCAAATATGAAGAAAGTATGAAAGATAACATTTATTTATTCAACATTAAAAGTCAGAAGATAGCCCTAGATATCTTCAACGAACACTATTTCTAATCTAACCATTAAAATCTATTTTTCCAGTTACGACTGCCAATATCCCGTTCTATTTCCTAAAGAGGAGACGGTGAAAAAGGATGAGTCGGAACATACCGAAATCGTGTCTCCGGATGCGATGGAGAGGCTAAGCAGGGATTATGAGAGGTTACGAGCTTTCGCAGAAAAGGATCCCATGTATGAGATGCACGAACAGGACAAGAAAGATATCTGGGCTTCAAGGTATAGTATAAAGATTTTTTTTTGTTTAAATCGACAAGATTTTAAACCTTAAAAACCAATTGTTAGTCAATCAAATCAGTTTTTTTTATTGCAAATCTTGTTACATATTGTTTACACCACAAAACAGTATAGTAACAGGCTGTTACAATACTTTTCTGTGGTGTTCAATCAAAATAATGCAAAGAACCTAAAGTTCGGCGTTCTAGAAAAATAATTAAAATGTTTTCGAAATCGTACGAAAAGAAAATTAGTTTAGAACTGAAATTAAAGCTCAGCGCAGAATAAAGCAAAAGATTTGAGATTGGAGTGGAGTGCGCGCTCGAGCTGCTGGACTACGCCTACGCAGGCTGCGCCGTGCGCAGCTTTGCCGTCAATGTTGAGTATCGAGCGCTCGAGGACAGGACACCTGAGGAGAGAAGTCTAGTGATGTTTGCGTTGATGCCTGTGCAACTTTGCATTATATGCAGTGCCGGATTAAGACTACTTGATGCCCTAAGCAATTCACGCCTGTAGGCCCTCTTATTCATTAGTCGCCTCGTATTTTTCCAAAACATCGACGAGCGGTTTGTAAAGATTGGCACACATTTCTAGTGACTTTTGGGTCTTGTAATATCTTGCTGATAAACAGCCTTGCCATTCATGTGCTAGCAAATACTGTTTCGGTGCTGTTTTTGCCTTATGGTGCCTCCCGAGACGTGATGCCCTAAGCAATTGCTTAATTTGTTTATGGGCTAATTCGGCACTGATTATGTCACTCAAAATAAAGTGTAAAATGCTGTCATCGGATAATCCTACTCTGCGATACTCCGGTCCGTATGCAACAAAAAATAACAGCAATATATAATTTCTCAGGGAACGTTTTCGCAAAGACGCGCCGGAGCTCCTCCCAAAGCTGCTGTCGTGCGTGGAGTGGGGCGAGCGCGCCGAGGCGGCCGGCGTGCGCCGTCTGCTGGGCGACTGGCCGCTGCTGCGCGTGGAGTGCGCGCTCGAGCTGCTGGACTACGCCTACGCAGACTGCGCCGTGCGCAGCTTCGCCGTCAAGTGCCTCGGCAAGATCAGGTCAGGACTACTTTCTGCTGGGCGACTGGCCGCTGCTGCGCGTGGAGTGCGCGCTCGAGCTGCTGGACTACGCCTACGCAGACTGCGCCGTGCGCAGCTTCGCCGTCAAGTGCCTCGGCAAGATCAGGTCAGGACTACTTTCTGCTGGGCGACTGGCCGCTGCTGCGCGTGGAGTGCGCGCTCGAGCTGCTGGACTACGCCTACGCAGACTGCGCCGTGCGCAGCTTCGCCGTCAAGTGCCTCGGCAAGATCAGGTCAGGACTACTTTCTGCTGGGCGACTGGCCGCTGCTGCGCGTGGAGTGCGCGCTCGAGCTGCTGGACTACGCCTACGCAGACTGCGCCGTGCGCAGCTTCGCCGTCAAGTGCCTCGGCAAGATCAGGTCAGGACTACTTTCTGCTGGGCGACTGGCCGCTGCTGCGCGTGGAGTGCGCGCTCGAGCTGCTGGACTACGCCTACGCAGACTGCGCCGTGCGCAGCTTCGCCGTCAAGTGCCTCGGCAAGATCAGGTCAGGACTACTTTCTGCTGGGCGACTGGCCGCTGCTGCGCGTGGAGTGCGCGCTCGAGCTGCTGGACTACGCCTACGCAGACTGCGCCGTGCGCAGCTTCGCCGTCAAGTGCCTCGGCAAGATCAGGTCAGGACTACTTTCTGCTGGGCGACTGGCCGCTGCTGCGCGTGGAGTGCGCGCTCGAGCTGCTGGACTACGCCTACGCAGACTGCGCCGTGCGCAGCTTCGCCGTCAAGTGCCTCGGCAAGATCAGGTCAGGACTACTTTCTGCTGGGCGACTGGCCGCTGCTGCGCGTGGAGTGCGCGCTCGAGCTGCTGGACTACGCCTACGCAGACTGCGCCGTGCGCAGCTTCGCCGTCAAGTGCCTCGGCAAGATCAGGTCAGGACTACTTTCTGCTGGGCGACTGGCCGCTGCTGCGCGTGGAGTGCGCGCTCGAGCTGCTGGACTACGCCTACGCAGACTGCGCCGTGCGCAGCTTCGCCGTCAAGTGCCTCGGCAAGATCAGGTCAGGACTACTTTCTGCTGGGCGACTGGCCGCTGCTGCGCGTGGAGTGCGCGCTCGAGCTGCTGGACTACGCCTACGCAGACTGCGCCGTGCGCAGCTTCGCCGTCAAGTGCCTCGGCAAGATCAGGTCAGGACTACTTTCTGCTGGGCGACTGGCCGCTGCTGCGCGTGGAGTGCGCGCTCGAGCTGCTGGACTACGCCTACGCAGACTGCGCCGTGCGCAGCTTCGCCGTCAAGTGCCTCGGCAAGATCAGGTCAGGACTACTTTCTGCTGGGCGACTGGCCGCTGCTGCGCGTGGAGTGCGCGCTCGAGCTGCTGGACTACGCCTACGCAGACTGCGCCGTGCGCAGCTTCGCCGTCAAGTGCCTCGGCAAGATCAGGTCAGGACTACTTTCTGCTGGGCGACTGGCCGCTGCTGCGCGTGGAGTGCGCGCTCGAGCTGCTGGACTACGCCTACGCAGACTGCGCCGTGCGCAGCTTCGCCGTCAAGTGCCTCGGCAAGATCAGGTCAGGACTACTTTCTGCTGGGCGACTGGCCGCTGCTGCGCGTGGAGTGCGCGCTCGAGCTGCTGGACTACGCCTACGCAGACTGCGCCGTGCGCAGCTTCGCCGTCAAGTGCCTCGGCAAGATCAGGTCAGGACTACTTTCTGCTGGGCGACTGGCCGCTGCTGCGCGTGGAGTGCGCGCTCGAGCTGCTGGACTACGCCTACGCAGACTGCGCCGTGCGCAGCTTCGCCGTCAAGTGCCTCGGCAAGATCAGGTCAGGACTACTTTCTGCTGGGCGACTGGCCGCTGCTGCGCGTGGAGTGCGCGCTCGAGCTGCTGGACTACGCCTACGCAGACTGCGCCGTGCGCAGCTTCGCCGTCAAGTGCCTCGGCAAGATCAGGTCAGGACTACTTTCTGCTGGGCGACTGGCCGCTGCTGCGCGTGGAGTGCGCGCTCGAGCTGCTGGACTACGCCTACGCAGACTGCGCCGTGCGCAGCTTCGCCGTCAAGTGCCTCGGCAAGATCAGGTCAGGACTACTTTCTGCTGGGCGACTGGCCGCTGCTGCGCGTGGAGTGCGCGCTCGAGCTGCTGGACTACGCCTACGCAGACTGCGCCGTGCGCAGCTTCGCCGTCAAGTGCCTCGGCAAGATCAGGTCAGGACTACTTTCTGCTGGGCGACTGGCCGCTGCTGCGCGTGGAGTGCGCGCTCGAGCTGCTGGACTACGCCTACGCAGACTGCGCCGTGCGCAGCTTCGCCGTCAAGTGCCTCGGCAAGATCAGGTCAGGACTACTTTCTGCTGGGCGACTGGCCGCTGCTGCGCGTGGAGTGCGCGCTCGAGCTGCTGGACTACGCCTACGCAGACTGCGCCGTGCGCAGCTTCGCCGTCAAGTGCCTCGGCAAGATCAGGTCAGGACTACTTTCTGCTGGGCGACTGGCCGCTGCTGCGCGTGGAGTGCGCGCTCGAGCTGCTGGACTACGCCTACGCAGACTGCGCCGTGCGCAGCTTCGCCGTCAAGTGCCTCGGCAAGATCAGGTCAGGACTACTTTCTGCTGGGCGACTGGCCGCTGCTGCGCGTGGAGTGCGCGCTCGAGCTGCTGGACTACGCCTACGCAGACTGCGCCGTGCGCAGCTTCGCCGTCAAGTGCCTCGGCAAGATCAGGTCAGGACTACTTTCTGCTGGGCGACTGGCCGCTGCTGCGCGTGGAGTGCGCGCTCGAGCTGCTGGACTACGCCTACGCAGACTGCGCCGTGCGCAGCTTCGCCGTCAAGTGCCTCGGCAAGATCAGGTCAGGACTACTTTCTGCTGGGCGACTGGCCGCTGCTGCGCGTGGAGTGCGCGCTCGAGCTGCTGGACTACGCCTACGCAGACTGCGCCGTGCGCAGCTTCGCCGTCAAGTGCCTCGGCAAGATCAGGTCAGGACTACTTTCTGCTGGGCGACTGGCCGCTGCTGCGCGTGGAGTGCGCGCTCGAGCTGCTGGACTACGCCTACGCAGACTGCGCCGTGCGCAGCTTCGCCGTCAAGTGCCTCGGCAAGATCAGGTCAGGACTACTTTCTGCTGGGCGACTGGCCGCTGCTGCGCGTGGAGTGCGCGCTCGAGCTGCTGGACTACGCCTACGCAGACTGCGCCGTGCGCAGCTTCGCCGTCAAGTGCCTCGGCAAGATCAGGTCAGGACTACTTTCTGCTGGGCGACTGGCCGCTGCTGCGCGTGGAGTGCGCGCTCGAGCTGCTGGACTACGCCTACGCAGACTGCGCCGTGCGCAGCTTCGCCGTCAAGTGCCTCGGCAAGATCAGGTCAGGACTACTTTCTGCTGGGCGACTGGCCGCTGCTGCGCGTGGAGTGCGCGCTCGAGCTGCTGGACTACGCCTACGCAGACTGCGCCGTGCGCAGCTTCGCCGTCAAGTGCCTCGGCAAGATCAGGTCAGGACTACTTTCTGCTGGGCGACTGGCCGCTGCTGCGCGTGGAGTGCGCGCTCGAGCTGCTGGACTACGCCTACGCAGACTGCGCCGTGCGCAGCTTCGCCGTCAAGTGCCTCGGCAAGATCAGGTCAGGACTACTTTCTGCTGGGCGACTGGCCGCTGCTGCGCGTGGAGTGCGCGCTCGAGCTGCTGGACTACGCCTACGCAGACTGCGCCGTGCGCAGCTTCGCCGTCAAGTGCCTCGGCAAGATCAGGTCAGGACTACTTTCTGCTGGGCGACTGGCCGCTGCTGCGCGTGGAGTGCGCGCTCGAGCTGCTGGACTACGCCTACGCAGACTGCGCCGTGCGCAGCTTCGCCGTCAAGTGCCTCGGCAAGATCAGGTCAGGACTACTTTCTGCTGGGCGACTGGCCGCTGCTGCGCGTGGAGTGCGCGCTCGAGCTGCTGGACTACGCCTACGCAGACTGCGCCGTGCGCAGCTTCGCCGTCAAGTGCCTCGGCAAGATCAGGTCAGGACTACTTTCTGCTGGGCGACTGGCCGCTGCTGCGCGTGGAGTGCGCGCTCGAGCTGCTGGACTACGCCTACGCAGACTGCGCCGTGCGCAGCTTCGCCGTCAAGTGCCTCGGCAAGATCAGGTCAGGACTACTTTCTGCTGGGCGACTGGCCGCTGCTGCGCGTGGAGTGCGCGCTCGAGCTGCTGGACTACGCCTACGCAGACTGCGCCGTGCGCAGCTTCGCCGTCAAGTGCCTCGGCAAGATCAGGTCAGGACTACTTTCTGCTGGGCGACTGGCCGCTGCTGCGCGTGGAGTGCGCGCTCGAGCTGCTGGACTACGCCTACGCAGACTGCGCCGTGCGCAGCTTCGCCGTCAAGTGCCTCGGCAAGATCAGGTCAGGACTACTTTCTGCTGGGCGACTGGCCGCTGCTGCGCGTGGAGTGCGCGCTCGAGCTGCTGGACTACGCCTACGCAGACTGCGCCGTGCGCAGCTTCGCCGTCAAGTGCCTCGGCAAGATCAGGTCAGGACTACTTTCTGCTGGGCGACTGGCCGCTGCTGCGCGTGGAGTGCGCGCTCGAGCTGCTGGACTACGCCTACGCAGACTGCGCCGTGCGCAGCTTCGCCGTCAAGTGCCTCGGCAAGATCAGGTCAGGACTACTTTCTGCTGGGCGACTGGCCGCTGCTGCGCGTGGAGTGCGCGCTCGAGCTGCTGGACTACGCCTACGCAGACTGCGCCGTGCGCAGCTTCGCCGTCAAGTGCCTCGGCAAGATCAGGTCAGGACTACTTTCTGCTGGGCGACTGGCCGCTGCTGCGCGTGGAGTGCGCGCTCGAGCTGCTGGACTACGCCTACGCAGACTGCGCCGTGCGCAGCTTCGCCGTCAAGTGCCTCGGCAAGATCAGGTCAGGACTACTTTCTGCTGGGCGACTGGCCGCTGCTGCGCGTGGAGTGCGCGCTCGAGCTGCTGGACTACGCCTACGCAGACTGCGCCGTGCGCAGCTTCGCCGTCAAGTGCCTCGGCAAGATCAGGTCAGGACTACTTTCTGCTGGGCGACTGGCCGCTGCTGCGCGTGGAGTGCGCGCTCGAGCTGCTGGACTACGCCTACGCAGACTGCGCCGTGCGCAGCTTCGCCGTCAAGTGCCTCGGCAAGATCAGGTCAGGACTACTTTCTGCTGGGCGACTGGCCGCTGCTGCGCGTGGAGTGCGCGCTCGAGCTGCTGGACTACGCCTACGCAGACTGCGCCGTGCGCAGCTTCGCCGTCAAGTGCCTCGGCAAGATCAGGTCAGGACTACTTTCTGCTGGGCGACTGGCCGCTGCTGCGCGTGGAGTGCGCGCTCGAGCTGCTGGACTACGCCTACGCAGACTGCGCCGTGCGCAGCTTCGCCGTCAAGTGCCTCGGCAAGATCAGGTCAGGACTACTTTCTGCTGGGCGACTGGCCGCTGCTGCGCGTGGAGTGCGCGCTCGAGCTGCTGGACTACGCCTACGCAGACTGCGCCGTGCGCAGCTTCGCCGTCAAGTGCCTCGGCAAGATCAGGTCAGGACTACTTTCTGCTGGGCGACTGGCCGCTGCTGCGCGTGGAGTGCGCGCTCGAGCTGCTGGACTACGCCTACGCAGACTGCGCCGTGCGCAGCTTCGCCGTCAAGTGCCTCGGCAAGATCAGGTCAGGACTACTTTCTGCTGGGCGACTGGCCGCTGCTGCGCGTGGAGTGCGCGCTCGAGCTGCTGGACTACGCCTACGCAGACTGCGCCGTGCGCAGCTTCGCCGTCAAGTGCCTCGGCAAGATCAGGTCAGGACTACTTTCTGCTGGGCGACTGGCCGCTGCTGCGCGTGGAGTGCGCGCTCGAGCTGCTGGACTACGCCTACGCAGACTGCGCCGTGCGCAGCTTCGCCGTCAAGTGCCTCGGCAAGATCAGGTCAGGACTACTTTCTGCTGGGCGACTGGCCGCTGCTGCGCGTGGAGTGCGCGCTCGAGCTGCTGGACTACGCCCAGTCCAGCAGCTCGAGTCCAGAGACTCGAGAGAGAGTACAACCAGTCTTACCAAGAGGTATCGTATGGAAGTCAGATAAGTAGTCGCTCCATGTAAAATACTGGTATTCACCTGCATCCGGTTAAACTGGAAGCCGAAAAGCTTCTGGAAAAGTCTGGGTAAATGATGAACTTTAGTCTCCTATAGTAATTGGAAGTGCACACTTGTATTGTCTCTGTTCTAAGTGTAATTATGTAGTCCCTGTTGGAGATCCAATAAATAAATTTCCTGAATCCAGTAGTATAAAATTGTGTTATCTTCCACAGTGACAACGACCTCCTCCTGTACCTCCTGCAACTGGTGCAGGCGTTGAAACACGAGTCGTATCTCATGTGCGACCTCTCCGTGTTCCTACTCAAGAGGGCCTTCAAGAACATGACAATCGGACACTACCTCTTTTGGCATTTAAGGTAAGGTTATGTTAAAATTATTGTTTTACCTAACTGATCGTTATAATATTCATTTTGCGAATCTTAACACACGTGATGGGTATCAAAACCTAAATAAAGATTTAAAAAAAAAATCTATATAAATTATTTCGAATAACTATAGCCAGCGACTTGAAATGTTACCCAAAATAACATTACGCGTAGTTCCAGTACCGATAATTTGTACCGTTCCTCCAGGATCGTAACAAAATTAATTCCTTGGCTATAGCGATAGTGACAAACGGAACGAAATCTTAAACTGCCGGTCGATTCTGTAAAAATCTCACCGTGAAAACTTAGGTGAAGTGAGTTTTTGCTAGGAATTGACACTATTGACAGCTCACTCCACGCTCACTTCACCTAAGTTTTCACGGTAAGATTTTTACAGAATAGCACCGCTGTTCACTAACGATATGATCAATATATTATCGTTATTGGTATAACGATATAATAACGTTATTAATTTCGATACTCAACTTTGCCAGCTTCGTGACATAAAAGATGACGAAAAAGTATGAAGAATAACGTTATAAATGAATCCGTAACTTTATTACAAGCAGATAAGATTAATGTTACTGATACCTATAACGTTACTTATAATATTGTTCTACGAAAATGATATTCAATAACGTTATTTTTTGTAACATTATTGATATTTTTAGGTTTTAGTACCGTTACAAATTTTGGAATGTTATACGATAACATTAGTGGTAACAGAACGAAATTCATTTCGTTTTCAAGTCCCTGACTATAGCTATGAATGCGTCGTTGGTCTAGAGTAGTGTTGGTACTTTGTGTAAATTGTTTCATCACCACTGCTCTCAAAACGGTGAAGGAAAACATCGTAAGGAAACCGGCATGTCCTAGAAACAAAAATTGAAAGACATGTTACATCCACCAACCCGCACTGGGCTCGCGTGGCGGATCATGGCGACCTCTCTCTCACCGAGAGGCCTGTGTCCCAGCAGTGGGAACATTATATACGCTGATTATGAAAAATATTTTTAAGAATAAGTACTTAAGTCTCATGACTTGTAATTCTTAATTATTTTTTTTTTACTCTTGTGTCTTCACCAGAGTTTTTCGTACACTTGAACAACGAAAACCGCCTTTACTGGTAACGATACCATGGTAACCTATCGTATTATCTTTTTTACATCAATTTTCCAATATATTGTCCTAAGGTCTGAGATGCACGTGCCGGCAGTAGGTGTCCGCTTCGGTCTCCTGCTGGAGGCATACTGCCGCGGCTGTCAGGATCACATCACCAGCCTCACGAGACAGATCACTTGTCTTGACAAACTTAAATGTAAGTATGCTTTGTATTGTCTGTCTTATTGTGTTCGCTTTAACATTGAACTGGGAACTGATTACGTAAACATATTAAATAGTAAAAAAAAATCTAAAGCCACATAGAAGGAGCATACATGTATCATGTACAGACGCCAGCACATCAAGCTACCCGAAACTGTCAAATTTTCCCAATCAACTTTGAACCTTATGCTTTAGCGATAAAGTTGAAAATCTATTAAAGAATTTGATAGATTGTAGTAGGTTGATGTGCTGGCGTCTGTACAAACCGGATACAAGAAACTAAAATAATTTTGAATTCTGACGATATCTAGTGTTTATCTCACAAAGCGACGCTAGCTTTGTTTGTGGTTACCATGTGTATAAACAGAAGATGTGTGTGTGTGCATATGTTTTGTGTTCACAAAAAACAAGATGGCCGCATTATGTAGTACTGAATTTGGCCACGCACCTAATAAACCGTGAAGCGCTATACGCCCGGTTGTAATAAATGTTTCCCCACACACACTTTTTCGCCTATAAACTCATGTGTAGTACAGTCGTCTGAGCATTATTTTGGCTGTGTCAGGGGCCAGCCAATGCGTGCGCAAGAAGAAGGAGATAAAGCAAGCCCGTGCCGCCCTCATCCATCACCTGCAAGAACAGCACTGTGTCGAGACACTGTGTGATTTTGTGTCGCCGCTTAACCCTAGTTTTGTGTGCAAGAGGATCAAGTAAGTGTAAATGAAATACATAACTGGCCTGAAGTTATGCTGTGAAGAAACTTTCCTTTTTGTTATAACTTTTTGAGTCAAGTGAACTATAGACAGTAATATTAAGTGGCATAACAAATGATTTGTTTTGAGCATTTCTGTCACCATTATTAAGGCACCTTAACGCTTATTTTAACCTGTATAATTATGCTAAACTCAAATTAAAAAAAACTGGCCAAGTGCGAGTCGGACTCACACACGAAGGGTTCTGTACCACAAGGCAAAATCGCCGAAAATATCACGTTTGCTGTATGGGAGCCCCCCTTAAATATTTGTTTTATTTTGTTTTTAGTATTTGTTGTTATAGCGGCAACAGAAATACATCATCTATGAAAATTTCAACTGTCTAGCTGTCACGGTTCATGAGATACAGCCTGGTGACAGACAGACGGACAATGGAGTCTTAGTAATAGGGTCCTGTTTTTACCCTTTGGGTACGGAACCCTAAAAACGATTGGCATAACAGTGTAATTTCATTGATCAAAAAGAAATTATGTAGCCCCTTGAAAATCAATGTCAACAACCGTCCATTTTAAAAAGCACATTTATGTTTTAAAAAATCTGCTTTTCTTCGTAATCTTCAATACGCTATTGACGCTATTTTTCATATCCTAGGCCGGATGACTGCCGGGTTATGGACAGCAAGATGAGGCCTCTACAACTTCGGTTCGAGAACGCGGACCCCTCAGGGGCGGACATTAGTATCATACTGAAGATCGGCGACGATTTGCGACAGGACATGTTCACACTACAGATGCTACGGATTATGGATAGGCTGTGGAAGAACCATGGATATGATTTTAGGTGAGTTTGTAACCATATAGCCACATAATACGCGGATCCCTGGGGGGCCGACATTAGCATATATGCTGAAGATCAGGGACGATCTGCGACAGGACATGTTCACACTGCCTGCAAATGTCACGTATTATGGATAAGCTGTGGAAGAACCATGGATATGATTTTAGGTGAGTTTGTAACCATATAGCCACATAATACGCGGACCCCTGAGGGGCCGACATTAGCATATATGCTGAAGATCAAGGACGATCTGCGACAGGACATATTCACACTACAGATGCTACGGATTATGGATAGGCTGTGGAAGAACCATGGATATGATTTTAGGTGAGTTTGTAACCATATAGCCACATAATACGCGGACCCCTGAGGGGCCGACATTAGCATATATGCTGAAGATCAAGGACGATCTGCGACAGGACATGTTCACGCTGCAGATGTCACGTATTATGGATAAGCTGTGGAAGAACTATAGATATGATTTTAGGTGAGTTTGTTACCATATAGCCACATAATACGCGGACCCCCGAGGGGCCGACATTAGCATATATGCTGAAGATCGGCGACGATCTGCGACAGGACATGTTCACGCTGGAGATGTCACGTATTATGGATAAGCTGTGGAAGAACCATGGATATGATTTTAGGTGAGTTTGTAACCATATAGCCACATAATACGCGGACCCCCGAGGGGCCGACATTAGCATATATGCTGAAGATCAGGGACGATCTGCGACAGGACATGTTCACACTGCCTGCAAATGTCACGTATTATGGATAAGCTGTGGAAGAACCATGGATATGATTTTAGGTGAGTTTGTAACCATATAGCCACATAATACGCGGACCCCTGGGCGGCCGACATTAGCATATATGCTGAAGATCAGCGACGATCTGCGACAGGACATGTTCACGCTGCAGATGCTACGGATTATGGATAGGCTGTGGAAGAACCATGGATATGATTTTAGGTGAGTTTGTAACCATATAGCCACATAATACGCGGACCCCCGAGGGGCCGACATTAGCATATATGCTGAAGATCAGGGACGATCTGCGACAGGACATGTTCACGCTGCAGATGTCACGTATTATGGATAAGCTGTGGAAGAACCATGGATATGATTTTAGGTGAGTTTGTTACCATATAGTCACATAATACGCGGACCCCTGGGGGGCCGACATTAGCCACCACTGCTCTAAAGGCTTATACATTGTTACTAATAAAAATGTTTTAATCCATGTTATCTTTCCCCAGAATGAACCCCTACAACTGCATCTCGATGGAGTACGCAGTGGGTATGATCGAGGTCGTGGAGGACGCGCAGACGGTCGCCTACATACAGAAGCAGAGCGCTCTCTTCAATGCTGCTTCCACTATCTATAAGTCTACGTTATTACGTGAGTATTGTATTAGTTCCTTGTTTTGTTTTTTAACTAGCTGTGCCCCGCGGTTTCACCCGCATAAGTGTCGATCTCGTGGGAATATCGGGATAAAAAGTAGCCTGTATGTTAATCTAGGGTGTCAGCTATCTAGTACCTCCATATAAAATTTTACCAAAATTGGTCCAGCCGTTTGAGCATGAAGAAGTAAGAAACATATAAACACATGCACTCACAAACATTCGCCTTTATAATATTAGTGTGATCTTTTATAAGTTCCTTGTTTTATTTTTGGGGTTATTTACCCAATGGGTAAATAAGCCCAACGGCCAACGGAACCCTTTTACTAAGCCTCCGCTGTCCGTCCGTCCGTCTGACTGTCAGCGGGCCGTATCTCACCAACCGTAATAGGCAGACACTTGAAATTTTCACAGGGTGTGTTTCTATTGCCGTTATAGCAACAAATAATGAAAATAAAAGAATACAAGAACTCTCCCGTGTGCGAGTCCGACTCGCACTTGTCCGGTTTTTAATCTTTTAGTTTGTTTTCATGATTCACCTTTTATATTACGACACGTAAGCAAAGTCTACCAGTGGTATAGTCCTGTAAAAGAGACTCTGAAATCACTGCCTAAAACACTGAAGAGGGAAACACGAGCCTCTAAGAGGTGAAATTTGGGGTAAAGTGATGTCTTACAAAAAAAAAATCGTTTATTAATAATCCTACGTATATTCATTTGAAACTTGGCATAAATACTCTTCAGAACAAAATGATATACAGGGTTATTGGTAAAACATTAACATCCTCTTAAGAGGTCGTTCTACTCATCATTATGAACAACTTTTACTATGGGACAAAACATGAAATCGCGAAAAAAAATCAGCTGTTCCCTACATTTATGTTTGTATAACTCGTCAAAATGTAGGGCACAGCTGATCTTTTTTCGCGATTTAATAACTTTCAGCCCCTAATAAATACTATAACCTCAATACAGAATGGCTACGAAGAAACACAGAGAACAACGAGGCTGCGTTCAACAAGGCTGTGGACGAGTTCACGATGAGCTGCGCCGGCTACTGCGTCGCGACCTACGTGTTAGGTATCGCGGACAGACACCCGGACAACATCATGGTCAAGACTAGTGGACAGGTGAGCCAAGAACCATTCATGCTACAGGGGTTTTAGGACACGGGGTATTTTGTAACCTATCTAGAACAGTACGACACCCACTAACTAGACTATGAAACATTATAATTGTGCTTTATGTATTACCTTGCCAAGTAATCTATAGGCCGACCGCTTAACTGAGACGTTGCCTGAGGTAGCTGCGCGGTGCGGGAGGGGTGATAGTTGTCGCAAGTTGACGAATCACTGAGCTCTCGCATCACATCGAAAAGTCACGTAAAATGTTTAAAGAGAACTGATTTCCCTGCAAAGTAAAAGACAATTCAGAACCCCGATCCCTAGAGTAAACTCTGCGTTCGCCCAAAGACTTCCATCATTCCTACATACTCACATCTACAATAAGGTAAACTCTGTCCTGAAGATCCATTAGCTCCTCCTACACACATCAAATCATACAAATCACCCATTCCCGATACTTTTTAGACTGAATGTATCTTCACTGTGCCTCATTTTTGTTATCCGCGCAAACTTAAGGAATTAAGCAATTAAAACTTCAATAACACCGTTCTTTTCCAACAGCTATTTCACATAGACTTCGGTCACTTCCTGGGCCACTTCAAGCAGTGGTACGGGTTCAAGCGAGAGCGCGCGCCCTTCGTACTGACGCACGACTTCATACACGTCATCAACAAGGGACAGAAGGGCTCCGGAGATAACTTGCCTATCGACTTCAAGATATTTAGGGAGCATTGTGAAACGGTGAGTGATATCCATACTAATATTATAAATTCGAAAGTAACTCTGTCTGTCTGTATGTTACCTTTTCACGCCTACACCACTGAACGGATTTCGATAAAATTTGGCAGAGAGATAGATTGCATCGTGGGGAAGGACATAGGATAGTTTTTATCGACATACCTCGCGGGCGAAGCCGCGGGCGGAAGGTAGTATTTTTATAAACTGTTTGTACTCGAGCTCGACGTCGGCTCAGTGGTAACGGCTCCGACTTACGAGTACATAAGTCGTGGGTTCGAACCCAGCCAGGCACTTTGTGTAAATTATTTCATCACCACTGCTCTCAAAACGGTGAAAGAAAACATCGTGAATTGAATTCAAACCTTTGATGGTGTTTAAATGATTGTTGCTTTAACCACCTGAATACCGTAATTACAGAAACAATTAAAAAACCATTGTGTTTCACGTGGATCCACGTTCGATACGATGGGTTAATCAATCAGATAAATTGTCCAAAAGTTATTTCCAAATTAACCAAACAGAGCGAGCTATCATAACAACCCCTTTATTTCAATTATTACGATTATATTCTAAAACAGTATATTGTTAATTTTTCACAGGCGTTCAAAATCCTCCGTAAGCATGGGCACCTAATTCTATCACTGTTCTCAATGATGATCTCGACGGGTCTGCCCGAGCTCAGTTCCGAGAAGGATCTGCAATATCTACGTGAAACTTTGGTGAGTATTTTATTATCTTACTCCTAACTCAAAATAGCGGTTGCCTGGAAAATATCGTAGAAAGCGATAAACCTGCCCATTGTATGTTTTGTAGTGTTCGATTTATTTTCTGTTATGTAGTTTTGTAAATTGAGCAGTGGTGACCCAGTGGTAACGACCGCGACTTACGAGATATAGGTCGTAGGTTCGAACCCTGGCAGGCGCTTTACTTTGTGTAAATTATTTCATCATCCACCACTGCTCTCAAAACGGTGAAGGAAAACATCGTGAGGACACCGGTATGTCCTAGAACCAGAAATTCGAAGACACGTGACATCTACCACACCGCACTGGGCCCGCATGGTGAATTACGGCCCACTCCCTCTCACCGAGAGGAGGCCTGTGTCCCAGCAGTGGAAACATTATAGGCTGATTATTTATGTAGTTTTGTGGTGTACAATAAAGTATGTGATAATAAATATAAATAATAACTATTTTATAGCGCGACTGCCATTTGCATTTGCATCCCCACGTCTTGTTCAAGAGACGCTGCTGAATTTAAGTCCGGCTTTTTTATTAGCCATTAATGTCCCACTGCTGGGCAAAGGTCTCCCTACTCTCTTTACGCCTACAAGTCTCGCTTATACAACTCAAAAAGTTGGTTAACAGTTTCACAAGCGAAATACATCCCTCAGTCAATCGAATTTTCTATCAGCCTATCAAGTATTTACCATTGACTCTGGTGGGCGACTGCCCGACACATGATGTCGGGACGTTGTTTATAATAATATGTTAGTTCCGCGGTAAACTTTGCTTGCGCGATGCAGGATTTTTGTGTAACGTCACTGCGATGCGTAGTTCGCATATGGCGGTGTAGATGCCGCCACTTACATTAAGAAACCAAAACAATCTCTAACTAACACAATGTCGCAGGTAATGGATCTATCAGAAGAAAAAGCAATGGAGCACTTCAGACAGAAGTTCAACGAGGCCATGAAGAACAGATGGACGACATCGTTCAACTGGGCCATCCACAACATCGACAAGAACAACTGACAGTGACCCGCGAGCCGTCGGCTCCCGCCACCACACACTACTCTGTAAAACGACATGGCCGACCCGTCATACGGTAAAAGAGGTTATAACACTCACTTGAACTACTGGAAATTTGTCTCACTGTACATGTAAAGTTACTACTCGCCTAATTGTATATAAAATACGGTGAAATTAATTTATAAAGTGGTAAAAGTGAGTGAAAATTAAAAAGATATTCTGTTGATCAAAAGTCAGCCGTAAAACTATCATATAAGGTCCAGTTTACAACAGCGGACATAAGTTGCAATGCTTATAGCTTCATAAAAAAAAACTGCGATAAAATACGAGGTAATTGAAAACTAATTATTTTGGCATTTTAATCAGTTCATATTTACCGTTCGTTAGCATACGTGTTTCGAGGTTTTTAATGGACTGCTATCAAATGTGTAATAATCGATCATTTTTAATTACTATAGCGGTTAGACGAGAATTAGTAATGCCTTAATGAGCTGAAGTAATATTTGAAATTGTTGTACAATTTTTACACCGGAAACGATAGTAGATAATCTAGCGATGAATTAGCGTATGAGATTAGCAGAATCACTTTTCAGCGTTGTGGCAAATAAAATGTTGGTCAATTACTGAGTACATTGTCTTTGTGACGACACCGTTGTCGATATTTGGAATAGATAGGGCGAGTGATAGAATTAGCCCCGGTTCGCACAGGAGTGGTTTTCTCGCGGCGATTTTTTTTCGCGGCGATTTTTGTCGCGGCGATTTTTTCGCGGCGATTTATTTTCAAGGCCCTAACTAAAGAGTTGAAAATCCAATATTGTGATTTTTTCTGACGCGCTTGGATGCGCTCTGTTGGATTCTCAATGCTCGGGTCAGCACCAAGAGTTGAAAATCAAGTGCGTGATAAAATCCGCAGCGATATTTTTACGTCCGTGCTAAAGTGGGCTTAATGATTTTTAAGGACTTTCGAAATAACAGTATTTCAGAAGACCTTTCATGCCTATTTTTGCTTTTATTCGATTCTGATACTAGTATTACACTGATTAAAATCGAGTAACTGTTGACTCAACATTTCTTTCGTTTAGAGACAGTGGTTATCGCTCGCCCCTCACATGCATTTTTACTGATTGATCTGATATACTAACGGATTAATCCCGTTCACATAAATGAAACTTAAATATTTATAAAAACAAGGATAGCTACTTAATAGTTTATCCAGATAAGCGGAAACATTTCAAATTAATTAGATCGCTAGACGTGAATTTTGTAAAACGGTTGTAAGAAGAATTCGGAAATGTATGATGGAAACGTGTCGGCTCTATATCAATTTAAAATATTACTAAGAACATAACAATTGTGTTTTAAATAAATCATAATGGTCGAAATACAATCTATGCCAGGATCTGTATCTTTATGCGAGAACTTACTGCAAAGAAAATAGTCGGTATACACGGTGGCAGGGAAATAGGCGCGCAAACTGTAATCATGAATTCAGCACAGAGAGAGCCCTCACTAAAACCACCCCGGGTGGTCACCTGCACAAGGAAGGGGCACCGTTACCTCTCAAAAGACCAATCCGGGCCCCCGCTGTGCCACGCCCACATCTCTGGGGAGACTAAAGGGATCTCCCCGAAACCTAACTGTGCAAGTGCGTCTTCCCTGAGGAACAGAGAGAGCCTTAGTGCACAAATTTTTAGTTGGGTGTTAAAAAAAAACTGCTGTATCATAGACCTACGCGGTCAAAATGTATAGAACAGCAAATTTTTTTTTAATTTCTACGCTAGGGGTCTAAAATCTTGTGCTGAACCCATTGCGCGTCGATGTACAGACGCCAGCACATCAAGCTACCCGAAACTGTCAAATATTCCCAATCGACTTTAAACCTTATGCTTTAGCGATAAAGTTGAAAATCTATTAAAGAAATTTGTCATATTGTAGTAGCTTGATGTGCTGGCGTCTGTACCAGCCACCCTGTATTTATCTGCTAACCGAATCCTGCTGTACTAGTCAATCTTTTCTATAATTGTAATATTACTCTGTCGCCATATTGCTTTTAACACTCACTGGCCACAAAGTAGACACAATAGTTAATTAACCAACCTGAACCATATGTGGTTCATGGGGCAGGGAAAGGGTCAAACTGGCATGGATTAAGACAAGATTTTTGCACTTAAATTGAACATTTGTAGCATTTCTACCTATTGGTCATTTTTGTAACAAAATTCTTAACTTGTGAACGGGATGAGGTTGTCCAAGACTGAAAATTGTTAATGGAAAGTTAGGCGCAATGACGCAAGCTACCGTGTTGGTCATTAGCTAATTAACTTACGATATAAGACACTACGTAGTGTCAAGATCTACCAATGTGAGGTTACACAGCCATGTAACAACCTAACATTTGTTAACGTATATGATATCAAAACTATCAAAAGGGTGTGAAAAGGCACTAATTTGCTGTCGACCAATCGTAATATATTATCCTGATGTTTGGTGTAGAATATCAACATTTCGTCTCGATTTTTAATTCGACCTCATCGCTCTAAGTATAGAAAATTCACGATTTAACTTAGGAGCTTCGAAAAAGTTATAAACTTGTAAAATGTATCACTATAACGTGGTATAGTTACGGCCCAGACATTCCGATGTCTCTCATTATTTCGGATTAGTGGAGAAATATACCGATGACTTATGATTTTTTAACTATTATTGCCCACAGTTTTTTTTATTATAAATCAATGGATTTTTCGAAATTCTAGAAATATTTGAGTCACCAAAATTGATGCAGTTTTTAGTGACGTCATGTCTAGGGCCTTCAGAAGGTAGTAAGGCATGCGGCGGCAGATTTGGCTGTGATATAATCGCACTGCGTATGCGCATTAAATTGAAGGACTTGCTTTTAAGATGTTTAGTTCGGACTTGAGGTTAATTAATAATAGTCGTCACTGATTACTTAGTTATCAAACAACTGATTATGTTTGATAATTAGTCTAGTATAATTATCTAAACTTTATGATAACTTATTATTTGAATTGTAAAGCAATTTGGAAGGAAATACGTGCAAATAGCTGCCATATTTGGCAGCCTTAATTTGTATTATAATTATATTAATTCTTAGTTGGACTAGCATGAAATCTTGTCTCCTTTAAGAGAAAAAAAACACGGGTCTATCTATCTAAAATTATAGATGTTAAAATTGTATGGAATTTGTATTTAGTTTCGTTAGGTGTTACGAGTTTGGATCAAAATTAATTTTACTCTTTAGATTAAGGAAGCGTATACTAGTTAATGGTAAGGGTATTTGTGGAGAAGGCATAGCGAGGATAAGGACAGCCGCCGCACTCCTGAAACCTGATGAAATATAGTAATAGACACTTTTTTAATGCATGATACCATGCCAGTGCTCCTATAAAAGAGAAATAAGGAGCCATTCAATAAGTTAAAATAGGGCTTAATTTAACACAATAAAAAGAAACTAAGCTCATATTCATCAAAATTTAATTTCACATTGCATCAAACGGTTTTAGGGTAAATATCGTGCATTTTAAAAGTGATCCACCCTACATAATATTAGGCGAATTGCTCTCATTTATAAGCGTAGGTGTAATTAGTGAAAACATAATTTTTGCACATTTATTTGGAGTCCCTCGCGATGCGAAAGCGACGATATTCTTTTATCGAATAACGTATTCGATTATCAAAATTACGATCCGATCTATTCGAAAAGGAAGTACGTCGCTACTGGGAAAGAATTTAAATAATAGGCTTAGCAGTATTATATTGTCATATGATCGTAATCAAAGTAAACACTCGCTTTTAAGTTTTTGTATAACTTCGCGCTACCTCAAGCTGTCGTGTATTCATCCTAAACAATTTATTTGCCCAATTTAAGACTCCATTTTGAAATTAACAAAAAAACATTATTATGATTTTTCGTAACACATCTATGTGCGCATTGTCACCCGAGCAATATTAGAAATTGAAGGGTTTAGCAACATAACCCAGCAGATACGTGAACTTACCATAGGTTAAACGATAACTACATAGAACAAAATTAGCACTCGTTGGAAAGCTCTAGAGAAAATATACACGACCTACAGTCGATTTATATGAATTTTATTATAATAAAAATGCCTTATCATTATAGTTTAGAGTTAAGTTGTTGCTACACGGCAGTTGTGAACGTTTTAGGTAAATTGTTATGCGGTTCTATATAGTGTTATATCGCCCAATGTACGAGTAATTAATAACCCTTAACTTGAATTTAAAATCTTAGATAATTATCAAGTTTTGGAACAACAAACTCAATGTCAAATATGAGATAGTTCAAATTCCATTGCAACAATAAATTACAAAAAATTGACACTCAAAAATCGACTTAGACTACATAACGCTAAAGTTGATAGTTGAGTAAATGTCAATGAATGTAAATTACATAAGATTTTGAATTGAAGTATACATAGCTCTCAAATTAGTCACGCTGCAATTTAGATAATGACCGGTCATTACTTGATAATTTTACTGTCAAATTGTATCATTAATGCAGAGTATTTTGCGCGGATCTCGTAATTTTATTAATATAAGTAATACAGTTTTGACTTCGGCTAGGTAAAGTTCTAGATTGCAGCGCTAATATGAAGGTGATATGCATTGAATATTCGCTTAGGTAATATGTATTTTATAAACCTAAAAAAATGGTTACGGGTGTTGGGTGTGACAACGTCTAAGACGAAAAAAATTACGCGTCGACGTGAGAACCACCTCCTTTTTTTCGTCGGTAAAAAAAGTTAAAATCGCTTAGCTAAGGTTGTAACCATATTGAATGATAGACAAGATAATTTTCGTATCGAAAACTTTTTCATCATTCCGGCCTGCGAAGTAAGACGTCATCACAACAAAATCAGGATGAAAATATAGAATTATTTTCCCAAGCGAATGTTCAATGTTAACTAGTTTACAGTCGTACAGTTATTGCATGTCAGTTGTCTTCAATTATACATAGTCTTAACGATTAGTCTACAGATAAGTCAGTTAATAAGTAATAGGATGCGAATTAAGAAATATAAGCTCTCCCGAACCATATGTGCTGGCGTTAGCTGGCATTCAAAGTGTTTCCATAAAAAAGAAATTATTTCAACGCCGTTGAATTCGAATAATGAACTTCTTTTTTGTTAGACATTATAAACAACTTCGATCTATGGATATATATTTATGAATGTCTCAAAATTCGTATGGTAGGTAATAAAGTAACCATTTTGCTTAGTTATTGTAACTAAAACTTATTTGGCATATTACACGCGTATTAGGGCCACAGCAATACTGTTGGCTGATATAGAATCAATAATTTTACCTACAGCTCGATTCGAACTTTATGGCGGTTCGGAACATGAGGCGAGTCACTGCGCAGTAAAAAAATCACGCGTCATCGGGTGTGAGTGAGGGATGAGGTACTGTGCAGCGAGTAGCGCACTTCAGAGCCGCCATAAAGTTTGAATTGGGCTGTACAAAGGTTCAAAATACACTCTAAATTACTTTTTTTTAACAAACTCGTTTTCTAAAAGCCACAAAAGACAGATCCAGTAACTTTGCCTTTACCTCGAATAATATTAGACATATCACAAACTGAGTCATGCAATCGATAATAATAGATAGCCAAGAAATTAATACCTTTGTGCGGACGAGTGTTTTTGTCACAGATTTTTTTTAAATACAGATTTGTTCATATAGCGAATTTATAAAAGTATAACTTATTAAGACCTGTGGTAAAGTTGTCAATGTTTGTTAAATCAACTTAGCCTTTTGATTTGAGTTTTTCACAAATCCGCTTGCAGTAGCTGTCATTAGTTTAGACTGGTTACTTGGTTTCATATTTCGTTTTTACCATGAACTTGTGTGTGACCAAATTCAATACTTTGAACGTGAGAATTTAATATGAAGGGTCATCTGCAATAGTGTTAAATGTCCTTCGTTTATCGTTCTGAGATAATCGGGTTTTAAGGTTATTTATGGTACAGGGCATGTATTATAGTAATAGTTCTTTGGAAAATAATCATTCTTAAGTAAATTTAAATAATTAAAAAAAAAAAACATTGCCGTGAACACCTGTGACTGGCTGTGACGTTGAGCGCTCTAACCGTGTAGCCAAATATTAAAACCTCAATTATCTCGAGACTGGAAGCGATATTGCTAAGTTTGTAAACGTGATCATAAACTGCATATATCAAGTAACCAAATGACGGTATTAGTTTGAATTTTAACATTTTTGGACATTTATCACTGTTGCAGTGGACCCTTCATATGATTTTTCTGATATTTGAAGTTAACACTGCGGGACAGATAGACGTAAAAACAATTAAACTTCTATTGTGTCTGGTTCAGTGTCATTCAATGGGTTAAGTACTGTTCACAAAAACATTCGGCCGACAAAAATGTTAAGAACACCAACATTGATTATCTTTGTTGTTGCTTACTGCTACAACTATTGTAACACAAGGTACCGTTGAAGCACAGAGTCTTACCATCTAGTGCATTTGAAGTGACGCGTGGAGTCTGGAACTTGATCTGAATACCGCGGTTGTGACACCGATCGTTTGGTTCGAGTTATTAGGTCAATACTGTCATGTCTGAGTCTACTCGTTACAAACTTTCGAGGCAATGAAGCATTTAGTAATCCATTTATTAGGTTTTTACTAGCATGTTTTATAGAAACATGCTGTTAGGAAATGCTTCAGCATATTGCAATTTTTATCTTCTACAATTCTACATAATCGCATTAGAAATGAGCCCATAAAATGTTTTCTAAATAAAAAATACACGAATATTTATTGTCCATCATCATTTTCTTGCTTTATCCAGCTTATTTGGGGTTGGCCCAACATGTCATTCTTTCATACTAATAATGATATTCCTTGCCTAATGGACAGGGTATAAGAACAAACTCAGATCATATTAGTATTTCTATTTCCCATAACCAGTTTCAAGTAGTCTCGTTGCGGTAACCACAACAGATAGATAGATAGTGTCACTATAATTATTGATATCAAATATCTTGTGCTATGTCTGTATTACGATGCCTATAAATAGAGTTCTTGGCGCCAATGCAGACCTATAGATGTCACGACTGATATGAAAACTAACTAAATGTTGCCCGCATTTCCACTCGTGTCCTAAAATAACAACGTTAGGAACTCGAATTGCAATTATCCTGTGTCTTTTGGTTTGGAAATTTTCATCCAAACATCTTTATGTATGTACTTATGTAACTTATATGTAAGTACTATAAAACTTTCACAGTTTTATAGTACAGACGCCAGCACATCAAGTTACTACAATCTGTCAGATTTCTTTAATAGATTTTCGACTTTATTGCTAAAGCATAAGGTTCAAGGTTGATTGGGAAAATCTGACAGTTTCGGGTAGGTTGACCTGCTGGCGTCTGTACATATAAGTTAATATTATGTAGGCGCCAAACGAGTTGGTTATTGAATAAATTAGACAAAAATAGATTATTTCAAATTGTTATAGAAAAAATACGCAACATTAGGAATTTGGGAAATGACGGCTTTATGAACGTGACAGAATGACGCATGCAAATATTTACTAACGTCATTTCATTGCCGAAATAAAAACTTAATTTATGTTCGGCATTGAATCTTACGGGATTGTAGAATACATTAAAAAAATATACAAAACTAGCGACGCCCTGCGGTTTCACCCGCATAAGTGTCGATCCCTTTGGCATATCGGGATAAAAACTATCCTATGTCTTTCCCCGGGATGCAATCTATCTCACTGCTAAATTTTATCGAAATCCGTTCAGTGGTTTAGGCGTGAAAAGGTAACATACAGACAGACAGCGTTACTTTCGAATTTATAATATTAGCACAATTAGTATGGATTGAATGAATTATAGGAAATTCTAAAATAGAAGGTAGATAACCGCATCACTTTGAATAGTAATCAAATATAACGCAGGACTTCACGCGTCAACTCAATTCATGCACTTAAAAAATATAAAACATCGCAAAAGACCAAAAAATAAGTTGAATTTAAAATGCTCATTTACAAATTACTATTTATCAAATGTTTAAAACATTCTATAGACCGAAATATTTAAAATACTATAATAATATGATAACTACTCTGTGTGACGTCACAGATTTAATTCAATACAGATATTTAACTTCAAATTAGTAAACCAATGCACTGATGCTCTGAAAGTCTTATATTATGTACGTTTCCTGAAAAGTTTCAGATAAAAAATTAAGCTAAAAGATTCAGTAAAAGAAATTGACGAACTTAAATATCTGTCTGTACGCACTAAGGGCTAATTTCACCAATGAAACTAAACGAAATCGGCACATCTAAACCGCATTCAACAGCTGTCAAAATCAATATTCCGTGTCAAAATGATGACACTGACAGCTTTTGAACGCGGTTTTAATCGCGTTCAGTTGGAGTGGTGAAGTTCGCGCTTTATCTGTGGCAACGGTGGTACCTATCAAAATGAACCTTAGAACACTGCCAATAAGTGAATAGTAGACTGATCGCCTTCTTATATTAGTTATAAATAGATATATACAGTAATAATACATAGACAGTGCATTATGTAGCTCAAGTTCAGTTTATTAATCATTATTAATAGCTAGGTACGCAACGACGCGACGTGTTATTATTGTTATCAATTAAAACAAGTATGGACTGGGGATCTGTATCAATGTATAGGGCAAAGTTACATAGGGCAACGTTGCATAGGGCTTTGTTGTAACTGTTACTGTTAAAAATGAAGCATGGGACAGACAAGACAAAACACCTAAGGCACTATGGGCAGAATCAAATGGTACAACATGAATCATTCATTCATTGTCTCAAAAATGGCCCATAAAACATACAAGGGATTTGTTTCTCTTTCGACTATTCCTAAAAAAAATGGCAGGTTTTACCCTCTCTTGGTAAAGCCTTTAAAGGGAATTCAAACAAAACAACAGATAGTAATGATTCTTTCTGATCAATTTTTACTGATTCAGGCTAATTTGATTCAATTATCCTTTTATATGTGTAGAGGTGTAACCCTCACTAAACGACCACCCTGAACGACATTAAACAAGAATAAAAACTTCAAAACATTGATACAGCTTTCTAGTTTTCAAAATATAGTTCCATGCGCCTCATTGCCATAAACTTTCTTAACATAAATATTTCCGTTAGCAACCGTAACTTCTCATAGCGAGTGTATGAAACATAATCGTATTATATATGACAGATTGTTAGGTAAAATAGTCACAGTAAACTAAATAAGTCATCTTTATAACTTTAATTTAGAGATGGGGACATGTGGCTGTTGTAGAGATCTTTTTTCGCAGACCGCGTCGTTTGATAGTTTATTATAGTACGTATGGCATACTTAATAAAGTTCAAATTCGATTGCAACCAAAAATTTTTTGGGACCTTTTTGTTAGAAGTGGTCACTCAAAATTCAACTTGGAATACATTTCACTAAAGTGGGTAACTGATTAAGTGGCGCTGGAATGTAAATTATCTGATCTTATTAACACAAGATTATTATTATAAGTGACGTTGGCAAAGTTGTGACAACTCTTGCACAAAAGCCACAAATCAAGAGTTGAAAATATGAAATCTTTTTGTTTATTTTCTCGCCCTACAGTCGCCGATAGTGTTTGACTTTTGGAAGCTTGCAAGCTTTTCTACACAAGACATAATTATGTCTTTCGTATGAAACATTCAATGACCGACTGCCTCGTTGGTCTAGTGGTTGGAAGTGCTACTGCTGAGTAAGGTCCAGGGTTCGACTCCCAGGTCAAGCAAAGTGTTATTGGGTTTTTCTATTAAGAATTTCTCAGTAGCAGCCCGGAGTTTAGATTTGTCCCCGATGGCAATAGGCTGGCCTCCTATTACATGGAATTTAACTTAAATATAACTGGCGAAATGTAGGTGTACTATAGATACACCTCTGTCTAACCCTTCCGGGGGTACAGGCGTGATGTTATGCATTCAATGAGTTAGTGACACGTGTCGTGATACGGTGATGCGTGCCCGGTCAGCTGAATGTCCGCTCATTAGAAAGTGCATGACCAGTTTCTTTACGCATGATCGGGCATATTGGCTACCTTGGAAATGTTGCATTATTTACATATATCGTCTAAATTCCTATGTCATTTTTCTTATTTTTTCGCTGATTTGAGTTAGGACAACTACATTCCTCTATTCGTGATTCTTTACACCTTTTCACTAACCGTCGTACCTCTATGTTATTTGGATCTCAAAATATAACCATTTTGAAAGGCAACAAAATGTAAAGAATCACAAATAGAAAAATGTAGTTGTCCTAACTCAAATCAGCTAAAATAGGACTATAGTCATGCGAGCGACGATATGAACTAGGACATGTCTGTAAATTGCGGATAAGATTTAATAGGAAGAAATATAATTTGAAAGTCTCCTTCAAATATTAGCATAAGTGTCGATCCCGTGGGGATATCGGGATAAAAACTATCCTATGTCCTTCCCCGGGATGCAATCTATCTCTTTGGAAAATTTTTGTCGAAATCCGTTCAGTGGTTTAGGCGTGAAAAGGTAACATACAGACACACACAGACAGAGTTACTTTCGAATTTATAATATTAGTATGGATAACGTCACAACCGATAAAGATTATATAAATAGGAGGCTGAAATTTAATTTTGTTGTAATTCGTGCGTAAAAGCGTTCTTGTGACGGTTTAACGTAGCCGTATGTCCTCATCTTTATGTCAAAATATATAATATTTTATCTGTATGGAATTTAGTGTTAACGAACAATAGACTTATCGTAAACGCAGCTGATTATAAATAAAAGAGATTTTTCCGAATGAAAATTAATTATTAATAGATTTTTTATACAGACGCGCACATAAAGCTACTACAATCTGTCAAATTTCTTTAATAGATTTTCAACTTTATCGCTAAATTATAAGGTTCAAAGTTAATTGGGAAAATTTGACAGTTTCGGGTAGCTTGATATGCTGGCGTCTGTACATTTCAGAGATAATAAAAATATATACAACAGTTGATGAATTTTTTTTTATTTCTCGAAACAATATTCAAATGAAATATAACTCTTTAGGATGTACTCATTAGGGTTTATGTTTTTCCGTTTATGTCACTCAGTGTATTGTGTTATTTGCACATAAATACCTATGTAATAAATATGTACGGCTCATGGTAAACTGTGTAAGTTATATCGCTTCCTATGTAGTGCTAAATATTAATTAGTTTATAATTTACTGTAGCGTTGCGCGAGGGATCGATTCTGATGTAGCAGTTACTTTTGTTTCGATAAACTTTGTATTTTTATAGTTTTTAAGTGTTTATCATCAGGGAAAACATTTGTAAGTAAAGATGCTTGGCTGCGACAATTTATCCTGAAATTATAAATGAAACAAATACGTGGTATTTACTATTTATCTTAAGGTTTGGGTAATGTTGACTTATTATTAAGTTGTCAGCCATATGTAAACAGCTCGGTCGCCTACATCGCGCAACGTCACAACACTTTTTTTTTTATTTACGAAAGTCCCGTTTGTGCAATGTAAATATTACCGTCATCTTATTTATGAGTGATAACGAGAATATTGTCAAGAACGCCTGGAGTGCGCGTGAAGCGTACGTGAATGTTTGAATTGTATTTTTTAAATGAATTAATGCACGATAGTATGAAGCTGGGTTATTGTGATACTGATGCAGTGAAATAACTCGAGGTATCACCAGTAAGTTGTCACCAAATATTATTGAAGGAATAAGTGTTAGAGGATTGTCAACGAGTTTAATATTAAATAATACAAACATTAATTAGCCATATTCCTAAATCATTATTATAGTTAAGAATCACGATACATCTCAAGTCTACATACAATAGTTCCTTTGTCATGTGTCATGTAATCATACTACTAACGAGAATGTGTAATAGATTCGTTTAAATATTGTATAAAGTAATTTACTGAAAATATTTGCATCTATCTCAAATGTCATTTTATAGAATAAATTAAAATTATTACTTATATTACGCTTACTTAATTGTATTATTCTCTAAGCCCTTTAACTACACACCCTTTCCACCTTCTATCAAGTTATATTTGGAGAAAAGGTAAGGTCCTTGCTGCTCACTGGTTTGTCTCTGATCAGCGCAACGCGAGATGTTTTTTTGTGTAAGTATTCAGTGGTGGCTACAACATAGTTCCGACAGATCATTTATTAACCCTTTGAACGCCATTGTCACATATACGTGACAAGCAAGCGCGTGCCCTGTACGCCAGTCGTGTGTCTCCTATCCTATTACGAGCGACATAAATATGTGACAAAAAATGCGGTGCACTTTATCACGAACTATACAATTAAATCATTACTTTTGTGTGTTTTTATTTATATACCTTAAATATTTAAAATGTTAAAGATGAGAAGTGCGCTATCCACTCGTTTACCATACTCAAACTCTAAGTTGCCCCTCGTGGGGGCAAAGAAGAACCATTATCGTAGAGGGCCTCAAAAGGATCCTGGGCGTAATATATGATCTCTCATTAAATAACTGTGGTACTGGTTAGTTCAGCTTGACGGCTGCGTCTCTAGACAAAATCCGTAACTACGCCATACGGTAGGTGTAAAATCCAGCATTGCACTATCAAAGTTCCATATTTTGTTATAGCAAAGACATTAAATTTTGTAAGTAGGTATCTTAAATCTCTTTGTGTTATAGATATCTGTGCAGTAATGGCAGCAGTACCTATCAGAACACACAATGAACAAGTGCATACTTACACAGTGCAGGGTGAAGGCAAATGTCGGAGGACGAACTGAGAAAATTCATGACGAGAGCCACGATATGCGTGAGATGTAAGTACCGAAAAACTTCTTACAAAACTAGCGTATCCTGAAGTTTAAGTGGGTACTATTTTAATTTTTCACTTTTATGTTGTACTTACCCCACACAAATTCGTATAACACTACTTACTATGTAAGTAGCTACCTATCAGTGACAGGAAGTCATTATAACATCAATAAACTAAGTGGCAACAAAAATACACGTCCCCCAATTCCATTAAATTTTTTTTTTTTGAAATCGATTTACAATTGCCGGAGATATCGCGTAACAAACATACAAAAAACAAAAACATAGGTACAATCGAATTGAGAACCTCCTCCTTTTTTGAAGTCGGTAAATAATAACACTTTTTATGTGCCCATTGTGCCACTTTTTAATGTAGACTCTATGGAAATGTAAAGCACTGTTTTGGCAAATAAACATGTCATCTAAATAGGTAGGTTATTACCTTTTTTTTTCGGTGCGAAATCATCAAATGTCCCCCCCTCCCGCTCTGGGTGGAGCGGAAGGTAGTGTCATACTCTTACTGACTAAAACCCACCCGTGTTCCTTCCTTAGCGCTTTATGTTCCGGGCCAGCGGTAACCCTTTCGGACAATCCCGCTGATATGTAGGTACCTTGACGTTAACGTTGTTAGCTAGGAACAAATAGAATCTTCTATATATTATCTATACATATAATAAATCTGTAGACGAGGCGTTTCTGTACATTGAAAATATTTAAAAAAAAAATAGTTGGGGTGTTATAGGATAACCAACAGATGCCATTTCATCAATTTTTAGAATTTTTGTCTGTTTGTCGGTTTGTCGGTTTGTCTGTTTGGATGTGACAAAATTTCATTTGAACAGGTGCAACGTAAAAAGTACCAAACCAATATGGTTAATTTTTATACTCAAATATAGTGTAGAACTCGGAGTAGTGTTTAGTTTTTGTTTCATCGCAATCGGTTCACTGTATCAAAAGATATAATCAATTTAAAGTATTCTACAACAACTTTCATTACGTAAGTTGGATACACGTAATGACATCTATTGGCGCTTTATAGTACTAACGAAAACATAATTATTGTGTTTATAACATTATTATGTGAATAATCACGTCATGCAGGCTTACCTATAAGATGACTATCACAGTCACTTCTGCCTGTGTTATTTGAAAAAGTAATGATAATGATTACATAATGTTGGTTGATTAGTGGCGCTAAAAGAATTTCAAATAAAAAGTGAGGATAATGTAAGATTGCGGGACCGTACGATCCTTCCGCAACCCCCGACTGGTGACGGCAAAGAGGGGCGCGCGTGGGACACTACGCGCCGCCAGCTCAAGTCCTGATGTGTTGGCGGTGACAGACGTCCCCGAATTCGTCGCCCCTGGACCCGTTTAGTGGGCTGGAAGAGGGCGTTGTCCGCCCTCCGCCGACGCCCGATGCGCCTACTGCGGGCCGGGTGAGGTGAGGTGAGGTGAGGTGATAGCCCTCTCCCTTTCCACAGCCTTTCGAGACGACCGTTTCGCAGAAGGAAACCACCGCGTCCCAGGACTCTTCGCTGCCGTCGACTCGACTACGGCCGGCAGCGATACGTCAAGGTGCACACCCAATACAAGTAGCACTGCCATGTCGTAAAAAGGTATTGTAAATTATGTCTTCGAGACAATAACTACATTTTTAGCCATTGTCTTGGTTAAAACCATATCGACACCTTTTTTTTTCTGATGGGAAATCATCAAATGACCCCTCCCGCTCTGGGTGGAGCGGAAGGGAGTGTCAGACTCTTACTGACTAAAACCCAGCTACCCATTACTCTCCGCTCGCAGGCCCGCGCCTACGGTGGCCGGGAGTCGTCACGCGGCTCCCGACGCCCGGAGCGTCTCCCACGGTGGCTGGGACGGGAGGCTCTCTCCCTGAGCCATCCCGCCACCTCCTTTGCTAGCATGACTTCTTCGCAGAAGGAGGTGACTGCCTCCCACTCCCTCTCGCCCCGGACCATGACTCGCACCAGGGCCGGACACGAGAGGTCGCCGCCGCTGCCGATCGCCTCTACGAGGACACGGCGGTGCTCCGCACAAGCGGGGCAGACCTCCACCGTGTGCTCCACCGTGTCCTCTGGGCGATCCTAGCAATGGTGACACCCGGGCGTTTCCTCCCGCCTGATGATGTGCAGGAACCTCCCGAAACTTCCGTGTCCGGTGAGGACCTGCGTCAGGCGGTAGGTGAGAGCGCCGTGGCGCCTCTCTAGCCACTCCTTAAAGAGGGGTCTTATCGCCGCTATCGCGGCGTGCCCTGCGCTGGGTAGCGACAGTCGCTCTTTCCATGCCGCCATGAGATCGCGCCGGAGATCTGTCCGCTCCGCACCGATTTGCCGCGGAAGCGAATCTTCCCCCCGGCGTAGTGCGTAGTTAGCAAATGTGGGCACAGGTTTACAGAATAAGTTAAGAAAGACTTCAAACTACTTTTCAGATAAACTTCAGTAGGTACGATTTAAGAGTAACACCATTGATGTATTCTTCTTTTTATCTTCTAGATATCTCGACGCTATGATAAAGTCTTAATATTGGTATGTAAGATATCTACAATACCAAGTTAAGAATTTCTAAATTTATCGCAGAGCGGCAGAGAAGAAGACAAGACTTATAAAAACTAACTTCAAACTTCACCTACTAATCTCAGATATACTTTAGATAAAATGGTGGTATGATTTTACGATTTATTCCGGTCTAACTTAGTATTCTAAAACAAATGCAAAATAAAATGGACATAATATGGCTATTTGGTCAGACAATCAGCCTCGAGCAGGCGCTTTCATTTTTATTTATCCTCAAAAATCAAAGTGACACTTCGTCGCATTGTCATTATGAACCCTGAAGACGCAATGACTGCTGTACAGTCGAAAGGGCTATGGTTGAGAACCCCAGGCAAGGGAAGCGTTACCAGACAAGATCGGAAGATTCTTCCTTTTACACCTTTCCTAAGCGACACATTATTGTGTTCCGTCATCCACGTGAACGAAGTCGCGGGCACAGCTAGTATATATATAAAATGGTAAACTGACTGACTGATTGTTGATATATCAACGCACAGTCTAAACCGCTGCTCCTAGAGACATGAAATTTGGAGGGTGTGTTCTTTGTGAAGAGTAGGTATCCACTAAGAAAGGGTTTTTCGAAATTCCACCCTTAAGAGGGTGAAATTTCACGCGGACGAAGTCGCGGGCAGAAGCTAGTAAATTATATAATCTTTGGCTAGGAAGGTACCTAATAGTTACACTTTCCAATAAAATGTACAAGGTAATTATTATTGTCATAACTTTTCAGTAGGTTGGTCTTAATGTGGATACGAGTAAGTAGGGTGCAGGCATAATAATGGAAATCTACGGTATCTTATTTGTTATTGTAAAGACAACACACAGCTTATCATCTGAACAAAGGAAATATACCTTTATACCTACTTACTTACATAAATATAAGTCCTTTTTCTCATGGTGGAAAGGAACATCATGTGCCTATCCTGCCTATCTGACCTCCACAACCCAGTTACTGGAGTAATACGAAACCCCTTGGTAAGACTGGTTGTCAGACTATTGGGCTTCTGACTACCCGTAACGACTGTCAAAGATCCACAAATGACAGCCGGGACCAACGGTTTAACGTGCTTTCCGAGGCACGGAGGGGTCACGGTATGTAAAGATGGTCACCCATCCACAAACCAACCTCGGCAAGCGTAGCTTAACCTGATCGATCGACCTGTGCGGCTGTTATTATTTAGCCACGGGCCCCTCATCATACCAACATCTATACAAATAAATAAAATTTAAGTGACTGTTTGTATCTAATGTCAAAATAACAGCTTTTTACTAAATGCACGTGAAAGTAATACGACAATTACAAAAAAAAAATATATAAAATTTTTGTCTGTCTGTTTATCTCGGCTAATCTCGGAAACGGCTGGACTGATACTGACGTGACTTTCACTAGCAGATAGGTAGCTGTTATAAGGAGTAACTTAGCGTTAGTTAGGTACTCTAGTGATTGGCTATAAAAATAGCCACATGCGAACAACACGTCATACTGACGTCACGCAAAATACTGCATCGCGCAAGCAGACTTTACCGCGCAACTAGCATAGATACAACGGCCCGACTTGAATCATCGGGCAGTTGCCCGCCAGACACAACACCCGTCTGGTCGGAGGATCCTCCCTTTTCTATAGAGTATGAGTGAACTTTACACCCTGTTCTCATAGGTACTTCTATTAGTTATAGAACTATTTTCTGTATTTTTTTCAAAATTTGGCTCAGCAATTTCGAAGATAAGGGGGGGCGAATGGTCAAATTTCGTCTATTTGCTTAAATAACTTTAATATAATTTACTTTAAAATTATGAAAAAAAAATATATTTGAGATCCTCACAGTAAGTCACACGGTACCTGCGAAACTTTTTTTAAATTTTCTATTTGCCCCCCAATAAAGTACCCCCATATTTAAAATTCATTTATTTACGTTTCACGTCTGTATTTGGGTCACAGAGATTCATATGTGTAACAAATAGATTCGAAGCAAATTGGCTGTGACAGACGGACGGACAGACACACAAGTGATCCTATAAGGGTTCCGTTTTTTTCCTTTTGAGATACGGAATCCTAAAAACAAAGCGTACAAGTACATGGAATTTTCAAACTTATTTCGTTTTCGAACAATAGCATCGATTCGATTCACTTTCTACTCTTTAGGCAATAGGCGTCTTTAGGAAATTTGTTTTTAATTCAAACTTAATTACCTACCTATGCTATCTGATTTAAAATCAATGTAAAGTCTTTACCTACAATTTTTTTATTCAACATGCGACGACGTGGTCTGTGTTATCGGCAAAACTCGATTTAAAAAAACCGGGTAAGAGCGAGTCGGACTCGCGCACCGAGGGTTCCGTACCATCATGTTTTTAAATTTTTATCCGCGAGGCCCTACATTCGTCAGAGAATTTTAACACTGCACGCTGCGGTGTAGAATATTATTGCAGTTTTAGGTCAGCGTCATCTCTAGACCGAAAGTGGAACTAATGTAACTTTTGTTGATGATTTCTGAAAAAGTGTGCTATTTATTTTTCCTGTAATCTTTAAATAACTTCTAACTACTACTTTCTTCTACAAAGAATAATTTCAGATTTTTTTCTTTGCAAACTTCGGAGATAAGGGGTGGGACGGTATTTTTTTTAACATTTTTAGGACTAAAAAATTAAAACACTAGTGCTGTATGTTGCTTGTAGAATAATCTGAGAAAAAATCATAATGATTGTGTGTATATTAGTATGGTTTTTATTGTAAAAAGAAAGTTTTTAGAGGTATCTTCATAATTTTTTTTCTATTGTATCAAATTAGTTGGAATAAGTTTTCAACAAGCTATCAACCTAGCATATATCCTGAAGAATCTATATATATAAAAGAAAGTCTGTTAGTTACACCACTTATAACTCAAGAACGGCTGAACCGATTTGGCTGAAAATTGGTGGGGAGGTAGCTTAGAACCAGGAGACGGACATAGGATACTTTTTTTTTTTTTTTTTTTTATAGTAGGAGTAGGGTAGGAGTAGGGTAGAAGTAGGGTAGGAGTAGTGTAGGAGTAGTGTAGGAGTAGGGTAGGAGTAGTGTAGGAGTAGGGTAGGAGTAGGGTAGGGTAGGAGTAGGGTAGGGTAGGGGTAGGGTAGAAGTAGGGTAGGAGTAGTGTAGGAGTAGGGTAGGAGTAGGGTAGGAGTAGTGTAGGAGTAGGGTAGGAGTAGTGTAGGAGTAGGGTAGGAGTAGGGTAGGAGTAGGGTAGAAGTAGGGTAGGAGTAGTGTAGGAGTAAGGTAGGAGTAGGGTAGGAGTAGGGTAGGGTAAGGGGTAGTATAATTTATATGGCAAAACAACGTTTGCCGGGTCAGCTAGTATCATATATTTTTCTGATTTTGTTTGCTGTAGTCGATCATATACTTTTGTTGTTTCTAAAACTTGCGTTTTTTGCATTTACGTCTGTAAGCCTTATGTTAATAAGATTGCACGTGTGTTCATATAAAACCAAGAATGCTTTGGCCGAGATAGACTGACAAAACAAAGTTTAATGGCCGCTAGACATTGATTAGTCGAAAGACTGCTTTAGTTTATTCCTCCGTAGCGGTGCAGTCACACCGCTACGAAACTTACCCAAGCGCGCGTCTCCACAATTTCCCGCCAAAAATTGTGACGTAACAATTTCCGTGATCTGTGTGAATATGACAGTGACTTTTTAATTTTATTTTTAATTGTAAACAGTGTGATAAAGGAATAAAATTAAAATGACGGCTGGGAATGAAGAACATGAGCCCTTGATCACGTCGTCTGTTGACAACCAGCGTGTTGCATTCAATAATACGCCACCAGTAAGTGTATAAAATTATTATAAATATTTTATGTTAGAGAAATATTGATTTAGCGGAAGGAAAACATATTTTTTTTAATGTGCAATGTCAATCTCTCCGTGAAAGTTCATTGTTAAAAATGTTAAAATGTCAACGAGGGAAAGTCATTAAATATGAAAATTGTACAAATAAATGTTAGCAGAGATGACGTTGTTTTGTTTTGTTTAGATTAATTACTAGGTTATACCTAGATAACTGGAACTAGTTGCTAAGTCCATTCAGTAATAGAGTTACATAGGCACAGTCGCCTATCATTTAAGTGTTCGTCAAGCGCATTCTTTCAACTAGCTTCTTAAAGGGATAATGTTTTTTTATTCGTGGTTCAAATCCCAACTTGTATCCTATATAACTATCCTATCTATAAGTGGTACAGTGTGTATAATTTCATTACAAAATCATGAGTAAAATATTGTATGCTATACGACGCGGACGGTTACAAAATGTGGCGTAGCGCAGAAAGTTACACAATTTCCACATGGAATAAAGTAAGTAATTAAAATTAGACTATCTGTAGCTTTATTACCAAGTTTTTGTTGTGATACTAAGGGATATTTGGGTCAGGGGTTTTCTATCCGTCCGTTAGGTAGTTACTTAAAAGATTTTTGGTTTGGTCTGTAAAAGATTAGGGTTTTTTAAAGCCCTAGGTCTCCGAATTTCCACGAATGCTCACTGATGTCACATAATATAAATGTTTTTTTGTTCCTTATCAGACCAATAAAATACAGTCTGAATGTTTGGATCCAAACAACATTATTTTTATTTAAAAACGTCATTACGTCGCGCCGGCTGTCGCTGAAAACCAGCGCTGGGGCTCTGTCTTGCATAGGGTCGCAGCATAATGCTGAGCGATAGCCGTTTTGCTTATTCCGTCATGTTTATCGCAAATAAACGTATTTTCGTTCTTTCTTTCTTTCATTTAGATATAAGTACATTTTGGCACAGTTACAAACACCATAGGTCACAATAATTATGATGAAAACCACTGAAAACCAACCCAATAACACATTAATTTATTAATATTTTATTTCATCATCTGCCTAGCCATTTCCCAACTATATTGGGGTCGGCTTCCAGTCTAACCGGATGCAGGTGAATACCAGTATTTTACATGGAGCGACTGCCTATCTGACCTCCACAACCCAGTTACTGGGTAATACGATACCCCTTGGTAAGACTGGTTGTCAGACTTTCGGGCTTCTGACTACCCGTAACGACTGTCAAAGATCCACGAATGACAGCCGGGACCAACGGCTTAACGTGCTTTCCGAGGCACGGAGGGGTCACCACGGTATGTAAAGATGGTCACCCATCCACAGACCAGCCGCGGCAAGCGTAGCTTAACCTGATTTTATTAATATTTTATTTGTTTTACAAAAATAAAATGGCTACCAAAAATTCCACGCTGTGTTCGACCGACAAAACTTTAACATTGATGTTCAATACCTACAAGAAAAATGTTATCAAGGCTGTATCGTGGATTCCGTGATGGGCTTAGACGAACTTTAAAAAAGTTGGAACTGGTTTCGTAATGCACCGGTTTTCGTGTTGGAACTTTGTTCTAATTTGATTTAAATATCCATAATTAGTTAACAGTTCTTGTCTGTCTTAGATTAAATAAGTAATTAGGTATTTTTTTAAGTTGATTAGTAAACTGATCGTTAAGGTTGCGACACATCATTTGGACAAAATATCTTCAAAAAGGGCCTTCACGCCCTTCGCTTCCGACCGATCAACAGTTAGGTTGGGACGATGTGGCAACAGCTGTTTGTTGAATGCACGAATGTAGTTCATAATCAACTAAATATCTGTTTAATTCGAGATCACGTCGCATCTAATGTGTCAATCAAATAGTTGGTTTAAAACATTATACCCTTCTTGGCAGTCGGGTATAAAAGTTTCCATCGCAAGTTTAGCTAAGTAAACAAACCGGCCAAGTGCGTGTCGGGCCACGCACAGTGTAGGGTTCCGTAGTAGCCCGTTATCACAATGTATTACGATTCTATTGTTCTTTATTCTGAATATAAATAAATATTTTTTTTTTTTCATATTTTGTTTTTCAATGCAAGTCTTTACCCGTTATAAACAAGCAACTACTTAATTTTAGTCACTTTAAAGGATTAATGCTAAGGATTTTGCATTTGGTACAAAATTATCCAACACCCAAGTTCAACGACTGTTACTACTAAACTAATAAAGTTATCTTAACCGCTATAATTTTCCTTTAAATTTCATGAAATGCACTATCATTGTGAATTTTTCCAGATTTTTCAAGCCAGCAATTTAGGTTTTAGAGGGGGGGGACGCCCTACTGGAACAAAAATTTGCACTTTAAAGTTCAATATTTCGTAAATGGAGCATTAAATCGAAAAATAATTTTAGCAACCACCAAGTCTTTTTGGAAGACCTATTCAACGATACCCCACACGATGGGGTAGACGACGAAAAAAATATTCATCCCCACTTCAGATGTAGGGGAGCTACCATAAAAAAATATATTTTTAAAAATTTTATTTTACCACTTTGTCGGCGTAATTGATATACACACTCCTACAAAATTACAGCTTTCTAGTACTAACGGTCTCTTAGCAAAACCTCCGACAGACAGACAGACGGACGGACATGACGAAACTATAAGGGATCCTTGTAGGAACTACGGAACTCTAAAAAGTACAGCTTTTGTTGATGAAGCGTTCTAAAACATTAACGAAATACGATTATACTACTATGCCTCCATCTAAATCTGCACGCGTAGCTGGACTTCTATAGAAACGGGTTTTGTCGGAAGAATAGACAAAATAATAATAATAATAATAATATTCCACAACTATCACACAACGCCGTCTAGTCTCAAGCTAAGCAGAGCTTGTGTAAAATGACAGATTGTAGAAAGATGTCTAGGTACCGTTTTAAGCATTTCGATGAAGAGAATAAATGTTTCTATTCTTCCGTCGATAAAACTCCACAATGAGCATGGCTACCATTTTTTCTCTACTTTGGACACTTGGGGGTAGAAACATTTCATCTCAACAAGTGTCAAATTGCGAAGTGCGTTGCTATGGAAAAAATAAATGTCTTTGTCTTCATAGGAAACGCGGGTCTCCGGGTCGCCCTGTGCTCGGCCACAAAAGATGTCGAGTTGGATAGAAAGAATTTTGTCTATTCTTGGTAGAATAGAGATAGTATTGGTCATGCTACGCGAGCTGCAGTGCGATTCTGTAACCATCTCACCGTGAAAACTTAGGTGAAGTGAGCGTGGAGTGAGCTGTCAATAGTGTCAATTCCTAGCAAAAACAAACTCACTTCACCTAAGTTTTCACGGTGAGATTTTTACAGAATCGACCGGCTGTTCTCAATAAGTAGGTACTGACTGTCGAGTCTAGCTAGATATATTCTCCGGTCTATAACTCCATTGATCGTCTTCAATTTAGTTCAATGGCTTACTTCCTATTGCATAAGAAAATGGACGCACTATTTAAGATACAACAACGGTCGATACTTTAAGTTTTCTGTTGCTATGAGCAAATACGTCAGAAAAATTGCTTTGAAAATGTCACTATTCTATACAGATCAAAAATGACTGTATTGTAGATTTTTTTCTTAGCACATACCATTACTAAGCAATTTTTATTCAGATTATATTAAAACAAATATTTTTTATAGAATCTGCTCTAATATTAGGTCCTTCTCATATCTGCCTAGCCTTTTCCCAACAATGTTGGGGTCGGCTTCCAGTCTAACCGGATGCAGCTGAATACCAGTTGGAGCGACTGCCTATCTGATCTCCACAACCCGGTGGGTAATACAACACCTCTTGCTAAGACTGGTTGTCAGACTTTCGGGCTTCTGACAACCCGTAACGACTGTCAAAGATCCACGAATGACAGACTTCTCAAATAGTTGTCAAATTGCGTATCAGGGTGTTCGCAAACCGACGTAACTCAGGAACAAAATCTGTGATGCCTGTTTTTCGCGTATTTTGATTACGGCTGGTCCACCACTTACAAGATGCAGCTGCAAAGTGCTGAACATCACCTCTTCCTCCCACTACTAACATTTTATAATAAAATTTGACGCCGTGCCTGCGGTTGAACGGCGCCGCCGAGGCCGGTCCAGGACGAGGTGCGAACCGACCTAGCCGCGTACCGCAAGGGTTGGGTCGAGGTGGCTCTAGAAAAGGCTGCCTGGAAGGATTTGGGGGAGGCCTTTGCTCAGAAGTGGGACAGTGCAGGCTAATAAAAAAAAAACCCATATGTCATGGAACTTTTGTTCGCTAGGACATGAAACCTGTTATCAACCCACCTAATTTTATCTCGGCTACAGATAGACAAAAACATGGCATTCTTTATTTACCTGCCTGATGTCTGCCTTGATTTTGTTAAGATAAAACTATTCTGCTCAAAACAAAGATGTTTTAATGTAGGTAATGTCAAGAAACAATATAAATAATACACAATGTACGTATTGTATTTGCATATAATAGCTATATTCGTTTGTTTATTTATCCTTTGTTACACATGTGTAAATATCATTTTAAACAAACTAACAAAAAAAGTCTAGTGTCGTATCAGGTCGTAGCACCAAAGTGGTGAAACTTAAGAAAATAATACATAAATTGAGAGATAATTCGGCTAAATAGTTAGGTAGGTATCGCTTGCCGCGGTTGGACTGTGGATGGGTGACCATTACATTCCGAGACCCCTCCGTGTCTCGGAAAGCACGTTAAGCCGTTGATCCCGGCTGTCATTCGTGGATCTTTGACAGTCGTTACGGGTAGTCAGAAGCCCGAAAGTCTGACAAGCAGTCTTACCAAGGGGTATCGTATTACCCAGTAACTGGGTTGTGGAGGTCAGATAGGCAGTCAAATACGGTTATTCAGCTGCATCCGGTTAGACTGGAAGCCGACCCCAACTTAGTTGGGAAAAGGCTATTAGGCAGATGATGAGTTAGGTAGGTACCTATAATAATCAGACTATAATGTTCCCACTATTGGGACATAGGACCCCTCTCGTTTAGAGGGAGTGGGCCGTAATCCACCACGCAGGCCCTATGCGGGTTGGTAGATGTCTTCGAACTTTTGGTTCTAGGGCATGCCGGTTTCCTCACGATGTTTTCCATATTTACATAAACCTGATGATGTTTAGAGCGTCCTAATTAAAATCGTTATTTTTAAAGTAGCTCCATGACTTCAATGCCACTGGTTTCAAAAGTTGATTATGACCGTCACTCAAAGATATTCAGATGCAGGCGATGCGAGTTCATTTCACATTATTTATTAAGTAAAATAGTCATACTTGTAGGAAAAATAAAAGAATTAAACACTTAATAACGTGGCGTCCGCCATAAATAAATTTACCGGATGTCATAAATATGACACACATTCTTGATTATGACCAACGAAACCTCATTTCTCGATATCGAAACTATTTCAGATACATGCATACAATACACTAATCTGCAATCTCAATTTATTTGCCGAAAATTTAAACAAATATGAATTAATGGAAAAATAACTTTAATTCCTACACAATAAACTTCAGTTTACGCTACAACTCCAAATATTTTTATAACTTTTTAATAGTGCTAGTCACTCTGAAATCATCTTAATTGTCATTGAAATAAAGTTGATATTTGTTTAACTTGAAATAGGGTGGGTGTGTGCATCACTGCACACTTATGTGTGTGTGACATGTGCTTTTTCGCTGTGTGATGGTGCGAATCTTAAATCTTGCTTTTGGCTTAGCCGAATACGCGAGGAAAAAACCGGTGAAGTGCAAGTTGGACTCGCACAGGAAGCGCGGCTCCAGCCTAAACTGACTGAGGGTGTCAATTGGCGAGCGTTGATGAGAAGCGGTGCAGTAGTACTTAAATGACTGATAGCTATGACCGTCTTTACTGTCCTTTTTCTCTAGCGGGAGCGGGCCTTTTATAAGCTCGCAGCCCACCGCGCCATTACGATGACGTGTTGATCGTGTCTCTTTCTTCCAACACAGTGGTGTCCAATCAAACGGCGCGAACGGTAGTGTTACATATTGTACTGTGGTACGGAACCTGTACCACAGTACAATATTTAACACTACCTACATATTAAAAAAAAACACGTTTCTTGTCGGAGTATTTTTTTTTTTCTAAATGGTCTTGCTCTTTACCTCGATCACGCCTGATGGAATACGATGGATGAGGTTTATGATGGAACGAGCGTGCCCAGAAGATGCCTATTCACTCTTGCTTTGAAGGCAGACAAGTTAAATGTGGGAGGGAAACAGGGGCCGAGAGTTCCATTCCATTCCATCCAGTAAAAAACGTGGAGGAGAAGCACTGAGTACGACTCGTCGGGATGTCAACCAAGTGCGGATGGTACGCTGCAGTACGTCTGGTGGTCCGGTGGGAAAAGGGCGATGGTGAGATCAGGGTGTACTTAGTACAAAAAGTAGTGCAGTTCAACTTCTGCCCTGCTTTAAGAGGTGATGGTAAGCCCCCAGGTCGTGGAGCTCAGTCCTGCGCACACTCTCCGAAGTACAGTCTATAGAAGATCAGTTTGTGATTTCTTGTTATAGCAGTCATAGTAATAGTAGTACACACTGTGAAAATATCAAGTGTCTACTACTAGAGTTCAAAAGATACAGCCCTGTGACAGACAGACGGACGGAAGGACGGACAGCGGAGCGTTGGTAATAGGGTCCCGTTTGGCACCCTTGGGTAAGGAACACGTAGGAGTTAAAAAGTAATTTTTAACTCCTACGCAACAGGTTCCATCACCCTTTCTATTCTTGCGTTCGCATATTCCCATTCCATAGTTCCACGTTATTTTATCCTCATCTTCTTTTATAATATTTTCAAGTAGCGACAAACTTAGCACCTAATCTTCGGCACCTGTCAGCTTATACAGGGTGTTGCGTAACCTCCACGTGCTGGTAATTTGACACTAGTTCCGGACATCGTTCCACTCCTAATTCCGTCGTAATAAAACACCGAATTTACCGTCGGGTTTCTTCAATTAGGAGTTCATTGTATTGTTAACTAATTGGTGGTATTGATCGTGTAATAATATGGGAAACTAGCAGCGCCCCGCGGTTTCACCCGGCGGTGGGAATATCGGGATAAAAGTCCTTTCCTGGGACTCAAACTATCTTTATACCAAATGTCTTCTACCGGTTCAGCGGTTTAAGCGTGAAGAGGTAACAGACAGACAGACACACTTTCGCATTTATAATATTAGTATGGATACTTAATGTGTGATGGGTAATTGGGTAATGAATGATGATGAGCAGTAGTGGTCCGGTTGCGACTTGCGAATTGTAGGTTGAACCCAAGCAGGCACTTTGTGTAAATTATTTCATCACAGCTCTCAAAACGGTGAAGGAAAACATCGTGAGGAAACCGGCATGTCCTAGAACCAAAAATTCTAAGATATGTGACATCAACCAACCCGCACTGGGCCCGCGTGGTTTACGGCCCACTCCCACTCACCGAGGGGACGCCTGTCGATATCCGTGCCTGTGTCCCAGCAGTGGGAACATAATAGGCTGATTATGCTGGGTAATGGAAACTTTTTTGTTATTTTATTGTTCCCGTTGCTTGGGGTAGGTTCGAAAAGCAATACGATAGTCTTAACTCATGTCTGTCGTGAAAGGCGATTAAGGGATTATGACACAAGTCAGCCGAGTCCTTCAGCTTGCTAGTACAGTAGGCTGCACGTCAGTGGTAACGAAACCAGTATAATCAATCAACTCAATTTATCGCAGCCCAGTGCTGGATACATGCTGCGCCACAACACCCTGTCCTCCGTTGTATATAAGCTAGCTGCGAATAGAATAAACCACGGAATAGATAGTAAACTCTGCTTGCGCGATGCAGGATTTTGCGTGACGTCAGTAAGTCGCGTTGTTCGCATGTGGCGTTGTAAATACCGCTACAAACTCAGCCTATCGCAGCCCACTGCTGGATAGGCCTCTTACATGCTGCGCCACAACACCCTGACCTCCGCCTACCGCATCCAGTCTGTCTCAGCCACTTTTGGTGGACGTCTGTCCATCTAGCTGGGGGGCGTCCCACACTACGCTTGCCGATACGCGGTCTCCACTCCAGGACTCGTCTTCTCCACCAGTCATGGGTCCTTCGACAAACATGGGCAGTCCTCTACCCCTTCAGCTTGCTTACTCTGCAACCACTATAAACTCCGTAGGTACTTACTACGCCAGGCTAGCTGAAGATCAAAGTGTTACTTCGTTAATATCTATGGTTACCACCGAAGAGGCGTGCGGTAGACTATACCTAAACATCACTTGCAATTTCCATTCTCTCTGCAAAATGTACATGATATGAAATGAAATGAAATGAAATGATTTTTATTTTGTAAGTAGGTTTGAACACTTTTACACGTCAATCATGTTTTTTTAAAACTAGATGAAGTCGGCGTTTCCTATCTGACTACTCTGAGAAGAAAGGCCGAAACAAACTCAGAGGTCACAGTCTCTTTTAAAGTCCAGACATAATCTTGGTCAGGTTATATGAAGACCATGTAGATCGATGTCTGAGGTGGTCTTTTGAGGAAAGAACCACACAGATTGAGAGGACCTGTCCAGTCAGTGCACGCATTTGTCAAAAATCGTGCAGCTCAACTCAAGACTTAAGGAGCTCAACGATTCGACGAACAATACCAAAGAAAGGACATTTGGGTAGGCCACATAAATAACTCAAACTGCCAGACCATGAAAAAAACAACAGAACAGAGAGAATAAAAAAAATAATATATAGGTATATATGTAAAATGACCCACATCGTCTTCACATTCACATTGAAAAAATAATATAATACTTTACAAAGTAAGCAAATGTCATTGTTTAAAAAAAAAAATCATCAATGTCAATGTGTATATAAAAAAGAAAAAAAATCATTCAAAATGCAGAAATTGGAAGCAGCTCAATCCCAAGCCTTTTTGTCCTCAATATAATCTTTAACGGTATAAAAGGCTTTCTGGCACAACTTACGTTTAATGAAAGATTTGAATTTATTAAGGCTTAGATCTTGAACGTGGCTTGGTAGTTTATTGTAAAAGCGTATACATTGGCATCTGAACGAGCCACCTATTTTCTTGAGCCTGGTTGTAGGTACAACATATTTGTGTTTGTTTCTAGTATTTATATTATGGATATCACTGTATTTTTTAAACAATTTTATATTTTTATGGGCATATAAAAGATTTTCATAAATGTACTGAGAAGGCACAGTCATTACATTAATCTCTTTAAATTTGTCTCTGAGAGAGTGTCTCGGACTTAATTTATAAATTGATCGAACAGCTCGCTTCTGCAAAACAAAGATAGTCTGAATATCGGCGGCATTTCCCCACAATAGAATACCGTACGACATTACACTATGAAAATAGCTAAAGTACACTAAACGAGCAGTCTCTATATCAGTTAAATTACGAATTTTTCTAACAGCGTATGCTGCAGAACTTAGCTTTTTTGACAATTTATCTATATGTGGACCCCACTGAAGCTTAGCATCCAAAGTTATGCCCAGGAATACTGTGTTGTCTTCAGGATTCAATTCCTCGCCCTTTATCAACACATTAGTTTTCACCTGCCTTACGTGGGGTAGCGTAAACTTAATGCATTTGGTTTTCTTCTCGTTTAGAAGCAAATTATTAACATTGAACCAGTGGATAGATTTTACTTCGATTTCAACAAGTCTATTTAACATTAAGGGTCTATTATTAACCGTCCGTTCTGCCTTCATTCATTTTTCTGTCTTTGTCCAGGCGGTCTTTCTTTGGAATGCGTCTCTCCCTCTGATCATCAGGATGACAACCAGTCGGTTATCTTTTAAAGTGAAGGCACGTGAACATATCCGTCAGAAGTTGGCCGTAACATCCTAGTGCTGAATTGCTGGATTCGTTTTCTCCTCTACCGATAATTTTTTCTCCTGACAGTTCATTTTGTTTGTATGTATCTAGTATTTATTCTTATATTTTATAGAAATTTCTTAGCTATGTATCCCGTATGTTGCACCTGTCATGTTTTGTCTCTGCATCACCCTAAGGTTGACTGGTAGAAAATGCCTCAGGCATTAAGTCCGCCTTTGTACAGTATTTTTTTACTTGTGCATAAAGTTTTAATAAATTAAATTATTGAGAGTAACGGGGTATCCACGTACCTACTAAAAAACTTAACTTAACGCACTACCTAATATTTACAACAGTTTTCCATGACAAGTTAAAACACTTATCGGAAAACTGATACTCATGATACGAGGGGAGACGCCAGTGTCGATCAAAGCTGTCCATTCGATTAACCTTAGAATTGATAAACTGATGTAACAAGTTGAAGACTTTCTACCAGGTATCTTGACAAACCCGTAGTCATTTTTAAAACTTCTAGAGATGTTACGGTCAAACTGCCGGTTATAAACCTAGCATTGCTTTATTTAACTATATTGACAACGTATAAAAATGGTACCTACCTAAATAGCTGGGAAAACTCAGTGGTAAACGTTTTGGCCGGATTCTTGTCTAAAAGTTTAAAGTCCCGACTATTGAAAATTAAAATAGACATACATAGAACAATTGCTAAGTAAAAGTCAAAATATAAGTAGGTAGGTAAGTATCCTTATTCCTTCATTCATGGTTCATTCGGCAGTCAAAAATTTCCTAAAAAACTTTAATTATTGTCTATTGCGGCCTGCCCCAGCTTTGTATGGGTGCATTTTTTTTTGCATTTTCCAAATTTTCTTTCATAAAGAAAATGTTTATCCAATTTGGTGCAGTCATTCGGAAGTTATGCGCGTACAGACATTTCGGCGACTTTGTTTTATACCTACTAATCTACTATGTAAGGATTGTCTTTGACGTAATTACGAGCAAAAAGACGATAATTTACCAAATTATGGATCCTACTGAATGACTGACTCATTTGTAGAGAACTGCAATATGTATGCAGTTCTCTACAAATGAGTCAGTCATTCAGTAGGTAAGTCATACCTAATTATAAATTAACCGTTGAGCTTATCAATGATTACCAGATGTCCCAAATATTAATAACCATTTCACTATGGCATATTAATACGTACTTAATAAATACCTACCATACAAAAACAACGGACAGTCTCAAATTACTCAGAACAAGGAACGCGGAATGAGATATGTATCAGAAACTGAGTATCAAATGTTGAGTAAGAGGTTATCAAGTTTTATGCCTATGTATACTAGTATTTATGTTTATATTACGAGATGTAGTGCATGCAGATGCAAATGTTCTTAGGTACATAGGTTGTGATTCGTCACTCATGATTATAGGAAATAATTACTAACTGTGATACAGTTAGTACTTAATTATTATAATCATGAGTCATTTGTTAAGTTGTAACTAGTAACAAAGATCCATACATCCATAATTGATATGAGATATTAATAATTACAAATAGGTACTCAGGTCTATGTCTTCATTATGTAGTTCAAACTGCGTTCAGTTAGAACCTATAGTCTGTTACATTATTAAATTGTAATTGTAATTGAAAAATCTTCACTGAAATAGAGGTTATAAAATTAACCTCAACTATCAAGTGAAAAACATAATTTTAAGGTAGTTTCAAATTAGAATTTCGGATTTAAGTACACGCACAACGTCCGTTTTCGGATCCATTTGTTTACATTTTCATCAAATAGTTTTGAAACAGACCATACCTACATACATATTTAGTGCCGAACTACTTGATTTATTTTAGGACTATGGATTTATGATCGCCCTTTATGTTATTTGGATAGCCTAGACAGTATAGTGTAGTCCTGCTGGGGAGTTTGTTGCGCCACTTCTTCTTCCCAGCGAAAGCACTAGAAAGAGGTGAAGGGCGGGCGTTTTGGGGGACTGTCTTATGCAATTTTGATGTTCGAAAAGTGTTGATTCTCAGCCCAGAAATAAAACTATCTTAATTCCTCTCCAGGATGGTCACACGCCAGAATCTTCACCTCGTGGAAGCGGCGAACAAGTGCGCTTAGCAATACCTTCCCACCGCAACTATGGAGCGATTGGAGGAGTGGAGAAGGTCACCTACACCTGGGCAGACATCAATGCCTTCGCTACGGAGTCCAGGTCCAGATCGAGACGTATCTGGAACTTCTGGAAGCCTTCGGCGAGCGGCATGTTCCAGCAGAGGAAACAGCTGCTGAGAAATGGTAGTTATAGGATTTTGTTTAATTTTTTTTTTTTGTGGAACGCTCTCAGTCTTTAAACTGATTGGCTGGCCGCATACGTCCGGTTTCCTGATTCGAAATTCAGATTCGGAGACTCTGAATGCACGCATTTCATACAAAATCGTCTCTAAGCGCATACGTTCTTATATTTTCCGCTCGGAAACCCTGACGGAAAATATAAGAACATTATGCGCTTGCATATGCGATATGTGCTATATGCTTCATTATAGTCTGGCATTAGTTTGGCCTTTTTGGCGCAGCCGTGTGAGGCACACTATGCACTGTGCGTGGTGCGCACTATTGTAGTTAAAACCTTATTTTATTTTGTTATTTGTATTTTTGTGTTTTACGATTACGAAGTGTGTCCAAAGAAACATTATTCTTTCTTTCTTTCGAGTTAGGCGAAAGGAACCGACATTTACAGGATGCAACTTAACTGTACGTAGTACTTACGACATTTACAATCCATCTGGTAACAGGTGTATGTGAGGTGGCCGACGATGTGTATATAAACTGTAGTAATATAGGTACGATACCTGGGCCGAAATGGCTAAATTCTACGAGCCTCTGTTGCTAAGTATTTTATGCTCATTTTAATGCGTACTAAAACCAGAAAATAATCTACATCTACAATCAAATTTGATTATTTATTTTTTCGTAGCAATAGATATTTTTTTTTTACGTCTTCTTCTAATCGAGTCTGTTTGAAAGATCACATGTTGAATAAAATAAACACTTCCATACTCATATTTTAATTAAATACGAAAGTAACTCTGTCTGTCTGTACCTTTTTACGCCTAAACCACTGAACCGATAGGTAGCCTGGGTCCTGCACCCTAATTGCGTAACACTATCAATCTCAATCTGAATCAGTTTGAAGGATATTGCTAATCCATTGCTTCATATGTTCGAAAAAGTGTCTGCTCAACAACGTAGATAACGCAATGAATGTTGTTGAACTGTCAAAATGAAACCCATTGCTACTGATAGTGTGTTACGCAATTACTCCGCTGGAGATGTATCCATCTCCAGGCTACTTTACATCCTTGATGTTTGTATTAAAAGTCTGCCTATTTATCCTGGATATGTGTACCTATTATAAATGTCTAGCTGCGCCCCGCGGTTTCACCCGCGTAAATGTCGATCCCGTGGAAATATCGGGATAAAAAGTATACTATGTGTTGATCCTAGTTATAAACTATCTGTGTGCCAAATTTCATCAAAATCCGTTCAGTTGATTTTGCGTGAAGAAGTAACAAACATACAACCACACTCACAAACTTTAGCCTTTATAATATTAGTGTGATTAGCTGCGCCTCGCGGTTTCACCCGCGTAAATGTCGATCCCGTGGCAATATCGGGATAAAAAGTAGCCTATATGTTTATCCAGGGTGTCAGTACTTCCATACAAAATATCAAAATTGGTCCAGCCGTTTGAGCGTAAAGAAGTAACAAACATATAAACACACACACACACTCACAAACTTTCGGCTTTATAATATTAGTGTGATGTAATAAAAAAGTAATTTAAAAAAATTAAACCGACTTCAAAAAGAAAATAACTCAAAATTATGAAATAACTTTAATTTCGGAAGTCGGTGTCTTGGGATCTGTATTTTAGTTTTATGCCACCGACTTCCGAAATTAAAGTTATTTCATAATTTTGAGTTAATTTATTTTTGAAGTCGGTTTAATTTTTTTAAATTACTTTTTATTTTGTAATTTTTAGTTTTTGCACTAGTATTTGACCAAGGTTTTGAGATGTTTTCCCTTTGACACTACACCCGTAGCTCTTATCAATAAGCCAGGCCGTCACACTTACACGTATTAGTCCATATCTTGAAAATGACTGAATCGATCTTGATGAAACTTGCACTGTTCCCTAAGTTGAAGAAAATGTAAGCCAATAAAAAAAAATGGTCACGATCCGATCAATAGTTCCGGAGATATGCGTGGACAAACATACATACATACATACATACGTCTATGAAATTTTGTATATTTGTTTGGAAGCCCTAATAGATCATCATATGTGAATATAATGCAATTCCAATAATATTACATACATACGTGTCGAATTGATAACCTCCTTCTTTTTGAAGTCGGTAAAAATAGACGAAATTCAAGGCAACAGCTAGTACCTAATCAATGAAGCAAGATCAATTAAGATAGCAGAGGTAGAATTGAATATTAATTTACCAACTGACACAAATTCTCACAAAATGTCTAGCCAATATCAGGGTGACATATTCAATTGATAGATTCTTATCAGTTCTAACATCTTGAGATGTTAATTTTCGATAAAATTCGCGAGTTATCGATAAGGAAGCTTAGCAAGGATATCAGTTTCTTGACGTTGCTGGGCTAAAGTCAATGGAAACATTGTAAATTGATAAGAGTTAATTATATTTATCAATGCTAAGGAATATTTTGGCCACAACAGTGGTCATTCTCGTTTTGGAGACTGTGGGTGGAATTTTCCTAGCTGCCTCGCCAATCAAGACATGGTATTGGTGGTAGAAAACCAGCATCATTATCATCTACCTCATCTACCTAGCCTTTTCCCAACTATGTTGGGGTCGGCTTCCAGTCTAACCGGATGCAGCTGAATACCAGCATTTTACATGGAGCGACGGCCTACCTGACCTCCACAACCCAGTTACTGGGTAATACGAAACCCCTTGGTAAGACTGGTTATCAGACTTTCGGGATTCTGACTACCCGGAACGACTGTCCAAGATCCACGAATGACAGCCGGGACCAATGGCTTAACGTGGTTCCCGAGGCACGGAGGGGTCTCGGTATGTAAAGGTGGTCATACCCTTTACTTATACACTTTAATCAACATCACGGGGGAGTCTGGGATCCTTATCCTTACATCTCCTTAGTCGTTCACTCTTGACAGAGTGGTCGAGGTTGATGACTCTGCATTTTCTTTGGCCAAGACAGCCCTCGCGATGCTCCTTCATTTATTCCGGTCTTCAGCGTCTCGGAAATTCTGAACTATGGAGGTTTGTGTTGACGCTTTGATAAGGTCTGTCCAACGCGTAGGTGATCGACCGCGTGACCACTTGCCCTCCACTGCCTGTCCCTGGACAACGTGTCATTCCATGGATCGTTCGTTACGAACCACGTGGCCGAAATATTAGATAGTTCGTGTTTGCACAGCTCACAATCTCTGCTTGACTTTTAGCTCCTCCAGGATCGAAACATTGGTCCGAAACGCTGTCCAGGGATATCTTTTCGCCGAAATGTCTGTACGCGTATATCTTCCGAATGACTGCACCAAATTGGTTCATTATTGTTTTGTTGTGGTGTTCGGTATTGCCAGGACAAGGTTTGTATTATATGAAAGAAAATTCGAAAAAATGCTGAATAAACAGTAACGGAAGTATTTTTGTATTTTCTTCGATAGACGAGTAAAAATTTTTATGAGCTATCAACTTGAGTTTATCCTTTCTTACCGCCCCAGTAGTATACTCTGTCATTATTTTACTTTACGACTAGCTGTGCTATATATCGGAATAAAAATATCCTATATCCTAACCAGGTCATGGTCTACCCATATACCAAATTTCATCCAAATCCATTTAGCCGTTTTAGCGTGAACATGAAACAAACAAAAAATTAAATATTTTCTCTTTATAATTTCCATATTATTAAGTATCGTGTTTTTTTTCTTCTCTAGTAAATGGCGCCGCCTACCCCGGTGAGCTCCTCGCCATCATGGGCTCATCAGGAGCCGGGAAGACTACACTCCTCAACACGCTGACATTCCGCACGCCAAGCGGAGTGCTGTCCAGTGGAACAAGGGCGCTGAATGGACAGCCAGCTACGCCTGAAGCGCTTTCAGCACTGTCAGCGTACGTTCAGCAGCAGGATCTGTTTATTGGAACGCTGACGGTGAAAGAGCATTTGATCTTCCAGGTGAGTTTTAAGAGTCAATTTGTTAAAGTATTCAAATGGATAAATATTTTTTTGGTGAATAAAGAATTTTCGAGTTTTTATAGCTGCAGTTGTTTTGTAAGGAGGTATAGAATCACAAATAACTTGAAATCCCACCTGTTTTCCACAAAGAGTTGGGAAGATATAAATAAAAATAGGAAAATGTAGGTTTATTTAATGTAGGATTTTTCGACTTAGGTGACTACTCCGCAAAATATTTTATCCGCGGAAGAAACGTTACCCTTTTAAAATTGGCGACGAATCATCCGCAAGTTCGGATGAGTTGTCACATAGTTAATATTGATGTGGTCATAACGGACAAATAGACAAACAAACATTTGTGTAAAGGAACATTGTATATTCTTTGTTCTTCTTAACCAGCAGTACTATAAGCCTCCCCCCCCCCCCCTCGCTACGCATCCTCGCTCATCTCTTATGGAAAGTCAGCCTAAAGAAGAACTTATTTAACATCAGTCATGCCGCAAAACAAAGATTTTTTGTTAATTATTAAAAAACCGTTAGCATCAATGGAAAAATATTCTTTCTGAATCTCACATTTGTCATTCACTAACGATGATTTCGTCGCATACCTCTTGCCTCTTGCTCTTGCTCTTGCCTCTTGCATAGTAGAATATCTTCTAAACGTAAGTAACATAGAAAAACCAGTTTGTTAAAAAAATAAAATCAGCCAGTTCGAAGCCGGTATAACCTTGACACCATGACAAAAAATCAAAAAAATCTATATTGATTTTAATATGACAAAAAATCTATATTGATATTAATTGCTTTAAACTTCAAACTATTGAAAATGAACTCCAAATGTTTGATATGACGAGTTTATGGGAACTTTTTTCTTCCATTATGAAGGTATAGTGTTAATTTTGTATGTTTTTTTTTCTATAGGCTTTGGTCCGAATGGACCGACAGATACCGTACGCTCAGCGGATGCGACGAGTTCAAGAAGTCATTACGGAGGTGAGATACGAAATATAAAATATCGTAGGGGAATTTAAGAGATGTTGAATGATTGGATGGTGATTCTCAATTTAAATTAAATGGATTAAACGTTTGTGTGACAAAGTTAGTAGTAGAGCTAGACGTTTCGGAATCATCATCTTTGTCGCTTTGGTTCAGGAAAACTTAGAATTTCTTAAGAAGTGTAATTTAAATTGTCAGCTATCTAAAGATGGAACTATTTAGAGATAGCAGATCATTTTAAGTAATGTAGTATTGGAATAAGTTAAAAGTATTCAAAACATTTAGATAGCTTAGGTATGATTAATAATATATTGTTTAACGTAGTCGTCGTAACTTAGTCGACGTAAGTCATTAACGGTAAGCATTTTAAATGGTTATTAAAACCTGCTTCAAAAATGCAGTTATCTTCCAATATTCTGCCATTATTTTGTATCCCATTAGCTATTTCTAACGAAATGATATCAGAATTCAATTAACTTGGTATGGTATTTTTATCTCACGAAGCGCTTTACTTGTGGTTACCAAGTGTAGAAACACGCTGTGAATGTGTGTAGCGGAGTCGGAAGTGCGTGTGTGTTCGTCTGTGTGTTATCTGCTGACACTACTCGTCTTCACGCATTCACAGAAAGAAAAGAAAGAAAGAAAAAAGTTTATTTAGACACAGTTCGTGAAACACAAAATACAAAATTAACAAAATAAAAAAATATTTTACAACAACAATAGTGTGTGCCTCACGGCTGCGCCAAAAAGGTTCATTTCATTCATTAATGCCAGACAGGATGCTGTCTGACGCTGGTTTTCGAATGAACCTTTAGGGAAAAGTGACGGGGAGTACACACAGTTTCAACATACCTAATACATACTTTTTATACTTATAAATAAATAAATAAACTAGTAATCAAGAACATATTATTACAAAAACAAAAAAGAATAACGAAAACAACAGTCTCATCAAAACCTGTGTTCGTCGCGATCAATCTAGATGATCACAGCTGCAGCGTGTTTGGACATTTGGGTGAAATAGTAATTAGTTTTTATGGTTTTCTGCATCTGACGGTGGTAATGAACTTTGTAGTAGAGTTTTTTGTTGATGTTTGCCACACGCACATAATTATATCTTATTTGATTAACATTCTCAAACATGGAGGATATAGTGTAGCACAGTTCGTAATTTTATCTTTATGAGACTTCTTAGAAAGATAAAAAATAGGTACTTAATTATTTTGTAAACCAGACACATCAAATGTCATATTAAAATATGCACCAGTATTAAAAACTCCTTTGATTTGCATAAAAGTATTATTGTTTACAAAATTTTGATGAGCATCCGGCTATTGTCTTTGCAACATCTTTTAGACTGGTTTCTGACTTTATTCCTCTAAGCTCTATCACGCATTTTTTCTGAGTAGTTTTTACCTACATGGTAAAACAGATAGAAAACACGACAAATAGTTCACATGATTTGTCTTGTTTTAGTAAGTAATAAATAAAATTCAATATTGGTTGTCCGCCGATTGGTTATCGCCGGAAGACGTCTACTCTCGAACAAAACGGGGCCTCTTGATACTTTTTACCTTAAAAATTTCTACGCTCCGTCTACAATCATGTGCTGAATTCATGGTTTCTGTTTCCGCGTTGACGTCCTTGAAATCCTGTATAGCAACAAGACCCTAATAACATGGGAACATCTATCTATACATATACACATACTCGTATAAAATTCAAAGTGACTGGTATATCAACGCACAGTCTAAACCGCTGGTCTTAAAGACATGAAATTTGGAGGGTGTATTCTTTGTGAAGTGTAAGTATCCTAAGAAAGGGTTTTTCGAAATTCCCCCCCTAAGAGGGTGAAATTTCACCCGGACGAAATCGCGGGCAGAATCTAGTGGGGTAAATAATCCTACAACGATTTTTCTAACCCAAAACTTTGTCCGTAGTTGGCGCTCACAAAATGCCAGAACACCGTCATCGGCATCCCTGGTCGATTAAAGGGTATCTCGGGAGGAGAGATGAAGAGACTGTCGTTCGCCAGTGAAGTCCTCACGGATCCTCCTCTCATGTTCTGCGATGAACCTACCTCGGGGCTGGACTCCTTCATGGCTCAGAATGTGCTACAGGTATGTTTTATTTAGTGATTTATGAAGTAGGAGAAGTAAGTCCAATAGATTTCAGCTATGCATCAGATCAGACACAATGAAGCAAGTATAGGTCGACCACTTAGCTGAGACGTTCCCTGAAGTAGCAGCGCGGTGCGGGAGGGGTGTAGTGACCTGATGCGAAAGCTCAGTGATTCGTCAACTTCTGACAACTATAACCCCTCCCGCACCGCGCAGCTACCCCAGGCAACGTCTCAGTTAAGCGGTCGGCCTATACTTATGATAGTTTGTTGTTTGTTTAATTTACTTGGTAACAAGAAGTTAGTGCAGTTCAACATACTCAAAAAATCCTCTTTATAACTCAATAACCTACTTTCAGGTACTAAAAGGCCTGGCGCAGAAGGGAAAGACGGTGGTGTGCACGATCCACCAGCCGTCCTCCGAGCTGTACGCCATGTTCGACAAGCTGCTCATCATGGCTGACGGGAAGGTCGCCTTCCTCGGCTCGCCGGAACAGGCCAACGACTTCTTTAGAGAGTAATTAGCTTTATATTCCTCTTTAGATGTAACAGGCAACAGTGTTGAGACCGGTTTTAACAGATCGATTTAAAATAGGTCACACTAGTCGCAGTGAGTATAACCTTTTTTGGACGTAGGTACCCGTATAGAGAGTTCTAACCAAGCGAACAAAAAACAAAAAAACTAATAATAGAATAGAATAGAATACTCTTTATTATGTACACCATATAAATACATACAACACACATACATACAACACGCACACACACACATATATACATTTAATATTCTACAAATTATAACCAATACCTCCCCTGTTTTGTTTGCAACCCACCAACTTTAACCTTCCTTCTCCCCCCCAGTTTGGGAGCAGCCTGTCCTCCTAACTACAACCCGGCAGACCACTTCATCCAGCTCCTGGCGGGGGTGCCGGGCAGAGAGGAGACTACTCGTACAACCATCGACACGGTGTGCACCGCCTTCGCACGGTCTGAAGTCGGCTGCAAGATCGCTGCTGAAGCTGAGAATGCACTTTATTTTGAGGTATGAGAAATGAAAAAAACTGTATTCGACTTATGTTCAAGTTTTATCAAGCAGTCTAAAAAGTTCTGCAATGTAACTAATTGCGATTTGTTCTTATTTCGAACTCAAACCATTTACATACGAATACATTTCAATACGAATTGTTTGGCATGGCGTTCCAATGTGTTAGCGCTCTTAATATACACCAAAAACAAACATTACATTTTTTTATACCAAGGGTTAAATAGCAAGTTATCTCGTAAGTTACCGACCTAGACTTAGTTTAAATATCCTACGCTACCCCAAAGTATACTGAACCACACCTAGTAGCGTCAAGCTCTTCTTATTTCATCAGTCTTCCATTTATACTCTTAACTCCATCTTCTTTTAAAAACCACATACACTTCTAATAACGTCTTTTTTCCCTCCAGCGTAAGGTCAGCTCCGGCTGGGCGGACCCCGCGTGGTCTGAAGCTACAGCCATGCGCGCGCGGCGCTCGCCCTACAAGGCGTCGTGGTGCGCACAGTTCCGCGCAGTTCTGTGGAGGTCCTGGCTGTCTGTCACTAAGGAGCCGATGTTGATCAAAGTGCGGTTTCTGCAGACTATTGTGAGTATTCCTGCTAAAATATTATGATTTACACTGAAAGTAAAAATGCACACAACACAAACGTGGAACCTCTCCCAGAAACGTCAAATAAAGTACAATACGACCGACGTAACTTGGCGGGCCTGAACTTTGCGCAGATGGCTGCGCAGTAAGATTTTTTAGGAACCAATGGTGACATGAGGCGAGTGCGAGTGAGAGAACATGCGCGAAAGTTCTTAGTGCCTATGTTCAGGCTCGCCAAGTTACGTCGCGTCGTATTGTATAACAGCGTCATATCATCAGATACTTGAACCTAACCTACTCGCTGTGGAGCACGATAAACCTTGGACCTTTCCGTTAACTTCACCATCACCAATAGAATGAAAGGGAAGACCCTTTTTATTCCATTGGCGTTGGTAAAAGCTATAGTAGGTACAGACGCCAACACATCAAGCTACTACAATCTTGCAAATTTCTTTAATAGATTTTCAACTTTATCACTAGAGCATAAGGTTCAAAGTTGATTGGGAAAATTTAACAGTTTCACATCTTGGCAATTTTCATACACTCAGGCAATTCTAATGATGATCCAGCATGACTCTTGCACTTAATTAGGACCTATTATATATTTGTCGAGATTATTTCCCATTCCTTACTGGTAATAACCAAATGGTCTTGTTACAGATGGTGTCAATCCTGATCGGCGTGATCTACTTCGGGCAGCACCTGGACCAGGACGGAGTCATGAACATCAACGGCGCCATCTTCATGTTCCTCACCAACATGACTTTCCAAAACATCTTTGCTGTTATTAACGTAAGGATGCCTTGTTCACATCGGCTCTTATTCATTTACTGCGACACATATCTCTCGTTAAACTTAAGACAAACGTCTAGGTTCGTGAAATTATTGTTACCCGTCAAGATGGAGGGACCAAGTCTTGCATTTCAATTCAGCCTACATAAAAGTTTAATAGGTACTGTAAATGTACTTACTATAAAATTGCTACCATTGCAATAATTTTCGCTACCTCAATGTAGGTATAGTTATATAACAAAATCCTTGGTCACTCTGTTTTGACGTCAAAATGAAGAGACCAAGGATTTGAAATCCAAGACTTGATCCCTCCATCTTTTTTTTTTTATATAATTCACAAAACTGATGGACAATCACAAAATCATTAAAACAGTTACAACACAATATTTCTGATTGACATCTATTAGGTAAAACAATTAGCATTTAAAAAACAAAAATTAAACAAAACTTACAAAATGTGAAGTTTTCCATAGTTAATGAAAAAGTTTTGGGAAAGAAATTAAATATAAAAAAAGATTAATAAAAAATATATACACAATTAAGACTCTAAGCGAACTGAGGCTACAGAACCAGCAAAGATATGTATCTATTTCACCACAAATGGAGTTGGCAAGAGACATCTTGACCGTAAATACATAAGTATTTGTTACGGTCACGAATCATATTTTAATCAACGTACAACTTAATACTGACCAGCACATTGCAAAAAAAAAAAAAGAATTTCGTGGGCTACCCTGGCGCTTTCGCCTTAATACTTTAGATCATTGAAAAGAGTCGACAGCTTCAAATATACTCAGCTTTAAAACACTTCCAGCTCCTCTTCTGTAAACTTGTATTTAACAGCATTTTTTTGCCCACAGGTATTCTGCTCAGAACTGCCAATCTTCATACGAGAGCATCATTCAGGGATGTACCGAGCCGATGTCTACTTCTTATCTAAGACCCTGGCGGAGGCGCCTGTGTTCGCGACCATCCCGTTAGTGTTCACGACCATCGCGTACTACATGATAGGGCTCAACCCTGAACCGAAGCGGTTCTTCATCGCCTCAGGGTTGGCAGCCCTGATAACAAATGTTGCTACTTCGTTTGGTGAGTTTTTTGTATTTGTACTTTGGTTTTTTGAGAAGAATTGGCAAAATGATAACCTGTCGTCGGCGTCGGGAAGAACTGGGGGCCTAAAAAGGCCATTTTGGCAGAATCATAAAAGGCATAATGGACAGTTAACTGTTACAGTTAATCGTATCAAATCCCATTTTTTAATTTTTTTTTTGGTCTGTGCTAAAATACCAATCAATCCAATCCAAATCTCTTTGATTGTACCTACGTAGTGCAGCGAAAAAAAGAAAAACACGGACTGTCTTCGCCATAATATATTATAATTCATAATGTTATCCTTTTATGATTCTCCAAAATGGCCTTTTTAGGCCCCCTGCTATCTTGCTTTTAAATTAACGAATGATTAGGATCAATTTAGGCTTTCTCGAAAAGCGCCATTGGTGCCGATTCTGTTGACCACAAACAAAACTAAATTAAACTTCATTGCATCTTTTTCTTTCTATTTCATTAAGAAAAGGACAGAACATAAATTTTAGTTTAGTCCTGTCAAATTAATCAGCGTCTGACACTACTCCATACAAGTTTAGACGTGATTAAAAACTTACCTGCTAAAACTTTTGACAGGACTAAACTAAAATTTATCTTCTGTTTTTTTTTAATGAAATAGAAAGAAAAAGATGCACTGAACTTAAATTTAGTTTTGTTTGTGAACAACAGAATCGGCACCACTATCTATTATTTATTTTAGAGATCTTAAAGGAATGAATTACGATTTTTTGGTAATAGCGGGTGTTTATCAAGTTTTATTTTAATGTCGCTTGTTAGCAGTTTCCATACCTTACACAGACAATGTTCAAGGGCGTATTGGTTGGGCGGGTTTTACCCAGCCTTAACCAAGAGCTTTTTCTGGGAAGCCAAACTGAATTCAACAACAGCACAGCCTTGCTTACAAATCCCATCGCACCCAACCACTTTGTTCTCTCAACAAATATTAAAATACCTTGTCGTTTTTTACACCCTGGTATTTAAATGTGTCTACCTACAAACAACAAATATGTTCTGCATGCTAGCAACAAAAAGTGCCTACAAAATAAAAAATATGTAAATAAGTGCGAGTTGGACTCGCACACGAAGGGTTCCGTACCACAAGGCATAACACGCCGAAAAAAACGTTTCTTTTAAACCCCTTTAAATTTCAACTATATTTTTTTATTATTATTTGTTGTTATAGTGGCAACAGAAATACATCATCTGTGAAAATGTCAACTGTCTAACTATCACGGTTCATGAGATACAGCCTGTTGACAGACAGACAGACGGACAGTGGAGTCTTAGTAATAGGGTCCCGTTTTTGCCCTTTGGATACGGAACCCTAAAAACAGTGTTATCCAATTATAGACCAAACAAGGTTACTGATCACCACCAACATTTGAGAAATATTGTGCAACATTCCTGCGGTTTTAATCAATATTGTTTCTAAAGTAATTATACTATTAATTAAGTTAATAGAGAATACCACAACCTCTAAGATGATGAAAGTCTAATGTAAATGACAATTTCACAATCATTTGTAAGTAGATTTTTGATTTCTCACTAATTATTTGGCACTATCGAGATTTTCGAGTGGCGACCGCGTACCGGAAGACGTACCAGAAGACGTAGCGTTGGAAGGCCTTCCACAAGTTGGTCCGACGACCTTGTGAAGGCCGCAGGAACCCGTTGGATGCGAGAAGCACAGAACCGGTCGAAGTGGAGGTGCTTGGGGAAGGCCTATGTCCAGCAGTGGACGTCTTTCGGCTGAATGATGATCGAGATTTTGGGTCCATATAGCACTCACGCACGTGATTTTCATGGCCAATTGGCCATCTACGACTGGTCTAAAGTAGTTTAAAGAAATGTACTTAGATTAGATTAAATATTACAGTAACTAGAGTACTAAAATATGGTAACGCTCACTTTTAAGCTACGTAATTTAGTGCTTTATAGCACTTTTAACAAAGGAATGATTAGCATGCAGGGAGAAGGGCAGGAAGATGGTGATGCACTTAGAAGTGTGCGAACCAATCTCAACATTGTCATTAAAAAAAAAACATTTTGCATATTTACGATCTATAGGATCATAACAGATCTCTTATCAAAATAAAAAAAAAATCAAAATCAAAATATTTTATTTCACATAAACCTACATGGGCACTTATGAAACGTCAGAAGCTAGGTGCACGGTTCCAATTGGTCGTTTTCTATGGAGAAGAACCGGCAAGAAACTCCACGGTTACTCTTTTTCAAAATAATTGGCTTTTACAATGTTTCCAAATTATGGGAGGACAGCGTAGGCCTGTCAAAAAGTACCAGGTACTTGATAAAATAAAAAATGGTCTACAGATCTACAGTCTACCATTTTTTGACAATGTAAGCCGCACGAACCTAACTTGTCCAATTTAAAACTCGAAAGTCTCTAGGCTTAAACTCGAAACCAACAACCATAGATAAACACAGTACCTTAGTAGACCTCTATAGAGCTATTAAACCTATTACACGACCGTAACTTTTTATTAACACTTCAAAACGAGTTTAACATTGTGCAATGATTACAAAACGGAATAGAAAACTCCAAGAATGTAGCCTTATCTTGTACCATTTTCTATGTATATTTCTTAATTAAGCCAAGTTTGCCATAGATTAACTCTATACACGGTGGAGGCGACAATCCATACTAATATTATAAACGCGAAAGTGTGTTTGTCTGTCTGTCTGTTACCTCTTCACGCTTAAACCGCTGAACCGATTAAGATGAAATTTGGTATAGAAATAGTTTGAGTCCCGGGAAAGGACATAGGGTAGTTTTTATCCCGATATTCTCATGGGATTGATAATTATGCGGGTAAAACTGCGGGGCGCTGCTAGTACGACAATAAATTCAGCTTCGTTTATCTTATGAGTATGAGTTTCCAGAAAATTCTGCTTCCAAAAAATCAATCAAATACCTACAGCGTAGCCGGGTAATTGACGCGCAACCTGAAATTTCGATGAAATTTTACGTTGGTGATAAAAAATCTGCTATTTCCTAGGAAAGTGCAATATCTATGCGGTCAAAATGAAAAAAAATAAAATGAACAGCAATTTTTAGGGTTCCGTACCTCAAAAGGAAAAGCGGAACCCTTATATGATCACTTAATTCGTTGTCCGTCTGTCTGTCCATCGGTCAAGACCCTTTTTCTCAGGAATCTGTGGAGTTATCAAGTTGAAATTAATGTCAAATACTCAGGGCTGCAATCCCTTGAACCAGTGAAAAAAGCTGAAGTTGAACCAGTGAAAAAATCAAACTTCTAAGTCAACGCAATCATCTTTTGATTGCGTTGACTTAGAAGTTTGATTTTTTCACTGGTTCATGGGATTGCAGCCCTGAGTATTTGATATTAATTTCAACTTGATAACTCCACACGTTCCTGAGAAAAAGGGTCAGACAGACGGACAACGAAGTGATCTTAGAAGGGTTCTATTTTTCCTTTTTTAATTTCGATGTTATGATTTATTTGATAGTTTCTAAATTATTGCCAGTGTTCTATTTTATTATCGTCTCCACATTGTATATCTAAAGGTAGTACGAAGTTTGGTCGTATCAATTATTGTAGGTACGTATACACACACAAACTCAGCTAAATACTACGTACAAACCGCCAACATTCTACAACAGCAAATTTAATAGTTTTCTCGCAATATTTCCCCGATCAATATGAGATGTAATGCGAGACAAATTTCTCTGGACCGCAGCTTCTCGCGTGTCGTGCAATATAATACTGCCAGCGCACAGTTAGGTGGTTTTCCACAGTTTACATAAACACCGCGCTATTGAGGTGAAGGCCCTACAACATTGTTGACTTGTGGTATCAACATGCCAGCAAGAAACGGAATGCGATTTATGAAAAGGTTCCGCTCGCGACTTTGTCCGCGTGAAAGGAGAATGCCGTCAAATATAGGACGCCCTGTACCAAACGAAAAAAGTCCGCTGTCACAATCAAACCTAATGTATTTGGAGGAGAATTTAATGCCCTTGCCATGTTGCTAACTATTTTTTACATGGGTTCCCGCAATTCGTATTTATTTGCCATATACCTACTTAATATTTTGAGGTTACTAATATTTTGAGGTTACTAATATTTTGAGGTTACAGAAAGGCCGAAACTTTGACTTTGACATATAAACAACGAAAATAAATGATGACTACAGATTATTGCACCTGGTCCACGAAAACAAGATCACAACAACAAGTAATTTTCCTTCACGAGTCTGTTAAATACAGCTAACGATTGCGCGCGTATTATTTGAACTGGCAATGCATTCCATAAACGAGCGGCCTCAGAAAAGGATTTGTCGAAAAATGTTGTGGAATGTTTAAATTATCCGATGTTCTCAAAAACTTCGTGTGGGAGTCCCTAAGATACTGAAAACGTTTTTTAAGATAGAGAGGGGTGGAAGGGAAAAAGAGCACATTATACAATAGGGAAAGAATATGAGCATTCCGGCGAAGGCGAATTAGTAACCACTTGAGCTTCACACGAAATTCGGGGGAACATGGTCATATTTTGCGCAAACCGAATATGAAACATATTCAGATATTTTGAAGCCGCTCAAGTTTATCGACTAGGTCTTGGGTAAGGTCATAAAAAACATTTAGTAAGAAAAAAAAAACTCGTTCTGTCTAGTTCTTGGGAATTTATTTTACGATAGATTAATTTGTTGACGTGTTAGTTATGATAAATTAAAAAGGCCTCTTTTATAAGATTCTCGTAATCATTACCAACTTTAATCTACACCTACAGCTTCTGTTTTACATGTAACTAGCTACGCCCCGCGATTTCACCCGCATAAGTTTCGATCCCGTGGGAATATCGGGATAAAAATTAGCCTATATGTTAATACAGGGTGTCAGCTACCTCCATACAGTAACAAACATATAAACACGGTATCCCCTATGCCAGGTATGTTCTCACAAGAACAAAAGTCCCTAAAACAAAAGCAAAAAAAAAAAACATATAAACACACACACAAACTTTCGCCTTTATAATGTGAATAAATCATATATTTTCTCGAACAGGCTACCTGATATCGTGTGCAAGCAACAGCGTTAGCATGGCTGCATCGGTGGGCCCGCCCATCATCATTCCCTTCATGCTGTTCGGAGGATTCTTCCTCAACACTGGGTAAGTGGCTTCTAGACTATACTATAGTGGATCCATCTAGAACCTTCCTCTGTTTAACCTACACTGTTAAACACAAGCAGTTGGAAGTTAACTCGCACAACTTTGCATAAATTCGTAGACCTTAGATTACTACGCGTGAAGGGTCTACGAATTATTTTCGTAACCGCTACGCGGTTCTCAAACAAATTGTACACAGTAGTTCATAATGCGAATGCCAAGTAAAATACCATTGGGGAAATTCTTTCATAGTCTGATCTCGTTCTCAATCTGTCAAAAATAGCTCAAATTTTCCTAAATTTTTGACAAGATTTTAAGGTGATAGTGGTAGACCGCGAAATTCAAATTTTCTCATTGACACTTTTCCATAAGAGATTGGTGGTTGGTGGTAGAAATCGTAACTTAGAAAGATATAATAATGATTCTAATGATTATAATTCTCTAAATATGTACCTGTTATTGTCGTGAATCATATTTTGATCAAGATATATCCTGACACTGAACTGCAAATTGCAAAAAACGTAAGAAAATTTTAATTTCGCGGTACCTCAACTACCCATTCACCTTAACATTGATTGTCGCTGAGATGAGATTACAATTTAGAACGTTTCTAATTACGGGAATTTGCCTTCTGGTTCGACGCTGTTAACGAAAAAAGGAGGAGGTTCTCAAGTCGACGCGTATACAGGTTGTTAATGAATTAACCCAAAACCTCTTCACAGGTCATTGTACTTATCATTATGAACAACTTTTACTATGGAAACAAACCTGAAATCGCAAAAAAAAATCAGCTGTTCCCTACATTTTGACGAGTTATGCGAACATAAATGTAGGGAACAGCTGTTTTTTTTTTCGCGATTTCAGGTTTGTTCCCATAGTAAAAGTTGTTCATAATGATGAGTACAATGACCTGTGAAGAAGTTTTGGGTTAATTCATTAACACCTTGTATATATTTTTTTTATCAAACATATATATTTTTTGTTTTATCTTTTTAATATAGCGGCTGCGGAGTTTCGCTAGCTAACTTAGTATATTAAACGTAAATCTATTTTACTGACAACTTGCTCCGAACCAAACGTTACCATATCTTCCCTCCAACAGCTCCGTCCCCCCCTACCTGGGCTGGATCTCGTACCTGTCTTGGTTCCACTACGGCAACGAGGCGCTGCTGATCAACCAGTGGGCAGGCGTGGAGACCATCGCGTGCACCCGCGAGAACTTCACCTGTCCTGCATCTGGCCAGGTCGTGCTGGATACGCTTAGCTTTTCCGAGGTAAGACAACTACTTTCCTAAGTAGGTACGCATTGCTGTCATTCGTCGGTCTTTGACAGCCGTTACGGGTCGTCAGAAACCCGCAAATCTGCCAACTAGTCTTACCAAAGGGTATCGTATTACCCAGTAACTGGGTTGTGGAGGACAGATAGACAGTCGCTCCATGTAAAATACTGCTATTCAGCTGCATCCGGTTAGACTGGAAGCCGACCCCAATATAGATGGGAAAAGGCTAGGCAGATTATATTGGCTTAAATTCATAACATAGACAGAAAAATTACAAATTGGATAATTTTACGGGCTGGAATTTCTCAGTAGCATCCTGGAGTCTGGATTTGTATGCCCGTTCGTTGGATAGATTTTAATAAAGTTCTGCAGGTCTGAGAAAATCTCACTGTGAATTTCTGGTGAAGTGTACTTGAACGAGCTATCATTCCTCCTGATGCCTATTTGCACAATTTATACGAAATAGGGCTGCACCCTAATTGTATAACACACTGTGATTCTCAATCAGGTATAATTTGCAAGGATATTGCTAACCCATTGCTTCATATGTTCGAAAAATTTGTCTGCTCAACAACGTTAATAACGCAATGAATGTGGTTGAACTGTCAAAATGAAAGCCATTTCTTTCTACTGATAGTGTGTTACGCAGTTACCCCGCCTGTCCTCGTGTTCCAAAATGTATTGTCGCCGGACACGTCTTGATTGACGTCACTTACGAAGTGTCACAGTTGTAGTTAAACAGGATACTGATAATCTTCTTAAAAGGCCATTGACCAGCTACTAAAATAACAAACTTATTATAGGTACCTAATATATATTGCTGTCTTGTGGGTAAAGTAATAACAGCCGCACGGGTCGATCAATCAGGTTAAGCTACGCTTGCCGCGGTTGGTCCGTGGATGGGTGACCATCTTCACATACCAAGACCCGTCCGTGCCTCGGAAAGCACGTTAAGCCGTTGGTCCCGGCTGCCATTCGTGGATCTTTGACCGTCGTTACGGGTCGTCAGTAGCCCGAAAGTCTGACAACCAGTCTTACCAAGGGGTATCGTGTTACCCAGTAACTGGGTTGTGGAGGTAAATTCCGGTCTGCTCCCCTGAAGCCATATCATCTTCCACACAGTCCATTCATCGTTTCTTTACAAAAATATAATCAAAATATGTGTTTTTCTTTCCTAGGATGACTTCACAATGGACATCGTCAGCATGGTGCTGCTCTTCATCGGTTTCAGATTCCTCGCGTACCTCGCTCTTCTATACCGCGCGCGCAGGGGAAAATGATCCTTATACTCCTATCATAGACCTTCTAATTTCTTGGCCATATAAATACATCTGTTGGGTAAAAATATTGTAATATAGGTTTGTAAGTTCAGACGAGAATTTCTGTCAGTTTTATAAATGATTAGTTATGGTTTCCGTCCACGCCCATCTTAGCCAGTTTTGACATTAAAAATTAAGTGGAAACAGTTAACTGATGTATTGTCACTAAATAACCTCCTTCTTTTTTGAAGTTGGTAAAAATTTGGGCTGTGGAACTTAATAAAAAAAATGGAAATCACGCGATCTGAACTTAGCTTTATCCAATACTCCGTGGTGGGGGACCACAGACGGAATTTGTGTATAGTATTTGACCAATGGAAATATGTTTGAAAATTGGCCAATTTACTAAGTAAGTTTATAATTCAAAGTTTTGTAAGAGTGAATAACTAATAAGTAAATGTCTTGTTGTTATTGTTGTAGTGTTATAATTGTATACTTAAAGTAAGAATTGTAATGTATGTTAAATAAGTGTATCTATGGGTTTTTTTTAATACGTGTACGAGTCGTTTTTTCAGCGGCGAATCTGACTTCCCAATATTAAACTAACGCTACCTCATTTAACAGAGTTTTATTTTTTTGCAACTTCTGAAAATAGAGATTATCAACGCACACTTAGGCTCAGCTCACACCAAAAGAGCGTCGAAGCGCAGCGAAGCGGAGCGCAGTTTCAGTGTCATATGAATTTTAACTTTATTTTCATTACTGTAATACTTATTATCGCATGAGAAACTCGTACGAGACGCGCGGATGCCCGCGGCCTAGTAAAATTCATTTTTTTGTTAAATAAAAAGTAATTTAAAAAAATTAAACCGACTTCAAAAAGAAATTAACTCAAAATTATGAAATAACTTTAATTTCGGAAGTCGGTGTCTTGGGATCTGTATTTTAGTTTTATGCCACCGACTTCCGAAATTAAAGTTATTTCATAATTTTGAGTTAATTTCTTTTTGAAGTCGGTTTAATTTTTTTAAATTACTTTTTATTTCGTAATTTTTAGTTTTTGCACTATAATTTGACCAAGGTTTTGAGATGTTTTCCCTTTGACATTACACCCGTAGCTCGTATCAACAAGCCAGGCCGTTACACTTACACGTATTAGTCCATATCTTGAAAATTACTGAATCGATCTTGATGAAACTTGCACTGTTCCCTAAGTTGAAGTAAATGTAAGCCAATAAAAAAAAAATTGTCACGATCCGATTAATAGTTCCGGAGATATGCGTGGACAAACATACATACATACATACATACATACATACATACATACATACGTCTATAAAATTTTGTATATTTGTTTGGAAGCCCTAATAGATCATCATATGTGAATATAATGCAATTCCAATAATATTACATACATACGTATCGAATTGATAACCTCCGTTTTTTTGAAGTCGGTAAAAAGGAGTAAATTCGTTTTGACACTAGGTATACGTCGGTTTTATTCCGAGCGCACATTATAGCCATCACTGTTCTTTTGCGTTTCAAAAGTAATTGCGTCACTTTCGCTTGCTTAGTAGGTTTTCGAGGAAGCGCCTTACCACAAAACATAAGAAACATCACATAAGTTGCGACTTTCCGAGTCAATATGAAGTTATGAATAAGAAGGATATAAACTATTACTATCTCTTTCAGTGTAAGTATATGAACTGCATTGTGTATGTAAATGCATTTATGTATTTTTTATTTATTTACGAGCTACCTAACCTACCAAGATTAGTGGGTATCTTTCATCGATGTCGCAAGCGCAGCTCTCCAGAGGAAGCAGTGAATTGTCGTCAATTCAATAAATCTATTTGGGTGTGACTTTAATAGATCGTCAATACGCCATGCGTCATCTGAGAATTGGTAAATAGAAAAATGATATGATGACTGGTAGAATGATGAAGGGAGAGTGGATAACAACACGTTCAAGGTGTGTACTGTACATCTAGGTGTAGGTACAGATATTAGGTAGGCTTATAATAAAGTCGCTATTCCTGACTATGTGAACCATGTGTGAACGCTTAGATCTACCACACAATAGAAGAAAGGATGGTAATTTGGAATACCATTTTGTTTCAGACCTGTAACTTTTTTTCCGTGAGGTATTAAGAAATAAAACCTTGATTTAATTGAAGCAATATTTTCTTACTATCAATATGCAAGCTATTAAAAACAATTAAATATCCCTACAGGTTAAAAAATTTTGGTTGAATGCAATATGGCACAATTTAGTTTTTGAGATAGGCAGGTATTTTGATGTTTTTACCATTGTAGAGCATTTTTTCCGGAAGGTTTAGGCGATTAATAGTGGTTTAAATGTTTAATACATAATACTTAAGATCTGACAACCAGTCTTAGGTACAGTCAAAAAAGGAAATGGTATGCAGGATCGTCGGATATAGTTGAAGTTTAGTAAGAAACCGATGGATGTTCTCGAATAACAGCTCATTTATCAAATTAAATTTCAGTCGACAACATCCATCGGTTTCTTACTAAACTTCAACTATATCCGACGATCCTGCATACCTATCTCTTTTGCTGAATTCAGCTGCATCTGGTTAGACTGGAAGCCAATCCCTACATAGTTGAGAAAACAATAGACAGATGACGATGATGACATTACTTAATTTTAAACTTAGATTTAGTATAAAAATTTCAATGTTTTGACTTATCTTATCACCATTGCACCCTTGTGAAGCAGGGGCGAGTCACTAACGGATAAAAAAAAAGGAAATCTTTATGAAAGGTTAGTCCAGATTTGTCGTATTTTTAACCGTTAGTGATATTATTGATAAGGACAAACCAGGTCATGGATTACAAAGTTGTCGTTATTTTCCAACAGAGACCACGTTGTCTTTTCTTTTTGATAGTCTGGTTCAATGGAGTACATTGTTGATTTGATCTTTGAACACATTGAAGGTCACTGAAGGAGACACAATAGAAGTTTTATTATTATTACGTCGAGGGGCGTTAAGTGTGTCTCGCAAAATGGCGCTAAGGTAGCCCGCGAAATTCATTTTTTTTTACGTTTTTTGCAGTTTGCTGGTCAGTATTAAGTTGTACGTTGATTAAAATGTGATTCGCGATCGTAACAAATATGTATTTATTGGAAAAACACCAACAACCTCTTAAGAGGTACTCATCATTACGAACAACTTTTGCTATGGGACCAAACCAGAAATAGCGCGTATGGTTCAAAGTTGATTGGGGAAATTGGGCAGTTTCGGGTACCTAGATGTGCTGGCGTCTGAACATAAATAATAAAATAAATAAATAGCTAGTCGTTTCCTCGTGGGCGGTGAGACAGAGGCCTTAGACCGATACAGTATTTTTTGTATGCACCGTGCGCGAAAACATTATAAAAAAAACTTGTTTAGTAGATTACCAAACTTGTCAAAATCAACAATTATGAAATCAATGATAGACCATTCTGACACTATTGTAATAGCAGACTTGAGGCCCTAGTCGTTGGGCTGACCCCGAGCAGGTGCTTTATTTTGTGTAAATGATTTCATCACCACTGCTCTCAAAACGGTGAAGGAAAACATCGTGAGGAAACCGGCGTGTCCTTGTGGCGTCACGTAGGTATTGTGCATTTGTGATTACAGGGATTGAAAGCGGTAAAGGTATAAGGGTATGGTACCGGTATAGAATTACGATACAGCTTCGATTTAAAGGTAGAACCAAAACGGTTGAGAATTACGGTTGCGGTACCGTTAAAAAAAGACTTATACCTATATTTTTTTACGGTATCGTTATACCTATAAATTACTAATACCTTTTCCGAAATAATTTCGGTACCGAAAAAAATGATGCGAATAAGAGCGAGCGCGACGCGGCGGCAAAGGCGCGGGGTGCGGGGGAGCGGTGCGCACGAGCACCGGTCCCCCGCTTCCCGCCGCCGCCGCCGCCGGCGACGTTGCTTGCCAGCAGTTAGTTGCCAGTAGTGTCCGACCGAAGCTTCGGCTTCGGCTTCGGCTTCGGCCACCTTCGGCCAAAAAAGCACCTTCGGCCAAATCTTCGGCTTCGGCCAAAAATTTGCCGAAGGTTTGGCCGAAGCCGAAGGTTTGCTAGTTGTCAAAATTTGAAATTTACTGAACGATGCTAGAGCGAGACGGAGAGTGTGCAGAGCAGCAGAGTTTCGCCGCGCCGCCGCACCGGACCAAACGAATCGCAGTTAGTAAACTAAACGAGTCAAAACAAGTTTGAGAGCGCGTCTTAAAATTCTAATAAGTGTTTTGTTTTTAAATATTTCATATTTGAAACTTTTATTTTAGACAATATTTTATTACCTACTTGTATATGTTGGTCACTCGGCTCGTTATTGGGCTAAATCTCTAAAGCTCTCACAATATGTATCTAGTATATTCTGAGATCAAAGTAACTATCGTATTTCTCAAGGTCAATGACACCTTCGGCTTCGGCTTCGGCTTCGGCCGAAGGTTTTGGTGAATACCGATTAATCGGCTTCGGCTTCGGCCAGAATTGCACCTTCGGTCGGACACTAGTTGCCAGCCAGTTGTCAACTCGATGACTCGATCGTATCGAGACTTGAACGAACGGCGACGCGTCAGTTGTATTTTATTTGCAATTTTCGTGCATCTTAAGGCGCTGAATAGACCCAAATAGGCTTGTCTCCAACAATTTTTTAGCCAAATCTATACAGTTTGAGACAGCGGAAAAAATATATGTTAATCTTGAACATATTTCCTAAAACTTCGTTGTTTTCAAAACACGTTTTTGAAAAGTTTTCTCGATACAAAAAAATGGTAAACTAACCTCCTAAACTGATCTTCCAACAAAAAAATCTGAATTATTTACCAACGTACGTTGGTAAAATTTATAACAATAACGTATCATATCAAAATACAAAACTTAGTTGTCTAATATTTTTGACAACTCAACTTATTTTGAGGTAATTAATTATTTTGTGGTTTGTAAAAATGTACGAGCGTCGCGAAATCGCGCTTCTCTTTCTTATGTACGCAATCCGACAGTGATCGCTTAGGCGCGCTGCTAGACGGACGTATGTCGCTTTGCCTCGCAATCCGTTCATTTCATATTATCATCAAACAAAAATGTCGGAGGCCAGCAAAAAATCACTTCTATACTAACAAACCAATACGTCCCATGGAAGTAGTAATATAAGTAATTTTTATATTGACAAAACAGGTACACGAACAGAAAAAATGAAACTCTAAACAAATAGTTACTAGGCTATTTTGTACAACGCATTGCGTAAATTCATCGCTTATAACAAGGCTCGCTTGGTCGAGTGGTTTTTGCATAGATTCTGAATAGCGAGTTATCGGGTTCGAAACCAAGTTGAGTCTTATCAGGGAATTCATATTGGTTTTTTAGTTTTATGATATTATCATTGTTTTTTTTTTAGTCTTAGGATATTTTTATTGTTTTTTTTTTTATTTATTTTGTATATTTTTAGAATAATTATTAAAGTTCTTTACAGTAAAAAGAGACGTTTGGCGAACAGTTCAGAAGCGAAGCAGACGCGCGAATCCGCTTGCGCGACGAGACAGTTGCGCGACAAAGTTGAGGAAAATGAGATTTCTCCATAACATCACGCATGTATTCTTTCAAAGAGTTGGGCAGGAGTGTATAGTACACCCACAATTCACCAATGCTTCATCATGGATATCGTTTATGATTTTCGAAAGTTGTAAAGCCGATAGAAAAATCGAAATTAAAATCCAAGATGGCGGCTGAAAAGATTTTTCAAATTCGTTTTCATGGTTGTCGAGGGTGCTGAAGCCGATAGTGAGGTCAAAATGAAAATCCAAGATGGCGGACGTGAAAAGTTTCAAATTTTTCATCATGGTTTTCGAGGGTGCTGAAGCCGATAGTGAGGTCAAAATGAAAATCAAAATGGCGGACGTGAAAAGTTTCAAATTTTTCATCATGGGTGTCGTTTTCACGGTTTTCGAGGGTGCTGAAGCCGATAGTGAGGTCAAAATGAAAATTCAAGATGGCGGACGCGAAAATGTTCAAATTTTTCGTGATCGGTGTCGTTTTTGTGGTTTTCGAGGGCGCTGAAGTCGATAGTGGGGTCAAAATAAAAATCCAAAATGGCGGACGTGAAAAATTTCAAATTTTTCATCATAGGTGTCTTTCCCTGATAGACTCAACCAAGTCTTTTAATCTTATTGAAGCTTGCCCATATCTTGGACGGCTATTTGTGTTTTGAGCCACTTGACAAAATTTGATAAATTTTTAGCTCCGTTAGGCTTTTCTGCTGACGTAATCCGTCTAAAAACTTCCATTGTCGGCACGGTTGGCGCAGTGGTTAAGCGATTGATACCGTTTCGCTACCATCACATGGGCGTAAGGTGAAAAATTTACTCACTGTTCATTACTTTTATGTTATACAATAGTTCTTGTAGTAACGAAACGGCCAAGCCACATATTTTGTCTAAGGTGTAGAGTTTGTGAAGTTAGGGCGTGTAGAGTCAGAAGCTTGGCTCTACATGAGATCTGATAACTTTTTGACAGTGCGAGCCATATGTGGTCTCGTCTTGGCAACATTTTACATGAAAATGTTTTTAGTGGGATTTTATAGTTACTTATCAGTTTAAGTTATAGGTATTTATATTACTTATTAGCTAATAGGCTAGATTGTAATGTAAATAAAATATCACCAACTGTGCTACTTTAAAAAAGAAAAAAAAAGCGACTGGTTTTGCTGTTAGTATCAGGAATTTCGAGGGTTAGAAGCGAAAAGGGGTTCGCTGGGGCTGAAATATTTGCATTGCGATTCCTGTATGCACTTTTTCAAGGACGTTACTGTAGGCAATTTTCCGGCTGACTCAATTGATGCAGTGCTAATGGTATGATCTGCAATTAGCTGCTGAGGTGCAGATTGCGTTCGGATTGCCTGATTTTTCATGTTGCATTATAATATCCCTTTTTTCAATCGTTGCCCGACTGGGAACATGATTGTGCTGGCATTTTAATGTTACTGAATCACCAGACAAGTGGCATCGACCCCAACACTTGTCACCTTTATCATGCCGCCTATATCGTCAATGCATCTCCAATAAGTGTTTTCATAATTATTGTTATCAAAACTATATTTATACAACTTTGTTTTTAGTATAAGTATGCGAAACCTGAATATAGTTTGTTTAGAATAAGTAACTGAATCGATTCCAATAATTTTTACCCAATGTTATATTTTTCTCAAAAATATAGAAAAAACTGGCCAACACGATGGGTTCCGTACCACAAGGCAAAATCGCCGAAAAAAACACGTTTGTTGTATGGGAGCCCCACTTAAATATTTATTTTATTTTGTTTTTAATATTTGTTGTTATAGCGGCAACAGAAATACATCATCTGTGAAAATTTCAACTGTCTAGCTACCGCGGTTCTTGAGATACAGCCTGGCGACAGACAGACGGCAAAAACGCCGAAAAAAACACGTTTTTTTGTATGGGAGCCCCCCTTAAATATTAATTTTATTTTGTTTTTAGTATTTGTTGTTATAGCGGCAACAGAAATACATCATCTGTGAAAATTTCAACTGTCTAGCTACCGCGGTTCTTGAGATACAGCCTGGCGACAGACGGCAAAAACGCCGAAAAAAAACACGTTTTTTTGCGTTTTTTTGTATGGGAGCCTCCTTAAATATTTATTTTATTCTGTTTATAGTATTTGTTGTTATAGCGGCAACAGAAATACATCATCTGTGAAAATTTCAACTGTCTAGCTACCGCGGTTCTTGAGATACAGCCTGGCGACAGACAGACGGCAAAAACGCGGAAAAAAACACGTTTTTTTTGTATGGGAGCCCCCCTTAAATATTAATTTTATTTTGTTTTTAGTATTTGTTGTTATAGCGGCAACAGAAATACATCATCTGTGAAAATTTCAACTGTCTAGCTACCGCGGTTCTTGAGATACAGCCTGGCGACAGACAGACGGCAAAAACGCCGAAAAAAACACGTTTTTTTGCGTTTTTTTGTATGGGAGCCTCCTTAAATATTTATTTTATTTTGTTTTTAGTATTTGTTGTTATAGCGGCAACAGAAATACATCATCTGTGAAAATTTCAACTGTCTAGCTACCGCGGTTCTTGAGATACAGCCTGGCGACAGACAGACGGCAAAAACGTCGAAAAAACACGTTTTTTTGCGTTTTTTTGTATGGGAGCCCCCTTAAATATTGATTTTATTCTGTTTTTAGTATTTGTTGTTATAGCGGCAACAGAAATACATCATCTGTGAAAATTTCAACTGTCTAGCTACCGCGGTTCTTCAGATACAGCCTGGTGACAGACAGACGGACTGACGGACGGACAGCGAAGTCTTAGTAATAGGGTTCCGTTTTTACCCTTTGCGTACGGAACCCTAAAAAGGTTAAAAGTTGGACACCAAGCGACACTAAGTAGGTTATCCAATCTCCGCGCCGAACGGTTGATGAGAAACTGATGGTGGTGGAGATGACAGTAGAAATTGACGAGAAGCTGATGGTGATGCAGATGACAGGAGTAGTTGACGAGAAGGATGATGGTAGTAATAAGGGGGCACGTTGATGGAAGTTAATTAAAATAGGAGAGGGTAGATTAGAACAAAAAGTATCTTCGTTGGAACTCATATTCATATGTGGCTGTTCCCCTGCGTTACCGGGTAGGCTACCTTGCCAAACACAAATATATCAATAAAGACAGCAACACCATAAGCCCGCAGGCGTGAATTTGATGGGAGTTTTAGTTAGACATAGGTCCGCTTCGCTTGCACCATAAATAACATTATTCAGTCTCTGTCAACTTCAAGAAACTGAATAAAATTGCAGGATGTTTTAAATTCGTTTAGCGTCAAATATATTTAGTGATTTGTGGTGCAAGCGGGCCTCATACTGTTACCACCTTCACCGCTTGGAGGTACTCCCAGATTATGCTATTGCTGTTTTTATTTCATTTAGCCAGCAGCTGTGCCACAACAAAAGACATAGCACAATGCAGAGATAGCCGTTTTATTCGCGCTACTTTCACTCTAGTCTTTCGCACTTTAGTGCTTTTTACACAAGTATCTTTTGCGCAAGTGTCTTACGCTAATATGTATTACGCGCAATTGTCTTTTGATGAATGACACCCGCAAGTGTCCTTCGCGCAAGTGTCTTTCGCGCAAGAGTATTTCGCGCCAACGACCATTCGCGCAAAAGTCCACTTGCGCAAAAGTCTATTCGCGCAAAAGTCCATTCGCGGAAATGTCTTTTGCGCAGGTGTCCCAGATCCGTTTCTGAACTGTTCGCCAAACGTGTCTTTTTATTGTAAAGAAAATTAATAAATATGTATTCTAAAAATATACAAAATAAATAAAAAAAAACAATGAAAATATTCTAAATAATTATATACAAAATAAATAAAAAAAAACAATGATAATATCCTAAAACTAAAAAAACCAATACAAATTCCCTGTTATGACTCAACTTGGTTTCGAACTCGATAACTCGCTATTCACAATCTATGCAAAAACCATTAGACCAACCAAGCCTTGTTAAAAGCGATGAATTTACGCTATGCGTTGTACAAAACAGCTTATAAGGAACTATTTGTTTAGAGTTTCATTATTTCTGTTCGTGTACCTGTTTCGTCAATATTACATTATAAAAATTACTAACTTTACTACTTCCATGAGATGAATAATAATATAAAACAGCGCCATCTATTGGTTCATTGTTAATTATTATTAACCGCGTCACCGTGCCTGACTCGGTAGTTCACTGTATCACCGCCCTTTAAGAATGGCGCTAGGATATCGGAGAAATAGTGGGCGTGGCTAAAAATACCGAAACATCGGAACTCAATTTCGGGTGACAGCCCCTTAATAATTTTTCACTGCTTGCTTGCTTGCTTTGACGTGTTAGTTTCAATATAGGTACTGTGATCTTACATTATCCACGAGCACTCGTAAAAAGATGGGAAGAAAACGGAGGAACGCGGTTTACTCTTACTTTACTTACGACAAAACCTCAAAAAGTTCAAAATGTTTAGTCCCCGGACGCCTCGGCGCGGGCGGCAGGGTACAAACAAATAACAATACCTTTATTTTATAATTCAGGTACTTGAAAAAGTAATGATACCGCAATATTACAGTATCGAAATCATACAAGTACAGTTACTTTAAGGTATAGTAATTTAAAGGTACCTTTATTTTAAGGTATCGAAATTTAAAGGTATGACGTCATACCGCTAACCGTTTCAACCGTAATTTTTTCGGTTATTCAATCCCTGTTTGTGAATACACCTTAGAATACGTAGCGTAGCCTATAATGTTTTAGATTTAAGTTAGTCAGGAACGCACCCCTGTTAAGTGGCAACACGAATCTACGATCCGGGGCGGTAACCATAGCGTTCCTAGAAGTTTGATTTTGTTCACAACTTCAAGAGACTGCAGGCCTGAGTATAAGGTTTTAATTTCAACATAATACCTCCATGCGTTCCCGAGACACAGGGTCTTGACAGACAGACAGACAGACGGACCATAGGTTCCGTTTTTTCCTTTTGAGGTACGGAACCCAAAAAACAACACATTACAAGGTAAAACTGTATTAAGTTGTACATAATATTCAGTTAGCTTATTACAATTCCAATGACATAAGTTTTATACATAGCTTTCATACAACATTTTAGGTAGGTATATGTATATCGTTATTTTAATGACGGGGCGGCAGCGCGGGCGCGGCGGCGGCGGCGGCGCGCATGATTTCGCTAGTTACCATACCATGCAACATCATGCGACACGAGAGCGATGACGTGCGAAATGGCCATGAGCATTTTTGACACGAGAGATGAATCCACGGTAAAAAATATTTCTATTTGTGTTTATCAAACAACTTAAGGCTCCTACTAACAGGCGCGACACGCGATATAATCGCGCGCGATACAAAGGCACCGCCCGTTGCGCGACTTGCGGTGCCTTTGTGTCGCGTGCGTTTTATCGCGTGTCGCGCCTGTTTGAAGGGGCCTTTATGGTTTGCCTTTTATGCTGACTCTACTTTATTTTGGAACGCAATGGAATGCATCCTGGAGCGCAGTGGAACTACCCTTTCAATCAAATAGGCGACCATTATTCTTCTTTCAGCTGTTTACTGTCGGGGTCAAGGCAAACCAGGTTATGGAAATGTGTCATTTTCGATACGATAGCGTGTCGGATGGTTGTGTATAACTATGCAGTTGTTCCGAAGATTACCCCTTAAAGCTCAGGATTTTTAGATTTAAGATATAAAATTTGTCATAACCAGCTGGAAATTTGCATAAACCTGTGACCGAACGGTGGACAAAGTTAGGCTAAAGTACAAAAGCGTGTTGGGTTGATCATATCGTTAAAATCGCGGGTAACACCTGGATGAGGGACCCACGAAACCGGGAAGTATGCAGTGGGTGATTCCGGGCTGAAATGATGATCATGATGGATGAATTCATGAAACCTGTCTTCTCGTATTGGGAAGATCTTACAGCGCTTCTCAGAAGCTGTTCAGGATTTAGTTATTATCTTAAATTAATTTGCGGAATGTATGAAGAAGTTACTCAACTGAACGCTCACCCTCGGCGCATCCTGGACAGTCGCACCCGACACCTTATTTGACTGGCCAATTCTTCCCTTGTTGTGGTAGGGCTAACGCCCGCCTGGTTTGCGACCACCCTCCCACCGGAGTCCGGCGTCAAGCAGCCTTCTGTGTTACGTCGATGCTTGGGAGTTCCAGTGCCTTAGGCATCATCTGGGCACGCTCGTTCCATCATAGACCTCATCCATCGCTTTCCATCAGGCTTGATCGAGGTCAAGAGGGCCCATTCTGCAATAAAAAAAATGTTGACCCCTAACGGGGCCATATCAGTTGCACTGTCGAAATACTTGTAACATTTAATCTGAAGCTACACGTCTCTTAACTGAATGTCACTCATTTCCAATGCAAACTTTGACCATGTTTTTCATTTACTAATGGAATAATGATAGTAATTTAGCGGCAGCACGTTAAAAACACGTGTATACTATTTCGTTAGTGCAAAACTGCACCCTGACCTCGATTAAGTAATGGCCCACTGCAATAAATTTGTAGCGGTATCTACAACGCCACATGAGAACAACGCGTCATAGTGACGTCGCGCAAAATCCTGCATCTCGCAAGCAAAGTTTACCGCGCAACTAGCATAGATACAACGGCCCGACATGAATCATCGGGCAGTTGCCCGCCAGACACAAGTTGACACAACACTCGTCTGGTTGGAGGATCCTCCCTTTTCTATAGAGTATGAGAGAACTTTTGTTCCTCATACCTCTACAAAATCAACAGCTTTTCTTTCTAATTTTAAATACGCGGTTTACCAGGAAATGTTGACAATTTGTAAATGTCAGGAGCAACCTTAATTCATTGACAAATAATTAGTATCTACATGGTTTCCTCTTCGACATTGGTCTAAAGGAACTTAATTTGGATCTAAAGATTATAGAAAAAGGAGAAGTTTGTCTTCGGGCCTATATTCTTCGATCAGAAGAACCTTGAGTGCTGAGAAAGAGAATTGAGACTTCTTTTACGCCCTGATGATCAGAAAATAAAGCATAATTTTCTGCCCTTTTTCCAGCTTTCTTTCTTTATTTCTATTCTAAAGAAAGCTATTTAGAACAATCTTCAAGCATGGACCATCATTCTTGACTTCTTGTGATTCAAGTATGATGGTCCATGCTTGAGAATTGTTCAAATTAAGTTCCTTTGAATGCTAGGTCGGAACGGAACAGGCCTTCTCTTACACGTTTCTCTGTAAAGATCCTCAACCCGCTTGCACCCACGTGTGGTAGAACAGTTGCCACAGAGTTTGGCCACTTTGAAGAAGGTTAACGTTTCGGTCTAGACTGAATTGGAGAACGTGACTGCATGCATAAGCTGACAACACATTTAATTTATGTGACACTAGATATGATAAAAGTTTAATTAGTACTTTCTAATTGAGAATTTGTTATCAAATCGTTGAATTCGCATATTTATTTTTCCTGTTGCGGATTATATTGTATTTCTTTATTTTAAACACTAAATTATTCTAGAATTTTATAATCTTTATCTAGGTCAATTATAAATATGTTACCTTATAAATCAGTACAGACTAGCGCTAGAAGATTTGTTTTTATTGCCGTAAAGTTGGCGTCTTCGGTAGACGTGTCTACCTAAGAGTCATTGACTAGATTCTTATCTTAATTTACACACGATGACTCACAATTATTAGATTACAATCTTTACGATACGAAGATAATCTTATCTCTTTATCGCAAATATTGACAGTTATGTGTGTTAAGCTGTTAGTTATGTTTAAACATGCGTAAAATATCATATATCATTTTGGCTTAATTTATTCCCATTCTCAAATTACTTATTTCATGGGTATAGCGGTAGCAAACGCGTATAACCATTATTTACACGTTTTTTTTACCTAATTTTAGTATTCATGATAAGATAACAAGCTCAGCAAGATGAGGCCGTATTTGAGCAAGTAAAGCGACATGAAATAACAACTCCTTTTGTTTATTCTATCAACAAACCTCATTTTTTATGAATCTACAGACTGTCGACCTGCACTTTACTAAACGTTATCTTCATACCTATAGTTATCCGTATTTTTCTTAGGTCTTTATACATTATTGTGTCCCACTGCTGCACCTCCCTTTTTTCCTTCCAAACCCGTATTATGCGATCTCTGTGGTCATATTGGCCCTGCAAATGTTATCAGATCGTCACCACCTTCGCCGTGGTCTACCTCGGCGATGTCCTGTCAGGCGTTCAGTGAGTGACGATCTTTGCCCATCTCTTCGGGTGCATTCGCACGAGACGTGCGGCGCCCACTCCCACTTCAGCCTAGCAGTTTTTTCTCTAACATCCGCTACTTGAGTTATAGAGCGCAGGGTGGTGTTTCTAACTCGATCTGTATGCTTGACACGTAAGTATTATGCTCATCATCATCATGGGCTATGTCGGTTACCTTGGTTCTCCTGCGTCCTGCTTAGTTCTAAGTATTATGCTGCGCTTCATTAATCCACGAGCATTCCATTGTTACTTACTAAATCACACTACCACACTAATATTATTATAAAGGCGAAAGTTTGTGAGTGTGGTTGTATGTTTGTTACCTACTTCTTCATACAAAACCTACGGAACGGATTTTGATGAAATTTGGCACACAGATAGTTTATAAAGAACTAGGATTAACACATAGGATACTTTTTATCCCGATATTCCCACGGGATCGTAACTTATGCCGGCGAAACCGCGATGCGCTGCTAGTAAATAAATATAAATAAAAATGCGAAAGTAACTCTGTCTGTTACCTTTTCTTGCCTTATCGGCTGAACGGACTTCGACGAAATTTGGCACAAAGGTAGACAATGATCTGGGTTAGGACATAGGATATTTTATCCCGTTAGTACATTCCAACGCGATCTAATTCCCGCTCCGAACTCTACCAACCCGCACTAGGCCCGCGTGGTAGGTTATAGCCAATATAGCTTCCCTCTCGAGAGGAGGCCTGTGTTCCAGCAGTGGGAACATTATAGGATTATGCTATGTACCTGCACGCGGGTGAAGATGCGGGTAAAGTTAGTAAAAAAAAATATAAATTGAACTCGAAAACTGGTAGCCATCGATCGGTCATTTGGTTGTTAGAGTACTGATCTTCTTATCCTGTGGCCGTGCGCAGTGACCCGACCGTAGGGCGGTGTCACATGTCTCGGATACGTTACATGAAAACCGAAGCCTTTCAAACTCGCCGTCACATCGTTTTCCGTCTGCGCCAATAAGCGATCGCCATACAGAACAGTACTACATTCTATTAAGGGGGATGCCGCGGTAGCCCGGGAAATTTCAAATTTTCTTAAGTTTTTTGCAATTTGCATATTAGTGTCAGGTAGTATGTTGAACGAAATTTAATTCGCGACCGTAAAACATATGTTTTTACAGAATTATAATCATGAAAATCATCAACACAGTTTGCGTCAAATAACTTTGCCGCTCTGATTGCTCTGAAGTTAGGCTTTTCGCTAGCCACGCATGCGCGCTGCTGTTTTTTTCATAGGATTATCTACTGCGCAGTGATTGGTTGTCTACTTCAGAGCGACAAAGTTATTTTAATTCAAGTGACCCCTATTTAATGACTATTTCATGAAATCAGGACATTTGAAGCAAATTCTAACTTACTAGCTAATTTTAACCTGGCGCTTTCACCTTAAGCAGGTGGCCTAGTGGTAACGGCCGTGCGGCCCAGTGTAAGTCGTGGGTTCGAACCCTGACAGGCGCTTTACTCTGGGCAAATTATTTCATTACCACTGCTCTCAAAACGATGAAAGAAAACATCGTAACGAAACCGACATGTCCTAGAACATTCGAAGACATGTGACATCCACCATCCCGCACTGGGCCCGAGTGGTGGATTACGACCCACTCCTTCTCAGCAGAGAGGAAGCCTGTGCCTGTGTCCCAGCAGTGGGAACATTACAGGCTGATTATGCTTTCGCCTTAACAATATGTTAAAGGTTAAATCTAAAGAAAATTTAGAGACAAGGTCTATCCAATTTGCGATGGATTATGTGACAGGAGTTGAATGAACTCCAATATGTGGATGACGTGTTGATTAGGAAGTGGTACCATGTTTATTAGTAATCAATAGATCGCATGAATGAACCCAAACTGCAGATCCTACCCACAGTTGATGACTTATCGAATTACTTATCATGCTAACATAGCCTCGAATTTGATGCAAAAGCCTAAGTTGCTATGTAGAAAAAAAACACTACAGTTTAAAATTTGATGTAAACTCAAACTGTTTGAGTTTTTCAAAACATTTGTTTCAATGAAACCAATTAGGTACAGGTGGTTGCTACATGAACTATTGTATAACAGAAAAGTAATGAACAGTGAATAAATTTTTCACCTTACGCCCATGTGATGGTAGCGGAACGGACAAGCCTCATATTTTGACTAAGGTGTAAAATTTGTAGAGTTAGGGCTTGTAGAGTTAGGGGCGTGTAGAGTTAGAAGCTTGGCTCTACATGAGATCTGATAACTTTTTGACAGTGCGAGCCATATGTGGTCTCGTCTTGGTAACATTTTACATGAAAATGTTTTTGGTGGGATTTAACGTCTTTTTGTAAAATGCTTATGAAAATATATTTTGTTCTCTTTTTTTTAGGGGGGTGATAAAAATAGAAAATAGAAAAAAAAAAAATAGAAAACCTTGTAGATTGCGAAAAAATCTAATCTTTTCACCTACAGGGAAAAGAGGTATCTTCATGATTTTTTTCTATCGTATCAAATTAGTTGTATTATGTTTTCAACACACTATCTAACTAGCATATTATGCTAGTTATATATAAAAACTCTGTCTCTGTTTCTGATTTGGTTTACTGTAGTCGATCATTATAAAACTTGCGTTTTTTGCGCTTAGGTCCTGCAATCCCCTTAAGTAACAACTCATTTACAAGCTTACGGTTAGTACATAAAAACCCATTAATTAATCACACACATATATTTCATCAATGCAATACTATCCTGCCGGCGCATTTTACTTTTGTTTCCATTAAAATGCCGTTATTCTGCTCTAATCCATATCCGTCCCTGTCTAACGCATGTCGTGATGTCAAACTATCAACGCTGCACTGGTAGGCAGACGCGCTATGTTCCGGCGCCAAAACTTCTTAGCAATCGGTAAAATGAACGCGCTGACAGTACCGCCAAGCTCGCTCCAATTCCAAATTTAAAAAATTAGTTCATTGTTTTTAATTTTTTAATAATTAGTAACGACATTGTGCAATAGAAAATGAGTGCCAGTCCAAATAAAAATGGTGACAGATTGAGTTTCATAACAGAGCAAGCAGCTGAGGAGACCTATGTAAGAATGTGTTAACGTTTCATAATATTAACGAGTTTTTATTAAATTTTAATTTACAAAGTGATCAAGTGTATTTTAAGTGCAAGTTCAGGTTTACATTTAAAAATAAACGTTGCGTAGAATGTTTTTCAATTGGATATACTGGATGTGCTAATCTTTAATTCTTATCTCGACTATTAATTAAATATTCATCGTATATATCTTCTTCTATCTTTAATTAAATGTTCTTGGTAGTGATACTTTAATATTCCGTGGTGGGTTTTTGTGGTTTGCCGTTTTAAATGAGCATATACTTTAAGTCCGTGATAAGGCCTGTCGTACTGTATGGGTCTGAATGCTGGGCCGTGAAGAAGACGGATGAAAAAAGATTGCATGCAGCGGAAATGAGAATGTTGAGATGGATGTGTGGAGTGACGAGAATGGATAAAGTAAGAAATGAGTATATAAGAGGAAGTTTGAAAGTGGCGCCAGTGACAGAAAAGTTGAAAGGAAATCGTTTGTCTTGGTATGGGCATGTGATGAGAAGGGACGAAACGCATGTGACTAAAAGAGTGATGGATATACATGTAGATGGATGGAGAGGGAGAGGAAGGCCGAAGAAAAGATGGATGGGTTGTGTGAGGAATGATATGAAAGAGAAGGGAGTGAATGATAGCGTGACGGTTGACAGGGGAGAATGGAAGAAGAAAACGTGTTGCGCCGACCCCAAGTAAACATGGGATAAGGGCAGGAAGATGATGATGATACTTCTCGCAACAGGCTCAGTGGAAATTAAAATACTTATTTAAACTTAAAGTAAACTTTTACGTTTACTGTTGGTACGTTTGCGTTAGATCCCTTGTTTACTGTATAGTATGTAAAATTCTAAGGAGCAAACTTCAATTGTTCTTTTTTAATTCTTCGTCATTTTATGGCGTAATTTTCAATGCTGTTTAAAAATGGAACATTGAAACTGGGCCCCTGTCACCTCCATGCCTGTATCTATGTGGTGAATGTAATTTTGTATCATTATGTGCTTACCTAATCAGAATATTTTGTAGATAAGTACTAATTTTTTACACACTTATTGTCACTCAATTAAAAAATTTATCATCGCCAAGCGGTTGGTTGACTCTTCACGTGACCAGAGGACTGGCCTATTTTTAGCCCAAAGAATAAGCATATTGCCATCCAACGTGGTAATGTTGCCAACCTTTTGGGCACTTATGCCATTGACAGCGATGGGAACGAATTTTTTGATGCCTAATGAGCTCCTGTCTTTTTCTTTTCCTTTTTTTTATTATATACTTGTATATAATATGTATATTTTAGTGTTAATATGCAACTAAATAAATGTCAGAGTAAATTTAAAATGTATTAGATTCAAGAGTTCTAAAATAAAATGCTTCATTCCGAATTCTGTATGCCTAATTCATTGATTATATTCTTATAGAATAGAGAATTCATAAATCTTGTGTCGCATTCAATTAATAATCTTTTCATGTCACGATTCATTTGTTAAATAATCAGAAAACGATGAGAATCTGTTTTAATTTACGTACAAATAGGCCTTTTATTCACATTTGCAAAATTTATTACTTTTATATTATTCAGAATCTTTAGGTACTATAGTGGTATTTAAATCAATTAATGAAATGTTATTAATAAATAATATTTTATTTTCTCGGTTCATTTGTTAAGTGATCAATTTACAAAGGTTGTTGTTTTATTTAAAGATTAGCCAAATGCCAAATTGGTTTTAATCTTATTCTGAATCAATGACGGCATTTAATTTCAAAATGTAGGTAGGTATACTACCAATAACTATGTATAAATAGACGAATTAAATGTTTGTTTTCCTGTCCAACAACAATACGATCAGTACCAAAAATAAACACCCGTTTTTTCTCTATAGGAAATGGTTCCCCACAATTCAAAGCTTAAGAACACGAGGTCAAAGTATGACCTCTTGTTCCCTGAAATCGAGGAGGTGTTGGGACCAGCGCCGACCTTCAGACCCTGTACCTTGGTCTGGCGAGACGTGACAGTCCACACCAAACTCAAAGATGGGAAACTGAAAAGACTTGTAAATAATGGTAAGTTATTTTTTTTCTTTAGATATTTTTTTGAAGTGAAAACTCCTGGCGCGTTGGGCTTTTTTTGAGATGGGGAAAAAAGCTTTGAACTCGCGCCACTGTTACCGTAAGCGACACCGCGGGTGTTTTGTTTATAAGACGAATCAAAAAAATACCCGCTTCGGATGTGTTCGGCTGTCCCCGGGATGTACTTACTCGTTTTAATGTAAATCCGATATGTCAGTGAGTGATGACAAAGTATTCTGTTTGTGTTTTGTTTTCACATCTGTCGGCACTCCCGGAGTGCCACTGTTTTTTTTTGTCAACCAATCACATATGAGACCTCTACTCTCTAAGTACGTCAACGAAGATACAGGGCCCATCCGTAAGTAATTGATCCGACAAAACAAGTGACAAATTCAATTTTTCGAACGGGCAAAAAAAAACACATCGCCTGTAGGGCCAACTGCCAAATTGTGTTGTCATTCATTGGTCGGGCCCCAAACTAATCACATGTCCGTAGGTGATACGGAGTAGGAGACGTACTTACGTACTTAACTCCAACCGAAACCCCGACCGATCGATTTGTAGACAAACTGACAAGAGATTTGATAACGTCAAAATTACCAAAGACAGTCCTCTTTTGTAATTTTGACGTTCGAAAAGTTCTGATTCTCAGAATAATTTGAATAAATGACTTTTGTTTTTTTTAATCAGCCTTAATTCAGAAACTTGGTGCTAGAAGCCTTCTTTACACTCTGAAAAGACTGAATTGAATACCTAATACCTACCTACTTTTAATATATTTCTTTGAGTATTGAAATGAGATATTACTCTACTTTTATTTCATACTATAACACTATTAATGACTAATTCAGTTCATACTAGGGGCTTACAAGAGCTAAATGCAAGTTTTACAAACAATAAAAGTATATGATCGACTACAGTAAACAAAATCAGAAAAATATATGATATTCTTCAGGATATATGCTAGATAGATAGTGTGCTGAAAACATGATTCAACTAATTTGATACGATAGAAAAAAATCATGAAGATACCTCTAAAAATTTTCTTTTTACAATAAAATCCATAGTAATATACATACTATCATTCTGATTTTTTGTCAGAATATTCTACAAGCAAGATACTAAAATGCTAGTGTTTTAATTTTTTAATCCAAACAATAGATTCTTTGTAAATCGCATATTCAAATTTCCGAACATAATACGTGCGTATGTGTGCGTAAACGCCCGTGTAGCGACACTGCCGGCCGAGGCCTGATGCTAAACGGACGTGTCGCTCTTTTCGCCGCATTATTTCCACCAAAATTGTTATGTTTTTGTAAAGTTTTATTTGTAAATTCATTGTTTATTATTATTTGCATAATCTTCTTTCCGTAAATATTTTTTTCGTGTAAATATAAAATACTTTTAAGTTAAAATAGCGTAATAATTTGTTATCAATTATCATTTGGAAATATGGGAAATAAAGTGAAAAATTCCGTTCAAAAAATTCCGAACGAAATTAAAAAGTGAGCATTTTATTATTTACTGAATATTTATTTTTTTAACAAAAAAACTATAAATTTGGAAACGTCTAAGTGAGTCGCATTTATGCATAGGGTAAATTTTTTCGATCTCACGTACAACTGTTACATTAGCGTATTTGGTCGATGTGTAGATTTGTATTCAAAGGTCCGCGGGTTCAAGTCCCAGGGATACGAAATTGGATTTTCTTTTTTAAATTTTATTTAAATGTATTTTGAATTTTTATATATTTATTAATTTTTTTTTTATAAAATTACCAAAAAAAAAACGTCAACAATGTAATTATCTTTCACAGGAGAAAGAAAGTTGAAAATATCAACACGGAAGTTTTTCCTAACGCGTAAACTAGTAATGTGTGCGTAATGTGACGGCGCGGGCGGCGGCCGGCGGCGGCGCGGCGGCGAGTTTTGATAAGATCTATCAAAACTCGCCGCCGAAGCGCGCCGTTGCGGCCGCGGCGCGCGCCGTTTGCAAGGGTTCATGTCTACAAATCCAAGGGCAACCAAACCAATACAGCGCAGCGGCACCGCGGCCGCGGCACAGTATATTATCTATACATTATTGTGACTCGGCTCTGTTCTAGACACGGATATCTATGGTTCTAGAAATAATTACCTACAGCCGCGCGGTATGTAGGTAAACACGCGATAGCCCTTCCCGAATCCCGCCTACAGTATTTTAATTTCATCAACCTACCTACTTGACTTTCTTTAAAGTTTTGTGATTATATAGGTTTTTTTTTTAACCGACTTCTGAAAAGGAGGAATTTCTTAATTGGGATGTTTCTATTTTTTTATGTATGTTCGAGGGCATAACTCCGTCATATGTATGTATTGTTTACGCAATCAGTATCACACAACATAACATCACGCCTGTACCCTTTAAAGGGGTAGGCAGATGTGTTCAATAGCTTCCTGTCACTGATATTAACATAGCAAGTATAGTCACAGATTACTGAATAGTTACTACGTAACAGATACTTCACTCAGTAGAAAATTTCCAATACCTATTACGATAATTATTGCCTACTCCCTCGCGTCAACAACCACTGTATGCTAAAATGCGCCTAAATGCTCAAGCGTACAGCAGTGATTGCTTCGCACCGCGCGATTCCACAGTAATCGCAGGGCTGCCTCTTCGATAAAATTAAATTAACATAACTTTTTATCTATGTTATTGAGAACTGTGAATATGTTCTGACTTTTATGTGGCAGTTAAAAATTTTATCATTTATAAAATATTTAACCAACTTAAAAAAGTAATTTAAAAAAATTAAACCGACTTCAAAAAGAAATGAACTCAAAATTATGAAATAACTTTAATTTCGGAAGTCGGTGTCTTGGGATCTGTATTTTAGTTTTAGTTTTTTGCCACCGACTTCCGAAATTAAAGTTATTTCATAATTTTGAGTTCATTTCTTTTTGAAGTCGGTTTAATTTTTTTAAATTACTTTTTATTTGGTAATTTTTAGTTGTTGCACTAGAATTTGACCAAGGTTTTGAGATGTTTTCGCTTTGACACTACACCCGTAGCTCGTATCAATAAGCCAGGCCGTCACACTTTCACGTCTTAGTCCATATCTTGAAAATTACTGAATCGATTTTGATGAAACTTGCACTGTTCCCTAAGTTGAAGTAAATGTAAGCCAATAAAAAAAGAATGGTCACGATCCGATTAATAGTTACGGAGATATGCGTGGACAAACATACATACATACATACATACATACATACATACATACATACGTCTATAAAATTTTGTATATTTGTTTGGAAGCCCTAATAGATTGTCATATGTGAATATTATGCAATTCCAATAATATTACATACATACGTATCGAATTGATAACCTCCTTTTTTTTGAAGTCGGTAAAAAAGGAGGTGATCAGACATACAGGCCAAACTGAGATGTTTGACTTGTATGGTTTGTAGGTATGTATGTTTGTGCGCGATAATCTCGCGTTTGGCTAAACCGATATCGATGCGGTTTTCAGAAAAGGATTTGTTACATTTAGGAGAACGTTTTAAAATAAGTATAATACTTCTTAGTTTGATGATGATCTTCGGAGATGTTCACTAGAAATGAAAAAAAAAAAGCCTTAAAAAAAGAGAACCGACTTAAAATAAAGCACTAAGCCGTAAGAAATAATTTGTTTTTTTTTTATGTTAGTGCTAACAGCTGGTAATTACGAATCGAAAAAGCACCGACATCAAAGAAGAAATTATTTCTTACGGTTTAGTGTTTTGAAGTCGGTTCTCTTTTTTAAAGTTTGTTTTGTTTTATATATTGGTGCTGACTGTGGAAGAAACCTAGATAAAACATAATTATAGACACGAACGAACAGCACTATTAAAATTGAACGGCGTGCGCGCGCTTCGCTTGCGAAAACCGCACTGAATTTGATCCGCCGGCGGACCGAGACCGCTCGGCTGGGCGGTAGGCACTTATAGCGCGCAAGTACATGGAGTGACGGAGGCCTGGTATAGTGTTATATGAATTTGTGTGGGGTAGGTTCAACTAAAAAGTGAAAAATAAAAACTTTTTTACAAAAAAAAAATTTGGAAGTCGGTTGTTGGTTCTGCATTTTCGTTTTTTGACATCGACTTCCGAAATTAAAGTTATTTTTCACTTTGGAATGGTTTTTTTGGAAGTCGGTTGTTTTTTTTTTAAGAAAAAAGTTTTTTTATTAAAAAAAATTAAACACGTTGTGAATGAAATAGGAAGAGTTCAATAAAAATACATGGTGTTTTTTGATCAGTATATTTAATAAAAATTAATCGTTTAAAAAACATTAGCAAAACACGCTTTTATAAATGCACGTAAAAACAAAAAAGAAACCTCATCGTGTTCAAAGTCCATTACGTGGCATTTCTCACAAGTGCAAACACGACTATGATACGATATTCTATCATGGAATGCCAATGCCTATCTTCCGGCTTCATCATTAGACCTTGAAAAGTAATCGTAGTCAAAGTTCATTACAAGACTTTTCTAAGAAATCCAAAACAGCTATAATACGATTTTCCATCATGAAGTTCCAGTTCGTATCTTCCGGCTCCATCATCAGATCAGTTCGACAGTACCATATTATTGTATTGTCATCAGAACTACATACAGCTGTCAATTTTCATTACGCTACGATCCTTGGAAGATGGTTAAATTAGTTACCTTAGAGTCCATTACATAGTTAGTTACATACAGGTCGACCTAATAAAAGCGTGTTAAAAATAACTTATTGACGAATTCAAACAACCAACAACAGCACAATATAGTCTCTTTTTGCCATATTAAGTAACTAAGTACTTGTACTTATTTCAATGAATATTTGTCACAAATCGGACGCTTATTGCTTACAAAACCATCACACCGTCCGTTCGTCACTGCGGAGCATTTGAGACTGTTTGTTAACCGAGTGTAAACCGAACTCGAAGCGCGTAGTTATGACTCGCGTTCCGACCGTTTGTATGAAGATAGAATACTGTATAGATAAATATATCGTGGCGGCGGTGCGCGACTTAAAGAATAGCACCATTCCACACTTACCGTGGGTGTCGAAAAGGCGATTAAGGGTCGTACCGGGGTCAGCGGGATTGTCCGAAAGGGTTACCGCTGGCCCGGAACATAAAGGGCTAAGGAAGGAACACGGGTGGGTTTTAGTCAGTAAGAGTCTGACACTCCCTTCCGCTCCACCCAGAGCGGGAGGGGTCATCTGATGATTTCCCATCCGCAAAAAAAAAAAAGAGGGTCGTACCGGAGACTGGGCAGCAGCGTTCTCTATGCATTCCACCACCATACCATACTGCGATCTGGCAACCCGCCTGCGCCGCGTGGCGATTATGGCAAACCTCCCCCCCAAGAATGACAAGCACAAAAAACACTTGGCCCCTAGTACCCGGCGGCCCGCCTACCCTTTGCTACAGTAGCGGCCAAGGCCACGGTGAGGCAAGGAGTGCTAAGAATCCCCGGAAGAGATCCAGCTACCACAATCACCGAAAACTGAACCTGGCAACATACAACACGCGTACACTCCGGACCGACGAGAAGATCACCGAACTCGAGGAAAAATTGAGCAGGTTACGATGGAGTATTATAGTGGGGTTGTCTATCTATGGGTTATCTGAAGTCCGAAGACACGAGACTCGACAATCCTTAAAATCCGGAAACTTGCTCTATTTCCGGGAGGGCAGTCCCATGTGGTGTCGGGTTTATCGTCCATAAGTCTCTTGTGAACAACGTGGTAAAGCTGAAGATCGAGAGTGTATCGACCAGGGTGGCGTACCTTATACTCAGAATATCCGAAAGGTAAACGCTGAAGGTCGTACAGATTTACGCCCCGACCTCGTCACGCCCTGAGGATGAGGTCGAGACCATGTATGAGGATATTTCCAGAGCCATGCATGGCTCTAAAACTCACTTTACCTTTGTCATGTGGGACTTTAACGCGAAACTGGGTAAACGAAACGATGATGAGCTGCGAGTGGGGCAATTTGGAGTTGGACGCCGGAACCACCGGAGCCACCTACTGGTCAGTTTTATGGAGAAGGAAGGCGTCTATAAGATGAATTCCTTATTCAGAAAACGTGAGCACAGAAAGTGGAACTGGCAGAGCCCGGATGGTGCAACTAAAAATGAGATTGACTTCATTATGTCGACGAAGAAGTATGTATTCAATGATGTCTTCTCTGTGATAAACGCGGTGAAAACCGGAAGTGATCACCGCATGGTAAGAGGCACATTGAACTTACATTTCAAGCTGGAAAGATCTCGACTGAAGAAGTCTACGCTCCGCCCAGCACTGATCCAGGTCCAAAACCCCGAGAGCTTTCAACTCGGAACTTCAGAAACGTTTCGAATGCCTAGGGAGCTCCGTGGACGATTATAACGATTCGTTCGTGGAAACTGTCCATACGGTCGGGTCTAAGATCTTCAAGACCTGTCGTACGAATTCAAAAAAAAGCTCAGAGGCGCGTGATTATCCTGCAGTCTTTAGATGATGCGATAAATTACCGGCAACTCAATAGACGGATCTCTAAGTCCTTGAAAAGCGATCTTCGCCGCTTTAATACAGACCGTATTAAAGACGCGATAGAGCGAAATAAAGGCTCCAAGGTCTTTGCTGGAGATCTGTCTATTGGGCAGTGCTAGCTTACAAAACTGAAGACCGATGATGGAAGAATCGTATCCGTCAAACCTGAGCTGTTGAGAGAGATCGAGAGGTTCTATGGACAGTTATACACGTCAGCAAGTAACCCCGTTACGAATCTGGCAAACGACCCAAGAGCTAGATTGACCCGACACTATACCGAATACATACCGGACGTCAGCCTGTACGAGATTAGGATGGTTCTGAAGCAGCTCAAAAACAACAAGGCGCCGGGTGATGACGGAATTACGGCCGAGCTCTTGAAGGCCGGCGGAAAACCCGTTCTTAAGGCCCTTCAAAAGCTTTTTGGTTCCGTCATATTCGAGGGTAAAACACCACAGGCATGGAACAGAGGTGTGGTGATACTTTTCTTCAAGAAGGGCGACAATGCCCTTCTTAAGAATTATAGGCCCATCTCACTTCTGAGCCATGTCTACAAGCTGTTTTCGAGAGTCATCACGAACCGTCTCGCGCGCAGATTTGACGACTTCCAGCCTTCCGAACAAGCCGGATTCCGGAAAGGCTTTAGCACCGTAGACCACATACATACGCGGGACAGGTTATACAGAAGACCGAAGAGTATAACCTGCCTCTCTGCTTAGCGTTTGTGGACTACGAGAAAGCCTTTGATTCGATCGAGACATGGGCTGTACTGCAGTCTCTTCAACGGTGCCAGATCGACTATCGGTACAGCGAGGTGCTGAAGTGTCTGGACGAAAACGCTACTGTGTTAGTCCGACTCCAGGATCAGACCTCGAAACCTATCCTTCTGCAACGAGGTGTGAGACAGGGAGACGTTATCTCTCAGAAACTGTTCACCGCTGCACTGGAGGACGTCTTCAAGGTTCTGGACTGGAAAGGGGCTGGCATTGCCATCAATAGCGAGTACATAACTCACATTCGGTTTGCCGACGATATCGTAGTCATGGCTGAGACTATGGAGGACCTCAGTACAATGCTTTTCATTGGCTGTCAAAGGACACTTCACTTCAACCACAGTGTCTTTTCCAGTTAATCCATCAGGCGATGTACTGCACCCAAGAAATATAGTTCTTGGTCTATAAATAAACCACATGGTCTAATGGTTATGTGTTCTTGTACAGCCAATTGTGCGAGGGCAGTTTTTTCATTTTATTGGCCATGGCATAAGGATTCTACGTGATCAATTTTTTTTCGGTAAAGTACTTATATCTTTTACTAAATTAGCACATGGTGTATTAGTACGCCTTTTTAATTTTTTTATGAAATCATCTTTCATTTTATCCAGTACTTCTGGGTATATCAGGCTTTCCCCATGACCAAAAATTGTATAAACCTTCTACTATAATTTTCTTTTACTTTCTCCAATCTTGTAGACGGACCGGAATAGTTTTTTAAACGAAAATGAAGATAAAAGCGAAAACAAAGAGAAAAGCGAAAGCAAAAACGAAGATAACGACAAAGAAGAACGTAAAAATTATGAAGAAAATTATTCACAACAAATGGTTGGCATTTGTTGTTACGTCTACACGTTTCTTTAGGAACAAAAATAATTTTATAACATGATCATGGGTGTAATATAAACGTGTAATTGTAAACATGAAAAAAAGTATTTAAAAAAAATTAAACCGACTTCAAAAAGAAATGAACTCAAAATTATGAAATAAAATTTCGGAAGTCGGTGTCTTTGGGTCTGTATTTTAGTTTTGGTTTTTTGCCATCTTCCGAAATTAAAGTTATTTCATAATATTTTGAGTTCATTTCTTTTTGAAGTAGGTTCAATTTTTTTAAATTAGGTACTTTTTTATTTCGTAATTTTTAGTTTTAACTAAACATTGGAATATTTGTTTGTAATAAGTAGGTAATAGTTTTGTTATAAATATTGCACTAGAATTTGACCAAGGTTTTGAGATGTTTTCCCTTTGACGTTACACCCGTAGCTCGTATCGTAAGCCAGGCCGTCACACTTACACGTATTAGTCTATATCTTGAAAATTACTGAATCGATTTTGATGAAATTTGCACTGTTCCATAAGTTGAAGTAAATATAATCCAATAATAAAAATGGTCACGATCCGTTTAACAGTTGCGGAGAAATGCGTGGACAAACATACATACATACGTCTATAAAATTTTGTATATTTGTTTGGAAGCCTTAGTAGATTGTCATATGTGATTAAAATGCAATTCCAATAATACTACATACATAAGTGTCGAATTGATAACCTCCTTTTTTTTGAAGTCGGTAAAAAAAGCTTAAACTAAATGTGGTAGGTATAATGTAAACCTGAAAAATAGCTTAAAACTTAATGTGGTATAGTGTAAATTAAAAAAAAATCTCGTAAGTAACTACCACTCCGAAATTTTTTGAATATTTTTTTTTATATTTCATTGAATCAGTTTTATTTCAAAATCATCCACATCCTTAATTTTTTCAACTCACACTTAAAACAAATAAAAAAAACATTTTTTACAAAAAAAAAAAACAACCGACTTCTAAAAAAAAAAACAGTACAAAGCCAGAACCAACGACACCAACTTCCGAAATTAAAGTTATTTTTCACTTTGTAGTGTTTTTTTTTTTGAAGTCGGTTGTTTTTTTGTTGGAAAAAAGTTTTTATTTTTCACTTTTTAGTCCCTACCTACCCCACACAAATTCATACAACACTACTTGCTATGTGAATATCAGTGACAGGAAGCTATTGAACACATCTGCCTACCCCTTTAAAGGGTACAGGCGTGATGTTATATTGTGTGATTGTGTAAACATAAAAATGTGATAGCAGCGCGTGGTTGATTTTCTGGCATTTGTTGGAGTTCCGTTGTCTGTCTCCGAAACTCATCAGCAGATCTTTACGAAATATAAATGCAACCATTTCGGAATAAGCCTCTTTCGAATAAAAAAAGAATTTTGAAAATCCGTCTATACGGAGGTCGTCTTTAGAGGACCGGAACATTCATAAAAAAAAAAAAACATCCGAATTGAGAACCTCCTCCTTTTTAGAAGTCGGTTAGGTAATAATTTTGTTGTCATAACTACTTGTTTTCGCGCCATCTATTGGAATACACGGGCGTAATCTCGCAAAACCATTACTTCTAAATTTCATGTATGCTTTAAGTCATAATTGTGATGGGCGTTGTCGTTAGATGGCGTTCGCGTCGATTGTGTATATGTGTGCTTGCGTTTCTCAAGGACACTTAGCTCTTGTAGTCCTCTTAATGACTAATTCAGTAGTCACCCTCATTCATAGGGCTTCGTGAATGTAATTCGAACTGTGTCTAGGGCCCGAATTTGTACTCGTTCCCATAGGCGTAGATACGGGGGGGGGGGGAGGTGGGCCGTGCCCACCCTAGAATGGTTTGGTGCCCACCCTAGGATGTTTGGGGACCTATTCGAAATTCTAAGCTGGATACTTACATAATATTCACACAAAAACAATCAATTAAATAATCTACCACCAAGACCTACACAAACTTATTATTACCTACTTATGACATTCCATTTAATTACTTTTGAAATAACAAAAATAATTAAATTTACTAATACGCAACGTAATAAGCTAGAGTAGGTACATTTAAATTTCGTGCCACAGCCCACAATGCAAAGTGACAAGCAGGCGCACATCGGAACACTGCGCCGAATCGATCGATTCGATCGATGATTTTTTAAATTTAGATCTCGAAAGTGGAAAGCATTTTGTGGGGTATAAGGGTATTCTCCAAGTTGACGAAACTCTTTTTGGAGCAGGATGGCATCCTGCTCCAAAAAGAGTAAAGTAAGTTTTTTAAAACCAGATACCAATTTGACAGGTGTAATGTCACACTTCTATACTAAAAAAACGCAAACACAAAAGACTTAAATGTCAGATTAAGTAGTATTTGGGATTAAAAAACGAACTATATCCACTTTTGTATTGATTCCGTTCGGCCACGTGGTTGTTCCGTAGAATACCTACGAATCAGTCACGTGTTTACGTTTTATTACTATATACCTAAGTATATCCTGGTCGAAATTTATTATTTGTTTTATCTCACACGAACTTTTTAAAACAAAAAAAAACCTAAGGGTCAGTACACACCGAGACGCGACGCGACGCGCAGTTTTCAAGATAGAAATACAATTACAGACCTTATCTACTACACAAAAAGGTAGGTACACGATTCAGTGAGCTACGCCGCGAGGCGGCGGCGCCGCGCTGCGTAGCTCGACGTAGTAGGTAGACACTGAATTGTGTACCTTTTAGTGTAGTAGATAAGGTCTGTAATTGTATTTCTATCTTGTAAACTGCGCGTCGCGTCGCGTCTCGGTGTGAACTGACCCTAAGACTTAATTTTGTAATATCTATAATTTATAATAACGCTGAAGAGTTTGTTCGTTTGTTTGAACACGCTAATCTCTGGAACTACCAGTCGGATTTGAAAAAAAAATTTTTGCATTTGATAGCCCAATGGGCTAATAACATCACGATAGCCTTAGAGCCGAGCAAACATAAAAAAGTTAGTTTGGCGAAAACGAAGTAAAATCGCGGGCGGGTGATGCGTTGCTATATGATATAATTATTTTATGGTAAAATAAAACATTTCACGCGGACAAAGTCGCGAGCAGAAGCTAGTTTTTTTAAATAAATGACAACTGATTAAAGATAAATCTATGCATCTGATATCAAGTGGCGAAGTTTCGAGACATTCGTGAGAAACCAATCATAGTATAACATGATATGGTTATAAACGGATATATTTTCTGCTGTCATGGGACCGAGTTTTTAGGGTTCCGTACCCAAAGGGTAAAGGGTCTCCACTTTCCGTCTGTCTGTCTGTCTGTCACCAGGCTATATCTCATGAACCGTGATAGCTAGACAGTTGAAATTTTCACAGTTGGTGTATTTCTGTTGCCGCTATAACAACAAATCATCATCATCATTTCAGCCGAAAGACGTCCACTGCTGGACATAGGCCTCCCCCAAGCACCTCCACTTCGACCGGTTCTGCGCTTCTCGCATCCAACGGGTTCCTGCGGCCTTAACAAGGTCGTCGGACCACCTTGTGGGAGGCCTTCCAACGCTACGTCTTCCGGTACGCGGTCGCCACTCCAGAACCTTTCGGCCCCATCGGCCATCTGTTCTGCGAGCAATGTGCCCTGCCCACTGCCACTTAAGTTTGGCAATTCTTCGGGCTACGTCGGTTACCTTGGATCTACTCATTCCTGATTCGATCACGCAGGGATTAACAACAAATAATAAAAATAAAATAAAGTTAAAATTTAAAGGGGTTTAACAGAAACGTTTTATTCGGCGTTTTATGCCTTGTGGTACGGAACCCTTCGTGTGCGAGTCCGACTCGCAATTGTTTTTTTGTTACACATTTTCGGTGCGATATAGTCCCACGGATCAATTACATGATCAATAGTGCCGACGACGCGCAGACGCAGTCACGCGTACTATGTAGGCTACACACTACTGTCACTACTGTATTACAATCCACTAGATTCACTATAGATACGGTCGTCAAAATCTTCTGTGCAGTCAGCCTTAAATAAATATACAGGGTTATTGTTAAAACATTAACAACCTCTTAAGAGGTCATTGTACTCATCATTAGTTCATTACGAACAACTTTTACTATGGGATCAAAGATAAAATAGCGAAAAAAAAATCTGCTGTTCCCTACATTTATGTTCGTATAACTCGTCAAAATGTAGGGAACAGCAGATTTTTTTTTTCGCGATTTCAGGTTTGGTCCCATAGTAAAAGTCAAAATGAAAACCCCAGATTGCGGCTGCAAAATTTATCAAATTTGTCCAATGTCCTCATGTTAAAAACATGTTAATTTTAGATGGCAAATTTTGTTATTATTTAAATAAATATAACAGTATTTGTTGTAAGATAATGCAGGAGTGACCTTGTAGGAACTTGTATTTAATTGGTAAAATTATAGATAAATGTTATCTCCATTCGAGTTAACCGCTGGAAAAAATCCAGTCCAAAGTTGATCACAGAGTACCATCTAATAAACGAGTAGACCATCTAATAGATAAATAATTTATAATCAGCCTAAAAATCCACGCCTAGACATATGTTAGGCCTCTCTAATACACTCGACACCCGGGGCTCGAACTCGGCCTCTCGGGCCCAGCCTGTCTATTCTGTACAAATCTCACCGTGAAAACTAAGCTGAAGTGACCTTGAAGTGAGCTGTCATTCTACCCGTTGATCGGGATTGACACTATTGACAGCTCACTTCACCTAAGTTTTCACAGTGAGATAGATCTGAACGACACTAATTAGCATGTGCATTGGCTTAAGCAAGTTCCCGTCTCTATCTTACACCTATAATTTCACTTATTTACGACAGTGACAGGAATAAGGCTTAGCCTAAAAAGTACCTAATGCTTCTAGATCTCTTCCTCAATGTCCAATTGCCGTGCTATTCTGTAAAAATCTTACCGTGAATACTTAGGTGAAGTGAGCTTGATTTGAACTGTCATTCCATTTGATATTAGGGATTTACACTACTGACAGTTCACTTCATGCTCACTTCACATAAGTTTTCACGTTGAGATTTCTACAGAATAACACTACTGCTCTGCTAGAGCTATTGAGATGGACATTGTCACCGTGTTTTTATTGTCATTATTTGTTTGTTTTAGTTAGCGGGATCGCGAAACCTGGTACAATGACAGCTTTAATGGGACCTAGGTAAGTCGCATTGTATTTTATTACCGACTTAAAAAAAAGAAGGTTATCAATTCGACACGTACCTATGTATGTAATATTATTGGAATTTCATACTTATGCGGGTGAAACCGCGGGGCGCAGCTATTTACTTAATCTTTTGTAAACTAGTATAATCCATATGGCGCCGTAGTGCGAGTATAAATAAGTATAAATTAATAAAGTTTTAGATCATCATCTTCCTAGCATTTTCCCAACTATGTTGGGGTCGGCTTCCAGTCTAACCGGATGCAGCTGAGTACCAGTATTTTACATGGAGCGACTGCCTATCTGACCATCACAACCCAGTTATTCGGTAATACGAAACCCCTTGGTAAGACTGGTTGACAGACTTTCGGGCTTCTGACAACCTGTAACGACTGTCAAAGATCCACGAATGACAGTCGGGACAAACGGTTTAACGTGCTTTCCGAGGCACGGAGGGGTCTTGGTATGTAAAGATGGTCACCCATCCACTGTCTGATCGATCGACCCGTGCGGCTGTTACTTAGCCACAAGCCCCCCTAAAAAGTTTTTTTTTTTTTTTTTTTTTTTTTATTACTAAATGGCTCTTGACCCCGATCACGCCTGATGGTAAGTTTTAGATACTTTTAGGCGACTGACTTTCCTAGCTAAAAGAATAAGAATATTTTATTTGCATAGATCACGGTATGCAACACTAAATGGAATATTTCGAACTTCTTATCTTTACAAACGAACAAAATAAATACCGCTAGTATTACTTAGCATATATGCTAAATACATTAACATTTTACTGAAATGGAAGTCAATTTAAAAAAAACCGGTCAAATGCGAGTCGGACTCGTTGACCCAGGGCTCCGTAAAAATTTGTAAGTATGTAAAAATTTTTTTTTCTAATGTAAGTAACTACAAATTTACGGTTTTCGAATTTTTACCTTTACTTGTGCTACATGACTGCTTCTTGCCAAATTTCATGATTCTAGGTCCACGGGAAGTACCCTATAGGTTTTGATTTCTTCTTATTTTATTGATATTAATTTCAATTTGATAACATAACTCCACACGTTCCCTAGAAAAAGGGTCTTGATTGACAGACAGACGGACAACGAAGTGATCTTATAAGGGTTCCGTTTTTCCTTTTGAGGTACGGAACCCCAAAAATAAGTCACAGTATTATAGAGACCGCAATTTGAATTTATTTATTTTTTAAATAAAAACTTTTTTTAGTCAACTAGCTTTTACTCGCAGGTTCGCCCGTGTGTGTCGGAAAATGTCCCACGGGAATATACTACGGGGATTAAAAGTACATAAGGTAGGTACTTTTAATCCCAGTGTTAATCCAGGTTATAAACTATCTGTGTGCCAAATTTCATTCAAATCCGTTCAGCTGTTTCTGCGCTGCGCTAATCCGGAACATACATCCCGACATATAGACAAACGGACAAAAATTCTAAAAACTATATTTTCAGCTACTAAGTACTCGCCACACCTCGTAACAAATTCTTTTTTATTACAAAAATATTCAATGTACAGACGCCAGCACATCAAGCTACCCGAAACTGTAAAATTTTCCCAATCAACATTGAACCTTATGTTTTAGCGATAAAGTTGAAAATCTGTTAAACAAATTTGACAGATTGTAGTATAGTTTTGACTTGGTTACAATTTTATTATAATTAATAGATTGATAGCATTAGTGTGAACAAGAACATGCTTTTTACATTAATTTTACGATGTCTGCGTCATTTGTTGCAAATTCCATTTATAAAACTTGATTTTATATTTCAAAGTCATTAAAACGTCATCATCAATGACATAATTATTTAAAATATTTAAGTAATTAATTGTTTGATTGATTACTATGTAGAATGAAAGAAAAAGGAGAAAGAGAAAGAAAAAAAAGAAAGAAAGAAAAAGAAGGAAAAAAGGAGAAGAGAAAGAAAGAGGAAGAAAGGGGAGGGAGAAAGTTGTTCAGTTTGATGGTTTGTACCACATCCTTAAATTTGGCTGATCTTTAAAAACTAACCCTGTTTAGATAATGATATGTAATACAAATAGTTGTGTTAAATATTGTAAAAGTTATAGAACATCAATACAAATACTAAAAAGTGAAAAAATAAGAATAATGAGTAGTAATTAGCTTAAATTACGTTTTACGCTGATAATTTTAAATAAGAACATATTCTAGCATTGAAACAGAAACATATTTCCTCATTACGGTCAGTTATTTATCGGTACAAATAACTCAACTGGAAAGTTATGATCTACATTCAGTTACAAATCTCATATTACCCTGCGTATGCGCCTAGGGATCGACTCTGAGGTATTTCTAAACTATATAATACAACAGTATGCAGTATGATAGGTTTGTTTGTACTGTGATACGGTTATAAGGAAATGTAGGAATTTTTACTTTAGATTGTAGTAATCAAATATCACCAAAAAACAAACTGCGAGTTGTTTATTTGCTGCAAAATTAGGAAATGAGATAATTGTTCCAGCGCGGTAATTGCGTAACACACTATTCTAGCACTGCTGGTTTGCTTCAACAATATTCATTGCGTTATTAACGTTGTTGAGCAGATACATTTTTCGAAGGTGTGAAGCAATGGCTTAGCAATGTCCTTTAAAATGATTCGGATTGCGATTTACGCAATTGGGGTGTAGCAGGTAATTGCGTAACACACTAACAGTAGAAATGGCTTTCATTTTGACAGTTCAACAACATTCATTGCGTTATTAACATTGTTGAGCAGACAAATTTTACTAACATATGAAGCAATGGATTAGCAATATCCTTCAAAATGATTCAGATTAAGATTGGAATGGAAGTGTGTTACGCAATAAGAGTACCTAGGCAGTTGTTTTTACTCTGCTTCTTAAGTCTTCATTTCGTGATTTCAATCAAGGCCTCATCGCTACGAGAATACGCAAAGACGATTTTTATAACAACACATAATATCATGACTTGTATTCTTGAAGGGTTAGGCAGAGGTGTACCTATAGTACAAAACAAAAAAAAACTTATAGTACCTACACCCACATTTCAGTTATATTAAGTCCCATGTAACGTTTGCCCCTTTTACCTTATAATTCCGATCCAGCCTGTCCCTTGCTGCCCTCTCCCAGCGACTAAGCCGATGTCCGTACCTAGGGGTGGCAAGCGCCTTTAGCGTGTAGTCGCTTAGTTTTTAAGTTTTTAAGCCCTGGCTGGAGGCCTTAATTTATTGAGGCATCCACAGGCAGGCCCGGTTAACCAGACGACAACCTCAAAGGTTGAACTGCAAGATGCCATACGCAAAAAAAAAATAATTACCCTTTTTCCTTTCCCTTTTTACCCCACGTCTTTCTTATATCCGTGTGTAGGCACGGTTGTCAGTATTGTATGGATCACTATGGAAGCTTCTACACGGACTCGTTTTTTCTACGGCGCAGTTCCGGGCCGGAATTGCGCCGGAACTTCCGGCGTATTAAAACCGCGCCGTGTACAAAGGGCCTAATAGGGGGCGACAATATAGATACACCTAGATAACGCAAGAGCAACTACTTCGCGTGCCAAAAATCGCACCAGCTTACGATAAAAAATCATAAGCCGCCACTTTCGCGCTCAGTCCTGTGTACTGCTGGCTGGGTAAGCGTGAGCGAGAGCGCGAGCTTGTGACGTCATAGTAGGTAGTCAAAAAATGGCACGCTTGGTTTTCATACAGTTCGTGATACTTGCGTTATCTAGGTCTATTTTTAACTGTGATTATTAATATGAAAATATATTTTGGATGCGAGAAGCACAGAACCGGTCGAAGTGGAAGTGCTTGGGGGAGGCCTATGTCCAGCAGTGGACGTCTTTCGGCTGAAATGATGATGATGATGATATTTTGTGAAAACAAAATACTCATGGGAAAAAATAGAAAATATACTGAATCCATAGGAAGCTTTTCAATATTATTCCTGAATTATTTTTTATTTTTGTTGCAGTGGAGCAGGCAAAACTACACTAATGACTGCATTGGCACATCGAAATCCGGGTGAGTTTATATTATTTATTTTTTTATTATTAGTCTTTTCACAGTCATTTTACCACTGATTTTGCATCACTGTCCAAATCACATTGATCTTTATTCTCATTCAAATAAGGTTGTTGTTGGGTTGCTGCCACTGACAAGTCTGTCAAAATGATTGTGATCTTTATTCTCGTCAGAATAAGCTTGCTGTTAGGTTGTTGCTGTCACACGTAAAATAACTGTCTGTGTGTTTTCATTGAATTATTTATTTAGATTAGACTTTATTGTTGTACACCAGAAAATACATACCTTTTTTTTTGTTGTCGAGGGAAAACCTTCAAAAGGCACCCGACCTCCGGGGTCGGGGAGTGTCGGATTTTTACCTCACTAAAACCACCCCGGTGATCACCATCAGCATATAGGGGATTTGGTCTTTTAAGGTTCCTCTTCCGGAACCCCCCCGTGCAATGCCTGAAAGGCACATCCCTGGGAGAAACTACCTAACAAAAAAATATAAGTACAGGATTATTGGTAAAGCACTAACAACCTTGCAGGACTGGATTACTAACGTCACAAACAACAACTTTTGTTCTGTCTTTTTTTTTTTCTAGCCTATGCTGTCCCACTGCTGGGCAAAGGCCTCCCCCAAATCCTTCCAGGAACTCTTTTCCCGCGCCACCTCGAACCAGCCCTCGCGGTACGCGTCCAGGTCATCTCGCCATCTCTTTCTAGGCCGGCCTCGGCGGCGCCGTCCATCTTCAGGCACCCATTGTGTGCAGATTTTTACAAAACAAAATTAAAGCTGCCTATGATTCAGTGTATTTTCTATTTTTTCCCATGAGTATTTTGTTTTCACAAAATATCTTTTCATATTAGGCCCTTTGTACACGACGAGGTTTTAATTTTTCAACATTTATCGAAACCAAACCTTTAAGATTTCGTTGTTATATCTAACCACCGTTCCCCTCCGCTCAATTTTGTACTAGACACGGCAGTTTGTCTACCTTACTGGCTAACTAGCGCTTTCTTTTGCTTCGCGTACCTAGTGTTCGTAACAGAAAATGTTTTTTTTTTACCGACTTCAAAAAAAAGGAGGTTATCAATTCGATACGTATGTATGTAATATTATTGGAATTGCATTATATTCACATATGACAATCTATTAGGGCTTCCAAACAAATATACAAAATGTTATAGACGTATGTATGTATGTATGTTTGTCCACGCATATCTCCGTAACTATTAATGGGATCGTGACTATTCTTTTTTTATTGGTTTACATTTACTTCAACTTAGGGAACAGTGCAAGTTTCATTAAAATCGATTCAGTAATTTTCAAGATATGGACTAAGACGTGAAAGTGTGACGGCCTGGCTTATTGATACGAGCTACGGGTGTAGTGTCAAAGCGAAAACATCTCAAAACCTTGGTCAAATTCTATTGCAACAACTAAAAATTACCAAATAAAAAGTAATTTAAAAAAATTAAACCGACTTCAAAAAGAAATGAACTCAAAATTATGAAATAACTTTAATTTCGGAAGTCGGTGGCAAAAAACTAAAGCTAAAATACAGATCCCAAGACACCGACTTCAGAAATTAAAGTTATTTCATAATAATTTTGAGTTCATTTCTTTCTGAAGTCGGTTTAATTTTTTTAAATTACTTTTTATTTTTTTTGAAACTCAAACAGAACAAACGAACAAAAGTCGTTGTTTATGATGTTAGTAATATATAGTCCTGAGAGGTTGTTAGTGTTATACCAATAACCCTGTATAATAATTTATCATCTGCCTGGCCTTTTCCCAACTATGTTGGGGTCGGCTTCCAGTCTATCCGGATGTAGCTGAATACCAGTATTTTACATGAAGCGACTGCCTATCTGACCTCCACAACCCAGTTACTGGGTAATACGATACCCCTTGGTAAGACTGGTTGTCAGACTTGCGGGCTTCTGACTACCCGTAACGACTGTCAAAGATCCACGAATGACAACAGGGACCAACGAAGCACGGAGGGGTCACGGTATGTAAAGATGGTCACCCATCCACAGACCAGACAGTTTTGAGTTTGAGTTTGAGCTGTTATTATTTAGCCATGGGACCCTCAACCCTGTATAATAATTAGTACTTATGTATAAATTGAAGATAATCACTTTGTCTCTGTACAATTTTCGGTAGCGAGAACTTATTTACAGAAAATAGTTTTGATATTTTATTAGATTTAGCAGGTTTTTTGAACGTCGTTTAAAATACGTTTCCAAAACTCTAGATGGGTTTTTAATAGTAGGTAAGCAAATATTAACTGCTAACGTCACTACAGGTATTGCATCAGATCTTTTGTGTATCACACTAATATTATAAGGGCGAAAGTTTGTGAGTGTATGTGTTTATATCTTTGTTACTTCTTCACGCACAAACGACTGAACGGATTTGGATGAAATTTGACACACAGATAGTTTTATAACCAGGATTAATACATAGGCTCTTTATCCCGATATTCCCACGGGATCGACATTTAAGCGGGTGAAACCGCGGGGCGCACCTAGGAAATTATAATTTAATTATAATAATTATACTAGGAAATTATAATTTAATTATAATAATTATAAGTCGCTTTTCGTGTTTATCCGTTTGACCGTATTGTCCTTCCAACCTACGCAACGGATTTTTATGTGGTTTCAACACCATTTAGCAAATTTATTCCTGAATGAATAAGTGTATAATACATTAAAATTAAACCATTTTTTTATTTTATAGACTATAATATTTACATAATGTATAAAGATAACAGACTTAAAATGATATTATTAATAATATGTAAATAGATACATGTACATAAAAAAAGAAGCAAAAGAGTTAGGGCGTATAACAGATTTTTATCCAAGAAACACGTTTGGTTAAATCATGACGCAGTTTAGGAAGCTGTCAAATTCGGCGTCGTCACAGGACCGCGTCGCTAGTTGTTATACTTATTTATAATAAAATGCACTCTATAATCTCAAATATGTATTAAATAAGCTATTTATTAAACAATAAATTTAATGAGGTCATCATAACATGCGTAAAAAAATATATAACCTTTTTTAATGACGCACATGCATTCGTGATGGTTTATTGCAATCGTAGACAGAGTAATCCATAGACTCATGGTATCCGTGTCACCGAAAGGGACAACAAATTCCGGCAATCTTCATCATACTATAATTTTTACAGCTTATTACACTACACCTTACCATTTTCACAGTTGCGCAAATGTACTATTATTGAATTATGCACGAAAAAGATCTTATTTTCCGTTTAATCGCGGTGTAGTTTTTTTATTATTTCATTCATAATTTTTATTAGTTCATTCTTAACGTCAAACTTGTTGAACACATTGATGTGCTTAGCCGACACGCAGTAAGGGACAGAAATATTCTTACTCCGTCTCTTTTCTTTGCTAGTGACGTTAATATATTTCTCTTTTTCTTGTGCGAATGAAAAAGAAGATATGCAGCAGTCTGTAGTTTACTCTGTCTACGATTGCAATAGATATTCGACCACAAAGATTTCTTTTTAGTTTTTTTTTTTTTTTAAAACGTTGCCCCACACTAGGAATTTCTCCTGTATTGTGGGTGCGTTTACAAACATTTAAACCAGTGTTACCAGATACACGGTAATTACCGTAGAAGCACGGTATTTTTGGCTAGAACACGGTCTACGGTAATGATTCACTACCGTGTTATTTTCTACGGTATTTTTAATTTTAAATTACCGTGTAAATTTAATAAATAATTTTAAAAAACTAGTTAAAATTTATAAAATAATACTTGAAACGAAACGCAATTACAGCATTCTGTCCAACACTATAATTTTGTTCTTGTCATTGCAGGGGAAGAATCCCCATTGGGGACTCCCCGAACTTATTACGATTAAATAAAAAAGTAATTTAAAAAAATTAAACCGACTTCAAAAAGAAATGAACTCAAAATTATGAAATAACTTTAATTTCGGAAGTCGGTGTCTTGGGATCTGTATTTTATAGTATTAGTTTTTTGCCACCGACTTCCGAAATTAAAGTTATTTCATAATTTTGAGTTCATTTCTTTTTGAAGTCGGTTTAATTTTTTTAAATTACTTTTTATTTGGTAATTTTTAGTTGTTGCACTAGAATTTGACCAAGGTTTTCGCTTTGACACTACACCCGTAGCTCGTATCAATAAGCCAGGCCATCACACTTTCACGTCTTAATCCATATCTTGAAAATTACTGAATCGATTTTGATGAAACTTGCACTGTTCCCTAAGTTGAAGTAAATGTAAGCCAATAAAAAAAGAATGGTCACGATCCGATTAATAGTTACGGAGATATGCGTGGACAAACATACATACATACATACATACATACATACATACATACATACGTCTATGAAATTTTGTATATTTGTTTGGAAGCCTTAGTAGATTGTCATATGTGAATATAATGCAATTCCAATAATATTACATACATACGTATCGAATTGATAACCTCCTTTTTTTTGAAGTCGGTAAAAAAGGTTTTACGATAGCCGTTAGTCCACTTGTTTCGTCTATATTGCAAATTGGTCGTATATGATGAATGAACAAATGCAAATGCAGCATGTGAAAGAATATTTAGTCAAGTGAATGACATAAAAACCAAAAAAAATAATTTATTTCTTAAATTTATCACAAAAACCATAAAAGTGAATATACTTGCTCAACAATCTATTCACCGGAATGGAAATAGCTGTGTGGATTTTTTACATACCATCTAAAGACATGATAATGAAACTGACTGCAAGTATTTATGAGCAAGAAGTGATAATTTTAGATTACTTAAGTAAATTTGTTATAGAATTATTAAATTAAAATAATATATCAATAATTCATAACGGTTTTTCTTGCATTTTACACGGTAATTACACAGTATTTTTTTTAATTATGCACGGTAATTTTAGCCTAAAACATGGTATTTTTAATCTATCAGCACGGTAATTTGATATTTTGAATCTGGTAACACTGATTTAAACTCACATACACAAACAGCCAGACCCGGAACAACTACTTGTTTGTAGGTCATACAAATATTTGTTCCGTGCGGGAATCGAACCCGCGCCGCGACACGCAGCGCCGCAGTCAATCGCTTAACCACTGCGCCAACCGTGCCGTCAGATCCAAGTATGTTGAAATGAAATCCTTAGATCCAATATCGAATATCGAAGCCTGCCGGGTCAGCGGGATTGTCCGAAAGGGTTACCGCTGGCCCGGAACATAAAGGGCTAAGGAAGGAACACGGGTGGGGTTTTAGTCAGTAAGAGTCTGACACTCCCTTCCGCTCCACCCAGAGCGGGAGGGGTCATTTGATGATTTCCCATCCGAAAAAAAAAAAAAAAAATCCTACTAATATTATTAACGCGAAAGTTTGTGAGGATGGATGGATGTTTGTTAGTCTTTCACGCAAAAACTACTAAACGGATTTTGATGAAACTTTACAGTAATATAGACTAATACATCAGAATAACACATATAATACTTTTAGAGCCATATTTTTAATTCCACTATTAAAAACTTGTTGTACGCTTAAATTACGAAGTATTTTGCGGTCAAGCAGTTTATTAAGAAACTGAAAAAAAGTCATTAAGATTTTAAAAAAATATGTAGAAAAGTTTTTTGTAATTAGGTACCTAAACTTGTACTATGACTTATCGCTATATTCCAAGTGGAAACGGAGAAGGAAATCATCGTGAGGAAACCGGCATGTCCTAGAACCAAAACTTCGAAGACATGTGACATCTACCAACCCGCACTGGGCCCGCGTGGTGGATTATGACCCACGCCCTCATACAGAGAGGAGGCCAGTTTCCCAGTAGTGGGAATATTATAGGCTGGTTATGCACGTGAATAATCTGACAAAAATCATAATGATTGTATGTATATTTTAGTATGGTTTTTATTGTAAAAAGAAAGATTTTAGAGGTATCTTCATGATTTTTTTCTATCGTATCAAATTAGTTGTATTATGTTTTCAACACACCATCTACCTAACATATATCCTGAAGAATATCATATATATTTTTCTGATTTTGTTTACTGTAGTCGATCATATACTTTTATTGTTTCTAAAATTTGCGTTTTTTGTGTTTAGGTCCTGTAAGCCCCTTAACACACACAAATACACAAGTACATGAATGCTTATCATTATCAGCTATCTAAATTAGTTAAATAGCATCTTCTACATCTACACGACTGCTCCAGAAGGAGGGTAATGTTTTTTGAGTGAATGTCTGAATGTAGTCATTCATATCATATACTACCTACAGTTGAAATGTGGTCATTAACCTACCTACTGTAAATAAGTACTTACACGCTTTATATATGTTGAAAGTATATCAGCTGATCTATTCTGTAAAGACCTCACTGTGAAAAATTGTGTGAAGTGAATCGTCACTCTACCTCATGCTACGGATTGACACTATTGACAGCTTCTTCTTGGTCCCGTTATTTGGGGTCGGGTTCCTCACTCTTCTGCGATGGACACCCACTTTGACTTCCAATGCTTTGCTTACAGGTCAAAGTGGGTGTCCATCAGGGATCTGATTGAGACTGGTGACAGCTCACTTCATTTAAGTTTTCACGGTGACATTTTTACATAATACATGGGCTTCTTTAATAAATGGGTATTTAGATATAAGTAGGTAACATAAAATAAGTTTGTTAAATATTATAATTTATGGAAACAGAATTTGTTAAATAATTTAAACAACAGATTGCAATAAATTAACTTTTCCAAGATGTCAAGACCTATTGCTATTTTCGCTTTATTGTGGTATATTATGCTTAGATGGGTAAACGACCACAAAGCAGGGCCACAGTCTTTCCAGTCCGAAATAAGCAGTTCACTTTAGCCACTCAAACCCGTAATCCAATATAAATATACCTACATATTCTGCAAGACTCCTGCACCAACCAGGGGTTGTTCTTGGGTGCACTTGTATAGTACGAACAGGGATAATCGTCGATTGGTGCCTAATTTTTTTATTAAAAACGTGTAACGGGCCTCTGCGAGTTGGCTTCGGTCCCTCGTACGCCTTCCAAAGGTCTTGATATTTCTCGGGGTGCCGAGAAATATCAAGAGACGTAAAAAAACTTAGCCAGATGACTAAGCGAACACATCTATAGGTACTAATCCATACTAATATTATAAATGCGAAACTGTGTCTGTCTGTTAAGTCTTCACGCCTAACCCGCTGAACCGATTTAGATGAAATTTGGTATAGAGATAGTTTGAGTCCCGGGAATGGTCATAGGATTTTTATCCCGATTCGGTGTTTCCTATCTGACTACTCTGAGAAGAAAGACCGAAATAAACTCAAAGGTCTTTTAAAGTCCAGACATCTTGGTCAGGCCATAAATGAGGACCATGCAGATTAATGTTTGAGAAGAGATTTTGAGGAAAATGAAATATCTGTATCGATTGATGTATCATAAGATGGTGGTTTATTTTATTATGTTTTTAACAGTGGGAACGATAGTGGATGGGGACATAGCTATGAACGGCACACAGCTTGGCGAGTTCATGCATCAAGAGAGTGGTTACATGCACCAAGACGACCTCTTTGTTGACAACCTGTCGGTTATCGAACACCTTACTATTATGGTAAGTAGAATTTACTATTTCACTTTTTTTTTACCCGACAAAAGCTTTTATAGTGTTACTAAATTATAACTAATAAGTACTTAATAAATCAATAAAAATAACAAAATTAAATCCTAAATTAACTGTTCTAACAGTCGACAGCCATGAATGAATTTATCGACGAAATGTCGACTCACGACTGGTAATGTACCCATACCAAGAGACTGGCGGCATTACCACGTTGTATGGCAATGCTTTATAGCTTCTGGCCATGGTAAAAGCCAGCCCTTGGGTCATTTGTTTTTTTTATTTTCATTTCCTATTTTACTTATTTAAGTATTTATAAACGCTTTCAATTAGGTATGAATATTTAACCTAGAATCATTCATAGTTTTTTTTATGTAATTTAACTCGAAAATATGATGAAATCGACTATAACGAATGCTGAAAAGTTCAGACTACGGCCAATCTCACACCCATGTATGGGCTTTTCGACATATATAAGAGAACAAGAAGATCATATATAACCCTTTTTGGGCTCTGTAACACATGTTATCTCAGGTACTTAGTCCAATTTAACTTCCTAAGGCGCGTAGGGCATTTTTTGAGATAGAAAAATACCATTGAACTCGCGCCACTGTTCACTGTTCACATCGGCATCGCGCGTGTTTTGTTTATAAGACGATAAAAAAAATACCCGCTTCGGATGTGTTCGGCTGTCCTCGGGATGTACTCGGTTTTAATCTATATCCGATAAGTCAGTGAGTGATGGCAAAGTATTCTCTTTGTGTTTTGTTTTCACTTGTCGGCGCTCCCGGAGTGCCGCTGTTTTTTTTTTTTAACCGTCTGAAGGTATTTTTGAAGAGTTTATCTCTATCCAGAATGTAGTTTTCATGATGTGAACAACTTTTCCTCCTTTAGGCGCGACTACGCATGGACGGACGCACATCCTCTTTGGCCCGCAAGAGACGAGTAAACCAACTCCTGCGCCAGTTGTCCCTCTATGGATCCAGGTTCACCCTCATAGGAGGCCTGGATGGAAGGAAGACTTTGTCAGGCGGAGAGAGGAAGAGACTGGCGTTTGCAGCAGAGGTAACAAATATTTGTACCTATTTCTTTCTTATTATTATATATTTTCTATTGCACATGTCGTTGATTGGCTATCCACATTGTGTCTGCCCAGAACTAAGCTGCGAGTAGGTACAGTCGCCCGCACTTCGATTGGAACACTTTGACCTAAAGGTGGCCTAGTGATCTACTGAGTTTCAATAGATTATGAGGCCAGTACACTGGTTTTGATACTACTGACTTGCAGTCTAATGTACTTAAGGTTCGTTTTTTAAGCCTAGATCAGTTAGCAATCTGACAGGTGTAATGTCAAACTACGATAGAAAGCAAACAAGAATGTCAGATTACTATCTGACCAAGTGCGAGTCGGACTCGCTCACGAAGGGTTCACCACAAGGCAAAAACGCCGAAAAAAAACACGTTTGTTGTATGGGAATACTTATTTAGTTTTATTCTGTTTTTAGTATTTTTTGTTATAGCGGCAACAGAAATACATCATCTGTGAAAATTTCATCTGTCTAGCTATCACGGTTCATGAGATACAGCCTGGTGACAGTGGAGTCTTAGTAATAGGGTCCCGTTTTTACCCTTTGGGTACGGAACCCTAGAAACAAACTTTGCTTATAATAGTTTTTTTTGTACCGTTAGGCAGGTACTAAGTTCCGTTCATTAACGGACTTCCGGTGTAATTTGTTCCTAATTGCACAAACAATCGCATTAACTTTTATATTCATTAGTAGCATTATTCACCAAATTGCACCATTTGTTTTGATAAGTAATTCATCTTTTTGAACTGTCAAATTCTATGCTATAAGTTGAACGCTGCTGAGGTGAGAATTGTTTTAATTAAGTAATAATATTAATATAATTGTTATGAGTTTAGTCAATTCGTCGGGAGTTATTTTTCGTGGTGCAGTAATAAAATAAAATAAAAAAATTGTGGTCTTTCATATTTTTTTCTCTCATAGAGAGGAGGCCTGTGTCGGAAGTAATGGGAACATTATCTAGGCTGATTACTATGTTAAAATTTTCCTCATCAGTATAAAAACCAAAAGGTTCTTGCAAATATAACACTAGCACTTCGTAAGTACCTAGTACCTCTAAAAAATTTAAAACCCACTCCACCCCCTTGAAATGAGCTCAGAACGGTATAGCGAGCTCCTCTTCGCCGATGGTACGGTTCGCTGAAATCACTCTTAGTCGACGATTTTTATCATTTATTTACGGCCGATTTTTCAATAGTCAGACAAATTATATCTAATCATATTATGACAGTTTGACATAATTTCTATACAAAAGGGGCTGTTCATTTATTACGTAAGACGATTTGGTGGTGGGGGGGTCCAAACAAGTTTTACGTGGCAGGGGTCTAGACTGTTCTTAGTAAGATCACAAAAGTAAACAAAAATTAGAAGTTTTTAATTTTTTTGTTACGTAGTGAGGGGGAGGGGGGGTCAGAACGTGATCAAAATTGTCTTAGGTACGTAATAAATGACCAGCCCCAAAGATTTCAAACCACAATATCTATTCCTCAGATAAAAATTATCTGACTATTGACATATCAGGCCTAAGATAAATACCTAAGTATTCGGTCTTAGTTTTAAGTTTATAGATCAAAGGACAAATTAACAGGCTGCTAAGGTTAACATTTATTTATGGTATTACCTCACTATAACCATCCCGGTGATCACCATCAGCGCATAGGGGTGGTCCCGGTTCCTCTTAAAAGACCAATTCCGCAACCCTCCCGTGCAACGCCTGTAAGGCACTTCCCTGGGGAGAGAGCTATCCTTCCACCTGGTGCTAGGGATTGGCACTATTACCAGCTCACTTCACCAAGTGTTCACGGTGAAATGTATACAAAACTAGCAGCGCCCCACGGTTTCACCCACATACACTTCGATCCCATGGGCACTATACGTGTTAATCCTGGTTATAATCTATCTGTGTGCAAAATTTCATCCAAATCCGTTCAGTAGTTTTTGCGTGAAAGAGTAACAAACATCCATCCATCCATCCATCCACACAAACTTTCGCGTTTATAATATTAATATCAGGATAGGATAGACCAGCTGTAGACCGACTTAGTTTTCCTATAGATTTCAAGATATTTTTATCAATGTTTTTCGTATTTCAAGATTCGCTACTGGTTTTTAAGACAATTTCTCGTTTTTTTTTTTTAAAGTACAAAAACCTTTATAATTCGCAATGTGAATACATGTTTTTTTTACCTAAATCAATAATTATACAATATTTTTTTGCACAATGGAACAAACACGCACACTTACACACACACACACACACCACTCACACATCACACACACCACACAAACATCACACATACACACGTACCATACCTGAAATCACCTCTCTAATCTCCACTTTGGAATTCGTACTCCGAGCCCCAAGATACAGACTAACTGTCTAGTTTGGGGCTCACTAGTTAATACTATATTGTAACCTAGCTGTAGGTAATATTTTAAGCTAGGTACTCATATCGTCTTAACTTGCTGTTAACCAGTGAACTGCTTACTGTATTCCTCCCTCCTTAGTCGTTCACTCTTGACAGAGTGGTCATGGTTGATGACTCTGCATTTTCTTTGGTCAAAGCAGCCCTCGCGATGCTCCTCCGCTTATTCCGGTCTTCTGTACTGCTTACCGTATTACCTGCTTACTGTATTACCTGAACAATAAATATTTTCTATTTCTTTCTATTTTCTATTCTCTCAGAAAGCACGAAATAAGTCTAAACTCGTGTATGTCATCATCTTGCCTAGCCTTTTCCCAACTATGTTGGCGTCGGCTTCCAGTCTAACCGGATGCAGCTGAAGAATACCAGTATTTTACATGGGGCGACTGCCTATCTGACCTCACAATCCAGTTACTGGGTAATACGATACCCCTTGGTAAGACTGGTTGTCAGACTTTCGGGCTTCTGACTACCCGTAACGATTGTCAGAGATCCACATATGATAGCCGGGACCTACGGCTTAACGTGCTTTCCGGGTCACGGAGGGGTCTCGGTATGTAAAGATGGTCACCAATCCACAGACCAACCGCGGCAAGCGTAGCTTTACCTAATCGATCGACCTGTGCGGCTGTTATTATTTTAGCCACGGGCCCCTCCGTATACTTGCGTATTTCTATTCATAATTATAATATTTACATATGTGCTTTACCAGTTATCAGCGATCTAGTGAATATTTTACATTTTATTATAGTTTGACACTTCTTTTATAAGTCGATAGATGTAGATTTTTTTATCGATTGAAATTTATGAGAGAAGCTCGTCAAACTCGTTTAAAGTCAGCGATCATACAAATGCAAAAATGTTTACTGAATGACTATGAAACTCAAATGACGGTTGATATCTATTCATGCATTCTTGCCGTAGCAAATAATCATAAACCGAGAAAATTTATAAAAAAAAGCGAGACTCAGTAACGCAGTTCAACATTTTTTAACGACTCAAGCATAAATCCAGCTGTAAACAAATCTTCTTTCCCAGCTCCTAACAGACCCTGGCCTCCTCTTCTGCGACGAGCCAACGACAGGCCTGGACTCATCCTCAGCCCACCAGATGATGACCCTCCTCCGAGCCAGTGCAGCCCAGGGGAAGACGGTCATATGCACCATCCACCAGCCTAACACGGAACTGATGGCTCAGTTCGATAAGCTGGTACTCCTTGCTGAAGGGAGGGTGGCTTTTGCTGGTACTGCCACACAAGCTTTAAGTTTTTTTCAGAGGTGAGTTTGGAAACTTTTTTAAGAAAGAAAATATATTTATTTAGCACAGACTAAAAGACACAAACCAAATAACATAAATGATCTACGTTATTTTTAGTAGGTATAGATATGCGAAACCTGAATATAGTTTGTTCAGAATAAGTAACTAAATCGATTCCAATAATTTTTATCCCATGTTTATATTTTGTCCCAAAAATATTTAAAAAAGGTTAAAAGTTGGACACCGAGCGACACTAAATAGGTTATCCAATCTCCGCGCCTAACGGTTAGGTACCTAGGTACTATTATCAATGAGCGCAAGACGGCGCGGCGCGGGTGAGCATGTTTTTGGTAACTTAACAAGCTTATAACTTTGTGATTTTACATAGATTCTTTACATAAAAATACTAGACACGTGTTTCGCGTTTCGCATACTAAACATAATGTTGTATATCTATCTATATATATAAAATGGCAAACTGACTGACTGATTGTTGATATATCAACGCACAGTCTAAACCGCTGCTCCTAGAGACATAAATTTGGAGGGTGTGTTCTTTGTGAAGAGTAGGTATCCACTAAGAAAGGGTTTTTCGAAATTCCACCCCTAAGAGGGTGAAATTTCATGCGGACGAAGTCGCGGGTAGAAGCTAGTAATCTATGTATACTAATAATCAAGACTTTCTTTGATTTTTTGTTTGTTTGACCGCGCTAATCTCTGGAACTACCAGTCCGATTTGAAAAACTCATTTTGCATTCGATAGCCCAATTCTTGAGGAAGGCTATAGGCTACGTAACATCACGCTAAGGGCCTTAGGAGCCAAGCAAAAAAAAGTCAGAGAGAACGCTAAGCGAAAACGAAGTAATAGGGCGGAAAAAAATTCACGCGTACGAAGTTTGGGCGTGGGCTCTCATATACATATCATATCACACTAATATTATAAAGGCGAAAGTTTGTGAGTGTGTGTGTGTGTGTGTATGTGTGGGGGGGGTGTCTGTGTGTTTATATGTTTGTTACTTCTGTACGCTCAAACGGCTGGACCAATTTTGATCAAATTTTGTATGGAGGTGGCTGACACCCTGGATTAACATATAGGCTTTTTACCCCGATATTCCCACGGGATTGACATTGATGCGGGTGAAACCGTGGGGCGCAGTTAGTTATTTCAATAAAATTAACGTGACGAGGAACGTAATTTATGTAAAGGCCAGTGCCATGTAAAGGACATGACGTAGATAAATGTACCTATTTACGCCAAATCGTTCAGTTACCTATTCATATTAGGTATGTATTAAAACTAGTTATTTTACATAATTAAGTGCTTTCCTAAGCTATAAAACAACGAGTTTAATTTTACATAAAATCTGTTTACACGTTTCTAGGCCTAGGCCATATATTATGAATGTCAAATTAAAATAGTATTTATAAGTTAGGGATATTACTAATTCGCAGATTAGGATTTAATGATAAAAAAAATTTCACTTAAATACAACAGATGGAATAACCATAAGTTATTAATATTATAAATTCGAAAGTAACTGTCTGTTTGTCTGTCTGTATGTTACCTTTTCACGCCTAAACCACTGAACGGATTACGATAAAATTTGGCAGAGAGATAGATTGCATCCCGGGGAAGGACATAGGATAGTTTTTATCCCGATATTCCCACGTTATCGACACTTATGCGGGTGAAACCGCGGGGCGTTGCTAGTCAGCCTATAATCCTAACTAATATAGTTTGTTTGTTTATTTGTTAACTTTTCACGCCTAAACCATTGAACCGATCATCCTGAAATTTTGCATATACGTTGTCAGGTGTACAGAAACGGACATAGGGTACCTTTCATCCCGAAAAAAAGTTCTGTTCCCGTGGAAAACAACAATAACGTTATTATGATAATAGATGGCGCCACGTGTCTTTCGAATCAAAAACAGGACGTCTGACACGTCAGCTAGTCAACTATAAAGTTCCCACCTGCCGCGACACAGGCCTCCTCTCTGTGTGAGGCAGTTGGCCGAAATCCACCACGCGGGGGCTGCGGGTTGATGGATAATATCATCACCTGCCTAGCCTTTTCCCAACTATATTGAAGTAGGCTTCCAATCTAACCGGACGCAGCTGAATACCAGTATTTTACATGGAGCGACTGCCTATCTGAGCTCCACAACCCAGTTACTGGGTAATACGATACCCCTTGGTAAGACTGGTTGTCAGACTATCGGGCTTCTGACTACTCGTAACGACTGTCAAAGATCCGCGAATGACAGATGGGACCAACTCGGTATGTAAAGATGGTCACCCATCCACAGACCAACCGCGGCAAGCATGTTGGATCGACCTGTGCGGCTGTTATTATTTAGCCACGGGTAGATGGATAATATAATAGCGCTAAGCTGAACGTATTTATTAAAACTACATTTTATCTCTGCCATTTTCAAATGATCAGGGGGCTTAAAAAGGCTACTTTAGCAGAATTATAAAAGGATACCTACACATATACAATATATCATTATAAAAGGATACCTACACATATACAATATAACATTATGAATCATATATGGCGAAGACAGTCCGTGTTTTTCTTTTTTTCGCTGCACTACGTAGGTATAATCAAAGAGATTGGGATTGGATTTGGATTGGATTGATTGGTATTTTAGCACAGACAAACAAAAATAACAGAAAATCCTTCACCGATGGGATTTGATACGATGAACTTAACAGTTAACTGTCCATTATGATTCATAATTTTATCCTTTTATATTCTGCCAAAGTGGCCTTTTTAAGACCCCTGAATCCAATAAAAGTGTAGAAATCATCATCATCATCCACTCCTGAGCATAGCCTCCTCCTAACCTCTATTTTCATATGCCCAATCCCCACGATCCTGTGCCCACCTCATGCAGCGGAATAATTGCGTAACACACTAACGTAACAATGGCTTTAATTTTGACAGTTCGACAACATTCATTGCGTTATTTACGTTGTTGAGCAGACAAATTTTTCGAGCATATGAAGCAATGGATTAGGAAGTCATTTAGATTGTGATTGAAACTGCAATTAGGCTGCTGGTTTACATTCAGATTTTACCAAGGCTATCATATCAGGCTCATCATACCATGTAACGGCCGATCCATTATTTATGACCTGTCTTATCAAGAAGAATAGATACCTAGCTAAGCAAAAAAGTTAATTTAAGCATCTTTTACGACTTGACAAAACATTGAGATTTTTTTATATAGATAAGTTTATTATTAATGTATCCTCTTCTTCACTTATATAAATAGATTTATAGAGAATAAATTCCTTAGTAGGAAAAAAAATTATTACAGACTGCTTTGAATATGTCAATCCGTTGTGTACTACTTAGTTTAAATGAACAACGCGGTCATATAGACACGATAAGCGACATAAAATAATATGTAGGTTAATGTTAAATAAATTTATTTAACTTTAAAAAAAAAGTAAATTTATTTAAATTGAAACTTAAGAAGAACACAAAAAAGCCCATTTTATTGATGATGCAATTTCAACGAGACTATTGATTATTTGGTAAAGTTAAAAAGAAGTCATTGTCGTTATCATGTAATTATTAATTAACATCGTGATTAACTTCTTAATTACAAAATAACTGTATTTCATTGATGATGCATTTTCTACTAATATTGTATACTTGGTGTTGATAATTCTGTGGATGGGTGACCATCTTTACATACCGTGACCTCTCCGTGCCTCGGAAAGCATGTGAAGCCGTTGGTCCAGGCGTCATTCGTGGGTCTTTAACAGTCGTTACGGGTAGTCAGAAACCCGAAAGTCTGACAACCAGTCTTATCAAGGGGTATCGTATTACCCAGTAATTGGGTTGTGGAGGTCAGATAGGCAGTCGCTCCATGTAAAATACTGGTATTCAGCTGCATCCGGTTAGACTGGCAGCCGACCCCAACATGGTTGGAGAAAGGCTAGGCAGATAATGACTTGGTGTTGATAATTATCATGTACTTATCATTATACGTCATTAGATTCATTCATTCACTTCTTAATTGACAAAAAAAACCTTATTCCGCTTTTCACTGATGTTGCAATTATGATACGAACATTGCTAAATAAAATTGTTGAACTTAAAAAAAAGTTGATACCTAAGTACGTTTCCGGATTACAGCGAGAGGAGGACGGAGGAAGGGAGTACCTACTTCCCCTAATTTGCAAAGTTTTTGAGCCTGGCTGTACGTCAGCTCCCCATTTATAATAATCCGGTACATATTTAAATTAGCTTTTTGATTAAAATGGGGTGGAGTACTTTAAGAACACTTTAATATTTTCATGGAGCAGTTTGGGAACTCTTTTTGAGAGAGCCGGACAGTATAGAAGTGAAAACAAAACACAAAGCAGAATACTATGCCTTCACTCATTGACATATCGGATATACATTAAAACCGAGTACATCCCGAGGACAGCCGAACACATCCGAAGCGGGTATTTTTTTAATCGTCTTATAAACAAAACATGCGCGGTGTCGCTTACGGTAACAGTGGCGCGAGTTCAATGGTTTTATCCCATCTCAAAAAACGTCCAACGCGCGTAAGAAGTTTTCACTTCAAAAATTCCTAGTCATTGCCATTATGGCATCATTGGCATCAAACTCGTAGGTAGCATTTATTTCAATTAGGTATATAAACCATTTACAGGCACTTTTGAATTGTGAAAGTGACGGTCATTCAGAAAGATGAAGCCTACTCCAAAACGTAGATCTATATTTATATAGAGAAACTCCATCTAGACACTCTTTTAAATCAATCATTCTTTCGTAACCATAATCAGCCTATAATGTTCCTACTGCTGGGACACAGGCCTCCTCTAAATGAGAGGGAGTGGGCCGTAATCCACCACGCGGGCCCATTGCGGGTTGGTGGATGTCACATGTCTTCGAATTTTTGGTTCTAGGACATGCCGGTTTCCTCACGATGTTTTCCTTCAAAAAATTCTTTCGTAAAGCAATTGTGAAATATGGTGATAGCAAATCTATGGAGATAGACATGTTTTATTTGACAAGTCGTCCATAATAATTCGTATTGATCCAATACAATTGTGTTTCATCGTTTAAATGGACTGGCCTAGGCTGTGACCTTAATAGGACTTCCCGACTCCTTAGCAACGTCCCACAATTGCATTCTCTTATTAGCTCATTGCATTTGATTTTCAGCATCTACATAGTTCATTTAGTTGACATACTTGCTAGAATTTTAGATGAGACTTTTACTGTCAGAGCCAGTGCCGTAATTATACCGTTTGGGGCCCGTGGCAAATTCAGGGGATTGGGCCCTCCCTCAATGTAAAGAAGCTCAACCAACGTTATAGTTTTATTTTTACTAGCAACTTTCCGCGACTTCTTCCGCGTAGATTTCATACTTTCCCCCACAACATTTTCACCTGACTGCTTAGTTGGCCCAGTGGTCGCAAACGCTACTGCTGAGGATGAGGTCCTGTCCAAAAAATTAGACAAACAATGGGGAAAAGGTACAAAATGTTCGAAACCTGAATGACGTCCTTTGTTGCACATTTTCAAAAAAAGTTTGCATTTATAATATTATCTTAGGATCCTCCTGTGCTCATAGCCCTCTCGGGACGGGGGCCCCTCTGGCTGGGGGTCCGTGGCATTTTGCCCCAATGCCACCCTATAGTTACGCCACTGGTCAGAGCAATGGTGGCCCAGTGGTAAGTAACGGCCGCGATTTACGAGTTGTAGGTCGTAGGTTCGAACCCAGATAGGCGCTTCACTTTTTGGAAATTATTTATTACCACTGCTCCCAAAACGGTGAAGGAAAACATCGTGTGGAAACCGGCATGTCCTAGAACCAATGAAATCGAAGACATGTGACATCTACCAACCCGCACTGGACTCGCGTGGTGGATTACGACCCTCTACGTCTCACCGAGAGGCGGCCTGTGTCTCAGCAGTAGGAACATTATATGCTGAAGGCGTGAAGAGGTAACAGACAGACAGACACACTTTCGCATTTATAATATTAAGTATGGATAAAGGAAAAAAAACCTGAATGCTTCTCAATGTTCTTCCAATAAATTGCATCATAATAACATTTCAGCGAACTTACCTCACTGCATTTTTTCTGAGGAGGCGAACACCTCCGTGTTTATCCGGTTTCTACAAGTTTTCATCATACAGTTATTAAAATTAATTGTGCATGTATCATAAAAGTCATAATCATAAAGGAAGAAAAAAACTGGCCAAGTGCGAGTCGGACTCGCACACGAAGGGTTCCGTACCACAAGGTAAAACGCCGAAAAAAACAGGTTTGTTGTATGGGAGCCCCTTTAAATATTTATTTTATTCTGTTTTTAGTATTTGTTATTATAGCGGCAACAGAAATACATCATCTCTGTAATTTCAACTGTCTAGCTATCACGGTTCATGAGATAGAGCCTGGTGACAGACAAACAGACGGACAGTGGAGTCTTAGTAATAGGGTCCCGTTTTTACCCTTTGGGTACGGAACCTTAAAAACTGCAACTAATTTTACCTACAGATACAAGATTGTATTCATCAATAACGAAATTAATGCTTCAAAAAAACTTTATTGGTTTGGCAATCGGCACAAGTTGATAATAAAATATTATGTAATGTGATGAATTGATGATTGAAATCCGTATTATAATAATATCTCAATATTTTGTAGACCACTCATTAGACTAGAATCTGTGACACCTGAGGGGCAATTCTCATAATTTTAAGAACGTTCACAGTCTGAGCTCAGTCTCAATCTGTCAAAAAATCCTATAATTTCCCAACATTTTTGACATTTGTTTGTCGCCGAGATGAGACTGCGACAAGATTTTTAACGTTTTAAAGTACGGGAATTGGCCTTCAGACCTCTAGTCGATTTCCTTAGAACTGCAACGTAATTAAATAACACTAACACAATAAATGGCTTCCATTTTTACAGTTCAACAACATGCACAGCGTTATTTACGTTATTAAACTGTCAAATTTTTCAAACATAATCTGAAGCAGTGGATTAACAATATCCTTCAAAATGATTCAGACTATGTTTGATAGTATGTTACCAATTAGGATGCTTATTTTGATAAATACTAGTAGTTCAAGCTGAAGATACAACATAAACTTGTACTTACTAGATCTCATAGTTAAGTTTCTCGTATTCCGGCAGGTCGAAGGCCTGTCTTACGTTTTCCCCCTCAAATCTATCATGAGTTAATATGAAGCATTCAGAATTAGTCCGAAGCCTATAGACAAATGTGTCAAGCTCTTCCTGATAGCGATCATCTAGCTTGTTTAAGTTTAAAAGCCTATGAATGTCCTAATTGCCTAGTAATAAAACTAGTCAAACGTACCTTCTGGATCACGCAATAAAATGACAAAATCTGGCATTTTCTCTCCAAGTCTTCCAGTCTTATGTACCTCCGTTTGTTTCAGCCTGGGGTACCAATGCCCCCTCATGTACAACCCCACAGACTACTTCATCAAGGTGCTGTCCCTGACTCCTGGCTCGGAGTCAGCCTCACGACAGGCCATCAAGAATGTCTGCGACAGATTCGCAGTCAGCGACGCTGCCAAAGAACTTGACATGGAAATACATTTCGAATTCCACTTGATGGACAATGAGGATTCTATACGTTCCGTAAGTTAACAAGTGGAACGGGATATCAACTAGATGTTTTAAAGAACAAGAAATATTTATTATTGATATCTTCAGAATATGTGTTTTACCGATCATCGTAAATGTTATAAAAAAGGGTCAAAAGTCAAATAAACGTGCTGTCAATAAAATTGGTCATTATGAGATTGTAAATTGCCCTTTCTTCGTTTATTGTCAACAACTAGATCTAAAAGTATGATTTATTGTCGACAGACCATCGTCGGCCGGTCGGTCGGTCTTGAGCTAAGCATGCGTAATAGTAGTATTAATTTATTAAACGTGTACCGGCTCAACCAGCACTGGGCCCGCATGGTAGATTACAGCCCACTCCCTCTCGAAGAAAGGAGGCCTGTATCCCAGCAGAGGGAAAGTTATAGGCTGATTATGGCTATCGGCTAACATCTTTAGAGAGTCTAAAAATTGGGGTGTACCACAGGGCTTAATTCTAAGTCCATTTATAATCCCAGATGCTACTTCGTTTCTTAAAGCTAACTGATATTTTGTTAATTTCCCAGACTAATCAAGAAACACATGATACCTTCGAACCTCCTTTCATCCTAACGAAATTATGGTGGTTAATATACAGATATGTACTTGTAGTAATCCGAGATCCGAGAGTGCAATTTGTAAGGCTATTACAGAAATTGGTAAGTTGAAGTTATATATTATGTATATTCTTAGTTATGATGAGGTCTACGCTCATCAACATTCGGATAAGCTATGGCTACATATTGCCTGCTTTATAATCGGAATATGAGCAAAATTAATGATAAAACATTTATATTCGCTCCTTTTTAAGACAACGGAAGTCCAGGATTAATTCATACCACCAGAGTCTTCATAACATTTACTACTACACTAACTACGACATTTTCTTCTCCAGGCTATTGCACTTACAGCAGGACTATGCTTCATGGGTACCGCCCGGCTGACTCAGTCAGGTATCCAGGACGTCCAGGGTGCCTTGTTCATCATCATCGCAGAGAACACCTTCAGCCCCATGTACTCTGTTCTCCACATGTTCCCCGAAGAGTTCCCGCTGCTAAATAGAGAGCTGAAAGCTGGGTTGTATACAGCGCCAATTTATTATACTGCAAAGATGGTTGCTCTGGTGAGTACTGTTATCCTTAAAATAGCATCGTAAGCATTAGATACATGAGTGTTTTTATTAGTAAACGATTGTTCCATTAGTCCAGGAAAAAGTCAGCCTTCAGTCGCCTTTTCCCCAAAACGCAATTTACAACGTTGTGTCAGGGGTTCTACTCCCCAAAGCACGAAACCCGTATTTTCGGCCGAGTTACGGGCATTTCTTCTGTATACTCATCATCATCATTTCCTATTCTGTATTACTTACTCATCATCATCATTTCCTATTCTGTATTACTTACTCATCATCATTATTTCCTATTCTGTATTACTTACTCATCATCATTATTTCCTATTCTGTATTACTTACTCATCATCATCATTTCCTATTCTGTATTACTTACTCATCATCATCATTTCCTATTCTGTATTACTTACTCATCATCATCATTTCCTATTCTGTATTACTTACTCATCATCATCATTTCCTATTCTGTATTACTTACTCATCATCATCATTTCCTATTCTGTATTACTTACTCATCATCATCATTTCCTATTCTGTATTACTTACTCATCATCATCATTTCAGCCGAAATACATCCACTGCTGGATATAGGGCTCCCCCAAGTACCTCCACTTCGATCGGTTTTGTGCATCTTGCATTCAACGGGTTTCTGCGGCCTTCACAAGGTCTTCGGTCCACCTTGTAGGAGGCCATCCAACTCTACGTATTCCGGTACGCGGTCGCCGCTCCAGAACCTTTCGGCCCCATCGGCCATCTGTTCTGTGAGCAATGTGCCCTGCCCTTGGCAATTCTTCGGGATTATTTACTAATTTGAGCAGTGGTTGCCAAGTGGTAACGGCCGCGACTTACGAATTGTAGGTCGTAGGTTCGTACCCAGATAGGCGCTTTACTTTGTGTAAATTATTTCATCACCACTGCTCTCAAAACGATGAAGGAAAATATCGTGAGGAAACCGGCATGTCCTAGAACCAAAAATTCGGAAAAATGTGACATCTACCAAAACGCACTGGGCCCGCGTGGGGGATTACGGACCACTCCCTCTAGACAGAGAGGAGGCCCGTCTTCCAGCAGTGGGAACATTATAGGCTGATTATGTAATACGATTCTATTTTATTTATCGTAATTTTTGACGTTCAAAAGTGCCTTTAATGTGCCTATTTGAAATAAATGCTTTGACTTTGATTTAACATAACCATAAAAAAAAATTAAACCGACTTCAAAAATAAATCAATATCAAAATATTTAATTTCACATAAACCTACATGGGCACTTATGAAACGTCAGAAGCTAGGTGCACGGTTCCAATTGGTCGTTTCCTATTGGAGAAGAACCGGCAAGAAACTCCACGGTTACTCTTTTTAAAATTAATTGGATAAAAATAAACGAACTCAAAATTATGAAATAAGTAACTTTAATTTCGGAAGTCGGTGGCAAAAAAAAACTATATTTAAAATACAGATCCCAAAGACACCGACTTCCGAAATTAAAGTTATTTCATAATTTTGAGTTAGGTACTTTCATTCTCCCTGTTGACAAGTCTTTGGTTAAGTGAGGTTAGCAAATACTCCTACCAGTCGTAAACCACCTATAATCCTCATTTATGAGTAGTTGAATTTATTAGCACATAATTTTTTATTGGTACTTCAAAGGGCGGAATAATCTATTAATTACCTAACTCATAATAAAAACACATTAAAATGTGATCTTTATTCAGTTTTTTAAATCAATTTGTAATGAAAATTCTTTATTAAATTATTAATTAACCACCAGCTGAGTTGAAAGTGTTGAAACATTTGACTATGGCCAATATATTAAAAACTAGTTTTGTTAACATATGCAATGCAGTACTACTAGTAGACGTGTCTAGTGCTGCACTACTTGCATTGCTATTATTATATGACATGCGGTTCAAAGTGTGGTGGAAGCACCTCAAAGAGCCGAAAGTTAAATGCATAAGGCCAACTGTAACATCATCATCTGCCTAGTTCTCAACTACGTTGTGGTTGGCTTCCAGTCTAACCGGATGCACTCGGCTGCATCCAAGAATAACAGCCGGGACCAACGGCTTACCGTGCTTTCCGAGGTATGGAGGGGTCTTGATGTCTTGATATGTAAAGATTTCGGTTACCCATCCACGGACCAACCGCGCGGCAACAATCGACCCGTGCGGCTGTTATAACTTAGCCACAAGCTCCTAACACTTCCCATCATCAACATCTTATTCTGAGTCTTTGGTCAACTGGACCCACTCGCTATGTTCCGAAAAATTCAAACTTTTTATTTCATTTATCACCTAGCTAATAGCTTTATTTTTTGTTGTATGGCTAAATAATAACAGCTGCACAGGTCGATCGATCAGGTTAAGCTACGCTTGCCGCGGTTGATCTGTGGATGGGTGACCGTCTTTACATACCGAGACCCCTCCGTGCCTCGGAAAGCACGTTAAGCCGTTGGTCCCGGCTGTCATTCGTGGATCTTTGACAGTCGTTACGGGTCATCAGAAGCCCGAAAGTCTGACAACCAGTTGTACCAAGGGGTATCGTATTACCCAGTGACTGGGTTGTGGAGGTCAGATAGGCAGTCGGTCCATATAGAATACTGGTATTCAGCTGCATCCGGTTAGACTGGAAGCCGACCCCAACATATTTGGGAAAAGGCTAGGCAGATGATGATGATGATGATGAAGTACAGTCCCTTCTGTTTTCATTTAAGCAAAAAACCCACGTGTTTATAAAATTCGATCTGCCTACACAGCAATACGACTTTACGGAAATGTTTCCGTGGTATACCGAGTTTTGTACCTATTGGGTATAGAAAAAAAAAACTTATAATACCAGAATACTTCCTCTAAAAACTGTCGTATTTTTGTTTCCAGCTGCCAAGCTTGTTGATAGAGCCGACACTCTTCACCCTGGTGGTCTACTGGATCGCAGGTCTTCGAGGTTCCTTGTACGCGTTCAGCTTCACTGTCTTCCTCGCTATACTGGTGCTCAACGTTGCTATTGCCTGTGGTAAGTAAAAACAGACCGTGAACCACGGAGGAACTTTCCCTCTCATTAGTGGACATCGGTGTAATGTTGCTTGTTTTTCGGTCTTCTACAGACCATACTTCTGGGTAGACTCGTTCCATCATAGACTTCATCCATCGCTTTCCATCAGGCGTGATCGAGGTCAAGAGTAGTAGTAGTAGTCATCAATAAAAACAGTGGCACTCCAGGAGTGCCGGCAGAAGTGAAAACTTGAAAAAGCATAGTAATCTATACTAATATTATAAAGCTGCAGAGTTTGTTTGTTTGTTTGTTTGTTTGTTTGAACGCGCTAATCTCTGGAACTACTGGTCCGATTTGAATGATTCTTTTAGTGTTGGGTAGTCCATTTATCGAGGAAGGCTATAGGATATATAACATCACGCTACGACCCTTAGGAGCCGCGCAGCGTGTGACACCGCGGGGAACAGCTAGTATTTTAAATATGTCTGAAGGTTCATTCTTCCCAAAGAAAATGTACCGCGCGTTGATGTCTTTATAATGGCCAAAACTTAAAACAGAGGTTACGGTAACAGTGTTGCGAGTTCAATGGTTTTTTCCCATCTCAAAAAATGGCCAACACGCCTAAAGAAGTTTTCACTTCAAAAAATTATTAAAAAACACTCCATAATGCCTTGGCAGACAAATTGGTGATCGCAGATGCCTCGCCAGGGAACACATAAAGGCGGAGGCCTATACCACAGATAATATAATAGCCTATAGGTACAGTCAACAGCAAAAGTAGACAATCAAAGTCAGAAATTCAATACCAATGAACGGAGTTTGCGTCAGAACTTGATTTTGATCATCTACTTTTGCTGTTGACTGTACTCAGTGTTGGGTGAAAATTGATGATGAGTTGACGTAGTCTCTAACTAGCCTATGGTGAAAATGAGACATGACCTGCCTTATAGTACAGACGCCAGCACATCAAGCTACCCGAAACTGTCAAATGTTCCCAATCAACTTTGAACCTTATACTTTAGCGATAAAGTTGAAAATGTATAAAATAATGTTTTTTTTTTATAAGTACGTTATATTGCTAATCCATTGCTTCATAAGTTCGAAAACTTTGTCTGCTCAACAACGTAAATAACGCAATGAATGTTGTTGAACTGTCAATAAGAAAGTCATTTAGTGTGTTTCGCAATTACCCCACTGCTTGGAGGTAGAAATTTCGCGTTTCAAGAACAACTTCTCCCGTTATAATATACACTTTCACAAGGAGGTCTACTATGCTCTGCAGGATCTGTATGTTTGTGATATTAACATCATCATAATTTGTTGATTTCCAGGTTCGTTCTTCTCATGTGCGTTTGGTTCAATGCCAGTAGCCATTGCATACCTCGTGCCCTTTGACTACGCGCTCATGATGACATCTGGGCTCTTCATTAAATTAAGGTTAGGACACATTCATTAGTTTTTATAGTTGTTATTTAGTTGACACGACATATGTTACGGTTATGATCTTATTATGCTGGAAAATCTTAGTTTTTTAGGGTTCCGTACCTCAAAAGGAAAAAATTGAACTCTTATTGGACCACTTTGTTGACCGTCCATCCGTCCGTCCGCCTGTCTGTCACAAGAATCTTTATCACGGGAACGCGTGGAGGTATCGAGTTGAAATTTAAACCATATACTCAGGTCTATTTGAATCTGTGGAAAAATCAAACTTCTAAGATAACGTAAAAAAAAGATATGGCTGTTTATGCCCCAAAAAACGTGTATTTCGACACTCGGAATCAAAATTTATAGGGTACTTCCCGCTGACCTAGAATCATGAAATTTGGCAAGAAGCAAGATCATGTAGCACAACTAAAGGAAAAAATCCGAAATCCGTAAATTTGTAGGTACATTAAATAAAAACCGTAATAAACTATTTACATACCTACCTACAAAGTACGGAACCCTCGGTGCGCGAGTGCGACTCGCACTTGACCGTTTTTTTTTTAATTGTTCTCATTAATATTTATGAGACCTACTGGAAAATATCTAAGATGTTAAAAACTGATTACTATATTATTTAGAGTGTTGCCTATTAATGAGAACATTTATAGTGCCCTTATTACAAAATAATTCTATAAACTGGTTGAAGACGTCTATGGTGTAAACTGTGAATCGTTAATTCGTCTATTTTTTTATTAATTTTTTTGTTATTAGCCGTTAATGACCCATTCCTTTGCAAAGGTATTTAATTATTTATACATCGTTCCTTCCAGATATTTAAGTTCAAAAAACACATTAAATCAAATGATAATTATTTTTATTTAAATTTAATTAAAATTAATTTATTTCGGTCAACAGTGATCTACCTATATTGTGTTAGTATTACAAAACAACTTATATTCTAGTGTTAGCAGTACTGATTTAAAAAAACCGGGCAAGAGCGAGTCGGACTCGTGCACCGAGGGTTCCGTACCATAATATATTTTTAAATTTTCATCGGCGAGGCCTATATTCATCAGAGAATTTTAACACTGTGCACTGCGGTGTAGAATATTGAAGTTTTATGTTAGCGCCATCTCTAGACCGATAGTGGAACTAATGTAACTGTTGTTGATGATTTCTGAAAAAGTGTGCTATTTAGAGACTTCCTTTTTATTTTTCCTGTAATCTTTACATAAACTTCTATCACATAGAATAATTTCAGATTTTTCTCTTTGCAAACTTCGGAGATAAGGGGGGGAACGGTATTTTTTTTACATTTTTCATCAAAATTCGAAAATATGCGACCTAAAAAAAAAGAAATGTTTGAGAATGTGCATACTGCACTCTTTCATATGATACCCCACATGCCCTAGTAGCCCCACTTCGATTTTTCAGACCCCCTTTCAGTCCCTGTTGCAAAAAATACACATATATTTTTATTTCTTTCTTATTTGAAAAATAGTTGGCCAAACGTCATCTAAAACTATTCCAAATTTCAAGTTGATATTATTAGTAGTTCTTGAGATATCCAGCTGTGACAGACAGACAGACTGAGTCTCACCATAAGGGTTCCGTTTTATCATTTTGGTACGGAACCCTAAAAAGAAAAAATGTTTGGGAATGTGCAAACTGCGCTCTTTCATATGATACCCCACATGCCCTAATAGCCCCACTTCGAATTTTTTAGATCCCCTTTGAGTCCCTGTTGCAAAAAATATACATACCTACTTATATTTTTTTTTCTTATTTGCAAAATAGTTGGGCAAACGTCATCTAAAACTGTTCCAAATTTCAAGTTGATAGCATTAGTAGTTCTTGAGATATCCAGCTGTGACAGACAGACTGAGTCTCACCATAAGGGTTCCGTTTTACCATTTTAGTACGGAACCCTAAAAATTTGGTAAAATGAAATTATATCAATAATTCATTATATAATTTCATCGTATTAAAGAAACGTATATTAAATGAAATTAGATCTTAAGATCATTAGAACTTTTTTTGTTATATCAAACGGTACAGTCAACAGCAAAAGTAGATGATCAAAGTCAGAAATTACGACGCCACACAGTTCTGACGCGAACTCCGTTCATTAGTATTGAATTTCTGATTTTGATCATCTACTTAATTGCTGTTGACTGTACACAGCCATGTAAAACAGCGGGTTCTACAATCTGTCTGCGACCATCACGATGACAATAATATCAATATTAATATAATGGAGTCTAGATACCGTATAATATATTTTATCCTAACCTAGCCTAATCACAAAGTGCGTGTGTCTCAACATGGAGGCATACTTAAAACTAGTTTTAGTAGATGTAATAAAATAAATCATCTTTTATTGACCTGTTTTAACGTTTATTTTCAGTTCAATGCCAAAATACGTGTCCTGGATCCGTTATCTATCATGGCTAATGTACTCGAATGAAGCGATGAGCATATTGCAGTGGGACGGCGTCCAAAATATAAGTGAGTTACTACAGTTTCATTACCCTTTTGAATTATACAACAAGATTTAACAATTTTGACAACATTTCATATTTTTATCCTGCATGTATTACTACGTTATATAAAAGTAAATCCAAATCTAGGGCACCCGTATTTTTCCGTTTTTCGAAATTATGTAGGTACTTTTCATTGATAATTTCAACTTTGATATTCGGTGTATTCTAAAAAGACGTAAGCCCCAAATGATTTCATGCTTACGGTGGAATGGCGATATAAACTTTGCTTTACTGTGACCCGTCAATAAACTGTTAGATGTCACTGTCATAGATCACTTGTTTCAGTCGTCACTTTGTCAGCTTGCAGTTTGTCAAACTCGTTGGCGCCTTTTGTTTGTTTGTTTTCAATTCATCATCATCATCATCATTTCAGCAGAAAAGACGTCCACTGCTGGACTAGGTCTCCCCCAAGCTCTTCCACTTCGACCGGTTCTGTGCTTCTCGCATCCAACGTGTTCCTGCGGCCTTCACAAGGTCGTCGGACCACCTTGTGGGAGGCCTTCCAACGCTACGTCTTCCGGTACGCGGTCGCCACTCCAGAACCTTTCGGCCCCCATCGGCCATCTGTTCTGCGAGCAATGTGCCCTGCCCACTGCCACTTACGTTTGGCAATTCTTCGGGCTATGTCGGTTACCTTGGTTCTCCTGCGGATCTCCTCATTCCTGATTTGATCACTTAAGGAAACTCCAAGCATAGCCTCGCCCTTTGGGTGACTTTTAGCCTTCTTATAAGGCCCATTGTGAGCGATCACGTTTCAGTGCCATAAGTCATCACTGGCAACACGCACTGGTCAAAGGGTCAAAGACTTTCGTTTTGAGACACTGCGGTATGTGGGACGAGAAGATATTGCGTAGCTTCCCGAACGCTGCCCAGCCGAGTCGGATTCGACGATTGACCTCTTTCTCGAAGTTAGACCTACCTAACTGGATATAGTGTGTCCTAGATAAACATACTCGTGTTAAAATAGTGTTACAGCCAAATTAGACCGATTTTAAATTTTCCATAGAAACAGAGATTTCCAGTTATCTTTTTAGAACTTTGTATCCTGCTTTAAATGCGTATGAAGTTTCATTAAAATCGGTTCATTCATTTCGAAAAACAAAGGCTTGAAAGTTTGTATGATATGCCGTACGGGCGTAACATTGACTTGACATGCCTTGTTTGATTAATGTAAGGTTTTCATCAAATGTGATCCTCATTCCACCATTTATGTGACGTCACCACATGTTTTGTGGTTTTCATTCTTTTTCATTTTTGTTTTCGTGTCAGGTTTAAAGTGTTGTCAATTGTTATCCAATATTATATTATGATACTCCCCTACCGGGTGGTTCGCGGTAATAGCGACCTTGAAAACCGGTCATAAAAAACTACCTACATAACGTAAGTGCTTCACGTTTAAATAGTGGTCGGTCCAACCACGATATGGCAGAGAGGCGCGATGCGACTAGGGAAGCATACTAGGAAAGCATACTGTTATATTTATAAGCAGGCCCTCACGACATTTGGCAATATATCAATAACTATTTAGAATGGTATTCTGATAATGCTTTGTACATTTATAATTAGGAGTCCTAAATACGTGCGTAGGTACTTTGTAGTGGGTAGGAATTTATGTGGGGGTGGGGGAGTAGTAAATATTATGATACGGTGACGCCCTATTAGCGTGGTGGATGAAAAATCGCCTAGGTAGGGTAGGTACAGATAGTTCCGGTTGTGGATATTTTGTTTTGTGCCTGAAAGATTGGTTGGAGCAGTGTTGGCTCAGTGGCAACCGACGGAGGTCGTGGGTTCGAACCCAGCCAGGCGCTTTACTTTGTGTAAATAATTGCTCTGAAAACGGTGAAGGATAACATCGTGAGGATACCGGGATATCCTAGAACGGAAAATTCGAAGACTTAAGACATCTACCGACCCACACAGGCTCGCGTGGTAGAGTATCGCCGACTCCCTCTCGAAGAGAGGAGACCTGTGTCCCAGCAGTGGGAATATTATAGGCTGATTACGGTATGAAATATTTGTATTTGTAAAGTCTAATTGCACGGTGATCATGTCGACGCTAAAGCCCCATTTACTTACACCATGCAAGTTTCTTGCCCGTGGCATACCATCATGAGGTGAATGCGCAGTGGTAGACCGCGAAATTCAAATTTTCTTAGGTTTTTGGCAATTTACAGGCCAGTGTCGGGTTGTACCTATCGAAGATAGGCTATCTTGATCAAAATATGATTCGCGACTATAATAGATATGTGTTTACAGAATTATAGATTATAGTCATTAAAAACATTAAAATATCTCTTTAAGTTAGATTTGTACCTTATGCACTTTTCCATAATAAGTAGATTATGGTACAAATCTAACTTAGAAAGATGTATTAATGATTCTAATGATTATAATTCTGTAAATACGTACCTGTTATAGTCGCGAATCATATTTTTATCAAGATACAACCTGACACTGACCTGCAAATTGCAAAAAACGTAAGAAAATTTGAATTTCGCGGTCTACCACTGCACAATCACTTTATCTCCATAACCACTGATTTTGGAAAGGACAGTCAAAACGAGCAGCATTTAGGACGCTGTTGCTGCTGCTTCGTAGATGGTGCAGCACGTAGTTTGCTTTCATGCGCATGACGGCTTCAAAGCCATCCGGACGCGCTTCAGCAAACGTACCAGACGCGCTGCAGCGCCACGCCAGCCCCCAAAACGTAAAAGCATTATTATACTGGATTATTACACTGCACCCTGATTGCGTAACACACTATCAATCTCAATATGAATCATTTTGAAGTATATTGCTAATCTATTGCTTCATATTGTTCGAAAAATGTGTCTGCTCAACAACGTGAATAACGCAATGAATGTTGTTGAACTGTCAAAATGAAACCCATTGCTACTGATAGTGTGTGTGTTACGCAATTACCCAACTGGTTTAGACGATCCAATAGTCATTTACTGCTTCAATTAAATTGCAAGCCACAGACAAGCAACTTGCATGGTGGAAAAGGGCGGTAGCGTCAATATAATCATTAGAAACTCAAACGGTTGGCTAGAGGATTTATTAGAAAAAAAAAATCTTATCTGTGAACCTGTCATATGTCATCATCATCATCTCCCTAGCCTTTTCCTTCTCATAGTAAGATTTACTAAATACAAATCAGTGAGCCCCTATTTTTTTAAACTTCCTGTAATGGGCCAGCTGTTGTGGGCCATTTTTTTTCTGTAGATCAAGGCAGGTAGATTTTTTTGGCGCCCGGGATATTCCCCACAAAAAGGGTCTGCCAGGTAAATCGGCAAAAAAACAACAATAATAATAATAATGTATTTAGAAGGAGCAATATCTCTGTAGCGTTTATAAATGTGTTAAGCCCTTAGTTAAACTGTTGTTAAACAAGGAACATGGCGCCTTTGTTAAGGGATCAGGCCTTTTGACAAATTGAGGGCGTCGGCCCGGGGAGTCAAGTAGACTACGAGTCTTCGATCGATAGTAGGCCTGTACTTACCTACAAATATTACAAAGCTGCGGGGCAATTGCGTAATGCGGTGTATGGCTCATGATAAGCCGTCAAGTTTACTGGACGCGGCTTCAAGTCCGCTGCAAACTTGACGGTGAACTTGATCGTGAGTGGCCCGCATTACACATTATAAATCGGAATCAGTTTCATTTTGACAGTTCCACAACATTCATTGCGTTATTTACGTGTTGAGCAGACAAATGTTTTCTAATTTATGAAGCAGTGGATTAGCAATTTGCTTCAAAATGATTCAGATTCCGATTAATAGTGTGTTACGAAATTAGGGTGCAGGTCCTGGGCGGATCTCCTCAAAACAATATTCTTGACAAAAATAATTAAGATTTTATAAACCTCGCGGCAGAGCTTCTATTTAAGGCCAGATGTATAGATATATCAAATATAAAGTATGTGGTAATGAAGGCACCCCAAGCAGTCCATTAATTTTGGATATTTTTCAAAATCATTAAAAAATGTTGTTGCTGATAATGCCACATTGTGAGAATAATGACGTTATTGTAAAAAATAATGACGCAATGTTGCCGACAATGAGTTGAATAAGTATTATAAATATGGAGATGAATTTACATGTGACTTAAATACTATTTTGGGTATTATTTTGTTATGATATTATGATATGGACAAGGAAAATAAAATGCAATATTATAATAAAATAATATTTTTTGACAAAACATTTAAATTAACATTTGGCAAAAACAGCTTCTTTTAGCCTTCTTATAAGGCCCATTGTGAGCGACCACGTTTCAGTGCCATAAGTCATCACTGGCAATACGCACTGGTCAAAGACTTTCGTCTTGAGACACTGCGGTGAGACGAGAAGATATTGCGTAGCTTCCCGAACTCTGCCCAGCCGAGTCGGATTCGACGATTGACCTCTTTCTCGAAGTTAGACCTACCTAACTGGACAGTTTCTCCCAGGTAAACATACACGACTTCAAGTGTAGCGTCTCCGATCTTTATGAGAGTGGGTGTTACATGGGCATTTGACATGACCTTCGTTTTGTCCATGTTCATTTTAAGACCCACTCTTTCGGAGACTCTACTGAGGTCATCGAGCATTGTACTGACTCTGAGGTCCTCCATAGTCTCAGCCATGACTACGATATCGTCGGCAAACCGAAGGTGCGTTATGTACTCGCCATTGATGTTAATGCCAGCCCCTTTCCAGTCCAGAACCTTAAAGACGTCCTCCAGTGCAGCGGTGAACAGTTTCGGAAAAATAACGTCTCCCTGTCTCACACCTCGCTGCAGAGGGATAGGTTTCGAGGTCTGATCCTGGAGTCGGACTGACATAGTGGCGTTTTCGTACAGACACTTCAGCACCTCGATGTACCGATAGTCGATCTGGCACCGTTGAAGAGACTGCAGTACAGCCCATGTCTCGATCGAATCAAAGGCTTTCTCGTAGTTCACAAACGCTAAGCAGAGAGGCAGGTTATACTTTTCGGTCTTCTGTATAACCTGTCGTAGCGTATGTTTGTGGTCTACGGTGCTAAAGCCTTTACGGAATCCGGCTTGTTCGGGACGCTGGAAGTTGTCAAACCTGCGCGCGAGACGGTTCGTGATGAATCTCGAAAACAGCTTGTAGACATGGCTCAGAAGTAAGATGGGCCTATTATTCTTAAGAAGGGCATTGTTGCCCTTCTTAAAGAAAAGTATCACCACACCTCTGTTCCATGCCTGTGCAGGTGTTCTACCCTCGAGTATGACCGAACCAAACAGCTTCTGAAGGGCCTTCAGAACGGGTTTTCCGCCGGCCTTCAGCAGCTCGGCCGTAATTCCGTCATCACCCGGCGCCTTGTTGTTTTTGAGCTGCTTCAGAGCCATCCTAATCTCGTACAGGCTGACGTACGGGATGTCTTCGCTATAGTGTCGGGTCAATCTAGCTCTTGGGTCGTTTGCCAGATTCGTAACTGGGTTACTTGTTGACGTCTATAACTGTCCATAGAATCTCTCGATCTCTCTCAACAGCTCAGGTTTGGAGGATACGATCCTGCCATCATCGGTCTTCAGTTTAGAAAGCTGGCTCTGTCCAATAAACAGATCTATAGCAAAGACCTTGGAGCCTTTATTTCGCTCTATCGCGTCCTTAATACGGTCCGTATTATAGCGGCGAAGATCGCTTTTCAAGGACTTAGAGATCCGTCTATTGAGTTGCCGGTAATTTAGCGCATCATCTGAAGACTGCAGGATCATCTCGCGCCTCTCCTTCATGAGCCGTAAAGTCGGATCAGAGAGCTTCTTTTCTAAATTCGTACGACGGGTCTTGAAGATCTTAGACAGTTTCCACGAACCCATCGTTATAATCGTCCACGGAGCTCCCTAGGCATTCGAAACGATTCTGAAGTTCGAGCTGAAAGCTCTCGGGGTTTTGGACCTGAATAGGTGCTGGGCGGAGCGTAGACTTCATCAGTCGAGATCTTTCCAGCTTGATATTTAAGTTCAATGTGCCTCTTACCATGCACCATCCGGGCTCTGCCAGGTCCACTTTCTGTGCTCACGTTTTCTGAAGAAGGAAAACTCCAAATTGCCCCACTCGCCCACCCAGCTCATCATCGTTTCGTTTACCCAGTTTCGCGTTAAAGTCCCCCATGACAACGGTAAAGTGAGTTTTAGAGCCATGCATGGCTCTGAAAATATCCTCATACATGGTCTCTACCTCATCGTCGGGGTGTGACGACGTCGGGGCGTAAACCTGTACGACCTTCAACGAATACCTTTCGGATATTCTGAGTATGAGGTACGCCACCCTGGTCGACACACTCTCGATCTTCACCACGTTGCTCACAAGGGACTTATGGACGATAAACCCGACACCACCTTGGGACTGCTGGTTACCCTCCCGGAAATAGAGCAAGTTTCCGGATTTGAGACTTATCAAGTCTTCCCCTCGCTTCGGACTTCAGATAACCCCACTATACTCCACTGTAACCTGCTCAATTCTTCCTCAAGTTCGGTGATCTTCTCGTCGGTCCGGAGTGTACGCGTGTTATAAGTTGCCAGGTCCAGTTTTCGGTGATTGTGGTAGCCGGATCTCTTCCGGGGATTCTTAGCACCCCTTGCCTCACCGTGGCCTTGGCCGCTACCGTAGCCAAGGGTAGGCGGGCCGCCGGGTACTAGGGGCTAAGAGTTTTTTGTGCTTGTCATTCTTGCGGGGGGGGGGGGGGGGGGTTTGCCATAATCGCCACGCTTGGCAGGTGGGTTGGCGACCGCAGTATGGTATGGTGGTGGAATGTATAGAGAACGCTGCTGCCCATTCTCCGGTACGACCCTTAGTCGCCTTTTACGACACCCACGGGAAGCATGGGGTGGTGCTATTCTTTAAGTCCGGTACCACACAGACCAATCCTTTACGTACTGGTACATATTTTGTATCTGCTCCGGACTGTTACCGTCTAGTTCAATTTGAACACTTTCGTATCTAAACTCATTGTTTATATTGTAGCTACGATATAATTTCAAATTTTGCTGGTCTTCACAGAGTGCCTTACGCAGACCACCTTGATATGTTGCAATTATAAATGCGAAATCTTCTAAAATATTGGTGAACTGATTAACGTTCACATTCTATTCATGTGTATTACAAAGACATAATATGTCAGCTTCATTTTTCGGCTAAAATGACAATAAATTTCAAATAAACGTTATGCAAACAAAAAAAAAATAAAAAAAAACCTCGAAACGAACAATAGCACCATGCAGACAGATAAAATAAATAAAATAACGCAATTAACCATACATTCATTATAAATTTGTTAAAAAATAAAAGAAAAAGTGTATTTTTCCGAATTTGCCAAAAAAATATGTTATTGTACCAAGCTTTATGCCGAAATTAACGGAAAACAACAAAAACACGATATATCTAACTATTAGGTCGAATACTAAAATCATTATCGGTAACAACCGTCATTGCTCAATCAAGACAATATCATTTTTATCAACACGTGTCATTGTCGTCTCATGCGACGTTGCTGAAAATGATGTTGTCAATAATGACGAATTCTAGAAAGTTCACCATTTTACAAAATAATTAGGTATATTCGTCTGAGAGAGTGCCACATGCAGTATTAGTTTCACGCATACTTCAACTTTGTTACATAAAAACACTTCATTATGAAGAAATAATTGAGATACAGTCAAAAATAAGAATGACGATTGTGATGACAAACTTTGGAGAATCAAAATGAAATACTTCCTGCTCAAATCACGCGACGTCCTTACACTCCAAAGCGTGTCAGCCGACTGAGGCGTGGGGTGAAGCGTCGCTTAAACATCTTTTGACTATCCGGTCGCGTTTCGTTATAAGTAAAAAAATTACACACAACACTGTTGCCGATAATGACGCTTATTTTTTGAACATTGTTTGATTACATTTTAAAGTAACTTTTAATAAAGTTTTCTAACATTATTGTAATGAAAAACGTTCTTTATTTATCTAAGTTTAATATTTATTCACACAATGTATCACATTCAATACACTGAATTTTTTATGTCACGAAATGTTGGAAACTATACCCAGGCGACACGCCAAATATTGCCGATTTTTAAAGTAATATTTGAATATCTTTATTTTGTGTGATTTAAAGCTCAAAATGGCTCCGATAGCATCTTTATAATTTATTTAAGTAATGGAATAAAAATGTTTGACTTTGAAATTCTTTAGTATTGATGAGTATTGTAGCGAGACATAAATTTTGGCCCTCTGAAATATTCACCCTCCTATGGGTATTTCTTTATTTGTAGGACCTGCAATAAAATAGGTATTTAGAAATAGACAAAAATTATAAACAAATGCTTTAATAACACGTATACTTATTTATATCTATCTTGATCTTCATATGGATGTGCAATCAAGATTCGTTCTGATTGATATTAAATTGATTAAAGGGAAACTGTTTTTATAAGTAATTGCAAATGGGTCATGCATGCCTAATGTTTGTAATGTAATGTTCTAAATGTTTACAACATACCTAATAGGTATTGTCAGTGGCAGCAGCGGCAATTTTTCCTAATTTTTAGGGTTCCGTACCTGAAATGGACAAACGGAACCCTTATAAGATCACTTCGTTGTCCGTCTGTCTGTCTCTTTTCTCAGGAAGGCGTAGAGTTATCAAATTCAAATTAATATCAAATACTCAGGGCTGCAATCCCTTGAAGCACTGAAAAAATCAAACTTCTAAGTCAACGTAATCAAAAGATACGGGCGTTTTATGTTCCGGAATCAAAACCCATAGGGTGCTTCCCGTTGACCTAGAATCATGAAATTTGGCAAGAAGCAATATCATGTAGCACAAGTATAGGAAAAAATCCGAAAACCGAAAATGTAGTTTTATTAGGTAGGTACCTACTTACAAAAAAAAAACCCTTGATAAATTACATATTAATATACCTACCAATTTGTAGGGAACCCTCGGTGGGCGAGTCCGTCTCGCACTCAACCGGTTTTTACATGAACTTACTTAAAACGTTGTTTTCATACTACCTTGCAGAACCAATTCTAATCATCACCATTTTCTCTTGTTACAGCCTGCATATCCGATGCAATAGGAATACCGTGCCTGAGTACCGGTGCCGAAGTCCTAACCACCTATGACTTTGAGACTAGTAACCTATGGACGGACGTCCTAGCTCTCTTCGTTCTGTACCTAGGTTTCCACAGCCTAGCCGTCCTGGCCCTAAGGCACAGGACTAGGAGAAAATAAATCTATTTTTATCTACGGTTTTAATTTTTTTTGGTATGGTGTCTACTAAGATAAATGTGTATTCAGCGAGATGTAAATACTTTAAATAAAGAATTTATTGTACTGGTTTTTTATATTGTAGTTTTAAAAACCGTAGCATTGACATTTGACAATCTCTAAACAAAATGGAAGTTAAAAAAATACTATTCTAAAATATGGGTAATAAGGGTTATGTTTTTTTTTTCTTTAATGGCAATAGGCTATTTGACTGGTTTCTGATAAACATCTCAGATTATTTAATGGTGTCTAACGAGCCCACAAAAACCTATTACTTCAAATTGCATAATGTATTTCTTTTAAAAAATAGCAAATAAAAATGTACTGTTTAAATAAGCCGCCAAAACGCTATCTTTAACAATATGCGTCGTGACGTCACGATTCACGTAAACAAACGTTGAAACGGTCGAGATACTAGACAAAAGTCATCTGTTCTGTCAACGATAGACAGAAATTTAATAAATCATGACGTCATCTTAAGTTCAGCCAATCCAGACCGTTTTCGATTACGTGGCGCCAGATTTAAAAAGATGAAGTTTTTTCGGGATTTTTTTTATAAATAATACATTGTTTTGTAGTAAAATTAATGCAAATCGATTTTGAAAGCGATAATCTATACGAGTGTCAATAATTATGACCTTATTTTTTACATTGCCAAATAGCCTCCAGCGTCGATTGTTTCGTTGGTCTAGTTGTGACAAGCGACAACCTCTAAGGTCTTGGCTGAATGCACAAACCATGCGAAGCCAAAAGAAAAAAAAAACGTATAGGTCAGACAGTGTCATTGAGTTTTTCCGTTAGAAATTTCTCACCATCAACCGGGCACCCTAATTGCATATTATGATGACTCACTATCAATCGCAATCTGAATAATTTTGAAGGATATTGCTAATCCATTGCTTCATATGTTTGACAAATTTGTCTGCTCAACAACGTAAATAACGCAATGAATGTTGTTGAACTGTCAAAATGAAAGCCATTGCTACTGATAAGTAGTGTGTTATGCAATTATTCCGGAGTCTGGACAGTTTTCATTGTAAAACTGTGGCGATAGACTCGCCCGCCCGGCAATAGGGATTGAAAAATTAGGCTTTGCTGACCCCTTCGGGGTAATACAATACAGGCGTGATAATGACATTATGATATCATCATGCCATTATCATTCATCACTCGCTACAAAAATCTATCGCTCAGTCGAAACGTCATTTTGCTATTTGGCACTGATCGACAATTTATCACGAGTAGGTATCAGCAGAAGTATTTGTTCAGTGGTCAGTCTGATTCAGTCTTCTGAGTGTGTTTCCAAGTTTCCAGTGCTGTGTTATAAAAGTGACTTCTGGGCAACCGTGTACCATCATCATGGACAGCCTGATCGCTTACATAACAGGTAAGATAATATTCAAACAAGCACAAGCCTACCCAATAAAAAATATATAACCCTTCTTTGCAGTCGGGTAAAAACTTTTTTTTGGCACTGATACTGTAGACACATAAGTATCTCCTACCTACTATTAATAAAAAATAATATGCATAAACCTAAAACCATAAATCATTTCCATGAAAAAATACTTCAAAATTATACATAAGTACCTACTCCTATTCCTAATACATTTTCGTAAAAGACATATGTATTTTGAAGATTATAAAAAAAACCATATCAGCTCGACTTAATATAAACAGACGAAAAGTTAAATTCCATTTGCTTTTATAACTTTTATAATAACATTTGTAATTGGATCCTTAGTATTTTCGTTAAGATAGTGTACTGCCATCTTGCTTTTATTAAACTAACTACCTAGCTCAGCGATCTAAGGTCTTATCACTGCAGTTCTGTACAAAATTGTTAGATGGCAGCACTTCCGCCCATGTTTTTGTACCTGCCGGGCCCGGCGAACAACGGGCGTTCGCTCCGCGCCGCGCAAGCGTAGTTCAAATTCATCCGCCATATTCGTCGTGTCAGACGGAGTGCAGTGCACGGCTGTGACATGTTTATTCGTAAACTGCATAAAACTTATGACATCGAGTCCTCACTGGTGCTTGTATTATTTAGATAACTCTTCAAATATGCGATTTGATGGAGTCTTGAATGGATACTCGCGTCGTTTGTTGAATTATAAACGTGCATCGAACTGTGCATTCGTGTGTTTATGATAACAGCATTAACAGTAATCCTCGGTCGTGTATTGTTTTTTTGTAAATCCCTTCAATTGCTGGTGTTAAGGCTTGGTGATATTATGCAATATAGCATAACCGTGACCTTCGCGTTTCGTGACTGTGCTAAAGGTGTCTTTTGAGGTTAAAATGCAGCTTGGATTATGAGCGACTGTTCCGAGCCATCAGGTTAGTAAGACGTCCAGTTATTTTATCGGTACTGATAGTACGGTGTTTATTTATCGTTTGTCCTAAATTCTTGTTGTGACTACTTTGATACATAGTACGTTTTTGTTTAGCAAATGACCATTTGTTATTGTAACTTTCCAAGTAATACCTAAGTTAGAGATAACTTGTTCTGACTTAAAATTCTAACCTAAGATAATTTCGAAAAGCTGTTTACGCGGGAAGTTTATACAAGATTTGAACAAACGTACATAAACTCGTTCATAATATAATGTTCAGTTAACAACAAAGGTCATAAACTCATAACTTCGCTTGTAAGTTTAGAATACAAAGACGTAGGTCGTTTCGTTGGCGTTAAGTCTCAAGTCTCGATGAACGTAGCAGCCGCGAAGCTTGCTTGCACCTTAGCGGACGAGGCAAGGCAAGGCGCGCGGCGCGTCACGCCACGGAGAGAATGCAACCTCGCCACAGGAATTACAAAGGGACTAAAGTAAAACAAGGACGAGGTATTGATTATCCCAATGTTTTTTTTTATGATCTGGTGTTAGACGTTTAAGATTGTCGATGGAATGGAACTGGTGGATGAAATTGATGAGTTGAATCGATTACCAACCTTTTTGGCCGTTTTAATCTTTGTTAGATACTTTAGATAAGAGGCTTTGAATCTACACTAAGTATCTTTGTGTAATCAGGCCACACCGGTACAGGTTGGTAGGCATCCAACTTGAATGGGTGTGATTAAACCCATTATGATGATCATAATCGTTTTGTTTACTCGAGTAATGTAACTAGGTAGGTAACTACCTACTTTACGCGCGTTGCGGTTAAAACAATACACCGATGATCTACTTAACTAGGTACAAATTACAATCGAACAGTCAATTCTATTTTTTACGTCAAACATCCTGTCTGCTGGTTCGTCTATTCACATGTTAATTCACCCCTAGTGCGTCACATGTTTGTGTTTTTTTTTAAACAACAGATTGTACTCTATGATATACCATTCTTCATGCTTGGACAAGGAGAAACAGTCTGTGTCTATTCGGTTGTAAAAAATATTGTAATAAAAACTTTTCCAAAGTTCAATGATATGGCCTGGAAATAATGTAAGTGTACCAGGTACAGACTCATTAAAATAAATTGGCAAAGTATTAAATAATCCACTTAAAACCCTTGCACGTACGAAACCGGTTAAACCGTTATTGATTAAACCGAAATGTTTTCTTTCCTAAGTAGGTACCTACTTACACCGTAGGTACGGACTTATCGAATTTTACACAGGACTAAAACCTGTGGTGTCCACTCATGTTATCAAAATAGATAAAAACCACTCTAGATTGTCGGTGGGCGTTCGATGTCCAGCTCATGACGTCACTGTAATAAAACACCCAGTCCTAACCGCATTTAAATAAGTACTGGCTATTTGCAGCATAATTTATCTAAAGGTAAAATGCACCTTACACTATTTCGTTTTGCAGATATGAAATTGGTTTCCTAGACGAGATGAAGACGCAACCTGTTGTGGCCACGAACTTGGGTGTTCGTTTTCTCAAAAATTTAAGATGAAAGTGATTAAAATTGGCATCAATTATGTTAGAAATACATTCCTAATCATAAGCCTCTTTATCCAGAAACGTTGCCTTAAGTTAAGTAGCGATAGCGACTGTTTAACCATACCTACATTTTTGACGTTTAAACGTCACATGACAGATGTTGAATACACAGGTTAGTTAAACCTGGCTACCATTTCTCGATTAATTTCCACTGTCTCAAGTAGCCAATGTACTCGTAGCAAAAGACTCGTTCAAAGTCACACAGAAAAACAAACCGTTAATTTCTCTAATCAATAATTCTTAAACATTCCAGGCTTGACAAAACCAATAACACGGAGATCTAGATATCGTTGTTCGAACTAATTGCCTGAAGTCACGGCATAGTTACTAGCGAATAACCGACTTACCGACAAAGGTCGCAGCACACAGCTTCTTGATAAAGATTGCGTGCTGTATCGTCGTCGAGGCGAACTGCCTTTGCTCAACTAGCTAGAAGTGACTTCAACATCAGAAGATAAACTGAACATGTAGAAACTATATTAAAAAAAAAATGTAGTGGTAATATTTTATTACAGTTTGTTGGTACATTTTGTAGTGAACATTTATAACCTCCACGTCTTTGCAGATTTTGACTTTTCGTGGCTGTGAAATACAAGGATGAATGCAGAAACGGCCACAAATTGCATTGAAGCAAAAAAAAAATTCCAGAATCATAGACACTGGTAAACTAAAGCATTAAGTTTTTGATATCATCATCTGCCTAGCCTTTTCCCAACTATGTTGGGGTCGGCTTCCAGTCTAACCGGATGCAGCTGAATACCAGTGTTTTACATGGAGCGACTGCCTATCTGACTTCCACAACCCAGTTACTGGGTTATAGGATACCCCTTGGCAAGACTGGTTACCCGACTTTCGGGCTTCTGACTACCCGTAACGACTGTCAAAGATCCGGTCGGGGTTGAAAATTGTTTTTACATTTGAATTCTTGAGGAAGGCTACAGGCTATTTAACATCAGCTGCAAAAAGAAAAAAAGTCAGAAAGAACGCTAAGCGAGAACGAAGTGATAGCGCGGGCAGGCGATGCGATGCGACAAGGTGGGACGGGGGAGCAAGAAATTTCACGCGGATGAAGTCGCGGGCAGAAGCTATGTCTAATAAAAAAAATGAAGAGAGATGCTGAAGGTAACTTTAAGCAGATATACAAGCTTATTTTCAATCACATGGAGACAAACATACCGCCTTTTATTACGGTTACACTGGACCGATACAAATTGCCCTCTTATTGAAAAGTGATTATCGAAGATTGGCAGAATCTCCTTTAAATCAGCCGCAGATAAACGCTCGCTGGCCTGCCAGTTATCGATTAATGAGCCTGCTTACTAAGTCCTCCTAAGAAGTTTACTTGTCTATCGCAGGTTGCGACAGCTACGGATGTGATTCATTAAATCGGTGCCTAGATTTCCGTTTTAACCTGTTTCACTTAGATAACTATTTAACCTGTCTGCGTTGCAATATTCTACATCAATAATAATAAAGAGCTTTAGTGTAATGAGACGGTCGCCGTACTTGCCATTTGCCAAACTAGTAAGTCCAAGTAGAAACGAGAAAGGAACAAACTTCTGTGATTGTCTGTCGTCAATTACATTGAGTTTCTAATCTATAAGCAGGTAGGTACAGACGCCAGCACATCAAACTACCCGAAACTGTCAAATTGTCCCAAAAAACTTTGAACCTTATGCTTTAGCGTTAACGTTGAAAATCTATTAAATAAATTTGACAGATTGTAGTAGCTTGATGTGCTGGCGTCTGTACCTACACCAGCTATCCAAGTGTTCTGTTTCTAATTTTACTCAGGCAAGCGCAATTTAAAACTAGTCAGCTATGTTTGATTGTAATAAAATTCTAACTTCCGTTTAATTTCGAAAGAAAAATTGTTTATTCTGCACAAACAAAATGCACATTAAAAAAAAAACATAAAGTACACATACAAAGTAGCCAAAAGCCTCGTAATCAAGCAGTAAAAGGTTGTCAATTTTGTCCATTGCTTGATGTCAGGGCCAGGGACCAAAGACAATAACACAATCTGTATTGGTTGCGAATGTTGCGACATTGGCAAATAGACAACAAACAAACAACAATGAAAACAAAGTGCCGATTGCAGAGTGGAAAAATAACTAATCTTGTAAGTTCAAATCACATAATCTACCTGTTTCCTTATTTCACTGGAAAATAAGAAAGAACATATACCTATACTAAGTATGAAGTACTTAATACTGCTACTATTAGTCTCATTTAACCACCATCCAGACAGATTTGTTTATCATCAAGCAACTTCTGCTCGAGCAGTTACGAAACAAAAAGAAACAAACGTCTTACAATATTAGTCGACAATGATAAATAGTCTAATGATCTTCTTAAATCGGTTTCAATGTAACTTGAGACCGATGAACTCTATAATTAGCGGGTTACGTCCCAAGAACGTGAAAGGAAAGTCTCGCGTGATACTCTTTTTTTTTTATATACCTACACCACCTATGGTATTATAATGAGAATAATTTCGCCAATCTTCCAGTTTCTTGTTCGGATCGGAACCAATTACCATGGCATCGGTCACATTAACAGACAAGTGAAAGTCCATAATTATACATAATAGCAATAAAAGAGATCCACACGATTCAATGGAGAATTTTAATTTCAAGGCCCATTTCGCGCATGACATCTGGTTGGTATAACTGTCCATCAAACGACTGTTATTTTCATAGTGATGCAAAAACCCCGAGAACAAACGGAGTGTCGAAGTATTTACTACCAGATTTGGCATGACGCGATGATATGTGGAACTGGTTTAATGCTCGTTAAGACGCGCCGTAGAGTCTCACGTAGCTGAACAAAAACCAAGCCGGGAACAGGGCCGACTTGTTTTGGACAATACCCGGGCTGACACTTGAATGCCGATGCGTTTACCATGTGACATCACATAGCTACCCGAACATGGTGAAACGTTAAGAAATGTAGGCTGGGGAGAAAAGGCTTTTAAAGGTACCATTATATACGAGAGGCATTGTGTGGATTATACTCAAACAAATTGCAAACTGATAGGATTCAAGGCTCTTAAGTTTATGTTCGTTTCAGAGGAGACTGAAAGTTGGTTTTCTCAATGGATTTATTCACTTTTCGACAAAACAGACATGATCATCAAAACAACAGTAGATCAATGTTTTAGAAAAAGAAACACTCAATGTAAATAATATGTACTTGATAAAGCCGTCCTCTTCATAAACCCATACGGAATGTGAACCGTCTTACAAAAAATGGTACAAATTGTTAAAGAGGAATTGAGAAACAAAGCATTCATTGTTCCATATTGAAGGTCGACGAGATAAAACAGACTAAAGATAAGTCAGAAACTGAACTTACCACATTGTTAGATGTTGCAACACCAAAAGAATAAGACCCACTTGAAGATACGAGCTGTGAACTATGGATATTATTAATATTGACTATTTATTTTACCATAAACCTGACTAACAGCTATTGAATTGCACATTTCCCGGTCTCATGTTTAGTGGGAGGTTGAATTTTAGCACTAGCTCCCTTTGTGAGCTTTGCACCGGGTCACCGACCCTTAATTATCCTACAGTGCGCACCGCTGCAGTGCAATGCTCCAGTAAAATTCTGCATAACAAGCCTTTATTAGTCCCTGACGGCTCAGACTTCCTTGACGATATTAGTTCAACTTTCTTGTAATAAACCAAAATTACTGGCACTTTGGCAAGTTTCAAAATCAGCAGTGATAAAAAGGACATTTGTTCAGCCTTTTAAAAACGAATAAAGTAATGTCGGTTGGTGGTTGTGTAACTCACACCGGATAAGCCGCAAAAATGAAGCCGGTTGTAGCGATCCCTATCGAGTGACCGCGTTGAATCACTTTTGCATGTCCACAATTACGGGCTGTATGGCCAAAACCTTGTGTACACTGTTTTTATAAAACGAATACGATAACATCAATCGAATCGATTCACTCGATGAATCACATTCGATTCACTCGATGAATCACATTCGATTCCGATGAATTGTGTAGCCTGCCTGTATGTTTTGTTGCGAAAACTCAATTACTTTTTTGGAATCCCCCGCATTATGCCCGTCTGAAACGTATCCTGATACAACTATGATAAGTTTATTCAATTTCAGTTCTGATGGAAAAACTGATATCCTTTTCCCCTTCAGCTAAAAGTGGTTTGTTAGACAATGTTGGCAGTTATTATTGCTATTGTCAAGATACGGGTAAATAATGAACGTCCTGCCTGTTACTTTTGTCCAAACAAGGAAGTGTAAATGTGGAGTAATTGGCTGGACCAGGAAATTACTAAAAGGTTTCTTAGGTTCATCGATCATTTGCGACTCGTGCTTGTTTTAACGGCTTCCTTTTTAGCAGAAGTGAAACGTGCCGATGAAAGCGTCCTATCTGCTATACCTGCGCCTGCGCGCTCAAGTAAGTTGGTATCATCGAGATTATCATTCCGTAGTGGCCGAGTGAAGCGACCAGTTCCTTTATAAGGCTTGTTAAGTAAATGTTTTCCGTTAGCTATGACACACACGCTAATATTTGGCCTTCCACATGCACCAGCCTCCGTCGAGAACTTGCTTGACGCGCAATTATGGTAGACGGTTTTCGGATTTATGTAGCAATTAAGCGCATAATCCCTTATGAAGCCTGGTAGGGCAGTTACAAAATGCTTTGAAAGTTTTCGTGTAATCTGAGACTTATTCAGGACGTGCAGCCAGGTGGTGAGGTTAAATAACGGCTTTAATTACTCTGAAGTGAATTTTATTAATGTTAAATTTCCATTAATATGGACATTTTGAAAGGGGCTTCGAATGCGTGGATTTAAGATCGTGAATCTCGCAAACTTATTAGGGATATTGACGCGCAAACTTTTACCATGAATACATGATTCTAGATCTAGCAGTGGCGAAGATTCCATACTACTCGATTCCTACCGGCTTCCCTTTGAAAAATGGCGCAGTCAGTATTCTATAGACAAATAAAAATAAATATTAAAGATATCTACTCCGGCTTACCTCTTACAAAAACTTTACCCTTCGCTACTGAGACCTAGTGTAGAAATGTTTCGTCAGTTATCATAAAAAAACTGCATTAAAATCCATAATAGAATTCTCGCTAAGCCGTACTGAGAAGGTTGTTTAGAGGAAACACTAGTACAGTAGCCGAGTTTGTCCATTCTGTTGTCGAGCGGCCACGTGCATGATCATGCATACTGTAAACAGATATAATTAAGGTCGTGGCGTCCATATTAATGCAGGCCCGATCAATATTCATAGCAAGCGGGCCGCGGGTCAGATGGTTAGATATCCATTGGCGCCCAGTACGCTCGGGTCAAGCAAGAATGAGTTGAGATTCGCGATAAAACTAGTTCAGAGTTTAACGCGTTAATTATTTTGTTAGCTTATTGAATTCTTGAGACTTGTAAATAATTACACTAATGCCTGTCTTTATCAAGTCAAAAGAACGTCGACTGTGAAGAAAAGATATATTATATTATGATGACATTCTACAAACAATTCCTTCCTTGTTTTTAAGCTCTCTTTCGTTTTCCAATTGAATCTAAGTTCAAAATTCAACACAAAAGCCCTCCCTTAGTGACTCAAGCGCATCTCACTGCGTGACCTTGACGCGATAGCGCTGCGTCCGCGCAGCTATTACCATGGCACAGCGGTAATACCCCGCTATTACTTTAAACGTTTACGCCATACGCGCCATACGGTTGTTGCATCGAATTTCTATCCAATTATACGTTGTATTTCTTCAATTTCACGGTTTGTTTGTTCGTAAGTGTAAATTACAGATGAATCTTGCGTAAAATCACATTTTTAGTTTGTAACTATCAATCAACATCATTGCGAAACTAATTTCTTATCTTGAATACAATTGTCTTCAATAGCATTGTCATTGATATGAAGATGTGAGTTACTAAGCAATTACTATGCCGATATATTCATTATTGTTCATACTTCAGATTCTGGCTCTTACAATGATTTATTCTGTAAGATTAATTTAAGCAAATTTAAGTATATGACTTAGCAGTCAATGACATAGTGCTGATGTATTTGAGTAGCCACTAACTTTATCGTAAGTTTCTTCACTCGCACAACATAACTATTAAAACGTTTGTTCATTGTCGTATGACTCTTTATTTTCCCTACCTTTTTTCAACTTCGATTGTTTTTGTTTGTATGAAGAATTCCACTACAATTGTACCGATGTCATCAGTCCATCTAACCATCTGACAACCGAAATTCCTCCGTCCGGTCTCCGGTCTAAATTCTGCTTCCTATCCCACCGAACACCGGATCTTCGCCATATGTGGCTGCATCTCGTCGAAAACTCCAATGAAATAGAAAGCATTCTGACGATTGGGTTTAAGAACTAGTCGTATTTGGGTATCAAGTGAAAACAAACCGTATATGGGAAGCGTTGCGTCATTGCCAAGTTATTTGGCCGATAGTTCTAGTTAAGAGTTATCGGCTTGCCTGCGTTGTTACCATACCATTGAAAACAGATAGCGTGCATGGCTAGATGCTTTCAATTCTTGAACTTCTTATTTCTGGTAAGCCAGTGGCAACAACCATACTTTTCTGAAGATTTTCTCAGACAGAAATAAGATTGTTTATTCTTTAAGTTAGTAGTTTTTCCTTTTGAGGTACGAAACCCTAAAAATAAGCTATATTAAGTCGACATTTTCTATCTGACTACCACTGAGAAGAAATGGCGAAACTAACTCAGGGGTCAGTCTCTTATAAAGTCCAGACATAAATCTTGGTCAGATCATGAGTGTGAGGACCATGTAGATTAGTGTCTGACTGCAATGATCTTTCGAGGAGACAGAGGCACTCATAGAATCAATTAGGGCGAATAGAAACGTGACTGAACCTTTACCAGCTATTCATTTGTTCTGTGAAGAAAATGAAAAGAAGAAACCTAACAAGTTCCTCACTTTAATAACCCGATTTACATCCCTTGCTCTGTACATCAACTGTTATCCTATTAAATTCTTTATGAGTTTTTTTATCATCATGCCCGATTATATTTTTATGTATTTCATGCTAAAGTTTATTCGAATTTTATTGTTTCACGATAAAACTTAGGATCACAATAACTTCATGCAGAATTACGGTGTCTGGCTCGCTGTTACTTGGTTTTATCACTTTATTTACTTACAGAAGATACTAAATGTAATGTGTTTTAAATATTATGTGCCTTTTTAAGGGGTCTGTGACCTGCAATCAATTTACAAGGGCTGCGAAGTAGAACAGTACACATACACAATGAGCCTATAATGTTCCCACTGCTGGGGCACACACAGGGTTCCTTTCTGTGAGGAGTAGGCCGTATTCTACCCCGCGCGGGCCCAGTGCGGGTTGGTAGATGTCACAATCATGTCTTAGATTGTTTGGCCCTAGGACATGCCGGTTTCCTCACGATGTTTTCCTTCACCGTTTTGAGAGCAGCTGTGATGAAATAATTTACACAAAGGAAAGCGCCTGTCTGGGTTCGAACCTACGACTTACAAACTCATAAGTCGCGGACTTTACCACTGGGCCAACACTGCTCTAGTGTAGAAGTAGAATAGTGCTACAGAAGTATTAATTTGCTTCTACAAACTTCATCTAGTAAGTAGGTTAGGTATTTTGAGGACCGTATTGTAATCAATTTCGCGTGAACAGTGGTAATTAACATATTTCTGCGTTTTCTTCACAGTTATTATGCTGGTTGCACGTGGAATCAGTGGAATGTTATCACATCTGCTCATGTTACCTTTCAGAACTCTGAGATAAGGCATGCAGTCGTGCAATATGCGACACTGCGACTGAGGTTTATTTTTTAGTCGAAGAACGAACTATGTTTTGATATAATCACACCATTTTCTCTGAAACTGCAAAGCATGACGCTTACGACGCTTCGTCGCCATGACCTACCCACTTCCATTTGCATATTCCTATGGTTTGGTTTCCAAAGCTGTTGCACAATACTCAAGAACGACAGACAGTTCAATGGATTTTGGACAAGTTGGGGAGAAACTGGTTACTATGATGCCTGCAGGCAATATTAACTGTTTGCAAACTTTGAACCTTCTAGCCTGCCTACTGGACTAAATGTAGTAACGCAAACGCGCCTCGTCTTTTATAGCTTCACGTAGGTATTCCTATACGAAAGGGGTGATCAACTTCTTGTAAAACTCTGCATCAGCTCGATCCTCTGCTTCTGAAAGGTCATCACTCAACTTTTCATCTTGTAAATCCTAACTAATATTATAAATGCGAAAGTAAGTTTTGTTACGCTTTCACGCTAAAACGACTGAACGGATTTGGATGAAATTTGGCACGCAGATAGACCTTGACCTGGGTAAGGACATAGGCTACTTTTCATCCTGGATCGCAGACGAAGTCGCCGGCAACAGTTAGTTTTAATAATAATGTTTGCTATTCATTAATAGTTATTTTTCTAGGTCTAGCTAGTACCTATGTCATATACTAGCGATGATAATAACCAAGACTATTTACCTACATAGTACTATTTTACCTAGGCAAGTACGTGAAACGGGATAATCCTACATAAACATGTAGTTATGTTTATAATAACAACACTGCGGTCAGATTATGATGTAGACAACGAGACACGCTCTATACAAATGACGTTAAATTGCAGAGATGTCGATTGTTCTTCTTGATAAAATGAGGTAATAATATTTTATCCTAACAAACTGTATTGTTTTTTCTGGCTAGCCCGTTAGCGAATTCACTTTTGTTTACAATCAAATCGTTGAAGAGCCTAATAAATAAATAAATAAATAAATAAATCACACTAATATAAAGGCGAATGTTTGTGAGTGTGTGTGTGTTTATATGTTTGTAACTTCTTCACGCTCAACCGGCTGGACTAATTTTAATAAAATTTTGTATGGAGGTAGCTGACACACTGGATTAACATATAGGCTGGCCAGTCCGAAAAATTCCATTTGGCACTTGTTTTACGGATCATCTATTCGCGGTCGGGCCCGTATCTTAGTTGACGGATTTAGAGATTAATCCCCTGAAGTAGATCACAGGATTCACAGGTAATCCATCTAAAATTATATCTTTACTAGCTGCGCCCCGCGGTTTCACCCGCGTAAGTGTCGATCCCGCGGGAATATCGGGATAAAAAGTATGGTATTCACCAATCAGAAGTTGTTATGGCACACGGCATGCAAGCAACAGTTCACTATACTGATTTATATTAACACTAGCTTCCTCCCGCGGCTTCGCCCGCGAGGTATGTCGATAAAAACTATCCTATGTCCCTCCCGTCTTGTCTCCTTGTCTCCCCGGGATGCAATCTATCTCTCTGCCAAATTTTATCGAAATCCGTTCAGTGGTTAGGCGTGAGAAGGTAACATACAGACAGACAGACAGAGATACTTTCGAATTTATAATATTAGTATGGATGCACTACAGTAGGCTTAATTAGACCGTATAGTTACAGTAAACAGTGTAACGTATCAATTAACAAAACATAACTTTCGTCTATCAATCACATATCGGAGACATCCATTAAAGCAGGCCAACTATCTCACTTGAGTCTCGGATTTGATACCAATCGTGTCTCACATTATTCTTTGTCAACACTAAAAGCTCAATTAAGACCTCGTCACGAGCAGTAACGGTATCACAAAGCAACCAGCCGTTTGTTAACAACAAAGTAAAACGCTAATAGCTTCCATAATGACTTCTTGCAAATGGTTTCAGTGCAGTATTGATGAAATCTTTGGTCATGAGGAAGAGTTTTTTTGCTGTCATTTGAGGATTATTATCGTCTTAGTCATTAGTATAATCTCCATTTCAAAACTTTTTGGAGAAGAGGCGTTATACAAACTGCCTTTGATTAATATCCATGAATCTAAGATATTATTGAAAGTATTTTCAATAAAATGTTGAAGGCAATTACGGGCCCATTCTATGAGCACGTCCATACATTTTGTTGCCGCGCTCGGCGTGAATTGGCCTTCTAAAAGAGACCAGTCAATAAGAGTTGAACCTCAATAGATCAGATAGTAGCCATTGTGAGCCCGTAACAGTTATTTATAGAGTTCGATGACTCCTCGTTCTATCAAATGGTAATAATTTATCCCTAAAACCTATTCATGAATGTATGTCAGATAGAAAATCTAAATTGATTTATTATTATCCAATTCTATTGAGCGTTACAGAAATCTGGAGAACATGTTAGGGAATTAATAAATCTTCAATCTTCTAGATGTTGTTCGATTAGCTATCAAAGAAAAATAATATATCAATGTTGTTCCCATAGTTTAATACCAAGTTAGCACGGCAATAAATATTAGGTACAATACTTAATACGTGAATCATTGCATTATTGGTATTTCATTGTGGTGTCGAAACATGATAAATGATTATAAGTTTGAAACGTCAAAGGGTATGGAAATCTCAAAAATAAATATAATTTGGTTTGTGAATACTTCAGTAATGTGTTGGTTAGCAACTGTCGCTTTCGTATCCATTGCCGGAGCGTCTGGTTGACACCGTGACACCCACGCTGTGCGTTGTCCCATGTTGGCTATCGCCTACAGAACCCAAGAGCTTTATGTTAGATGGACCAACGGACACTGACCACGGACAATTTCAAGGTGATAGAATTCAAATGGAAATATATTTTCAGCGACATTGCTCTTGCTGTCTCCTTTACTTTTACTAGTGTGAAGCTTGTGCTTTGTGTGTGCTTGCTTTGAAGAGAAAGGTCTACTTCGTTATGTGTCGCTGTCGACTAATAAATCAAATCAGATTCAATTAAAATATCAATTTAAGGCAGTGTTGACACATGTCTAATTAACGACATGTCTGGATTTGTGTCGCATAGGTGGTCAAGTCACTCGCCATCTACAGCAGAGCTTACCTTCAAAGGATTCTAGTCTTTCATTCTTTGTTATAAAGGTGATAAACGCAGATCGTAGAAATATAGGAAAATAATATCTAAGTACTTATCCATCATTAAGTAGGTTAGCATACCTATGATGTGGTTGGATCGATTTCAAGGCTTCGCGGTTTGTACAACATTACGTACGCTTTTGGGGCACATACTTAAAAGACAATTTTGTTCTTTATAAAGAGGTTGAAGCCTGAGATGTAAAATATCGTTATTAATCTTTAAAGTTTATGTAAGAGGCATGCCAGTTGCTAGTGTCGACGTAAAAACGTCTTAAGCCTTAATCCTGTCAGTTAAAGTAATTTACAGTATCGCCGTCACTGGAAAATTGCTAAATTGAAATAAATTTATCGCTCAGTCAATCGAAGCGGCGAGGTTAAACCTGAACTCAATAAAGAGAGACGTTGAATTGAAAGTCTTGTTCAAAACTGATGGTTTTCACGATCCCTGAGCGCAGATTGCTTTAATGTTAATTAAAACAGCTATGTTAATTATAAGGTCTGTGCCTACGGTAGCCAGAGAGAGTTCCGTGGAAACAACAAGCCACTTTGTTCAAAGAATTAGCGGAATCGATTTACTTTGAGTGTTACAATTCGCAAGGTTCTTGGAAATCGTATAACCGAAACAACTGGATATTTTAAACTTCTTGCTACAAAGCAAAAACTGTTGAATGGATTTTGATGATACCTAGTCTAAAGTTAGCTTTAAAGCTCGGATAACCTCGCAATGAAGCACTTTTTATTGAAAGGATTAACCGATACGGTTTGACGTAAAAATGCGTATCAAATTCTTCGGTTTTCTTTTGTATTCGTTATAAAGTTTGTGTAATGTTTCAAGTGCAATATTCTTAAAATGGCTTCATCATTGATAGCGGCGACCAATTTACGAGAAATTTCGGTCGGCTCATGTTTATTAAAGGCGCACTACGAAAAACCGAAGGGCCTTCACCTGTTTTGAGATTCGATCAGTACATTTCATGGGAACGTTCGAAGCCTATTTTTTGCCTCAATAAATACCAAAAACTCCACTCAAGGGAAAGAAAACCAAGACAGAAACAATTTAACCTTGAAATATAACAGAGGGGCAATTCCCATAATTTTAGGAACGTTCAGTCTGATCAGTCTCAATCTGTCAAAAATGCCTCAAATTTCCCTACATTTTTGACATTTGATTGTCGCTAAGATGAGATTACGGCTAGATTTTGAACGTTTTTAATTAAGGGAATTGGCCTTCAGATCGTGTCAAACATTGTTTGATACAAATAAAAGTGAGTTCAGAAAGTCGTTGTCGCCCAATCGTTTTAGAGCTTTGATGTGGACGTTTATAGGATTGTAAAATGGCGAAACGTTTTTATTCACGGGTGTACGTACGCCGTTTTCTGTTTCTAGCCGTGCACTCGTTTCATTGTGGCCGGTGTAGCCACTATTGCTTCACAAGCCTTTACTATTGCGAATGGAACGTAAATCGTTGCCCTCACCGGGAGTTGTTTATTTGATCGGGCAGGTTTAAGGTTCGACGCCCGCGCAGGGTGGTCTTACAAACTCACAATGTTGACAATTCAACGCTTCATCGAATATTTAATTTATTTTTTACGTTCGTGGTGCATTGTGTCACAAGAATCATGTTACTGCATTTGTTAATGCGGTGTAATGAGACACTTGTATTGCATGGACGTGTCGTTAGTCATCAGTTATGAATGATCGTGTCATCGGTATTACGATTTGCGAGATGTTAAAGTGTCGTTTGAATGGTTCACTCGACAATGTTCTCAATATACACTTGTTGCCATCTTTCACGCCTCAAGTATGTTATTTGCAAGTGTCGAGAGAGGCCTCCACAGCGGTTGATACGCTTATTTTTGTTTGTGCTTATAATCACACTTGTGTGAATTGGCGCTAATAGAATAACTGATGTTATTTACGTTACGCACAAATTTTCGTTCATGCGCGATTTCCTGTGTAAATATTTGACTATAGGTATGGTGTATTCTTTATTCTATTTGCGATGTGTTCTGTTTAATGTTCTAGTAACAAACAGCTAGTAACATTAAAAAAAACGGTTTAAAATAAACAGGGACGTCACTTTCTCACATTGTACACGAAATTTACGACAACTGAAGACGCAGACGGAATCTTTTTAACGATTTTGAATGCTAACTTATTTATTTAGGTTTTCTGTTTCGGGCATCGATTCAACTGATGTCAAGGAGGAATAACTGTGATGGAGTGCAGTTTCTTATTAACTTTTTTTGAACAGGTGGTCGCCCACGTTGAATTTTTTCGTTACATAAAATAACGCGTCCAGTTTAGCTTTGAAGAATTTATTAAACCCAATAAAGAATTTACAATCATATAAATTATACTGAGGTGATCCAGCAGAGAACCAAAGTTGGCGACATAGCTTACAGAATAAGCAAGCTGAACTGGCAATGGGCCGGCCATCCTACCCATAGAGCCGGTGACCGTTGGGGTAGACGTGCTCTTGAGTGGAGACCGCGATTCGGAAAACGTAAGGTAGGACGCCCTCAGGCTGGATGCAGCGACGATCGTCGTAGGTTGGCTGGTAGCAGCTGGATGAGACTTGCCGAGAAACGAGCTAAATGGCGTTCAATTGTAGAACCCTACCTATTTTCAGCAGTGGACTGCTGTATGCTGATGATGACGATTACTTAAAGTACATTACTCAGTGAAGATGAATGTTACTTACTTTGAAAATTGAATGGAGCTATGAGTACTGTTTATAATGTACGAGCAGAATCAATTTTTCATTTTTGACTACTTAACCTCTAATATTTTCAGAAACTGGCGTCAATTTTTCGAGCTAACTTGCAATTTGTTACATTTCGTGCCTACATAATAATATCAAGTTATGAATGCTTACAACTTTCCGTTAAGTGTTGTCATGCAAAATACTATTTCAGAACAAGAGTTGTGGGCGTGTACAAAAGCATAACCGTTGTATTCTTGTTTACTTAACTACAGAGCTGCAATGAACTTTTGTCTTGCAAAATTTTAGCTTAGAGACCAACCAATATACTGATCTTATATTTAGAGCAGTACCTTCAATACAACGTAACAAATTAGAAAAGTATTTTTTTATGAAATTACATCATGATGTAACTTGTCAAAAGCTTTAGTCGAATCCAAAAATGTAGCGCTCGAGAAAAAGTAACATTATCTTATTTTTTTTAAGTTTTATCATCGAACAACACACTAATGTCGTAAAGCTTAACCTTAAAGGGGAAAACACAAACAAAGTACCGTCTTACAGACTCACAGAGGCACAATAAGGGTGTGGTCGGTGTCTCCGTTGTCACCTCTCCCTATATGGAGAGAAATGGAAGTTAACACGCATTGCACACCTACTGACCGACGACTGTGACCTTTACCTTTGAACATAGAGCTGTTATTTTATTATTCTGTCTTCCTTTCCATGTGGTGTTGGAATATTAAAGGTTAGATAAGTTTCCATTGGCTACTGGGTAATAGGTTTTAACTAAGAGATTATTGGATTTGTGCCCGATTGATGGCGATAGGGTCGCCCCCTATTACAATGTAGGTGTACTAAAGGTACACTGCTGCCTAAACCTTCGGGATATACAGGCGGGATTTTATGTTATATCTGGAAATATGGGAAGTACCTATATGTATAGTCAAAAATAAAGAGCCACTTTGGTTGAATTAAAATTGGCGGAATTCGAAGTCGTCTGGAGAGGCAAAGATTAAACTTTGACTAGGTACTTACTGTAGTAAAGAAACTTCAAACAAGTTTTTAATAACTCCGATTTGGTCCAAGCACGAAAAGATCCTTGTATTGTTCACCTATACCTAAGTTATCAAAAAATAGGAACTAGAATCCGAGACCAACCTCATTCAATTCGACTTTTTCGAAGACCAGAGGCTTAACATTATAATATATCGTCTCATCGTAGCCACCTTATTCTTATGTCACGTCTTGTCCCCATATACGGACGGACAAGGTTCAGCTTTTATCATATTGTTTACAATAAACGTATGATGATTATTAAAAACGCATAATAGTCCAGATAAAGGTATTGGCAGCCATATGCTGCGCATGCGCATGTTTATATTCGATCGTTTTTATTTTGAAATTGAGTCCGAAAACGATTTGGATTTTTGGGGATCGAGATGGTCAATAGTTGCTTACCTTATTAAATAAATAAATACTAATGCCCGTGTTGGATTTTCAACTTTCGGCGCTAAGCTGAGCGTTGAAAATTTAACAGCGTTGTATTTAGTCATGCATGCATTTAGGTGTTGCCTGGTGTTAGTGAAAACGGGCATAAGAGTCCCTTAGTGAGGTTCACTTCCTGTTTTTCTGCTGAAGACTTAAATATTTCTAAAAATGAACATGACATAATTTCGATTGTAGTAAACCAGCTACCTGCTCAGGTACCAACAAATTGTTAATTTAATAACACACAATTATCTTAATAGTACCCAGAAGTGATTGTAGAGCATGTAAAAATAAATTTGAACCGACAACTAAACACGTTATGATACCGCTACCGTAAGGTCGATACCACTATAGTAATCCTAACTTATTATTATGTTCAGATATGATACGAAAGATATGCAGTACTATACAAGTCTTACAAGTGTCAGACTTTGCAACCTTGTCAGGCTGTCAGAATTAGTATTATAAAACACCTTATCAGTGTTATTGACGGCTAAATGGCAGATACGTGAGTGTAATACACATTTCGTATTGCAGTTATTACAGGCATAGAAAAAGAAATAATACTTTATGTGGAAGTATAACTTCCCGCTCTGAACGAATTTACGATCGCGCTATTCATCTGCCTGTCGATTCTGTAAAAATCTCATCGTGAAAACTTAGGTGAAGTGAGTTTGTTTTTGCTAGGAATTGACACTATTGACAGCTCACTCCACGCTCACTTCACCTAAGTTTTCGGGGTGACATTTTTACAGAATAGCACCGCTGGTTTCGGTTTCGAGGCGTACCTATACGCCCGCAGTTTTCAGTTTTTTTCTTTGTTACTGGCTTGGACTATTCCAAGAGATATTAACCCTAGCTTCCCAAGAAACTGAATTGAGATGTTTCCCTAGTTATTAGTTAGTTGGTGTTAGTTTGCATCTTTTTTTTCCCTAGCTTTGGCCCGTGGTATCGCCTGCGCAGAAGTCGAACATTATACCGCGGAACCTTACTACCGGGATAAAAACTATCCTCTGCAGATAATGACCTGTCATGATCTACCGGTTGTGCCAGATTTCTTCCAAATCCGTTCAGCCGTTAAGGCGTGACCGATGGAATTCCCATCGGCGAAAATGACTAATTTCGGAATTAAATTTTGGAAAATTCTTTCTTTGTGCTCACTTTCGTTAAGGGCCCCTTTTCCCGAAACTTTAGGCATTTTACGCGCTGAGTCGGCTTGCGCCCGCGTTGCACAGGAGCCGTCGCGGTATGAACTCCGGTGACCTATGGCGGCGGACGAGCACGCCACAGTACAAATAAATCAGTAGTACAAATATTACACTAGTTTACAAATTTTTATTTTTTTTCGTTCACAGGACAAAACCGTTGGATTTGTTTTGTGACTACCTTCTAATCAGTAAAAATAAATGTAAAATGTTTTTATCAAGTCTGGTTTTTTTATAACACTCACAAGAAGTTTTGGCTTAATCTGGTTACGTAGTGATCAATTAATTGTCTTAAACTCAAAAAGGAAACATTTAATGAAATTCTATTTTTACCGACTTCACAAAAAGGAGGAGGTACTATGTTCGGGTGATTGTATGTTTTTTTTTTTTTTTTTTTGTTTGTTTGTTCATCGAATACTCCGCCAATTGTCGACGGATTTTCAAAATTCTTTTTTTGTTCGAAAGTAGACAGTTCTGAGGTGGTCCCATTGTCACCAAGTTAGGATCTGATGATGGGATCTTATAGAAATCGAGGGCAACCCTCAAATTTTATAGGCTCACTTATTGTTTTTCGCATATTTTATGAAGTATCTTGTGTATTTGTGTATGGTTGTCACCATCTCAGGTAGCTGGGCTGATGATGGAAGCTACAACTCCTTAACAGTAAGAAGTTACTCGACCAGGCAAGGACTGTTTTAGTAAATTGTTTTGATGTTTGATAGGGCATTTGCCACATTTGGTCTCATGATCATCAAGTCATGACCTGATGCTGCAGTCAGGATAGTCTGCAGAGTACCTAACTTCTCGACAAGTAACAGCAGATATATCGTGTTTAGGCTCATTGAAAAGGGCTCGATGTGTGGATAAACGTACTGTTACTGAGAAACACCGAAGACCTGATGCTGAAGCCAGGAGCATCAGAAAAAGTACAAACCTTGAAATTACAGCACCGTACTCGTATTTGGGCTCATTTTAAACAGGACTAATTTTAAGTTCAATGCAATGTTGACATAAGTCTGGCCTGATGCTGCAGCCAGGATTATCAGCATCTAGTCTAAAAACTAATAAAAGGAGAACTCCTCAACTAGGGAATGCAAATCCGTTCTGTTTCAAAATCCGGATTTTTAAGAACGGATTTTTGGTCCAATCCGGATTATCCGGATATTACGGATTTTTCATGAAAATAAACAAATCTACCCATATTAGTTGGTTAATATGATATTTCATAAATTTGTGTAAATGGATTAAAATAAAAGCACACGAAAATCACATCAAACGATTTTTTAAATTTCTTGATTTGGAATTATTCAAACTATCATCATTAAATACCATAATTATGATGGTATTGCTATAATATGTACTTATTCTTATTAAAATAATTAGTCTGTGTCTCGCGTGCTAAGTAACGATGATAAAATAATTCATCATCATCATTTCAGCCGAAAGACGTCCACTGCTGGACATAGGCCTCCCCAAGCACCTCCACTTCAACCGGTTCTGTGCTTTTCACATACAAAATTAAAGGCTCCAAGGTCTCTGCTAGAGATTAATGGCCAGAGCCAGCTTAGGAAACTAACGACCTATTATGACAGGATCGTGTCCGCCAAACCTGTGCTGTTAAGAGAGATCGAGAGGTTCTATGGTCAGTTAAACAAATCTACAAGTAACCCTGTTATAAATCTGGCAAACTACCAAAGAACTAGATTTACCCAACACTACACCGAAGACATCCCGGACGTCAGCCTGTACGAGATGAGGATGGCTCTGAAGCAGCTCAAAAACAACAAGGCGCGAAGTGATGACGGAATTACGGCCGAGTTCGTGAAGGCCAGCGGAAAACCCGTTTCTAAGGCCTTTCAGAAGCTGTTTGGTTCCGTCATACTAGAGGGTAAATCACTACAGGCATGAAACAGAGGTGTGGTGATACTTTTCTTTAAGAAGGGCGACAATGCCCTTCTTAATAATTATAGGCCCATCTCACTTCTGAGCCATGTGTACAGTCACAAGTAATAATATGTCAACACTTGGCCACTTTCAACTGCGATTTTTTCGTAAAATAACAAATGCAACGTTGAAATACGACACTTTACATAAACCTATGGGTTCGAAAATACTATGTTCGTAATAACATAAATTTTCATTAAAAAATAAAGGAGAAAATTGGCTTTGAATAAAGCCAAGTGTATACATATTTTTGCTCGTGACTGTACAAGGTGTTTTTGAGAGTCATCACGAACCGTCTCGCGCGCAGGTTTACACCACATATATACGCTGCGACTGGTTATACAGTAAACCGAAGAATATAACCTACCTCTCTGCTTAGCGTTTGTGGACTACGAGAAACCTTTGATTCGATCGAGACATGGGCTGTACTTCAATTTCTTCAACGGTGCCAGATCGACTATCGGTAAGTCGAGGTGCTGAAGTGTCTGTACGAAAACGCTACTATGTCAGTCCGACTCCAGGATCAGACCTCGAAACCTATCCTTCTGCAGCGAGGTGTGAGACAGGGAGACGTTATCTCTCCGAAATTGTTCACCAGTGCACTGGAGGATGTCTTCAAGGTTCTGTACTGAAAAGGGGCTGGCATTAACATCAATGGCGAGTACATAACCCACCTTCGGTTTGCCACCGATATCGTAGTCGTGACTGAGACCATGGAGATGAGACTCGGTACAATGCTCGATGACCTCAAAAATAATAAGGCATCTAAAGTGCTGTCGTTTAACCTGCTGCGAATTCACATAATTCATGCTGCGGAAAAAGCACGCTCTGATACGACGCTTGTAGGCGGAATGCACTCTGAAGACACTTGTAAGCGGAATGAACGGAATGATCAAGGACGCCTCACATACTTTCTCGACCCGCGTCCCGCGCCCTGCTCGCTTCCCCCAGAGCCGAAACGATTTTTTTGTTACAATTTCTTAAAAATGTAATTATTCAAAAAATCCGGATTCGATTTTCAAATCCGGATTTGGAAGTCTAGTAAAAATGTGCGGATATCCGGATTTTTCGGATTACGGATAATCCGGATTGCATTCCCTATCCTCAACAATTAACGTCCCTGCATCGAGAAAAGGAATATTTTATAAAAAGGCGATGGGCAAGTTGACATTATTCTATTGTAACTTAGATAAATTATAAATAGACCCACTAAAAAGCGAGAAATAAAAACTTTTTAACAAAAAAAAAACCGACTTCCAAAAAAAACACTACAAACTGAAAAATAACTTTAATTTCGGAAGTCGGTGGCAAAAACTAAAATACTGATCCCTAAGACACCGACTTCCGAAATTAAAGTTATTTTTCAGTTTGTAGTGTTTTTTGTTGAAAATGTTTTTCAGACAGTGCAAATTAGATCATAACATTTTTTGTTTTATTTACAAGAAAAATATGTAGTAAAAAAAACAGATCGGTTACAGAAGCTATAAAAATGGATGCACTACTTTATTTAACTTCAACTTTCGGTAGCAAATTTTAATAAAAAGGGTTTTTCAAGTAGTAGATGAAAAGTACTAACAAATACGGTAGCAAGAAATAAAAAATACGTGCAATTTAGATTGTCAATTTTGTGGCAAGACCTAACAAATCACGAAACTAGCTGTTATTTTTGCCTAACTAAATATGTAGCCTTTAAAAACCAGAACAAGTGGTGTTACATACAATATAATGATGACCCATGGGTCAAAGAGTGTGGTACTTAAGATAGAAACACGTTTGTATGATACAACTACATACAGAAAGCATGGCTAATAGAAATCTCTATTCCTAGACAGCTCGTTTCGCCGAAAACTTTGTTGATAGAAAACATTGTTCGTAGATATCTCGGTTCATAAGAAGCACTTTTGACAGAGATCTCTGTTCATAGATAGCATTTCTTGTCGGAAACTTTGTTCATAGAAACCAATGTTTCACCTTGGTTCACAGAAAGCACCTTTGGTTCACGGAAACCAATTAGATCATTATTTTTTAAGTAAGCTGTATTCCTATTCACTCGCTCTTGCATCCTATGTCGACGGAGCCCCGCTTGGCGGGGCTCCTATTTCTGTGTAAAGGGTTTAAAGTAACCAAACCGAACCTCGGGGTGCCCTTCGCTCGCTCTTGCATCCTATGTTGCGCTTTTTTAACCAAGGGAAACAGTGGTTTCTATGAACAAAGTTTACGGCAAGAAGTGCTATCTATGAACAGAGATCTCTGTCAACAGTCCTTCCTATGAACCGTGATATCTACGGACAATGTTGTCTATCAACAAAGTTTTCGGCGAAACGTGCTGTCTAGGAATAGAGATTTCTATTAGCTGTGCTATCTGTATGTAGTCGTATCGTACAAGCGTGTTTCTATCTTAGGTTCCACACCGTGGGTCAAATCCTATGCTACATTCGAAAAGAATGCCTTACCCGATGTTGCCTAGTAGTTTCAGTCAATAAAACGAAGCAAAACCCACAGAATTGGAGACAGAACCTAAGACCCCATTTCGAGCCAGATGTATGATTTTGATTTCGAAGGATCTGAATTGAAGGATGGCAAAGTCAAAGTCAAAGTCAAGATTTCTGGTATAAAAAAAAGTTAGCAGATTACTGTTGGTCTAATTTAAGAGATACTGATACAAATCTGAATTAAAACAGAGTAAAATTGGCAATATGTAATACTTTCACTAAATGGTAATCTTAAAATTAACAAAAAAAAAGAAAAAAATTTGAAAACTAGACGATCTAAATTTTTTCCACTTCAGAATCTCATTAAGCATTTTATCCTCTATGCAAACACATGGTTTTCATCTCATGAACAAAAACGCTGTAAACTAGTGTTATTGGCGTTGGCGACAGACACATAAATTCATAAGATTTAACGTGGGAGATAAAAAAATTAAATTAAAAATTTTAAAAACCCCCGACAAAAATAAAATTAAGGAATCCCTACAAAAAGCACGAAATAAAAAAATCACACACACACACACGTTAAACTTAGAACACCCCGTCGTTTTTGCGTCGGGGGTTAAAAATTAGATAGGAAGCATTGTATAGTGTTTCTTAAGTTCGTGGTTCTCTTTGTGCTCTTTTTGAAGGTTTCACTTCTACCACGTGTGAATTGCACACATGTTTTTTTCATACACTTTCAAATTTCCACGCGAACGAAATCGCGGGCAACAGCTAGTAAATAAATAAATATCGTTGGCTTGTGTCGTGGACACCAGGTAGTTGATATAATAAATATATACTTTTTTTGTAAATACATAGGTACCTACTTCTTATGTACAAACATCCATGACTCAGGAACAAAATAATGTCCATGCTCATCACACAAACATTTGCCCCTACCGAGATTCGAACCCGGACCCTAAGATCGTAAGGCGGCCTCACTACCGCTGCGCCATTCGGATCGTCAGTTTATGTAAAAATATGTAAAGGTGAATGTTTCCATTAAAAATATTAAAGATTTAAAACTCTAGTCATACTGACTTCGCTAGTCTGTGTAGAGAACCACAAGTTTTCTTCACTTCAGATGCCCTTTTTTTCTTAATTTTGTTTTTTTTATTTGCCATTTTAACTACTTCTAATACAACACGTTTTTACTCAGGTAAGTAGGCACTATTACGCGCGCGAAGACGATAATGTGGTTGCGAGCAAAAATTGCATAGGTCCTCCCTCGATGACGTCCGGCAGGACACTGGCGCGGTGCGCGCGAGTCGTTTTTCACGCATTTATTTTATATGGAAAAAAATAAGTGCCATATTAAAAATCTATCCAATAATATCCCTGTTAAACCTGATTAGTAAATGAAATGTAAAATTTTCATAAAAATTGTGTTCCCCCAAGTCTCATACAACTTAAAATCCTTTCAAAATCGACTTTACTTCTGATTTTTTTTTTGTCGAGCAAAATGTTAAATATTGTGTTTTTAACCAAAAAAGTCACTAGATTAAACATGTATCTGTACTATATATTTTTTTGCGAATTTAAATATGGTGATTTCTATGAAAACAACTCGATCTAGAAACGTAAATTTCGGAAAAGGGGCCCTTAAAGGAACTCTTGTGTAAAATTTCGAGTTTCTAGACCCAGGTTAGGCTGCCCTGTCTGTCAGTGAATTTAAGATTTTTATTAATTAGATGCACATGCACAGGAAGCCTTTGGACGTCGTGAACTCGTGACTAACTGCGATCAATAATTAATTTGCCAAACATAGTGAACAGCAAAAACCTTACGAATGTTCTCATATTATAAGGTCAAGTTTTCCTTAGTAGATGACTGCAAACCGATATTGTGGTTATTAGATAATTCTCCAATATCGTAATTATTCAATCCATGTAACACATCTTCAAGTTCAACTGCTTTAATAACCTCATATAACTCTGAATCATCAATATCAGTAGCCATTAATTTGAAGAAACCATTAAAAATGCAGATTAAGATCACGAATTCATTAGATATCTTACAAAAATTAATGGATGCCCATAGAGACGATGAATTGATCATAAGTTTCGATAAACTTTTAGAAATATTTATGATCTCATATTGAGTGGTTCTATAATACAGTTAATTAGTCAAATGGCTATTTTCTCACTTTTAATTTAAATTGTTTAGATTTAACGATAAGTGGCGTCTATATACCTACACTCTTAAAAAAGTAAAGAGTTATTTAATCAATGAATGGTTACAAGTATCATCATATTATAATGCAAAATGTTGAAGAGTTTATGTGTTTTTTTACGCTGACACAATTTATGGAGTAATTTAATCAATTTGCCTATAATAGCCTTTTTCCAACTATGTATGGGTCGGTTTCCAGTCTAACCGGCTGCCGCTGCCAGTATTTTACATGGACCGACTGCGTAAGTGGTATCGTATTACCCAGTAACTGGGTTGTGGAGGTCAGATAGGCAGTCGCTCCATGTAAAATTTTGGTATTCAGCTGCATCCGGTTAGACTGGAAGCCGACCCCAACCTATTTGGGAAAAGGCTAGGCAGATGATGATGACTGCGTATGTGACCTACACAACCCAGTTGCTGGGTAACAAACAAGATACCCCTTGGTAAGACTGCTTGTCAAACTTTTTGAGCTTCTGACTACCCGTAACGACTGTCAACGAATGACAGCCGGGACCAACGACTTCACGTGCTTTCCGAGGCACGACGTGACGAAGGGGTACGATATGTAATGGATGGTCAGTATGGTCACTCATCCACAAACCGTGCGCGGCAAGCATGCGGCTATTATCATTTAGCCGCGGGCTCCTCGAGTGATTTGATAAAGATTCAGATTCAGGGCATCTCTAGTATCTCAACGCCAGTTCATCGAATCAATCAATAAGTATCAAAAGTTTTACAAAACCGGATTCCTCTAATCAATACAACATAGATTTATAGCCAATCGTCTATCTATGAACAGCCAGCAGTACCAGTTTGCGTGGGTTGCAAAATTTCGGCAGAATTTGATAGTTTCCATTCAAGTTGGTTCGCAATTTATCCTCGGATTTCTTAACCCTTGTGTTGCTCTGTAGGTACTTAGGATTAATTATCACCCTGAGGAAATTTCCCAATTATGTGCTATTGTTAACTGATGAACCATTACAAAGAGGATTAACATTGTAGCTATCTGTTACATCACACAGGCAAAACCGAATACCAAAAGTCTTGGAAAAGTATACTGCAAGAAAAGGAGAAAAAAGTAATGTAACCTAATATTATAAAGAGGTATAAAATAGTTTGCTTTTATGTTTGTAATTGTAAAAGATAATCATTATTTTGAAGTACTGATCCGAATACAAAAATCCTTGATGTAAAGCTATGCTATTGTCGAGTGTCATAAAATATATTTTATGTTAATCAATTTCATGCGGACAAAGTCGCGGCAGAAGCTAGTACCTATCACATAGACATTAAACAAACACGAACTCATATTTCTAAATCAACAATAAGATGCGAACTAAAACCTGTATGGTAATGTTGAACAGGCGTCTGCTCAGGCGCCACTATTCGATTGTACTGTCCTATCGGTGTCTAAATCAATTCATGGTTCAATCGATTCGTGCATGATCTGAGAACCGAGTCATTGAGGATAGTGCTTGAGCAATCGCTTTAGAAACAATAGACACGACTGTACATCGAAAAGGTTGTCTAGCTGTACAGTTACCGGCAAAAATATGGGAACTACAGACCATTCAAAATGTTCAGATCAAATAAGACACACTACAATACTATACACTTTTATTATATTGCACCAATGACAACCCCATTTTTATGTCCACGCAATCATTGTCCATTCCAAGGTTGCCTCGAAGAGATCGCAGAAAGCTATAAGGCCGCCCATTGTATGTTTTGTAATGTTAAGTGTTTTTTTTGTTATGTATTTTCTGGTGTACAATAAAGTATTATACAAATAAATAAGTATAATTGAACTATCTCAATGCCACGAGAGGTGCTTGTGCTACAGAATGAACACAATGACAATCAAGTCAGTCTATCGCAGTCCACCGCTGGACAAAGCCATTTCGGGACCTCGGTGGTCCCGAAATGGCTTTGTCCAGCGGCTGTCTATAGGTATCTATAACTGGGGGTGTCTCGCACTACGCTTGCTGATCTCCGTTTGACCATGATATTATAGTCTCATAAACAGTTGATATTGCTTTCAAAACGGTGAAGGAAAACATCGTGAGGAAACCGGCATGTCTTAGAACCAAAAATTCGAAGACCTGTGACCCTGTGACATCTACCAACCCGTACTGGTTCCTCGTGGTGGATTACGGCCTACTCCCTCTCACAGAGAGGAGGCCTGTGTTCCAGCAGTTGGCAGTTGGCATTATAGGCTTATTAGGTATGCTTTATGCAAGCAGTTGTTAAAACAGTCTACTTATTCCTTCCTTTTATTTTTGACGCTAACTGTACCTGGGGAGTTAATATAATCCTTCTACAAACACGAACGCTAAAGTTCATTTTGACATTTACTTTAACACGGCTACCTGTAGTGTAACGTTTTCTTCATAGGTTGCCACGGTTTAATGCCATGACAAATTAAGCTGTTCTGGAAACCTTTATAATGTTAATCAATAAATCTTACGGCAGATTTGGCATTGCTTCATTTAGGCGTAAATTAAATCAACGATACTTGACATTTAACTTACTGACATACTCTAGATCTAGAAATCTGTGTAAGTGGTATAGAGGTATGAGGAACAGGGTGTAAAGTTCACTCATACACTATAGAAAAGGGAGGATCCTCCGACCAGACGGGTGTTGTGTCTGGCGGGCAACTGCCCGATGATTCATGTGGGGCCGTTGTATCTATGCTAGTTGCACGGTAAACTCTGCTTGCCCGATGCCGGATTTGCGTGACGTCAGTATGACGCGTTGTTCGCGTGTGGCGTTGTAGATACCGCTACAGTGGCACCGGTGATTGTTTGTGGAGGAATGAGGAAAGTTTTGAGTATAAATGTGAATAGCCTTATGACTTTCCCAAAGAAACGAAGATGGACTGTGTGTAGGATGATATGGCTATAAAAGGGATTGACTGCTGTGATGACGACTAATAGACAAGTATGGAAAAAGAAGACATGCCGCACTAACTCCAAATAAATCACACTAATATTATAAAGGCGAAAGTTTGTGAGTGTGTGGGGGTGTTTTTTATATGTTTGTTACTTCTTCACGCTCAAACGGCTGGACCAATTTTACATATCTACAAATTAACATATAGACTACTTTTTATCCCTATATTCCTACGGGATCGACATTTACGCGGGTGAAACCGCGTGGCGCAGCTAGTATTATAATAATAAAAGAGAATGATGATGCTCTAGCTAGAAGACGTCCTACATATTTGAGTAAGTTTGACATTATTTAGAAGGCGAATTTTCATTAAATCACAATACTGTACCAACATTTCAGTTAAGTATTATTTACATCTACCCACCTTCTACATTTCTGCACTAGTGTACAGCTTTTAGTAGACGGTAAACAGGCACTGCCTTGCGACATCTCGATTAGCTAGAATGCTTAGCATTGATAATTAAATTAATACACATGCAAAACTTGTCTTCTCAAATAAAGAGCCAATATGGCCGGCCACTTTGCCATTAAACTGCGTATGCGCAATAATATTAAGCACTTTTAAATGATAATGATTATAAAGTACCATTTTTGACAAGACCATTTTTGGCAAAAAACATATCTTTACGTAATACTTATGATTATTTTAATAAAATTCAAAGATATACGATTACGTTAACACTTATTATCGACTTTAAATTGCGTATCGATTACTATCGATATTCGAAAAGAATAGCTGACTTCTGAGTACTTGGAGTTTACATCACTTTTATTTTTATTTTGTCGGCCAAGGATTTAAATATCCGATTCATATCCTTTATTATTATTGCTTTTTTATTTGTCAGGTGAATTAATTGCTGTCATTACGGTTATGAGTTTAATGAATAAAACTTGTTAGTTTGGAAACAAACGAAGGCGAATTTTGCAAGTTATTAATTTTACTTGTTGGTTCGGTCCTTTTTCTCAGTGTAGTCGAAAAGGAAATACTGAACTCGTCTACTTTTAAAACATCAGTTATTTTTGACGTGAGAAAAATTGTTTTTTGAACCAATTTACAGAAATGAATATTATTTATCATTATTTACCTGCGTTACATAATTGTTATCGTCTGCATAAATAACGTTTTTGACAGAAAAGCAACAATTCAGAATTGGATATACATACCTACATCCATACTTATATTATAAATTCAAAAGTAGGTAACTGTCTTTCTGTGTCTTTAAGTTACCTTTTCACGCCTAAACCACTGAACGGATTTCGATAAAATTTGGCAGAGATAGATTGAATCCCGGGGAAGGACATAGGATAGTTTTTATCGACATAATTCGCGGGCGAAGCCGCGGGCGGAAGCTAGTCAACTATATGTATGTAGGTATATCCAATTCTGGATCTACCAGCAGTACTCAATGGATGAACTGTTTATCAATAACAAGAAATCTACTTTTAGCATTATTTTTTAACTCCCATTCGTTATCTGTGACCCAGTAAGATAGGCTCGTCTCGCAAACAGTTTATATCTCGAATATTAGTCTATTATGTGGTCTCGTTCTTGCAAGTTATGTCTCCAACACAAGACACGCTCTAAAAACTCTAAAGACAGATGTACAAAAAAGTAGTGATAAGATTCGTTATCGTATTTGTTTTGTACAGACAGACACACGCACATCAAGCTACTACAATCTGTCAAATTTCTTTATTAGATTTTCATCTTTATCGCTACGGCATAAGGTTCAAGGTTGATTGGGAAAATTTGACAGTTTCGGGTAGCTTGATGTGGTGGCGTCTGTACATCAATCGATTCGTAGAAAATAAAGATAGTAACTGTGCTGGCGTCTGTACAGTCACGAGCACTAATATGTCAACACTTGGCAACTTTAAAGTGCGATTTTTTGTGCGAAATAACGAATGCAACGTTGAAATACGACACTTTACATAAACCTATGGGTTCGAAAATACTATGTTCCTAATAATATAAAATTTAATTCAAAAATAAAGGAGAAAATCGCCTTTGATTATAGCCAAGTGTATACTGTTATTGAATTAAAGTCTTTATATCGAAATCAACACGTTTAATTAGAGGTATGTTCTACCCATCAAAACACATGGAATACGTTCGTCACTCATAGAGAAGGGGGTCGACTGGCGGGTCGCGGGCGCACACCGCGGCCAGCTTTGAGTGACGTCACGAGGCTGCCTGCTCGGACGAGCCCATGGCTGCTAACAATACATACTTATGCTCGTGACTGTACCAATCGATTAGTGGAAAATAAAGATAGTAACATAACGCCTGTAATCCCCTAAGGGTTAGATAGAGGTGTACTTTTTATAGTACACTCACGTTTCGCCAGTTATATTTCAGTCCTAGTAATAGCGGATCAGCCTATTGCCATCAACCGGGCACAAATCCAGACTCCCGGGTGCTACTGAGAAATTCCAGATGGAAAAACCCAATAACACTTTGCCCTATAGAAGTATGAGGTACAGGGTGTAAAGTTCACTCATACTCTATAGAAAAGGGAGGATCCTCCGACCAGACGGGTGTTGTGTCTGGTGGGCAACTGCCCGATGATTCATGTCGGGCCGTTGTCTATACTAGTTGCGCGGTAAACTCTGCTTGCGAGATGCAGGATTTTGCGTGACGTCAGTATGACGCGTTGTTCCCATGTGGCGTTGTAGATACCGCTACAGCCCGACCCGGGAATCGAATCCACAACCATGCACAGCAGTAGCGTTTGCGAACACTACACCAACGAGGCAGTTAAAACAGAAATAGTGTTGTGAAATAAACATTACTCACAAAGTCATAAGAACAACTTTTAATATTGAAGAAAGAATCTTTATATTCAAGGTCATAATAGAATTCAACAATCCTTTCTCTTTTGTTGATTCTAATAATCACTTAAGCCATAAACCATTTGATGGTAGCTCTGTAGCTCTACATCATGCGTACAAATCGCGATTTGCACCTTGAATTCCGAGAATTGAATACAGATTATACTGCCAAAAGAGTTATGCCGTTATTAATAGTCTGATTGACAGATCAGATATCAGCCAAAATTAACAATTTAGTGGGTTCTATTGCGTGATCTACGTCATTAGCTACCTTAGTAGTTATTTTGCAAGTAATGAAAGTGATCGCTCCTCCAAAGGTCTTTTACTTTTCATCAAGATCGAAAGAAATAATAAAAATGTTTTTATTGGCATGGCATTACAGCCAAAACAAACACCTTAAAACTATAAAAATAAAAAAAACAATGATTATAATGTCAAAAGGGCCTCAGCTCAGATGAAAACACACGGTGATGAAATACCAACTGAAGATAATTATATCTAATGACCTCCAGGACTCCATAACTAGCTTCAGCATCAAGTAACACTAACTTTCCATCAAACAAGACAATCACACCCGTCTCCTTCTACAGAATCTACTTATATTACGTACCTATATCAGAGAAGACCTCGTCTGACCTTTCCAATGAATGTAAGTAAGAATCAAAGATTAATGGGCAGGCATCGTAGACAAAAGTACCACGTGGTATAAAGTTGTAACTCGTGGACGAGATCGGTCCAGCAACGCGAGCGGGAAGCGCGTCTATTTTGAATTGTTTACTGCCGTCGCCATTCATGGCTAATAAAGACGTGCGCCGGCGCACCCATTGTGACCGCAACATGGCCGCCAGTTTGAGGGAGGAATGCCCTCTAAGCTCTCCAGGAAAGTGCCTGTATAAATTAATGGCTCGCAAGTGAGAGCATTTTTGTGGTAATAAACCCACTCAAATTGCAATTCTTAAAAGTTTTAGGGAATTGCAGAAAACCTTGGGGTTAAGACAGCAAAATTATAAGTGAAGAGTAGTATCATTAGTGAGAACAAATTCCGAGAAATGTTATTTCAAAGAAATGAAACAGTTTTTAAAGTAACGTTCAGGACAACGACACGACAAAATATTGTCAAGTTGACAAACCACGGTTTTTACCAAACGCGTCAAAAGAAATTCAGAATTCCGAGAAGCCAAGGACTACTTACCTAATATTATATTTTTGATAACTCAATATTTGTTGAACTGTTACATACATAAGAGAACAACGAAATATCTTATCAATAACGCTTTACAAATCCCTGAATTCGTTGAATTATTTCTTCTGATATCTCCTAATCTCAAACGATTTTCATTGAAAACTTCGTTGACATTTATTTTCGCAATTCGCTGTAATCTTCAAAAAGTAAAATTAAAGTTTTTCCGATACCGGGAATCGAACCCGAGCCTCCTGGGTGAGAGCCAGGTATCCTAGCCAATAGACCATATCGGATACTGTGGAGTTGCTTGAAATACTGATTGAGCACCTACAGATTCACAAGTTGATAATTCCGGTAATATACCTACTCTACACTGTTTATTGGGACCACCCAAAATTATACGACAGCCAACATTTTTTACTAAAAAGCGACAGCGAACTGCATTCCGCTCAGTTCGAATCTGAAAAAAAAACCATTTATAAAGGTTAGTGTAAGTACTGATTTATGATTCATCGTATCAAACGCATGAGATAAATCCAAATCTCGAAATTCGTAAACATGATCCGTACAATATCAATGCATATTCTGTTTACAATGATAGCAATCAGCAAAACGCTATCGCGTTACAAGAGCCTAGTTCCAGCCATTAAAAGGGTCGGTTGTTCTAATCAAAGGCATCCTCATCTAAATGACACAATTGGACTGACCTAAATATCGTTCCCTAAATGGTGCGCTTTGTAGAAATGCTACAATTTTGCATGAGATCATCGAGGAAGCGGTAGGCACACGCCACTGCTCAATTGTCGCCGGTAAATGTATCCGTTGGTGCCTGGCGCACTTCAGGTTTATTTATAGGTTTGTGTTGCCTACTTACTAATAAGCATGTGTTTTCAATATAATATCTGAAGGTATTGAGGGTATTGTCTAAACTAATATAGAGAAAATATATGATTTTTTGTATGTTTGTATGTTTGTTTGTTTTGCTTTCACGCTAAAGCGGCTGAACGACTTTGAATTAAATTTGGCACATGGGTAGGTCATGACCTGATTAAGACATAGGATACTTTTTATACCGATATTCCCACGGGGTAGTGACTTATGCGCGTGAAACCACGGGGTGCAGCTAGTCTACTATATCAAGGGTAGCAGTCCCTTTATAAAGCTCGAAAATGATCAGAAGCTTCGTATTGACGTTTTTGTGTTAGAACGTATGGGTGGGAAAAATGATACGATGTGGTCATCGTACAACTGACCAATCTAATCAATACAGACCCGTCATCAAATGAGTATAAAACCCGATTCGTTTATACAACACATGTAGGTACTTGAAAAAGATACGAAGATTTAGAATAGGTTATGTTGAAAGAGTAGATAGTTTACATAGGTGTTTCAGTTTAGAATAATAAAAGGGCTGATGGAAAAGAGCCCTGAATAAATACTAAGAATTCAACCGTATGATGTGGGCAGCATTTACGTAGTTCGTAAGTGAAAAGGATTGATATGCTATTGACGCAAAACATGTTATAGTGATGGATTCAGAAACACCACCGACCGGTGTTAAAAACCATTTAAATAAATTAGACTCCATGGACTCGCATGAGATTACACATTCAACCATATTTAATTCAGAAGGTGCTAAGGTTTTATTTTTATAATGCGTAAAGGTAAGTTTCAAACGTGTTTTATTAAATAACATTGACTCGGGTTTACTGAATAATGTTTCTACAGGCATATTGTTTATATTATCTTACAAATATACTACTACATAAACATTAAACAAACTATCGCTTAGGTAACTACGTATTATTGGAATCGTGTGCGTTTGTTTATTTGTTTCCGTTTCTTTTTCTGGAAATATATTTGGAAACGTTTATTTTCATGGCTATGAAATTCAAGATGAAGGCTACATCATACCTACGTATACATATCTTCAAAGCGTGCCGTGTTGGTAGGTACGCACACCTTATGTTCACTGAGGTAAGGTTTTAAGTGAAGGAAGGCGAGCGTTTTACTTTACCAGACCAAAATATTTTGAAACGGTTTAAAAACATAATTTTCAAGATTCCACATATTAGGAAAATCTACTAGATCTCTGCAATAAAAATGGGTACTGGCACGGTAATGTTGTACTGGTGCATACTAGGTAATGATAATAATGATGCAAAGTTATTAACAAAATCAGAATCGCGTCATACTGATGAGTATTAACATAAAATTTATACTAAATTGCAACTAAACAGCCCGAAACAAGCGCTTATGTGAAACTTCACATTACCCGACAAGATGAAGAGCTTCAGTTGACTTCGAAACGTAACGTTTACCTTAAAGAAACATTGCTAACGATACTTTACGATCAATAGTAAAGTCCACAATGAAAACCACGTCAGCGTCGACAGCTGTCTGAGACTGAACTAAACCCGTAAATACTGATGTATACTGCGCAATGAATATTCTAGAATACAAATAGGTAGGGGGCGTCATTTCTGTCTGACTTGCCGCCGTTATGGTGAAAGATGGCTTGTTGGCATTCCTTGGATGCCTGTCAAGCGTATGGACGTGTCGCGGAATTTACAGTCTAATTTGATGGGTATTGTTGTGTATCTTTGGAATTTTCTAATTAGGATTTAGTCTGACGAGCAACAACAATACTATACCCTTTCTTGGTCTAATCGGCTTACCATTCAAGTTGTTAATCGTTATTGTAATAACTGTTATAATCTAACACTTGATCCCAAAGAATATCAGTTTTCAGCGGTTCCGACTCCACTGCCAAACGCAGATTTACTTGTCTCTTTATCAGTTTGTTCACTATCACACGTACAGGTGGTTTTGGCTTTGCTTCAGTTATGTTTATTCAATTTGCTCATTGTTATAATTTTAGCTGTCATTTGTCAAGAAACTTGGAATGAATTGTTAGTACTGCCAAACGCCAAGTCTTTTGTATTCTGCTTGCAGGTGATTCATCAGTGCTCGTCACATATTTGTTCGAGAATCTTTAATCATAGCAACAGAAACGTTTAAGATGGTCAATTAAATAAAACCAGGGTACGATAAACTAGTAAACGCAAGTCATTGGCACGTCATCTGTAAGCAATTCATAAATGTTAACGTCAAACAAGAAACCGTTCATACTGCTTAATTTAAATCTTGCTCACGTGTCTAACATAACATCGTGGTATATGAGCCATCGCGCTGGACACCTGTCCAGGTGGGCGGCATGGCCAGGGTCGGCGGAAAATTCTTTGAGTTACAAGTATCTTGCGAAACATTTTTTAGAATTAATTCGTGGCCTAGTGTGGGCGGAATTTGTACATATTTGGGTTATATTTCAATTGTCATTTATAAAACAAAGCTACATTGATTGATTGAGTCCAAAACAAAGGTGAGGAGATCCGGTATTCAATATAAATGACTTTCCATTTGGACAATAGAAATAGAAACACATCATGGACACTCAAGTTCGTTCGTTAACTTGAGGAAGGTACCGTGACAATCTGTTTCCGGTCTGACCTGATGCAGTCATTAGCTTTGGCATACCACGACGACGTCGTGCAAAATTCTACGACCCCCTGTCTGTATGAATTTATAAATAATCCCGGTACGCCAGTGGCGGCGGCGGTGCGGCAGACCGCGGACGGCGCGGGCGCGCGATCCGCAATGAGCGCCCGCCCTAATCGAGTTTTACGATTCGACCATAGCTTGTAGAAGTCTTAGAAACTTCGCTAGGTGTTGCTTCAAAAGTCGCGAGTACGTGGTTTACATACGAGTTATCGCCGCGAGTGCAAAATATGGTTTAAAAAGTGACAGTGTTTTAAATATTTGCCATCAACGTCGTCTATTAACGATAGATGACAGTTTGTTGTAATGCAAGTGCGAATATGTGTTCTGTTAAATAAATACTTTTTGTCTTTAACAGGTTTCGAATTTGACGATATGGAAAAACTTTCAAGAACTTTCTTTTTTCGAAGTCTTCGTTCATCTTGTTCGTTTGACCGGTCACCGAGATTTTTGCTCCGGTGCTCGCTTGATTAAGCGCAGACATGCCACTTCATTGATTTACAGGAGAATAAATTGTCGTTTGTTCGGGACACTCGCAAATCTTTCTTCGTATTATTTGCGGAGTAATCTCTCAAAGATGTATCTTTTATACTACAGAAACTTGGTGGGATAATAATTTTGCTTTTTGCTGCAGAGAAGATGAATTACTGCGGGTGAATGCATTTGAAATTCTAATTTTACCCGGCTATAGTTCCTTAACAAAAAGACTAGACTGTCCACGAATAAAGCGAGACGGCTAAGTATTTCAGTAATCTTGATCCTGAACAATTACATTCAAGTATTCATAATGTATTTGTATGAAATGCATTTCATAAAAGAATTCATTGCAAATAAAAACACGTCAAAGCTATCTTTTATATTTTCAACAAGCCAAGATCTTCATAAAGTTTCCTAGTTTCAATAGTACCGCTTTGTATTATGTCTGCGTTCTTCCCATTGGTTTCGCAATGACTTTCTTGTGCGGCTAATTTTACTTTACATTCATGTGGACATGTCATTACTGTCTTCATTTACTAACACGTTGTTATATGTAGTCTATTTTTGAACTTGCACGTTTCCACGTTCGCGTAAGAGTTCGGAAGTAACATTGCTGGGTTCGTTCAAATCGACTCGAAGTATTGTTTCACTTAAAATAACATTGCTTGTTATTTGTGAACTTGTTGCTCTTGTTTTAGTCAAAGAAATGTAGGTATTGCGACTTTCTTTTAACTTTTCTGGGACTTACTACATATTGATCACGGCTATCTTGAATGATCTATTACTGTTTTCCTTAGTAACGTGTTCCTGAAGATTCCTAATTTATTTTTTTGAACGTCAAGCATTCGAATTATCTGATTGACAATTATGTGACAGGAAAAGTTGGTTTTGTCAGACAGGATATTTCTATAGATTGTCTTCAGGTTGAATCATGTCTTCTGCGAACTCTTCAAACCATTCTCTTACTATTTGACCGATGATAAATGATTTTAGGAAACGCTTGTTAAGTTTATTTGTTATGCTAAAACCCGTGCCAAGATTAATAAAATTGAAGTGTGTTTTTACGTTTTGCCGAGGAAAACTTCCTACAAATGATGCGAATAATTTGTGTTACTTTTAGAATGCATCCCAGCAGTTACGTTGTGTTGCAAAAATATAAAGAAAATATTAAGAGTAAATATAACGTAAAAGCTATAGGATAAAGACATGTTTCAGATTTATTTGTGGTGTGCATTTTCTCTTTTGACAAAGTTGATGAAACTCATGATGCTTTTCATATTTTTTTCATACCAATGCTACTAGTGTTACAACATTTTGTAGACTTGTTATTACACTTATTACAATTTATTACACATCCGAGTGAGCCTACATCGAAAGTTTCGACACTATTAGGCCCATATTGTACTATACCATGTAAAACATGATGTTATGGTCCACTCACACTATTACTGCCGTAGGCGTACTGCTGGTCGTTATTCAACTTATGTGACCTTGCATAATACTTTAACTTTATCATTTTCCATGATACTTGTATGGTCATCGGGGTCTAGGTTGAATTTTGTTTCTATATTTTCATTTAATAAAGGTATTGCTTTGATATCCTTATATTCATTACCTACATATTTGGGTACGCTTCGCTGGGTTCAAATAGTAGCCTTGTCGTGTGTTCTCAATATTTGTTGTAACTAGATCACATTTCTTTTGTCCTTACTACTTGTAATAGTATACGTTGACTGCATTCCACGTCACCAGTCATTTGGACCACTCAAGTGTACGAAGTAATTCCTAAAAGATGGTTACGCAAATCTGATTGATGATAAAGATCCGACGGTTGTTACCGTTACTTCAATTTGGCCACCGTGTTGTCTATTAGTTCGTTCACCTTCGAAACTTATAGTAATTTATGGTTTGCATCTTCATTTATTTATTCCGATACCAATTGATCTGCTCAAGCTTTTGTTCCGATGTGTGGGACTAATTAGCTGTCTGGATGATTGCTCATTTAGTTTGAAGAATTTCTTTTTCAGTTATATTAGCCATTGATCACGTCTTATTATTAAAAAAAATAATAAAGCGATAGTGCTCAGTGCTGATTATTGTGTGCCAACTAGTCTAGACATGTTTTTGTTAAAGTGTATTGTGATATAACTACTGCCCAAATAACACGTCAAAATGATGCAGGGTTTATTGGATTCGCTGTACAAAATTTATACAGGTAAGATGCATTGTCCCAGTTTCTGTTTTCTATTTCTAGGTTATAAATTATGTATTATTCAACTACGGTCTATAGATGTCGGTATTGATTTATAGCTAACAATACTGCCTAGCTAATAATTGACAAGGCTGGTATATTATGACTCTATTGCACTAAACTGTAGTGAGTTTAGAATACAAATGAGAGTATTATGTGCAGATGACCTCGAACAAATTACGAGCAATTTTCACATGAATTTACTCAACGAACCGTTGTTTGTCAGTTGCGTAATGTGACCTGAGACTAATCTACTAGATTAATATTTCGATGCGACGCAAGCGCAACAACGGAAACTTCAATTCTGACAGTTCACTTTGACATTTTAATTTGTTCTTCGTCGATGACCGGTTCTATTTTTTGTGTTCGCGGGTTCATTCTTTACGGTTTAATTAAGCAGGCATGGAGTTCGGTCACGATGTCTTATAATTTTGTTCGGAGGGCGGGGTTCAATGATAAATTAATGCTTAGGCAGTAATTTGCTATATTTTTTGCTGCATTGTTGCTAAATTAATCTTTGTAATGGGTATGTTAACCCCAGAGATCTTTCATTCTTCTAAGCACTTCTAAGCGGATTACGGTACTTGAGACTAAATTTCTCTTTGAAGTGGCGGAAATTAATAAAGATGCTTAGAAGTTACTCATTGTTTGCTTTTGCAGCTCTGGGTATTGTCTGCGGATTGATGGTACAAAAAAAACTGCCGACTTCAATGGAGCTTATTTTAAAATCGTTGCTTATAGTTAAGTTATGATTTACGTCTGCCTAATCATACATTTTTGAAGTTTTTAAAACGCCTGTTAACTTACCCCTCAATAACCTAACCAAGAGCATACTCGGGGAAGGATTTTGCGTAACTTCATTATTTCTGCTAATGTAGGTCCTAACTCCTTTCCAAATATTGAAAGGCTAACAAATCTTTTTGTGACGATGAGTGAAGGATTATTCCTTAGAATAGTTTGGTGTTTTATGAATTACATACAAATACATGAACTTACGTCTTCCTCATGTGGAGTAGGCAGAAACTACAGAACACCTCCTGCTACGATCCTTACATACCCTGCACCTATCCTTTCCTTCCTTCCTTTTATCATTATCATTGGCTAGGCCAATGAGTCCCTTTTCCCACTATGTGGGGGTCGGCTTCCAGTCTAACCGGAAGCAGCTGAATACCAGTATTTTACATGAAGCGACTGCCTATCTGACCTCCACAACCCAGTTACTGGGTAATACGATACCCCCTTGGTAAGACGTTGTCAGACTTTCGGGCTTCTGATTAACCGTAACGACTGTCAAAGATCCACGAATGACAGCCGGGACCAACGGCTTAACGTGCTTTCCGAGGCACGGAGGGGTCACGATATGTAAAGATGGACACCCATCCACAGACTAGCCGCGCGGCAAGCGTAGCTTAACCTGATCGATCGACCATACCGTGACCCCTCCGGTCACGGTATGTAAAAATTGGCCTTCCTTGCTTTTTTATTGCACATAAATAATTACCTCACGTTACCTACTCATCCCCACAATCCGAGTTACAAACGCGAGTAGGTAATCGCTACATTGTGTTTATCAATCGGCACGTTCTGGTGTTTGGCAATTGATTGCCTTTCGCAATCGATAATAGACAACATGTGTAATCTTACTGTTTGACCTCCGGGGCATTGTCAAGTTTAGATTGATTTTCTCTAGTGAGTTTCTTTGTTTGTGTCCTGTTAAATGGCCTTTCAGCTGCTGTGCATATTCGGCTAGAAAGAACTTACCATCGACATGACATAGGAATATGCCAATTTTTTTTTAAGTGAATCCAGTTGGCCACTTTTCCTGTTGACAACGACGCGATGATACTTTGATTGATTCTTTCCTTTTTTATTGTAAATATTATAAGATCAACAATTAAAATTTTAATTGTGTAGGTAGGTTTAAAATTTTTCAGTAGCTTTAAATGTTAATTCAATATATTTTTCTTTCACTATTTCGTCATCATCATCATCATCACTGACAGAATGTCATTTTGTGTATGTCCTCAGATCTTCTTTAACTTCAGTTTCTCCTTTAATTTTTATGGTAATTAATACTTATCAAATTTTCTATATGTGTATATAGATAGTAGATAAATATTAGAAAACATCCATAGACGAGTGTAAATGCGGTGGTGTTCCACAAACGATGGGACACTTAATATCCTGTCCTGCGTCCTCTGTCAGCTGCACGTTACAGGAACTGGTGGACGCTAGTGATGGCGCCAAACACGTAGCCGAATTCTGGGCCGAGTCCATTTAGATTGCCGTAGACACGCTAAGGAGAAGAAGTAAAAACACCAAATTCATTACCAAACATTTTGCTAGAGTTTATTTAAAGTCCTGAATCTTGTAGGTACTCGAGATAAAATTACTGATTCTTGCTAAATTTATAGATTACTTTAAGATAACGAAATATTTGATAAGGTTTCACAGAAGTGACAATTTATAACCTTATTTACTATCGACACATCACAGTGCGCATGAGTGGCCTCGACTCAAGACTAGCGTGCACGAACGGAGAACAAACCAGGCCAGTAAAAGCTTCCGAATGCCTTTTGAGGCCCAGATGGTGCATGGCTTAGATGGTGTTAGATGATAATTGAGAACATGATAACCGCATAAACGTGTAATGTCGGAGATCGAATCGAAAGACAAGGAATCTAGTTTAAAAAACTGTTACATTTCCAGAAAGTAACGGAAAAATTATTGCCAAGAAAACCCTTTGTTTTTTAATTTTAAGACCTCCATTTTATTGCAGTAGGTATACAGACAGACATCATATTTTTAAAACACAGAGATTAAAAACAATTTAATGGATCGTAAACCTTCGGTGCAATTCCAGCGACAGGAAAAAAAAGTGGGCTTTATCGCTGTTGACCTAAACAGAACTGAGGAATTCGCCTCAGATCCTTCCTTAATCGTGAATTCTTCATAACTGGGGGATCAACTGGGCTATAAACGGACCTCTACTATCGTGTTTCAAGAAAATTGTCTACTTTTATTTATTTTGCTCAAGAAATTGCTTTACGAGAGCTGAGTTTAGCAGGTAACCTGAAACTGTTAAGGATTTTTACGATAGTGTGATTAAGGAATGTGAATTCTAAGACAGGTTCTTAGATTATGTATAATTAGACTGACTTTTTTATAGCTTCTCTATGTGCTGGTTCGTTCATTTAAGGCTTTAATTGCAATTTGGCAAGAACATCTTCAAAGATACATAAAATTAAGTGGAGGCAAACTAGACACTTCATTTATTAAGTCGTGGTTAGATTCCGGAAGCAGCCTATTCGTGATTACCATTAAAACAACCATTTAAATTGATCAACTTCTACTCGAGAACGAATGGTTGGTAACCTCTGTGCAGGTGTGCGAAATCGTGATCAGCCTGCAAGGTCGACTTGATGCAGTACAGTGGAAGCATTGTATCGACACAATTAACGAGCAAATATAACTCGTATACTGATTGCTATCGAGAGGGGCTCGTGGCTAAGTAACAGTTGCACGGGTCGATCGATCAAGGTTGAGCTACGCTTGCCGCAGTAGATGAGTTACCATGAATTTCATACCGAGACCTTTCTGTACCCCGAAAAGCACGTTAAGCCATCGCTAGCATTAGTAGATCTTTGACAGTCGTATTCTGACCACCAGTCTAACCAAAGGGTGGTGTTTCTCAGTGACTGGATTACGGAGGAATCGGAGAGAATCGCACCACGTAAAATACTGGCATTCATTTCATATAATCAGCCTATAATGATCCAATTGCTGGGACGCAAGCTTCCTCTTGATGAGAGGCAGTGGGCCGTAATCCACCACGCGGGCCCAGTGTGGATTGGCAGATGTCACATGTCTTCGATTTTTTTATTCTTGGACATGCCGGTTTCCTCAAGATGTTTTCCTTCACCGTTTTAAGAGGGTGATGACATAATTTACACAAAGTAAAGCGCCTGTCTGGGTTCGAAACTACTCGTAACTCGCGACCGTTACCACTGGGCCACCTAGGATATCTATGGGGCCACCACCACTAAACGCCGACCCCAACATATGTAGTTGGGAAAAGGCTAGACAGATGACGATCGATTCCAATCGAGTTCTAGTGGTAAGGGGTACGATCACAATCGTAACTAGTATAGGTTACAAAAGAAGTAAATGTCAAGAGCATACGGTGGTTTGACCCGCGCAGATATTAATATCGCATTTTGTGGTCTGTCCTCTCGTTGTTCTGCTGAAACCGAGAGGGATCTTACGTTTAATGAGAATGACATTGAGACTTAGAGTGGACCTGTTATTTAGAATTTTCAAACTGATTTTTAACAAGGTAGTAAGAAAGCTTTGTTATTTTCGCAGAAATGAAGCCTACTAAGTATAGCAATGTGTCATCTAACTTATCTTACTCGTTAAATTTAAATTATCGAATGGATAAGAGAATTGACGTCGACATAATTTGGTAAAAGGCAATCATCATGTTTTTTGAGCACAATGCGCACGTGAAAGTGACAGAAGAAAGTGATTATTTAAAGATTTTATTGAAAAACGTAAAACTGACACAAAGTCGCCCAATGGGTCGTTCCCATTTCTTTATACATTCCAAAATATGTACATACTACCTAAAAGTCAAAGTCTTCTCAAGAATATGAAATATCAGTAAATACCTGCCTACAATTGCTGATTTGCAGGTTCATAGATGACTCCGCCTTGGAGTGTAAATGCGGTGCGGTTCCACAAACGATGGGACACTGTCCTGTGTGTCCTTTCAGCTCCACGTTACAGGAACTGATGGACGCTGGTGATGGCGCCAAACACGTAGCCGAATTCTAGGCCGAATCCATTTAGATTGCCATCGACACGCTAAGAAGGATCAGCATTAACATTGTTATGTTATGCATTGATCATCTAATCAACACCATAATCATTCTCGTATGTTTTTGTTACTTACCTTTTTGTTTCAACAAACTCTTTTCTAACTCCACAAACGGGACAAAGAGTGTAAAGTATTTCTGTTACAGAGATCCCTTATTTAGCATGTTTTACGTAACAGCCACTGGCTTGCCAATTGACGTCACAATGCTGCAATGGGGCAACAACACGAACTTTAGGACTTTTCGTCTTTCAGACTGTTTTGACGTTTGTGATCGCTGTTTACAATTTCGTTGGACTGACTGAAGGCAATTAGGAGTTTTTGAAATCAATAATGAGGTTTGGAATATAGACGAAGCTGCTGCAGCTTCTTGTTCTAATTGTACTGATTTGTGCTCTCAGTCTCAAAACTATGAAGGATAAAAACAACGTGAGGAAACCGGCATATCCTACAACCAAAAATTCGAAGACATGTGATATCTACCAACTCGCATTGGTCTCGCGTGGCTCACTCCTCACAGAGAGGAGGCCTGTGTCCCAGCAGTGGGAACATTATAGGTTGATTATGTTGTATTTCTGTAGGCATTGATTAATCTTATATATCCCATTATACTCTTCTTTGCTTCCTTCAATATAGCCCGAGAAATTAAAAATCTCACGGTTAATGCAACGAACTTTTAAACTTTGCGGCAATCACTCGAGTAGCCAAATTCTGAGTTATTGTTAATTATCTCCTTTATTTCAACAAATTACATTTTTAAATATTAGAATATAAAAACATTTAAAAATATAAAAAATAGTTGCCCACCGGTATCGGGATCAGGGTCCAAGCTACCGGCGGTCAGGGCTCCAGAGAGAGGAACCTCCTGACAATGCCAGCCGTGTCCAGAAGTACTGCTTTCTGAATCAAGTCCTTGATCCAGCTGCCCAACGAGAGCCTCTTCAGGTGTTGGTCGAGGCTCTTGACTATTAATCCATTGGCTGTCACGACTATCAATTGGCTGTTAATTATTATTATTATGTATACATGTTTGATACAATACCTCGTGGTCCGTTACATTTTGGTACCTACTTTAAAACATTATTTTGTTTTAATGATAATGTTTATTTTTCAATTACGAAGGTTATCGGAACGAAAGACAATAAAGTATTTATCTTAGTATCGGAATCGATCGAAGGCCGATGTTACTTTCAAGTTTAATTCTTGTAGGCTGTAATTATTTATCGAATAACAAAATTTAAGTATGATATCAGCGCAAACTGGGTCAAATGTAGCCTTTTGTGTAACGGTTTAATCGTTAAGTATGAAATGAGTAATAAATAAATAATATTAGTAAGATTATTAAATAGCCACCAAACGGTAACATAATAGGTAGGTACATTTTTATCCTCAAAAGGTAAAAGGAGTCATATCAATGAAGATTTTACCTTAGTGTGCCAATTTTGTATCAATAATACGATTAAATACATAAATAACGGCAGACGTATTTTCAGAGTGGGAGGGATAAATAATATCAGCCGCACAGGTCGATCGATCAGGTTAAGCTACGCTTGCCGCGGTTGGTCTATGGATGGGTGACCATTTTTACATATCGTAACCCCTCTGTGCCTCGGAAAGCACGTGAAGCCGTTGGTCCCGGCTGTCATTCATGGATCTTTGACGGTCGTTACGGGTAGTCAGAAAGTCTGACAACCCGTCTTACCAAGAGGTATCGTATTACCCAGAAACTGGGTTGTGGAGGTCAGATAGGCAGTCACTCATGTAAAATTCTGTCAGCTGCATCCGGTTAAACTGGAAGCGGACCCCAACATGGTTGGGAAAAGGCAGGCAGATGATGTATGTTCAGAGTGGGAAATTCTGTCCTTACCTACATGAACTTCATTATCCATACACAGTACTTTACGTATTATTAAACTGCAGTTACATGAAATACAAGCAACCAAGTCCCTTTTATCGCAGAAACACGATACACGTATCCTACAGCAAACACCAATTCCAAACTCGATAACACTAAACGACTATTTACTACAGATAGTTTGTTTAAACTCTATAAAATTATCGTTCACTTATCGATGTTGGGCAACAAATGCAGTTATCGATAAAAAGAGGGCGACGATGCCGATGGTGGAGGTGCTTATCGAAGTTATCGACTCCTAGTGGTGGGGCAATCGCAGGCTGATTACTTATTTTAAAGAACTTGTCCCGTACTTACATGGGTCTTGTCGCTTTTTTCTTGTTTTTCAACGCAAAGTGCAGTTTCATGCTGCCACTTATTTTTTTTTAAGCTGGCGGCAGACTATTTTGTAACTGCATATTTTGGGTGATGTTTTAAATTTTAGTTGAGCTAAGAACGAACATTATAGCTGTCATACACACGGCTACACATCAAACTTTACAGAACCAGTATAAGCTGACTTCTGATTGTACGAAAAACCTATACAATGCGAGGACAGCTAAAACTGGAAATGTATAAGTAGCTTGATATGTAGCCGTGTGTCCATATTTGGTTTCCATTTTGTCAGAATGATTAGAATGGAAACTTTGGGTCACTGAATGAAAATGCTTTTTAAATTAAACGATAGAAACTTAGCATTTGAAGCAATCCATTGGACATAAATATACTCTAGCATTAAATACATTGTAAAGTTTTGCATGTCAAATGTCAGACTTTGTATTCGGTATATACCTGTTGCAAATAAATGATTATGATTATACAAAAAAATACCATTTATAGCTAAAAACATCATTATTTTACTGTTTTAATTGTTCCAGCATATACCGAGTTAAGTGAAGTGTATCAAAGGTATCGTGTGTACAAAACTTGATCTTAAATTGCAGTAGAAAGTATTAATGACATGAGAACAAAATACTACAAATTGAATCAAGTGAAAGTATGATCCGAATGTGTCCGTAAAATCGTGGGACACTTGCTAATTACCTACCACAGTTATTGAAATGTCTCATACTACTTGCAGATCAGGCTGGTATTGAAATTCGAAACCAAAGGGGTAATATTTTCGTTATTTTATGAACGTTCACAGTCTGGGGGGCAATTCTCGTAGTTTTAAGAACATTCACAGTCTGATCTCATCTCAAACTGTCGAAAAACTCATATTGCCCAACATTTTTGACATTTTTTGTCGCCGTGATGAGACTGCGGCTAGATTTTGAACGTTTTAAATTAAGAGAATAGGCCTTCTGATCTCAATCTCAATCTGTCAAAAATATCTCTGATTTATCTACATTCTTGACAAGTTTTTGACATTGATTGTGGCTGACATGAGATTGCAGCTAGATTTTAAACGTTTTTAATTATGAGAATTGACCTGCTAAAGCTCAATTCTATACAAATAAATAAAATTGAAGTGTCAATTTGTAATGACAAAGTACAAGCTTTTTATTAAATGTATATAAAAGTATATACACAAAAAAACCCTTTTTTTTTGTCTGTCTTTCTGTTTGTTCCGGCTAATCTCCGAAACGGCTTGACCGATCTTGATGAGACTTTTACTGGCAGATAGCTAATGTAATAAGAAGTAACTTAGGCTACTTTTATCTTAGAAAAGGAAAGAAAATCAAACGATATTAATGTCGAGGGCAGCAGGTAGTAGGATGATAAAACTGATATTTATTTTACAAATCGTATTATGCGGTATGCCAACTTACTTTCACACAGCATGATATAATATTTTCTTTATAATTATAATTAATTTCTTAAGAAAAGCAATTCTGCCCCTTATCAACAATTAGTCGGCAAACATGTCACGAAGTCAATCCTGAACAAAATGCTTTTTGTATTATCTGACGTATGAGACATATTCACGACTATTAATTATCAAGAAAAAAAGCTAAGATAAAAAAAATATAAAAGGATATTATTATTGGCTGTGGTATGAATGACTAATGAAATGTCAGTCACCTTTGATATTATAAAATTATGATAGTATACCTACTATACCTACGTAAGTACTTAATGCTGCCAATAATGATTTAACTTGATTTACAGCATATTATATAAAATAGAGAGATTCCGTCTTATAAAATTAACAGTTTCTTTGAATGAACAGAAAGCCAATTCCCATAATAAAAACGTTCAAAATCTAGTCGCAATCACATCTCAGCAATAATAATCAATGTCAAAGACTTGACAAAAATTTATGGAAATTAGAATTATTTTTGACAGATTGAGACTGAGATCAGACTGTGAACGATTCTTAAAATTACGAGAATTGAACCCTTATATTGAAAGTTTCGAGTCTGGAATTCGAAAAAGACCGTTAAACCTTCCCGCCGAAACCACTCGAAACCTTACACAATTCCCGCCACTTTTTGTTCTTATTTTAAATTCCCTTCGCTCAGATGTCAGTGGCCAGTAGCCAGTGCCCCAGTTACAGTCACTTTCGTATCGTTTTGGCGATATTCATCGCTGCCGATCGCTGCTGCGGGTGATGCAGCGATGTTCACTTTAAGCCCAAGGCTTTTAGGGATTCCCGATAAGTGTCGATAACGGTAGATATCATTTCAATCGATAAACCAAGGTATGTACCTAGATCAAGTGCGAACATTTTATGAGCACCGATAAATGTTGTTGAAATCCGCTTTTATTAACTCGATAACTACTTAAGTTGTTTGTTATTGTTTTTTTTACAACTATAAATAGACTGCCCGTCAAGGTTATTATGAAAAAGATTCAAAATATTAAATTAAGTTATATTTAATTCCAACGTTTCATTAGAACTTGCAACTAATGAAATGTATTATTTTACAATATAAAGCCAGAGTTTGAATATTCAGTGATTCAATAATTAATTGCCTTTTTGCACAACCCGTTGTTGCCAATGGCGAAACGATTAAATGATAACGATGTCCTAGTTGTTTATTAATTATTAATGTTCCGTTCCGACCAATTTATTATCGATATTTATTTGGTTCAGCTCTATTTTAGTTTTGTAAGCATTGGAGCACGCATTCAAGGTCACGAATTACCGCTTTAATATACTTGTAGTAGGTATGTCTTTTAATTAACTAAAACAATGCCGTAATAACTGTAGCTTAACTACCGTGGAGCTTTTGGATTAGAAACTTGAAACCGTTGTCTGCACGTGCACGTGTTTACATACAAAACGCGGCCAAACGTGAGTGGGATTCTCACACGAAGGATTCCGTACCACCGAACAATGTTTTACACTAGGTAAAATTTTTTATATTAGTAAAAAAAAGTTAAAAAACTACGTTTCTATGAGAGTATGTAAGATAAAATAAAGTTAATAATTAAACCTTTAATGTTAAAGTGAAACCCGGAGTATAGTAATGGGTCCCGTTGACTCCCGTTGGCACCCTTTGTGTACGGAACCCTAACAAGTGTCACAATGTTTTGTCAGATTCAGGACATCTTAAAAAGCTATCGATAAGAGAGGGGAATGATGTGGTATCCCGTCACTACTTTAAATGCGCCTTATCAAGGATTTTGAATGCATACATACATTTATAAATGTAGTGTGAATTCTCACACTTTTCAAGGAAGCTGTCACTCTTTGAATATCCTTTAATTAGCTCGGTTCCTGCAGGAGTGAGTGACATGTATGGACAAACTTACGGCTAGGGGCATAGTTGTCATGTTTTTTTGCCCACGTATTAGCTTTGAACATTGAGGAATGGAAGTTCTTTTGACATTGTACTTATTTTTTATCCTGCTACATTCTGGCTGGATTCATATCGAGGAACTTTAATCACACAAATACTATTAGGCTACAAGAATCAGATGATGTAATGAACTTTCAAGTTTTTTTTTTAAGATTAAAAGTAATATCTATAATTTATTAGTTACTTTCATTAATTAGAAAGATGTTACACAACTTTTTTGCACCGATACCTCCCATGAGGGTCTTGACATTAATAACCCAATATGTTAATTAACCAGGTACCTAAAACGTTAAGGCAGATCCACACGTGCGCAAGTGCAAGCACGGAATAGATAAATATTTATCTATTCCGTGAGTGCAAGAACAGTGCGGTTCGCGTAGGAACATAATTTGTACACGTTCGCGAGCGGCCAGCAAGAGATTTGCGTGCAACTTGTAAAATTCACGACGTGCACATGTTCGTGGTTTCGCGAAGTATTCTTGAACACGTCTTTATGTACTAAATCAGTCAATGAATCACAAACAATTCGCACAAACCAATGCTCGCGAACTGCGCGTAAGCTGTAGTTCTCATCATCTGCCTTGTCTTTTCCCAACTATGTTGGGGTCGGCTTCCAGTTTAACCGGATGCAGCTGAATACCAGTATTTTACATGGAGCGACTGCCTATGTGCCCTCCACAGCCCAGTTACTGGGTAATACGATACCCCTTGCTAACACTGGTTGTCAGACTCGGGATTCTGACTACCTGTAACGACTGTCAAAGATCCACGAATGACAGCCGGGACCAACGGCTTAACGTGGTTTCCGAGGCACGGAGGGGTCTCGGTATGTAAAGATGGTCACCCATTCACAGACCAACCGCGGCAAGCGTAGCTTAACCTGATCGATCGACCTGAGCGGCCGTTATTATTTAGCCCTCCATCCTCCCTCTATTCTATAGAGATTGAGACTCTTAACAGCTCACTTCACCTACAGAATAAGTCGGCTGTTTCCAGCTGTTTCCGACGTGAGAGTGTGATGCGTCCATTCCCATTAAAGGCGCGTACGTAATACACAGTTCGCGCAGGTGTGGATACGCCTTTACGAAACTGACGAATAAACAATTCTTCATTCCCACTTGAAAATTATTAAAATTACAAGATTTGTTACTGGCTGACTCGATATATTACCTCACACCGTAACAGCGCCATTAGAAGATACTTCATCATCATTGACTTTAATTGACATTGACAACTATAAAGTTTCATATTGTTGGCAAATAGCAATCAGGGGTTTTTGTTTGCGTTAGCGCACATCATTAAGTCAAGTGGTAAAGCATAGAAACTGACTTAACCTTAGGCCTTACTTAGTTAAGAAGTGTAAAAAAAAAAAATGTTTATTATCGCACGGTTTCTGAATTGAGAATTTGAATTTGAGAACTTATCAAAGTCTACTTACTTACGCATTATTTAAAGTGATCAATGTAGCCCGAGAAATGACAAATATCTTACGTTTCTTGGAAACAATTTTTTTTTTTTTTCATTGAATTAGAGGGGCTTCGTGGCTTAGTAATAACAGCCTTACGGGTCGATCGATCATGTTTTTTTAAGCTACGCTTGCTGCGGTTGGTCCGTGGATAGGTGACCATCTTTACATACTGAGACCCCTACGTACCTCGGAAAGCACGTTAAGCTGTTGGTCCCGACTGTCGTTCTTGGATCTTTGACAGCCGTTACGGGTCTTCAGAAGCCCGAAAGTCTGACACCAAGTCTTACCAAGAGGTATCGTTTTACCCAGAACTGGGTGTAGGAGGTAAGATAGACAGTAGCTCCATGTAAAATACTGGTATACAGCTGCATCCGGTTAGAATCGAAGTCGACCCCAACATAGTTGGGAAAAGGCTAGGGTGAAGGAATCAACTTATTTGGTTTTGCAAGGCAAGGCGTTTGTTAGGCAAGCATTAAGTTCGGTAACAATAGAAAAGTAGCGTCTCATTAGTGACAGTTGAGCTCATAAGTAGAGTTTGACAATTCAAGTTGTCAACTTCAACTTCTCAATTCAGAAACCTGGCGTTGATTGGAAGTGTGTATTTTTCTCGTTGCTATCAATAAATTTTCAATAGGTACCTACAGATATGTCATAAAGTTACTGAACAAATGTTTGTGGACTGTGGCATTTCGGACGAAATTACCTGCCCGTTATATTTTTTATCCACAATAAAATTGTATCAATAAATTGGAAAGTACCGACAGTCTAGTCAGTTCATGACATTTTTATTTTATATTTTAAAGATGTAGAAACCAATTGTAGTTCCTGTTTCACAGCCAGCATCGTGACGGACCATAAACTTCTTTCATCAGCGCTATTTTATCTATGGTTTGTCATAGATTGTCTAATGTCAAATGTACGCCACATTAATTGGCGGGAAATGCCTATGTGACAGCACCTAATGTTTATAAATGTAACAGGTGTGTGACACAAAATGAATTTATGTACATACCGACATTAACTGTCACTTTCATGATCCCAGTTTCAATGATAACAATGCCAGACACATATAAATAACGATATTTAGGGAAAATCGTAATATAAATCAATAGGTCAGTGACGTTTATGAAAGATACATGCGTAACGGTCTATATTTGTTTTACCGGCCATTGTTTTAATTAAAAATAGTTCACATAATTACGTGTTTTTTTTTTCTTCTATTTTCTGCTTATTGTTGGCCGGGTTTACCTGTAGGTAAAGGCCGCTGACAGGCACGCGACGCGACTCCGATAGAACAGTTTCCATGAAGTCTTCATAGAAAATGTTCTACCAGATTCGCGTCGCGCCTGTCTGGAGCCTTAAGAATTAAATGTTCATGATCACGCCGCAACTGAGTTCCGTTTTACAATAGATCTGTTCAGCCTCTAGCATTGGCCTTTACAACCTTCATCTGTGATTCGTAAACTGCACCAATTGTCAGCTATAATTTAAGAGGGAAATGTTCCGAGTCAGTTTTTGTTTGCATCATTTTACTGTCAGAATGGCGGCTCGATCGCCGCCGGCGCACGTGATGGAATGCCCCAGTGGGCCAGTATCAGCCATCAAGTTGTTGCCAAACAACTGATGATGAAGTTCTTGCACTTTAAATTATGCTTTTTGTTAGCCCTGATTGGTTGTATTGTATAGGGCGCGAACGATAATACTGCTGTTAACAATGTTAATGGTGGTTAACAGTGTTTTTTTGGTAGGTACGCAAGTCTGATAAGGCCTTTTCAGGTGTTGATTGGTTTACGATGAGGGAGAGTGTTTGTTGGTATAAGATGCTTTTCATCATATTATAAATATGGGGTCTGGGGTTGTCCTATCTTCTATTTTCCTAAAACTGACGCCTTTTTCATTTTGAAACCAAACTTGTATGCTTTTTCTGTAAATAGGATATCAGAAACACTTTTACAAGGCATATGTATATGACGGAGAGGGTGTATGTTTGTCTCGTCATCATCAGGCATATTTTCATTAGTGTGGGCGTACTATGGGCAGTGTTAGTTATTGCGCAATAGATAAACTGTCTACAGTTCAAATCAGATTATAATTTTACAAACAAATTAATCACACTAGCGAATCACACACTGTGGTACACAATTCAACTACTATTAGACAATAACAGGGTGGTATCATGATGATAGTTTCAACAAAACGTAGGACAGTTCCGAAGCGTCTGCCTGCTCGATCACCGGGATAAGGAATGCGCCACTTGACGCGTTCTCTTCAATCTCGTAACCGAACGGAAACGTCCCGACTCTGTCAAAACACGCCAACTCCAGTCTTGATTGTTGCCGCTAGGTGGCGTGCCTTGTTTTGTTGTAAACGTCAATTGCCGGATGCGACATATAGAGAATGATGATATAGAGAAAAAATGGCGAACAAACTCTTGGGTCGGTCTCTTTTAATGTCCAGACATTTATCATCTGCCTAGCCTTTTCACAATTATGTTGGGATCGCCTTCCAGTCTATTTAATCAGATGGAGCTGAATACCAGTACTTTATATGAAGTGACTGCCTTTCAGACCTTCACAACCTAACTACTGGGTAACACGATACCTACCTCTTAGTGAGACTGGTTGTCAGACTTTTGGGTTTTTGACGATTGTCAAAGATCTACGAATAACAGTAACTTGTGTACTAATAGTTATTATTCTTTGTTTCAGGTAATAATCAGCCTTCAATTTCGCAGTACCCAATGGATTAGCAAACAGGAAGTTACATCAATCCTTTTAAATGAGTGCAATGCTCTAATATCGGTTCGTGGCGCCTGCGCCGACTTGCGAATAGATGGCGGAAGCTTTTAACTCGATAATCCATGCAAATACCCTACTGATCTTTATATATTATACGGAACTTAATATCGGCTTGTAATTGCCCCACTATAGGGCAAAGACTTCACACATACAGAGAGGGTGCGAGCATTTGAACACCATGTTTCCATATTGCATGTTAGAGATTTAAGACAGTTCTTTCCTCACAGGTTCTATTTCACCGTAAATCAGTCATGTCCTAGATAAACTTAAAAAGCAATTAGAATAATCAAGTACTTGAAGTCAGGAAGTCAAAAAGCACAGAACCTGTCAGCAAAGCACTTGACAGGTTTGTAAAACACAGCCTTGTGCTTAACAATCAGCATCCCAATCGCGTAACACACTATCAATCAAAGTCTGAATGACTTTGAAGGATATTGCTAATCCATTGCTTAATGTGTTCGGAACATGTAAATAACGCAATGAATGATGTTGAACTGTCAAAATTAAAGCCATTGCTACGCAATCATTCCGCAGGACCTAGACAAGTGGCAATTGGCAATCGCTTTCAAAGCGTTTCCTACTTTCAGCTCTTTTCAACGGGATTAACATAAGTATTTCGATAGCTTTAGTCAGTCCCATAATTTTTTTGCCTTTTCCATCATCATTATCGCTGATAAAATATCACTTTGTCCTCTCTCTGCCTCTGGACCATCATATTATCATTAATTATACAACCAATACTTATCCTGGGTACTTAAGTAACCGAGTACAGAATACAATAAGCGAATCGCACGCATTTTAATGCAACAAATTGCTCAGTCATGCATTGGTTGAGAAACAAGGTCAAGATTTGTTGTATGATGGATTAACAGCTTGTTAGGGCTCTTATAGACGATCGGGCCCTTCGCCGCGTATTGTTTATTTGACCTTAATAATAATAATATCATTTTACAAATAGTTGTTAGTATTGCATATTTATTGTTTTTGTGTCTCTGATAGGTATGTTGTTTGTGAACGATAGTTAACTAAATAATGATGTAGAATACGGAACGCATCCGTCAGGATGACATTGACGTTTGTGGCAGTACATTTGTTACCGCGCTCTTTCTGGGAGTGTCGTAGAAAAATGTCTCCTGTGATATTTATTTTTCGTACTTACGGTGTTTTACTTTTAATAAGGTACCTAGTTTATATAAATACTCTGTAAAACCTGCAGGGTGTTTTGTCAGTTACACCATAAAGGTACTAAATGTGACCTAATATTGGGCCACCATTTTGGCGATCAATTTAACGTTCCAACAAACCTATCATTGTCATTGCCACAGATTAAAAATAACATTAACCTTTTTATCGAAAATCCCCGTTCTTGTAAGTAATGTAATTCTCTAAATGGTAGATAGTAATAATGTTGTTGAAATCGCAACAATTATCAAACTGTGTAAACTACTAAGTTGGGTCGAGCTCTGACGTAACGTTTAAGTGTTGCACTGCTTTGATGTCAACGCAACGCTTTAAATGCAACGTTTTTCTGCTAATACTTACATCATTTGGGTTAATTTTATTCTGTTATTTTAATAACTTGCTTTAGCAAGTTTTTACTTGTAAATGTGTGTCTAACCGGGTGTTAGTCTAGACTGAATGAGTGATTGTGATCTAGATTAAATCTATATAAAAAATGGCCCGAATACATATTTATCTAAATAAATGATAAGATCATAAATAAACATTTTCGAAATTTTTAGAGGAAAGTACAAATTTCACGCGGACGAAGTCGCGGGCAGAAGCTAGTATACATATAAAATTAAAAGTCCTGACTGACTGATATATATCAACGCACAGCCTAAACCGCTGATCCTAGAGACATGAAATTTGGTGGGTGTTTTCTTTGTAAAGAACGAAAGGCTTTTTCGAAATTCCACCCCTAAGTGGGTGAATCCGGGGAGGGTGAAATTTCACGCGGACGAAGTCGCGGGCAGAAGCTAGTCTATTACATAAAATCACACGTGTGTTCCCCGAAGGGCTAGGCAGAGGTGTACCTATAGTATATCGACATTTTAACAGATTAAATCAATATCACACTTTTTGACATTTAAAAACAACTTTAAACTTAGTAAAAACGTGCGAAATTCTTCTCTTGTCTGGACAGTTCTTTAGATGTGACCTCTAAAACTCATAATTCGGAACACATTATGCCCTAATTCGTTTTTAATTAGCCAGATTGATTGATGAGTTGCATTTGGTGTTAATACATCATTAGACGTTCGACCGGACGTCAAGTAATTAGGCAAGAAATAACTTTTGTTATTAACTTTTGTAATTATTAGATATTATATTCGCGTGACTATACTTCGTTCTTTGAAGGTCGTTCTTTGTTTATATAATTTAACAATTATTTACGGTCAGTTCTATTTAAATAAATTCGTTTATTACTGATTATACTGAGATGGATGTTAGTGCAACGGGCATCGTTTCTTGTCTATAGGTATATTTTTTTCTCAATTAAATCGGAATGTTAATAGTTGTGAGGTATTCGAGAATATAAAAACTGTTAGGTTAGTAGTATACAATGGAATTTCACAATAAATATTTATTCTTTACATTGTGTAGATGTCTCAGTCGAATTGTATAATCCGCCATATTACATTACGGCTAGCCGTTATCAAAAACAGGGCCGTTTTGAAATGCGGCGGTTCATATTCTCAGTAACGAAACGGCCAAGCTTCATATTTTGACTAAGGTGTAGTCTGTGAAGTTAGGGCGTGTAGAGTTAGAAGCTTGGCTCTACATGAGATCTGATAACTTTTTGGCAGTGCGAGCCATATGTGGTCTCGTCTTGGCAACATTTTACATGAAAATGTTTTTGGTGGGTCCTATTTACAGAATAAACAATTTCATTTTATTTCTATTTCTTTGAACAACCGAAATAAATATTACCTATCAGTTTACCAACTACAAAATTCTATCAAGCAAAGTAATTCAAAAGATAGACATTTATTAATATTTAATCACATTGATTGACAACAAATCATAACAAACTATTAAGCCTTCATCATCATATTATTGTAATGACTTCTAATCGCTCATAAAATGAAACATGCATACAAATAATCATCTCCACGATTTGGAGTTACTCCTTTATTATGATGTATGTCATTTTCATACAATGACTCGTAAGTCGTAGCTACATTATGGTGCATCCACACCGTGGTTACATTATTGTAGAATAAATACTTCCAAGTGTTAGTGGGCAACTTTTAATTATAAAAGGATATTTTTAGGTTAGGTTAATAAATGTGCCAAACTTTTTAACCTTTTAAAAAATTATGAATGAAATACCTAAATACTTACACAAAAATGTTTGAACTTTGTTTAGGATTATAGAGGGTTAAAAATAGTCAATATGTTGACTTTCAGTGACATTTGTTACAGACTGTTGCTCAACATTATATTATACAACTTTTGTTAACACCACCTTTTGTCTTCCAAATGTTTTGTAAACATATTATAGCAACACGAGTGTCATCCCAAAACATGTACAAACTTAAGTAATTGTATTAAATCTAAGCTTAATGTTTGTTCAACACCTTTTCTATTTTACCAATAATTATATTTTTGAAGTGAATATTTTTAGGCGCACTTTACTCTCTTTCTGAACAGTTACAGCTTAGGTCGGTGACGCTGAATCGGGTATACTCGGCTCCAGTCGTCGGTGACGCTGAATCACGTAATCTCGCCTCCATTCAAAGTTTCACTTCTATCGTGTGGTGACAAGCACACACCCTTTTTTTATTTTTTTGTAAAAGTTGTAGAAAGTTACTTAATTTTATCTTTCATGTTACTACGATGCTATTCTGTAAAAATCTCACCGTGAAAACTTAGTTGAAGTGAGCGTGGAGTGAGCTGTCAATAGTGTCAATTCCTAGCAAAAACAAACTCACTTCGCCTAAGTTTTCACGGTGAGATTTTTACAGAATCGACCGGCAGTAACATAACGTTGCTCCTCGAAAAGTAACTGCGATATGAAATTACTGTGGACACACCTTTACTTACATTGGAGGCGTGTTTACAACGTACGTGATACGCGTTGCGTTTGCGACGCCAGTATCGACTTTCGTGAGAAGAGTGTTCGATAACCCATTTTGTTTGTCTAGCCTTGAGGTCGATTTCATGGGAAACTATGTTAATACCGATGCGTTTGAGAAATTTAATTGTTTTATAGCGGTATTGTCTTACTTTTGACTGGTCTGTCTTGTATCGGGTTCCGATGTTCCGTTTTTAATGCCGTCACTGGTCTTGTCAAGACGCATGATTTCCAGGCTTACGAATTTCCGCCAATTAATTACTTAAGCAAGTAAATCTATATTTCCCAAGTTTAAACTTGACATTTTAAATTAAAGTGGCCTCAAAAGTTAGTTGACATCTTTCCTTTTCAGCTGTAATGCCACATTATGATTTAAAATAAAAATATAATCAGGTACTTACTCCTAAGGGATTACTAAACTTGATATTTTTTTATAGTATATTAACGTTATAGCAGCTCGAACATGTGGAACTAAACTTTTAAAGGCCCCGCTCGTTGCGTTGCGCGACTTGCAGTGACTTTGTGTCGCGCGCGCGATTTTATCGCGTGTCGCGCCTGTTTGAAGGAGCCTTAGCTTAGCTTACAAAATAAATATTTAAGGGGGGCTCCCATACAACAAACGTGTTTTTTTCGGCGTTTTTGCCTTGTGTACGGAACCCTTCGTGTGCGAGTCCGACTCGCACTTTAGCAGTTTTTTTTAAGAATTGTGTGATAGCACCAGTATCTAGGTACTCATTTTTAGCAAAACAAATAGTTACGCTAATCTTTACACACTTCATTCAGCCAAGTTCTGACTTCGTAGAGGCATCCTTACATTGATACGGTATCATAAATCCAATATCCCTTTAGTCGGTATATAAACGGTATTACCATATCATCAATTCAAATGAATAGGATTATGATTACCATGGTACATGATCCTCAATGATGCGCTGTTTATTGTTCAAGGATATAAACGTTTCGTTTAGTTACAGAACTGTACTCTCAATACATAGGAGAAAATAACATATTATAGTTAAATATATTTATTTATTTAGTGCACACGAAAGAAATAGCAGAACACACAAAAACACGATCTAATGACAACAAATTACATGAATATACAATGTGCCAATATTCCAAAAAAGCTAAGTACCTACATAAATATGTATTTTTATCACATCTATTCAAAAAGAGCTAGTCTATTCCTCATAAACAGACTTAAAAAGCTTTTTAATCCCTAGGGACTAAAAGTGATTTGAATTTAGAATGTGCATATTGTTAGTAAAAGTTCCAGTCACCAAAGAGATCAAACTCGAACATTGTACGGTCTACAACAAATTTGCATAGGCACAATAAAGTTGAAATTTCTGTGAACACGCGCCCGCGCCGCGCAGGCCCGTACCTACATCTGTGTGTGTACACTGGCTAACGTCGAACGAAACAAAAAATAATTATACCGTCGCTTTTTCACACGCGCGGCGTAATTACGTATGACCTTGGTTGGTTCATACGATTGCTAAAATTCACATCTTCATAACAAGTACCGCTAGCGGATAGCGTTGCGTATTGGATTATTAAACAAGTTGGCCTAGGTTCGAATCTCGAGATGGAACTTTAATTTATCTTTTCAACAATATTCTTATCTTTTTTTATTATTATTCGATTAATTAATACACGAGAATAATAATGTAATATTTATTTTATTTGTATTATTATATTTTTATTGAAATATGGGATAAAAAAAAAAGATTTTTAAGTGATTTCCAAAATTTTATTCGTTATAATTTTATAAATAAACTTTTAAAACAGTTTATTTTCTCATAAAGAACAATTTATTGAAGTAAAGCATGTGAACTACTACCATTAGACTTAAAATATTGTAAGTATCTTTAATAAAATAATATTGTTCTATATATATATATTGCGGTTATAGCTTAAGTATTCATTTTCATTATGAAAAGAAGATTGAAACTATAAACCTCAAAATAATCCTTAATACGGTTAAGACACAATATTATTTTAATATTACTAAAATCAATTTGTAATTTATAACTTAATACGTTGTATAACCCCCATTATTATTCATGCTATCAAGTAAACGCTGGCGTATGGATCCTATAATATTTAAACATATTTCTGCATATTTCCTTGCAATGCAACTTCATCTGGTAACTGGTTGGTTAAAACAACATTTCTTTCTTATTCACTGACCAGCTGGGGCCTTCCATTGTCGATCGCGTTCGACTGGCACGGACCCTCCGAACTTTTGACCTTCCTACTCACAGTAGGTAGGTAATTTCTCTAAAACAAAAAAGGAATATTGTAAGGCTACTAGCAAAATGATAAAATATTATTAACTACTATTTTGAAAAAAAAATATTTTGAAAATAGTTCAAAAGATAAGATTATAATTTATACTTAATGTTATATTCATCATTCCAAAAGTAAATAAATAAACTCTTGGAAATATATATTTTTTCTTCTTTTTAGACCCTATGGTAAATATAAAACGTTTAATAAAATAACTACAAGGATCAGCAGTTATACATTAATTAAATAAATGTTCGATAAAAGAATTAAATCATAATACTCACAGTCAGTCCGGTTTCATCAAATATTTGTGGTATAATATTAAGTCCACTTTTACGCAGCGCGATAATATCCGCTTTCATCTCAATATTTAAATTTGCTTGCGTGTCAAAATGAATAACACCTCTAATAGATTAAACACACTTCACTAACCCACAATATCAAATTATTATCAACCAACAAAGAACCACAACATTCTTTCGCGGTGAATGGTGCATCTGTCCACCTTATAATTAATTTATTTATTAAGATTTCTGTGGGTATAATCATAAAGTTTTACGAACTATGTGAACAAGACGAACATGACACGGAACTATATTCAATAGCGTGATTATTCGAGTAATATGAGGGTGTGTGTGTCAAATTACTCATTAAAAGAAGGTCGTAAGTCACTAACTAAACTTCAAACTATAACTTTGCGAATTTGCTTAAGGACTTTTGATCGACACTGTACGAACAAGTAAAGGCGGACACAGACATTGCGAGGCATGCGCAGCGCACGGCGCTTATCGCATGATTCGCATTGTGATAAAATTAAAAACGCGCGAAAAGAAGGAAAGAATCCTTCGCACCGTTCTGGATTCAAAGAAACACTCTCGCCTTCAAAATAGTTGTTTGCTCCCTTGGCAAACAATCTGCTATTTCTTGCCATGCGTGAAAATGGATGCATTCCCATATGTATATTTTACCATGCCTATGGGTAGAGAATAGGTAGAAAGAAAAAATTGTTTTACCACCACAGAAACACCACATTAGGGGCTGATTTTCCAATAGTCAGACATCTCTTCATTGAAGAGTAAATATTGCCGTTTCACAGCTTTTTTATAGAAAATAATTGTTAAACTGACATGTATTCTTCAGATAAAAGTTATCTGACTATTGAAAAATCAGCCCTTACTCGAATAAATTATACTTAGTACTTACACTATACAGGTACAGTTTTGTGAGTAGACATGCTATATCTTCCTCTCCATTAATTGGTTTTACGGCTACGTAGGAGTTGACAATTTTCACAAGTTTGTAGCGTGAATCACTAAACATGTTCTTAGTTCGTTCACTATAAAATTAACCGCTGAATGACGGCTATAAACAATGTTTGTTTAGTTTACAAGTGCAGTAAAGCCAAGCTTTATATATTATAGTAAAGGTAAATAGTCGCCATAAAAGATGTGAGCTTTATTCGTGTTATAAATCTTAAGTAAATGTGTACCTCTAAATAAGCAAGTTGTCATGGTTTGAGCCAACCGCTAAGTGGTCTCTATTGCATAATTAGTTACATAAATAGGTACCTACTAGTTAAAAAGCATCAGCCTTGTTGTTTTTAAGCTGCGTCATGCTAATGTCGTACGAATAGTTTATACATTTGTCTTTTTTTTTTAACCAGAACTGTTTTAGTTTTTGCCGTAAAATTTTATTAAACCAACAGTGGCAGTCCTAGTAGGAAAAAGGAGTTTATCACGTTGACTGCCAGACCACAGACTCAATAGAAAATCTATTGTTCGCGGTCACCGGTGACCGCGGTGGAAGTCAATGCATTATGTGGGTGCAATTTGCACACCGAAATCAATTAGATTAAAATACAATATTTATGCTTTTTTTTTTGGTTAACGACCCCTGAAGTGGTGAAGTGGGGTGTTGATATTTTTATAAGAAAGTCATAAAGCTCGTGTTCTAATCATTGAAAAGAAACGATGCGTTTCATGTTCATAATTTTTCGAGAGTTTACAACTTCTCGCAAGATTTATTATAAGCGGACGCGGTGATACATAGACACATCACTCGCCAGAGAAGCTGTTTCTATCTCAAAACTGCTTACATACTGAGATATGTCATCACATCACACAGAAACAAGATGTCGCCTGATGGAACAAGCTGAAGCTGAAAACACGTGTAAGCTCCAGTTCCAAACGGCGCGGCGAGGGAAAACATCATGGAAACCCACACATTTTTTTTAATTTTTTTTTTTATAATATTGATAAAATTCACAAACACACACACATTCATAATTTAACGTGGGTTATGCCTTGAGAGTCGCCACAATATTGCAATAAGAAAAAGTGTAAAAGGTCTACTATAAAACTAACTTGCACAATAAATGCCATCGATTAGTCTCATGCTGCATCACTTTAAGTTTGATTATAGCGATAGAATAATATACTTTCATATAAAATGTAGTTTGTGAATAAAATTTGGGGTCTATTGAAATCGTAGAAGTACCTATCTTATGATTCGTAGGTTTCCAGTAGTTTCAACGCACCTGTCATGATTAAATTAACAACAGCTAGAGACTTAAGACCATCCCAATTTTATGTGATTTAGAAACGAGATTTGCATCGGTTTGTTCATCTTCGTGTGCCACATGGCGGAAGGTCGGACTTGGTCACAGACTCACAGGGCCTCAAGTCTGCTATTACAATAGCGCCAGAATGGTCTATCATTGATTTCATAATGGTTGATTTTGACAAGTTTGGTAATTTACTAATATAATGGCGTCATTATGACTTTCCAATGGTCAACCACTGACACTCCATTGAAAGAAATGGCATAGAATGGTAATCTCGTACATAATGACAAATGAATTACTGTCTTACGGGGGAATCTGCTAAAATTTTGACAGTTCCTTTGATCAGTGACCTACCATTAGAACGTCATTTTGCAGTCATTGCTTTTGATTCGTTATTAGTATCGTATGTGTTCTGTGCCATTGACCGACCAATGATCGACCATTATGAATTTAGCAGATTACGATGTTTTAGCAAAATGACAATGGGATCGTGTTGTAATGACTAATTTATAAAAATAGCAGACTTAGGCCCCAGATTGTTCGGAATGCACCTTCTGTATAATTTATACTGTGGAACTGTAGCGCCACCTGTCACAGCCGACGTTAATTTATCGGCACGACAAGGAACACCAGTGCCAAGCATTCGCAACAATCAGTGATTGAATCTTTAAGATCTATGACTAGTATGACTACTGCGTTTGCGTGGAGACTGTGGAGAGTTCTCCGTTTTCCGGAATGATGTCATCTTTGAAACATGTGTATTGTATTACAGGTGAGATTTTTCAGATAGTGTGTTGAGGAAGGAAAGTACAAAAACTAGCGGCTGATACCTACCTAGGGTTGGAAGATTTTGAAATTCTTACGCTTTCCTATGACTGTTATTACTTATGCCTTTCTGCTATGCTGTTCCTGATGTTTGTCGATACCCTATCTCTGGGGAAAAATGAGGCTTATGTTAGACTCTTTCCCCCTGGATTCCTCCTCAACCAAGCCCGCCAAGATCTTCCCCAACCCCTCAAGACGAACTTCTATCCACAAAATCCTCACGGTGTTTTACTGCTACGAGTCAGGAGTGCACCAAAATACAAAGTGAACACGTCCAGTGCTCCCTTGCTATTCAGCTGGATGTTGTCCTTGCCGGATCATTCGGTTCCTTTGTCGTTTACCAGCTCGCTTTAAGCGGTAAGACCGTCCATTGTGTCACCCTAAATCAAATTTCTTCATTTATCGGCGCCCCGCGGTTTCACCCGCGTAAGTTTCGATACCGTGGTAATATCGGGATAAAAACTATCCTATGTCCTTCCCCGGGATGCAATCTATCTATCTGCCAAATTTTATCGAAATCCGATCAGTGGTTTAGGCGTGAAAAGGTAACATACAGACAGACAGAGATTACTTTCGAATTTATAATATTAGTATGGATGTCATTATTATTATATTCTATTCTTTTCTAGCTATAGAGAAACTTTCGAGTTAATCTTAGCTGCTTCTACTAAATAAAAGCAATAAAACCTTTTTTTTATCCGTCATTATTTCGTCCAATGGATTGCGCGACCATTATATCTATCGGGTTGAAATCAATATAATTTTTTTTAAAAGAAAAAACCTAAATTGATTTTACTGTTTAACACAGGCTGTATAAAAAATGACCGGGTTAGTATTTTACAAGTGGCAATAAATATTAAAAAGATTGTATGTTCATCGTTGTTATTGTCTAGTACCTATTCGCGCCTACTGTTACAGTCAGGTCAGGCTCGCAGGCTGCTGGTTGGTTGGGAGTAGGTCATATACAACGTTATTTTTAGTATATGCGAAACCTGAATATACTCGTAGTTTGTTCAGAATAAGTTACTGAATCGATTCCAATAATTTTTACCCCATGTTATATTTTGTCCCAAAAATATTTAATAAAGGTTAAAAGTTGGACACCGAGCGACACTAAGTAGGTTATCCAATCTCCGCGCCGAACGGTTAGGTACCTAGGTACTATTATCAATGAGCGCAAGACGGCGCGGCGCGGGTGAGCATGTTTTTGTACGAACAAACAGGTAATATCTTTGTGATTTTTCATGATACGGTTTTGAAATTTTGAACATAGATTCTTTACATAAAAATACTAGACACGTATTTCGGGTTTCGCATATACTAAAAATAATGTTGTAGACCTCTGCTAAATGGTGAACTAATGTTTATGGGTTTTTGATCACCAGTCAGATGGTATTGCTTATAAGGTAACGTAGAGTCACGACATCACAAATTTATTATGGCATTCGTTTTCGAAAAGTAATTTGGTAAATTCAGATTAAGACTAAATGAACATTGGCACAATCAGCCCATTATATTCCCACTGCTGGAACTCAGGCGGAGGTCCATAGATATAGATATACCTAGATAACGCAAGAGCAACTACTTCGCGTGCCAAAAATCGCACCAGCTTACGATAAAAAATCATAAGCCGCCACTTTCGCGCTCAGTCCTGTGTACTGCTGGCTGGGTAAGCGTGAGCGAGAGCGCGAGCTTTTGACGTCATAGTAGGTAGTCAAAAAATGGCACGCTTGGTTTTCATACAGTTCGTGATACTTGCGTTATCTAGGTCTATCTATATCTGTGCGGAGGTCTGTGTCCGCGATGAGTTACGGCCTGATGGATGGATGGACCACTCCCTCTCATAGACAGGAGTCTGTATGAGAGGGAGTGGGCCGTAATCCATTACGCGGGTCCAGTGCGGGTTGGTAGATGTCACATGTCCTCGAATTTTTGGATCTATGATATGCCGGTTTTCTCACGATGTCTTCCTTCACTGTTTTGAGTGCAGTGGTGATAAAATACATTACACAAAATAAACTACCTACTTGGGTTCGAACCCATGACCTATAATTTGGTAAGTCGGGGTCAATACCACTGGGCTACCACTGCTGCATTAGCATTATGGTCATTAGACTGGGGATCAATTAAGATCAATTACCATACCGAATGACTTCAGCTTCGTAGGCTGACAGGCAGAAAATTAAATATCTCGTCTAGAATCAAGATGGATCACTATTGGCAAAACTGGTGTTGTTATACGACCTACATTCGTATAAAATTATCATCCATACTATCCATACTAATATTATAAATTCGAAACTACTAATTCGTAACTCAGTCTATATGTTACCTTTTCACGCCTAAACCACTGAACGGATTTCTATTAAAGGCAGAGAGATAGATTCCCGGAGAAGAACATTATACGATAGTTTTTATCGACAAACCTCGCGGGCGAAGCCGCGAGCGGAAGCTAGTCATATATAATTAAAACGATGACGATATCGGGTTCTCCATATCAAAATTGTTATCCATATACCTTGTCTATATATCATCTATTTACGTGAGATTTAATACAAATACATATACAGCCGTAATTACAAAGCGCTATAATTAACATCAATGCTTTTGTACCCACTCCACGCACGATCTTACGAAGTAATTGGTAACTCATTGTTAGGCTAACAAAAAATGCTTGTTTATTCTCCGTTGTATGCTTTTTGCCATGGTCACGGTTCGCGTTAGATTTTGACATCAACGAAATATCATTAAGTTTTGTAAGTACAGTCAACAGCAAAAGTAGATGATCAAAATCAGAAATTCAATACTACCTAATGATCGGAATTCGTGTCAGAACTGTGTGGCGTCGAAGTACTACTACTTAGAATACTTACTACATAGAATACTTTTGAATCACTTCGACGACGCCACACAGTTCTGACGCGAACTCCGTTCGTTAGTATTGAATTTCTGACTTTGATCATCTACTTTTGCTGTTGAATGTACCATGGCCTATGGATAATGCTATTTCGGTAACGACTGACAGCTTTGTGTGGTTAAAAGATGAAGAATTTATGTTGGCTAAACTATTTCAAGTCTAGTCATATCATTTATTTCAAGTAGGTCATTAAAAGGCATTGTTGAACGACAAAAAAAATCAATAAATTAAAATAGATTCTTGATTCCAAAAGGCAGTTTCGTGTGGAGGAGAATGGGCAGAAAACTCTCTTGGAGTCTTTGGTCAACTGGACCCACTCGGAACTGGACCCGCGGGTCCAGTTGACGTAATCATTTATTTTCTGTAACTGGACCCACATTCAAACTTAGAAGAACATCTATTGATTAAAGCTACCCGTGGACACAGTCGAGACAAAAAGACACATATACAAGGGCACGAATCTGGTAAAGAATCTACCTGTCTTTAGAAACGTACTCTTTTAAAATGTTTTATAATATTTTGTTTAGTAAGTACATGTATGCTCATCCTCTAAGGCAAAGAAAAAGTTTCCTCAAAAATTTCGTTTGGTTTAAACCTGGTTTTTCAAGGTTTTAAATAATCATTTCATCATCATTTCAATTCTAATTTACATGGATTATTTGATTTGAATATGGTTTTCCGTCGATGGCCATAGGAGTTTGTTAATCCTCATCATTCTGTAGAATATCTATGCATACTCAAAGATATGCATCGTATTTTAAATCTCTATTTATCTTACAGTTACTCGATAGTTATTTAACACTGATAACTTCATCTTTCTTTATCGTATATTCAAAGATTAGCAATTCTCGGATAAGAAGCCATTACAAAACAGTTATTCCAATGATTATTTTATAGCAGGAATACCCACTTATCATCGCCATACGGCAGTTATATCTAATTTTCCATAGATATTTACACCGTTAAATAAGCTTTACAATAGCCCCATAACCACCTTAAACAAGTGATGGGATTCTGATGACAAAACTACTATTGCTACATACACCATGACGATAAGGCATAAATCAAGTACAGTTACCTATCTTAATATTTTTCTCTGAGAAAGATAGAAAATGTCGATATATTTCACAAGCTTTATTTAAAGTAATGAGGTAGTTAAGGTGCATTGCAGTAGTATAATTAGCCTATGATGTTCCCACTGTTAGGTCATAGGTCTTTTCGAGAGAGTTATGATGTAAAGCGCCTGTCTGGGTTCGAAACCACGACCTTACAACTCGTGAGTCGGAGCTGTTACCACTGGGCCACCACTGATCTTACACTGCCTTGCAGTATACACCCTACACATACATAAATATTGGACATCGATTTATTAGAAAAAGTTCGACTTTGTAGAGCGTTGTTCATGTAATAAGCCGTAGAACCTCGGATATTGACTAGATAACGTAAAAGTATCACTATCTGTATGAAAACCAAACGTGACATTTTGTCACAAGCACTATTTAGTGATGGGGAAATCAAATCGATTTAGAGACGCGGCCCGCGTGCAGTACCCGTCTCGCCCCACCCCCGGGGCCTAGCGCCAGCGCTCACGCTCACCCAGCCAGCAGTACTCAGGAGTTCAGGACTGAGCGCGAAAGTGGCTGCTTACGATTTTTGTACGTAAGCTTGGCACGCGAAGTAGTTGCTGTTGCGTTATCTAGGTGTATCAGATCTATATCAGCCGGTGAATTCTGTAAAAATCTCACCGTGATAACTTAGGTGAAGTGAGTTTGTTTTTGCTAGGAATTGACACTATTGACAGCTCACTCCACGCTCACTTCACCTAAGTTTTCACGGTGAGATTTTTACAAAATAGCACCGCTGTGCGTAGTACCGATGACCGTCGGGATAAGGTCGGGATAGACGTGTTCTTGAGTGGAGACCACGAATCGGCAAACGTAAGGCAGGACGTCCCCAGTCTGGGTGGAGCGACTATCTTCGCAGGCTGGCTGGTAGCAGCTGGATGCGAGTTGCCCAGAATCACCCTGAATGGAGAGGTCACCAGAAGACTGCTGCTGTAGGCTGAAGACGATGATGGAGCGCTGTCTCTGTTACTCATCTTCATGTCTGTGTATGCCAGTCTCTTTCTCTCGATATGACATATTTACAACAGTATACAGCCGGTCGATTCTGTAAAAATCTCACCGTAAAAACTTAGGTGAAGTGAGTTTGTTTTTGCTAGGAATTGACACTATTGACAGCTCACTCCACGCTCACTTTACCTAAGTTTTCATGGCGAGATTTTTACAGAATAGCACCGCTGTACTTCCTACATACCGTTTATCAAACAAAATAGTAGCCAAAGACCGCAGTATGACGATAAACGTCAATAATGATCACCAACGATATTTTTATTTGCGCTATAACTATCGAATCAAAAGCGTCCCACACTTAAGTGCGAGGCAAGTGATAAAATTAGCACTTTATGAGTACTTACGTTTATTTGTTCTTAACGGTCATTTACCCCGGGCTAAGTGCATTACGTGTTACGAAAATCGGAAACGTTACCGATTTATAACACGCTCTAATTGGCACCAACTTGCGTACTAATTAGACCCTGTTTAAACCGGCTTTGATTAGGGACTTTATAGGCGTTAGTCATTTAGCACATGATCGGTTTTGGTCTTATGAAACTTATTAGAATGATTTTGTGTACAGACACAAGCTACCCGAAATTGTCTAATTTTCCCAATCAACCTTGAAACTTATGCTTTAGCGATAAAGTTGAAAATCTGTTAAAGAAATTGCACAGATTGTAGTAGCTTGATGAGCTGACATCTGTACATTCATCCTCTGCTTCTGCCTCGTTGCTCTAATACTCGCAAGTACTTACTGTTCATCATGAGGTCCCGGGTTCCATTCCCAGATCGAGCAAAGTGTTATTGGGTTTTCCGATTAGGAATTCTCAGTAGCAGCCTGGCGTCTGGATTTGTGCCTGGATGATGGAAAGGGGCTCGCCTCTATTACTTAGCACACCAACATTGCTAGCGAAATGTTGGTGTACTATAGGTACACCTCTGTCTAAACCCTTCGGAGATTACAGGCGTGATGATATGCAATGTCATCCTCTGCCTCCGTCCTTATCCCAATTTATTTGGGGTAGTCGGAGCATGTCTTCTTCTGCACAACATCTCTGTTAGCCGCCATCTCAGCAGTCGCCCCCTTTTTAGCCATATCATCACAGACAGACCAACATAGATAACGCAAGAGCAACTACTAAGCGTGATAAAATCGCAACAGCTTACGTACAAAAATCGTAATCCGCCACTTTCGTGCTCAGTCCTGAGTAAGTGAGTACTGCTGGCTGGGTGAGCGTGAGCGCTGGCGCTAGGCCCCGGGGGTGGGCGAGACGGGTGCGCACGCGGCGCGGCGGCGGCATCTTTGAATCGATTTGATTTTCCCATCACTAAATAGTGCTTGTAACGTCATAGTAGGTAGTCAAAAAATGACACGCTTCGTTTTCATACAGATCGTGATGCTTGCGTTACCTAGGTCTATTATGTATATCTGTGGTCCAATCCATCCATCGTTTCTTTAGTGTTCATCTTCTCTTCTGCCTTCAAGTAACAGTGTAGTAGTAGTGTAGTAGAAAGTTGTGTCTGTTGTCAGATCTATAGCAAATAAAGGCTAAAAAATTTATTTGAAAACGAATAATATTTGCCTTTGCTTCTATCCACGTTTCTCATTGAATATTTAAAACATACAAAAAATGTTAGTCACGTTTCAAATTGGAATTCTCAGGGACACTTTTTTATTTTCGAGTATTGAATGCCAAAATCTTTACGATAGCCGATGTCAATCTGAGTCTGACAATGCCTTCTTCGATGGTGTTACGTGTATAGCGAATTAGCTAGATCATAATGGTGTTGAAGTTTTTTGTGCTGTGTCAATAACATTTTTTTCTTTGTGACTTTTTCATTGGTTTGTACTCTGACTTGCCGAGTTCATGTGTGTGTGCTGTTTCTGCAAAGATTTTTCTGTAGCAACCGCTTGCATTTTTAGTAGGTACTGTGATGAGTGGTGTAGGGGCTTTAAAATGTTACGTCATAATTATGGCGTTTATACGCAGCGAACGTGTCTGTGTCTACATCAACGCGCCTATACTATTGACTAAGTAGGTACTGTTTTTCGAAACAAAAACCTACTAAAAATCATTTGAAAGCTAAATAATAACAGCCGCACAGCTCGATCGATCAGGTTAACCTATGCTTGCCACGGTTGATCTGTGGATGGGTGACCATCTTTACATACCGAGACCCCTCCGTGCCTAAGAAAGAACGTTAAGCCGTTGGTCCCGGTTGTCATTCGTGGATCTTTGACAGTCGTTACGGGTAGTCAGAAGCCCGAAAGTCTGACAACCAGTCTTTCCAAGGGGTATCGTATTACCCAGCAAGTGGGTTGTGGAGGTCAGATAGGCAGTCGCTTCATGTAAAATACTGGTATTCAGCTGCATCCGGTTAGACTGGAAGCCGACCCCAACATAGTTGGGAAAAGGCTAGGCTGATGATGATGTTCGAATGCAACCAGAGTTATTTTTCTGCCAGCCTGCACAACATAAGGGCGAATTTTGCAGACAACCTTTACAGTGCATGCATAAACTCGCTCCTTCTTACCATTGGGGTAGGTAGAAACTACGGAACGCCACCTGCTATGATTCTTACATACAATACGACCGACGCAACTTGTCGGGCCTGAACTTCGCGCAGAAGGCTGCGCAGTAAGATTTTTTAGAAACCAAATCGTGACATGAGAAAATAACAAAAGAAGTCTCTAGTGACCATGGACGTAATATATAGAATTACGTCCATGCTAGTGACTCCTAAATCCGATTATGAAAATGTCATGACATGCGCAAAGTTTTCCGCAAAGTTTTCCACATAATAATAGAAGATAAAAAGCGAAAGAACTTTACAATAAGAAAAGTAGATCTTAAAGTCAATACCACTCTATAAATTATATCCTGTATGATGTCAGACCAAAGCCTACCGGCCTAGCCACAATTAATCATCTGTTACATAAACCACATGTGCTTAAAACAATTTCGTATGTTATAGTTACCGAACTTTAGTTTGTAAAGCAATTACGCGCTGCCTCAAGCGCTTTCAGCGAACATTAATATACTAAGTATTCTCTTTTTTTGTCGAATGATGTCATCGACCATAATTGGAGCTGTATTATCGAGTAAAGGTATGAACGTGACTGCGTAATGGGAGTATGCATGTAATGTATGGCAGGCGATTTGTATGGTGTTGTTACAAATATCATTATGACTGTCAGTGTAATTGAAGTAGCTGATGTATTTGTTGTTGGAAGCAAGTTTGGAACTGTAAGTTAATTACTTATTCAAAGTGAGTATCTTGGGTCGATCGATCAGGTTAAGCTACGCTTGCCGCGGTTGCGGTCCGTGGATGGATGACCGTCTTCACATAACAAGACCCCTCCTTGCCTCGAAAAGCACGTTTGTCCCAGCTGTCATTCGTGGATCTTTGACAGTCGTTACGGGTCGTCAGAAGCTCTAAAGTCTGACAACCAGTCTTACCAAGGGGTTTCGTATTACCCAGTAACTAGGTTATGGAAGTCAGATAAGCAGTCGCTTCATGTAAAATACTGGTATTCAGCTGCATCCAGTTAGACTGGAAGCTGCTCACTTATCTCTTGTGTAAAGGGTAACAGGACTTACATGAGTAAAAAGAGTGGCAACAGTATATCTCCCGAACGTAATGATACTGTTGCCATTCTTCTAACGTATGTCCAGTCCTGTTAAACAAGAAATCAGTGAGAAGAGATGTTGTAGCTCCTCTGGGGCCTTATCGACGACACAATGAACGAAACCGCGCGAAATAAAGAATTGACTTGGTTTCGAGTAAGGAATCGTTAATGCGATCGGGACGCAGAGAACGTGAGTTATTCCGTTCTGATCGCGTGAACCCCCCCCCCTCCACCCCCCTTCATCCTCTGCTTGTTCGTCTTCTGTTTTAATATCTGTCTTAACGTGAACCCCCCCCCCCCCCCCCCGGGAGTGATTTTTACAAATTCCATAAGAACGCGCTTCCGTGCGGGGAATTTGGAGCCGTTTCACGCACCCCGCTGCGTAAATTGCGTAATGCGGTGCCGTGTGCCAATCGCCTAAGTGGTCATAGTGAATTAGGACCATGGTGTAATATGTTTGGTTCAATTGATTGGACAAAACTTATACACCCTTCAAGTCTACCAAGTGTTGTGATTGTAGCTTTATTCGTCGCTAGCAGCGCCCCGCGGTTTCACCCGCATAAGTGTCGATCCCGTGGAAATATCCTATGTCCTTTCCCGGGACTCAAACTATTTTGGGAGGCATGAAGAAGCCTCCTCGTGTGCAGCGCAGTTTGTTCCGCCAGTTACTCAACTGAACCGAGCGCTCGGCGCATCCTGGACAGTCACACCCAACACCTTATTTGACTGGCCAATTCTTCCCTTGCTGTGCACGGTGGTAATAGGGCTAACGCCCGCCTGGTTTGCGACCACCCTCCCACCGAAGTCCGGCGTCAAGCAGCCTGCTGTGTTTCGTCGATGCGTGGGAGTTCCAGTGCCTAAGGCATTTTCTGGGCACGCTGGTTCCATCATAGACCTCACCCATCGCTTTCCATCAGGCGTGATCGAGGTCAAGAGCGGGCCCATTCTGCAATAAAAAAAAATTAAAAAAACTATCTCTATACCAAGTTTCATCTAAATCGGTTCAGCGGTTTAAGCGTAAAGAAGTAACAGACAGACAGGCAGACACACTTTCGCATTTATAATATTAATATGGATTACGGGCCGATGCTGAAATATGATAAAAACATCTGAATTCAAAATATTTTATTATATTAACCCGCACCCTAATTGCGTAACACACTATCAGTTGGAATTTGAATCATTTTGAAGCAAATTGCTAATCCATTGCTTCATAAGTTCGAAAAATTTGTCTGCTCTACACGTAAATAACACAATGAATGTTGTTGAAGTGTCAAACTGAAACCGATTCCGATTGATAATGTTTTACGCAATTGCCCCACCGGTCCCAATTGGTAGTTTCCTATGGAATAGAACCGGCAAGAAACTCTACGGATACTCTTTTAAAACACGGCTTCCGAAAGAAAGGAAAATGCGTTTATTGGCATTACAGCAAGAAAAAACACCTTAGAACTATAAATAACAAAAACTAATGCTTGTAATGCCAAACCGGCCTCAGCTCAGCATAATGACAGATGACAGCACAAGGTCAACACATTCACCACCTGACGCTTATTTTCAGCTGCACCCCACGAGTGCCATGTGCTGGAATCCTACATCCTACTATAATATAATATATTATAATTATTAATATAATATATATCACACTAATATTATAAAGGCGAAATTTTGTGGGGGTGTGCGGGTGTGTTGTTACTTCTACACGCTCAAACGGCTGGACCAATTTTGATAAAATTTTGTATGGAGGTAGCTGACACCCTGGATTAACATATAGGCTTCTTACCCCGATATTCCCACGGGATCGACATTTACGCGGGTGAAACCGCGGGGCGCAGCTACTAATATTATAAACGCGAAAGTTTGTGAGGATGGAAGGATGTTGGTTACTCTTTCACGCAAAAACTACTGAACGGATTTGGATGAAATTTGGCACATAGTTTCTAACCAGGATTAACACATAAGATACTTTTTATCCCGATATTCCCAAGGGTTCGAGACTTATGCGTGTGAAACCGCGGGGCGCTGCTAGTAATAGATAAATACAGGGAATTGCACGTGTCCCTTTTAATCAATTAACAGAATAAATCAGTTTGTCTATACAGGGTTATTGGTAAAACATTAACAACCTCATAAGAGGTCATTGTACTCATCATTATGAACAACTTTAACTATGCGACCAAACCTGAAATCGCGAAAGTAAAATCAGCTGTTCCCTACATTTTGTGTTCGTATAACTCGTCAAAATGTAGGGAACAGCAGATTTTTTTTTTCGCGTAACATTATCAACCTCTTTAGAGGTTGTTAATGTTTTACCAATAACCCTGTATACAAATCCACAACTGTTGCTTTCGGGTAACTGTCTATGTAACGAAGGACGACTAAGTAAATGTATTTCCATGTATATGGCAGAATTTCTAGTGAGAGAGAAATGCAACAATGTAAGTTGCTACAAATAAATGCAAGTGGTAATAATATGCGTGGACTGAAGGAAATAGGGTGCTACGGTGCTTGGTGATGGCTGATGGGCCATTATCACCCATTTAGTGTCACATTACAATCTTTACTTCAGCACGTAATTGTTACTTACATGTAGTTTCAAGATATGGTTTTGATACTTTGGTACTGCTTGCCTCTATGCATCTATATAATATATATATATTATTATATAAAATTCAAAGTCCTGACTGACTGACTGATACTTATATCAACGCACAGCCTAAACCGCTGGTCCTAGAGACATGAAATTTGGAGGGTGTGTTCTTTGTGAAGAGTAGGTATAGAATAGAATAGAAATACTCTTTATTATGTACACCAAATAAATTACAGACTAACAGTAGAAACTGTACATAGGGTGACACAATGGGCGGTCTTATCGCTAAAAGCGATCTTTTAAAGACAACCTTTGGATGGATTAATAAGAAGTGAAGTGAGAGTGGGAAGTGATTTAAAAGTATTCTACGTAGTAAGTATTCTAAGTAGTAGTACTTCGACGCCACACAGTTCTGACGCGAACTCCGTTCATTAGTATTGAATTTCTGATTTTGATCAACTACTTTTGCTGTTGACTGTACACATATTTATGCTAGTAATTCGGAGTATATATTTATATAACATCGGAGCATCTGTAGCCGAAGCCGAACTAAGACGAGTCCTGTATCTGAGCGCGATTTTCGAATTGATAAGCATACCTTTTGTCTAGCTACGCATTGTATATTTACATAGATACCTACCTAATGTACACGCCACACAATCGGTCATATAACTTCGTAGACGCGACTCTTATCAGTCAAACGATATAAGTAAGCAATAGACATGTCAACAAAACAATGTAAAGGATTCTGTACTCGCTGCCGAATACCGATACCGAAAAATTTAAAGACGCTTATCGATAAAAAGTCATCAGACCACGCAAGGCTTTTTGGAATGAGCCTTTAATTGGCTTTGGCATATCCTTAAATGGCAGGCTCAGAAGCGACATTCCTAACTTTTGGGTGGTACCTAACCGAACTTAGGAAGACATGCTCATGGTTGATCATATTATTATTTAATTTCTTATAATATTGTAGTAATATCTACATTATTACTACGAGAATGAGTATATGTTTTTCCTCATACAAATCTATACTTTTTATTAGGGTTCCATACCCAAAGGGTAAAAACGGAACCCTATTGCTAAGACTTGGCTGTCTGTCCGTCTGTCTGTCACCAGGCTGTATGTCAAGAACCGCGATAGCTAGACAGTTGAAATTTTCATAAATTATGTATTTCTGTTGCCACTATAACAACAAATACTAAAAATAAAATAATTATTTAAGAGGCTCCCATACAACAACCGTGATTTTTTTGCCCTTTTTTGCTCGATATCAATAATGACAACAGGTAGGCACTTGAAATATTCACAAAATACTCAGTTGTATTTTTACTTTAATATCTAATAAAATTAAAATAACTTAAATATTTAAGGGCGCTGCCATTCAAAAAAAGGAATTTTTATCGGCGTTTTTGCCTTGTAGTACGGAACCCTTTATTGTGCGAGTCCGACTCGCACTTGGCCAGTTTTTAATAAAGCATCGGTGCATTAATAGACAAGAGTATTATTCAGTATGGTTAATGTGCTATTCTCGAGTTATCTGCCTGATGTTATCAGATACACCCGAATAGCTTGTACCAACTAGTGTTGGGCCGCTGTGTTTGATTTACATTTCGCCGAATTCAGCTCCGGCTAAAAGTGGTGTTGGTTTTGACGAGATAGCTTTCTTAAATAAATATTTTTTATTGCTTTCTTTATCATACTGTTTTCCTTTGTATTGGACGTTGAATGTTAGTGTCTGGATTTCAGGAAGTTTTTTTATTTGTAGCAATTATAAGAGCATCCCTAGAAGTAAATATTTGCCTTCAAAAAATCATTACCTTTATTGGACACAATAGTTTCATTTATAAATTAATTCAAAGTCTAACCTCTTTCGGAGTTAGAAATTCTGAATGCCGAGCCCGAAACCTCACAATCCGTAATCCAATATTCGCTCGAAAATTCGGTACCGTATTCGGCAAAATTTAAACTCTGCCCACCCCTAGTTTCTACTATGTTTAATGGTGCGCGAGGCCACTAAATCGACCATTGATTTTTTTACAATGAATTGTGTTCGCGTAAAAATGTGTTGATGTGTTTTTTAGATCGATATTACTATATTTACGACGTAAAGATTGCTTTGTGTGTGTATTATGTGGGTGTAAATGATTTTAAATACCCATAGCCTGTAGTTAATAAAGTTTTTTTGGTATTTTTAATGTTATATAAATAGTTCTTTGGTAGGTACTTCTTGGTCGTGATTTGTAATTATATTCAAGCAAGGAGGTCTCTTTACAATTGAAAACTTCATCTATACATATAATAAAATAGTAACAAAGTAATTTCTACGAGGTGTGGAAACGAGTCTGATGCTGAAAATACAGTTTTTAGAATTTTGCGCAAAAACGACTGGATTTGGATGAAATCTGGCAAACATATAGTTAATAGTTTAACCTGGATTAATACAAAGGGTACTTTTAATCCCGTAGGATATTTTCCGACATCATTTCAAAAGCTAGTAGAAATAGCGGATAAAGCAAAATAGTCTAGACAGATGGTACGGTCACGTACTTCGTCGACCATGTCGTGAAAAAATGCCTTTCCATGGCTACAAAGAAAAGGGGAGGAGAAAGACCTCAAACCACATGGATGACGAAGGTCCAAAAGGAAATGAGGGTGAAGATGATGCACAAAAAAAAATGGCGCCGTATGATTCGGAAAGCCGACCCTGCGTAACGAGAAAAGGCGAGGCCAAAGGAGAAGATTTCAAAAGCGAGTAACTAATATACTGCCGACGTTATATGTGCTGCTACTGCATTTAGATACGTCTCAAACGATAAAAGAACTTTCAGTAAACTTAGGGCCTGTGCACACCACGTTTTTTAAACACGCTGTTGACGCGCGTTTGTAGCGATACAGACGCGATACGCACGCGAGTCAGATACTAAAGTGTAATTATTAATTCACCGGAGTAAACTGACAGATGCTAAGCCATATTTATTGTAATAGTGATGAGTTCCGTTCGTTGTGATTCAGTTCATTCACACAAAGTCAATAGAAACATTGACTGCTGCAGGCACTGCTGCTCTGTAAAAAGCGCGCCTTCGACGCACGTTTCTAAAACGCGCGTCAAAGGGGCGTTTAAAAAACGTGGTGTGCACAGGCCCTTAAACTCCTATCCTCCAACGTTCAATAAAAATGTAATTGGCCTATGAAAGATAACAATCATCTGAGAATTCTGAGATGCGAAGTCCAGATTATATGATTAGTTACGTAAGCTCACTCTTAATGTGAACCCTATCTGAGATAGGATATTTATTGATCGATGCTCGCATCGGATGGCTTCAATGTCGATAGCAATCTATTAATGTCATAAAATAGATTCTTGAAGGTGGCCATTGAGGACACAAAACCATCTGAGCACCTACCATGGAATATCGTGATATTTTATTCTGTAGAATCTTTTCAAACGAGATTGATCTTTTGAAGCGTAATTTTATGTTGTAAAAAAGAAGGTTGTAAACTTGTAAAATTACTCGGTTTTATGACGGTTTCCGGCAGATTGAGAAATGAGGAAATATTTCTATTAATATGAAGATTCTTACGCAAAAGTTTTCGCCATCACATATGCAAATTACCTTGAAAAAGTACCTCATTACTTTCTTTTCAAACACTTTTCAGTGCTTCGTAACAGTGATAATACATTGCAGGTGCACGTGTAGCATTAAAGTGAAGCATAAAGTTGTAATGGCCACGGATTAGTCGTGAATGGTAATAAATTGTTAGCGATTAGCGAGAAATACATTAAAACGTCAACAGGCGTCATCATTGAATCGAAACCATTATAATCTACTAGCTTCTGCTCCCGGCTTCGCCCGCGAGGTATGTCGATAAAAACTATCCTATGTCCTTCCCCGGGATGCAATCTATCTCTCTGCCAAATTTTATCGACATCCGTTCACTGGTTTAGGTGTGAAAACGTAACATACAGACAGACAGACAGACAGACAGACAGACAGAGTTACTTTCGAATTTATAATATTAGGAGCCGGTCACCAGTTGATTGACTGCTGACGAATTGCAAATTTCTTTAACACGATTATGCGACAGCAAAGACAGGGTGGTTCGCCACATTATTTACTGATAACAGTGATAACTGCACCCGAGGGGCCTGTAGCTAAATAATAATAGCCGCACAGGTCGATAGATCAGGTTAAGCTACGCTTGCCGCGATTGGTGTGAGATGAGTGACCATCTTTACATACCGTGACCCCTCCGTGCTTCGGAAAGCACGTTGGTTCCGGCTGTCATTCGTGGATCTTTGACGGTCGTTACGGGTACCTAGTCAGAAAGTCTGACAACTAGTCTTACCAAGGGGTATCGTATTACCCAGTAACAGGGTTATGGAGGTCAGAGAGGCAGTCGCTCCATGTAAAATACTGATATTCAGCTGCATCCGGTTAGACTGGACGCCGACCCCAACATAGTTGGGAAAAGGCTAGGCAGATGATGATGGTTCGCCACATTATTTACTGGTAACTGCACCCGTTGCCCCCTGTCCCCCTGTATCCGAGCCAGTCCTTACGTGAGTTTAGACATCATTGAACCATGATAAACTCCTACGCATATCTTTGAATGGATACTGCGGAATCAGAAGCGAAACTTCTGATTTTAGGTCGCAACCTCGCAACCTTGCAACCTAAGTTAAAAGGAGGTTTTTCACCAAAGTAACATTCTAAATGCTACCTACTTCACTTAAAGTCTGCTACAGAACTAACCTAAAAAATGCGACGTGTATATTTATCTGAACGCGGCCAAACGACACGGAATATGGAGCGCTTAAGTTATTAGGGCTTCCTCAATTTAATGTTGTGGGTTGTGGCTGATATTCCGCAAACCGGTCCCGCTGGTACAATTTACAAGAGAACGCTGAGTGCGCACTCATTTAAATGCTTTTAAAGGCCGAATGTAGGTCAGAACTTTTTTTGTTTTGGTCCATCTTGTGGTAGTCGCTGATAATTATTCAGGATACAATTCTGTACAAAAGGTAGAGCAGAGAATAGTATAGTCTAGTCGTCCAGATCGTATTTCGGCCATAGCGGCCATTCTCAACGGAGACTAGCCTCCGGCGCGGGAGATATTATAGTGCACAAGTGCGTGCGCAGACACAGGTACGCTTTCTTTTCCCTCACTCTCATAGTTCGATGGGACGGCAATAATTGGAGTTTTTCCAATTTCCAATTTTCCAATAATTGTTGGAAAATCTGAACACTACATCACAGACTCTGGAGTCTGTGATGTAGTGTTAGATATGCTGCGAGTATAAATAATTTGAAGTAACGAATTTTACTTTATTTCATACTCTTCTGTAACTGTTAAAACGCATGTTTCCGATAAGTTAGCATTTAAAAGAAAGCAGGACGTTGTTTATTTATTTTAAGTACAACTCCCGCTCCTTACACGGACCATACATAATTCTGTATGTTAGCAGTAAATTGCTCTTACATGTCGCTCAAGTAAGCGTAAAAAGGTTTTGTGCTTTTTTGCTCGAGCACCAAGTTTGCTCACGGTTTCGGCATGGCTTTTATGACATCACAAAGGCACTGATTAATTTTCATACTAGGCCCCAAGACGCCCTTGAAAATACCGACGCAAAGAGTATGTTATTTACTTTTAAATGTTAAACATGTGTTGAGGAAGAAAGAAGATAAATAAGAAATATGTAAATCAAATAATATAGTGCTGAGAAAAATAAAGTTTGCCTTGACCGTGATGAATCATGTGACGATTATGTATGTACATAATTATATAGCTACATATGTTTGTGAACGCGTAACGACAACGTTATATTATTATATCTCTTTCTTGGTTACAACTCGCGTCATAGCGGGTGTGTCACCTCCTGAGGTAAGCAAGACCTGAGCTACGTTAAACTGTTCGTTTGATAAAACGAGAAACATATATGCACTCAGTCTGAGATTTTAAGAAAGCAACTCTTTATCATATCTAGCAATCATCGTCATCTTTATCTTGTCATCGACCGAAATTATGTTGAATCAGCTTAGTAGGTACGTCAGTTTTTTCCTCGTTCTACTTCGTTCTTTAGCACATAGGTAACCCTTCGCAAAATCCATTCACTCCAAAAATTCGAAACATGATGGACACTATCTTTTCTTACAAAATCCAGGCCATTTCTAAAAACTCCATCGCAGCTTCACCTAACATTGTGGCCCATCGTTTTCTCCAGCCTGGTCCTAATTGGGCCAAATTGCCGGTGGCGTCTCGTCCCTTATCGGTTTAATTTATCTATTAGGTCCAGGAATAGCATCTGCTTTGATTGCTAAAACTAAACCATTGAAAACCATATTTGGAGAACGTCGGTTGAAGTGGTAACGAGGAGTATTTTTAGGTGGACGATTCAATTAGTGGTTGAAATATGTGCTAGGGCTTTATTTATGGTGCGATAAACCGTACCTCACACGACGGAAAATTGGGTTTCTAGATTAAATTAAGTAATAACAGGTTTCTCAGATAATCATAACGAGAGTACCTATATTTTAACGATGGATTTGTTCGATATCTTGAAACATTGCGCTTCTGATCACCAACGTATGAAAGACTGAAAAATAAAATATAAAATGGATAAAATACTAATAAATAAGTAAGTTGATTCAATTTTTTTATGTAGAACAAGAAACAATGAAACAACAAGTAGTATAGGAGACAACTCCAGTTACAGTAAAGTTAAATACAACGTTTGGCTAAAGGACACCGAGTCCCAGGTGGTTGCATGTTTCAACCTAAAGCAACCACTGTCTTGCGTACAAATTGCAAAATGTAAATACTAAACGCATTGTGCAAGCAATTAGTTCTGTTTTATTATTAGAAGAAATAACTTAAACATAAAACAGTACTGTAAGCTGTGGCTGATTGAAAGACTTACAAGGCACAGTCTCAGAAGACAATATGGAATATAGCAATATATTCCTTAAATCCAGACTAATTTTCTTTCCTTTCGTGAGTTCTCTGATGACTAGCAAAGACGAACTTGCTCACACCGTGTGTACAAGAGCTGAAGATCAATCCCGTAGTTAAAAACGTTCGCAATCTCATCTCAGCGATAGATAATCAATGTCAAAAACTTTGAAATTGGGGGTATTTTTGCTATTTTTGACAGAATGAGGCAGATCATAATGTGAACGTTTTTAGAATTTACGAGAATTGCCCCTCTGGTCAGCATTATTGTACAAATTACAGCACATCAAGCTATCCGAAACTGTAAAATTTTCCCAATCAACCTTGAACCTTATGTTGTAGCGATAAAGTTGAAAAACTATTGGATAAATTTGAAAGATTGTAGTAGGTTGATGTGCTGGCGTCTGTACGTATAGCTATCTGAAGGTTGTATCGTATATATCATCAGATCAAATCGCTGTCAATGGATACGATGAGAGTAGTCTAAAATACTAATCCTAGTAGAGGCGGTAGTGGTGCAGTAAGAAATGATTTTCCGAAAGTCCATCTCCGCGCGAGCGAAGGTGCTTATTGTAAATCCAAAGAAAATCATTCTCTGCACAGCTTTAATGATCACATTTTACTCTTAACGAAGACAAGGCCTTGCTGAAACCGAGAACGATCATGTGGTTAATTTTACTTTCTATTACACCAAAGTACACTTCATGATTACCTACCTATGGTGCTGGCGACCGCAAGTCGGGAGATTGATACGGCATATAGTTATATGTAAGTGTATATACACAAGTTCGTTGGGCGTGCATCGTCCACCGCAGGGAAACGTGATGGAGTGACTACTGCCAACATATTATGTGAGATTTCTCGAATTATTATTGTTGACCGGTTTAAGTTTGATGCCATTTATGAGTAACATACCGAAACCTCCTTTTTGTATACTATATTGTGTTTTAGTATTATTAAAACAACAACATAACGGAGCTTTGTCCGTCTTCTGATTTCTTAAATTAATCAAAAGCTGTCCGTAATTTTAGGTCTTGTCTTGGGCTTGCCTCTTTTTTATAACTGCAAATTGAATGTCGATGTTTAAAACAAACAGTTCATAATTTCTTTGATTGTGATGATATCCCTCGTATCTTTAATTACATATATCTCTCTAATCAAAATAATTATAGTTAACACAGTTTTCTTCTCCCAAGGAGATCTTTACGACAATTTAATAGTTTATTTGCCTATAAACTTTTAATACTTGCGTGATATCAATTAGATTTTATTAATGCTTGGTTTAACTTCATGGAATTTTAAAATAGAAGATTGGTTACAAGTCTATGTTCACGTGCAAGTCCGAGGCAATTAAAAGTTCCGTCTAATGATAGCTTTTAATAATTAACATATTTTTGTGGAGTCCCAATTAACGTCAGAGCAGTGGATAATTAATTGTTATCATCCCCTTGAGTAAATTTACTTTCATAAATAACATTTATCTTTCGAAATTCAGGGGTACGTTGTCTCATAGGACTTGCCTCAACCCCTCCTGTGAGGGGTAGCACCCCTGTTCTTGTGCCGACTTATTGAGGTCAGTCAACGGATATTTTGGATATACACAAACTGGAACAGTTATCAATATCTCATTTTGACGAATTCGTATTTAGGTACCCTTCTAGGTGGTCCTTCTTATCATATTTATGTTCTGTAATACTGTACTGTAAAACTTGATATTTTATCAAATTAATGGCATTTAATTTGTTTCCCGATTTAGTACGAAACGGTTCTAATTAATAAGTAATTACAGTGCCGATAAGATACGAGTATGTGCCAATGAGAGAACAATATTGTATAGGACCATAGGTATTTGTTTTAATGGGGCAAATGCTTTGGAATTTTATCTTACGGAGTTATATTTATCGAAACCTTAATTAAACAGGCCTGAGCGTACGTTTCCTGCCTTAGATTTCTTATCACGAGATGAACAGTTATCGTATTTTGCCAGGATGTAGTCACCTTCTTTCATCATCCTCTGCCTAGCCATTAGTCAAGTATGTTGGGGTCGGCTTCCAGTTTAACTTGAAGCAGATTAATACCAGTATTTTACATGCAGCGACTGCCTATCTGACCTCTACAACCCAGTTACTGGGTAATATAGGATATCCCTTGGTAAGACTGGTTGTCACCAGTAACAACTGTCAAAGATCCACGAATAACAGCCGGGACCAACAGTTTAACGTGCTTTCCGAGACACGGAGAGGTCTTGGTATGTAAAGATAGTCACCCATCCACGGACAAATCGGACCGGACCGGACTTCTTTAATTCCTTCAGAATGCAGTATCAGTCAAACAAAATCTTTTACTGTACCTAGTTCACTTATTTTCCAAGATTACATGCGGTAAGTACAGTCGCTTCCAGAATTGATTCATTCGGATATGAATGCAATATTTCGTACAAGTGCATTTAATGTTTCGAGTTTCGGGTGAGTCACCCCCGCCTGTAAATGGCGTGTCTCGTGTGGGTGCCCAACGAAGTTGTATTGGTGATATCATTTTTAAGGAACTTATTTATGCGAATTTGTGAAAGTGATGTCATCGAGAGATGTTCGTGTTTTATATTTCACTCATTTGGAAATACAAAAGAATTTGGTGTCAATTTCCGGAGGTTAGAGTCGGTTTTCGCTTGCGTTTTAGAAGGCGTTGAGAGGCACTGGAGATATGAATCGATTTTATGCATGCACCTTATTAAGTCTAACGTTGAAGTTTTGACGTATTTACTGCAGTGTCGTGTTACGGGGGTGGTGGAGTTATGGTGGCGTGGGCCGCCCCATGTCATTGTTGGAGGATCGTTCAGACGATAACGACATTATTATGACGTCATCTTTCAATCCATGATGACATCTCGTGAATTCTCTCGTCGAGATTTACTGCACTTTCATAGGATAGAAATGATCAAAGTCAAAGCATTTAAGTTCATAAAGGCACTTTTGATTTTTCAATTTTTATTTCTTCGTAAAGTTACCGTAGCTTTCGATTCGAGTTCTGTTATTCGATTTTAAATTTATTTCTTCTAAACATCTGTTCGGCTCTTTGCAACTGACTAAATAAACTAGTTGATATTATGTTTAATATCTAGGCTATTATGTCGATGACGATGAAATTATATCGACATTAATGTTTTAATTGACGATTTGAGTCCAAATAAACCGTTACCAGATGCGACTAATGGACAGCTGGAGCTGGAACTTTAATATTTACCTATATCCATATTAATAACAGTAAAAACTCAGTCATAAAATATTATCGATGTTAAGAGTAACCGTATAAATAGTGGCATGTTGCCATACAAGGATATAATATTGACCTTCAATACGCTATTGTTACCTACCAATAAAATTAAGTCTTTTTCTTTGTTATCGACAAAGCTTCATTTTCTAAGATATGGATATTTTAACATATTAGGCGTGGCTATGGCTTCATCAGCTTGTATAAATATATTGACATCATCTTTTTAATATATCATGGAGATGGGTACTTCAGTCAATTCATCATCTTCTCCTGTTTCCTTATAATTTATCAAATTAAAACCACCGAGCACCTCTGTACTTAAAATTCCGAAATCAAAAGTTCAAATCTTGAAGCCAACGAGACGTCACTAAAATAACGACTCAATTGACTATTTCCTATTCGCTTTCTTCCATTCCACTCAATTTCCTTCAGCTCAAAGGTTCAAAGTCATCGCAAACAGATCGCGAGCCGTGCTAATGATGAGCTCGTTAAATGGGCGGTCGCCTTACAGCTTCATTAGGCCGGCCATCATTGCCATCTGATAACATTGCTGGCCCATGCTGGCTGATCGACGTCCAACAGAAACGATTGAGATTATTATTGGGACTTTAGTTACTTGTTACGACTCAATGGGGTTTTTGGTCTTTGGAAGCTTTTGTTTCAGAGAGGCATATAAACTACTACAAATATCTTTTGGCACTCGAATGAAATTGATCAGAAGGCTAATAATAATTCTCGTAATTTAAAACGTTCAAAATCTAGTCGCAGTGTCATCTCGACGACAAACAAACTTGTCAAAATGTTGGGAAATTAGAGGTATTTTTGACAGAATGAGACTGAGATCACACTGCCTGTGAACGTTCTTAAAATTACGAGTACGAGTATTGCCCCTCTGACAGGGGGTGCTGTTGATAAACATTTGTGCAATTGATTTGTGAAATAACAAGATGGCGGTTAGTTACGATTTTGGCCACGGGCCAAAAGAACATTATAGCGCTATACAGGTATGAGGCAGTTTATTTGTTCGCCATTTTAAAAACAAATACGAGAATCTGAAGTTTCACGTTCTCAGCGGTCGTGTATTCAAATGACTTCCATTGTACTATGTCTAGCAATACGAACGTGTACACCAATTATGTATGCCAATTACACAGCGAAAAAGCCGCCATTATGTTCTGGGAGATTAGTAGGGACGGATGCTCGCAAGCGTAAAAATTACAAAACGTCACATTTCCATACAAACACGCCATAGTCCGCATCCCATGGTCTCTCGTCTCACGCACTAGATATCCCGTTGGCGCAACATCAGCTGGATAATTGTTTCGCGAGTCAGCTGGTTATTACGATAACGGTGCGCCCGCGCCGCGCCCGACTCGCGCCGAAACTATCCGATAAGTTCCGAACGTGAGTCGAACGTAATTACTAACGCTGGATAGTAAAGTCGAACTTAAAGCTCTTTTTATCGTTTCCGAGAAAGAATTCTTGACGCAGAGAACGCGGCGTATCCTTGGAATTGTTTTTATTAATAAGTATTAACAAACAAAACTTACTGGCAGAGAGTTCAATGTTTGTGCATGACATACCGTACCGATATTAATTATGCATGACTACCTAACAAATATGTCTGCATTTTAATATTATATTACCAAATATTCGTGAGTGAGAGATTTGTACATACGCTGCAATATATACTTTTATTTTGAAATCCAATTGATTAAACCTCCCCAATCGATACAATCCTCCCTGGACAGCACTCTGCTCCATATTCAAATCTATACAAGCCAACCGTGCATAATGCTTCGCTACTCATTAGTCCACAAAGGCAATGCCGGCTCGCATTAGCATACTTAACTACATCAATTTATCGTGCTTTAAATACAAACAACCCTTTTCCAGTAACCTGATTACATGACGTAAAGGGTTGGGAACCCTTTGAAATGTCCTAATCACGTAATGCCGTATTTGTGTAGGGATTATCTCACAAAAGAGTATTGTTACCGATGCGTAATTGAACTATGTGTCCATTTGCTATTTTAATTTATGTGCGCTCGTCTATTTCTAGGAGTAGTGTTGGCAGGTCTTAAAACCGAAAAGCCGGACAGACCAGCCAGTTTAGCCGGACATATTGGGTAAAAAAGGCGGACACCCTTAATTTTTTAGTCTTAGTATAACACGGCAATTTTTTTTCAAGTAAAACAACGCTTTTTTTGAGGCGAAGAAGTGACTAGAGGTGGTGATGAAAAGTGGCGGGACTGCCGGGGCGCGCCGCGCGCGCGGTGGTCAAATTCAAAAAGCCGGACAGGCGGACACGCAACCAAAAAGCCTTACTGTGTCCGGCTTTATCCGGACGCCTGGCAACCCTATCTAGGAGAGAAGCGAGGACAAACCCTGGCTTTGTCATGAATGGAAAAGATAAATGTGAGCTTACAAAAACATTGATCAAAATGTAAAATTGTACAAGCAGGGGTCCCCGATAGAGCATGGTAAAGCTTCCAAAACTAAAGTTAGACTCGAAGTCTAGACAGCAATCCTGTTACTTCTTTTACTGGCGGCATGCAGTAGGTACTCCTGTGTTCGAATATGAAGGTTAAAACAAGCACTTGCATTTTTTTGAGCTAATACCTCCACAACATAGACTGGATTGGTTCAGATTGACGCAGGAACGTGTTGAGTGGAAAGAGGAAAGGGAGGCCTTTGCCCTTCAAAGGGGAAACAGGCTGTTTTTTTTTATTTTGACAGATCTATTAAAATACCTTGGAGGAGTGTGGGTTGATCATTAAGGTATTGTAGCTATCATCAGACTTCTGGGAGTAGATATATACATATATAAAGGGTTATACCTGTTGACAGATTTTCGGGATTTGGGTTATAAGAAGAATATTACGCACAACAAACGTATCCCGCAAATTCTTCATACATAATATATGACATACACAAATCTTTGTTTCAAAATAAGCCCGTAGCGGTACCGTGTTTTTCTCTAAACAGGACCCGGGGTCACTCCCCTCACCTTGCAGTAACTGTACACAATATTATAATAACAAAGTTTTTGTTCTGCGTGCATATTGTTAGCTGGAGGTTAGTGCAAATGCCAAAACTTGCAAATTATCTGTGCTCGTGACTGAAGTTTAGCAATCATTGGCAACATTGGCAACGCAACACTCATCAAATACCTCGGTGTTGGCGGTGTTCTTGCCTCCCAGTTCTGTAATAATTTATTATGAGTATGATCGGTTTGGTGTTTGAGGGGCCCGTGGCTAAATAATAACAGCCGCACAGGTCGATCGATCAGGTTAAGCTACGCTTGCCACGGTTGGTCTGTGGATGGTTGACCATCTTTACATACCGTGACCCCTCCGTGCCTCGGAAAGCACGTTAAGTCGTTGGTCCCGGCTGTCATTCATGGATCTTTGACAGTCGTTACGGGTAGTCAGAAGCCCGAAAGTCTGACAACCAGTCTTACCAAGGGGTATCGTATTACCCAGTAACTGGGTTGTGGAGATCTGATAGGCAGTCGCTCCATGTAAAATACTGGTATTCAGCTGCATCCAGTTAGACTGGAAGCCGACCACAACGTAGTTGGGAAAAGGCTAGGCAGATGATGATGATCGGTTTGGTGTTTGTATAGTGGTGTCGTAAAACTATGTGGCTTCATTGAGACGAATTCAGATATTTAAAACAGTGCTTCGTATGGATTCTAATCTATCTAAGAAAAGTAATATTGCTAAAACGAATTCCCTTTTGTTTATAATGCTGTCTGGTTTTACCTTAGATACGCTACAGTAAGCAGTCCTAAGGGAATTATGTTCCTAACAACTTTGTCAGCGTCTGTCAAACAGATTGCTGGAGTGTCTGCTAGGAATCTTACGAATTGCCCTCAGCAAACATAAAAAAAAAATATATACAAATTTAGTCCTTGTTGCCATTGGTAAGTAAAGTATAGCCTACTTCTAGCTAAGGATCACACGACACCTTTAAGAAGAACGAACTTCATTCATAAAAGAAAGCTCACATCAATTAATGTTTAACACGGAAGTTATGGCAATTATTCAAAACACGTTAACTGGTGCTCGTATCATCACAAATCAGCGACACCTATACAGTTCGTGCCCCGACTACAAACGAAGTGCAGACGTGACCAGCATCACCGGCCATCGGATTTGAATAAATAAATCACGCTCGCATCCCGACTTATTTGTTAGCTGTAAGAGAAAGGCGTTCGATTCCACGCCTCAGCTGCAATCATAAACATAATCTAGCTTTTACCTCTTTATGTTCTCTACGTGTGCATTTCGCTGTCAGTGTTGCCACTTGCATCACCAAGCTGTCCAATTTCTCTTATTCTTCAGCCTTTTACAGCATTCGTTAAAAATGTATCTCCAGAGAAAGTACGTAATAAGGTAAGTCTTGTTCCGTATCTTCAGTGTCATTCTTTATTACTGATATCATCAGGCGACAACAGTTTTCACACTTTGTTTCGAGTTTTCGACGCCTCAACATTCGTCGTTATAAAGTAAACGTTGTATTTAAAACGAGCCATCGTTAATTCAAGCCAATTAACGGCGGCCCTTAAAGTTTAATTAAGTCGCCTAATTTATTGTATAGTTGTTATTATTTATACGGCATCAACTTAAGTGAAACTGTCCTTACTTTCGCGAATGGGTTACGACAAATAGGGCTTATTAAGTAACTGAGTGACATTAATATCGATGAAATATGGTAGATTACGTATCCACGTCGTGCAACGTAAACTGTAATGTCAGGGTAATAAAGTTGTAAAACAAGCAGTGCACTTTGCTAAATACCACAATATTTTATGTAATGGCTAGGAATCTTTGAACTCCATTTCCAATAGTTACATCTTTGTTCTGGCTCCATAAAGTATAATGTGATTACTTGATAGTGATAATAAAAGTCTTGCAATAAAAGCGGTAATTAAGATCTTGAACTGAGATTCTGAATGTTTCGTAAGACTGATGTTTCTCGATTGAGAACCATTTATCAATAGGAACTTATCGTTTGTTATTAGAAAAGGTTCATTGTTACAAATATTAGTTTCCTTTTTCTCTAGGTATTCCACTTTCAGCAATTTCGAATGAAAGGAAAGCCTTGTACCCAGTGGTACCATTCAACAAGTTGTTAGAATCACAACTGCTTATTCCGCTTGCTACGGGCGATGCACTAGTTGCTTGTCTACTTACGCTTTGCGGTTCACTTTAATTTGTTGTAGCTTTAATTCTGTATCATTTCAAGTACTTCTACTTCTGCGATGTTTAATTTGTCTTTTTGGATGTTTTTCTTCTCTGAAGTTTGCAGAATCGTCTAGGTTTATACTTTATTGTACACCACAAAATACATTTAAAAAAAAACCGGGCAAGAGCGAGTCGGACTCGCGCACCGAGGGTGTGACATACGGACGGACAGACAGACAGACATGACGAATCCATAAGGGTTCCGTTTGGCTACGGAACCCTAAAAAGGTAAGGTTCCGCTTTATGATGACTAATGGTATCATTAACTATGTCGATTTCAATCACCACACTTTTAAAGGAAAATTTATAAGTGTGTTCACAAAATCTTCAAACGTTTTGCGTGGTTGCTTTAGGTAGAGTTGTTGAGTAAAAATCTTTCTATACTACATTAATAGTACCTATGTATGTCTGTCCAACAATACACGTGTATTTAACCCTTTGGGAATCAACGCGTGACGGTTACGTGCGTTTGAATGACTAATGGAGCGTGACACAGTAGACACCTCACAGACACCTGGACAAGGTATTTATACATCTAATAGTTCTTCCTTCCAGGTGCAACATTATATGTATATGGCCAACATCGTCATTTATCCTACCAATTAGCGTAACGATACACTCAATCATAGATCAGTGGTGATTAACACAGTAACCTTGTATCCAAACTATTGTTGTTTTTACTGCATTACGTCAGTTATTTATTTTGAGCAGGAAGTTGTAAATTATTGTGATTGTTCTACAAGATATGTGTTGTGTTTCGTTATGATATTGATTGATATCCGTTTTATTAAGTTAGTGTAAATACATCCATCCGCTACTTACTGGTTGGATGTTAAATTTCGTTCCTTCTCTATTTTCGTGCTAGTCACAATGTTACGTAATCGTCAGATCTTGTAAGTTTCTGTACTTAATTTTGCCTAATGGGTGCTAGAGAGCAATAATTACGAAGCACAGTTCCAAAGTTGTTCCAAGTTGCGATCTTGCCGCATTTTAGGAAGAGTCTTAAACTTTTGGGGTTCTCGGAAGTTACGCACTAATGTTGGCTCAAACATTCAAAATCTTACAGTTCTCACCAGCCTTTTCTTGTGACACAAAACCTAAGCCCCCCTCCAAAACCCATAGAGCCCATAAATATGAATATTGTCCCATTATCTCCGCAGCACATGTTCGCATGTAAAGCGGCCGCGGCAGAGGTCACAGCGTATCTAGACATCTGTCTGGCGAATGGAGCTGTTAATATTCGCCGTGTGACATCCAGCCACTTTGTCGCACCGACGACAGGTCTTATCGCGCGATCAGCGTTTCACTGGGCGAAATCCATGGTTCGTGTAGGTACCGTGTGTGTTGAGAACAATTTTTGTACCTATGTAAGTACATGCAAATGTGAATATTAATATTTTCGTGTTCTGGATTTAGCTGAGCTTAGAGATATAAAAGTATTGGGACACGAACTTATTAAATTTTTATAATTTTGCTTGAGGAGAACAAAAGAAAAAACGGATCAAACCGAAATGAAAAAGTTTATAGTGGATAAGCCAGATATTAAAACAGAAGACGAACAAGCAAGGGGTCGAGGAGCGGGGGGGGGGGGTGGAGGAGCGGGGGGGTGGAGGGGGGTTCATTATTTATTTATTTATTCATTATTTATTCAGAAAATTGTGTTATCAAGTGATGATAAACAATAAATTAATTAAATATTAAGACAAGGAGACCGTTTCAAATCCTAGAGGTCAACAAATTTCTTTCTTTACACATTTGTTTAATATTAAAAACACACAGGTTCCGACGCGGTAAACGAGACAATAGAATTTGTGCCCTTGTAAATGTTAAGCTGCCTGATACGATGCAAGATATAAAAGGCACAAAATATTCTGCAAAAAAAAAAAAACAAATGTATTCATGGGTTGTTTGATAGGTCAAGTTAATTAAGACCTTGCCTTAGCGTAAAATTCTGCGCAGACAAAAAAGAGATGGAATCATTGACATATATATATATTACTAGCGTAAGGACCGGGCTAACGGCGCGACGAAATGGCACCAGCGCGCTGGCCCTAAAATGACGGTTTTAGGGCCAACGCGACTCAGTTGACAGTGGTGCGCGCGAACTTCGAATTTCGAACGAAGAACTTCTATGTAAAATGTTCAGACGGGCGTATCCTTACTTTTGAAATCATTGGATGGAATGATAACTGTGTAAGTTGAAATTCGTGAATCCTACACGTGGGATCGAAAATTAATTGCGCTTTAGAGCTTTTCAACAGTAAAATAAATAAGATCTGACATTGTGTACTCAATAATTATACTAATTGCTGCCTATAATTTTCTTAATTTCGGCTGTTTCACCCCTTTATAAGGAGGATTGTTAATTAAATGAGGATATTTTCACTTGAACGTGCAATTATGTTATTAGCCATCGTTTATTCGACACGTAAAAATGTTAAATAGCAACATTAAATAACTTTCTTCGCGATAAATTGGATTTCGACACTTTGCAATGCTGAAATAATTTACGACTCGATTTCTTTTTAAACTGTTAACAAAGTTGATTTCGAGAAAAGAACTGGCCGTTTACACATTAAAGTTTTTTTTTTATTTATACTTACAAGTTTAGTCATAGACAAACATTTTGTTGAACAGACGTCATTTTAAATTTCGAATCTAACCCTTCGTCTGCCGCGGTGTCATTCGCCCCACGTATTCTCTAGGGTGGTCCCTCCAGACCATCATTAATGTGCACCTCTACGATACGAGCGCGCGATAATTACCTGTGACTTGCATACAAAATCATTCTCTTCAATTTATTGACACTATATTTTTTCTTTGTTCTTTATTCCGACTGTTCTTCGAGATATTCATCTGTTCTCACATTTAAATCATATAAAAATAAATAGTTTTGTCAGAAATCCTTGAGATAATAATATTATGTTCCAAGAAATTATTGCTTTAAAATTGTTTCATCGTTGTATTCTTCGAAACGTACCAAAAGTATTCCTCCATCAACGATGAAACAGAGAAGAGCATGAAGGATTCGTAATAAATGATATCGATAGACGTTTCATTTGGTGCGTTTCAAAGTTGGTGCGTTTCGAGAAATACCCCGTTTAATCCCTATAAGAATATCAATGGATATAGGTATCTAAGTAGAATAAAAAAAAGTGTTATTGGGTTTTCCATCAGGAATTTCTCAGTAGCAGCCCGGAGTCACCCGTCGCCCCCTATTACCATATGGGACATAAAAATAACTACGAAATGTGGGTGTACCTACGTACTATGGGTACACCTCTGCCGAAGCATTCGGGGAGTGCAGGCGTGATGTTTTGTGTGTAAAAGTAAAATTATTGCCTCAGTCATAAAACAGGACCTTTTTGAATACATTGGCGAAACATCACTACGTGATGAGTGTGTGAGTGGGGTAAGAATAGCGAAACTGAGATGGGCCCATCTGTTTCGCTATTCTTACCTACACTTAGGTAGTTAATTAATATAGGCACTCTTGCCAGTTTTCATCACGTTGTCGGATTTTCAACTTTCGGCGCTGAGCCGAGAGTTGAAAATCCAAAAGCGCGCTTTTATTTAGGCATTGATTTAGATGTTGCCTAGTGTTCGTGAAAACGGGCAACAGTGCGACGCGACGGTAACATTATTACATAAAATTAATCGTTTATTATGATAAAACAATGCACAATACCTTATAGAGATAGTAGTAGGTATGTTAGAGTGACTAACGCCTCCACATCTGATTCGAATCTGTCTGATTATATCCAGATTATGCACATTACCACTAAGACAGATGGAAAAACATAGAACCATATTCATTTAATGGCATACCTGAGATACCTATTACGAGTTAGTTCAAGGGTTGTACGTAAAAGTTGGAGCTTTATGGTAATTTAAAAGATAAAATCAGTCATTAGAATAATGTCAAAAAAGATATTAGGTTTCCGTCCCCTAACTTTTTGATCGCATTTGAATTTAAAGGATAAGCTTAACTTTTTAACTGTTATCAAAAGAAGAGAGGGGTGGAAGAAAACGATTTTTGTATGCAAATGTTCTAAGTAGATTTAAATTTAAACAACTGCATCGTTGATCACAAGCGCTCATGCATGACGATTAGGAGAGGACAAATTGGATTTTTCTATCAGGAAAGCAGCAGTCAGTCAGTAGCACCCAAAATCTGGATTTGCGCCGGATTTATTGCAATAGGCTTTTTGTTTTTTAGGATGGGTAATTATCAAATGAGCCCTCCCGCTCTCGGTGGAGCGTGGCAGAACTCTTACTGACTAAAACCCACCCGTGTTCCTTCCTTAGCCCTTTATGTTCCGGGTCAGCGGTAACCCTTTCGGACAATCCCGCTGATTTGCAATGGGCTCGCCCCTTAATACATGGGACTTAAACATAACTGGCGAGATATCGGTGTATTAAAGGTACACGTCTGTCTTACCCTTTGGTGAATACAGACGTGATACAACGAATTTCTGTCACGTTTTCAGTGATTGCGCCAAAGCTAAAATACAGATAAGGTTTTCGAGACACCCAGATCTTACACAGATGTTCTCAACAGGCCAGGGCACTTAATCAACTTCTGGAGGGAGGTGGGCTGGTTGGAATAACCAGCAACGGTCGCCATGGCCCACGCACAGTGGTCCACTTGAAGGACTAAGTGCGGAAACCAAACCCATGACATTGAACATAAGGTTTTCGACCAAAGTAAAAAAACAACATTAAAGCTACTAAATAATAACAGCCGCACAGGTCAGGTTAAGCTACGCTTGCCGCGGTTGGTCTGTGGATGGGTGACCATTTTTACATACCGTGACCCCTCCGTGCCTCGGAAAGCACGTTAAGCTGTTGTTGGTCCCGGCTGTCATTCTTAGATCTTTGACAGTCGTTACGGGTAGTCAGAAGCCCGAAAGTCTGACAATCAGTCTTACCAAGGGGTATCGTATTACCTAGTAATTGGGTTGTGGAGGTCAGATAGGCAGTCGTTCCATGTAAAATACTGGTTAGGCTGGAAGCCGACCCCAACATAATTGGGAAAAGGCTAGGCAGATGATGAAAGACTCATGAGTGACAGCCCTAATACAATACAGTTTGTACATGGTACTAGTTGCAAGGTATTATGTTATGAACAAAGTCATCATTACGGCAGTCCGCAGCGCCCTCTAAACACCGGTAGTGAAAATGAGACAAGCAATCTTACGCAAGTACAAAATGAGCGGTACTTCCCCCGTGCAATCACCCCTACATACCCATACATATTTTAATAATAATAGGAAAATTGCTACTGCAGGCTATCATTCGAAAGGAATAAGTTTGCGTGGGGCAAGACACGCGACCCCTTACCAAACAACACTTTCCAACGTACAACTTAATTATATCACCTTAGAGTCTAATTTCCTTTAATCGATTGCATGGACAGGGTTATAGTGACGCGCATGCGTTCATTTTGGAGGGAAAAACGTATACAGTGTTGCCATAGCAACGGTGTTTAGTGCACCTATCCGTGTGTTCATTGCACTTGTGTAAGGAGGCTACGTCAGTCTGAAAACCTATCGGTTATCAAGAACCGTTTAGAACTGCGGCTATGCTGTGCAAATAGTTGTGAATTAAACCTTTGTTTCAAGTGCTCTTTTGTTGTGATTGAACTCCACAAGGTTTGTTTACGTGTGAAGTAGGCGTTTAATCTGTCTGCTTTATCACCATAGTAATCTTTAACAATACCGTTTTTTATAGCCATTGCTGCATTGTCTTTGTTTGGTGTTCTTTCTAGATCTCTGTAGATTCAAGAAGGTTAAATATTAAATAATACATTTGCTTTTTTAATAAGAATTAAAGTTAAAATACGGTTAGCGTAAAGATAATAATGTGAGAGCCACTCAAGAAATAATGGCGGTAAAAGTTCAATAAAAATAAATTGCTGAGCAAATCTGTCAGCGTTAAAGAACCATCTTTATCCGCTGAAGTTCGTTAGTGACATTAGCCCGCACAATAAAACGTCCATATATCTCCGAACAAACGCCTTCCTATAAATTTCAATCGCCATAAACAAAGAGACAAGGGCCGGACGTTAATTAGCATGTATGACGTAATTAATCGTCCATCGTATAAGAAATCCTTGAAAGGGAGACGCCGATGGGGTAAAGTGACATTCCCGGCAACCCAGTCTACCCACCTTTTAGTATTGTGTTTGTCAATTAGACCTTTCAACTCAAACGTTCAGTTAATTGCTGGCTTGCTTTTAGAGCTGTTAGTCAAGTAGCCGAGCCACCCTTCCATTTTGTCTTTTTGGATATTATAAATCTTGTGAGAACCGGATTTTTTGGGTTGACGTCGAGCCGAGTGATATTGTTTGTGGTTTATTTTAAGGGGACTACATGACGTAAAGCGCGATCACTGTCGGACTGCATAGAAAAGAAAAAGAAGCGCGATGACACAACGCTGGTAATTAATTGCAAAATATGAAGCAATTATCTATTTACAAAAAATCTATTGTTTGGACTAAAAAATTAAAACACTAGTACTTAGTATGTTGCTTGTAGAATAATCTGACAAAAAAATCATAATAAAAACCATACAGTTATGGTTTTTATTATGAATTTTTTTATTCAATTTGCACAAATGTTTTTGGGATACATGATAGCTACATTGATTAATTAAATGTCGGTACCTAGTTCTTTTGTTTTTCTAACAAACAACTTATTGTCTTTGCTTTTGTAATGTTTCATATTCAAATTCTTGACGTCATTGCACATACTTATGCATATGGCATAATTATGTGTTGTTAATCAAAGATCATCTTTTATAACTTTAACTTGTCTCCGTCGTACGTAATCGTCCGCGTGAAATCATATTATCCTGTTACTCGGCGATACTGTAGTGAAAAAAATCTGAAACAGTTATGTAGATCCGAAGATTACCCCCTACATACAAACACAAATGCTTCCTCTAGTATATCTTAAACATACTCTTCACATTAAATTACTAGCAGGTGTACCTACGTACTATTTCATATTTTAATCTTAGCCAATCTCGATTCCCACGTGTAAGTAATAGATTTGTTTAGTTTTCCAACGTCGATCGCATCGATAGAAAACCAGCGATATCAAACTCTATGGTCAAGTTTGTCAAGTCCGAGTGGTTCGGCTAGAAAGCTGAAATGTGTCAGATATGCTGTGCCTACACACTTGTATGCCTGATAATGTTCCTCGTAAAATGTAGGCTTCAACTCTCCAGTTGCTGGCTAGACACACGCGTAAAGTGTACGAAGAATTTAATTTGAAAGCTATCCGATATTTGAAATGCGAGTGCTAATATTTATAGCAATAGAGTGTACGACTATACGCCGACAGACACTACGCCGACAGACTGAACACCGACAAGACTTTACTTCGACGGGACTCTTCGCCGACAGGACACTTTGCCGACAGGAGTCTTCGCCGACAGGGTCATCAGCGACGCAACTTATCTCCGATAATCAGATACTGTTTATTTTTCTTTTTGCGGATGGGAAATCATCAAATGACCCCTCCCGCTCTGGGTGGAGCGAAGGGAGTGTCAGACTCTTACTGACTAAAACCCACCCGTATTCCTTCCTTAGCCCTTTATGTTCCGGGCCAGCGGTAACCCTTTCGGACAATCCCGCTGACCCGGCAGGCTTCGGCCCTAAGGGCTGACATCCTTGTCCTTGATGCTGACATCTCTTTGAGGCGCGCGTGGAACACGTACACGCCATCCAGTATGGGCCTGGTCCTGATCGGACGTTGAGCTACCCATTACTCCCTGCCCGCAGGCCCGCGGCTACGGTGCCTCTAAGGGTGGTGAAGAGATTGGATGGCAGGTGCTTTGATAGAGGAACATTGATAAAAAAATCTAATTATTAAACTACTACTACTTACTAATCTAATCTGACTGTATGGAAATATATGAGGTTAGAATGTGCACGTATTTCTATAAATTTTATGGATCTTCGTCATACGTAGAAATTATAAAAACGCACTTTGATTGTTGAAGGCAATTTGGCGCCAAATCAAATTTTAAGAATGTTGTTGTTGTTGTTTGTTGAGTGGTTGTTGTATAGAGATCTTGTTAGTGAGAGAGTTAGCGAGAAAGTAAGATAGAGACTATACTCAAAAAGGACTAAACATTTATTTAGAGACTTACCTACTAAGATACCTTCTGATAATGACATCACAAACAATAACTCCTGACGTGTTTTAACACCTGAATGAAATAACGGATCGTAAAGCTATTATTGCGGTGGTATAATTCAAATCTCCAATCAGATATCCTATGCAAATGCAACAGTACTAATGAATAATGATTTATAAAATGGCAACCCATAAACGAGAGCCCGTTATGTAACATTATCAACATTGTCATGTTTTATTCATGGCTATTAGACCGAGGATTTATCTAGATCTATTTTCACACTATTGTAATAGCCATTTAAATTTAGACACTTCTAAATGCGGACAGACATTTTAAATCGAAAAAGACCTTGTCTCATGCAAGTCTCATGCATTTAGATCGGTAGACGATAGTAGAGAATCCTATTTCGCGTTTGTATTCAACGCTCGAACAACGTGACTATACGGAAAAATACCCATTTAAAGCCTTAAAAATGGCTTGTAAGTGGGTAACGTTTTGAATGCTTTTATTGCCCTACAAGAACAGTAACCATGTAGAGTTCAATGTTCAATAGTACGCAAGCGCAGACACGGCGTCGCCGACGGAAAGCGCCGCGTCCAGCGTAAAAATCACTTCGTAAGTTCGTATGCTACCGGTCTACCGAGTTCCGCGCGCTACGGATAGATGGCGCGCTCTTCAATAATGAATATTAAAGAAAATTATATAGACGCATCAACATTTTCTTTTATTTACGCGTGAACAAGATTGATAAGAAGGATTGCGTGTCACGTTGTTATTTCATTGCCTTGGGCACACTTGTCAATATAGCGAGGGGACCCCAATTTCACTGTTTGCGTTTTCCTGTTTGTTTAGGGGAGGGACGTGTTTTTCTATTAATTTTGGCTATCACTCGTTTCACTTGTCTCCCAGTGAGATTGATTGTGTACCTATACCTATGTTAAAAATACCCATAGAAATTAATTTACTAGAATGGAAATTTTAAAAGAGCGAGAGTTTGGTCCTTTTTAGGGTTCCGTACCCAAAGGGTAAAAACGGGACCCTATTACTAAGACTCCACTGTCCGTCTATCACCAGGCTGTATCTCATGAACCGTGATAGCTAGACAGTTGACATTTTCACAGATGATGTATTTCTGTTGCCGCTATTAAAACAGATTAAAATAAATACTGGGAGTCTCCCATAGAACAAACGTGTTTTTTTTCGGCGTTTTTGCCTTGTGGTACGGAACCCTTCGTGTGCGAGTCCGACTCGCACTTGGCAAGTTTTTTGAATATGAAGTCCTCATAAATAAATTTTTTTTTTTTATTAGGACCTCGATTTCGCCCGGAAAATGGGAATAAGCTCACATCATAGAATTAGGTCAATGGACAGCTTTTTCGGTATCGGCGAGTTGGTGACTCTCAATGATTTCAAAAGTAAGGATACGCCCGTCTGAACATTTTACTTAAAAGTTCTTCGTTCGAAGTTCGCGCGCACCACTGTTAACTGAGTCGCGTTGGCCCTAAAACCGTCATTTTAGGGCCAGCGCGTTGGTGCCATTTAGTCGCGCCGCGGTCCTTACGCTAGTATATATGTCAATGGTGACTCTTCTGACTCTTCTACGCAGCGAACTTAATTCATTCATTTAGTAAAGTGCAATGAATCAAAAAAGTTATTAACAGTTTGAATTCCTTGTCAACAGATTGGCGCGCACCGATGGCAGACGAAACGGAAGCGGCGAGGGCAAGGCGCGCGCCCGCGCCCCCGCCGCGTCAAACCGTACGCCCGCCGGAACCGCGCCCGCGCATGCATTCCGACCCGCGCATACAACCGGACCCGTTGCGACTGCCGGCTCCGCCGCGGTTGATCCGGCCGTCGGAGCACCTGGCTATCGTTGAGCGGGCCATGGAGCGCCGGCCGCCGCCACTCGTGCCGGCTGTCACGGTGCTGCACGGCCCGCGGCCGCCGCTACCACCGCCGCAGCCGCAGCCGCCGGTTTATAGGCACGTTGCGCCGCCGCCGATGCGGATGCCGGCTCCCGGGCCGCCGACGATGAGGCCACCACTCAGGAGAGATGTTCAGGTAAGAATTGCATGCACATGAACTTACTACTATGACTATCTAACTAATCGAAGATGGCAACTCTTATGGGTTGTAAGTATGCATATTTTCTGACATTTCTTATTAGGATTACTCTCTCAAATGATGATGAGATGACTTAGCGAATCAGTAATAAATACTAGATATGATAACTATTCCGCGAATTGTTAATTAAAATGGTTATCATAATACGCACACATCCGAGTAGGACGTAACTCGAATAACATTCTCTCCCACGTTACATAACTTTGTACAGTATTCAATACTTTGTATACAGACTCGCTGAAACACTGAAAAACAATGCGCTATGCACGAGTAAAACTTTTCTGCGCACATTGCAAACTCTTTTGCATTTTTATTATTCAGGTATGTAACGGTTCCATGCGTAACTAATTGTAAAAACTCCTTTGCATTAACAACTTCACGTGTACACCGCGGATTATTAAATAAATCTGCTTAAAATTACGTGAGCCGTAAAATGCACACGTAATACATTTTTAGATTAGCCTTATTTTTCATTCTATTTTTGGTCTGAGATGATTTAATCTTCAAGTCATTAGAAGGCAGGCTACTTCTCCCTCATCATCGCTAACTTCGTGTGACATACATAGGGACCAAACTACTAGAGCAATAGGAGTATAATATTAAGTCAAAATCTGCCTAGCCTTTTTCAAACTATATTGGGGTCGGCTTCCAGTCTAACCGGATGCAGATACCAGTATTTCACACGGAGCGACTGCCTATCTGACCTCTACAACCCAGTTACTGGGTAATACGATACTCCTTAGTAAGACTGGTTGTCAGACTTTCGGGTTTCTTACCCACCCGTAACGACTAGTTGGGAAAAGACTGGGCAGATGATGATGATTGTTGTCTCCATCCTGTATACTCATAAAAAAAGTTTCTTTACTATATTTACAATTTGGTTACTAGACGGCACATCCGCGCGGGCCTGCGGGCGGAGAGTAATGGGTAGCTCACCGTCCGATCAGGACCAGGCCCGTGCCGGACGGCGCGTACGTGTTCCACGCGCGCCTCAAAGAGATGTCAGCGGGATTGCCCGAAAGGGTTACCGCTGGCCCGGAACATAAAGGGCTAAGGAAGGAACACGGGTGGGTTTTAGTCAGTAAGAGTCTGACACTCCCTTCCGCTCCACCCAGAGCGGGAGGGGGGTCATTTGATGAATACCCATCAGGAAAAAAAAAAGCGGCACATCCAATGTACCAATATTATAAGAACCTACATCCAGTCATCTACGTATAGACAATCCTCTATCTATTTACAAGATTTCAATAGTTACATGAGTAGGCGTTATCTCTCTTCCTCGTTATGCTAATCATAATATTCTGAATACGATGACGCGCAGTATTCCGATGTTTGTATCTTACTCAATACATATCGATGCGAAAGTGATAGCCAAGTGATTCACGAACAATCACTCAAGAAAACAAGAATGATGTACCATTTACCTATTTGTTGAGGGGTTCCGTCAATGCCATGATTTTATTCTTGAAAGAGACAAATACTTCGGAAAATGTTAATCAAGTAGCAATTAGTAGTCCTGTTACAGAGATACTTCTAGATTTGAGCAATATGAAACCAATTGAATTTTGGAACAATAGAAAGCAATATTATTTATTCTACTAAAACCGAACGCACATTACAAAAAAAGACATGAAATACACACATGCAAACAAAGTTGCCAAAAGCCTCGTATTAAAACAATCAAAGTTTGTCAATTTTGTCTATTGCTTGAAGATAGATGGGTCTTGAGATACGAGGCGGAGGCAGTGTTAGGAGTGCGTCATGATAAATAATACAGCCAAGTTTACCTACAATTTTGTAATAGAAAGAGTTCGTTTATCCTCTGTGCCTTCTAAAGGAGATAAAATAACAATATACAAAACTGGCTAAAGACCATAATGTCGTTCAAGCAAAACGGACGCCAAGATAATGTGCCAAGATTCTCTGAAAAACTTCCATCAATTTTGGATTGAACCGGAACTGTGTCGTTTTACAAAAGTTCCGATCAAATTGAACCCAAATCGTCACAACCCACCGACAATAACACATTGTTCTTGCCCCCGGCGCCACCCGGAATGCATGTAATTTAAAACCGAGCTCGCTCTACGAATGCCCTGCAGTTCCTTCCCGGTTTGAGTCATTGACGGCTTTCTTATTATAATGAGCCTAAGTGGGTGCCGGGCAGTTTGGCACCACAATAGCTACGGATGACGTGTTGCAAGCTTTAACGTATGAACGATTCTGGGACAGGGAAATTGGATTATTAGAAGTTTTATGGACATCTCCAAGCTTCGAATGAAGTCTTAAAACTTGGGTAGTGTGAAAGAATTTTAGTGTTAATGTGACATTCAAAATGATAAAGTACAGCTCATAAACGCACTCTCTGTTTATCCAAAATGTTTATAATGTGAAAGATTGCGGCCGTCCTTAAAAAAGATGTACGAACAGCGATCTCACAAACATTTGGCACAATTCGGTCGTAAGCGTAACCAGTGACTCAAAAGAACTGGAGAAAATATCTCTATCTACAGTTTTAAAGGGGTTAATATTTTAATAATCACATACATCGTCTGCAATTTTTTGTAATAAAACTTTTATGTGTTCTTTTGAATTTGGCTTGACCCAGATAAGGGATCATCCAAACGTGCCGACTAATAACCAGGCGAGACAGGGCGGAGTCGGGCCTTGGCCTAAAACCACATCAATTTACTGATATCCGGTCTTATTGTCCAATCAGAGCAAAAATAATAGACTTTAATCGGAAATGCCTTTGCATAAAATCTCTTTCGTATGCTGATCTCGATCTGTCGGCCATTCAAATTGAGTCGTAAAAAACTGAAGAGAGAAATCATAAAAAGGCTGAAAATGAAACCAAAAGTAACCATATTTTCATTAATGTTCGTTCAACCTGTGCCGAAAGGCTTATCAGTAAGTAAGAGCAATATGAATCGAATTACAATTAAGTGTAGCGATAACACATGCCATAACAATATCGTCAAAGTATATTAAGTTGATAAATATACCATACATTGTGAGGTTGACTTTTCTTATCAATTTCAAATTAATGTTATACGTAGTAATATTTTATTACGATGACAGTCTGTAACTTCATTCCTTTGATGGCGTCTCTGGGGGGAATCCTATATCCTACTGTGAACGTCTTTCGTCCGAGACGAGGAAATGACTTACATTCGGAATTGCGTATTATTATTTTTTCATCGTCATCCTCACCCTTATCCTAACTTTGTTGGGGTCAGCATAGCATGCCTTATTCTTCAAAACATCTGGGGGCCTAAGAACGCCTCTTTGGCAGAATCATAAAAGGATAACATAATGGACAGTTAACCGTTAAGTTAATCGTATCAAATCCCATTGGTGAAGCATTTTTCAGTTATTTTTTTGTCTGTGCTAAAACACCAATCAATCCGATCCGAATCCAATCCCAGTCTCTTTGATTATACCTACGTAGTGCAGCGAAAAAAAAAATAAAAACACGAACTGTCTTCGCCATATTACGATTCATAATATTATCCTTTTATGATTCTCCAAAGTGGCCTTTTTAGGCCCCCTGTACTCGTATTAGCCATTTCATTAATGTCGTATTACTTTCTATATTATCTTTCACTCAAGTCTTTGGTTTTCCCCTACCTCTACTAGCCATCTACATTCGTACTCAAAACTTTCCTCGCGACTCCTCAACTGTTTTTCGGAATTTTAGAGATGAAATTGATGTAAAGGAAGTAGTTTGTGAAAGATGTGGGATTAAAGTTAAACCTTCTTAAAAGCCTTTGAATGAAATGTAGAAGTTTTGTGCTGGCGATTGAAACTGTTTACCAATCATAACTTTAGCACTAGCTTTTACTTTTATTTTCTTCTTGGAAACAGGATTGATTCCCTTGTTGAGATTGGCAGTTGGTGCAACTGATTTTGTATGAGGTCTTACAAAATTGTCTGTAGCAGATATCAAAACAGTTGATAGGCTACCAAACGTAACAGATTGCCCTGCACCAACTGACACATTTGAAACTCCAATCATATCTCAAGTTTCAACCAGCACGTTCATTTCATACTTTGCCCACTTATTACTTGTCTCATTTCATCTGTAATCACCGTCATCTCGTGGTAAATTATTACAATATTCAATTCACAATGCGACCCAGTTAAGGGCTCACTAATGACTCGCCCTACTTCGGTTTGATTGAGTATTAGTACTGCGTTCGTTCTGCGTTGGACAGGCAATCAACTTAGATATGAAAGAGATCGTTTGTCTTGGTTTTATTGGCTGGCGATTGTCCGGCCATGTAAACTGGTGGCATTACACGTAACGGTAGTGTGTTTTGAGCGTTTTGATTTGCATTGTCACTCTGTCGTTTGAATGTAGGGCGGATATAAATTGTGGTTATGGACTTGTGTTGATTCCGTAGTGGTTTTTTGTCCTACGAGTTCTGGCGTTGGTTTTCCGTCCCGTCTGCTTTATGGCTTTTTTCAGACCTATTGTTACTTATTATCTGTCTAAGATTGAATATTATTATGAAACTTTTCTTTTCTTCAAGCATTGATGCATCTTAAAAGCAATTCTTTCCACTCAAGACATTAAAAAGGAAGGCATGCAAATTACCTAGTTATTCAGTTAGGTACTTACCGTCGTTTGGTCGTCTAGCCTTCTCCGGAGATAATTTCTCGCTCGCTCCGTAATTACAGCGGCATCGAGAGAATCTCGTAGTGCCAATTAACAGTACAGAGTCGCCAACAGGAGCCAATTATAAATACCATGCTTAGATGCCGATTGCGAGCTTAAATGTACGGTGCATGGCTCGCGATTAATCGGGGGCTGAAGAAAAAACTGAAATTCTTAAATAGAACTTTAAAGGAAGGAAATGGGTGGTTTTGTGCGTTTAACATTTTTGAGAAACTAGCTAAGGTTAACCGCCTTAAAGTGCTTGCTAATAGGGCTGTGATTTTCGTTGCATGTACCTATTACGAAAACCGAAATAGGGTTCCAAGGCGACAAGCCTACGAAAATTCGGCAACGCTTGGAACAAATACTGTTAACCAAAAAAAAGTCATCCATCGATTCAGAAATGTTTGAACCCCTGTAACGTCAACAATATATTAATAATATACTCATTGTTACAATACCCGTCATATATATAACGGTCGGCATCTATTGACATAATATCACTTTAATAGACTCGAAACGGGCATATTAATAAACACGACCGGCAGACCGCCCGTAGTCGCGTGGGTGACTTTGTATTCATCGATTTACTATTCGATAGTTTGTCATGAGTATCGATACTTATATCGATCGTGCCATTAGCGAGTGCATTAGCCTTTTAATTGTGCATTATTGAATATGGGATAACACCCACGTCAGCCTATATAGGGTCTGTACTAATGTTGTTTAGTATTCCGTTAGTAACTGACGTATGATCTGTTGCCAAACGTTAACAATGTCTGTTGTGCGCTGATGTTTTGAGGTCGGTCGTTGCTTTTTGATTAATAAATGACAAATACGTTAAATTGGCTGTCAAACCTGTCAAAAAAGGCGTTTGTAGTTGTATTGACTGTGGTAGGCTCACAATATGAGTTGTAGGAGATCAAACTTCGTGTGAAGTAACAAGCATCATGAGCTTTGACTAATCTGTTGAAAGTTGTGAAAAGCCGTTCACCAAGTTCTGAGTTGAGCTAAGCGATTGCTGACAAATGCTTGCACTGACTGGACCGGTCCACTCAGATCCGTGCGGTTCTTTCCTCTAAAAACCATTAATTTCAGGCAATAATCTACATTGTCTTCACATGATCTGACCAAGATTATACACATGTCTGGACTTTAAAATAGACTTTGACCCTAGAGTTTCTTTTGCTATTTATTCTCAGGGGTAGTAGATGTCGACTCTATCTAGCTTATTTTTTTTATAATATGATGTATAAAAGTGATTCCGATATCTTATTTATAGAATAAACAATTTCATTTCACTAAGGTAAGGACCTAGTTAGATTCGACGTTTTCCAGGCAATTTCAATCATTTCCTCATAAAAAAGAAAAAAAATCGAATCGAACCTCGCAGTAGGAAGTCAGAACAATTTAAAATCAAAGCGAAAATAATACGAGAAAGGAATCGAACGTGCAATTGAAAAATAGCTTATTACCTCCTCCCAATAAGAGGCCCCCGTAGAAAGTGCATCGCAATCTTTGTTATACCCTCCGCAATAATTCGTGCGTCGGATTCTATAGCTGACGGCTGCAAGCGCTATCGACGCAGGCGCAGTGACCATCAATTACTTGTATAGCTGGATTGTGTTACGCCGTTTCAATTCGAGAAACTACGTATTAGTGCTTGTATCCAATTGAAACGGGCAGTAAAGATTAAAATATTGAACTGTGGAGTTGTAGGTTTAGTGTTTAGGTCTGCTTTCCAAAATGGAATTGTGGTTCTAGTTATGCCAACTTCCATAAAGTAATACAGGTCTGTTAGTATAAAATATGAATTATTTGCACTATGTAGTAAAGAAATATGACACAGGTGCATATACTCAGCCTATAATGTTCCCACTGTTGGGATACAGGCCTCCTCTTGGTGAGAGGGAGTGGGTCGTAATTCACCACGCGGGCCCAGTGCGGGTTGGTAGACGTCACATGTCTTCGAATTTTTGTACTAGGACATGTCGGTTTCCTCGCAATGTTTTCCTTCACCGTTTTTGAGAGCAATGGTGATGAAATAAATTACACGAAGTAAAGCGCCTGGCTGGGTTCAAACCCACGACTCGTAAGTCGGGGCCGTTACCACTGGACCACCACTGCCATCCGTCGAAAAACGTCCACTGCTGGACATAGGCCTTCTCTAAGCTGCGTCACACCAATGGGTTCTTCATAATGAAATCCTTTATGTTTCTCCGTGAAACCAACAATTTGCTCATATTCACATTATAATTCATGTATTCTGGTCATACTACATACATTAGTATGGCCCTTCGCAGGGTTGTCGCTTTCGCTGAAAGTGTAAGGAGGGGGGGGGGAAGGGCGTGGTTCCCTCCGGCGCCTCTGATTTACTGCGCAGTGACCGATTCATTATTATATTATCACCTGCTTGCGCGTGCGCTGCGTGGCCCTTTCTGCCCTTCATTGTTAAGGAAAATTGCTTGGAATTGCGTTTCAAGTGCCTATTTGGATGGGCTTTTTTCTCTTAATCGAAGAGAATAATTGCTGGAATATTGTCCGCGGTAGCTATGAAACGGGAAAAAAGTTCGGAGTTATTATTGTTATAAATCTTTGTTTTGTTTTCAAGAAAACAGCTTGAGGAAAACTGCAGTAATTAATCTTCTCTCAAACTGTTATTTATACGGCTGACAAAAACCTTTTTCGTTTGCACAATGGAGTTATTGATGTTTTTTGGTACTTTTTTTTTTTCTTTAAAACCCGTTTTCCTTCCTTAGCCCTTTAAGCCTTTAGGTTCCGGGCCAGCGGTAAGTTTTTTGGTACTTCGGGTATTGTGGTGCAATTTGGATAACCAATGACCTGTATTACTTGTATGATAGAAGTCAGTGTGGATATCGGATTAAAAGAGGCCAGTACTAAACAGTTCTGTAGACGAAACTACCTAACAGATTTCTTTGCAAGAATTGATTACAAAAACCACAATCTCCTTTACAAAATTTCCGTTAAACTCCCTAGCAACTTTCTCCACCATTTAAATTATCTTTTCTTTTTACTGGCATGTCAAACACTACAGCCAGACTTGAAACTCAATATGACGAGTAACTGGATCCCGGGATTACCGGCTACTGCCCGGATAAAGTGCACGCACTGAAAAAAGACGTAAACTCGTAAAGAGTCAATAAACCGTATCGGTTTTCAGCTTGCACGGACTTCGTTGAGTCCCTTTGTCTTGGTTTTAATTTATTTTAGTAGTTGAATTGTAAATATGACGTATGTAATATTGACGGCACGGTTGGCGCAGTGGTTAAGCGATTGACTACTGCACTGCGTGTCACGGGTTCGATTCCCGCACGGAACAAATATTTGTATGACCTACAAGTAGTTGTTCCGGGTCTGGCTGTTTGTGTATGTGAATTTAAATGTTTGTAAACGCACCCACAATACAGGAGAAATTCCTAGCGTGGGGCAACGTTTAAAAAAAAAAAAAAATGAATTATTTTTTGTTAAAATTAAAAAAGTAGAATTTGTTAGTGCTAGAAAATTCGCCTGTAAAACCCGCAATGAACGCGATATCAGCATTTTTTTTCTATTACATATTTATGTTATCGCTTTCCTCCGCTTTCCAAGTTTTTTTTTTATCATGATTGGTTTGATTTAGGGACTTTTATTAACCCCCGACGCAAAAACGACGGGGTGTTATAAGTTTGACGTGTCTGTGTGTGTCTGTCTGTGGCATCGTAGCTCCCGAACGGATGAACCGATTTTGATTTTGTTTTTTTTTGTTATTGAATAAAAACATGTTAGTCCTGTAGTCCTTTACTATTTTTCCATGCTGCATCACAAACACTATAAAAGGAATCATGACGAGACCTATCCCTGTTCAATGCTTCTTCAGATTGTGGGGCATCTGGCTTGTTCATTGCCCTTGCTTCTGTTGTTGATTCCAATAAATTATCGAATCATCTAATCTTTGAACATACTAGCTTCACCCTCCTCCCCTTCACCCTCTTAGGGGTGGAATTTCGAAAAACCCTTTCTTATTGGATACCTACTCTTCACAAAGAACACACCCTCCAAATTGCATGTCTCTAGGACCAGCGGTTTAGGCTGTGCGTTGATATATATCAGTCAGTCAAGACTTTGAATTTTATATGATAGAAATTATGGTAAATAAAAAATCTGGTGGATTACGACCAAATTCCTCTTACTGAGAGGAGGCCTGTGTCCCAGCAGTGGGAACATTATAGGCTGCTTAAAGCCTGTGTTAGGAGACTCTGCTCTTTACAATCAAAATGATTAATGTCCAAAGAAATTGCATAATTATGATATTAGTGTTTGACGGTATTGTTCCACATATTGTAATTGGATCATAATATTACCACTCAAACAGGTATATTATTTACCACTAAAATGTTAGCGTGACCACTTTCCAATGTCACCGTACATTCGACGCCCACGCCGGCGCGCGACTGATTGACAGCTGACTGCAATCGGGTGCGCGTGCGTCCATTGTTTGCACGACACGTCAACTGTATTGTTGTTTTCTTGGCTTAGCGACATACAAGTTTAACTAGTTGTCATGTTAGGATGGTCTTATGTCACTTCTCGGGTCTAATAGTGCTATGCGGTATGATGGGCGACTTAAATTGGTAAACGCCTCTTAGGCCCCGGACAAAGACACGGTAAGGGTGCATCCAGACAGTGCGAGGCATGCGCCGCAAATGATTTTTTTTTATATGTTAGATGCCTCAGCTGAGTCAACCGTAGACACCGTAGAACGTTGTTTTTGACGGCTTGAATTCGGAATATTAATCTAGAAAAGCTTGGTTGTAAGTCGAGTAGTAGGAAAAAAATATTTGGGTACTTATAGCATGCTTCTTAGTAGTTTTTTATTGTTATTGGTAAATTGTTATTGTGATGAACTGATGACATATGATGTGCAGGCATTATTAAAGAGACTGGCCTTCTCTTTACATAATAAAGATATTCATTTGCGTGGAACATAATTTCTTTGCCTCTATTTTCTTAAAAGGAAATGGACTTGTAAAAGTATGTGCCTATACCGGGCCTCGCATTTCTTTTCATAGATAAGACTGTTTAATGAAAGTACCTAGATAAGTAGGTATTGTTAGTCTTTCCACCTTTTCTGCATTTTTGTTTCATTGGCGCTCCACTACACTTGGTGACTCAGATAACACTGTTTTCTTATTGTGGTTAAGGTCGTTAAGTTGTTTGCACTTGAAAATATGAATGGCACTGCCACTAGTTGTCAGTTATTAGCAGACTTTATAAACAAAACTGAATGGCATACTTAGACTTTAAAACAAACATAAGATTAAATTCCACTTATCGCAGTCAACATGCTTTACCCATTGATAAGTTAAAATTAGTAAATTATTTAAAAAATGTTGTGTTTATTAATTAACATTGACAAAGAACAACGCATTTATCCTATCCAAGAACTGTTATTTCAAATAAACACTTTACCTATAAAAAAAAATATTTTAAAAATCCTTTCACGTATCGCACGGAACATAGGACACGCACCCGCGGCAATGAATCCGTTGCGCGATGATTATGCAAATATTTTCTTTACGCGCACGTCTTGCGCCTGCGCACACAATGCCCCTACAAAGGCTCATGCGGCCATACTTGATGCGCGAGTGAAAACGCCTTTGATATGCTAATACTATAAATGTTAATGAAAGTAGTTTGTGTTATATGTTTAGGTAAGTACTATGAGTCGTTATGTGTTTGTTTTATCGTGTGTAGGTATTAAAATGAGTTTTCTTTCGTTCATTTGAAAGGGAAGAGAAACGTGCTAACACCATGACTTTGATTAGGACATTGGATACTTTTTATCCCGATATTTCCACGGGATCGAGACTTTCGCGGGTGAAACCGCAGGGCGCAGCTAGTTCATTGTTTACTCAGGTACAGTAGGTAATTATGCCTACACATAATTATTTGTGTCTCGTCTGGTGCTAATTATGAGAGACAAATGAAGGAAATAGGTTAGTTACCGGCCGCCTGGCGACAACCCAACGATTTGTCATTTTTTGTGAACCGTTGCATATTTGTCTAGCATGTGACTCAAGGAAACTACAAATAGATAACCAATACCTACTTACCTACAGAAGACATGTGATAAATATTTGTATGTAAAGTCAGGAAATTAAAGTTAAGCAAATTGACTACCAACTTAAATTGTACGTATATTCAAATCACAACTGCCCTTTTTTGGCAGTTGTATGAAATGGGTATAACACGGCAAATTGGCGAAGGGTGTCAATTAGCTTTACAATTGATTTCCTTGACTGCATATATTTTTCCTGAAAACTAAGCGTGAAAAATTACATAGCAAAAAAAAATTATATGCATTGTTTCTTGGTAAGTGTCAATCTATTCATTGGTTACGTCGGAATTGCTTTTAAATAAGTACCAAACCACAAAGTTATCAGCCGTACAGGGCGACCCATCAGGTTAAGCTACGCTTGCCGCAGTTGGTCTGTGGATGGGTGACCATCTTTGCATATCGTGACCCCTCCGTGCCTCGGAAAGCCCCGGCTGTCATTCGTGGATCTTTGACAGTCGTTACAGGTAGTCTTACCGAGGGGTATCGTATTACCCAGTAACTGGTTTGTGGAGGTCAGATAGGCAGTCGCTCCATGTAAAATACTGGTACCTATTCAGCTGCATCCGGTTAGACTGGAAGCCGACCCCAACATAGTTGGGAAAAGGCTAGGCAGATGAGGATGACCACAAAGTATCGCTATATGTTTTTATGGAATCAGAAACAGCAAAAGCCACGAGACAATGTTGATTACAAATATCAAAATGAACGATACGTCGCGTAAGGTGGTCTGCGTAGGTACCCCAAGATAAAAATCTATAGGTACCCTTTTTCTCCAGTATTTCCATTACCTTTGTAATGTAAATACAACGAAATCTAAATGACAAGCATTACCATTCATACATCAATCATTGCTATTGTCTTGCTCACTTGTCCAGTCAATCATTTTAAATGAAAGTCTCGATATTCCTGTATCTGTCATCGATATAAAATAAACACATTTATCGATTGTCCTTGTTCGTATTATGAGATTATAATCGATCAATTTACTCGTTACCAGTTGTAACAGATGTCAATCAACTCTGAATGTTATGTGAGGTGTAAGGTTGCGTCATTTTAATAGCATGCTGTGAGTGTGAACACTTCCTTTGAGGATATGCTGGTGTGTTATAAAAGTTAGCACCTAATTTGAAGCACCTAATTTGAATAAACAGTTATACCTACATACATTCTTGTTCCTATATCCGTTTCAAACTTTAAACCTAGTTTTAAAGGTATTAGATTTTTTTACGATGAGTATTCAGGCGATCATTAATTATTTATTTAAAAGTTTTGTGGAAAACGGTAGGGATAAGACATAAGACCAAAGATTTCAATCGCAGATAAAGTCTGCCGCGTCAAAAGATGGTCGCGTTTTTGTATCGTTTTGACACCTCTCTGACAATGTCGCAGAGACAAATATGGCTTTGCAGAATTATAATCATCAGAACCAGTAATACACCTCTCTAAGTTAGAATTGACCTCAAATGGTAGCAAATGTGATGATTCATGAAAAGTCATTCAATAGCTTAATTTTAACTTAGAGATGTATTGATGATTTTTATAATTACATATTTATCTGTAAATGTGTTACGGTCGCGAATCATATATATTCTTACTAATAAAAAAATACGAATTAATGAAATATTAGCTGTGAAACATTTTATTACTGTGTCTCCATTAATCAAATCCTACTCTAATTGTAAAAGTTTGTTTTAGTTAGTATACACTATGTACAGTACATAATATGTTTGTTACTTCTTCACGTAAAAAGTAAAAACGAATGAACCGATTGCGATGAAACTTTATAGGTAAACTTTAACCTACATAGCTGTCACCTATAGCTGTTACTTTTTATCTTTAACGGAATCGAAACTTACGCTGGTGAAACCGCGGGGCGCAGCTAGTATTATTACAAACATACAACCTGATACTGACTTGCTGATTGCAAAAAACTTTAAAAAAATTGAATTTTTCCGGTTACCCTGGCGTTTTTGCCTTAACAGTAATTAATTACTTTAATATGACACTTGTCATTTCCTTTTATCCATGCTCTGGAATGCGACCGAAATTGACCCAAATGTTTGTTCGAATTGAAGTTCAATGAAATACTACATTGTGTTCCGACTGTCATTTGTTTGAAATGTCACCCTGTTATATTATTGACCCGGCCAGGGTCATATAGTGCCCTTTCACATAATAAATAAAGTAGCGTTACTTTGTATATGTGAAACGTGTCATTGTTGTAGAAAAATATTTACTCACAGTAATAATATTTTATGTGGTAGTCATTATGATAGGGGAAGATTGATACATTGTTAGGTTTTTCTAGGGACTTATTGTGTTATATTTGATCTTCTTACGAAGTGTCTTGTTTACCAGCCACTGGTTGACAATGTCACCTGTGTAAATGGCCATGTAGGTACTTGTGTACCAATAGTGACTAGGCCTTCATGTCGTGATAAACATCGGAAAAATACTTAACACATGTTTAATTTCCCTACTTACGAAAACTTTTACGAGTTCAGTTCTAATAATATAAAAGAAATAAGTAACTAAAAAATATGTATTTTAATTAGAACTAAAGAGAAATAGAAGATAAGTACAGTTTATACGACTCTACGTTCCCAAATAACGTCTGGTGTATTTTAATTTGCAAGAAGTTCTATGTACTTATGTGAAAGTGAAAATCCTTTAGATAACATAATTTACCTACTGTCTCTAGTCAGCCACAATTTCTATTGAGTAAGTAATTAGAAATCATACATTGTATCTTATCCAATTCCACTTGATTTCCGCCCAATGTTAACAAATTACTCGATATCTAATAGAAATTACCGCGACGATATCGACCGATAGTTTCCACGATAAATCTGTCCCAGTGACGCCCACTAACCATTCGCAAATAGGTATAATAATATATTACTATGGGACAAGCACATCCTCTCGTTTTCTAGGGAAGACTTGGTTGTCGATGTCATAAATTATGGGAGTGACGTTGGAAGCTGAATGTGCATGAGGTTCTAAACAAATGACGGTGTAATGATTGTGATAAACTAACTTGAATAGTGGTAGTAAATCAAAATGGCTGGTTGAAGAAATTCTGCAGAGGACGTTGAAAATATATCGATTTTATTTTTACCGACTTCAAAAAAAAGGAGGTTATCAATTCGATACGTATGTATGTAATATTATTGGAATTGCATTATATTCACATATGATGATCTATTAGGGCTTCTAAACAAATACACAAAATTTCATAGACGTATGTTTGTATGTATGTATGTATGTATGTATGTTTGTCCACGCATATCTCCGGTACTATTAATCGGATCGTGACCATTTTTTTTTATTGGCTTACATTTTCTTCAACTTAGGGAACAGTGCAAGTTTTATCAAGATCGATTCAGTAATTTTCAAGATATGGACTAATACGTGTAAGTGTGACGGCCTTTTTTTTTTTTTTTTTTGCGGATGGGAAATCATCAAATGACCCCTCCCGCTCTGGGTGGAGCGGAAGGGAGTGTCAGACTCTTACTGACTAAAACCCACCCGTGTTCCTTCCTTAGCCCTTTATGTTCCGGGCCAGCGGTAACCCTTTCGGACAATCCCGCTGACCAAGTGTGACGGCCTGGCTTATTGATAAGAGCTACGGGTGTAGTGTCAAAGGGAAAACATCTCAAAACCTTGGTCAAATACTAGTGCAAAAACTAAAAATTACGAAATAAAAAGTAATTTAAAAAAATTAAACCGACTTCAAAAAGAAATTAACTCAAAATTATGAAATAACTTTAATTTCGGAAGTCGGTGGCATAAAACTAAAATACAGATCCCAAGACACCGACTTCCGAAATTAAAGTTATTTCATAATTTTGAGTTAATTTCTTTTTGAAGTCGGTTTAATTTTTTTAAATTACTTTTTTGCCTTTTTGAATGTAGGTAGGATGCCCGAGAGCATATTTGAGCCAAGATTTAGGCTAAAAACATCACATTCATAAGTTTTATGAATAATATAAAATGAAAAGTCCGGACTCATACTTACTGACTCTTCAACGCCCAGCCCAAATCCTTAGACCTAGAAAGCTGAAATTTTGCGCGGGAGTTCCCTTTATGACGTGGCCAAGGCACGATGATTTTTCGACATTCCCACAAGATATAGAGCAGACAAAGTCGCTGGCAAAATGATAGTACTAAATAGGTACAGACGCCAGCCGAAACTGTCAAATTTTCCCAATCAACTTTGAACCTTATTCTTTAGAGATAATGTTCAAAATCTAATAAATAAATTTGACAGATTGTAGTAGCTTGTGTCTGTACCAAGTCAATAAGCACTTTCATGTCGAAGTTCCAAAATTGTAGAGGTTTGAAAAAAAAAAACTAAATTTCTCCTGCATCATTCATCATTATCTATATATATAAAAGGAGAAACTGACTGACTGAATGACTGACTGAATGACTGACTGACTGACATATCAACGCACAGCCGAAACTACTGGGTCTAGGAATGTGGAATTTTGCACACGGCTTCCTTTTATAATGTAAGGTAGCACTAAGAAGGGGTTTTTGGAAATTCAACCTTTAAGGGGGTGAAAAGGGGGGATTTCGTTTGTATGAAAAATCTTATTCCTTCAGTTAATAAACTTGAAACTTGGCACGAATACTTATGTAAGTAAATTATGAAGTTTGGCATTTTTTGTTTTTCTAAACTACCCCCTAAAGGGGGATTGGGGGGTGTCAAAATTTGTATGGAAGAATTTTAACGCGCGGTCCGATTAACTCGAAACTCAGTATTTATACTTAATATCAAAAATAAAGAATGACGTATATCAGGGTTTTTCGAAAATCTACCCTTAACGGGGTGAAAAGGGGTAGTTAATTATACAGGCGAGGATTTTACTGCGTGGCTTGATTAACTCGAAAATTGGTATAAATAATCTTTGAGTCAAGTAATGAACATATCCCAAACGATTTTTTGAAATTCCACCCCTGTGGGGGTGAAAAGCGGGAATACAGTTTATATGAAAAATCCTAATCATTTGTTTGGTTAATAAACTTGAAAATTGACTCGAATACTTATTTATCTAAATAAATGATAATTAGATTACATTTTCGAAATTTTTAGAGGAAAATCTATATATATCTATATAAATAAAAAGAAAAGTCCTGACTGACTGATTGACTGACTCATCAACGCCCAGCCCAAACCCTTGGACCTAGAAAGCTGAAATTTTGCACAGAGGTTCCCTATATAATGTAGACAAGGAATAAAGGAAGGATTTTTCGAAATTCAACCCCTAAGAGGGTGAACGCGGGGAAGATGAAATTTCACGCGGACGAAGTCGCGGGCAAAAGCTAGTTCACTATAAACACATAACATAATATACCTACTAATTAAAGAGAAATCACACAAAATCACATCACGGATCAATCAAACCATGTCAACAATATACCATCAAAGTCAGTGCTGTAACAAATCAAGTCCCGTTGTCATTGTCTCGGACGCCTATTACACTACACATTATTTAATTCGTCGCTTCATTGTATTGAGCAATATTAGTGAAAGGACACGGTGTGAGATGAGTCCGTGCCGTACGTCACCTCTGACGGGAACATGGCCCAGGGAACGCAACCTCACGAACTCACTTCGGCAAAACTCGGCAGTGCTCGGGTTTGGTGATAAATCTATACATGCCTGAAACTTTCTATAGATTGACACTGAACTGTGGGGACATTCGACAGCGAGGCTGAACAAATGCTATCGTATTAGAACTTATAAGATATTGCTAAGGACCATTGACATGTCATGTTTTATAGTCGATTTTTTTTTATGCCATGATATTGCATGATTTAACTAGCTGCTGTCTAAATATTCGAAAAAAAAATCCTAATTTAGAGGCTTGTGGCTAAGTAAATAACAGCCGCACGGGTCGATAGATCAGGTTAAGCTACGCTTGCCGCGGTTGGTCCGTGGATGAGTGACCATCTTAAGGTACATTTATAAAGATCTCTCCGTGCCTCAGAAAGCACGTTAAGCCGTTGGTCCCGGCTGTCATTCGTGGAACTTTGACAGTCGTTACGGGTAGTCAGAAGCCCGAAAGTCTAACAACCAGTCTTACCAAGGGGTATCGTATTACGTAGTAATTGGGTTTTGGAGGTCAGATTGGCAGTCGCTCTATGTAAAATACCTACTGGTATTCAGCTGCATCCGGTTAGACTGGAAGCCGACCCCAACATAGTTGGGAAAAGGCTAGTAGTAGTAGTTTGATGATGAGCCTAATTTATTCGTCACCATAATGAACATCCGACTTCAATCACTGCTGGATTTAAGCCCCTCCCTTTAATTGTAGTAATATGTATGTAGTATGTAGTTATAGTCCATTTATTTGTCAGGCAAACACAAAGACTCAAAGTGACAAAGTGTTATTGGGTTTTCCATTAGGAATTTCTTAGTAACAGTCCGAAGTTTGGAAGTTGGCGGTTTAATACCCCCGTGCCTCGGAAAGCACGTAAAGCCGTTGGTCCTGCGCCTGAACTCTCCCCTGTCGTGTCGGATTGCCGTCCCATCGGACTATGAGAGTAAAGGAACAGAGAGTGCACCTGTGTTTGCGCACACACTTGTGCACTATAATATCTCCTGCGTACCAGGCTAATCTCCATTGAGATTGGCCACCGTGACCGAAAACGGTCGGGGAGGCTAATATTATGATTTGTCAGAACATTGTTACATGCAGAGATGTTACATAGCACATAACACATAAGTATATACCGTTTCAGGCGTACAAGTAATAGTTATAAAAATAAAAGCTTGCAAAAATGTCGGCTTGTTGAGTCTCCTAATTCATCAGGATTTAATAAAAACTCCCATACAGCATTAAATCGTCTTATATAACACGGTATGTAGTGACTCTGACTAATTATCATCTACCCACGCAATGTTTTTTTTCATCCTAGCAATTATAAAAATCTAGGTCACAGGCAGTTAGACAAATTAAGATTAGCCAAGAAAGGCCTGTCAATTGGTCACGTTACAACTTTACTGCCTATTTTATATAATAACACGTCTAAATTGAAGACTACACTCGGGGCACAACTAAATAGACTCACAATTTACGTAACAATAATTATTACAGCTATAACAAAAACCGAAAACTATTGAACCCGGCCTCCGGCCATGGTGACTAAATTACTAACGGCGCCACATTTATGAACTGTCATATATCCATTTCGGCCCACTATCATTACAATCGGAACGCAATCGCAATCGAATTAGAAATCGGACGTTAGATCGAATCGAATTATCGACTCCGTGCGCAATTCGCTTGCATAATGTGATTAGACGCATTCGGGCGGTCGGTGTGCCGTCCAGGTGAAGTGATGCGTGTATGTGCTGTGAAGTGGAACATGCTGGGAATTAGCTGTACGTGCATTTTATGATGTTGCAGTCCTAATTTAGTCATTTTCAAAATAGGACGGAGCAGTGGTGGCCCAGAGGTAACGGCTTCGGCTTACGAGGCTGAGGTCGTGGGTTCCAAACCTGACAGGCTCTTACTTTGTGTAAAAATTTCATCACCACTGCTCTCAAAACGGTGAAGGAAAATGTCGTGAGGAAACCGGCATGTCCTAGAACCAAAAATTCGAAGACATGTGTCATCTACCAACCCGCACTAGGCCCGCGTTGTGGATTACGGCGCACCTCTCACAGAGAGTAGGCCTGTGTCCCAGCAGTGGCAACATTATAGGCTGCTTATGCAAAACAGTTATCAAGAGTTCTTCTCATTATTATTATGCTGCTCCAAATCCTGAACCAATGTTAGTAAAGGTCGGTTTCCGAAAGCCTTATTATTTCACGTAAGGAAAGACTGTTGACGGCGGTGTCTTCACCGTCAACAGTCTTTCTTACGTGTGTCATTCCGGAAAATGTATAGGCATAAAAACTCCTGAAAAGCCCTCATATCACCGACAGCTAATAAAACTGATGTTAAATGCATTATGTACGTTAATATTTATATTAGCTTCCATGTCGGTTTCGTCACGTCTGCCCGAATTATGACGGCTTCATTTGGTCTGGAGATTGCTCGTCTATAACATTGGAGAAAAAAATAAGTAAACTGCGGCACGAACGGTTCGTTGGTCTGGCTAATTATCCCAAAATGGAAGCAGACTGTGACCACCAATTGGTTTGAAGGTGATCATTATTCGATCACCTGTCTAACGCTGGTTACATAAAAGAGATGTGTTAATAAAACGGAAATCCATACTTAATATTATAAATTCGAAAGTAACTCTGTCTGTCTGTCTGTATGTTACCTTTTCACGCCTAAACCACTGAACGGATTTCGATAAAATTTGGCAGAGAGATAGATTGCATCCCGGGGAAGGTTATATGATAGTTTTTATCCCGATATTTCCACAGGATCGACACTTTTTCAGGTGGAACCGCGGGGCGCTGCTAATATTTGATAACTTTAAAGAAAGTTTTGTATGTATGTGTATATAACATATTTATGTATTTGTGTACGTAGTTTTAATCGTTTTTTTATCATTGTTCCTCTCAACCAAAGCACCTGCCATCCAATCTTTTCCCCACCCTTGGTTGACTGGTAGAGAATGCCTAAGGCATTAAGTCCGCCTTTGTACCTTTTTGTGCGAAAACTTTAAATACATAAATAAATATTGTTGTTTCTTTGTTCTGTTTGACATAACATCACGCCTGTATTCCTAGAAGGGTTAGGCAGAGGTGTACCTATAGTACACCCACATATCGCCGGTTTTGTTAAAGTCCCAGTGGCATAGAGGGCGAGCCTCTTGCCATCAACCAGTCACGAATCCAAAATCCGAGCTGCTAGTGAAAAAATCCAGATGGAAAAACCCAGAAACACTTTGTAAGACCAGGGAGTCGAACCCAGGACCGCATTCTCAGCAATAGCGCTTGCGGCTTGAGACTACTAGACCAAGGAGGCAGTCACTTCTGATTAAGTAATAAAGATTTTTGGACTTCTAATTTTAACTAATACCTGTTACCACACTTCTCGACATATTTAAATAGAAAAGTGCCATAACTAGAAATCTGCATAAGTCATGCATTATTACATTTAATATAGGTACTTAACACGAACATTATCATTATGCAATGTTTCGTACTTATTTAGTTTTGAACGACGACCATTCTCTGTGCCTTAAACGGTCGTGACGCCCACTCGGTCAGACGAACCGAATCCAATCGCAGATTGCTGTAACAACGTCATTACCTTGTGTACATCAGTTATCTGGATAACATCTGTTATGCTGGCAAAGTGATGATTTGCATTCTTACATAAGCATCTAGTAATCAATGGTTAGTGTTTCGCATTTTGTGCGCAGGATTTGAAAGTAGAATTCTTTCTACGCTGATTTTCAAAATACTATGTCCTTTAGCATATCTTGTCGAGGTATTCCACTTAGAGCACCAATTTCAACCGCACTATAGCGGATGGCACCTAAGCTATTCCAGTTAAGGCACTGCAATTTTTTTTGTTAAGTGCTGTTGCAGTCCATTAATGGACAAATCCATCTCCTGAGCTTAGTATCCCGTCTAAGCCAGCTTATTTTGTCAATATAGTCCATCTAGCTGTTCCCTATGGCATGTTTACCAAATCACAGTTCTCCAACACATTTATCGCCCTGCAAAAACCTACATCGGAACTTCAACTCTTTTAAACACACGAAGTCAAAACCTAAGCTTTTACCTAGAAAAGCTCGTTAAATAAAGTCTTCAAAACAGCAATGCCTAAGGCGAGAGCCGTCTAAAATAGATGCACCTATTTTGTTCAGCTGAATGCCCCGTCTCCCTGCTTCCAGTCCAGTGATGGTGTAATATCTTGCGGCCTAGATTTTCTGCTTCAAATAAATGTTAATCAATACTGAAAGTCGCTTGCCTAGATTGTATACGGAGACCATTGTTAGAGAGTATCCATTGTCAAGATTTTGATTCTCTCTCTGTGTTTCTTGATGCGGTTTTTGTGATTGTTTTTGCAACTGTATTTTAAAATGTACCGCATTTTTTACAATGGTAATGTATTTCTAAGAGAGTACTTTGATTTTAATATTTGAACTGATTTCTTTGCATTATGGAGCAGTGGTGGCACAATGGTAACGGCCGTGAATTTCGAGTTGTAGGTCGTAGGTTCCAACCCAAGTAGGCACTTTACTTTGTGTACAGACGCCAGCACATCAATCTGTCAAATTTCTTTAGTAGATTTTCAACTTTATCGCTAAAGCGTAAGGTTCAAAGTTGATTGGGAAAATGTGACAGTTTCGGGTAGCTTGATGTGTAGGCGTCTGTACATTAGATTATCACCACTGCTCTCAAATCGGTGAAGGAAAACATGGGGAGGAAACCGGCATGTCCTAGAACCAAAAATTCGAAGATATGTGACATCCGCCAACCCGCACTGGGCCCGCGAGGGTTATGGCCCACTCCCACTCACAGAGATCAGGCCTGTGTCTCAGTAGTGGGAACGTTATGCATTGAAGTATTTACAAGCAGGTACAAAATACGGCAAATATTTAGTTTTAAGTCTTTCCTACATTATGTTTATGATGAACGATTGCCTTCCAGTCCACAGTCTTACCCAGAATATTATTAACAGCTATTTCGATATCTAATCAAAATCGAAACCCTCCTGGCGTTTTCTAAAATTACAGACAACAGGCAGGTTTAAAGCTTTTAACTTCATAATCCTGCCATATAATTTCAACACAATCAATCTAAATTTTACCTTTAATCAATTCATATCTCCATATTTTATAAGTGGGTACAAGTTCAAGATGGTACACACGGCTACACATCAAGCTATATACAGGGTTATTGGTAAAACATTAACAACCTCTTAAGAGGTCATTGTACTCATCAATATGAACAACTTTTACTATGGGACCAAACCTGAAATCGCGAAAAAAAACAGCTGTTCCCTACATTTTGACGAGTTATACGAACATAAATGTAAGGAACAGCTGATTTTTTTTTCGCGTTCCCATACCTATTAATTCTGCAATATGAAAACATTGTAAAATACAATTGTTTTAAAGGAGTAACCGTGGAGTTTCTTGCCGGGTCTTCTCCATAGGAAACGACCCATTGGAACCGTGCACCTAGCTTCTGACGTTTCATAAGTGCCAATGTAGGTTTATGTGGAATAAAATATTTTGATTTCAATGCGAGGTCAGCTAAAACTGGAAATGTATAGCTTGATGTGTAACCGTGCGGGGTACAAGTTCAAGATGGTACAACCAGGCTTGATGATCACGATAATTTCTTCCGGTACATGACCCGTTATAATTAACTTCCTCAATAATACAACACGTGTGATGAGTATTAATTATTTTTAAAACCACTACTGGATATTTGAATGACCAGATAATGTTGATATCAGATAATTGATAAACCAATTTTTGGGGTTCGAGTTTGTGACCATGGTTTTTGGTGGGATTGGAGTAGGTAGGTAATGAAAATTTAACATCATGGGATAGAATAAAAGAATGGCAAATTGGCAACAGACAGGATAGTTGACTAACTAGAGAACAAATGAAAGCACCTTTCAACCTAAGCCCATGGAACCCCATTTTCGAACATGTTATTTTATACAGGGTCAAATTAAATTAGCTAGAGAAACTGCAGACGTGCTAGGCATCGAATATAATATCTAAACAAAATAAAAATATAAAAATTTGATGTTTTATTGAGGAACAACGACCGCTGCGGGAGTGTTGTTATTTGAAGTACGAGTTGAGAAAATTTGGTTTCTTTTGTTTTGTCGTGTTCAGTTACTTATAGATTACTAATATTGTAAACGGGAAAGTTTGAGGATGGATGGATGGATGTTTATTACTCTTTCACGCAAAAACTACTAAACGGATTTTGATGAAACTTTACAGTAATAGAGTTTATACATCAGAATAACACATCGGATACTTTTTATCGCGACATTCCCACGGGATCCACACTTATGCGGGCGAAACCGCGGGGCGCTGCTAGTCCATTCATAAACCACCAATTTACGTGAACATTATGCACGTATTTTCTTATCAAATTAAGCATCATTATATCCGACATCGGAACAGATGGTCTTATCATCAATCACGTGTAAGTAGCCACCGGAGGACAGTGTGTCACTTTAATAATAATAATATCGGACTATTATGCCTCCGGTAATCGATCGGAACATTGATTTTTTGCCGTTTAAGATCTTATCTTTACATACAATGCTTATTTTTTAATATAAATCTTGTTCCGAGATGTTTTATGAAATTGTAATTGATGGTTTCATTTAGGTATATGCACCAGAGTTTATTGCTAAATGTCATCTTGCGTTCAAAAGTTTTGTAAAAGAAACCGCGTGATTCAATATATTGGTACAAAAAATGTTTTTCAAAAACTATAATATTTACATAATTTATGCTAATACCTATTTAAAATAATAATAATATGTACATTTATATGAAAAAAATAAGCAAAATGATCATAGGGCATCAAAAAATTCGTCCGCATCGCTGTCAACAGGAACAGTGCCCAAAAGGCTGGCAGCATTGCCACGTTGTATGGCAATGCTAAATCTTTGGCCAAGAAATAGGCCAGCCCTCTGGTCACGTGAAGAGTCGACTAACCGCTTGGCGATATCTCGAAAAACCAAGTGGGCACTCGGACCCCATGGCCCTAGTGTTTCAACCCCAAACGGCTCGAACATATAACTCCCAATCAGGTTGGAATATTTTCGCTGTTTGAGGTTTTCTGCACCTGCAGCAGCCGCCCCAGCACAGCCCACCGTGCTAGGAAGATGGGATTGAAATCTACTTTTTGTTATCTTTTACCTGCACTTGACAAGCTTGAAAAGAAAGTTCACTGTACAGACGCCAGCACATCAAGCTACCGGAAACTGTCAAATTTTCCCAATCAACTTTGAACCTAATGCTTTAGCGATAAAGTTGAAAATCTATTAAAGAAATTTGACAGATTGTAGTAGCTTGATGTGCTGGCGTCTGTACAAAACAGAGTCATTTTGACACACATTACAAAAAGATCCAAAGGATTCACCATTCGGTGCAAATTATCTTCAAAACTTTCAAAACAAATCTAACCAGGCCAAAAAGTAGCTACGTTACAAAAACATATGCTATCTTTTACACAATAAAAGCGGCAAAAGGAAGTAAATTGTACAAAACATGGCAGCATCGTTTTAACATACTTCAGATATTAATGAAAGAAGAGATCAACGAACTTATAGGACACAAATACCTATTCTAAACACCTAAGATAGATCTGACTGCGAAAAAGAAGCCACACTGTAATTGAAAACCATCTTAATAACACTGTAAAGGATTTACCAGCAAACCTAACATTAAAATTGCGCGTGAAAGCTCCGCCGTCAGCTTTGCCAACTTGAATTATTGTTCCTCTAGCAATCAGGGCGCATCCTAGTTTTGATTTATGCCAGTTTCACTAACCCCTCAATGCAACGAACCGATTCGCTCTCACTGGCGACCTATTACGGACCATTTATTAATGGGACCCATGAAATATTACCCACTTTCTAAGCTCCCATATTCAGGAAATTCGAGAATTATTCTCGTATTTGATTTACAAACTAATAGATTATGAGTACTGTTGAGGTTTCTGTTTTAATCACTGTCGCTAAGTACTAGTATTGTTGTTCGTATATTATTATTTAGAAACCAGCTTCTGCCCGCGACTTCGTCCGCGTGAAATTTCTTGTTCCCTCGACCATCAGTTACCACGCCGTCACATCATTACTTCTTTTTCGCTTATCGTTCTTTTTTCTTTTTTTTTCTTTTTGCTCGGCTCCTAAGGGTCATAGCGTGATGTTAAATAGTCTTCCTCAAGAATTGGGCTCTCAAATGCAGAAAGGATTTTTCAAATTCGACTGGTAGAAATTGCTAATCCATGGAGTTCAAATAAACACACCAACTGTTTAGCTTTAATATAGATGTTTCACAAAGAGAAAAACACAAAAATTTGACCCCGTTAACAACATTTTCAGGACAACCGATCAGTGAATCGAGATCACAAACCGCTATCGATTCATCGATATCGATCTGGCGTCACAATTAGCCGAAGGGGACTGCGCCATAATTTACTGCGCATAATATCTGCAATGCATATCGAGTATCGACGTCAGTCGTCCAATAATGAAGAAATCTATTAAGATTTGTGCCTGAGGCATGCTGGGAGCCACAGTCACGACAAGTTTACAGAAAATGGAACGACAGGCAAATTAGAATGTTGACATGTAGAGATTAGATGATAATGGACAAGGAAGCTGTGTTTACAGTTTTTGGCATACTTTTTGTTGCGACATATTTGTGTCATTCCTTGTTAGATGAGCGAAACTGATTTGTTGATGGCACAAGAAGTAAGATCCATTCATCATCTGCCTAGCCTTTTCCCAACTATGCTGGGGTCGGCTTCCAGTCTAATCGGATGCAGCTAAATACACGTACCTTACATGGAGCGACGGCCCGACCTCCACAACCTAGTTACTGGCTAAGACTGGGTGTCAGTCTTTCGGGCTTCTGGCGACCCGTAACGACTGTCAAAGATCCAACAATGGCAGCCGGGACTAACTGCTTAACGTGCTTACCGAGGCACGGAGGGGTCTCGGTATTTAGAGATGGTCATCCCTCCACGGACCGACCGCGGCAAGTGTAGCTTAACCTGATCGATCGACCCGTGCGGCTGTTGACATACCAGAAGCTCTTGACTACAGTAGTCAAGGATCTTAAGAAACTTAAAAAAACACTTTCGAACGAATGTATTCCTATAGAAAAGTGAATCTCTTTTAGACACCGACTCTCTAAAACCTGTCACCAAACAAACATAAACGTTAGAACTATTTAAAACCTCAACGGTATCACAACTGAACGCAATACATCAGCTCCGATGATTGACCAACGCTATAACGTACCAGATAAGGCCAATACAGACTTATAAAGCACCTTACGACACGAGGGAGAGATCCGATCAATCTCCATCGAGTCACGGAGCTGCTCTGTCTTCCTATAAAAGCTAATACGTCCTTAAATCGATACTAACGGCATTACTCAAGCTGTCTGTCGTGGACACTTGTTTGGACTTAAATCTATTTGTTTACAAGTCTTGTTGGTGTATGAGAAAGCGGATTTTATGAGAATCGTTGTAATCGTTGAAGTCTTTTATCGTTATATTGGGCTGCTCAGCCTATTTACGCAACACTATCAATGACAATCTGAATAATTTTGATGGATATTGCCAATCCATTGCTTCATATGTTCGAAAAATTTGTCTGCTCAACAACGTAAATAACGAAATGACTGTTGTTGAACTGTCAAAATGAAAGCCATTCCTACTGTTAGGGGTTCAATTATCCCGCTGGTTAGACAATCATGTTCATGTCCAAGCCAAAAACTAAGACCAAAGGTTCGAGGTTCGGTTTGTTCTCGCATCTTTTGCATTTTTAATTCGTGTAGCACACCTAAGAAATTTACATCAACATTTACATCATCACAGTTTCGGGCATCTTTGCTTGTGTCCCCAACATTAACATTATTTTCCTCAAATTTCTAAGTCAACTTTTTTAGTCTAATGAGTTTTCGTGTCAATCTCTAAACCAAGTAAAGTCACTGAAGAAGTACACATAGTCATTAGCCCATAAATTCGAAGTGTTCGTGTTTCCTCAAGCCAGTGTGCCGTATTATGTCGCTTTTCATTGGCTCATTAGCAACACTGTTGGTAATGATATTGCAAGTCTGAATAATGGCTACTGTTGTAAAACTGTAGTTATGATGAGCTCAAGTTGATAGGTTTTCGTGGTGAAGCTTGAGTTGTCTGGTCTTGAAGCTAGTTTATGGGGAAATTGTTCTATCACTCTGTAATGTATTTTATAATATCTTTTGCCCGAGGTTTCGTCGGCGTGGAAGTAAAGAATTAGCCCACAGGAACGTACTACCGGGATAAACAGTTATCCTGTTTTAGGGCCTGTGACCTGACCCAGGTCAAGGTCCAGCTGTGTGCCAAATTTCATCTAAATCCGTTGAAAAGATAACAGAAAGACAGCCAGAGTTTATTATTTATTAGTATGGATCTTAAGTTTTCATTAGTATGGATCTGTTTTTTTCCCTTTCATTCAATGAATTCATAAATATTTGTAGGTTAGTCAGTTTATACTATGTAAAATACTAATATTTTTGGGCTAAATAACTCGCTATTTATGAGGTACTATCTTCTGAAATTTCACCTTCCATTCTATTCACCCTCTTAGGGGTGGAATTTCGATAAACCCTTTCTTAGTGGATACCTACTCTTCACAAAGAACACCCTCCAAATTTCTTGTATCTAGGACCAGCGGTTTTGGCTGTGCGTTGATATATCAGTCAGTCAATAGTGAGTCGAATTTGGACTATTGACGTCGAAGACAGTTAGACATTCAAAATTTCGAAAGCCTACCTCATGCCATTCATCTCCGGTAATAATGCCTAAAGAGTATATGCGAAACATATGACATGAACCGTTTCTGCAATCTCGGGTCAGCAAATATAAATGGCATCGGAACAATATTAATTATGTTGAAAGTTCACGTCAGTCAGGCTTACAACCGTGAAGCTCCATTGATACGCCTATCAGTTCAAATTGTTGGCTCGTCACCTCTGCGAAGCTTTGACGTAGCTAGAGAGCAGACTTTTATTTCTCAGTATTCTACGCAGCCTATAATTCAATTTATGCAGTATTTTCGCCAGCAATTAAAAGTCTTGTTTCTTTAGGCGATGCAATAATGTTTTTAATTACAAAGGAGTTAAGCAGGAAGCTGTTACTTTTATTACGACCACCTTAGCTGCGGGTTTTAATGAAATTTACTTAACCTGGTCTTGTTCTTGGACCACCGGGGTTTCTTTATTAATATTTCCATTTAAAGCGAGTATTACTAACTAATGCACCATGAAATGGTACGAGACAGCCGGTGTGCGCAATGTGGTAAAACCATTTATTTATGTTACACACCCTTACTGGTGTGTATACATTCGAGAAACCACATGCTACCTAGAAGCAGGATCGCGAGTAGTCACGCCAAAGAAAGCCATGCGTGAACGCTTAAACGCAGAATGCAAATGCAATATAGGTCGTCCGACGGAGTTATGCACGCATCCTGCATAACTCCGGTCAGATTGACAGGCGTAGAAAATTCACTTATCGTGTAGCGTGTCGCATCACTCTTGCGTGCCCTATATGCTTTTAAATGGTTCTGTTATTCTTGTTTCTCTAGGCGTTTGTCCTTCTGTCCGGTTCCATAACCATATGCTTATGGTCGTGTAGCACCAGCAGCATTACCTAGTGAAATTCATCCAATAGCACCTAAGTACTTCCATACAGGATTGTTAATAATTTCATTAATGGATGGGTTGTCAGAATGGCTCAACATGGTGCTTTTGCAAGTTTGGCATTATCTCTTGTATCGAAGTTGTATACTAATATTAAGCTGTTTCCTGTGCTTGATAGATTAGCCTGTCAATGTTGGGACATTTCCATCTGACTAACACATGAATTACGAAATAAGAGTTCTTGTCGTTTAACTTTTTAATGTCATGAGCAAAATATATGCTAATGAACTTTCAAATTCGAACAGTTTCATAAAAGAAAGAATCATTCTAAAGAGGTTCTCCTCAAAGTCGAACAGCAAGTTGATAGATCCTCAATTGATTTTTTAAATCACTTGGATCGCTCCTTAATTGCCCGTATCATTCGATTTCATTCACGATTCCCGCTCGGCGCTTGCTCCACTTGTGTTACGCTTGCGTAATTGTTTACGCGCGTAATTGACGTTTGCCGATGATATAAACTCGTTTCATATCGACGCCGCGATCGAGGCGTCATCTTGACTGACGTTAAGTGTCGCTTGGTCCGCTTGTCTTGTTCACAGTGTCACTATTTCGCTTCATTAACCACTAGCCTCCAGTCGAAGGGTGACTTTTACCTTCGGAGATTGTAAATAGACTGTAAGATTAATGTTGCTCCCTTGGGAAATAATGCCGTTACACCATCGTAACTAAACCCATGAATTTTAATACTTAGGAACTTGTCTTACAAAGTCAGCGATTGCAAATTATAATCTTTCAATCAAGATTACAATGTTGTACGTTTTGCAACACGCAATGTTCATCAGCATGCAAATAACGCTTTTCCCATGATATCGATTTCACGATTCCTCTGGTCTACGGGGTCAGCGCCATTCAACTCGCGGAAGAAAGTAAATTGGAAACCGTGACGTACTCGGTGTTGGGGCGATTTGTACACGTCACACGCGGGTAGCAGCGCTCGCACCCGACCGGAGTGTGCGACCTCTGACGCCGTATCAGGTGCTCACTATCAGGTATCATAGATATTGGCCGGTTAGCGTCAGTGGCATCTTTAGTGGGTTAATTTGCCACAGATAGCGGCCATGATGGATTGTTTGACGCGGCGTGTGCGCCCGCGCGCCCCACGCCCTCGGTCAGAGGTTAAACGCCCACTTTGTGCACGATCCCTTCGTTGTATTGATTTTGCAGTCGATCACGATCGTAATCTTTTGCATATCTTTATATCTTTTAATACGTCGTTCTAAACTGTGCATAAATCTCAGCAAAATCAATGATCGTGTCTATAAGTACACGTCCAGCTTGTAAAGACTGCCCCGCGGTACAAATGCATGATCCGTGGTGAGCTGTGTCGATAAAGGAAATGTTTACCTGCACGTGGGAGTGGAAGCTGCCGTAATTTACTCTATGGCTACATTATCTAATGACGGTCGTCGCAGTGTATGCAAAAACCGTATTTTAACATACGATAAGAAGGAAATTACTACCTGAGCATCGAACGGACCTTTAAAAGCTGTTATATCATTTCCTTGACCGCTGAGTCGCTGAGACTGACATAAAGTTGGCGTCTAGCTGTAATGATCGGGAGTCATTAATGCCGCCGCTCGATTCATATTCATTACTGGTAATGATTTGACGAACATCATCGGACATCGAGTCTTTCATTAAGAATTCGGCTCACTGTAATTGTAGGAAGTATTAAAGTTTTTTAAGTATGCGTTGATTTACGACCAAAGTTTGTTTTCTTCGCTCGTCCTGGTTCCCACTTCCGAGGGGTAATAAATTGAACTTCGCACTCGTGTTTTTAGTGGGCCTTTCTCTCGCTGTTGGTTTAAGAGGATCGTATCTGGTTGACCCATCGTATTTACAATTTCGATTTTATATCGAGACTTTTGGTTGCAACGGTACCTCGGCCCGGTTGTCCAGCTCGGTTTTCGTCTGTCTATTGTTCCAGCAGTAACCCCGGCCGCGTATGGCGCGCGTAATGTTCCCGAGATAAAATGAAACCATAAATAATGTTATGATGTCGACACAGTCGTTGCTACTGATTTTAATGTGTGTTCGAGTGTAGGATTTACGAGCTCGATCGGTACTGCAATACTCGATTCGGATTCGGATTGTATTTAAATCAACGACTGTCTCTCGCAATTGTGTCTGTGTTTAACAAATTATTGGTATCACGTTTGCACCTTCAGATATTTTAGATTAGCTATTGAATCCATTGTTCGATTATTATCGTCATCCTTTCGATATTATATTTGGAATTTAAATTCCAGTGTCCGTTTATGTTGGAGAAACCAATTGTGGTGTCCTTAGCTATTGCACGACTATTAGGTACCTTCATTGACAATCTATTAATTTTATTGGGGGTGACTGCCATCTGACCTCCGTAGCACTAAGTGAAACCAGAGTTAGGATAAGATATTATCAGTATCAAGATAGAGGCTGACCATCTTCTTGATATAATACCTAGATTTGTTTACCGTCGCTTTCATTGAGGAAATTGTCCAGTCTGATGAACAGCGATTGCGTGTTCACCGGCCATTGCTAGATATAAGTGATCCTTAATAATGCCATGCTTTTTTCTGCTTCTTCATTCTTTTTTGATATTCTAATGATCTTTCATGTAAAACTTTGGTTTTCTTAGAGAGCGGTAAACGGTCACCCAATAACGGCAGAGCGATTTTTGACACGTGACAATTATACAGTTTTCTGACGTCCGTTATAATATGACGGAACCGCTTTCTTAGGAAACCTTTACCAAAGAATTCTGTCTTGACCAACCCCAAGCCTTTTTAGGTTGACACAAACTTGCAGATAACTTCACTCCTATATCAGCTCAGCATGTTCGTATTACTTTTAAGCACCCTAATCTAGAAAGTGTAATGTGGCAACACTGACAATCTTAAGGAGTAGGGCACTTCGAGGCCACCCTCGGTCTGGTGCGCTATCTAAGCATGCACTACACTGCATCTGGCTTCCTCATGCAAATTATTGCAAATAAGTGCTTTCGTCAGTACACTGGCGTGCTTTCAGATTTAATGTAGGGAGCTATTGTTTTGTTTGGTATTAATTATATAAAATATTTTGGTTTTTTTACTTTTATGCACAGCACAAGATTTAATTGTTCGTTCTTATAGAACGAACAATTAAATATGTTTCCTCACATTTCGATTATGGACTGTCTCATAAATAATACTCAAATGAATGAACATGACACACAGATGAACAATTTGTCACGCTGAGGGGGAAATGTTGTCAATCATTTTATAGGTTTATTTAAATATCATTTGAATAATTAAAATGATTTACTGGCAACAAAAGTGCTGAAAAGTATTTGCATTTATTACGGAAATTCCTATACGTAAGGGTTTTTATTCCCACAAGAGATGGCCAATAGCCGAATCTTTTACCTTTTCCAATTCATTTATCTTTCCACCATCATCATTCAGCAGAAAGAAGTCTACTGCTGGACATAGGCTTTCCCCAAACATCTCCAACATCGACTAGTCATGTGCTTCTCGCATCCAGAGGATTCCTTCGACCTTCACCATTTCATTTTCATCCTATTAGAACACTATAGAGGTATGAGGAACAGGGTGTGAAGTTCAGTCATCCTCTACATGAAAGGGTGAATTCTCCGACCAGACGGGTGTTGTGTCTGGTGGGCAACTGCCTAACGACTGATGTCGGGATGTTGTATATATTATGCTAGTTGCGTAGAGTAAACTTCGCTTGCGCGATGCAGGATTTTGCGTGACGTCACTGTGATGCGTAGTTCGAATGTGACAATGTAGAAGTCGCCACAACACTATTCTACATCGGTTCATGCATAGGTTAATGTCGTCCATTTATCACACAAATCAAAAGTTAAAATCGATAGTTAAAACCAACTAATTTCACTAGTTCACATTTTCGTTTAGTTCCGAGTCTTGTGTTCCAACAATATCTAAAGTTTCAATGTAACATGCACATTTCCAAATAAGATAAACGTTTCTTTAGTGAAATGCGCGAGTACGGTTTTATCGCAGCCAGCTTTTTCTTATCTACCGTTCGCCATTCCAAGTTTTCAAGGTGCGGTTATGTTGGGATCCGGAGCGTGTAGCGGATTAACTTGTATAGCTGTTTCCGAAGTGTTTATCGCTTTGCAAAATAGTTCTATCTGAGATCTACCTCTCTCTTATTATTTTTGACCACCGGTATATTTAGGGATAAATTAAAGGTGCTGAAGTTAGCCATAATCTCAAATCTATTCTGATTGGATCTGGTCCTTACAGGCTGCCAAACAATGGTAGAAACTTCAGCTGGGTAAGACGACCAAAAATTGCATAGAATTTTTCTTCCATCATAAATTTTGGAAAATACACCCTCAATAAAGCTACAATGATGAGCTTGCCACTCGCTCGACGCCTCCCCGTGGCCCCAGGCGCTTCCTACTCAACATTGCACTTGAGGGAACTGACCCTATCTCATAGAGTTCCCTTTCGAATTGCCCTTGATGGTAATCTTCAGCTTAGTGAATGTATTCTCAGTGAAACTTATGAAAGTCTCGTTGGGAATTCTAATAATAATGATATGCAACAAGGAGTGCCTGCTGCACTATCTATTATTTCCCGTTTTCAATTGTTTATATCTTACAAGAAGTATTAAACGCATCATAAGGTAAATTGCTTATTATCAAGCAGCTGCGGCAGTTGGTTGAGTTACTCGGTAACCTTAGGAGGAATAGAGGTTGAAACTAAAGAAGCTAGAAGTTTTGCAGAGGAAAAGTATATATAGATTTTTCTGGCGTCTTATTTATTTGTAACTGGATTTTTGGTGGCACAGGTAACCAACGTTTTAGAAGGGAAATAATGTTATGAATGAATCGGGAGCATAAGATAGGACATAGTCTTGTCGCGTGTTGTATGTTCATGTCTAGAAAACAACCGAAATTGATCAATTTCGGTTGTTTTGTCGGATTTTGAGCGTTTTTAATTACGAGAATTGTCTCGTAATTAAAAACGCTCAAAGTCTAGTCGCAATTGCCTCTCAGCGACAATGAATGTGAAAAGTTTAGAGAATTTAAAGATATTTTTGACAGGTTATGACTGAGATCAGACTGTAAACATTCTTCAAATTACGAGAATTGCCCCTCCGATCATCATTCTAGATTTGCCTTACAATTATTACCCTTCGCAGTCCCTTAAACAGCTCAGAAAGAAATGCAAACATCTCTAAAAATAAACTGAGCCCAGCTAACAAATCATGCGGCGCGAACACTTCATCACTGCAGCTATTAGCTTAGCCTTCCTAACATTTATCTCAGCTACCTGTCACACGTCACGACGCTGTGTGCTACGTGGGCGCCGCTTTTGTTACCGAATGGCTGCACAGTTCCACACGTGAAGGTACGAATAATGCGTAAGAGCGTATGGTAGTTTACGTAATTTGTTGATCTAATGAGGAAAGAGGTTGAAATAAGAAAATAGGAAAAAAAGAAAGGTTTTTGACTTTGGTGTAAATTGGTATATCTAAAGGAGAGGTTACCAATGTTGCTACGTCTAAAAGGAGTGGTTACGAATGTTGCCACACCTAAATAAAGATAAAATGATTCCATTTTACTCTAATGTGCTGCTGTCACTAATATATGATTTTGGAGGGATTTGTCACTAAAGTTTTCGACCATGGTAGAACTGAATCCAAGTGATATTAACGTAAACTGTTTCACTGCCATCCAACCATCATTTGCTAGCATTATATTATAATGTTTTTCATCATTTCCATTCTTTGCCAAAGGAAGATCTAACTCAATAAACCTATATTTTTCAAGATGGCTGCCACATTACGTTTCAGCCGTTACATTATTGCCGACATTCCAGGGCCTCAAGTCTGCTATTACAATAGTGTCAGAGTGGTCTATCATTGATTTCATAATTGTTGATTTTGACAAGTTTGGTAATCTACTAATATAATGGCGTCATTATGACTTTCCAATGGTCAACCACTGACACTCCATTGAAAGAAATGGCATAGAATGGTAATCTCGTACATAATGACAAATGAATTACTGACTTAGGCGGTAATCTGCTAAAATTTTGACAGTTCCTTTGATCAGTGACCTACCATTAGAACGTCATTGTGCAATCATTGCTTTTAATTCGTTACGAGTATCTTATTATGTTCTGTGCCATTGACCGACCAATGATCGACCATTATGAATTTAGCAGATTACGAACTTTTAGCAAAATGACAATGGGATCGTGTTGGAATGACGAATTTATGAAAATAGCAGACTTGGGCCCCAGGTAATTGCTTTCGCTCTAAGAAAATTACATTTAGGTCTTACGTCAGCGCACAGCTATGGGCGATTTATTGGCAGTTGCTTCCTAGTCTTCCTTCGTGGTTCACCCGTGGGTGGGCCAGGAAGTTTCATACGGACACCCACGGGCTTTCATCGCACCGTGATTCATATGCCTTAGACTCCAACTATATTAACCGAGCAACCGTCTGTCTGTGCGCATTAGCTGCTTTAACTTGGAATCGTTGGCAGATTTATGGCATAAAAGGTCCGCTCGATGGTAACTGTGGGGATTGTAATGAGATAAGGAATGTTTTAAAGACACATTTTACTACAGGCATTTGCGATGGCTCTCATAGGAACATGACAGGCGGTCGTGTGTAGTTTGTTTAAAGTCAGTGTACAGTCACGAGCATAAGTATGTATACACTTGGCTTTATTCAAAGGCGATTTTCTCCTTTATTTTTTAATGAAATTTTATATTATTAGGAACGTAGTATTTTCGAACCCATAAGTTTATGTAAAGTGTCGTGTTTTAACGTTGCATTCGTTATTTCGTGAAAAAATCGCAAATTAAAGTTGCCAAGTGTTGAAATATTATTGCTCGTGACTGTACAGGGTCAAATTAAATTAGGTAGCGAAACTACGCAGACGTGATGGGCATCGATATCCAAACACGATAAAAAAAACTGGCCAAGTGCGAGTCGGACTCGCACACGAAGTGTTCCGTAGCACAAGGCAAAAACGCCGAAAAAAACACGTTTGTTGTATGGGAGCCCCCCTTAAATATTTATTTTGTTCTGTTTTTAGTATTTGTTGTTATAGCGGCCACAGAAACACATCATAGTGAAAATTTCAACTGTGAAGCTATCACGGTTCAGGAGATAACTGATATAATAATAACTGAGATAATGCCTGGTGACAGACAGACGGACAGTAGTCTTAGTAATAGGGTCCCGTTTTTACCCTTTGGGTACGGAACCGTAAAAAAGAAAACAGATTTTCTGAACTCAAACTTCAAGTAGGTAACAATACTACCAGCGGTCGTTGACTCCCAAAAGAAAACATCATTTTTTTTTAATATCGTGCTCAGATATCGATAGGCCTATCACGTCTGCAAAGTTTCGCTAACTTATTTAAATTGACCCTGTATAGCGATGGAACTGACTATAATATTGCCTCATGTAACGAAAATTTGCTAATCCTCTCTAATGCAAGTTACGAAATAGTTCCACTTAGCAAAAGCATACATTAATTTCTAAGTTAGATTTAGAAATCAAGTTGACAGTACTGAACTCAATTGATTCGACTTTAATTGAAGTCAGATCGTTTCTGTAATGTAGTGTGTCATGTCATGAAATCAATCTATCTGTCTGTCTGTCTGTCTGTCATATTTTTGACTCTGTTCTTGGTGTGGTATGTGTAGGTAGATTTATCTTCAGTCTAAAGCTGTTATGTGTGGGAGCAGCCTAACTCGCCCAAGAGAAACCCTGGGAAATATCTCGTTACCATAAACATTTATGTACACCGAACTGCTAAACCGCATAATAACCAAATTAAGTTCATTGATTAAAGTCGTCCATAACCTCGTCACTTTCAACACTTAAGGTGCCACTAGTCGATATTTTTTCCATACAAATTTCGGGAAAGTATTACTCCACTGTTTGACATTGTGCATCGAACGTTAAACATGATATCGTTTTGTATTATTATTAGATAATATTGTCTATACGGAAACAGAATAGTAAAATAACATGCCATAAAAAAGTTATGGGCAAACAAAGATTCGTTTTTTTAGCTATTTTTAACGTAATTTTGGGTGTAAATAAGTAATAAAAGAACTGCAAAATCTTCAAAACCAAGTCTGTCTGTACCGAGAAAGCTCAGTTATCGAATAGGTTAATAAACTTCATTTGTAATTGATTTATGCAGTGACTTTTTCATAAAACTCGATTTTCCGAAGCACTTTTCGAAATTTTTTCACGCTCCTATCAGTTCGGAACGGTGTTTCTGTGCGAGAGAACTAGATGATGTTCGTGTAGACTAGCGTCTAACTGCTCATCACTCATACTAGCTCTGTCGGACACGAAGCCAGGTGAGACAGCGTACTTTTTGTCTATGACCACCAGCGAGTTCGAGCTCGCGACTAGTTTACTCTTAAGTGTCATTTGACGTAATTGGCCGAAACAAATTATCGATATCGAGCACCTTATCGATGTCCAATTTCGCGATAATCTGATCGATACGTTATGTCTGCGGGTGCGTGCAGCCCTAAGGACATTTTTCACCGTTGGACGATGGAGAGGCTAAATTATAGGCTTTTTACAAGTTAATGCGGCAATAAATAGGCGATAAACATCTCTGGTAGTAGCGTAGCACGCGCTTGTCTGGCATAGGTGTAAGATGTAAGCTGCAGCTGCTGTTACGTTGCTAATACGTAACTCTCAGATTATCTGGTAGATGTCCGTAATAGAGACAGATAGTATGGTAATGGTTCGATAAAGACATGTTAACATAAGTTCCGCGTGTATACTTTATGTTTATATTGTTTTAAATGTTGGTTAGATATTCAATCATGGGTTTCGCTATACTTGGTTGAATGTTTCAAATACTCTAAGTTTGCAGGATGTGGCGATCGGGGAAAGGTTGGGTTTTCGTTTTCCGATCGTGAATATCTTTGTATTGTTGGTAGGTATTTGTGTAATATTGCTGTTGCTAATACTATTTTCATGATTGGGTAAACAACAGCCTATAACGTTCCCAATGCTGGGAGACAGGCCTCCTCTCTGTGAGAAGGAGTGGGCCGTAATCCACCACGCGGGAGTGCGAGTTGATGGATAATTGGATACTTACGTCAAATAATTTCGAAAATTAACTGTTTAGTCATTGTCATCCGTCACACGATATGCATACTTCGTGAGATCGACAAAATTCAAAAGACGTTATTTAGGCTCCTACAAACAGGCGCGACACGCGATAACATCGCGCGCAAAAAAAAGTTGCGCGACTTGCGGTGCCTTTGTGTCGCGCACGATTTTATCGCGTGTCGCGCCTGTTTGTAGGAGCCTTTTATCTACGAATTAATTAATATATCATCGCTATCTATTCCACGTTTATCGCTTGTCACATGGACCACGCCTAGGGCACCGCAAAGCCCAGTAGCGGACTACTTTCACTGCGAGCCCTGGGAACACGAAATTCGACTAATAGTTTGAATTATTACTGCATCTGTGGTTATGGTTGCGTTCACTGTACGCCTGGGATTGCAGTGAAAGGCTCTCATTCCGATTATTGTTGGTTTCTATTGTATTTCAATTTATTGCGAATGCTTTTGTGGAAACTCGTGGGTCTTGAGTGAGTTGTTGGGTTGTGTGTGTCTATTTGTATTTAGACTTCAGTTCTCTGTCTTTTGTGAAGAAATTCTTTGGACGGAATTAAGATGATTTAAAGACTGTTGCCTGAGACCAGGACAATCAATGTCAAGAATGTAGGGAAATTAGAGGTATTTTTGACTGATTTAGATTAAGAACAGACTGTGAAAAAACTTTGACTTTGACTTTAACTTGATAGTTCAAAAATTTACGAGATTTGCCCTCTGGGGTGCAGTGGTAACAACCGCGACTTACGAATTGTAGGTCGTGGGTTCGAACCCAAGCAGTCATTTTACTTTGTGTAAAGTATTTCATCACCACTGCTCTCAAAACGGTGAAGAAAAACATCTTGAGGAAACCGGCATGCCGTAAAACTAAAAACTTGAAGACATGTGACATCCGCCAGCCCGCACTGAGCCCGTGTGGTGGATTGTGGTCCACTCTCTCACAGAGAGGAGGCCTGTGTCCCAGCAGTGGGAACATTATAGGCTGATTATACTGAATTATTATTTTTACAGTCTCAAAATTTTTACAGGGTGTTCTACCCATGAATATGAACAACTTTCACTATGGGACCAACTCTGAAATCACGAAAAAAAATCAGCTGCTTATTACAAAAGTTCAGTACCTACTTGACCAAAATGTATGAAACAGCTGAAATTTTTTGCTAAGCTGATTTAAAATTTACATTAAATTAAAAAAAATACAGCTGATTTAAATGCAGGCATTTCTTAAACTCTTGTACAGATTGCACCTCTACATTCTTTGAACATTGTACAACAACTTCGACATTTCCGGGGCATTTCTTTTTTATTAATATTTTCCGGACAATGGCTCTGCTGCCGATGCTTATGGAGCTTACCCTTTACGGTGCATTCAATTGAAGACACTGCGTCTTTTTTATGCATCTCTTAAAAAAATAAAATGCAGCATGCGGTCACAATTTGCATCAGCCATTGTTTCATGCAATCCATAATTTCGTCTGAATGTATTGCCAAATTGTTTTTTTTACGAATTCCAAGCTCGTTCTGCTTTGTTTTTATTTTGCGCTCTTTTTGGAGCGGTTTGGTAATTTGAAAATCGAGATATTGTCTGTCAGTTTTATAATGAGTTTCGATGTATTTATTCTATTAGTGTACCTATAAGTATTTATTTGAATGTCAAGGTGCATGTATGGAATGTAAAAGTAAGTTATTTATTTACTAATGATCGTCTTTGATAATGTCATGATCCATCAAACATATCAGTAGGTATCAGTTAAGGTCATCTCATTGCATTATGTTTTTGCGAATATTATTATGCATTTATTTATACACAGCAAAATAAAAAAAACAAATCACACGGCCAAGTCTGTAACAGCAGGAGCTGTAAATTTTAAATACTAATTAAAGTATTAACCTTTTGACCGCCACAGTCATGTATAGATGACAAACCAAAATGTGCCCAGCACGCCACGGTTCGACTACATGACAGACTTTGACGCCGAGGAGGGCACGTTTTTGATTTTTTGACGTGTGGCGGTCAAAAGGTTAAAGTTCATCTTTAATGCGGTACAAGCAATAATTCATTCGTTTTAAAATATTTCAAGTACGTTTCAGCTATTTATTGGTCATCACAAAAATTCGCACAAAAAAATATGGCATCAGTAAAAATATTAACACCACAAGAAGCAACGTTGTTGCAACCAGACAGACATAAAGATTGCGGTCGACTGCGGTGTAACAGAATCATCGTTCGGTTCCGTTGCAGTATGATTTAGATACCAACCATCTTTTTCCCTGCATATAATTATATGCAGGGAAAAAGATGGTTGGTATCTTCTCCTATTCAATTATACAGGATGTCTCACGGCAGAGTTAGGATTTTAAATTTGAATATTTTAAAAACCGTTGCAAGTAAGCGCGGGGTGAGGGGCGCAGTAGCTTCGTCATTCGTGCGGATTCGTTAGTCACGATGTCGCAGTGGTCGGGAGAGCACCGCGCGTTCGCTATCGAAGCGTTTTTGAAAGGTGGAGAATCGTACGTTGTGGCTCGGAGACAGTTTTGTTCTCATTTATTTCCTGCACTATCTGTATTTTATAGGGATGGAATTTCAAATCACGTTTTAAAATCCGCTCTACGGTTGATTTGGTGACGTTTAAAGCCGCCGCTCTTTTGCGTATTGACAAGCGTGGATTGCGTCGAACGCTAGCTGCAACTTCGTTTATTGTTTCTTCCGTCTTTGAAGTTCTGCTTGGGCCTGGACGCGGTTGATTTATAGCGGAACCGGTAGCTCGAAACTTGATAATCCATTTACGAATCAAATTTTCACTTGGTCCATCGCGTAAACGTCTGATATTGTAGTGAGAACAAAACTGTCTCCGAGCCACGACGTACGATTCTCCACCTTTCAAAAACGCTTCGATAGCGAACGCGCGGTGCTCTCCCGACCACTGCGACATCGTGACTAACGAATCCGCACGAATGACGAAGCTACTGCGCCCCTCACCCCGCGCTTACTTGCAACGGTTTTTAAAATATTCAAATTTAAAATCCTAACTCTGCCGTGAGACACCCTGTAGTAAGGGATCGTGGTTAGACCATGATTTTCTTTGTATTCTTCTACCTTGTATTCTTCTAGCCTGTTTTCAGCATTCGCTATCCGAATTGAAATAAAAGAATCAGATTATTATTAGTTATTAGATTATTAGTTCTACGCGAATAATGTAAAATGCAAATAAAATGAACTATTCTAACTATGAGTAAGATCAAGGCTCAGGCCACAACCAAATAGCGTGCAAAACGCAACTAAAAAATCACCAACCGAACATTCACACAGCCACATCAATGTGCAAGCAACCTAAAGCTATATTTACCCAAAAACAATTAATGTTTACAAAATACCGATTGATTTCTGATGGAAGGTTGGACCTTTACAAGTTTACACACAAAAACATATTACAATTTAAATCGATACATTGATATATGGCCGAGGTTTTTCTTCAGCTATGGAATACAAAATGAACCACCGTGTTGAGGTCAGGGTGGCCGTACCTACTCCGTATTCATGAGACCAGTTTTTATCCTCACTCAATTCTCGCAATTCATTCGTTGATTTTTTTGTCCGACAGTTGCGGATAATTTTGAATTGTTTTAATTTTTAAATTTAAGTATTGTAATTGAACTGCTTTATGTTGGTGTAGGTCAGTGTTTAAAGTTCAGTCTATCCATACTAATATTATAAATTCGAAAGCAACTCTGTCTGTCTGTATGTTACCGTTTCACGCCTAAACCACTGAACGGATTTCGATAAAATTTGGCAGAGAGATCGATTGCATCCCGGGGAAGGGCATAGGATAGTTTTTATCGACATACCCCGCGGGCGAAGCCGCGGGAGGAAGCTAGTGTTAATATAAATGAGTATAGTGAACTGATTTATTCATGTTGCTTGCATGCCGTGTGCCATAACAACTTCTGATTGGTGAATACCATACTGGTATGCCAGCTACTTGCATACTTTTGTGCAAGTTACAGACATGTGTATTCAGGGCTTTAGATCCACATACAACGTGATACTGACTTGCAAATTGAGAAAAACACAAAAAAATACATTTCGTGGACTATACCTACCCAGACGTTTTCACCAAATTACCCATTCAGCCTTAACTCTCAAGACCAGCAGCCTAATTGCGTAACACAAAATGAATCGGAATCTGAATCATTTTGAAGCAAATTGATAATCCATTGCTTCATAAGTTCGAAAAATTTGTCTGATCAACACGTAAATAACGCAATGAATGTTGTTGAACTGTCAAAATGAAACCGATTCCGATTGATAATGTGGTACGCAATTGCCCCGCAGGCACATTAAATTCTAATTTTAAACTCGTATCAGGCATTTTTCCCAACTCATAATTATTCTATGACGGCCTATTTACTGCGACCTATTTTGTCGGCCTCTCCTTGCACCCGATCCTGGACGACTTTGACCCGGGATCAACATCCTCCCCTTGACACAGGACTATACCCTACCTTAAAGCTTTTCATTAAGTAGTCTCGTAACTCGCCGTATTGCGGAGGCAGTAAAGAAAGTAATCTTGTGGGTAAGGACAACGCCGAGGGATTTGAACTTATTCATCTGAATAAGAATGATTGATTTGTGAGAAGCCAAACTTATAGCGACTTTAAAAATGACTTTAATGCGGCCAATAAACTAAGACACTCAGATGTCTGTGTGATGTGACTTTGGCGGTTTGAGTAGGTACTCCTCTAGTAAAATCGTCCAAGGTACATATCTGAGCAATTACCGTATTTTTAAGAAAGTTTTTTTTTTTTATAACTAAATGGGCCCGCTCTTGACCCCGATCACGCCTGATGGTAAGCGATAGATGAGGTCTATGATGGAACGAGCGTGCCCAGAAGATGCCTGTTCACTCTTGCTTTGAACACACGTTCACATTCTAATCTGTCTCGACCTGTCAAAAATACCTCTAATTTCCCTACATTTTTGACAGGTTCTTGAAATTGACTGTAGTTTCAAGCGTTACCTTAGCCTTAATGTGGGTAAACAAACATTCAGTTACCATGAAACCTTCAAACACAGAAACGGTAACATTTTCATGAAAGCTATATTCATTTCCGTAGCTAATGCCAGGTAAAATCAATACTCGAGCGGTGACCTCGGCAGTAAACCCTGAACCTGACCTTCGGGGCTTCGATGTTCGTCCTTCACGCGACCTTTGCCTGTTGGGTTGAACCATATCCGATCATTTTTATTTCCTTTGTATATTTTTCTTTAGGTTCGAATTTTTTCATGTTCAGAGTCAAAGCTATGTGTATGTGTACTTTACGAAGTTATTGTGTTAGTACCTACTAGTCTATACTAATATTATAAAGCTGCAGAGTTTGTTTGTGTGTTTGTTTGTTTGTTTGAACGCGCTAATCTCTGGAACTACTGGTCCGATTTGAATGATTCTTTTAGTGTTGGGTAGTCCATTTATCGAGGAAGGCTATAGGCTATATAACATCACGCTACGACCCTTAGGAGCCGCGCAGCGTGTGACACCGCGGGGAACAGCTAGTGAATAATAAATGTGTTTTCTCTTTGTTTCAGGTAAGTACTTCAGTTACTATGTATAATGAATAATCTGCATTCCAGTGAAAAGCTACTGTCTCGAATGTAAGTACTTGATACGTAGTCAATTATGAATTATAGTTGACTAGCTTCTGCCCGCGACTTCCCCCGCGGGGTCGTCAACTATAGTATAAAACATATCCTTTGGCACATGACAATAGTGTAGCTTTCTTTCATTGAAAGAATTTCTGAAATCGGATCAGTACTTCAAGAGATTACCTCCTACATCCAAACTTTACATCTTTATAATATACTAATTGCGACCTGCGGTTTCACCCGCATACGTCTCGAACCCGTACGAATATCGGGATAAAACGTCCAATGCCCTAATCCAGGTCGTGTTCTACCTATGTGCCAAATTTCATCCAAATCGGTTCAGCCGTTTTAGCGTGAAAGCGTAACAAAGAAACATACAAAAAATAGAATATTTTCGCTTTATTATATTACTAGCAGCGCCCGGAGATTTCACCCGCATAAGTGTCGATCCAATGGGTGCCTGAAGATGGACGGCGCCGCCGAGGCCGGCCCAGAAAGAGATGGCGAGATGACCTGGACGCGTACCGCGAGGGCTGGTTCGAGGTGGCGCGGGAAAAGAGTTCCTGGAAGGATTTGGGGGAGGCCTTTGCCCAGCAGTGGGACAGCATAGGCTAGCAAAAAAAAAAAAAAAAAAAAAAAAAAAAAAAAAAAAAAAAAAAAAAAAAAAAAAGTGTCGATCCCGTAGGAATATGGGATAAAATCTATCGTATGTCCTTCCCCGGGATGCAAACTATCTCTTTGCCAAATTTTATCGAAATCCGTTCAGTGGTTTAGGCGTGAAAAGGTAACATACAGACAGAGTTACTTTCGAATTTATAATATTCGTATGGATAGTTTAGAAGTATAGATTTCCCACAAGATTATTTGTTTCGCCCTATTATAATGATATAATATTTCCAAGTAGGTAAATATTATTTACCTTGCATCTAGGGAATGTAGAGAAGTGAAAGATTTCTTTCTCAGTAAATAAAGCCAAGGTAATATATCTACGTCACAAGTTAGACGTTACCTTACCCGTGGGAGAGCCGCCGAGCGCTTCAAATGACTTTCCTTATAAGTAAGACATAAAACTTTATTGGTTTGTTTAATTTTTTTAAATTACATAACATAACGCCGGTATTCCCAGGAGGGTTAAGCAGAGGTGTATTAGTTAGTTTACCTACATTTCACCAGTTAAGTATGTATAAGTTCCATGTAATAGGGGCGAGTTTATTGCCATCATACCACGCATGGAGTTACCGAAATAGCTTGCAGAGTAAGCAAACTGAAGTGGCAGTGGGCTGGTTATGTCTGTCGAAGGACCGATGGCCGGTGGGACGAGTCCTGGAGTGGAGCCCGCGTATCGGCAAGCGTAGTGTGGGACGCCCCCCAGCTAGATGGACGGACGACCTAAAGAACGTGGCTGGGGTCGACTGGATGCGGAAAGCGGAGGACAGGGTGCTGTGCCGCAGTCTGGGAGAGGCCTATGTCCAGCAGTGGACTGCGATAGGCTGAGTTGAGTATTGCCATCAACCGGGCACAAATCTAATAGACTCCGGGCTGCTACAGAGAAACTGTTGCAGAAATCTCAATGACACTTTGTCCGACCAGTACCCTAATTTCGTAACACTATCAATCTCAATCAGATATATTTTGAAGGATATTGCTAATCCATTGCTTCATTATGTTCGAAAAATGTGTCTGCTCTACAACGTAAATAACGCAATGAATGTTGAACTGTCACAATGAAAGCCATTCCTACTGATTTTGAGTTACGCAATTACCCCGATGGGAATCGAACCCGGGACCTCATGCTCCGCAAGTCCGCAGTAGCGCTTGCGACCACTAAACCACCGAGACAGTTTTATTAATGAGTGACAGGAAATATCTATGTAGTTGTAGTGCAGTGCGAATGACTCGCAACTCGCTAATGTTATGATATTAATTAAAAAAACAGTCTTTCGAAACTTCCGCCGGTGCAGTTACGTACTCAAGTAGTTATTAATTCCGAGTTCCGTCCACAAGAACCGACTATCAATAATTATGTTGACGCGTAACATCTGAGTAAAAAAAGTAAATAGTTATTTATGTTTCTTAATTATTCGTTTTCTTAAAGTGGTTGCGTTGACGACTGGCGTCTCGAGACGAGAAGTCACGGCGCGGCGGTTGTTGCCACGGAGTATGAAGACGCCAAAGCACTGATTAAGTTCAGAATGAAAGCCTATAAGCTGCCTAGCTACAAATGCAGTTCTTAGTTATACTCTTCTTCGTTGTTTTTTTTTTCGTATAGTTTGAGCTCAGTAGGCGGTACGTTGATTGCGGCATCAGTCGCTTTCTTTAGGTCAGCCGAGGTGCAGGTGAACGGGCTCTTAGGACGCTCCAGCAAGTGGAGTATGGTTTGATCTACCAGTTGGTCAGATATCAGACGCTTCACTTTTTGTTAATTTTATTGTCGTCTTTCATTCGGAGTAAAACTTCTGAACAAAAATGAACCAAAAGTAAAAAACGAATTCATTAGTGAAACGATCCTACGATGTTGGACTTCGGCAATCCAGATTTTTCACTAGCCTACCGAATGATTGAAAAATGAAATGAAAGGAACAGATGAACGTTCATTGTATTTTTAATGTTGTATGTAATTTTCTATGTAATTTTGTCGGTGTCTTGTGAACGTGGAATGAAACAAAAACAACAACATAATTCAGCTTAAGCGCTGGATGTGTTATGTCTAATACAAAGAATATCTCATCATATTCAACAATAGAAACAGTCGCCAAATGGACCACATCCAAGTCCCACATCACGGCAATCATCCAATAACAGATCTGTCATCTCTCACCTGACAACGACAGGTAAAGTGCGCACTTCATTTGTTTCCTACTCCGTGTACGTCCGCGCCGCCCACGACACGCGTCTGCCTCGATAGCGATCGTATCTCGATATCGCTCGATTATACAACGAGTCTCGATTATCTGCGAGTCGAGTATCGATATCGTAATAGTTTGCGTCACTGTTTCATTGTGCTAGACGATGAGTCAATGAACTTCAACCGTGGCACATTTTGTGGGTGTGTATTTTCGCATTTGATCGCGGAAGGCCCGGTTTGATTTTTATATCTGCTGGACATCGGAGTTCTACCACCTTGGTACTGTGTGATGTGTAAATTTTGAACCCATAGTAACTGTCTTGTTATTTCTTTTTTTTTAAGTTTTACTTTATCAAATGAAAGTTTAAAAAACAAAGCTCAGCATGAAGCATTTGTTTTTTTGCTTACTAAGGGCTGATTTTACTAAAGTCATATCTTTTATCCCTAGAACAAAATGGATTTCTGACAGTTCTAGTATGGAAAAACTGTCAAAAATTAAAAAAAAATCCCAGTTTAGGACTTATTCTACGAGTATGTATAAAAGTTTGTTGGAATGCGCTTGTTGGAATGCGCCCTAAGACTATTAATTCTTTTAAAAGAAAACTCCGTTGTTTCTTATACATTAGTAAACATTAGGTATCCCACGTGACTATTAATGACCATTAATGATGTGTTTCACTGTTTTATTACCTACGGTCGTAAATAGTCAAATCGGTTAGATAATGTTTATTTAGAGTGTCATACTCATATAGTTTTCTAACCGTGTAACTAATTATTATTATAGTCGTTTTCAATATTGAGTGCACCTAATTAAATTGTTTCGCTATTAGAAAGGATAATTATAACAAAAACTTATAGTTAAATTTCTACACCAACTGTGGCATACCCCAAAAGAAGTTTAAAATTTTCTTGTATGAAATTAGTTTTGTGCGAAGTTTTCTCACGTAAGACCGCAAGGTTTTTTGTCTAGAAATAAAACAATAAAATTATCGAGTAACTACTAAGATGAAATTGGGCAGTGGGTCCAGTCGACGTATTCAAAATGTGATTACGTCAACTGGACCCGCGGGTCCAGTTCGAGTGGGTCCAGTTGACCAAAGACTCAACCAACCTACCTGCAAATAAATTGAAAAGCGAACCTCTTTCTCAATCACTTTCACACGCGGTGCAAAGCATTAAATAACATAATTATTTTACTGTCCCATTGATCACAATTAATTATCGACTTATATGGACGATAGGCAATTTGTTTCCATAACTCCAGCACATCAAGTATGGCAAATTGCGCGTGCGCCACAAAACCGTTTGTCTTGCACCTTCTAACTGATTGTACTTACACACTGCTTGTGAGTTCAGCTAGCTTAATTTACTAAGATTATATTTTTCGTTTGTAACAATATCCATTTAATTTATCTGGCGATTAGTTTTCTTGTTGTTAAGCATGTACAGGACTTGGGGGAGACTCCCAAGCGGCCTCTTCAGATACTCTTTTCCTGCGTCACCACTCCAACCAGCCCTTTATAAGTTACGTTATAATATTTAAACGTATCTCCGGGTACCTATAGCAGACGCTAAAAAGGGTTACGGAACCGGACAAATAAATAGCGATTAACACATTTCTACGACGAGTTTAACTTTGGACAGAGAGCGTTAACTCCTTGAGACCTCATCACCCTCCTGAATCACATGGGCACGTCACGGCACGTGTTTTTCTATCATTTCATCTTATCATTGCTATCTCTTTTACCAGTGATTTCAGTGTTTACTGCTGTCCTAGTCATAAGCCATATGATCTTTCACACTTAGTGTACATACGGCACGCGTCTACGCCAGAGGCAGCTGCCGACGCGTCGACGGTTGTCGACGAGTGTCGACTGCTGCAGTTGCCTCTGAAGTTGTTGCGTGCCGCTCGTGTATAAGTACTAGCTATCCATCCACCTTTTTTTTTTGTCTGTGTCTTTAACCTACTAATCACACTAATATTATAAAGGCGAAAGTTTGTGAGGCTGGATGTTTGTTACTCTTTCACGCAAAAACTACTGAACGGATTTTGATGAAACTTTACAGTATTAAAGCTTAGATACCAGAATAACACATAGGATACTTTTTATCCCGATATACCCACGGGATCGACACTTATGCGGGTGAAACCGCGGGGCGCTGCTAATATTATCTTTAATGCAAATTGTAAGATGTTTTACCTGCCAGTGTGTCCCCATACAAGTAAACCAGAATGCGTGTTTACTAATAGCGATCTCCTAGCGAAACGCGCATGACTTTAGTGTCAGTAAATAACTTAGTTATCGCCTCCCCTATATCTATGAGACGTTAACTATTCGCTAAATTATTTCCTTATTAATGCTATAGTATTTTACGTATTTTACCATTGACTTTAGACTTTAATGGGTGAATGAAATGGGATAGGGCACCGCCTTGTTAGGTTCTATGATTTAATGGGTTTTATGATTGTTCACGTCATTTGCTATATTCATATAACGTCGTTGCGACTTTAAGACCTCTTATGTGTCACTTTTGGCAAAATCACTTTTTTACGCCAGCCGATTCTACATTTTGAAGCTCTATCGAATGCAAAAACTCTCATGTGTATACGACGTTTAAATCGTAATTTATTTACAAAATTCAAGATCTCCAATGTGCTTGCTAATTAAAAGTTGGTGCTTAAAAAATCTTATGGGTCAACTAAAATTGTTTTAATTTTTTTTACAAGAAACTACTTTTTTATAAGCACGAAAATCATGTGGCTGATACCTATATTTTTGTTGTAGTTGGTTTCATTATATTTTTCAGTAGACGGTTTTTATCGATTTTCTCATAAAATTGATTTTTACACATAAGAGATCTTAAAGTCGCAACGACGATAAGTGGATCTGTTCAAAGGATCCATTAAATTTAATAGTAATTATGCTTATTAATTAGTTTTCTTTGGTGAAAATATTCATTACTAGCAGCTCCCCGCGGTTTCACCCGCGTAAGTTTCGGATCGGGATAAAAACTATCCTTCGTCCTTTCCCGGGACTGAAACTATCTCTTTACCAAATTTCATCTAAATCGGTTCAGCGGTTTATGCGTGAAGAGGTAAGTAACAGACAGACAGACAGACTTTCGCATTTATAATATTAGTACTTATGTATTTGCTTCTCGTGTGTTAAAGTAGTTTTATACTAAAGATAAACTACTCAAGCAAAACGTTCTGAAGATTGTTTTTGACTATAACTGTCATGTGTGCTTTGTCGTAAACCTACCTAAATAAATGAAAAACAAATTCATTTCGATTTAAAGTTACCTATCTTACCTTGTTTTATAGTTACCTACCTTATCTTAAATCGAAGTGCATTAAAAGTTAATGGGCGTCATTATTCCCACTGAAATCCAAAATCGACTCCACAAACTAATGAAAAATCATCGATTCAACAAAAACCTAATCGATTTCATCGACAAGGCAATTTTGATCCCGGACAAATTAACGGTCTTTGTTTCTTTACCACTACCAACCATTTTACTTAGAACTCCGGCTTCAGATACAATTTCCCCTTTTCTGTGGAGACTAGTAAGGTTAAAGGGGGTGAGAGAGGTCAGGGTATATCGGTGTTGGTAATTATGCACTACCCACGCCACCCACTAGCTTCCCACAGTTACCTATCCTAAAGTCGAGGCAAAGACAATGCTTTCACCACCGTTGTTAAACATTTCTGCTAATTAATGATCGTGCGAACCTAAGAACTTTTGTTATGTAACACATAGCCATCGTTCCTCATTATGTAACTGTGTAATGATATGTGGGTTATTCTGTCAGTGTCATTATCGGAGTAGGCACCAGTTAGTTGTGACGTTTGAGGCTGAGTTTGACATTTGTAAGTGTCTACGGTGTCAAAAGATAAAGGTTTTTTTTTGTTGTTTGGTTGTGTTGTGGAGTTTGACCTTTTGATTTGAAATTCCGTAATGCGTAAGTCAAACAGAGCTGGTACGTACACCTACCACAAGCGGTACAAATTATATTATATACGTCGACCGTAGGTTCAATTGAGGTAAGGGACAAAATACGATTTTTCAGGAGAGGCCGACAAAGTTTTTTTTCGAACTAAATCGCCTATAACTTTTTTTGTTATTAACCTTTTTCGGATCTGATTTCACACATAATCTTGTATTTTAGTGCTCTATCTACCTGTGTAACATTTATTTAAATAAGTTAGCTACTTAAGAAAATAGACGTCCCTTACACCAACGTATTTTGTTAGTAATGTCCCTTACATTAAATTGATCTCTACGTTGGATCCAATCTATAATGAAAAAATAGTGTAAAGGTCTTGTTGAAAAAATGTATGAAGAATAACTCGTTGATTGGGAAGACCCTTACCTTATGTGAAGTGGATTGGCGGCGGTAATTACACCATTTCAAGTTGCTATACTGCATAGTTTTTCAGATACATTGTTGTTATGGGGCTGATTCGAAATTTGAATCCAAAAATCAGTAGGGTAAGGGACATTTTTTTTAAGCTAGAATTTTTTCATATACACCATTCGAAAGAGCGCAAAATTCTGAACAAAACTGTATACTCAACTCATTTTGCGTATTTTGTCCCTTACCTCAATTGAACCTACGGTCGACGATATAATTACGCCAGAAAACAAAACATGGGACATGGCAGTAATAGATATACATACGTTTTATCAAAAATATTTGGACTAGTAACATTGACCAGGGAGAAAACGAGGAATACATTAGTACTTATGGATTCTTTAAGATTTTAATTACCTTCGGTAGAAATTAGTAAGTTTTGTTGTCACTAGTAGGTACAGACGCCAGCACATCAAGCTACCCGAAACTGTCAAGTTTTCCCAATCAACTTTGAACCTTATGGTTTAGCGATAAAGTTGAAAATCTAATAAAGAAATTTGACAGATTGTAGTAGTTTGATGTGCTGGCGTCTGTAAGAGCATTGGTGGATATCGGCCCCGACTTACGAGTTGTAGGTCGTGAGTTCGAACCCAGGCAACCACTTTGTATATTTAATTTCATCACCACTGCTCTCAAAACGGCGAAGGAAAACATCGTGAGGAAACCGGCATGTCCTAGAACAAAAAAATCGAAGACAGGTGACATCCACCAACCCGCACTGGACCCGCGTGGGGATTATCGTCCACTGATCCACTATCTTACGGAAAGGAGGCCTGTGTGACCTGTGTCCAAGCTGTGGGAACAGTATAGGCTGATTATGCTAGTAGGTATAAATTATAATGGTCTTGTAGCGGTATCTACAACGCCACATGAGAACAACGCGTCATACTGACGTCACGCAAAATCCTGCATCTCGCATGCAGAGTTTACCGCGCAACTAGCATAGATCATCGGGCAGTTTCCCGCCAGACACAACACCTGTCTGGTCGGAGGATCCTCCCTTTTCTATGGAGGTTGAGTGAACTTTACACCCAGTTCCTCATACCTCTATAGTCCTATCAAAGATTGTATATTTATTGATACGAAAGACTGTCAGTTAATAAATTTTATTCGCTGTGTATTAAGCAACTCTTCAGTTAGCAAGTTTTAACGGAAGCTAAACGCTAACGTCGATAAATTATTTATCTGCGAAAGATTCGATAAGAGAAATTCAAAGGGATGAAAAGAAAAACATCTAAAGATATACCGTTTAATTTATATAATAATATGACATTAACCATAGATGGTGTGGTGAAAGCAGAACTGCAGAAGTCATTATTATTTTATTAGCTATCAATTTAAATGTAAATGAAGCTGCTTTTTTGCTGCTGCTGCTGCTTTTGAGTGGAGTCGTGTCGTTAAGGGGATGCACTAGGTAGCCCTGTAGCCCGTGAAATTGAAATTTTCTTACTTTTTTTGCAATTTGCAGGTCAGTGTCAGCTTGTATGATGAACAAAATGTGATTCGCAAGCGTAAAAGCGCAGGTTTCCTCACGATGTTTTCCTTCACCGCGTGGCTAAATAATAACAGCCGCACAGATCGATCACGTTAAGCTACGCTTGCCGCGGTTGGTCTGTGGATGGGTGACCATCTTTACATGGCGAGACCCTTCCGTGCCTCGGAAAGCATGTTAAGCCGTTGGTCTCGGCTGTCATTCGTGGGTCTTTGACAGTCGTTACGGTTAGTCACAAGCCCGAAAGTCTGACAACCAGTCTTACCAATAACCCAGTAACTGGGTTGTGGAGGTCAGATAGGCAGTCGCTCCATGTAAACTGGTATTCAGCTGCATCCGGTTAGACTGGAAACCGACCCCAACATAGTTGAGAAAAGGCTAGGCAGATGATGTTTTGAGAGCAGTGGTGATGATATTATTTACACCAAGTGAAGCGCCTGTCTGAGATTGAACCTACGACCTATAACTCGTAAGTCGGAGCCGTTACCACTGGGCCACCACTCCACCAGCAGCGTGACCACTGCTCGCGGGTCTCGCACTGCTCACGCTGCTTCTATTTTAACCGACTTCAAAAAAGGAGGCTCTGTATTCGACCCGTATGTATGTATGTTTATATGTCCGCGATTTTCTCAAAAACTCTTGAAGCAATTTTGATAATTCCTTCATTAATTTGATCTACATACTTTCAGGAAGGTTTTAGTATATAATACATTAGGTAATTATTCTTATGTACGAAGTTATATGCATAAATGTACTGCATCGACGGCATTTCTATGCGAATTTTGATGTTTCTTCTAGTCGGTGTCTTCAATTCTTCAATGCACTATTGAATTTGTGTGGGGTAGGTACAACTAAAAAGTAAAAAATAAATAATAACTTTTTACAAAAAAAACAACCGACTTCAAAAATAACTACAAAATGATAAATAACTTTAATTTCGGAAGTCGGTGTCAAAAAACGAACCGTCTGTTGTTTTTCTTTTGTTAAAAAGTTTTTACGCTCGCGAATCATATTTCAACATGACACTGACCTGCAAATTGCAAAAAACGTTAAAAAAATGAATTTCGAGGGGTACCCTGGCGCTTTCCCCTTAATGTAACTGAGAATATCAACTTTGTTGAAAACTATCCGATATAAAGGAAGTAAGATGGGAACGATTCTATGAGTTCTTTACGTTCCAATCAGTATAAATATGGATGTTTTTGTTGATAGCTGTGTGGAGCTTTCTCGATATGAAAGAGTTTATAATAACCTTTTATAAATGGAGTCCTTTCACGTTCTTACAAATAAATATTGCTTAGTTCATAACGTATTGAGTGGGTTTTTAAAGGAAAATAAATTACACTACACATGACTCCATCTTCTGAATGGTTACATTAAGTCTTTCGGATTTATGAAAAAGTAGATAACGTACACAGCACAGAGAAATGTCGACGTATGAACCTTGCATTTCTTCTAAAACTTTGACTTTGACTTTGCATCATAAAATTGATAGCGATTCCTTTAATTTTGACAGTTCAGCCACGTTCATTGCGTTATCTGCGTTGCTGAGCAGACGATGTTTTAAAACCTATAAAGTAATGGTTTAGAAATTCATAATAATATTTGATTCTCGTGGATTCTCTTCATCGTAATCCGCCTGCACTTCATCATCATTTGCCTAGCCTTTTTCCAAACTCTGTTGGGGTCGTCTTCCAGTCTAACCGGATGCAGCTGAATACCAGTATTTTACATGGAGCGACTACCTATCTGATCTCCACCACCCAGTTACTGGGTAATACGATACCTTGGTGAGTTGGTGAGACTGGTTGTCAGACTTTCGGGCTTCTGACTACCCGTAACAACTGTCAAAGATCCACGAATGACAGCGGGGCCAACAGCTTAACGTGCTTTCCGGAGGGGTCATGGTATGTAAAGATGGTCACCCATCCACAGACCAACCGCGGCAAGTGTAGCTTAACCAGATCGATCGACCTGCGGCTGTTATTATTTAGCCACCTGCACTTATCACGAATAAGTAATTTGGGTTCAGTGCAACATATATTCTTCTTCAGCACATCTTTTTCAATTCTGGCTAGCTCTAGCTCTAGCCTCTGTCTGTCTACCTTCTTACAATCAGAACACGGAAACTTTATCTCATAAATAGTAACCCATTCATCTATTGCATGACGTCACACCCGAGGCGTGTTAACTGATTCCAGTGAGTCAGGAGCAACAAAACATGCTTAACGAGACTGTATCTGGAGGCGATGGGCGCAGGCGCACTGCTAAATCATATCAGCGCGAAAAGGTTTGGACCTACTGGGATTTGTGTAATGACAAGTATCTATAAAAGATAATTGAAATAACTGCAAACAAAAGTTTATCAAAATTGGTCCAGCCGTTTGAGCGTGAAGAAGTAGCAAACATATAAACACACCCCCACTCACAAACTTTCGCCTTTATAATATTAGCGTGATTATAATTAAACTACTTTAAATAAAATAGCCATTATGAGTCGTGCAATTGTGAATTTGTGATAAACAAAACTCTATGCTAATTATAGAAGCATTGGACCTTCTGTAATTTATTTTAGAGGTTAATGATAAGATGGCTATGTAAACAAACCTACTCTGTAAGAAACGTTTCTGCAACAGTTTCATCACTTTCATTAGCTAAATAAATAAAATGTTAAACAATGTCTAGACACGTAACACCTCGTAGTGGTGCTAATTAGAGGTAATGAAGTAATTAGTCAACTAGTATGTTAATATTCTAGTTGGGATGCTGACCCGCATGTTGTGATGTCAAATGTATTTACTTAGAATATTTTTTCCTCTTAATTCAATATGGCGCCACGCCGCGCGCCGGCAAGGATTCGCGCAAGTATAATTGATTACACACATTAGTCATTCACACTTCTTACTCACCACGTAACTTTAAATAGGTTTCGGTTTAGATATCCCCATCCATTATTCCTCATTGGTGGGTATCTGACCCATAACTTTATGTGCTTATGCGGTAGAAATAACGGCGTGTCGCGCGCGATTATAACGCGTTTTGCGCCTGTTTGTAGGGGCCTTAATAACGCATAACGTCACGTTTAGTTTTCCCGAAGGGTTCAGCAGACGTGTGCCCGTAGTAGGTACACCCACATTGCGCCAGTTATCATTATTAAGTCCCATTTAATAGGGGGCGAGCCTATTGCCATCAACCAGGCACAGATGCAGACTCCGGGCTGCTACTGAGAAAAGAAAAATCTAGAGAAGACTAGCGAGAGCTGGATTGAAGTAAAAGATACTTCAAATAAATCGGGATAAGAGGAGACGAAATGCCGGTCGTCCGGCAGCGAGATGGGCGGACGGAATTATTACCATCCAGGTTCTACCTGAGGCTGGCAGAGGGGGGGAAGGGACTTGGCATTATGATCAGCAATGGGTGAAGTCGGGCTGTGGATGATGAAAGAAAGAAAGAAAAAGTATTTATTGCGACTCGTACAGGAAGATCACAAACTAAACTAAACACAGTCAAAAATAAAAAACCAAATTACTTATATTTTAAAAAAAGTTACAAAAAGAAAAATGAAACAAAGTCCCATACGAGGCCAAAAGGCTGATGATGAAGATGATTATCTGATCTACCTACAATCTAACGTCTACAGACGTGTTAGCAACTAAACTTCTATTATGTCATGTCGTATGTCCCGCAAAGTGCTAATATCTTCACAACATTTAATCCTTCCACCATCGTAACTATCCACAGTAGGTACCTGACAGGTGACGTGTCAGGATAAACTTTAAAGTTTAATGTACAGGCGATAAAATATCAAACGCATAGTCATCGCAGTTGCGTATAGACAGGTGAGTCAGTGCTTTCTCACGGCTTTTCATATTTATTTGTATCACTTTAAGATTCTGTATTGACAATACACAGAATGAAAACAAAAGGTGCATGGACCAGAGACAAGGAATAGAACTGTCACTAAAAATGTTTGCGATCTGTGAGTGCAGGGGTCCGAAACAGTTCTTTTTTGCTGTATTTTGCAGACTCTTTTCATGTTTCAGTGGTTTTTCTTGTGTTGTTCGTAGTGAGTTTTCTGAAGCCTCTCATTGGTTGGTCTGTTTTCACCCGATGCGCGTCTGTGTGCAGTTGCATTAATTAATGTTCAGCGGTTGTTGCGCCCACGCATGCGTAGAAAGTACTCGACCCGTTTATCTGTGTATGTGTCGCTGTTACACGGCATGATCGATATATTGGTGAAACTACTATACGGGTATACAATTGTGCGCAGTCGGATAAGTTTGATATGCTGTCGAGGAATGGGGTGGTTCTCTGAGGAGTTTATGGGGGGGGGGGGGGGCTACTTGAGAAATGTATGCTGCTTTAAGTTATGTACTGATCTCGGAACAAAACAAAATCGGTTGAAGATGGATCCTTCGGTCCTTTGTACAAGACACGGCTTCTTTACGGTACGGCGCGGCGTATAAACTGCGCTGTAGAAAACAGGTGTCCGTCAACAAGCTTCCATAGTGATCCATACAACACTGGCGACCGTGCCTACACACGACGAATAAACCGTAGTTTCACGGCAAGAAAAACGTGTGTCTACAAACGGTCTTAGAATGAAATCATTTTTCTTTCTTTCTTTTAAAAATCGTTAATTTATGGAATGAATCGCATTGGTTGGATATGCATTTCTTGGATTGACTAAACATAACTTCAAAGAGTCTTCTTAAACCTTTTCACGTCCTAATACAAAGAAATAGAAAATAAATTCTAATTATTCAGCGCTAAACGTCCAGATACTTCCGATTATCCGTAACAACATGATTACACGATCCAATTGCGATTAAACCCAGCTCCCTATACAGAAAAAGACAGGTTCCAGAACTAGTAGCATCAGGAAATGACCAATAACATTCTCCCACCGCCACATTTGTACGGGGAAGTTGCAAATTGGTTTCGAATTAACGGACTATTAAGTGATGGGCGAAGGAAATCTAATCGTTATATATGCAGTGGTTGTGGCTCCGGTTATCTTGGTAACATCCCTAGTAACGTAACTGGTTGATAATCTGCGGATACCGATACAAGTCTGATAAGCTAGAGTTCGCAAATAGATGTGGTTGATGTACGGGAGATGAGTTCCCTTTATTTACTTAGATCCTGCGCGCACTAGCGATTTAAGTTCGGTCGGACAAATGTTAATCTTCAAGTGCGCACACTGCCATATAACTCTACATATACTGATCCTCTCAACGATCAAACTATCGGCCAACTTAAAATCGCTAGTGCGCACAGGCTCGTTTTTTTTCGTGACTTCGCGCGCGTGATTGCCGGGAATTATCCCTCGGGAACCTACTACCGGGATTAAAAGTGCCCTGTGTTATTCCAGGCCAGGTTATAAACTATCGGTGTGTCAAATTTCATCCAAATCATTTGCCGGTCAAAATAAATATAAAGAAAAAATAGGTAGGTAGTAGGTACTTACATGACTATTTGCTAAGCTGCAATTCGTTCGCTGAAAGGAAGCTTCATGCTGTGCTTTTGACTAATGTAGAGTAAAATTATGTTTGAAGAAAAGTTGCAAAAAATATTCTGTGTTTAAAGTGGAGTTATTTTTAGCCGACTTCTAAAAAGGAGAAGGTTCTCAATTCGGATGTTTAAACAGGGTTATTGGTTAAACATTAACAACCTCTTAATAGGTCATTGTACTCATCATTATGAACAACTTTTACTATGGGACCAAACCAGAAATCGCGAAAAAAAAATCAGCTGTTCCCTACATTTATGTTCGTGTAACTCGTCAAAATGTAGGGAAAAGCTGATTTTTTTTTTGCGATTTCAGGCCTCTTAAGAGGTTGTTAATGTTTTACCAGTGACCCTTTATATATATATTTTGTGTATGTGAGTTTAAATGTTTGTAAACGCACCCATAATACAGGAAAAGTCCTAGTGTGGGGCAACGTTTAAAAAAAAATACCTCGCTTAACACAGCTAAGCTTTTTTGAGTTCTAGTGGACATGCGCGGGTTGATAAGCCCTTTTATGGGTATTAAATATTGCTTTTACCTATATTGTTTTTAATGACCTTGGGGCCTAAAAAGGCCACTTTTGCAGAATCATAAAAGGAATTCATCAAATCATTATAAATCATAATAGACAGTTAACTGTTAAGTTAATCGTATCAAATCCCATTGGTGAAGGATTTTTCAGTTATTTTTTTTTGTCTGTGCTTAAATACCAATCCAAATCCAATCACAATCTCTTGCAACGAAAAAAAGCAAAATACGTTTATGATTCTGCCAAAGTGGCCTTTTTAGGCCCCCTGGTCGCAGAATTCAATGAATCCAGAAGTTATAAATGTAATTTATTCTAATACAGTTCAGACTTTAGACTACTTTATGACACACTATTAGAGAATTACAATAAAACACTCAAATAAAGTGCATCTGTAGCAATAAAACAAAAAGGTCATAGCTTTTAAAGTACACAATAAAAAAGTACTAGAACTACCAGACAGGTTTATATTTAGACCACTTTCTACCACAAGTGATTAAATAAACCATTAAGTTTCTTATAAAATATCTCATTGTACTCGCCACAGATAACTCTAGTCCCTATCTAGTGATTCACCTGTATAGGCAAAACATCGATGTATTTTATCGATAAAAGTGAAAACTATATGGATGTTGCCAGCCGTAATACACCCATAACGTCCCATATTACGAGTTTGTTTTCTACTATCGGCCTGTTATTGCCCTATAAATATACAGTTTATGGGGATTCAAATAATATGTAATGTGTGTTTTTAAAACGAATAAAAGTTCTTTAGTGATATATCGTTGTTTTTGTTTGTAATCGGTCGTAAAAATATTGTTTTATGTTGATCTACTCTGAATTAACTACTTCTTATCGTTAAAACGGATGATAATTTAAAGATGATAATTACTGGCATTGAGCTTTCCTCTGAGCCTATTATTTAAATACATCCTAAAAGTTAAAATCCCCTTCATTTAATGTCTACGGAAATTACTCATAAACATAGCATAAAGTTAATATACTTACAGATGCAAAATGGCAGCCTGTCAAAGTAAACTTGCATCTATACAAATAAATAAAATTGAAGTGTCTGTTTGTAATGTCAAAATAACAGCTTTTTACTAAATGCATATGATATAGGTATGTATATACGGTACCAGTAAGAAAAGAACAATATTATTTTGTAATTTTTTGTCTGTCTGTCTGTTAATCCGGCTAATCTCCGAAATAGTTGGGCCGATTTTGACGGGGCTTTAACTGGTAGATAGCTGATTTATAAGGAGTAACTAAGGCTACTTTTAATTCAGACAAAGAATTAGAATTCCGTGCAAAAAAACCATCATGAAACCCAATTTGTTTTCCTACATGCACGTGAATGAAGTTGCGTGCACAGATAGTATAAAATGTGAAGGATGCATAACAAGGCGTACGCCTTGTCTAATCTGAATCAAGTTTCTTCTTACAAGCTGTTATTGTCCTGCAAGCCTTTGTAGTTCATCAGAGATGAATGTTCTCAGAAACGCAAGTGAAATTATTTATCGCAGTATGTCAACTCGTGCGCTTATCGGACTTCCAGCTTTCTGTGGGTCAGTGTGGTCAATTAGGAGTCCTTTTATCTTTAAGACTGGGACAGCAACATTTGCAGTGGATTTATCTGTGTCGTTTCGCTTTCCTGTTGTGTCGTGTTACTTCAATAAGCTTTGGAATTTTAGATAGATATTAATTGACGATATTTTATAGTAGGCCCGTTTGTTTGTATAACATAAGCAGCCTATAATATTCCCACTGCTGGGACACGGGCCTTATTTCGCGTTCGGTGAAAGGAAGTGGGCCGTAATCCATCACGCGGGCCCAGTGCTGGTTGGTAGATGTCACATGTCTTCGAATTTTTGGTTCTAGGACATACCGGGATACCGGTTTCCTCACGATGTTTTCCTTCACCGTTTTAAGAACAGTGGTGATGAAATAATTTACACAAAGTAAAATACCTGTCTGGGTTAGAATCTACGACCTATACAACTCGTAAGTCGCGGCTGTTACCACTGGGCCAACACTGCTCTCGTGTTCGTTTGTATGGGGTTGGGTAATATCGTGATTTGCAAATGGAGGACTTCAGTAAACATTGACGATGTACAATTCATAATGCATTTTGGCGCGAACGCAATTACTATAACAGTTGTGATTAAACTTTTAGGGGACGGACGATCCTCAATGAGTTTATTGTCCTCCATCAGTGTAAAGTAACGTTATAAATGTGTCAAAAGTGAATCGAAAACAGTGTAAGTAAACCAAGAGTAGTACGTGGACTGGATGCAAGATCGTGACTTGATGTCTGTATTAACATATTAACGCGATACAAACGAGGGCACTCGCCTTCGGTCGCCTCCAAATGGCCACTATTATCGACAAGATCTTGTCGACTCTTGCCCCTCCCTACGCGCGGCCGGCCAACCGTTTTACAGCTTATTTTGTTGTCATTGTTTTGGTTTAACAACTTTATAACCAGGGAAATTACGAGAATTAATTACTATTAATTTATTACATTTTCACTGTAATTTAGTGTTGTCTGAACTTGGCTAATAGAAACGGTATAAATAGGACAATAAGATAAATTAATCTTTTCGGTCATGTTATGTTCAGGTGATCTGTTATTTCAACAACTTATGTATACTAACTTCATCCGCGTGAAATTTCTTGTTCCCCCGACCCATGTCGCATCGCATCGCCTGACCGCGCTATTACTTCGTCTTCGTTTAGCGTTTTTTCTGACTTTTTTCTTTAAAATCGGCTCCTGACGTTCGTAGTGACTTTACATAGCCTTCGTTATTATTTCATTAGCCATTCGATTCACTTCGCCGTAATCACGGACTCGTTTGGCCAATACTTTTCCATTTATATCGTTTATTATGTAAAACGCAACGCACTGCACCCTTTGTTGTGCTAATTTTCTGAATATTTTTGCCGTTTACTGCTGATTGTATGTCCAAAGCTTAAGTTACTGTTAAACGCGGTTTAACAATCAAATATCGCTTTTTGATCTGGGAAAAGCGATTTTTGTGTTTACTAATGGCTAAATAATAACAGCCGCACAGGTCGATTGATCAGGTTAAGCTACGCTTGCCGCGGTTGGTCTGTGGATGGGTGATCATCTTTACATACCGAGACTCCTCCGTGCCTCGGACAGCACGTTACGCACGCCGTTGGTCTCGGCTGTCATTCACGGATCTTTGACAGTAGTTGCGGGTGGTCAGAAGCCCGAAGGTCTGACAACCAGTCTTACCAAGGGGTATCGTATTACCCAGTAACTGGGTTGTAGAGGTCAGGTAGGGCCTAGTCGCTCCATTTAAAATACTTGTATTCAGCTGCATCCGGTTAGACTGGAAGCCGACCTCAATATAGTTGAGAAAAGGCTAGACAGGGTGGAGTAATTTTGTACATTGCCCTTCGTTATTTTCGGAGCGTTTCTTTGCCGCGTATCGCTATCAATGTGTTAAGTTTGTAATGCACGTGTGACTCAAATATGGCGGGTCTGTTAGCCGTCAATTTATAGGCTTTTGGCGGGCGCGCCCACGCCACGCCTCGCCTTGATGTCCGTGTAATGTGTGCCCGATTGGATAGCTAGTATGGCTACAGCGGGATTATTATCCACTCCAATCCCTTCCGCGATCCAGCATATCGAATGTCCCGCACTCTAGGGATGTACGATACTTGTATTTGTATCGATACCTTGGATCGATACTAGGATATCGAATACCTAGCTTAGATTCCATCCTCCAAATATCAAATCATATCATATCATAATCCTGTTTATTTTCTATCTTTGACAAATAAAAATAATATTCTAGTACCTATCATCAATTCATATTCTTTCCATTGGTGGCTTTTCTAATCAGTGAACATCCATTTATGGCAATGTGATACGATCCGTCGACTCCGGTCCAAGCACGTATCTAACAATAAAAAACATTGGATTATCGTATCATGTTTTATCGATACATTAAACTATCAGATCGGTCCGTCCGTCCCTACCCCGCGTTAACTTACATTCCCTATCAGAAAGATGGTTTTGTATTATTTTTCTATTTATTATTATCGCCATTTAACTGTGTGTCCTTCTTATTTTCTTACGATAGGACAGGATAAGCCAGCTAGAGTTTTTGAGTTTATCGTTTTTCAGTGTTGTTTACTATGTTTAGAATTACTGATTATCTCCTGTATATTCAGTTACTGTAAGACAAGATTCGAGATAGTTGGTGTGATAGGATTTTTGTTTACAGTCTGAAGGTAGATAAAGAGGAAATATGCATTTGCGGAATAATTGCGTGTAATATCTGTTACTTTCGCCGGCCGTTCTTAGTCACTGGGACCTTCAGATTACCGTAGATTACAAGACCTTTTGCTCTGATAGATTAGCTAACTTTATATATTAATTTTCAGCTTATTTTGACCTCAATGGTTCGAAGCCTAAGAACATCTTTTCCAGTGAAAAATCGTAAGTGTCTGTTTGTAATGTCAATATAACAGCTTTTTACTTAATGATTTAGCTGCTTTTTAGGTACTTAATGTATATGAATTTATTTACGGAACTAAAATATATTTTTTATTTTTTTTTTATTTTGTCTATCTTCCGGCTAATCTCCGAAATGGTTGGACCAATTTTCATGAAATTTGGTATCGGTATACTTTGAAGGACATAGACTTTTATCGACATACCACGCGGGTGAAGCCGCGGGCGGAAGCTCGTTATTAATAATTACAAAATCAAGAATCGATGTAGGAACGTGTAGGAGCTGCTACTTAAATTAAAAGAGGGGCTCGTGGCTAATTAATAACGGCCGCACGGGACGATCGAAGGTTAAGCTACGCTTGCCGAGGTCGGTCCGTGGATGGGTTTCCATCCAACACATATCGAGAACCCTCCGTACCTCGGAAAGCACGTTAAGCTGTTCGTCCCGGCTGTTTTTTAACAGTCGTTAGAACCCAAAAGTCTGACAACCAATCTTACCAAGGGGTATCGTATTACCCAGTTACTGGGCTGTAGAGATCAGATAGGCAGTCGCTCCATGTAAAATACAGGTATTCACCTGCATCCGGTAAGAATGTATATAGGTAATCCGACCTCTGGGTAAAGGTAAGGCAGATAGGATTTAAAATAAATGAGCATGAAAATTGTTGTTAATTTCATAACGTTTGTACATGAAAAGAAAGGTCAGGCTGCTGATATGATCCCACAATTATTAGCTATAAACTATAAAACTAGTTTCGAAATAAGACGTGACTTACACAAGTCAATGGGATCACAACTTTTCCTTAAAGGGAGGTTTATATTGCGACACTAGCTACTGGTAGTAACTTGAACATAACACCTGCGGTGCTATTCTGTAAAAATCTCACCGTGAAAACTTCGGTGAAGTGAGCGTGGAGTGAGCTGTCAATAGTGTCAATTCCTAGCAAAAACAAACTCACTTCACCTAAGTTTTCACGGTGAGATTTTTATAGAATCGACCGGCAGAAGGCTAATTATCGTAATTTATCGTTTAAAATCTAATCGCAGTCTCATCTCGGCGACAAACGTTATGTCAAAAACTTGTCAAAAATTTTTGGAATTTTAAACAGCGGTTAAGTTTCAAGGTATACTGCCGCGATGGTGCAGTGGTCGCTAGCGCTATATTTACTGCTGAGCATGGAATACTGGATTCGATTCCCGGGTCGGGCAAAGTGTCATTGGGTTTTTCCGTCTAGAATTTTTCATTAGCAGCCCGATGTCTAGATTTGTGTTTGTGCCCGGTTGCTGGCAATAGGCTCCGGCCATTTACAAGGGACTTAAAACATAAATACCGAAATGTGGGTGTACTATAGGTAGGTACCTACACCTCTGCTTAACTTTTCGGGAATACAAGCCCTCTTGTATTTTTTCAGCCCATATAGCTCAGAAGGCTGTTTATATGTTCAATTATTTTAGTAGGTACCAAGCCCCATACATTTATTGAACGTCTCCTTTGTCTGCTCAACAACGTAAATAACGCAATGTATGTTGTTGAACTGTTAAAATGAAAGCGATTGCTACTGTTAGTGACATTCTGACTGACATTTCTGAAGAACACCTGTCAATGTCAAATTGTCACATGGACGTGCGTGGTCTGTACAACTAAAAACTGTTACATCTGAGGGGCAATTTTCGTAATTTTAAGAACGTTTACAGCTGATCTCGGTCTCAATCTGTCAAAAAATACCTCTAATTTTCCTAAATTTTTGACAAGTCTTTGACATTGACTGGCGCTGAAATGACATTGCGACTAGATTTTGAAGTTTTCAATTACGAGAATTGGCCTTCAGGTATTAAGTTATAAGCACACTGCACACTTGCGCAGTCTCCCAAGCACCGCGATGTAAACCCAGCTTTACGTCCGCTACTTAAATAAATACAAGTACATAGAGATATCGACGTTTTAACCTCTGTACAGAGTAAAATTTATAACAGTCTCGTCTGCGAAATGTTAAACAGTTCGTTAGTAAGACCGCGACATGTGGGTCACAGTTGTCAGGTAGGCAACTAATAAATATTCCCATATAAAGTATGCGAGTTTATTCATTGGGGAACGATTTATGTTACTCGGTATTATTAGCGACTAGCTTCTGGCCGGGACTTCGCGTGAAATTTTTTGTTCCCTTGTCGCATCGCATCGCCCGTCAGCTTTATCTATACTAATATTATAAAGCTGCAGAGTTTGTTTGTTTGAACGCGCTAATCTCTGGAACTACTGGTCCGATTTGAATGATTCTTTTAGTGTTGGGTAGTCCATTTATCGAGGAAGGCTATAGGCTATATAACATCACGCTACGACCCTTAGGAGCCGCGCAGCGTGTGGCACCGCGGGGAACAGCTAGTTAATTCATTTTCGCTTAGCGTTCTTTCTGGCCTTTATAGTTTTGCTCGGCTCCTGAGGGCCCTAGCGTGATATTAAGTAGCCTATAGCCTTCTCCAAGAATTGGACTACCAAATGCAAAAAGAATTTTCGAATCCGACATGTAGTTCCAGAGATTAGCGCGTTCAAACTACGTTCAAACAAACTCTTCAGCTTTATTATTAGTAAGTATACATTATAATGCAGATTTTGCTCCAATGATTACAACTTACAAATATAAAACGTTCGATATTCAAATCGAAATTTAAATATGAAGGACGTGTTCTGAATTCAAAATAGAAAATGACAGCTTTATTTTTTTGTCTGTAGACGCACCGCAACACTTCATGTTGTACACCCGCAGTTTTCTGATACTTATCGATATTTTTTTTTTTTATTGTTTATTAATCAAAAAAAGTTACAAAACATTGTTGAACAATTAAATATACCGCACAAACCATACATAAAGTTCCATGTAATAGGGAGTGAGCCTATTGCCGTTTCCCTACATTAGGCTGCTACTGAGATCGTCCTAACATCAAATAAAACCCACGCCTGACCTGAAATTCACACTAACGCCTCAGCCAACCTCAAGCTATTAAATATAGAATATTCTAAACCCTTACTTATTATGATACCTTCACGTAATAATGATCGTAAAGGTTTATAATAATAACCAATCAAAACACGTCACGCATGATTAGAAGGCACAGGTACAGTCAATAAGCCAACGCTAAAGCTGTTTGTCGTAAAACATTTACCATTAAATGAGCCGTGAATGCCCGTGGAGTACCGCGCACGCGCCTCGCATGCTAATTTATTATAATGCCTGCGCTCGCAGTGGGATCGATCGATTTGTGAAGTGTCACTTTGACATAACAGCTTCACAGTGTCTGTTTTCCCTGAAAGAGTAGGCAGAAAGTGTATAAGTAAACCCACATTTCGCCAAAATTCTATGTTATTAGGGGCGGGCCTACAGTCATTAATCCAGACTCTGAGCTGGTTTTGAGAAATTATAATTGGAAAGACACAAAAACTCTGCCCCACCTGAAGATTGAACCCACGACCTCTCAACAGTTATGCTTCCGACCATTCGCCAAACGAGGATTATAACGAGATGATTTTATGCGTAAGTAACGGCGAAAATATCGGTTAATAATTTTATTAGTTTATGATAAAGTAACAGTTGTTTACAACATAATATCGTGTTAAGAAGGATGTTGTTAGTGGCAGACCGGTTCACACGCTCGTCTAAAATGTACCTATACATATTTTTGAATAAAGAACAATTTAGTCTTCTCAAATCGCAATCAATATTTTTAGGCCAATAAATATTGCTCCGCTAATATTTTTATAACGTTCCTCAACCATAATCTTTACTCAAGCAAATTGTTATTTCATTGAACCTGTTATTTTCTCTCTAACTACTTAATATAAATCACGTTTAAACTTGTGATTTCTATGACATTTACACACGTGCACCTCACTATTCCCGCGCTTTTTGCCCTCGCTCTCCATCTTGACATTGACAACTACCAGTCAATTTTCCCGCGCGTTTTTTCGCTGAAGCCGTAATAACACGTTCGGGCGTACGCATAATCACTTCGGCACCCAGCCATTGTCATAAGATCTTGCCCCCAGCGTCTGTTAATACACTTTCACTCCTTTTGTTCGGGTTTAATGTCACTTTTTGCTGCTGAAATATCATGTCAGACAATCGCAGCTATATCTGTCAAGCGATAAAGTCGCTTTTCTATCTTGTATCGGCGTTGTTTCGCTGCTATCTCGGGTCACTGAGTACCCCGGAGTGTTTAACATTGTTCAAAGAATTGCAGTGTTGTGTCGCTGCACTTTCTTTTCTGTGTAAGAAGTACATATAATAAAATTGTAACGAAGTCAAAACTGTACAGTCAACAAAAGAGATAAGTATGCAGGATCGTCGGATATAGTTGAAGTTTAGTAAAAAATCGATGGATGTTGTGGACTGAAATTTATTTTAATAAATGAGCTGTTTGTTTTCTATTACTTAATAAAATAAAAATTTATTCGAGAACATCCATCAGTTTCTTACTAAACTTCAACTACTTATATCCGACGATCCTGCATACTTATCTCTTTTGTTGACTGTACATAGATATTTATGAAAAAAATTTAAGTACTTAATTGCTACGAAGCTTGGGAACGAGTCTGGTGCGAAAAATATAGTTTTTAGAATTTTTGTCTGTTTATCTGGAATCAGGGGGTTAACCACCGTATCGGCCGAATGTTCGGTCATTTTCTACTACCTTTCATTTCCTATATTGACTATAGGTCCCGACCAAACTGAGCCAATCCGAACCTTTTTAGAACCCTTACTTACCCTTTTTTACCTTTTTTTTTATTTAAATTCGTAGTAGGACAACAATATTCGAATCAGAAAATGACCGAACATTCGGCCGACACGACAATCAACCACTTCGGAGTAGACCCCCTGGATGTATGTTCACAGATAGTTTATAACCCGGATTAACACATAGCGTACTATTAATCCCAGTAGTAGTAGGTTCCCGTGGGATATTTTCCGACATCCACACGAAGAAAAGCTAATTGTATCTTATAGGAGCAAGAAATCGATGTTGATACAGGTAAACTGTGTTTTACAACAATATTACAGCGCTCGGAATAGCGTAAGTTTTCCTTGAAAATAATCTTTGATCTTTACTGAACATAAGTTTACGTAATGTTCACCATATAAATAAACAATAACAGCACCCATATAATGTACACATAGGTATTATTTATGTTAAAAAAACACATATCGTAAAAGTGAATGGTTGAAAAAATGATTCATATACTTGCTCCAGCGAAGGAAATACTGTGAATGAACGTCGAACGAGCTAAAGACCGACCGCTTCAAGTACGACCGGCCCTTAATTCGCGCTTATCTCTCGATCTAAATCTCGTATATATTAATTGCGTATTCAAACGAAACGAAATTCGATTAATTATTTTAATTATGGCAATGAATAAACAAGCACAGAAAACCTTCACTGGTTTACGTTACGCAGAGGACTTTATTTTTTTTACGACAAAAATAGCAGGAGTTGATGGTTATTTTCTATGCAGATCTGGGGTCTACGCTCTAAGCACGAAATCCGTAGTTTCCACCAAAATTACGGGTATTTCCTGCTACGTAAAACCTTCGGACCAAAGATTAGTTCGGGGCCCGAACTAAGAATGAATGAAAACACTCTCCAGTAAGTGTTATCATTCATTCTTCAGTTCCCAGCGAAAGCACTAGGAAGTGGTGACGGGCGTTTTTGGGGAACTGTCTTATGTAATTTTTGAAGTTATAAAAGTGCTAATTCTCAGCCTGGTCTGAATAACGACTTTGGATTTTGATTTTTCGACACAATTTGACAGCTGCACTTACTCCCGACGTGATACTTTCCGTCCGAAATTCGCAGGGTGGCTGGTAGCAGCTGGATGAGAGTTACCGAAAATCGAGTTGAATGCCGTGCAATAGGAGAGGCCTATGTCCAGCAGTGGACTGCACTCAGCAGTATCGTTTATTTGATAGAATCATGTAAAAATGAGGTGTCGGGTCTAAAGCTTACAATAAAACGGTGAATGTAACACCTGTTTGACTTCCCGTTTTAATAAGATCACATAAGTAGGTATAGCCATGGGATCCGACAGGATGGGTGTTGGCTAATAGCCGACAATTACTTCCATACTTTTATGACCAACTATAAAACTATACTATACTTTATATCTTAATTAAAACACTTCTCTGATTAATAAGAGAGATTATAAAAAATACTAGCTTCTACCCGCGACTTTGTCCGCTTGAAATTTCTTGTTCCCCCGACCCACCCCGTTGCATCGCATCGCTTACCCGCCTGATTACTTCGTTTTCCCTCAACGTTCTTTCTGATTTTTTTGTTTTCGCTCGGTTCGGTAAGTAGCCTATAGCCTTCATCAAGAAATAAGGCTATCGGATGCAAATATAATTTTTCAAATCCGACCGGTAGTTCCAAAATTTAGCGCATTCAAACAAAAAACTTCAGCTTTATTATTAGTATAGATTAATTAAATTATATAATTAAGTCCATTAAAAAACGAGTTATGGACACGTCGATCGTAAGACGTTGAAGATGACTCTAATATTATTTCAACTAGAAAGCTAATCGGAAATAAATTCGTTCACCAATTAATTTTATCAACACGAGAATCTCTTACTTCACACCGCGGAAACTCATTACAAGTTTTGTCATTTGAATTTCTAAACACATAAATTTATTTGATTTTTATAACGCCTTACTGTATTCAGTTCTAATCCTTTCTCTTTTATATAAATATCAAATTGATTTATTTCTGACCAATGTTTTTCTATTAATTAAGCTACTATTATACGAAAGCGTTATTATGTATCAATAAAATTGTTCAATTTGACAAGATCCAATTTATGACTGGCAATTCTGGCGCTTCAATTATTAAAACGTTCTGTATATAATGGTCTGAACTCCTTTAATAATCGCTCAGTGATATTAAACACAAATCTATCTGCATAAAGAATTAAAGATGATTGAAATCTCAACAATTTAAGACATGAAAGCATTGGGAGACATGGAAACGTAATTGGAATCAAATGCAAGATGAAAGTTGAAATTTTATCTAGGAAAAAAAATGGCCTAGAACTGAAGATGAATGTCTAAGAACACTTCTAAGCCATAACGACCTAATAAACATAAAAAATTAAATCAAAAATCAACTTGGAGATCCACTTTTGAATGCCATGACACTGGAGATAAATATTGATTTATTTCTCTTTGCCACCAGTCCACCACTACAGTAAACAAATCGGGTGATAAACTACCAGTATGCAAATTTTTGCTTCCATATCTTTCCCGTCTACATACATCGATTAATACAATGTTGTTGCTTCGCATATGGGAGGATTTATGTAAATATCGATTCCGCTCAGTACATTACTCATACTAGGAAGGGATCGCACGTGCTTTTGACGATAACTTTTATTTATCATTGACAGCATGTATCGTGGTTTATGGCCTGTTAAACGTCACCCACGCTGTATGGTCGAGAAGAAAGAAATCACTCCGTATATGTGGCATCCTTTTACTTTCGATGTTCGATGGTTCCTGTTCTTTTTGACAGGAGACAAGTTTACGATGTGAATTGTTTCGTCGGTTTAACTGGTTTGAAGTGATAAAAAGCACAAAGAGTAACTACTTTTATTTTAAACTAGCTGACCCGGCAAACGTTGTTTTGCTCCTACACTACTCCTACCCTACTCCCACACTACTCCTACCCTACTCCTACACTACTCCTACCCTACTTCTACCCTACTCCTACCCTACTCCTACCCTACTCCTACACTACTCCTACCCTACTCCTACACTACTCCTACCCTACTCCTACACTACTCCTACACTACTCCTACCCTACTTCTACCCTACCCCTACCCTACCCTACTCCTATCCTACTCCTACACTACTCCTACCCTACTCCTACTCCTGTCCGTCTCCTGGCTCTAAGCTACCTCCCCACCAAATTTCAGCCAAATCGGTTCAGCCGTTCTCGAGTTATAAGTGGTGTAACTAACACGACTTTCTTTTATATATATAGATTCTTTATTTAATTAGGGAATTTTATGACCGCAATGCGTATGATAGCTGACAGTCCCATCTTACCCTAAATACACACTACTTGGGATTTTGCGCTATGAACCTAAACAGACTCTTCGCGTCATCACCATTTGGTTGAGACAGAATTTTACGGAGTGTACCTATATCAAGTCGGTACAATCTCAAAACCTCAACCAGATCACTTCTATGAGACTCATATCGAACACAGTCCATCAACAAGTGATGTAAGTCTTCCGCAACTCCACAAAATTAGGCGAGTTAATTTTCTTCATCATAAATGCAAACTTATTACATGGGATGTGTCCAGATCTAAGTCTATGAGCATTGATATCCGTGTCTATGAGCAACTAATTTTCTACTTAAATAACTATAAACTTAGTACTGTTCAAAAGTTTTAAGCGCATCTTATGTTATGTTAAGCTGTATGTCCCGAAAACTTTACGGCACGGTTTGTTGACTGCTGCGCTGCGTGTCTCGGGTTCGATTCTCGCACGGCACAAATATTTGTATGACCTACAAGTAGTTGTTCCGGGGTCTGGCTGTTTGTGTATGTGAGTTTAAATGTTTGTAAACGCACCCACAATACAGGAGAAATTCCTAGTGTGGGGCTACGTTCTAAAAGATTAGAGTAGGTACGGGAAAACCTAAATAAGTACGTATCCCGGAATGGAGCTGTAAAAGCATTGAAATATTCTGTACTTCTAACCACAACATTACAAAACCCAACCGTTATAATATCACACAGTAGCCTAGGGCGTCCACATTCTTGCGATATTGATATCTCAGCTCAATTACAACATAAATACCATGTTAGGAAAACTACACTAATAAATCACCAGTAGAATCGATAATATTGAATCAAATACGTCGTTCTATCTGAATATAGAGTTAAGGCCCTGCTCCACAGCAGCTCACGGGTAAACTTCGCATGTATCCTTCTTCTTCATTCCCTCAATGCTGAGGATAGCACCACATGCGACGCTTCTCCAAGTTATGTGGTCTTCTGCAGTATGGACCGCTCGGCCAAACCCGATCGGGACCGATCCATGGATATGCGACTTGACCTTGGTGTGGCTAAGTCAAAGTAAAATCATTTATTTTAAATAGGCACTTTAAAGGAACTTTTGAACGTCAAAAATTACAGTATAAAATATAATTGATTCTAGTCGCCCCTTCCAAAAGGTCCTCTTCGTATGGAGAAGAATGGGCAAGAAACTTCACCGTTACTCTTTTAAAATGTTTTACAAGGTTTTGACGGCCAAATGCGGTCCGTGTGAATAAACTATTCATTTCCATACAAATTAGCGCCCGGCCACGTTTTGTCGTTGTGGTACGTGTGATCGGGCCCTTAGGTAACCTCTCTATGCACAATCTACGTAGCAGTGGACGGTCGACTTTATGAAGAAAACAGAAAGTGAACAGAAGTTAGTATTTTATCGCAACACATCGCTTATATGGTATTAGTTGCACATAATTCACGAGAAAGGAAAGTAGCAAGTGATATTTAAGACTTACGGGTACAACAATGGCATGTAAGCCGCCGTCCAGTAGGTACGCCCCCTGTCTAAACGTATCAGTTCAAACTAGGGCTGGCAGAAATGACGATCTTTGTATTCGCTAGTCTATTGCTAAGATGCTGATCCCTGAACTCAAACTCAGAGCATTTATTCCAATTAACAAGCACTTTTTGAATTGTCGGTCAATAAGTCAGAAAATTGATGCTAGTTACCCATTTCAAAAAGTAGATCTCTATGGAGAAGAACTGGCAATCAAGAAACTCCAAGGACACTTAAATCAAGACGTGATGTTCAGCTGTCACGAAACAAACGCAGGTGCTTAGTGTTTAAGGGTCTAAACAGACGGACTGCATTTGAACTGCATGCCAGCTGCAACATCGCAGTTTGGATGCAGTTGACATAACTAGGTTTAGAAGCAGTTAAGACAACTGCATCCAAACTGCGATCTTCTTAGCGTGTCGATAGCGATCTAAATGGACTCGACCCAGAATTCGGCTACTTATTTGGCGCCATCACTAGCGTCCACCAGTTCCTGTAACGTGCAGTTGACAGGACACGCAGGACAGGGTTTACAAACTGCGATGTTGCAGCTGAAATGCATTCCGTCTGTTTAGACCCTTAGAGTCCATACTCCAAGGGTCTAAACAGACGGATGCTCTATCCATTAGAGCATCTCTCTTTGGGAGAGGCTAAAGCCACAGTAGGCCAATAATGCGTAGTAATAACTGTGAAAATGTTTTAAACGGCGCTTATTCGTGTGTAAAGGAGCCATAGGCCCCTATCGGCACGGCTGAGGATTTTTATGCGACAAATAGAAATATAACTTAATAGTATGACAATAAAATTTAAATTTCAATGACATCTCGGATACCCTATCTTAATTTTTGCACCTACGATGATTATTATCATTGAAATTTCAATTGTATCGTCATACAATTAAGTTACATTTTTATTCGTCGCATAAAAATCCTCAGCTGTGCCGATGCCGATAGTGGGCCCAAGCAGAATCCTTTGAAAAAAGCACGCAATAATTTGAAGTGAAGGTAAAATAGGTAACGAGTACCTATTTTACCTTCACAATTTTACTGTCTTATATTTGACGATTTAATATTTTGACTTCCTTGAAACTGCTATGACACTTCAAAAATTACGTGCAAAGATTGATTATTACGATTTACAATTATAATACCAACTTATATCTACCAATCAGTATGAGATATATTGCTTTTTAATCTGATACAAAAACTTATTTGGGTATCCCGTTGATCTTGTGCAGTCTGCCAACCATACTCGGAAACAATCGATTGTAATCGTGTGTCCGATATCTATCGAGATATATCGATAAACATCGTTATATAATACGACAACAGGTGCCGAGACCGCACTGGTTTAAATCGTTACTAACGACCCATATGGCAACACTATTGTCAGTATTGCCAATTATATCTTATTATTCCCGCCATGTGGTCTCCGCTTTGAATAGGAAGCCGCATTTCTTCCAGGGGGTTTTGTAAGTGTTAACGGAGGAAATCTATATCAGTAGAATAGACAGCACCATCCTTTGCACTGTATAATCAAACTGGTATTCTAATCAAGCGAGCTTGCAAATTATCCCAAATCCTGGACTACTAGCTTCTGCTCGCGACTTCGTCTGCGTGAAATTTCTTGCTCCCCAGACCCACCTCGTCGCATCGCATCGCCTGCTCGTGCTATTACTTCGTTTTCGCTTAGTTACTTTTGATTTTTTTTTAAATTTTGCTCGGCGCCTAAATCCTACAGTGTGTTAAATAGCCTTCCGCAAATCCGATTGGGAGTTCCAAAGATGAGCGCGTTTAAACAAACAAACTCTACATTCAACTTTATCACACAGCACACTAATATTATAAAGGCGAAAGTTTGTGAGTGTGTGTGTGTGTGTTTATATGTTTGTTACTTCTTCACGCTCAAACGGCTGGACCAATTTTGATAAAATTTTGTATGGAGGTAGCTAACAGCCTGGATTAACCATATAGGCTACTTTTTATCACGATATTCCCACGGGATCGACATTTACGCGGGTGAAACCGAAGCACAGCTTAGTTATTAGTATAGAAGTATAGATTCATAAAACAGGCAATGGTATTGTTTCAGATACTATATCAAGCTTTTACACTCCTAGAATAGACTCCTACCGAAGCATCTATCCATTCAAACCTTATCCACCCTTGACGTTCTGAGCAACGGTTCTGCCGCCGCAATAAACATGGCCCAAACAGTATATATAGTTGTACCGTTGATACGAAAAGATGAAGAACTGCTGATGATTCATCATCAGCCTAGCCTTTTCTCAACTATGTTGGGGTCGGCTTCCAGTCTAACCGGATGCAGCTGAATACCAGTATTTTACATGGAGCAACTGCCTATCTGACCTCCACAACCCAGTTACTGGGTAATACGATACCCCTTGGTAAGACTGGTTGTCAGACTTTCGGGTTTCTGACTACCCGTAACGACTGTCAAAGATCCAAGAATGACAGCCGGGACCAACGGCTTAACGTGCCTTCCGAGGCTGAAGAACTGCTGATGATTGCTTCATTCAAATCAACCTTGACTCACGACAAATTTTCAATATGGTATATTTCTAAAGAAAACCTTTGCAAAACTTTTTATAAATAGTCCCGAAGTTATCATGGAGTGTTTACGTAATCTTCGGAGTGCGTCATCGTCCGCGAGCCACCCGGAAAAGGGGCGATCTGCGACATGCCAATAAATCAGGGCTTATTATCTCTGAGCCGGTAACGATTCCATAACGATCGGACGGAGTACGAGGAGCTATAATTAATATCCGCGCTTGTAGCTTTTTCAATTTATCAACGTATATTGGTAACGTTCGAGATTCACGGTCGGGGAGTTTGACGAACTCGGAATCTACAGCATTCGGAGTTCCTTCAGGGTTTTGTATCGAAATATCTTGGGTTATTGTATCTCCTCCCACAAATGACAAAATTTTGTTAAAATACCTGTCAATTTAATGTGACTAGCTGAAGAATGTCATTTGTGGAGATAAATACACATTACTTATTTATTTTCTGCCAATCCCTTTGGATAGCTTAGCTTTTTTTGGGGTATTATTTAAAATTGGTACACAGCTGAACTTCTCAAATGCTGCAAGCTTAGTATGTCTTTCTATCTGTTATTATTACTTTACAAAAAAAAATTGTTATGTTACATGGGACTTGAACATAACTGACGAAATGAGGGTCCGGTCGTACAGACGCCAGCACATCCAGCTACCCGAAACTGTAAAATTTTCCCAATCAACTTTGAACCTTATGCTATAGCGATAAAGTTGAAAATCTGATTGTAGTAGCTTGATGTGCTGGCGTCTGTACTATAGGTACACCTCTGTCTAACCCTTCAGGGAATACTTACAGGATTATTGGAAAAAAAAGTCGATGTAAAGCAATCACACTAATATTATAAAGGCGAAAGTTTGTGTTTATATGTTTGTTACATCTTCACGCTCAAACGGCTGGACCAATTTTGATAAAATTTTGTATGGAGGTAGCTGACACCCTGGATTAATATATAGGCTACTTTATTATCCCGATATTTACGCGGGTGAAACCGCGGGGCGCAGCTAGTGTTTTATATATGAACCTAAGCTCGATAAAATCTGCTGCATTACTGAGATCAGGCCACATTTTACATCATTAAACCAACCCAATATAATCACCTTATTCCGAGATCCGTTACAACTTTGCAAGATATCTATCCTCCACCATCAGCATTTAAGGGTTCAACAATTCGTTGCTTATCAGCTGTCCCGTCCGTGTGTCCACTCCGTTAATTAAATGTGCCGATGGTATCAGTTTTAAGGCTTATTGTCTTCTGTACTTTCGAATTTCGTCCTCGGTACGAGGTCACGCCATCGGATCGGAAGTCTGAGAAAAGTTTAGGGACGCCGTTCATTGTTCAAACCTTCTTAATTAAAATAACTATCTATGGTGTTAGTTAGGGACGTCATTAAAACAGTACTGTTGCTGGTCTCTGTGATGTAAGAGATCTGGGGGCCTAAAAAGGCCACTTTGACAGAATCATAAAAGGATAACATGAATTTAACATGGCGAAGACAGTCCGTGTTTTTCTTTTTTTCGCTGCACGACGTACGTAGCTTAGGTATAATCAAAGAGATTGGATTTGGATTGGATTGATTGGTATTTTAGCACAGACAAAAAAAAAATAACTGAGAAATCCTTCACCAATGGGATATGATGATACGATTAACTTAACAGTTAACTGTCCAGTATGATTCGTAATGTTATCCTTTTATGATTCTTTTATGATATCTTGTTTGTGTTTTGTTTTTCATCGTCTATAATTTTTTCTCTATCTTTTACTTCTATAAATTATTGTTCCATGTGTGATAGGTTGTATCTAAAACTATACTAAAAATAAAGCTGAAGAGTTTGTTTTTTAGGGTTCCGTACTCAAAGGGTAAAAACGTTACCCTATTACTAAGACTCCACTGTCCGTCTGTCCGTCCGTCTGTCTGTCACCAGGCTGTATCTCAAGAACCGCGATAGCTAGACAGTTGAAATTTTCACAAATTATGTATTTCTATTGCCGCTATTAACACTTTTGCCTGACTCTCGAGAAATACAGGCGTGAATCGTGATGTATATTATGTTAGCTACTTTCATAAATTATCGTAAAAACAAGAGTCAAATTGACGCCTCGATCTCAAAAGAGCGTCTTGCCAAGAAGCTCATTGGCAATAAATCCTGAACAGATGCCAAGTCAGAGCCTCGTATTTAATTAACTAAATGAAGGTGGTTTGTTGGTTTTATGGAGCACTTTTCGGAGAGTATGCATTTGGATTGGTCGTTAAAAATTCGCAGCTTCCCCATTTTACGGTGGAAAAGGTCAGGCTGGCCTGCTGGGTTTTTAATATTCAATCTTAGAGTACAAAGTAGCTTGCAAACACAGGGGTAGGCACCTTCTTTATATTTCCAGATAACTGTAGACCTAAGAACCTGTAAACCTTTTGATAACTGTGTGGACCTTGTGAAGGCCACAGGAATCCGCTGGATGTGGTAAGCACAGAACCGGTCGAAGTGGAGGTGCTTAGGGGAGGCCTATGTGTAGTGGACGTCTTTCGGCTGAAATGATGATGATAATGATGGTAGGCTAAGAGCATAGGTCTGTCTATCAGGTAATCGGTAACTAACTTGGACCCGGTTTCTGAATTGAGAATTTGAAGTTGATTGAGTTTGTTGGGTTGTTTTTTTGAGTTGGTTGTTTGTTGAGTTGTTATTTGAAGTTGAACTTGTCTAGCTCTACTTTAGCACTTATTTTAGACTAGCTTCTAACCGCGACTTCGTCCGCCTGAAATTTCTGATTCCCCTGCCCCTTTCCCATCGCATCGCCCGTAAGCGCTATTACTTCGTTTTCGCTAACCGTTATTTCTAACTTTTTTTCTTTTTGCTCGGCTCCTAAGGACTCTAGCGGGATGTTAGATAGCCTTCCTCAAGAACTGAGCTGTCAAATGCACAAAGAATTTTTCAAACCCGACGGGTAGTTTCAGAGATTTTCAATGAAGCCCGCTAAATTCCGTCCGATCAGGACCAGGCACGTGCCGGACGGCGGCGGCGCGTACGTGTTCCACGCGCGCCTAAAAGAGATGTCAGCATCAATTGAAGGGGCCCGTCAGGGCCGAAGCCTGCCGGGTCAGCGGGATTGTCCGAAAGGGTTACCACTGGCCCGGAACATAAAGGGAAGGAAGGAACACGGATGGGTTTTAGTCAGTCAGTGTCTGCCACTCCCTCCCGCTCCACCCAGAGCGGGAGGGGTCATTTGATGATTTCCCATCCTCAAAAAAAAAGCCCGCGAAATTCAAAATCGTGTGTCAATCTTTGTTGTCGTTGTCCTGTGATGGTTATCTTTTAAAACGAAAATAAACTAAAACAAAAGACGGTCTTGAACTAAAAGTGGTAGTCCCGTATGTTGTAATGGTTGTAGTACTTACTACAAAACTCATTTAGCCTAACAAATATCGACACTACAAGCTATTAGTACACGCAATGTGCCCATTCGTTTTTAAAAGAAGCCGTTTCTGCGTGAACTGTTTCTGCTTGAGCACTTACGTAAACAATTAGAGATACAAAAAACTCCATTATAAGTCGGCCGATGTTTTTGTTCCGACTTGTTGGCCGTAATGTATTACGCTAGGTTATTTCCCAATTCTTATCTAAACCGCGAGTTAACGCAGTTTAGTTCTAGATAGTTGTAAGTTAGTGTGAAATGTTTACGGTATATGTGGATCGGCTTCATATCAGTTGTCGTGCCCCCAGCGCCCGGCACAGTAAATCGAAAAATAAATACCTGACAGAACACAGCCTAATTAAATAAAAAAGCAGATAAACGAGCTGTGGCATTTGGTCGTAAATATACGACCTTGGCGAAATAGAAACGAAAATATTTGTCGGATTAATCAGAATTAATAATAATAATTAATTAATCAAAATAATTAATCAGTGCCTAACGTAAATTGACGTATTTTTAGTAGCCATGTTTTTAATCACGTCTAAACTTGCTATTGAGTATCTTAATTTGACAGGACTAAACTAATATTTATCTTCTGTCCTTTTCTAAATGAAATAGAAAGAAAACGATGCACTGAACTTAAATTTAGTTTAGTTTGTGAACAAGGGAATCGGCGCCAATTTATGTGTGATCACTTATTTCTGAGATTGCTGGTAAACCTGTAATTGGCGACTGTGTAAGACCGAAACTTTTGTGATCTATATTACTTAAGATAAATTATACGTAGAAGCGGTTGGTGTACCTTAATAAATAAATAAATTATCCTCAAGAAATAAAATGAGCGAAATTCCTCCTCGTATAGTTACTACTCAGATGTACGTAAAAGAAGAAATTACAGACTATTAAACACTAGAGGCGAGACATAAAAAAAAACCGTAATAAATCTATGAAGCTTTTCTGCCTGTCTGGCTGTTCCAGACATCTCACTTGACGGCTATCTCGTCTTACTTTTTACAAAATAATTCCTTCCTTCCATACTCCGTTTATTACTGAGAAAGCTACATTCTGGCGTGCTAGGAAAGAAAGGTGCAACTGGCATACAACTTTGGACCGGAAAAATAAATAAAAACTGAAGTTTTTGGAAGAACCTTAAAGATTTTATTCGTGTAACAGCAAAATAGATACATTTAGTTTGTCCTGAAAGTTGGAGCTTTGGAACGGAAAAATGAATAAACATTTAAATCTTTTAGAACAGCTATAACAAAAGTTTTATTGGTGTATTGCCACGAAATCGGAAGATGCTGGTTGATCTGCAAATGCCAAATCGGTACATACAAGAAGAGGGTGGACCAGACACCGAATCAAACGAAGCACAATGGAACAAACACGCATACATACACACTCAAAACTCACACGCTCCACACACACATCACACAAACACCACTACACATTCACACGTACCATACCATACTAGAAATCACCTCTCTAGTCTCCACACTCTCCACTCTGGAATTCGAACTCCGAGCCCCAAGATACAGACTAACTGTCTAGTTTGAGACTCACAGCTATTCGTTTCGTCAGCAAGCTACTCGTCTTCTGTGGTCTCAACTAGTTGTGAACCTGCTTGCTGTATTTCTTACCACAATAAATGTATTTGGAATCAGTACAAAGAATCCACTGCGAAGACTTTTTTCTTTATATGGCAGTTAGGTCCTTTCTACTTCGCAGCTTGACGACTGTGTAGCCTAAGGCATGAAGAAGGCAATATTAATAACTGTCGCATTAACAGCTGCGCGAGCGCCGCTTCGGGGGCGAAAAACAATAGGCGATTGTGGGGGTATGGCGTCATTTACATAAGCCTTCATTGGTTAGGACGTACCATGAAACTTAGATGTGAATGGGTTTTACTCTTTTAAAAGAGCTAGAAAATGGAGTTAACATTAGTATCGAATGTGTTGAAACTACAGATAGCATTGTTTTAGAATGTTGCTACATTCTGATTCTGCAAACTTTAAATAAAGTGCTAACGTAAAAATAAACCCGAAACTCCTACGTTTCTGGTTTACGTAAACCATTGATTTAATTTTCAGTAGGACCACGTTAAAAAAGCATATTCTCGTATTTACAGAAACAAAAACTGAAATATATTTTTTCCATAATTTACGGTTATGAAATTCGAATATTATTATAGACCGCATTCTTAAGTTTGTATGAAAATAGCTCAAAGAGATCTTAATGCCATCCGTTAGTAAAACAAAAGATCCAAATCTGCCGCGTCGGCCATCATTACTCACAATGTGTACGGTACCCTAAATCTCTCATTTTATTTCCTCCAGACAAATAAGTTTTCATTTACATATTGCCCGTACGTGTGCTTGTGAATTGTGTGGAAATCAAAAGCGAGAGGGAATTTTATTCAGACTTTCAAGAAGAGAAGAAACTCAGCGAAGTTCTAGAGAACCTTCTTTATTATTTATCAGACTAGCGAAGCAGGGACAAAAGTTTATAAATTCTCTAAGACCCATATTACAGCATGTCACTCAATATTACTTAAAACTAGATTCAAGCCATTTGATTGGTTGAAACTACATAGTTTTAAGTGTAGGTAATGCTTGAGTATTAAGTGACGTTCTGAAGAACAAGGGGGTCACACAGACAGACACGAAAATCTACTATAATTATAATATGTGCAGATAGAAGGTACCTTAGCTTAGCTGCTCTGCAAGAGGGCACAAATTGTTATACGAATATAGAAGTCAATGATACGAATGCTCGACTTGTGACAGGCAGGGTTCGATATCAGAAAGCATTTTAATTTCATCTGATATTTATATTTAGGTAGCTTCTTCACAGCGTTTCTACGTCATATACTTACTTATTCCAAACGTGTCGGATTTTTCAACGTGTAATATACAAGTGCCTAGTTTGGTTTTTTTAAAATGATTAAATGATTTTTATTTCTGTAAGTAGGTTTGTACAAACACTTTTACACGTCAATCATATTTTTTTATAAACTAGATGATGGTTGTAGCCTAACATCGATTGTCAATGAGAGGAGCTTGCTGGTACAATGTAAGAAACAGTTACAGACACACGTGCAGGTACGCAACAGAATGATCTCTGTTGATACTCAGTTTCACAGGTCTTGCCTCCTCCAAAAAGCAGACTCGACATTTTGCCTCCAAAAGAACTAAGTGTCTTCCGCCGTTTGTCACGACTAAGGGCGATATCTCGTAATTTATCCTGTACTTGCGAATCACCCGAGAATTTGTCGAGCCCGCGGCGAGACGAATAGCGCCCCTGTACGAATGTCGAACGATTTATTGGTCTCTCATGGTGCCTGTATGATTTGTCGACTGTCCGACCCTTGATAACGAAGAACCACGGAATAGTAGACCGAGGGGATTAAGTTATTTATGATATTTGATTTTCTACTCACTGGGCGACTGAGATAAAAGGTAAAAATTAATTCAAGAAATATGGTTCTAAATTAAATACATTTAGAGTGATGTCATTACAATTTTATTATTATGTGAGTCACTGAAAGAAACTTCCACACCGATTTAGCGATAAGTACCTACCCAGTATCGATCTACGATCGTCAAAAACAACAACAACTTGCACAATCCGTTACCTAGTCAAAAGTACCCACCAAGTGCCTTCGCCATTTTAAGTGCCTTCACAAAACAAATAAAATGGCGTCGAAAGTACCTCGAACAGTGAACAAGGCGAAAATGAAACTAGCGAGACAGCTCATTGTGTTCTGTTGTTGTAGATAAGTCACTCAGCGGGGCCCAGATCGTAATCCCGGAGAAATTAACACTTTCCTGATATTCCGAGAGGACAAAGAGAAATGCCTTATCTATACGAACTGTTTTGTAGAATTGCGTTGTTGAGGAGTACGGAAAATATGGTCGTTTGCTTATCAAATGCTGAAAAACATTTTTTTTTTTTAAAGAATAATTCCTAAATTTTAGAGAGCAGAGGTGGCGCTGTGCTAACGACTTGTTGATCGTGGATTCGAACCGAAATAATTATCACAGTTCTCAAACCAGTGAAGAAAAACATCGTGAGGAAACCGGCATGTCCTAGAACTAAACATTCAAAGACATATGACATCTACCTACCTGCACTGGACCCGCGCGGTGGATTGCGGCCCACCAAGCGGGGCTACCTCTCGAATAGACGAGGTCGGTGTCCCAGCAGTGGGAAAATTATAGGCTGATTATGGATTCTTATTTATTCATATATTCCCATTTGACTGAAGGTACACTGTCCGACAACTACATAATTAGTTGAACTAGCTCTTCATATCAATTTTAAAAGTAAGCAGAAGACTTGACGTTGTCCGTTTGTGCACAGCGAGCTCAAATGAGTTAAAATGTAAAATATTAGGTCTGCACCTTATGTTAGTCAATTAGCACTTCGAGCAGAAAATAGTTACCAGTATAAAGTGGACCCCAAGTGCGAGAGACTGTTAGTACCTATAAAAACGTGACAGAATTACTTTACAAGTCCTAAAGTCTGCACAAAGCGTTATAGAACAGTACTAAAAATAAAATTCGCGCTAAAATCACGAGATTATAGGGCAGTAACAATATAAAGCGAGGTTCGCGTTCTGCGCACCGCTGACCATTTACCGAGGCCATTGTTGGTCGGTAATGAGCAAAAAAAAGTTTATTATCGCTGTTAGCAGTGCAACGGACAATGGCCATAAACAAACTAGTTTTTGATATTCTTTCCACGTCCTTATAAAAGGAGGTCGCGAAAGACCCTTAATTTTATGTCGTCGTACAAACTTTTTGCTTGATATGACGAAGTAAATAATTTGTTGCTCCATTTATTACTTTAGCTACTCGACAACGTTAGTTAGACCCTGGCAGTTGTCAAGGATTTTATTCCGGTGGTCCCGGCTCTCATTTGTAGATCTTTGATAGTTCATTAGGTCATTACAACCAGTCTTACCAAGGGGTAAAGTGTTGCCAACAGGGTTGTGGAGATCAGATAGGCAGTCGCTCCATGTAACATATAGGTATTCAGCTGCTTTCGGTTAGACTGGAATCCGACCTCAACATAGTTGAGAAATGGCTAGGCAGATTGAGAGGTACTCGACGGCGTTAATTAGACCTTGGCAGTTGAATTTTATTAGGATGCATGATGATATTAGTCTGAAAAGTTATAGTAATTTATTTCAAATATTTGAACGCCAAAACTTACGATACAAAAAATAGAATTGATTCTAGTTCCCCTTCCACGAGGTAGTTTCGTATGGAGAAGAATGGGAAAGAAACTCCACCGTTACTCTTTTAAAATGTTTTATAATAACTGTGTACATTAATTGAATTATAAATACATGTGAAGCAGCAGTAGCGGTCAGCAGTTACTAACCATCTTTAATCATGAATACATCTTTCTAAGTTAGATTTGTACCATAAGAACAAATCTCTTATGGAAAAGTGCTTAGGGAACAAATCTACATATCTATTATAGTCGCGAATCATATTTTGATCAAGATACAACCAGACACTGACCTGCAAATTGCAAAAAACGTAAGAAAATTAGAGTTTCGCAATCCTTAAGAACGACTCGGGGAAAATTTAAGGCTTCACTTCAGACATTCTAAAGAAATTTTTAAGAGAAAATTTCGCAACATTGAGTGAAAGCCACAAAGTTTTCCTTATTGAAAAACGAGAATAAATTTCATTTATTCTACATTTTTATTAAATTTCAACATATTTGCGATGCCTATACGAGCTTCACAATGTTTTTATCCAAAATTGCGAAACGAAACATTTTCGCCCAAACTTGAACTGAACGTGTTATTGCGTTTTGTTGCACTTTACACTATCCGTGGCAGCCATTCCCCATTGTTGGAATTAGGTTAGATTTCACTGTCCTGACCTTTGTGTCTGTTACCAAACGTTTCGTAAAACCTTACTTCGACTACATATATTCTAAGGTTCGCTCAAATGGAATCGTCGATTGATTCTCATTGGGAAATAATATTGCCAATTGTTGAGGTTTATTGTTATCTAAAGGCGTAGGAATCAAGAGCTGGTTTTGGTTTATAAAGCAGTGTTCTAAATATGCAGGTGTCAAGTATTAACGTGCATGGAGCTGCATAAATTGCGAACAAGTTTTGTAAAAAGAAAAATGACCTATATATAAGACTATAGCTTTTGCGCGCGACTTCGTCCGCATGACATTTTCCTGTTTCCCCCGACCCATTCTATTGAATCGCAAGCTCGCGCTTATTTGTTTTTCGCGCTTTTCGCTTTTTTCTTTTTGCTCGGTTCTTAAATTCCTAGCGTGTTGTTAAATATCCTATAGGTAGCTTTCTTCAAATTGGGCTAGATTTTTTTTAAATTAGACTGGTAGTTCCAGAGATTGGCACGTTCAAACAAACAAACAAAAAAATAAACAAACTCTTCAGCTTTATTATTGGTGCAAGAGAAAATAAATAGGATCTTATTTTATTTCAGGAAGAATTTTAACCTTTTGAACGCCAGAGCATAAACGCACGCGCGTGCCATCCACGCCAAGCCACAATTTTAAATATTTAAGGTATACAAATAAAAACACACAAAAGTAATGATATGATTGTTTATTTCGTGATAGAGTGCACCGCATTTTTTGACACATATTTGTGTCGCTCGTAATAGGATAGGCGACACACGACTGGCGTACAGGGCACGCGCTTGCTTGTCACGTATATGTGACAATGGCGTTAAAAGGCAAAATAGCACAAACAAACAAAACACTTGAGAAAACAATACTTAACTACACAAAGTTGTCACCAAAAAAATGCGTAGAAACTGAGCGAGTAAATATATCACTTATTTAGCCAAAAGTGACGTAAGAGGATATACACGTCGGATTAAAAAGCACTTAGTTCTAAATGACTCGTAACATTTGTCCCCGTAAACGTATGATGGGAAATACAACATATCTACGTCTAGGAAGGTGACAGGCGGCAAATCGTCAGCCCTTAATAGGAGCGACATCACGCGATGCACCACATAAGGGCAGGGAAAGCGCTCGCAATTAAACTTTATGATTGACTAGCGTTTGCTGCGTTTGCGCATGGCCTCGTTACAGAAAATGGTTGAATACCTAGCTTAGTATAGTGTTAAAGGTTGCTATCTTGATAAGGTTATAGCAGGAGTTAATTCGGTTTGCGTCGGGTAAGTTTGATTTCGTTATAATATGCCCTAAATTGAAATCAGATTGAGTTTCTCTAAAGACTTAAGAAATCTGAAAACGACTCGAAGGCTTCCTACTCGAAAGACATCTAAGGAATTATTTGACAAGACAACAAATATGGAAAACAAAAGGAAAGGTACATTAATCTTTTGTTCTCTGCCCGTTTATTTACAGCATAAACCCTAGACGTTGGTGTTAATTGATAACGATCAAGCCGTTTTAACCTTTTGCATAATCTGAACGAGGATGAGAATAGCATGTGGTGCGTCATCGGGAGTTTCATGTTAAGTGTCTATTCATTCCGTAATGGGTAACCATGTTGTTCCATAGCGACATTCAGGGTGGCGAAAGTGGCTTATCAGTCGATTCGCACGAATTTACTCGCCCGAATTGGTCGAATCGTCACTTACCGACCTTACTTAGCGCGCAGAAGTACATAATCCATAACATAATCAGCCTATAATTTTCCCACTGGTGGGACACTGGCCTCCTCTCTGTGAGAAGGCTCTAATTCACCGCGCGGGCCCAGTGCGGATTGGTAGATGTCACATATAGCTTATCGCACTTAAGTGATAAGAGTTAAATATTATAAAAACGTGTACTTTTTTCCTAACTTCATTGCATAATATTCAAAATGTTCCAATTCGTACGAGTCGCCGATAGAAAGAATAATATTATTTAAAAGCAACGATTCGCACTTTTCGTGCGAGTAAATTCGTGCGAATCGAATAATAAGCCGCGAAAGTGCGTATGTTGCGCAAATGTTTACCCACTAATTTACTTAAAGACTTCCTTTGAACGCTTCATTTGTAAGGTAAACTTACAAATTAGCATATCTACTTAGTACAATCGGCGACTGCGCATGCCTATTTAGAGGAAACAATAACGATGTTAAGAAATTACTTACCTTCGCGCTTCGCTTTCATCACTTGGGACCCCTTTCTTCAAGTGCTTTTATTACGTCACTCGAAAATTGACGAGAATTTTATGGAGATCCATTGTGTTTTTTTGACATCTGGTAGTAAGCTGTTGAAGCCGAAAGGTTAAGAGCTGCTCATAAAGTTCCGACGGTATAAATTTCTTGGTACTCCAAGACGCGATAAAGGTAAGTGTATGCTTTAAACACAACAGGAGTTAATTATGTGCTACCTTTAAGCAGTTGTTTTGTGAGTTCCGACATTCTTGTCATTTTGGCCCTTCCTTGCTTCGAAAGTACGAAGACTTTAACTGATGTGCGACACATGAAAATGCGAGCAAGAACACTGAGGGAAAATTCCTTTTCCGTTTCTGCTCAAAGTGTCTGGCCTGCGGGGTATTTACGTAACACTCATAAAATGGCAATCGAACGCATTTTAACAGTTCAGACACGTTCATTGTGTTATTTACGTTGTAGAGCAGACGTATTTTTCAAACCTATGAAGCAATGGATGTCAAAAAAAGGCACGGCGATCAATTGCCATTTTATGTGTTAATTACACCGCTGATTAATTAAGATCCTCCTCATCCTGCGACTGAGGATGATTAAAATCATCAACCAGTGTTTACTCGCCTATAATATATGCAGTCGGAACACAAATCCATGTTGATATGTCGTTCTCTCTCATTTCCGACCTGCCGACCACCCAACCGAAATTGAGCGCGCATAAAATTACCATCTGTTATTAAAAAACGCACGTACACGCAAATTAAATGATATATATTTAACGCTACCTTGAAGTGTAGGGGCTTGTGGCTATAACAGCTGCACGGGTCGATCGATCAGGTTAAGCTACGCTGGCCGCGGTTGGTCCGTGGATGGGGGACCATTTTTACATACCAAGACCCCTCCGTGCCTCGGAAAGCACGTTAAGCCGTTGGTCCCAGCTGTCATTCGTGGATCTTTGATAGTGGTTACGTGTCGTCGGAAGCCCAAAATTCTAAAAACCAGTCTTACCAAGGGGTTTCGTATTACCCAGTAACTGGTTTGTGGAGGTCAGATAGACAGTCGCTCCATGTAAATAAAATACTGGTATTCAGTTGCATCCGGTTAGACTGGAAGCCGACCCCAACATAGTTGGGAAAAGGCTAGGCAGGTGATGATATTTAACGCTACCTCCTTTATTTATACGAGTACTTACACTCACTTCCCAGTGACATGACGTGATGGTAATAAGGACCTACTTGTAGTTGGGTTTCCTTACGACAAAATATATAATCCAATAATCATACCATAATCAGCCTATAATGTTCCCACTGCTGGGACACAGGCCTCCTCTCAATGAGAGGGAGTGAGCCGTAATCCACCACGCGGGCCCATTGCGGGTGGTTTGATGTCACATATCTTCGAATTTTTGGTTCTAGGACATGCCGGTTTCCTCACGATGTTTTCCTTCACCGTTTTGAGAGCAGTGGTGATGAAATAATTTACACAAAGTAAATCGCCTGTCTGGGTTCGAACCTACGACCTACAACTCGTTAGTCGTGTCCGTGACCACTGGGCCACCACTGCTCTCCTGGGCCGCCACTGCTCTACTGGGCCACCACTGTTCTGTAACTCAATAAGGCCCTGCGCAGACGGCACACTTTTTGTGCGATCGAGTCTGCGGCGCACAAAAAGTCTGCATGGCGCGCAAAAAGTCGGTCGCGGATTTTTCACAGACTCAACGCACACGACGCACATCTTCGATCATTTTGTCGGCAGAGCTGTAGGGACGTAAACGCTATGGAAATCGTGCAGAGATCGCGAAGTATTATTTTGTACATGAAGTACAGAAAAAGAAGAAGAAATAGAGAATTTTGGGTACATCCTATACTTTCGGAAAGATTACTGAAGGGACAGTTCCATACTAAACATTCAATTCTGAAACAACATCCGGCAAATTTTTTCAAATTTTATAATCACATCATGATATTCTGCCTTAGAAGTATCATAAATTGCTGGTCTGTTTTGTATTTCTTGAATTAACATAGTTACATCGACCTCTGGCGCCATGATAATAGATCGCGTGCGTTACGTCCACCCCTAGCAAATGCAGATTGCCGACTAAAGTGTGCGCCGTCTGCGTTAGCGCGCGTTGAAGCAAACGTTCAATTTTTTTCACACACTTTTTGTGCGAAACGGCGCGCCGCGGCGCGGTGCGGTCTGCCCGAATTACACGGATTTTTTGTGCGCCGGACTTTTTGCGCGTCGTGTGCGTTACTGCATATAATTGCATAGGTTCTATTTTCAAAGACTAAAAAGTGCGTCACGGATAGTCTGTCGTCTGCGCAGGGCCTAATCCAATAACAAAATGGAAATACTTACATCTTCCGATCTCCGATCTATGCTGTCAAATACTGGTACAGACGCCAGCACACCGAAACTGTCTTTTCCCAATCAACTTCGATAAAGTTAAAAATATATTAAAGAAATTTGACAGCTTAATGTGCTGGCGTCTGTACTTCCATACCAACTTAGCCTAATCAGCCTATAATGTTCCCACTGTTGGGACACAGATCGTCTCTCTTCGAGAGGGCTAGGCTATAATCTACCACGCGGGCTCATCGCTCGCATCGCTCGCTGGTTGGTAGATGTCACATGTTTTCGAATTTTTTGTTCTAGAATACGCCGGTTTCCTCACAATGTTGTTTTTCACCGTTACATACCAACTTATTTGTCTTTTATTACGAAAAATTCATTAACGTTATTAATTACTAGCTTCTGCCCGCGACTTCGTCCGCGTGAAATTTCTTGTACCCCCACCCCGTCGCAACACTTCGTATTCGCTTAGCGTTCATTTTGACTTTTTTCTTTTTGCTCAGTTCCTAAGGGTCATAGGTCATAATATTAAATAGCCTATAGGCTTCCTCAAGAATTGCAATGCAAAAAGATTTTTTACAAATCGGACTGGTAGTTCCAGAGATTATCGCGTTCAAACAAACAAACTCTTCAGCTTTATTATTAGTATAAATTTAAATATTCCATTAACCAATTAAAACCTATTTTCATTGATTTTGTCAAGATGTTGTCTTTCACCGGTACATACCAACTTATTTGTCTTTTATTACGATATTCCTATTATTAAAATATTCCAATAACCAATCAAAACCAATTAAAAAAAATTTTCATTGATTTTGTCAATTACTTTTAATTTTAGACGTCAAGAGGTCTAACCGCAGTCCGTATATCATTAATGTTCACTGTGCTCTAATCGGACAGGCTGTCAGTTCCGATTCACGGAAGTAGTACATACTATGAACATGTATACATACATTCATATGTACAAAAGTAATGATAAATGATCGGTCGTATTGCTCCCAAAACGGTATGCGCTCGGACGTCGTGCGTTTTTGGCAAAATGTATTTATTATTCATCACTACAAAAGAATATAGCGGAATGTTTTTGTGTCTCTTGAATCTTCAAAATGTTTTCCGTTTTTGGTAGTTTTGGAGAAAAGTGTTTTGTGGAATAGATGCAGTTTGTTCAATTCTTCTCTCTTTAAAGACAATTTATTTAGGTTAAAAAGTGGATTTTTCGACGAGGTTTTTTACGCAACATTTTTTTCTTCATGATTAGATCATCAATTCATCATTAACTAGGTAACTAGTCTCTAGTAATGTATCATTCATTATCTATTTTCCTGGTTTTCGCCTCAATGAAGTTGTTAGCACTTACTTCTGGGTTTCTATGCAGCGATTTATTACTTTATGCTCGGCTGGGTCCGTAAAGCCGGCCATTTTTTCTCCGAGGTTTTGCTCAGAGTTTATGCAGTCCAAATCGACAAACTTCAAAAGAATGCTCGCATTGTTTTTCGAGCATACATCCATACTAATATACTAAAAAAATGCGCGAGTACTTTCGCATTTTTTCTGTCTGTTTGTCTGTTACCTGTTCACGCCTTAACGGCTGAATGGATTTTGGTACACGGTTAGACCATGGCCTGGGTTAGAACATAAGTAGGATACTTTTTATCCAGGCATGGGATAGTTCACGCGGGCGAAGCCGCAAGCTATAGCTAGTCAATTATAAAAGGAAATGCGAAGCTCGCTTGGTAAAAAGTGTAATAAAAATGGGTTTTGTTTTGGCGGGTGTCCGGTGGGAGGTGTGCAGCGGTACAGCCACAAAATACATAGAGTACAGAAGGCATGTACGTACTTCACTTTTCATACCTACGCTCGGCGATCGCACTAGAGTTTTCAGCTTTGGCTTATGCACAATATTAAAACAAAACAATAATATGTTTATTGTTTTGTTTTAATATTGTAGAATAAGCTCAACAATAAATCAAACCACTAGTTACGAGTGCCACTACCACGATACTTTTTTGTGCATAAGCCAAAGCTACAATATTAAACAATAAAAAAAGTTTACTGAACAAAAACATATTTTAGATTTGTAAATTTTCACTATCGAAAATCTCTAATAACTTCAAAACGGATTCTGTTTTTCCTTGCATTGAAAAACAAAATATGAAAAAACAAAAATATATATATATTTTTTTATATTCAAAATAAAGAACAACAGAATCATACTACATTGTGATAACGGGCTAACACGGAACCCTACACTGTGCGTGGCTCGAAACGCACTTGGCCGTTACCCGTTATAAACAAGCAACTACTTTATCTTAGTCACTTCAAAGGATTAATGCTAAGGATTTTGTATTTGGTACAAAATTATCCAACACCCAAGTTCAACGACTATTACTGCTAAACTAATAAAGTTATCTTAACCGCTATAGTTTTCCTTTAAAGTTCATGAAATGCACTATTATCGTGAATTTTTCCAGATTTTTCAAGCCAGCAGTTTAGGTTTTAGAGGGGGGGGGCGCCCTATTGGAACAAAAATTTGCACTTTAAAGTTTAATATTTCGTAATTGGAGCATTAAATCGAAAAATAATTTTAGCAAACCCGTAGTCATTTTAGAAGACCTGTTCAACGATACCCCACACGATGGGGTAGACGACGAAAAAAATATTCATCCCCACTTCACATGTAGGGGAGCTATCCTAAAAAAAAATATTTTCCATAATTTTATTTTACCACTTTGTCGGCGTAATTGATATACGCACTCCTACAAAATTACAGCTTTCTAGTACTAACGGTCTCTTAGCAAAACCTCGGACAGACAGACAGATGGACATGACGAAACTATAAGGGTTCCTTGTAGGAACTACGGAGCCCTAAATAGTTACTTCGTTTAAACTGATTCAAAATAGGAAACTATAATAAATCGAGCTTAGATAGCCATTTTTTGTTGCTCTATTTTGCACTTCACAGACACCTGTCTCAACTCGGTTGGCACCCGCGCTCGCACTACTCCCAACCCGTCCGAGATAACGTGGCCGTGAGCGGTGTCTATGTGTGCGTTGCTCGAGCGCACTTTGTATGTAGATTGCCTTCTGTACTCTGTATTTTGTGGTACAGCATGCCGATCGCGACAGATAACGGCGGCGCAATTTGTTATGTCGACGGGTTTAGTAGCACACTTATTTTGACTCACCATTATTATTAGGTACTTATTGATAATTAAATTACTGTTACTGGAACTGTTTCGATGCAAAAAATTGTTTGCGTCTACGCCCCTAGATTTGAAAGGCGTTCCAACATAGATTTGGTATTATGATTTTTGTTTTTTTATAAGTCAGGGTCAGATACAGCCGTAGCTGACAATGTAAAAATTGTAGCCTTCCGTGAAAAAAACCAAAAGAAATCTAGAAAATAACCCCATAACCTTGACCTTGTAAAGGCCGCTGGAAACCGCTGGATGCGGAAAGCACAGAACCGGTCGAATTGGCGGTGTTTGGGAGAGTACAGTAAAATGACTACTTCTATTTCTTCTCTGCGAAGAATACCTACCTACTCATTATAAATGGGAGTCACAACAGCATCTTGAACACTATAGCTGAAGATGTGCGTGCGCCTGTGTTGAGGCATTTCGTTCGTCTGGTGATCTTTTAGGGAGGTATATCCCTGTTGGTTATCGTGACGGAGCGGGGTGTCTCAGTACAGGGGCATTTGTGATGTTTAGGATGAGTGTTGTCCTTTGTTATTTTATTTAAGTAGGTACTAACAATAGTTTCTTATACTAACCGGTGGATCTAGTTGTCCCAAAATAAATAATTTTGAATTTGAATAATTTTGAATTATCTCTCTCAAAGTGAGCGTTTTTTTATTTTTATATATTTTACATATTATTGAAATCTTTCTACAATCCGTCATTTTATCTTTAATTTCTTCCGTTTCTACGGTGGTCATGCTACACGTTATGACCCCATAATTCATGATTCATGACGCTTGTAGAACTATTGTGTCTAGTCCTCGGACAGTGAACCTGTTAAACTACCAATCACTCTTCAGCGATCAACGTCCTATGAAACAATGGCTTTCGTGATGGTTATCAAGTTAAGCTCTGAACTTTTAAAGTCGAAACAGTAACATCTAGTCTACATACAAATTATGTAATAAAGTAGCTCCTCGAAGTGAAAGCGAGATTGTACGAGGAATGTGATTAATGCGAGCTATGCACATCCTTTCGGTCCGTCTGTCACGATCGCTGGCTACCGGAGCACTGGCCACTGCTAGACACTTTCTTTAAATTAAGTAATGTGGTCTGTTTAGTTATATTAGCTGGCCTTGGGAATTTAATGAAGGAAATGGCTCTAAATGACGACTGTTTTATGTCGTTGTAAAAGTTTATGCAATTTAAACTGCTCGCCTGTGAGAGTCGAAAGCACCTGCTACCATAGTATATAATTTGAAAATAGTGTGATTTTTTTAGAGACTCAAGACTATGGTTTTTTTTTCTTAAAAACCTACCCAAATTAAAGATCGTCTGCTTCTTTAGGTATCATCAGGAATAATAAATGCAATTAAAAGTAAAAAAAAATAAGACTCAGGTCAAGAAAAATAAAATATGTACAAACATTGAGTCACAACAGCCATAAAAAACAAAAATTGCTGTATAATTGAAAAATATTTCTCGACAGTGGCAATAAATAAAATCGTTGCGTGTGTTTCGACGCCCGATGTTCGGCGATTATTCGCGCGTCGGGCCACACGGCGGGAAAATACACTGTTTATTTAAATGATACAGTAGTTTGCATACAATCACAGTGAAAGCCGACCATTGATATTTTAATCGTGGCAACAATTTATTCGGCCGTGAAATCGATACCCCCATCGGGTTTAGTGTTACCAGCGTGAAATATTTCCCGGTATAGATTTTTGATTGCTGAATGCTGGACTGGCAACAAAAGCTGTCTACTTCCTCTCTGCTAAGTAATGCGTTGCGTACAAGAGTTTCTAATCATGACTCAGCTTCAGCTCTATAGTAAACAGAATAAGTACCTACAAGCTACCTACTTTTTCTGATTTTGTGTGTTGGCAGTCTGAATCATACTGGTAGTAAGTACTGTAGAGTGTGTGATCCTGCCTTTAGCTTTAGATAATGCAGGCTGGACATAATTGAATACGTGTTCCATTCGAACATTCAAACGAGTGTCAAATAATTTAATTTGGTTTTTTTTTTGTTCTATAGAGTCAGTGCTAGAATGATCGTTGAATTGTTATGTCGTCTTAATAATATATTAGTTCCAAGTCTAATGTCCTTTTAATTGTATACCTCCCATAGCTATTCTAGAGGTCCCCACTGGTCCTCTACAGTACACTAGTTGGTTTCCAGACTACCAAACCACAAAATCAGAAAAAAACTTGTATGTACTTACCCTGCGGCCCTGCTACAAGGGTCATTTGACGCTCGAATGGCGTTGACAGGGGGCGCTGTTGGTAAACATTTGCACCATGATTGGTTTGTGAAATGTATTGAAAAAAAACCGGTCAAGTGCGAGTCGGACTCGCGCACCGAGGGTTCCGGTCACGTTTTAGGTATGTTAGTTTATCACGGATTTTTTTTTTTGTAATGTGTCTACTTTACGGTTTTCGGATTTTTTCCTTTACTTGTGCTAATAGGTTTGGCATTGTTTCTTGCCAAATTTCATGATTGTAGGTCAACGGGAAGTACCCTATAGTTTTTGATTCCGGAACATAAACGCCCGTATCTTTTGATTGCGTTGACTTAGAAGTTTGATTTTGTCACTGCTTCAAGGGATTGCAGCCCTGAGTATTTGGGATTAATTTCAACTTGATAACGCCACACGTTCCTGGGAAAAAGGGTCTTGACTGACGGACAACGAGGTGATCTTATAAGGGCTCCGTTTTTCATTTTGAGGTACGGAACCCTAAAAACAAGACGTTAGTTCGGATTTCGGTCAAGCTTCAAAAGAACCATAAAGCGCTATTATATCTACTAATTATCTATTTTTCAAAAACAAGCTGACAGAAATTGTCAGTCTTCAAAAATGAGTCTCTAATTAATCTTTCGAACGTTGCAATTATGTTATGGGGCAACCGGAACTCTATCGTGGCTTTGTGAATTAAATTATTTGCGACAATTTTTGGTATTGTGACCAACAATCTAATGAAAATTATGGGATCGCCAGCGTCTAAAACTTGTTGTCAATTTGATTGGCTATTGTTATACAAATACAACAGCCAACATAGATAAACGGGAGATCAATAAATAAATCATAATCTGACAGGAGATTTACTGATAAAACCGCTACCAGCGAACACTTTCGAGATTAGCTCATAATTAGTGGAAAATTACGCGTTGACACAATGAAAAAACGCTGCAATAATGAGCCCGTTATCAAAACTAGATAAGAGTATAATATGAAGTTGTAAACAGGAAGTGCGCCCGCGCTGATCCGTACGGATATTGCCGCGATACTGTGCTCGACAGTGGATTAATTAAACAAGTTTATTAATAAATGCAGATCGAATTTAAAATATTAAGTAGAGATTGTAGAAGATTGTGGAGGGGTCCGTAGCTAAATAATAACAGCCAAATTTAAATTAAATTAATCAAGAGAAAGTCCAAAGAACAAAAGATCAGATAATATTAATTAACGCAAATTATAAGAACTGTCTCCATTATCATTTTCTATCACAGCGGGCGGCCATTAGAGTTGCCAGACTTGCTGGTGCAATATCTACCCCATCTCACGACAGAGACAGGCGATCCATCATAGGAAACAAGTAATACATAAGCCGATTATTTACCGGTAGCAAATAGATACGAAATAATAGTGCACCACTATGCTCTATTTATTAGAGAATATTATCTGTTAGTCGAGACTCGAGAGATATCGGAATGAGACGGTTATTAAACGAAGTGACCTGGTGCAGTCGGGTGTTGATTTAGTAGTATGGCAATAATGGGGTGAAGTTCTGATCAGGGACTCAACTTCAAGTGACAGATGCGAACGAATCGTCCGTTTTTCACAGTCGAAGGGATAAGTGTTTTTAACACTGTTTTAAAAGAAAAACACTTCTAAATGTAACAGATACAATAATGTTACAGAATCAAAGTGTAACCTTTTATAGTGTTAATAATGTGTAACAGAAATAAGCATTTGTATCCTATCCCATCGGTTTCTTACTAAACTTCAACTATATCCGACGATCCTGCATACTTATCTCTTTTGTTGACTGTACCTATTACATTTGTTAGTTCCATAGTAGGTACTGCCCAAACGAACGATACAATCGTTCATGTTGCTGCAATCTGCCGCGAGTCGCGTCGAAGTCTCTGTTACCGGTGCGTGCGCGCGCGCAATGTTCAGCTTTGATTTACGATCAATACCCGCACTGCCTTATAGCCACTGAAACTATGGAGCTTTGGTGCTTTTTCAGATTATTTTAAATTGGAGATAAATAGTCCTCATTACGATGCCGCGATGTTACTTAATTTAAAGCCAATTCTCGTATTTTTAAGAACGCTCGCATTCTAATCTTTCACTGTAGGTAGATTTTTATCTGTAATTTACCTAGGTATATTCTTTGACATATGTTTGACGATGATTGTCACCGAGATGACATTGTGACTTGACTAGATTTGAACGAACACACGAGAATTGGATTTCTGGTCTCAATGGCACGATTATAACTTGGTACAAAAAAAACTTCTCAACGTTGATATAGTGTGCTTGTTTACATTATGTCAGTGTAGGATAGAGTTATGCCTTCACCGTGAGGAGGCCTGTGTCCCAGCAGTGGGAATATTATTATGCTATGAGGCTGAGAATCAGCAATTTTTGAATGTGAAAATTACATTATACAGTCTCCCTTAGTACAGTCAACAGCAAAAGTAGATGATCAAAATCAGAATGTCAATACTAATGAACGGAGTTCGCGTCAGAACTGTGTGGCGTCGAAGTACTACTACTTAGAATACTTGTACTACGTAGAATACTTTTGAATCACTTCGACGACACACAGTTCTGACGCGAACTCCGTTAATTAGTATTGAATTTCTGACTTTGATCATCTACTTTTGCTGTTGACTGTACTTTAGCTGGGAAGAAGTAGTAGAATCTTCAAGGATACTCGTATATCCTAGAACAACTACATTACCAACTGCAATTTCGCATTCCAAAGGAGAAAATTAACACCAACAAGGTGCGTTGTTGCGTAAATTGATTTCCTTTCCATTTCGCCTCCACAATCAAGTTATGCAGCTATACATACGTTTACACGCGTAATCACCGATTACAGCCAAGTCTAGATATTATGAGGTGCCTTCAAATACTAAAGGTTACTGTTTGGCTGTACCTGCGCTTGCGCCGGTCAAACTATAAATAACGCTAACGTTTCCGGGTAGGTACCTGCAGTACCTTTATACCTGGTGATGTTTACAATTTTTGTTGCGTAAGCCCAATAACTCTTGCGCCGCAAACTTCGAGTATGTATGTAAGAAGTAATTTGTAAAACATATTACATTACATTAGGTTTCCAGGAGGAAATGATCGTTTGAATAATTGTATGTCTACTTTGTTACGCATTAACTCGTGGTAGCATACGATGCGATGAGTTATGCGTATGACCGTTTTTATAACTAACACTAAACAAAACCATAATGTTATGTCTAAACAAATGCGCACTGTTGGAATTTCAACTCTCGACTTAGCACCAAGAGTTCCCCCCAGTGGGTTCCCGCATTGTCGAGGCGGGGCCGTGGCTGATCACCCACGGTGAAGCGAAGAGGAACCCGAGGGGCCGCTCGTCAGGGCTTTTGCCGATAAGCCGACGACGACGTAGCGGCCAACAAGTAGGTTGCGGTGCCGCTTGGGCGACATCGCAACTGAGGTGGGTCGCGATGTCGTTTGGGAAGCATCGCGGCTGAGGTTTGCAGGCCGCGGCGGGAGTGGAGTGCCGGTATTGCGGTGCGCCGCTCTCCCTACCTTCCGCGGCCTTGACGGGGTCGCCACCGTCTTATGGGGAACGCGGTGGGGCCGCAGGGGAGGAGGAGTGTTGGTATGACGATTTCCGCTCTCCCTATCCTCTTCGGCCAAAAATTGGCAGGCGGCGGGGCCAATGGCTTGACCCGTCCCAGGGGGACCAAGGGTGCCCGGACACGGCGTCGTCTGGCGCCCATGTGCTGGTTTGGTCCCTGGGGTGGTCACTGCGTGCTATATGTTCTGGTGCGCCGATGATGGGGAGTACTCCCCAGAGGAGGGTCCGGTGACGGACAGCCGCGGCGGGTTGACGGATGAGGGGTGGGCGTTGCGACGACGAACCGTTTACAAAGACCGTTTTGCATTCTGCAAAGATGCAACCGTTTTACGTCCTGGGTTCAAACAGTCTTCGTTGCACAAACCAGTCTTCGAATTACTTGGTGCGATTTTTTATTTTATGCCTTTGAAAATACAGTCGTGAATGCATGCAACACACTAATTGTCCGTCAACGCAATTCTATTCCATGTTGGATAAGTTTCGTCCTTTAAGCCGTCTTCAAACCAGTTGCAACGACGACCGTTTTCTGCAACAGTTTTCGTCGTGTCGGGAGAACGGTTGCGTTTCGTCCGTCAAAAATTCGACAACGAACGACCCACCACTTGACCACTAGTTTCATTTAGGTATGGCCTAGCGTTAGTGAAAACAGGCATTACCTTGTTATCTTTTATTCGCTTTTTGGCTGTGTGATGATACGCCATCAGTAAAGAGAAAACTTCTCGTTCTATCAATTTGCAGATCTTCACCGCCACTTAAACACGTACACGAAAGTCCCTTGAGTTATAGTATCATACAGTCTTGAATTATTAAGATAGAAATCTTAGCAATTTAATAATAAGATTTTTGCAAAGAGATTTTGTATGTATTTTTTTCTTAAATATTTGTGGAGGTTTTTAACTGTTATTTTTCTTTTTCCACAGGTATGTACACAATCCAAAGTTCACAATATTGCCGTCCGAAGAGCCGAAGGTAATAAATATCGTTATTGATAAATTATATCTATTTATTTCTGTAAGTAGTTTTATACGAACACTTTTACACGTCAATCATATTTTAGGAACTACATAGATGAGGTCGACTTTGAGAAGAAACATCGAAGCGAACTCACAGCCTCTGTTAAAGTTCAGACAGACATAATCTTGGATCAGGTCATAATTATGAGGCCCAGGTTTTGATTAGTGTCGGAAATGGTCTTCTAAGGAAAGAACCACAAAGATTGTGTGGACTTGTCCCATGTCCAGTCAGTGCACGTATTTACCAGTATAAGCCGAGTAGCTCAACTCAGAACTTGTTTAGTTGCTATTTTTCAAAACATCTAAAGGAGTTGACTTGTTTGTTATCCAGAACTGACTGATGAATCTTTATCATCATGAATTTTACTGATTGCAGTCACCATTTTCTACTGTTATCAACATTTAGAGCCGTAACAAAAAACCTCTCCAATTTGAATCCCTACCATAACTTCAATATTTATTACTAGCTTCTGTCTGCGACTTCGTCCGCGTGAAATTTTTTGAACCCATGATCGCGTCGTATCGCATCGCCTGCTCGCGTTATTAAGTACTTCGTTTTCGCTTAGTCTTCTTTCTGACTTTTTTTTCTTTTTGCTCGACTCCGAAGAGTCGTAGCGTGACGATAGATAGCCTCCCTCAAGAATTAGGCTATCAAATTCAAAAGATTTTTTTTAATCCGGCTGGTGGTTTCGGAGATTAGCGCGTTCAAACAAATTCTTCAGATTTATTACTGGTATAGTATACGCAAGCTTCCCAGAAAAGATAATATTGTCATCTTACCTCGCACCTGGTAAAGAACACTAAATTATATCGTCGCTACCGATTGATATAGAAGATTAAGTTTCTTGAAATCGATGTATACCTCCAATGGAATCGATATCCGGACAGCGGCAATTTAAGGACGCGTTTACGAATTGACGCGCTTCAATTTTAGGTATTGAGTCTCACTACCACACGTGCACGGCTCACACACACAGCGACATGCGCGAAGCGGTGAAATTATGAGTAAACTGACACGACTTGATACTTGAGCCTAATTTTATTAAATTTTTGCCATGTATTTTTTTTTAAAGCTTACGTTGATTTGTTTTCAAATAGTTTGTAGGTAATGTGAAGTGTTCATAAAAGTAGATGCTATTTACTTAATTTCACTGGACAGTGATTAATCAAGTACTTGCCAAAGTACGTACCTATGTATTAATTGCGAACGAGCATAGTGAAAACAAATATAAAACAAGCTTAGAAAATATGTTTATTTAGCACACACCCTTCAAGGCACACACTACCAATGCTACAATATTCATCACACTAATATTATAAAGGCGAAAGTTGGGGTGTGTGTGTGTGTGTTTATATGTTTGTTACGGCTACATGTTTAAAAAAATCGTTAAAAATTTGTAAAACAAATACAACGCAATGGATATTGTTGTACTGTCAAAGTGTTACGCAATTATGATAGCGTACTAAGCAGTGGCGTGCATTGCATATAAGCAGTGCCTACCTCGATAAATCACCATAAGCCTGTCAATTACATTTTAGTGTATGTAAAGAAACTCACTAAATTATCATACCTAACAAAAAACAAAATCTTCATACATTTACGCGCGGCAGTAGGCAGTCGCCAGACGGCCTGCCTACTTTAGGGTGATAAATTGCGAAGGTCGAATAACCAACCGAGTATGAATGCTAAAATCGTTCGTAATTTAGCCGTGCGAAGAAAGAAAGTGACGGATATTGAGATCGCCGATAGTGAAATAAAAATGAAAATCCAAGATGGCGGCTGTAATTTTTTTTTTCATCATGGGTGTCGTTTTTATGGTTTTCAAGGGTGCTAAAGCCGATAGTGAGGTCAAAATGAAAATCCAAGATGGCGGCTGTAATTTTTTTTTATTTTTCATCATGGGTATCGTTTTCATAGTTTTTGAGGGTGCTGGAGCCGAAAATAAAGTGAAAATGAAAATCCAAGATGGCGGCTGTAATTTTTTTTTTCTTATTAGATACTTTTGTTTTATGTTTCTGATTAGTGACCGCGTCTGCGTAGACTAGACCCAGCCTAGTGCCCGCCTACCTATTCTGCCACGCGTCATGTTCGTGAACGGGCGCCGTCGGTTGAGACTGGTCATCTCTTAACTGCCAAGGCTTATTTTTAATCTTATGTCTTGAATTAATTCTTCATTTGTGTCTTTTTTACATTGTTCTCACATAGTGTACCCAGGATTTTGTCAAAGTCAAAGTCAAAGTCAAATCATTTATTTCAAATAGGCACATTAAAGGCACTTTTGAACGTCAAAAAAAAAACTAAATAGAAATGATTCTAGTCGCCCATTCGAAAAGGTAGATTTCGTATGGAGAAGAATGGGCAAGAAACTCCACCGTTACTCTTTTAAAATGTTTTACAAGGTCTTGTATACATAATAAAAATTATATGTGAACACGATGCACCCATAATAAAATTAGTCTAACAAAAAAGGTAAAAAGAATTAAAAATTAAGCAATGACAGGTAAATCAAATAAGTGATAGTCACATATTTACAAGTTATTTAAAAAAAAAATGCAAAAGTAGTTGAACTTTAACAAGTGTGTGAGCCACTGTAGTCGCAGATTGTAAAAAATGAATTAAAATAAGATGTCATATTAAAAAAAAATAAAAAAAATATATATATAACGGGACGTCGGGAGACCGGGCTGCTGCGTCTGATTGCTGATTCGTGACCTCGTCAGCACGGCAATCCATAGTGGGCGTTAGACTTCAGGAAACGTTGAAATAAATACACTGTAGCGTTGACTGTTTACTATTTTAATTATACAGACACTTAAATTACTTAAACAGCTAGTGATTGCAGTAATAATTATCGATTCAGAGCCAATGGGTTTGCGAGTGACCACCACGTGCAACGGCTGTCAACCAACTGAACTGAATCGACACGACGTTCGCCCGCCATGACAGACGCAACTCCATTCGGTGTTACCCGCTCTTAATTAAAATTACCATTTAGTCGAATTCAAATCGATTAATTGTTAAAAATAACAAACTAATGACCAGTGATTAAAAAAAAAAACACAATAAATTACAACTCTCAAAATTAACTGATTTTCGTTATTTAGTAATGTCACGCGCCGTTATATATAATATAAATTAAATTAGGAACAAGTTTGATGTTGTCTAGACTTTTAGATTGTCCTATGGAGCAGGACCAGCATGTTTCCAAACATTCTTATCTTGGATATAATCCTCTAATTTGTAATATCCTTGTTTACAAAGTGTACTTTTAATATGAGTTTTAAATTTTCTTTCATTTAATTGCAATATGTCACAAGGTATTTTGTTGTAGCATTTAACACAGTACCCCATAAAAGATGTATGTACTTTAGATAATCTGAAAAAAAGTTGATCTAATTTATCTTTATTTCTAGTATTAAAATTATGCCTATCACTTATTTTATTAAAAAGATGTTGGTTTTTTCTTACATACATAATATTTTCATAAATGAATTGGCAAGGTACCGTCATGATATTAACCTTTCTAAATAGTTCCCTAAGAGATTCGCGACGACGTAGATTGTAAATGGCTCTGACAGCTCTCTTTTGTAAAATAAAAATGGATTCAATGTCAGCAGCCCGACCCCATAGTAAAATGCCATATGACATAATACTGTGGAAGTAACTGAAGTAGACCAAACGCGCGGTTTCTACATCTGTTAACTGTCTTATCTTTCTAACAGCATAAGCGGCGGAGCTTAGCCGCCCCGCAATAGATGTTATATGAGGTCCCCATTGTAATTTCTCGTCTAGCGTGATTCCTAGGAAAACTGTCTGATCAATAAATTCTAGTTTTTGGCCATTCAATATGATTTCACATTCGCTACTTCTAACATTCGGTAATTTAAATCTAATGCATTTGGTTTTTTTTTCATTAAGTACTAAATTATTTACCGTAAACCAATCTTGGACCTGAAGAATACAGTTATTCACGTCGTCAAGATTTTGTGACCGTCGGTCTATTTTAAAGATTAATGATGTGTCATCTGCAAATAACACCATCTTCGGTTGATTTTGAAGTAATTGGGGTAAATCATTAATGTAAACTAAAAAGAGGAATGGACCCAATATCGAACCTTGAGGAACACCCATTGTCATTTTAGACCCTAATGAGTTTACGCCGTTTACTTGAACTTTAACCTTTCTATCTTTCAGGTATGATCTTAGCAAGTCAAGTGCTGTTTTTCTAATTCCATAGTGCTCCAGTTTCATCAGAAGTGTCTCATGGTTTACGCAATCGAACGCCTTAGAGAGGTCGCAAAAGATTCCAATGGCATCTTGTGCTTCTTCCCAGGCGTTAAAAATGTTCTTTATTAGGGTAACACCGGCGTCAGTAGTGCAACGCCCTTTGGTGAAACCGTACTGGTGTTCATGAAAGATGGAATTTTTATTAAAGTGACATAACATTTGATTGAGCATCAACTTTTCAAACACCTTACTGAGAACTGGTAGAATTGACACAGGTCTATAATTGTTACGATCTTTACTATCACTGGATTTGAACAATGGTAATACTTTACTATGTTTCATAAGATCCGGAAAGACTCCTTGGTCAACACTGGTGTTAAATATGAAAGCTAAATAGGGCGCAATAGTTTCGATGAAAGATCTACATACTTTTACAGACATTTCCCAGAGATCTTCTGTTGATTTAATGTTAAGATCTCTAAAAGCTTTTATAACAGCCTGGGGGCTTGTATGCTGAAACCTAAACTCCAAAGGGCATGCCTTTACATTCTTTTTAAGTAAGGCAGCAGAAAGCGTGGGGGATGAATTTAAAGCTTCAGTAGTTTTAAGGGGAATATTAGAAAAAAAGTTTTCAAATTCCTGAGCTATTTCTACATCTGAGTTGATGGGGCCATGTGCAGTCTCTAAATTAAATTCAGTGTTACGCTGTTTTTTCCTACCTGTTTCATTATTTATTATTTGCCAGGTAGTTTTTATTTTATCATCAGCTGATTTTATTTTATTGCTAATATAAAGAGCTTTAGCTTTTTGGCACACACTTTTGAAAGTTTTTGAATATTTTGCAACATACTGATGAAAGTTTGTATTATTCATATGTTGCTTTAAGCCATAGAGTTCAAAAAGTTTTTCCCTGCTTTTACGAATACCTGGAGTCGCCCAGTCACTAAATAAAAACTTTGTGTGAATATTTTTAGTTTTTAGTGGAAAAGTGTCATTAAACTGCGCGTTTAATATTGAAAAGAACTCGGCGTAGAATTCATTTGGGTCACCTATATTATTAAAATTCTGATCACATAACTTACTGGCCAAAGAATTATTTAATTTCTCTAACTTTTTACATGTAATTGTCCTAAACCTTATTTGAATTTTTTGTAAAGGCATGTAGGATCTAAATGTTATTTTTTGTCCACTGTGATCAGATGGCAACTTATTTACAATTTCTTTGTGTAAGTAATCACAATTACAAAAAACATTATCAATACAAGTGGCAGAAGAAGCTGTCACTCGGGTTGGTTCAATAAAAACATTTGACAAATCAAATGACCTAAAAAGACTTAACAATCTGACAGTATTCGAGTTATTTTCCAATAAATTAATATTAAAATCTCCACATACTATTATTGACTTACTACTAGTACTAAGTTTCTTTAACACATCTTCCATTACAGAATCAAACACCGATAGATTCTGGTAACTTGGAGGTCTGTATACACATACTATAACATGCTTATCAAGCTCAACACAGGACAATTCAATGGTGTGTTCAACAGACAATCCGATTATGTCTTTTCGTTCTTTTGATTTAATAGAATTTTTAAATAATATTAATGATCCGCCATGTATCATACGTTTTCGGCTGAAATGGCTAACTACACAATAATTTTCATAATTAATTGACTTTACCCGCTTAGTTGACCCGCGTCCCAAGGTTACGTCATCACAAGTGTGCCTACATTTTTTTCGACGCGCCGCGGGGCGCCCTCGCCACTCATACACGACTCGTACAGAAAAAAATTCTATGGACCGCTGTTAAACTAATGGCTGTTTCTTTAAGTGGATAGACCAGGGTAGATTATAAAACTTGTTTCGTAACTTTAAGAGACTTAGATTTATTAAAATAATCATTTATTTTTAATGTTTGTTTACATTACGAAAATTAAAAATTAAAATAATTTTCATTCAAAATCGAAAGCGATGACCCTATTTTTTTATTTACCTAAAAAATAGCCCCATTCATACCGAATCGAATGACATATAATACATACCATTGTAGTTTCAAAGTTTTTATAAACAATAACATTGACATCACGCGGGACTTCCTATTACGCACCGGTCATCGCTGTCATTTGTTTGATCAACTACAGATAACTAATTTCGTAATGCTGCTACGCTCAGACGGTTTTTGGCACAGATGTACTCTATTTAATAACTCGACTAAAGAACATGGAATGCAAGCAATACTCCCATAGACAAAATTACGAAAAATAAAATACTGAGCCGTGGAACGTGCTTGCTGTCACAATTTTTTCCGGGTCTAGTTCAGGACGGGTTCAAAAAGCGGATGTGCACACGAGGCAGAATCGGGGACGCTCTCACCTAAGCGGTTACTTGATGATCTTTCAACCAATGCTCTGTTAAACAAATGACATCAAACTTGGTGTTTTCCAAAAACAATTCAATTTCCAATAATTTGGAAGCGCAACCTTGGATATTCTGATTAAATAATTTTAAAATATGTTGCACTCCCTTTGGTTTTTTATTATTATTAATTATATTGCCAGAAGATACCTTTTTATTATTCTGTAATAATAATTTGTTGTTTGAAGGGGTAACTTCTGTTGTCTCACTGACTAGTTTAAATAGTTATCCGGAGTGACCTCCACAACTACAACTGGAGAGTCTGGATTGCCCGAGTATGTTCCAGCGGGAGGAGAATATCCTATCTGACTGGTAGTAGTCTCCAAGGATGTTGGTATTATAGGTGGTGGTGGTGGTGGTGGATCCTCCTTCGTACAACATGACGATTCATAATTAATCACCGTGTTGTTAGTATAACTAGGCAACACGGACTCGTCACTAATGCTAGAACTCGTTATATTAGCTATAACCTCGTTAATATTATATGCTATCAACATAGCAATCAGATGTCTACATTCCCCAGACAGAGATATAGTTCTCTGAGTTAACTTAATACCACTAACAAACTTGTTAGTGTCAAAAAACAATAATTTGTCACTATGACAACATGTCAGATTGTGAATAGTATTATTCAACTTACAAATATAATTATTTTCAATTTGTAATATCTTGATTTAAAAGAGTGTCCATGGAGTTTCTTGCCCGTTCTTCTCTATAGAGATCTACGTTTTGGAATGGGCAACTAGCTTCAACTTTCTGACTAACTGACAGACTATTTAATTTTGACAATTCAAAAGTGCCTGTACAAGGTTTCATTGAAATAAATGCTTTGAGTTTGAGTTTGAAAACAAATGCACGCCACTGGTACTAAAAAAAAAAACAAAAAAAAAAAACATTAAGTATGACAATGTGAAGAATGTTCTTGTAGTTCCATATTTCTTTTAAATCTTGGATCTATGAAGTTTCTTACCAGAGCTTTTCCCAAACGTCTTAGGTCTTGGCCTAAAATCACAATCGAGTTAAAGAGTTAAAAACTATACACATTCTTATCAGCTAGTTCTACTCGTGTATCAGTTCCAGAAGCAGTCTTCAAAGTACACCTTCAGGTCACTCCATCCAGTCCGGAGGTAAGGTCTCACCATAACTACCAAAAAGGGCCGAAACTCGGCACACCTAGCTCAGCTCGGCTTTTAGTTCCAGTAGCAGTCTTTCAAGTACACCTGCAGATCACTCCATCAAGTCCGGAGGTAAGGTCTCAACATAACTAACGAAATGAGCCCAAACTCGGCACATCTAGCTCAGCTCGGCTATTAGTTCCAGTAGCAGTCTTCGAAGTACACCTGCAGGTCACGCGATCTAGTCCGGAGGTAAGGTCTCAACATAACTACCAAAAAGGGCCGAAACTCGGCACACCTAGCTCAGCTCGGCTATTAGTTCCAGTAGCAGTCTTCGCAGTACACCTGCAGGTCACTCCATCAGGTCCGGAGGTAAGGTCTCAACATAACCAACGAAATGAGCCCAAACTCGGCACACCTAGCTCAGCTCAGCTATTAGTTCCAGTAGCAATCTTCGAATTACACCTGCAGGTCACTCTATCAAGTCCGGAGGTAAGGTCTCAACATAACTAACGAAATGAGCCCAAACTCGGCACACCTAGCTTAGCTCGGCTATTAGTTCCAGTAGCAGTCTTCGAAGTACACCTGCAGGTCACTCCATCAAGTCCGGAGGTAAGGTCTAAACATAACTAACGAAATGAGCCCAAACTCGGCACACCTAGCTCAGCTCGGCTATTAGTTCCAGTAGCAGTCTTCGAAGTACACCTGCAGATCACTCCACCAAGTCCGGAGGTAAGGTCTCAACATAACCAACGAAATGAGCCCAAACTCGGCACACCAGGCTCAGCTCGGCTATTAGTTCCAGTAGTAGTCTTTGAATTACACCTGCAGGTCACTCTATCAAGTCCGGAGGTAAGGTCTCAACATAACTAACGAAATGAGCCCAAACTCGGCACACCTAGCTCAGCTCGGCTATTAGTTCCAGTAGCAGTCTTCGAAGTACACCTGCAGGTCAGTCCATCAAGTCCGGAGGTAAGGTCTCAACATAACTAACGAAATGAGCCCAAACTCGGCACACCTAGCTCAGCTCGGCTATTAGTCCCAGTAGCAGTCTTCGAAGTACACCTGCAGATCACTCCATCAAGTCCGGAGGTAAGGTCTCAACATAACCAACGAAATGAGCCCAAACTCGGCACACCTAGCTCAGCTCGGCTATTAGTTCCAGTAGTAGCCTTTGAATTACACCTGCAGGGCACTCCATCAAGTCCGGAGGTAAGGTCTCAACATAACTAACGAAATGAGCCCAAACTCGGCACATCTAGCTCAGCTCGGCTATTAGTTCCAGTAGCAGTCTTCGAAGTACACCTGCAGGTCACTCCATCAAGTCCGAAACGAAATAATAATATTATGAATTTATAATCCCTACTTACTTGTAGAAAAATTATAAGACTGTGAATAAAATCTCTCCTTGGGTAGTAGGTGGGTGAATATTTGAAGATAGGCATATTCAGGATTCGTAAATTAAGGTCAAATAATGCTTCCAATTAGAACTTTTATGGATTCAACCTAAAGTTTATAGTATAGATTAACTAAATAAATCAAACGCACAGTATTTGAACTGCTCTATAGGTCTGAATTTACAGCTGAAAATTTTCGTCGAACGGTGATGAGATATGAAACGTACGGTAATTAGCATTTAAAAAATGGTAATTATGCTTCGTGATTGGTAATTAGAAATAAAATGAACAATATACTTGAATCACATATTTATTAATTATTTAGGTGACAATAAATGACATCAAACTTAGCTATTTAGCGACGTGATTGAATAATATAAAAAAAACTCATAAATCAACCGGTTTTCAAAAAAATCAATAACATTATCTGTCTAGTAATTCAAATAAAATCAACTAAAACACTAGTTCAAAACTCAGTGTAAATAGAGCTTAGACCGTATAAGTTCCATGTAACATATTTCTTCAACTCGATGAGATCTTATACAAAAACTTAAAAAATATTTATGAGTCTCGCTTTCATGACCAGGAACTGCTTGTACAGACGCCAGCACATCAAGCTACAGCTTGATGTGCTGGCGTCTGTACAAGCAGTTCCTGCAATCTGTCAAATTTCTTTAATAGATTTTCAACTTTATCACTGAAATATTAGGTTCAAAGTTGATTGAGAAAATTTGACAGTTTCGGGTAGCTCGATGTGCTGGCGTCTGTACTAAATCATAAAATAATTTAGTCTTAAGAAGATCTGCAAAATCATCAATCGGCAATGATAAACAGAAAAATACAAAAGATTTCAAGGGCGTATAAAATAGGGTCAGCTTTGATTTTAGCGTATCGATTCCGGCGTGCGATTTTGGATTTAGCCAATGTTTCCTCCTTCGATTGCTGTTTTTTCCGAGGATGTTTACTCTGAAAAAAAAAATTGTTAATAGTACTCGTAGTCAGTATGTAGGTTTATTTTGTTGCATTATTAACAAACAACGATTAGTTTTTTTCGATTTCGATTCGACCTTGGGCTGGCCTAGCGGAGTAAGGAGTTTCAATATAATAAGAGGTCCGCTTAAACTGGTACTAATTACCATTTTCAATTGCTCATTACCGTTCGCCAAAATACGAACGGGAAAAATGGTAATTATATAAATGGTAATTAGGTATTTGTACACTTTTTCACATAATACGTTCTTTGTTGAACTTAAAAAATTGGGAACTTAATCAAACCAAAGAGTGTCCTATGGCGACTATTCCAATACATAAAAATGATAAATAAAAATATTAGACTTACCAGGGGAAACTCGAACGGTAAGGAGATTTTTGTTTGCCAAACACGATTTCTGGGCGATTAAGGTAGGCTAGAGTTGGCGCCAAAAGAGTTTTTGACGTGTGACCCGCACGAGTCGATACGCGGAATTGAGCGCGACCGCCGAGTTACTCTTACAGATAGCAATACACTACACAGAAAAAAGTTACCCTGCGACTGTGTGAACAAATGGTAGTGAGTATAAAGTGTTGGGACAATTTTCAAAGTCGTTACAAATTACCTAAAAGTGTTCTTTAATGTGTATATTTTTGCTAATTAGTAAAGCATGTTGTGTACTATCTAAATTACTTCTTAAAATACGATCTTTAGGGTATTTTTATAACTTTTAGAGCATGAACTGCTAAAATTTGGAAATTGGGACACGAATGGTGATGAGATTTGAGAAACGTTTATGAACATAACTTAGTTGTTTATAACAATAGGAATATATTATGTACATCTGTATATAGTGCTAGAACTATGTTTTACGTGAAATTAAAAAAAACATAACTTTATATCTAACTAAGTAGTTATTCGGGGAGGGCCGCGTGATATGCACATGTTCAAATAATCACCCAGGTACATTATAGAATGCGTGAAGTATCATGTTTGGTATGTCAAATATTTTGTATCCGTACAGCGATCTTTTTCAGCACAAGCTACTGCTTACAAGCGACACAGAGTCCACTCACGACGGCGGCCGAGCGCAGACTAATATATCATTACAAATTTTTGTGCAATAAACCAAGACAGTGACCAGTAAAATAACCCTTATTTCAATCCAATAAGATTCACGCGTTACAGCTAAATATGTGAAAAAATAGACTCCGATTTTTATTTATTTTTCTGAGCCTATTTGTAACATTTTGATAGTTCTTTTTGCTACCTTTTTGAGTTAAACATGTCTGCTTACATAAAATATTTTTAAATAAATAAATTTATGTTATTAAATAGAAGAAAAATATCCCCAAAGTCAGCACGATATCGTCGATTTTGTGTGAAGAGGCAACGGAAATTATTTTTTACTATATTAAAAACCAACATTTTTTAATAAAAAATAGCTACCATTTGAAGATGAAGGAGTAAACTATCTGTGGTAATTATTAGTTACAATTGGTTTAGTCTCATTTTGCTGCAAAATGACCGTAAAACTACTTATTATTGTCAGATTCGTAAACGCGTCCTTAAGCGCATCGATAATGATCGACCGATCCATCCTGAACTCTCGCAGTTGCATTTCACCGCAAATTTTAAATGAAAAATTCATTTTGAACGGGTCTTGGTTGAGTGGTCATAATAAAAGTGTATTTCTTAGTTTCCGTTGATACAGTTTTCCAATGTATTGCTTCGACCAGTTTTTATGATTCAATCGCCGCGCGCCGTTGCAACTTGATGGCGACTGTAATTTGTTCGAACTGGAAATGTATCCGAGTCTTAGCTTTATTAATTTAATATTTGTTTGGAAGCGGATTGAAAAGGAAAAGTTTAACGTAACATAGTTTTGATCAAAGCCGTCGTACCAAACTTCGTGACTGCCAGGAAAATTAATCAATCTATGTCTATTAAGAGACTCGACTGATTGAAGTAACATCATGAAGATATACATACAGTAGCCTTTAAGTTGTTGATATTTTTGACACTTCAGCTGTGATGCCACATTTAAAAATTAAAAGATTTAAAATCTAGTCATCTAAATGTTTGAACTGTACACTCACAGATCATAATATAATGATCTGTGTGTGTACACTACGTTTTTATTGACAAATTCAACTACCGATGACTTATAATATAAAATAATCAAGTACCTAATCAGTTAGGATTACCTCATTATTATTTTTTTATTAACTGTCACTGATATTTATATAGCAAGTAGTGTTATACGAATTGGTGTGGGTAAGTACAACTTAAAATTGAAAAATAAAATCTTTCCGACTTCCGAAATTAAAGTTATTTTTGACTTTGTAGTGTCTTTTCGTTGTTTTTTTTTTTTTTTGTAAAAAAAGTTTTATTGTTGACAAATCCAACTACCGATGACTTATCATATAAAATAATCAAGTACCTCATCCGTTAGGATTACCTAGTTATTTTTATAATTTTAAATCATAATGTGACATCACACCTGCAGTGGAAAAATGTCAACTAAATTTTGGAGGCCACTACAAGTAACTGATTTAGATCAACTTGATTGGCAGTACAAGCATTAGTTAAGTATCCGATACACCCACATCCACATCTAATCATAGAAAAACCGAGTCAAACCGCATCGTGAACGGGGAAACAGTGACACGAATCGAAAGCGCCCTGAACTCGTTAAACCCACTCATACCAACATTAATTCAATCCAAGGATTGCTTTCTAAATGATGAACAAAACTCATTTGCGGTATGACAAGTGAAATTACCGTCACCATTCTACGTTGCTTTCACGGGGCGCGCAATGACATTCAGGTTGTATCTAGATGAGCCCAGATTATCGCGTTCTGCCATCAGAACAGTACTGGACTAGCTTTTATCTGTTTATTTAATGTCCTACAGCGGATTCTTAATGGTGTTGTATAAGTAGACATGATCGTTGGGCGTTTTAGCGGTAATAGCATGAAAGTTTTAAGACTTCTCGAATAATAAGGAAACCTAACTAATGGATTTGCAGATTTTGCTATGAAAAGGGATAGTTTATTCATATTTTATGGTTTTAATATAAAAGCCTTTAGCTAAAAGCCTTCCTGATTTTGCGAAACTTAGGTAGGTACCTACTTAAAATCGTAAGATTTTCTCAATCTTTGGTGTAGGCAATCTTATTGCCAGAAAGTTATACAAATTAGATTATCCCTTCTTGAGAGCTGGTGGCCAAATAATACCAGCCGCACGGGTCGATCAAAGGTTAAGCTTCGCTTGCCGAGGTCGGTCTGCGGATAGGTAACCACTCATTACTTACCGAGATCCCTCCGTACCTCGGAAAGCACGTTAAACCGTTGGTCCCGGCTGCCATTTGCTTTTTTGACAGTCGATACGGGTAGTCAGAAGCCCAAAAATCTGACAAGCAGTCTTACCAGGGGTATCGTGTTACCCAGTAACTGGGTTGTGGAGGTCAGATAGGCGGTCACTCCATGTAAATACTGATATTCAGATTTATCCGGTTAGACTGGACGCCGACCCTAACATAGTAGGGAAACTTTTTAACAAAAAAAAAACCGACTTCCAAAAAAAACACTACAAACTGAAAAAAAAAACACTACAAACTGAAAAATAACTTTAATTTCGGAAGTCGGTGTCTTAGGGATCAGTATTTTAGTTTTTGCCACCGACTTCCGAAATTAAAGTTATTTTTCAGTTTGTAGTGTTTTTTTTTTCAGTTTGTAGTGTTTTTTTTGTTAAAAAGTTTTTATTTCTCGCTTTTTAGTGGGTCTATTTATAATTTATCTAAGTTACAATAGCCTAATGTCAACTTGCCCATCGCCTTTTTATAAAATATTCCTTTTCTCGATGCAGGGACGTTAATTGTTGAGGAGTTTTTAGATTAGATGCTGATAATCCTGGCTGCAGCATCAGGCCAGACTTATGCCAACATTGCATTGAACTTAAAATTAGTCCAGTTTAAAATGAGCCCAAACACGACTACGGTGCTGTAATTTAAAGGTTTGTACTTTTTCTGATGCTCCTGGCTTCAGCATCAGGTCTTCGGTGTTCCTCAGTATCAGTACGTTTATCCACACATCGAGCCCTTTTCAATGAGCCTAAACACGATATATCTGCTGTTAGTTGTCGAGGAGTTAGGTAGCATCAGGTCATGACTTGATGATCATGAGACCAAATGTGGCAAATGCCCTATCAAACATCATAAAGGTAGTACCAGCCTTGATGCAAATTCACACGCCATAGAATGACCTCTCTTGATGTGTCAATATTCTGCGGTATAAATGTGGTTTCCATCTGTTCTCTATTATTGCACATACGAAATAGTCCCCAAGAGTTTCAAAATCTCTATTGTGTTCAACAAAGGTGTATTGTTGCACTGTTTAATTACTGTTGCAATTAAAGATTACTATCAATCAATCTGATATGAATATTGTTAATATGAAGTGTCGGCGGGGGGCTGTGTCATATTAGTTGCAATATGTATCAGAGACAGGTTGCTTCATTCGAATCTGAATTTGATTAAGACATTTTATGCTACCATTATTATCGTTATTAAAAGGCATTGACTCACGATTGCGTGATGTCTTCCATGTTTGTCTTATTTCGGAGATCACTTAATCAAATTGGTCAGTCAGTCTCATCAGCATCATCATTTCAGCCGTAAGACGTCAACTGGGGCACAAGCCTCCTCCAAACACCGCCACTTCGACCGGTTCTGTGCTTCTTGCATCCTGCGGCCTTCTCAAGGTCATTGGTCCACGTTGTGGGAGCCCTTCCAACATTACGTCTTACGGTACGCGGTTGCTACTCCAGAACCTTTCAGCCCCATCGGCCATCTGTTCTGCAAGCAATGTGCCCTGCCCACTGTAAACTTAAGTGAGTTTGGCAATTCTTCGAGCTATGCCGGCTACCTTGGTTCTCCTGCAGATATCTTCATTTCTGATTCGATCACGTTGGGGAACTCCAGGCCTAGCCCTCTCTAATGGGTGACTTTAGCCTTCTAATGAGGCCTATTATGAGCGACCAGACTGTCTTTTATTTACCGCTTTAAATGTTTTAACTTCACATGCCTCTTCAACTAGCATCTTATCTATCTTCGTTTATGTCTGTTCTCTGTTGTACGTATCTATGTTTCTACAATTGACAACAACAACAGATTTCGGACATCGAATGACTCATTCCAATTTCAGCGTTGTAATTCAACACCATTTCCTGTAATCGACGTCACATTTAGGTTATTTAATTGCTGTATTTAGTTCTCCTATTTCCAAAGGCGGGGGCTTATTAAGATATTTTATAAGCTATACTGAACGTTTGTTTACAAACAAACGCGGCCACTTCACAACTTACGTCAGTTGACGTAACGCGAGTGTTGTCGGCGGTTCGGCGCACACACATGGCTTTGATGTCGCCCGATTTACGATAAAAACTTGTCGCGTTACGTTTTGACAGACTACCCACTTCCTCGTCTGCGAGTGGGTTAAAAATAAAGGTTAGATTATTTATCTAATGGAGTTTTGTGATAAGGACTTTGGAGAGTTATTTTATTGTTAAGTTCTTTGGATTTATATTAATTTGAAAGCGTAAGAAACACGTCTAGCTGTAAAACCCACTCAAAATGTTCAATCAAGGTTCTTTTGACATTTGAATGACATTGAAATACAAACGTTTACCGACTACACCCTTGGGTGTAGTCGGTAAACGTTTGTATTTTTTTTTTTGTGAAAATATATTGAAAAAAACATGATGGCGACGTTAGTTCCGATTTTATCCACGCGCCAAAAAATTAACGACAACAACATTGTACAATTATACAAGGTCAAATTAAATAAGTTAGCGAAAATCTGCAGACGTTATGGATATCGATATCTTAACACGATAAAATAAAAATGATTTGTTGGTTTTAATTTGGGTCAACGACCGTCCGCGTCGGTAGTTTGGTCGTGTAGGTCAGAATGACGGGTGTATTGTTACAGAAATGAATATGTTATATATGAAAGCCATGTACCAGCAATGTACTTGAATGTACATTTAATGAAATCCAATGTACCTCCAAGAAACAAGAACAATCATAATAATAATGATTTTGACATAATTAATGGTGATTTTGACGTTATTAATGGTGATTTTGACATTACTATTGGTGATTTTGACATTATTATTAATTATTACCAAAATTTTCCAAATGAAAGTGTTTAAGATGTGTATGTAATTACTAACAAATTGGATTCTGTTAACTGGAAAAATAAATGATTATTATTATTATAATAAAGTGAGCCGCAGTCCTGACAGTCAGAATGACGGGTGAATACTGATAATGAATGTAATAGATATCTTATGGTTACCTAATATTTATCAGAGGAATTTACCTTCAATGACCTTATAAAAATATAATCTGAAAATATAATGAGACGAGTAATTAACGAGAAAATCAAGAAAACAAATTTTGACACCCAAAATTTTTTAATAGCAATGTGAAAAGTTTACACAAAAATAAACAGATTGTTTAAACTGATATATCAAGCGACTATACTAACTGCAGTCCATGACCCTACAAAAAAAAACATTATATTATAAAAAAAAATATAAGTATCTCGATACCTCACGACTGCGGAGTTTCACTAGCTAATTTAATTTGACCCTTTATATTTTTTTGTTCGCGGATCTATATTTTACGATGCTGTCAACTTTGAATAGGGGCTGTCAACTTTAAGGGGCTTACAAGACCGAAACACAAAAAACGCAAGTTTTAGAAACAACAAAAGTATCGATCGACTACAGTAAACCAAATCAGAAAAATATATGATATTCTTCAGTGTTGAAAACATAATACAACTAATTTGATACGATAGAAAAAAATCATGAAGATGCCTCTAAAAACTTTCTTTTTACAATAAAAACCATACTAATATACATATGTACAATCATTCTGATATTGTCATATTATTCTACAAGCAACATACTAAAGCACTAATGTTTTAATTTTTTAGTCCAAACAATAGATTTTTTGTAAATAGATAATTGCTTTAAATTTTGCAATAAATTACCAGTGTTGTGTCATCGCGCTTCTCTTTCTTTTTTTTAAGGCAGGTGCTCAGAATTTTTTATAAGGGCCAATTTACACGTCCCGCGTCTTCAGAACAAGAATAACTTACTACTAATTGGTTGTTTACACTATTCAAGTAGCAATACAGTAGACAAGTCCTCTACTAAAGACAGATTATGTGTAGGTGAGACTTCACGTTTCAAATAAGGCACAGGTTACATGGATGCTCGAACACGAAACTAGGCTAAGCCTGCAATTTGCTACTAGTTACCTACTTCCATGCAACCGCCGTTTGTAAAGGTAACTGGTTGCTACTGCGCATGCATGTCTTGAAAAGATATTTATGCTGAACAATATTATCATTTTCGCTTATCTTACTAATATTTTAATTTAGCTGACCCGACAGACGTTTTCCTGTCAGAACTTCAATTTTGCCTTGAGTTCATGCAAAAATCCCATAGAACAAAGCACTTTCAGTTTTATCCGAATATTCGGCCACAGTTCATTTTTTTCTTTCCATTTAAGGATACCTTATTCGCACTATTACGAACATTAAAAAAAAAAAATAGCTAAAGTGGTCCAGCCGTTCTCAAGTGATACTCTTACCAACGACGTTACTCCATCACTCTTAAACGGCTTAACAGATTTGTATGTAATTTGTAACACTCGTAGACTATGACCTACATTAAAATATAGACTTATTAATTATTATGAAGGAGTTTTCTTAGAAAGCGATTTAAACTGAAGGCATCTGCTAGTGATTTAATAAAGCATTCTTAAAAAGAAAACAATAAAAAAAACATTCCAAAATAATCGGAAGTACAAAACTCAAGCTCGTTTATTACTTGAAACACAATAAGAGAACCAATTGACCTCTTTACAAGTCGAAATAAAATATAACTCCTTTTACGTTTCAACAAAATTGTAGTCAATAAAACCGGCGGGCCCATGAGGAATCATCATGTTTTAACACCATAAAATGGTGTGTCTCGAGTGCTTGAACAGTAATGCCCTTGTGATAAGGAGATCAATGGCTCTTTTATAGTCTATTGTACTGAGTGCTAGTTCAAGTTTACTCTGGTTCCTTATGACTTAATTTTATATGTTGGACGCGTTTCGGAACTTTTGCGTTTTCTCTTTATTGACATAACTAGCTGTTCCCCGCGGTGTCACACGCTGCGCGGCTCCTAAGGGTCGTAGCGTGATGTTATATAGCCTATAGCCTTCCTCGATAAATGGACTACCCAACACTAAAAGAATCATTCAAATCGGACCAGTAGTTCCAGAGATCAGCGTGTTCAAACAAACAAACAAACTCTGCAGCTTTATAATATTAGTATAGATTAGCTGGATCCTGCTGGGGCCTGGATTAACATATAAGTAGGCTACTTTGTATCCCGATATTCCCACGGGATCCAAATTTATGCGAGTAAAACCGCAGGGCGCAGCTTTTAGAGTATAACATTATAACTACCTTGTCTTTTGACTTACGCAGCAAGCATTACCAAACAGTTGTAACAGAAATGGATAAGGCTGTTTCTAGAGAAATAATAATAATTATTGCAATAGCCAATCAGTTTAGCTGTCGCTAATAATTAAAATGATACAGCTCTTGCACTGAAAATGTGGAAATCCATAATGATGATAATAAGTTTCCTATTACATGGTGATCGGTGTAAGCGGCGTGTCGGATTTGTAAGCGACATAGATTGGACAAGGATTTAAAATATTTATAAAAGTAGTAGTTTATATTAGATGGACCGATTATATAAACTGGAACGACAATTTTTTATAGATTTTTCTAAAGACATGAGATCTGCATCATAAAGATGTCGCCATTTGAATTGTCCTGTCTATCATTGTACTATCACATAATTACAACAAAAAAATTAAAATATAGGACTCTTCCGAAGATAGTCAGAGGCCATGAATTCAGCGGGATTGTCCGAAAGGGCGGGCCGGAACATAAAGGGCTAAGGAAGGAACACGGGTGGGTTTTAGTCAGTAAGAGTCTGACACTCCCTTCCGATCCACCCAGAGCGGGAGGGGGGGGGGGTCATTTGATGATTTCCCATCGACAACAAAAAAGGCCATGAATATTGTATGATATCAATAAATTACTTAGGGAAGACTGTTCGTAGTACATTATAGAAAAAAGTAATTTAAAAAAATTAAACCGACTTCAAAAAAAAAGAAATCAACTCAAAATTATGAAATAACTTTAATTTCGGAAGTCGGTGTCTTGGGATCTGTATTTTAGTTTTTTGCCACCGACTTCCGAAATTAAAGTTATTTCATAATTTTGAGTTGATTTCTTTTTTTTTGAAGTCGGTTTAATTTTTTTAAATTACTTTTTATTTCGTAATTTTTAGTTTTTGCACTAGAATTTGACCAAGGTTTTGAGATGTTTTCCCTTTGACACTACACCCGTAGCTCGTATCAATACGCCAGGCCGTCACACTTACACGTATTAGTCCATATCTTGAAAATTACTGAACCGATTTAGATGAAACTTGCACTGTTCCCTAAGTTGAAGTAAATGTAAGCTAATACAAAAAAAATGGTCACGATCCGATTAATAGTTGCTGAGAAATGCGTGGACAAACATACATACATACATACATACATACATACATACAAACATACATACATACGTCTATGAAATTTTGTATATTTGTTTGGAAGCCTTAGTAGATTGTCATATGTGAATATAATGCAATTCCAATAATATTACATACATACGTATCGAATTGATAACCTCCTTTTTTTGAAGTCGGTAAAAACAAACTGACTTCTCTTCAGCAAATGTTTACACGTGAAAAGGTATTTAGCTAAACTCTTGATATCTTAAACTTGATATCTTCCAGTTAAAACAACCCTGTTCGTGTACAAAGCACACAAATATAACCTACTAGCAGTGGCCCGCGGCTTCACCCGCTATATAATACCTATTACTGTAAAGCTTCATCAAAATCCATTCAGTAGTTTTTGCGTGAAAGAGTAACAAAAATCCATCCATCTACCCTCACAAACTTTCGCGTTTATAATCCCTATAATAAAATTATAATAATAGTATAAAAAAGTATAATATTACTAGTAGCGCCCCGTGCTTGCACCTGCATAAGTTTCGATCCATTGAGAATATCGGAATAAAAAGTATCCTATGTGTTAATCCTGGTTATAAACTATCAGTGTGCCAAATTTCATCCAAATCCGTTCAGTAGTTTTTGCGTGAAAGAGTAACAAACATCCATCCATCCTCATAAACTTTCGCGTTTATCATATTATTAGTAGGATAGTAGGACATCAAAACGCTATAACAGTTCCTTGGAACGGTTCCTTCCTTATCGATACTATTAGCACTATTCACTAAATTAATGAACTAGGCACCTGCATTATTACTGCCATAAATACAAGTGAATTACTACTTAGGAAATCATTAATGTAATGTAGAATGTATGGAAGAAGTTTCCATATGAGTAATTTTTCGTTAATAGGTCTCTGTCACGTCTAAGGGGTCTCTATCTCTAGAAAACCTAATCGACGCAATATGCATTTATGATTCATTTAAACATAGTATCCCATTTCCATTCGTATTAGACAAAAACCCATTTTAGATCCCATTTTTTAAACTTGTACTATTAAACTTCGATGGCAATCTGTATACAGTCAGCCCAGAATTTTTCTACGAGCTTGGCACTTTCAGTAGTTTCCATCAACTCCTGTAGCGTGCAGACAACAGGACACGCCTGCCATGGCATGCTCACTTAGATATCTCAGTGATGGTGGCTCGTCTGTTGGATCATCCGGTTCCCTACAAAATAGTTGAGCTGGATGGTGCTGATCCACGCCACGCGTCATGTTCGTGAACGGGCGCCGTCGGTTGAGACTGGTCATCTCGCTTATTTTTAATTTTATATTTTGTAATATCTTGATTTAAAAGAGTCTCCATGGAGTTTCTTGCCCGTTCTTCTCCATAGAGATCTAAGTTTTGGAATGGGCAACTAGCTTCAACTTTCTGACTAACTAACCGACTCTTTGACAATTCGAAAGTGCCTGTAAAAGGTTTAATTTAAATAAATGCTTTGGAGTTTGAGTTTTGCTACACGACACTAAGTGCGCCATTGTTTGTTGGACAGCACCACATAATAATATACATACATATCAGCCTATAATGTTCCCACTGCTGGGACACAGGCCTCCTCTCGGTGAGAGGGAGTGGGCCGTAATCCACCACGCGGGCCCAGTGCGGGTTGGCAGATGTCACATGTCTTCGAATTTTTGGTTCTAGGACATGACATGCCGGTTTCCTCACGATGTTTTCCTTCACCGTTTTGAGAGCATAATAATACACATCTAACATAACCTATCATCACGTCTGTAAACCCCTAAGGGGTAGGCAGAGTTGTACCTATGACACACATCTCTTAACATATTTTTTAGAAAACAGAAAATTACTTTGAAGTTATCTCGAGACGTTGAAATGCATCACCTTGAATAAGATCGTATTAGGAACAGGAAGTCCTCAATTCCCCCACACCTATGTATGTAAAATGTACGGACATTATGCACATAATTTACTTTAAAATGCAGTTGCATTGAAGCTGTGATCATTTCTAAGCTGGGAAAGTGGGGAGCTATCGCCATGAATGAATATTTTTATTGCATCCTTTTACCTCGAGTTTTCTCTTTATTGATGCAAATATTGGAAAAATTTAACTTTCCTTTACTTAGTGGTTTTTTAGATAGAAAATGTTAAGAATTAAACCCCCGTGAATTGGAATGTGACCCTATGATAATTTTATGATAAGTAGGTACCTATTACCTACTGTCCTACCTACAGTATATTGGTAGGTACTACACATGACGTATGCTGGGGATCGATACTGTAAAATTATACAGGATAGTAATCCGGTAGTATCCGGCCAAAATTTGACAGTAACATCAGTAGATTTAATTTAGTTTCCAAAAAATTATCAATTATCCCATGATTTTTATAGTACCTAATTATATGAAACAACAACAAAACGTCATCATTAACACAAACAGGCGTACAGACACGTTCAATTTCACATCCCATATCTCAAGATTTTCTCTATAAAACATTGAAAACATTAAGTATAGAAACTCATTAACGGACGTCCTCCTTAATGACCGCAGTCGATATTAATGAACGGAATTAGCATTAGTAATTGCGTGTATCGGTCAAACCGAGCGGAAAATAAGATAGTGCGTAGTCCTGGTAGGATTTATGTATTTTATATTTATACGACTTTTATTATACTTATTGCGGATAGCATTAACGCTTATAAAAGTATATAGTATGATTATGTAGTTAAAATAGCAAGCTATATACAAGTATTTATATGTAGTTTATCCGGACTCGGGAAAAACGGATCACCAAGAAATGTGGGAATCTTACTCAAGTATAAGTGAGCATAGAGACCCCAGGTCGATTTGTTTTTTTTTTTATGCCAAATTTTAATAAAACCACGAAATAGACAGAGACGTTTATTTTGACTTTATTTGATTGTGGATAAGACAGAGATTAAAACAGAAGTCGCGAACAAGCAGGGGATCGATGAGGGGGGGGGGGGATCAGAACGGAATAACTCGAGCAAACAACAGTGATGGCTCTGTGGTAACAGCTCTAAAGACGTTCGAACCCAGCAAAGAGAATATTATATAGTCTTTGGAATCCAGGCCGTCACTTTACTTTGATAAATTTCATCACCACTGCTCTCAAAACGGTGAAAGAAAACATCGTGAGGAAACCGACACTATTCTAGAACCAAAAAGTCGAAGACGTGAAATCTACCAACCTGCACTGGGCCCGCGTGGTAGATTACAGCCCTTTCGAGTAGAGGAGGCCTGTGTTCCAGCAGTGGGAACGTTATCGGCTTGTTATGATGAGGAGTGCAAAATATCCATTCACACATCGCTACTGTCGCGAGCAAATTAAAAAAACTGGCCAAGTGCGAGTCGGACTCGCACACGAAGGGTTACTATAACGGTTCATGAGATCAGATACAGCCTGGTGACAGACGGACAGCGGAGTCTTAGTAATAGGATCCCGTTTTACCCTTTGGGTACGACGGAACCCTAAAAGTATTGTAGAGCTTCGGTCAACTCTGTCACATTTTTTTTAAAGTTCTAAGTACCACTCCAAAGTATGAAAGCATCGTAAAATTAAAATAAAACAAATCGACAATTCACCAACTTTATAGAAAGTGTAAGTGCCAACTTTATTTATTGACCGATAAGGAACACCATATTTGCATCAGAGCCACAGATAATGAAACAGGACAACAAATGACCGAACAAAATGGACTTAATCGACAGTAACGTTTTCATTGCTAATCGTTTCGTGAAAGTCGATTTATGTTTTAATAATATCGAGTTTCTTATCGAGTAAAAAGGCCAGTGGATTAGACTGCTGAGTCTGACCACATTCGCCCTGTTTGCTGTAAATTGTGCTTACTTACGCTTTTCTCTTATTGAGTTAGTGCAAATAAGTGGGACTGGTGTAAACATACATCATATACATAGGTACACAAATGTCGGGACATTAATTTCTCATATCTTGATTTGTTTTGCACATATATATCTTGCGGATGCCGTGTTCAATTATGTTATTTCTGTAAGGAGTTTGATCACATCAGTAAGGTCAGCTATCCAAATTGAGAGATCCCAAAATCCAACAAGGGATAAAGTGAAACTCCCATTTATTCTGCCGTGTTCAGAACAATAATTTTCTTGTAACGCATCGAATAAATCACATGCAGACGTTCACTTAGCAACATCGGTATCGAGTGAAGCCATCGTCGATACATCTCTTTCTGTGCAAACAATAGGCCGTCTGTACACCACCAATTTTTCTGTCAGCGCCCGCCGCTTGCGCACCTTGTAAGGTTTTTGACGTACGTCATTTTTACAGCCATGAATATAGAGATATTGGGATGACGGATCGGCTGATGCAAAGGTCAATTCGATTATTTTAATCGAGACATTTATCTCGATTCTTATTGTTTTTGAGTTCCGCGATACGAGACGTCTTAATCGGTCTGCCATTTCGGGTGCGTCATATTTTATCTGTGATCTACGGCTGGACGCGAGTGAAGGATAACAGTGATTTGGTATGTAGATGTCACTCGTAATTATACAGTCTCACTGGGTGGTTGTCCCGGCATTGTACCATTGTAAATAATCGGTTGACAAAAGAATTATAAGATTTCTTTATCTCATTCCGACTGCAGCATACAATTAAGATATTATATATATCTGCTTTTATATATATCTTTTTCACTGATAGAAATCTGTAGAAAGCAGGATATCATTTTTATTTACCGCGTCCGCGATTTATGGTAGTCGGTTATGAATAATTAAAGTCGGACAAATAAAAACAAAAGTCTAGACGTATAATTGCAACGGACGTTCTACAATAATAAATCTGCATAAATTAGATTCATATGTACAGTCACGAGCACTAATATGACAACACTTGGCAACTTTAAATTGTGATTTTGTTCACGAAATAACGAATGCAACGTTGAAATACGACACTTTACATAAACCTATAGGCGCGTACGCACGTACGAACACGAACATAGCGAACATAAACACCAGACCCGAACATTTGGTTCGTACGTATGGACGGCATATTCGAACACGAACGCAAACATAGTTCGAGTCGAGTTCGCGAACAACAGTCGTGAACTCTATCTTAGTAGCCATGACGGCCCAGATCTAGGTATACGAACAGTTTTGTTGCGTAACATTTATTAAAGCTCTTCGAACACCGTCCATACAGAACACACTACAAGGATCGCCGCGAACATGTTTGACGAACAGAGTGTTCGATGTTCGATAGTGGTACGCACGTGCGAACCAAGTTGTTGCGTATCATGTAACGCAACAAATTTGTTCGTACGTGCGTACGCGCCTTATGGGTTCGAAAATACTATGTTCCTAGTAATATAAAATTTCATTCAAAAATAAAGGAGAAAATCGCCTTTGAATAAAGCCAAGTGTATAGATACTTGTGCTCGTGACTGTATGTATCTACTTTTGAATGGCTGAGGGGTCGTAGCTTTGCGGCTTCCTTTTAGTACGCCTTTAAGCTGTAAATGACTCACTAAGGTGCCTACGGGCAGTTGTTTCTGTTGCAATCTCTTTAGCATAGTCCACTTTATAAGTAGCATTCGCTCTTAAAAGAAGGATTCATCAGGATCAAGCCAGTATCTATATCAAAGTGGAAGCATTTCCCTTGTATGCCTACCTATATTCGTCTAGCCCTATATTCGTCATCATCATTCGTTGACGTATTCCACATTGGGCACCCGCTTAAATGGCTTCTGAGTGAATGTGCCGCTGTGTGTCAGGTGCATTCACTCACGCACGTGCCATTTAAGCGGGTGCCCAATGTGGAATACGTCCATTCGTTATGTCATCCACAACTGACAAAAGATTTTCCCAGTTTGTTACGCATTCGCCCCACATTTGATATTCCTTGTTCGCCCCGCATTTGATATTCCTTATTCGTCCCACATTTAGTTCTCACTTCTTGTCTGTTTCGAACTTATATTATTCCACGCCTGCTTTTCTGCTATCTATCTCAACATTGATCTGATCTGACCACAGAACCGTTGAAGACTGACGTTCAGATGAGAATGTTTATTCTGTAATATAGGTTTTAAGTTCACTCACAGGCAATGGTGGCCATCATAACGTTAAGCCCATTATTGACAAGAACTCGCACTTTCGATACTCAAGAGCACTAAACGTAATGTTATGCAGATGTGGTAACAAATTCGGTACTAAGTAGTATGCGCAGGCGTATGCTTTCACTCTCACGCCTTCGACCGGTCCGCGATGCGTTTCCGCCGGAAGGGCGCTCGATATAGTGGTCAATGTTATGGTACATTTTATCGATAGAATTGGATTTTTATTAAATATTATTGTTTTACATAGGTATAGATAATTGGATCGTCTAGGTTTTTCTGTGAATGATCATAAACAAACACAGATAAGCGTTTATTAGTGGAAGTTAAAGCTTTTAGATAGACATCTGTCGACGGATGTAATCGTAACAATTTTTTAATTATTTCCTTCACGTTAATTAAATTTTACTACCTATGTGGCAATAATGCTCGGGATTAAGCGGTAAGGAACTGCTGTTAGAGGTCTTATCTTCTGAATACAAATCAAAGTTTATTTATTTCTTTCTTATAGGGTCGTAGCATTAAGGTCATACATAGCACACGTATCAACTCTCGGAAAGGGATCGGCACCGTATCAACACGAGCTATTCAGTATTCTTTATATAAAACTCCCTACTGCAAGGTGCAACGCACACTAATCGGAATTGTAACGTAATTGCCTCGCCTCTGGACAAGCTCACGAACCGTGGTGGGGTGCGTGGTCAACTTGCAGTGCCCGCGCTTCCGCCACCCTTGCCCTCTCACCCCTACCGCGGCCTGCCTGCAGCACCATCAACGGCATCAACCGTGAGCCGTAAGCGCGGCGTCTCGCCTAGCCGTTACGTGCTTCCGTTAGGTTGACGCCTGTTTGACGGCGAGGCGAAAAAAGGTTACGGTGACGAAGTGACGATCCCTTTCCGAGTTGATATGTGTGCTACGACCTTATGCTGAGCGATGGCCGTTTTGCGTTATGTGACGCATATTTTCCCCCAACTTTGTTTTATTTTTGCTTTATTTTTGTGTTTTTTCTTTGCGTCATGTTTGCCGCATAACGCGTATTTCAGTTTCTTTCTTTTGGAATGTCCAAATAAATAACACCTCAACAAAAATATATATATAATTGACAAAAACCAGAAATTATTACCCAATTGTTGGCCAAACAATACAAGTTGGCAAGTGAACGGCATCGATTTCCAAACCATTGATGATTATATCGATATGGACACCTACAGCACTGGGTTTGTTTCGCCGACCTATGTTAATATGAGCGACTCGATCCAGCTTGATTCAAGAATCAAGTTTGATGTGTGACAGACCGCGTGGGAGGTCAGTAATCGATATTAGATAATCGCATTAGGTTTACAAATGTTATATTAATACCTTCTAGTTGAGTCATTTTGGACAGTTACATCACAACACTATTGTAGTGTAATCAGTCCATGAGTGAGCGAATTTAAATCTTTTGGACTTGTTATGATAAATAGGAAAGTAGGAAATGCTTGAAGGATTAAGGTGGCAAGGCTGTTCCATTTCAAAGTTCAGCTTTGAGTTAGATATTGTAAGTAATATCTACTTGAAGAAACGGTCAGAATAATTCTTCGATCAGTTAAAAATTATGATTCAGAACCTCTGTGAAATATGAGGGATGTGAGCAAAATTGGTGCGTCTTGAAATATCTACGTGACTGCCGCGTTTGGGCCAAGGAACAATCATGATCAGTTCTTCCTTGGCCCCCAAATATTTACTATGGCAAAAAAGTTACGTACTTTTTTCAAATCGGCACCTATTTTGATCATAGCACTCGGGCTCGTACCGTAGCGGTGCTATTCAGTAAAAGCTTAGGTGAAGTGAGTTGTCAATCCCTAGCATCAGGTGAGATCGCAGTTCACTTCAAGGTCACATTACTTAAGTCTTCACGGTGATATCTTTACAGAATTCGGCTATCCAAACCATGCAGCCAGCCTTGACTTAACTCCTTCAGAGTCAAAGCTTTTTTTCCTCCTCACAACAAAACGAATAACAACCACCGTTATCAGTATATCACAGAAATTGGCCAACCAGTGAAAGACGAAGGATGTCAAGCAATGCAGAACAATTAAAAGGAACAATGACAAACTGAAGGCTTTGTCTAAGCACGGAACCCGGTAGCGGCAGGCTGGGCCACGAATTGTGGCGCAAGCGCAGCCGGGGTGTGTGGGCCGTGTCATGCTTAATTTCGATACAAATTGCTAAAGCTTGAACATGGCGAAAAGTTTCAGTAATTTAATCGTTAGTAAATTGTGCTGGTTGTAATAGTTGGGCTTTTGACAATTGGGTTGCGTTTCCGGTAATGAAAGACACGCCCTCTGTTGAAGTGGGTGTCTACGAGAGTGGCTCATGCAGTGGTTACTAGATTTGCATTTGAACAGCTCCGTTGGTCTCGTGGTTGTAAGTGCGACTGCTGAGCGTGTGGTCCAGGGGTCGGGCAAAGTGTTATTGGTTTTTTTCCACTAGGAATTTCTCATTAACAGCCTGGAGTTTGGATGTTGGCGATGTGCGGCACCCCGCCTCAGAAAGTGGTCCTGCGCCTGATCTCTCTCCGGTCGTGTCAGATTGCCGTCCCATCGGACTATGAGAGTAAGGGAAAAGAGAGTGCACCTGTGTCTGCGCACACAGTTTGTGCAATAAAATATCTCCCGCGCCGAAGGCTGGTCTCCGTTGAGATTGGCCTCCGTGGCCGGAATACGATCTGGAGGATTATTATTACTAGATTCACAAGAGCCCTATAGTGCACCAGACGTACTGGATGATTACAAGAGGATCTTAAAAGTCGTCTATCAAAGGATCGACTAAAATCTATTTATATAAAAGAAATCCTGGTTAGTGACGTCATTAAATTTATAACTCAAGAACCTCAGGACCGATTTTTATGAGTTTGTTGTGTCCCCGCCCCGAATAGCAGAATAACTATTTAAACATAGGGAAAATTTACAAAGAAAAAAAAAAGATTTTCTCATACATTTTGTGTGGACCGACTTTTTTGATTCTGAGGCGCTACGAAGTTCGCCGGCCGGGTCAGCTAGTAATAATATAAATCCGACTGAAATCTTTATAAAATGGTAATATTTCTTCGAGTTACATAAATGTACAAAAAGACTTCCTGAAATTCTGTACCTATAGTGTCACTTATAGAGGCAACTTGTTTGTTTCGACAAACTCTCTAATTGTTCCTTAATTACACTGTACCAGAAATTAAAACGAAATTGTACCTACAGTAGTTGATACCACCCTTATTGCGAAGGTTTGTCTTTGAAACACCATTAGAACAAGGCAGCTAATTAAATTTTAATTAAAATCTATAATGGAAACAATGAAACCAACAAAAACTGGTGCGGGCGCAATCACCTTTCAAATCTTATGATTTACTGCAAAATTCCTGCTGCAAACCACACACAATGAACACACTGAAACTTACACAGAGTTACAAAGTGTCGAACTGCGTCGAATTTTAAAACAGTGCAAATAAGGTTTCAATTTCTGTGTTCGCTTGTTGGAAAACGTTCAACGAAAGTCAACATTAATTTTGTTTACACCTCAAAGATTTTAATTGCCATTACTGTGATAACATTAATAACAAATGATGCAACCACAATTTATAGTTACTGACGTGTAGAAAGTTTTGTTTTTAGCTCGATGTTTGATTCATTTGCGGTTGAAAATGTTGTGTGGATTATTCAGAGTGACAGCGATAATTGAGATTTTTTTGTCACCACGCAATTTCAAGTACTTAATGAAATGTCATTGGTTTGATTAATTATAACGATGTATCGTCAAACGACAACCAATCTTAAATACGTAACTCTCTAATGACGATAATACAAACGATCTTAGTTTTAATCAAATTAATACCTACTTACTAATCCAAGGGCTTTAGTTCGGCTTGCAGAATCTTATAATGTTTGCTAAGAGCAGAATCTAGATGACTTTATACGGAATCGCTATGCTCAGGCATGATTCTCGATTCCAAATCACGCTTACCAATTCTAGTTTTAAATCGACATTCATATTCATCATACTTAGGCACCGTTCTAGAATCATCATCTGCCTAGCCTTTTCCCAACTATGTTGGGGTCAACTTCCAGTCTAACCGGATGCAGCTGAATATCAGTACTTTACATGACTGTCTATCTGACCTCCACAACCCAGTTACTGGGTATACGATAAGACTGGTTGTCAGATTTTAGGTCTTCTGACGACCCGTAACGACTGTCAAAGATACAAGAATGACAGCCGGGACCAACGGCTTAACGTGCTTTACGAGGCAACGTTCTAGATTACGAACCGTAAACTATATTTAAACTTTCAATTTCGTTTCATACATAATGTGATGACTGCAAAATCATTTTCTAGATAGTCTATCGCAATCATCGTCAAACTCATGACAACCTCAAATTGTCGCTTGTCCCAACACATTTGTCTTACCTCGACTTGACCACTGTTATTACCATCTCCGAAACTTTCATTGCTTCGACTTTAAACTTGTTCCTATACCTACTAATTAACACGTTTATTATCGAGGTCAGTGTACAAAATGTTATAACGATACTCTATAATCTTTCTGGTTTGACATGAACTCTTTTAAAACTCATAGTTACTTTTGCTAACCAATTTAGAAAGACCCATAGTTATGTTCATAATGTTAGGTTATGGAGCTCAATTATCGCTGGATATTTTCGCAAAATCGCCCTTTAGTCACGCAACGGCCATTACAGCAATTAAATGATTAGAAGCATTTCAAAATGTTGCCAGTCGGTAATTATCGTATTGGAAAGAAACCCTTCTAATGGCTTACAACAATAAATTGCTTTTCATGGAAATTAAACAGCTTAATTATATGAATTAAGTTTTGAAATTGTATCTATTATTGTTTCTCTGTGTGGCACGATGTCTTAATTTTAATATAAGCACAGTAGTCATTGTTATGCAATCCCTGAGATGTGATCTTTAAAGCTGAATGTAGAATCAAGTGCTGTTTTGAATTGCAACACAATATGACGTTTGAAAAACGAGTTCTCGTTGTTTAAAATTGAAATGCATTCGCTGTTTTATTCAGTGTACTTTGTAGTCACCTCATTTATAAGCAGGCTTAGGGATATTGTAAGTTCTTTATTGAGCTTTCTAGAACGTTCTGCATTTGTTAATACGAACTTTTTGTTCCTTTGGCCAAGAAAAACACAGGAAAACTTCATTCTTCATCATCACATTTTGTGCTACTAAGTCCTTCAGGTTCTTCAAAGAAGTTGTTCAATAATTTGCTATTTGCATTTCGCAATAGATAAATTATGATTGTTTTGTAAACAACACGATCTTGACCAAAAAACAATAGGTACCGAAAAATAATATCGAAACGCGTAGTCCAATTTTGAAATCATTGTAATTTTCAGTTGTTTTGTATTAACTGCAGTGTTCCCATTATTACAACGTGGTATGTCACCTCTTTAAGAATGGTTTTAAATATTGAGATCAAAAGGCCAATTCTCATATTTCAAAACGTTCAAAATCTGGTTACAATCTCATCTCAGCGCCAGTAAATGTCAAAAATGTAGGTAAACTAGAGGTATTTTTGACAGATTGCGACTGAGATTAGAATATGAACGTTCTTTAAAATATGGGAATTGCCTCTCTGGATTCTTTTGATAAATTTGACTTTTAGTTACCTACCCATAACTCAGACATTACAGACCTTAATTGTTATTCTAATATACTTTTGATTTCTGATGAACAGACCACCACAAACAGTGAACAAAAAATTGTAATTTGTAATATCATAAAGCTCACAATAGATGGAGGACATTTTAAAGTCGTCAAATCGGGCGTACAGCGGCCATTGTAAATCACTCAACGCAACCAACAATAGATTCGGCTGATCATAAATAATAAATAATAATCACTGAGCTTTCTACGGTGCGCTGCCATCTATCATTAAGCCGTGCATTAGCATTCGTGAGACGATTCTTCACTTTCTCTGATAATTTGGTGCCAATTATGCAATTTGGGGATAGATTGACGTACTTGCGACAGGATCGTGTATGATAGATAAATCGTTTATTTGGTTCGCACAACATAAAAAAGTTCGATTAAATAATACCAAATTACATGAATATTATATTCTTGTTCTTAGCGTATCGATGGCAAAAAGTTTAAACATCTTTGGCCCTAAATTCGGCTGAGCGAACTCTGCTCACTGTTAATATATTATGAAACTATTTGGTTCGCACAAAAGACATATAGCACAACATACAAAAGCTAAACTATCTACAAAGAGCTAAAAAAAATATACATACTTAAAAAATAGACAAAGACACTATTGACTATGTCATACTTTAAATGAAGTAACTAACATACAAAGTGCGGCGTGCGTCGCAAGGTTGCACCAAATGGGAGTCCAGCTCAGTTTGTGTCAGGCAGGTTTGTGTCTTGACGCTGATATTCTGCTGGATCCCTGCAGTGACATATGGACGTCGAACAGATGAGATAAATACGTGAATTATTGGCGTTGTGAAGAAGTGTAGTTATGTATTCTACAGTAAAGTTTCTATCGATTTATCTATATTATATAGTACATATCGTGTATGATGAATATGATGATTGATCAATCGGCTGTCAGTGCTTTGTAAAACATTTCGCGCTCAAAACTGTTCCGCTTTTTGACACAACACTTATTTATGGTCATGGTTATGCAAGTGTTTATTTTTAGACCAGTTTTTAGTGGGTAGGCGCTGTTGTGTTAAATTCTTCCTTTAAAGCCGCGTTCATGTGTGCGATTTTCCGTTCGATGAGTGAATGTTTAATTTTTTGCATGTGAATGAGTTATACGCGTGTTTTGTTTTGCATTATGATTTATGTCAATAATTTTTTTGTTCGCTTTGTCATAATCAGTGTTGCCTGCAATTCCTTTGACGTAAGTTATGTTTTCACCTTTAGCGTTTGGAAACATTGTATTGTCTGCACCAATTTCGTGCTTTAATAATTCACACTCCGTATTTTACTTTGCCCTTATAAGCTTAGGCTTAAGTTATTCGTACATAGCCGATTTGATATTATTTATTATATTGATAACGGCTCCCACAGTTGACGGCATTACATGCAATGTAACGGAGTAAAATTCCTTCGCAGCACTGTTCCTGCCATGTTCCCGTCTTAGTTACCATTTGAACAGCTATTTTATATCGATGTCTACTTCAATCGTAGTTTATGAAGGGTTCATACGAAAGTAACCTGAGCTGTCTCTTCTCTTCTGTATAGCCTTTTCCCAACTATGTTGGGGTCGGCTTCCAGTCTAACCGGATGCAGCTGATTACATTTATTTTCCACGGAGCGACTGCCTATCTGACCTCCACAACCCAGTTGCTGGCTGTTAACCTGAGTTGGTATGTCTCCCTGAAATCCTGTCGCATCACTAGAAAAAGTTACTTGACCGATGCCACTTAAAATGTGCATGTTCTTGAAAATTATTTCACCAGTATTTTTTTAATTAATTACGTACGCGTTTAAGTCAGTTTTGTAACTTAACACGTGTAGCTGACACGTACTAGACCAGTTGATTTGCATCGTCCACGCACACGACATCGCGTGTCAGTAATTTTTCTTCGGAAAAAAACCGTGTTTACCAGCGCATGTAAATACATCTCTACGTGGAACGCACATTGTATCGCTAAATCTCAGTATCGATGTAGTCGCGCCGTGTGAACAAGACAAAATGGATCGCAAATTCGTGATTCATACGACCCAGACTTCGATACGACGATGAAAGTTGAACAGGCGCCTCAGATTGGCTTTTTGGCTTAATGGCTGGCGGTGTGTGGTCTTATTCGTGCTAATTACCTCTCATGTCGTGGTCAGTGTCACTGCGATCACCCCGTTGATTTGCTGAGGGCTGGCCACACATCGCGAGATCGCTATCGAGAATCGACCGATTGGGAAACGAGACCAATTAAGGGAAATTATCGAAAACTCGCTTAATGATTTATATTCCGCGACGATACATGCTACATTGTTGTGGCAATTAGCGAGGTGGCGTGGTGTGGCGGTTCTCGCACGTTGAGCTGTTTTTGTTTTTTTTTTAAGTAGCTTTTGCGTGCCTATAATTGATTGAACGTTTTTAGTTGCTGTTTACAACTCGGTATGATCGTTATCGTAACTCATTTGCTTTCAAAAAACATTGACTTTGATTTCGGAGTAATGTAGGCATAATACCTAAGTATTAGCAACAGCTATGGAGCAGTGGTGGCCCAGTGGTAATGGGTCGCGACTTATGAGTTGTAAGTCGTGAGTTCGAACCTAAGCAGGCACTTTGTGTAAATTATTTTATCACCACTGCTCTCAAAACGGTGAAGGAAAATATCATGAGGAAACCGGCATGTCCTAGAACCAAAATTTCGCAGACATGTGACATCCACCAATCCGCAGTGGACCTGCTGGTGGATTACGGCCCACTCTCCCTCTCACTGTCTATGTCCCAGCATTGGGACATTACATGCTGATTATGTAATACCTATTAATCTTAATGTATTAGAAACTGCACACAAATAATAATCAGGATACAGTTAGCCAGAGGACACCATCAACCCCATTTAAAGTCCCTTTCATTCTGTCGTGCGTTGACAGGAAATCTGGAACGCATAATTTACTTCCCACACAATTTATCAATTTCATCCCACATAGAACAGCTCACTCGGTAATCCAATAAAATAGGTTTAACCTGTCGTTCGAGGCTTCATGGTCATACCTCATTGTTATATAAAGAACTAGCAGCGCCCAGCGGTTTCACCCGCATAAGTCTCGATCCCGTGGGAATATCGGGATAAGAAGTATCTTAAGTATTAATCCGGGTTATAAATCATATGTGTGCCAAATTTCATCCAAATCTGTTCAGTAGTTTTTGCGTGAAAGAGTAACAAACATCCATCCATCCTCATAAACTTTCGCGTTTATAATATTATTAGTAGGATATCTTTAAAATGAAGAGCTGCAGAGATGTAATCTTTATTTTAGAAGTCTGGGAATCTGCGTACGTTCGTGAGTATAGGTAGGTGCTACATACCTTAACCAAGTGACCTTTCTGTTCCATAATTAATTAAAAACAATAAGAATGGCGTCGAGATCGCGCTACCGATAGTGGTGCACGACTGGCATATCACGCGAGACCGCGTGCGCGCGGGCACTTCGCGAGATCTGCGAGGTTAAGCCGTGCTGACGCGGATTTGATTTGGATGGGTACCAGTCTCTCGAGACATATAGATTACTAGCTTCCGCCCGCTGCTTTGCCCGAGAGGTATGTCGATAAGAACTATCCTATGTCCTTCCCCGGGATGCAATCTATCTCTGCCAAATTTATCGAAATCCGTTCACTGGTTTAGGCGTGAAAACGTAACATACAGACAGACAGAGTTACTTTCGAATTTATAATATTAAGTATATTGAATAACAAGGAAACCACTGTAGTCTAAAAATTTCTAGCTCTATTCAATTTTCATCGTGGACGATTTGCTTTAAAATGTTGGGGTCACCAGGTTCAGCTGTCTTTTGTTTCTTAAACTCGCTCGTATCGCCTGGTACATATATTTATGGAATAGATGACCTGATAAAATAGAAGTCATCTTGAGTAAATACCTAAATTACTTGGCACTGATTTACCTTATCTGACTGGACTAAAAGCTAACACACTCGGTAAAAGTGTGAGATCTCCTCACCGATACAGCCCCACCACAGCTGGCATATCACGCGACCGTGCGCACGCGCTGATCCGATCGCGCAACTAAATAGGTATAAAAGCCAATTGTCCCGATCCGCCAATTAAACGATTCGCGTGCAAATCTGTATTTGTATTAATCATTGTTTCCTTACGATACTTTAAGCATTGGATACCTAGTTCTTTTTTACCTGACTGCGCCAGAAGGAGGGTTATGTTTTTTTGTAGAAGTTGGTATTTAAAAGAAAGAAGGAGGGTTTTTGATGGTAGTTTCAAATACAGGCCCAAAATCTACTACATCGAAAGGAGATCACATTAGACTTTTTGGAGTGTATTTATAAACGTTGCATAAAGTTAATAAGTAATGATTAGCGACTTTTTAACCATACATTTTTGACGTTTAAACGTCTCTTAACTTGAAACAACGTTCATAAATGAACCTCTTTATTTACAACGTGGTTTAAAGGAGACGTTTAAACTGTCATACGTTTACCTAAACCCATTCAGCCGGTCGATTCTGTAAAAATCGCACCGTGAAAACTTAGGTGAAGTGAGTTTGTTTTTGCTAGGAATTGACACTATTGACTGCTCACTCCACGTTCACTTCACTGTTTCTTAAAATTAAACAAATGGAAGTGTACCTACTGTTATTTGATTAACTGTGCTTACTTATAACTTAAATGAAACCTTTTTAATTTATATTTCTTTCGTGATGGTAAACGTAATTGCCAACAGTATCTTCTGAATGATCACCTTCCAGTTGACTTTCAATTAAACATCGGGCTTTCAATTACAAGTTCCTGGTGCTTACTCTCATGTATTTAAATATTTACAGACTTTAATCGTTATAAAACATGGCGTCGGTGTCGGTTCCTCTACGATGACATGGTCTTAAACAAATTTCCGACAAATGGTCGCCGTTGGCCGATAAAAAACAGTGCCAATCGTAAGTCCTTATTAATTGTCGTTTAAACCATTCATACATACATTATTTTTCTCAGAACGGCTTATTAGTCGATTCGCACGAATTTACTCACCCGAAACGGGCGAATCGACACTTTTAGATAACATTATTTTTTCTATAGGCGACTCGCACGAATTGCCACATTTTGAATTTGTTGCAATGAAATGTAGAAAAAAGCGCACAGAAGTGATAGGAGTTAAATATTATAAAACGCCCCAACCAGCAATTCAGTCCTATTATTTCAGCTCATAACTCTAAAAAGCTCTATAAACGATTTATTAAGGTTTTACCGGTGCCACAGTGTTGTATAAAAGCGTTCGACAGTACATTATTGCTCTAAATGCTTAGAGAGCTAAAAATACCTATAAACAAAGAATGTAAACGTTTACTACGCCATTTTATACAACCGTTATAGTCAAGTACTATAGCAAGTATTAATATAACTGGTACATAATAATATTGCTCTATAAAATTGTTAACAGGAGCCTTTATTTATCTGATTAACGTAATAATGGTTCCAAACGAACTGCAATAGTAGTTTCGTTATAGCAGTGAAGAACACTCAACTACAGGGCGATATTGTGATATTGTGAATATTTAGATCGCTGCTATAGTACGTGTGCGTTAGTAGTCACAAAGACTTTACAATAGAGTGTTTTTGTGATGTAGTCTAATTTCAAGGCACGCTAATAGGACGTAAGTGTATTATAATAGTTTTTAAATGCATATTATAATTTTATCGATAAGCATATCACACAGACACTATAATAGAGCAGAATTATTTAATAACAACTTTTTTGGTGCCTAGCAATGCGCTTGTTGGTATTATAAATGGGTATCTATCACTATAATGACGCAAAATTGGCACATACATGTAGATAAATGTTTCTATTAAATGACAGCTAAGTCCCAAAAAGGATTCTTGGCTTACTTTTATAACAATATTCAGACATTTTGATACGGAATTAATGCGACGTGCATTCTGCCCTAAAAACCAAAAAAATGGATTTAAAGAATTGGAAAAGATATAAACGCAGTGGAACTTATAGAAGAGAAGTTAATAGACGTTTTGAAAAAGCAACTTCGTCATCATCAAACAATCAAAGCAGTGATAGTAGCCAAAATCAAGTTGGAATCACAACTATGGGAAACGGTTCCGTACAAAATGTGTATTACAAAGATATTATTTCTGAAGAGAGTCCTTACTCCAGCAATATTTCTGAATCTTCAAGCAATGATTCATCATTCGAAAAAGACCAACAATTTCGTGACGGCGTGAAAAATTGGGCCATTAATTATAATATTTCGCAAGAAGCGACAAAAGATTTAGTACGATTAATTAGCTATTATTCGATTGGGTATGGAAGCGTATTGAATGGTTGCGATAGGATAGGTATGCAGTACTAGCAGCATTACGTAGGGTGATTTTTCACCCAATTTAAACTTTTCATGCGATCGCCATGGCTTTTGGATATTTTCCCGCTTGTATTTTTAGCACGGTATAAATTAAGCGAGTGTCTAGAAATGGCTCTCATAGATCAATTTCTGCCTCGCACCTGTCCAAACTTTTCCTTAACAGACTGTGCATGGGACACTCAGAAAGTTTTGCAAAAATAAAAAAAATGTTCTATAGGTAAATATTTTTTTATTAAATATTTTCAGAGTAGGTACTCTCCACTAGCCTCTATACAAAGTTTCGTGCGTCTGAACCAGTTTTCGAAACACTTTTTCCAGTCCGCCGCCGCAGACACATCGTTTACAGCCTGCTCGAACGCTGACAGCGCATCTTTGCTAGCAGCATGAAATCGTCTCGACTAAGAAATTTATCGATATCCATATTGGCGTCCATAAGTTACACTGAAAAAACACAATGTTGACTGCAATTTATATTTATATATGTATGTATAAAGTTCAGTGATGCTACTAGACACATACATAGGTACTTCAAAGATATATAAAAACTAGGTAGGTACGTAAGACTTGATACAACTACGTTTCCTCCCGAAGAAATAAAAACTGGTTACATGATAAATTCACACTATTCGTCAGTAAACAGTTTATAATTTAGGTTTTTTTCCATTACTTATGGTCTTCAGAAAAATAGTAAAAAAAACGCTGTGTAAATATTATATAAGTATTCAGAAATGCTCACACAGAACCCCAATTTTAGGTTGAATCCACGATGACTGACAGTGAAAACATTATCACAGCAAGTACTATAATGGCTCTTAGAATATCGAAATCACTTTATATGATAAATATTTAAGTAAAAACTCAACAATTCGAGGGGGGCACTTTAAATTCATGGCAAACCTATCCCTAGTTTATCAGTAAACCTGCAGTCGCACATCATTTTCACCGTAATAGACTAATATTATAATAACAAAATAAAATCTTACTCACCTCAGATTGCTTGTATCCTTTTGTAAAATTATTTAAATATTTTTTTTGCACTCTGCACTGTCACGAATGTAAAATAATGAATGGTGAATGAAAAACGTGAGGTAAAGGAAACTAAACTCTTGTATAGTACGAAAAAGTACTATAAAAGGTCCCACAGTAGCCAGTACATCATTATTTTGAGACCTGCATCACTATTACATAGATTTTATTGGACTGTTTCGTTATTAGGAACACTGCATTAAAATTATTTTGTCACTGAACAGAGATGTAAATGCGCCACTTCCGAATAAAAGATACGTTCTTTGGGGTTTTATAGGACCAAGAACAGTTTTTTACAAAACGTTCTATGGTTTTTTATAGTACTAGTTTTTGCTGCTTGGGGCGTACTTCTTTCCTAACTTCATTGCACATTCACACTCAACAAAGCAAAATCATTTAAAAGAGACAACTCGCCCTTTTCGGGCGAGTAAATTCGGGCGAATCGACTAATAAGCCCCCAGATCTCGCCAATAATTGTGCAAAAATTCTTTGCCCATTAACGAAACACAAAATGAGCTGAGTAGTTAAGTTATTATATTGTTATTGTTTAAGGTCCGATCACTTAAAATGGTATGTTTTAATAAAAAAATATACTTAATTCAATTTAAAGGCGACAGTATCGGTGCTCACAATTTGTTGTTTCAGTGCTACCCGATTTGGTAGCATTGCGAAAATTTCATTCCACTGTTATTCCAGATATTTATGTTGTTTTTGCTCGTATAAAGGCCTGAACACACGTTCCACAACCACACCACAACGAAAACACGTGAACGGGCACTTACACTGCACAATTTGTATGAAAATGAATACATAGTTTATTCACACGGACCACATTTGGCCGTTAAAATCAACCGTAAAACTGTAAATCTTGTCCACCAAGGTCAACCTTATGTAGTGCAGGCTGGCTATAATTTAGCGCGGGTTCCATTCGAACATTCAAGCAAGTTTAGAACGGAGTGTCAAATATTATATTAGGTTTTTTTTGTTTAGGAAAAGACAGTGCTAGTTTAGTCGGCAATATGTAAAGATGTTCAATCAATATAAATGTAAAGAAATCGTATCGTTGTTTGATTCCTTTGAAGTGCTCATCTGCCCTTCACACCACATCATAGCCACGTCACAGCCCGACTCAACCACCAGCGAGACAGCGCACAAGTGACCGGCTACATTTCAAACATAACGTTGCGTCGACCATTTTGATTTGAATTTGTAGTTACAACTACTCAACTGGAAGAAGCTGCAGCGACACTATTCACACGTGGACTGTGCTGCTGGGGAGTTTGTTGCGCCACTTCTTCCCAGCCAAAGCAGCGTTTTGGGGGACTGTCTTTTGTAATTTTGACGTTCGAAAAGTGCTGATTCTTAGTCTAATTTGAATAAATGACTTTTGATTTTGAAACGCAACCACTGCTTACCCACATTTTCGTCGCTGAGATGTAGTTGTGGTAAGTGTGATCAGGCCCTAAAATAACTTGAGCCCTTATTAATAAAACCTTTATTCAAAAAACAACTTTGTGTATACTCCATATAGTTTGTTTTCATTTGGTGCTGTTTTGGCTCTAGGATTCCGATCGCATTCTTTTGCGCGTGACATTTAGATAATATCGCAGAAGCTAATGCGAAAGCTGGCCTCGAAATTCTGTCAACAAGGATTATGCATCAGTCTGGTAGAAATGATTTGTTTAGGGTCTTGAGGTTGAACAGACTTGAAGTAGGCACATTCCATAAAATCCTGGCAGAACCAAATGGCGATGATGCGAAGAGTCTGTTTAGGTTCATGGCCCAGATATGAGAAATGTGTATTTAGGGTACGATGGGACTGACATACGCATTGCGATAAATGTCCCTAAATAAACAAAGAATAAAAAAAAAAGGATTATGCATCAGTAACAATGGCATTAACATTAATTAGTTAAGACATTCTCTTGAAAAGACTCTACACAAATACAAATATAAACAGGGAAGAAATATTGGAGGTATTCCTCGAAACGCACCAACTTTGGAACGCACCAAATGAAACGTCTATCGATATAATTTATTACGAATCCTTCATGCTCTTCTTTCATTCCTTAATTTTATTCCTCGAAATGCATCAACGATGAAATATAGATCATCGTTGATGCATTTCGAGGAATAAAATTACAATTTTTGTTTTTTCGAGGAATACTTTTGGTGCATTTTGAGGAATACCCCGAAAATTGCCCACGCACGTTTTATATTTTTTTTCAAAAGCAAGGTCCAAAACATTCTGATTCAATTATTCAGAGAGGTAGAAAACATTCTTAAGAATTTCTATCAAAACTCATTCCCAAATGTTAAATATGCTCTTCAATTTTTTTCATGATTTTCAGCTTTTCCTCAAATCAGTTCAATTTACGTTCAAGCTTTTTCTCTTATTCTGAAAAACATTATATATTAGAAGATATTTCGAAACACATTTCCGTACTTATAGTAAAAATACTATCACAACATTCACGGGTGTTCTCCAAATTTTCCTTAAAACCGATTTATATTTTATACAAACGCATGTTCGGAACGATTCGTTTTCTACAAAAAGCTGGAACAATGGAATCGATGTCCCGGTCACTTGTCTGTTCTCCATACTTGTGAGCTGCAACTGTCTACCCCGCCCGTAGGCGTGACATGCGCATTTGGCTGAAACAATAGTCTATTTACCTAACTAGACCTTAGACACAGCTTTAAGGCACTAAAAATAGAGTTCATAATCCCCTGGGTTAACAACCTTTAGTAAATTTGTCACAAGTGGTATTTAAGCCGCAGTGTTAAGGATTGTTTTTCTTTGATGTGGTAGTAAAAAGTAAGTTGGTAGTAAACATTTATCGTCAATTGCGTGTCGTCTCCGTTTTCTGCATGGAGATGCATAATGATCCAGATTAGTTATTTACTATTGTAGCTAAAGCGATATCAAGAGCATACTTGTTACGAGTAGCTCTAGGTAGATATATGAACATAAATGTTTATGTATAAAAACTGACATGACACGTTGTCCTGTCCAAATTTCAATAAAATGGTCTTGAGTTCATACAAAAAATATAACAAAGACGTTCAGTTTTCCCGAATTAGAACATTTTACGTAAAAACTTAATTTGGACTTTTAGGAACATTTTAAAACAAAAAATAGCCAAACCGGTCTAGCCGTTCTCAAGTGATGCGCTTACCAACGAGCAGCATTTCATTTTTAGGGTTCCGTACCAAAATGGTTGGGACTCAGTCAGTCTGTCTGTCTGTCACAGCTGGATATCTCAAGAACTACTAATGCTATCTACTTGAAATTTAGAATAGTTTTAGATGACGTTTGCCCAACTATTTTGCAAATAAGAAAGAAATAAAAATATTTGTATATTTTTTGCAACAACTGAAAGGGGGTCTGAAAAATTCGAAGTGGGGCTACTAGGGCATGTGGGGGTATTATATGAAAGAGCGCACTTTGCACATTCTCAAACATTTTTTCTTTTTTTTTAACCGCATAGTTTTCGACTTTTGATGAAAATGTAAAAAATTAATACCTTTCCAAGGAGGGAACGGTATTTTTTTCATCACCGCAGTTTGAAAAAGAGAAAAATCTGAAATTATTCTATGTGATAGAAGTTTATGTAAAGATTTCAGGAAAAATAAAACGAAGTCTCGAAATAGCACACTTTTTCAGAAATCATCAAGAGATGGCGCTGTCATAAAACTGCGATATTCTACACCGCAGTGCACGGTGTTAAAATTCTCTGACGAATATAGGCCTAGCCGATGAAAATTTAAAAACATGATGGTACGGAACCCTCGGTGCGCGAGTCCGTCTCGCTCTTGACCGGTTTTTTTGTTTACAATGAAAAAGATAGATGTGGACAAGTTTCTATTTAGTCTGCAAAGGAAAAACAAATCAAACAATATTCATTCCAAAACAGTCGAAACTACAATAGTCTATTCTATAACAATAAACGCATGAATATTAATTATTTTGCTATAAATTGAATTAAAACCAATCAGCATAGAATTAAATTAGAAATCGCACATTTGCGTAATTGGTGATGTAACAGAATTTATCACCACTGAGGAAATATGAATCACCTGTTTGACACGATAGTCATCAATTACAAAAGACAGCGAACAAACTTATAATTATATATTAAGGCGAAAGCGCCAGGGTAGCGCGCGAAACTCATTTTTTTTACTTTTTTTGCTATTTGCTGGTCAGTATTAAGTTGTTCGTTGATTAAAATATGATTCGCGGCCGTATCGAATACGTATGTACAGAATTATAATCATTAAAGTCCTCAACACAACTCTCTAAGACCAAGTAATCCCCAAGAATGACTATTTCATGAAATCTTGACATTTGGGGATTATACTAACTTAACAAGTTGTATTACTGATTGTAATGATTATAATTCTGTAAATACATATTTGTTACGGCCGCGAATCATATTTTAATCAACGTACAACTTAATACTGACCAGCCACTTGCAAAAAACCTAAAAAAAATTGAATTTCCCGGGCTACGCTGGCGCTTTTGCCTTAAGGACTGACAAAATGTCAGTTTGAATTTAGTGGTCTATAGTTATACAATAATTATTGAGTAAGATATCCGTTTTGTTTGAATAGTTTTTTTGAAATGAAAACTTCTTCAGGCGCGTTGGACATTTTTTAAGATGGGAAAAAAACCATTGAACTCGCGCCACTGTTACCGTAAGCGACACCGCTCGTGTTTTGTTTATAAGACGATTAAAAAAATACCCGCTTCGGATGTGTTCGGCCGTCCTCGGGATGTACTCGGTTTTAATGTATATCCGATATGTCAGTGAGTGATGGGCAATTCTGTTTGTGTTTTGTTTTCACTTCTGTCGGCACTCACAGTGCTACTTTTTTTTTTCTTGAGCCTATTTTATGTCTCACAGCTAGGCAAAGGCCTCCCCTTTCTCCTTCCAAACCTCCCTGTCTTGGAATAGTTTACAGAATTTATTTTTAGGAAGTTTTATATTTAGCATAATCAGTCTATGCCTAATGTTCCCACTGCTGGGATAAAATCCTCTTCTCTTCAAGAGGGTGAGGGAGTAAGTGGTAATCCACCACGCTAGCCAAGTGTAGGTTGGTAGATGTTGCATGTCTTCGAATTTGTGGTTCTAGGATATGCCGGTTTCCTCGCGATATTTACACAAAGTTAAGCGCCTGCCTCGGTTCGTACCCACGACCACCACTCGGTAAGTCGGGGCCGTAGCCACTGGGCCAATATACAAATAATAATTACTTAGGTATTGCCGCTGTCATTCGTCAATCTTTGACAGTCGTTACGAGTAGTCAGAAGCCCGAAAGTCTGACAACCAGTCTTACTAAGGGGTATCGTATTACCCAGTAACTGAGTTGTGGAGGTCAGATAGGCAGTCGCTCAATGTAAAATACTGGTATTCAGCTGCATCCGGTTAGACTGGAAGCCGACCCCAACACAGTTCGGAAAAGGCTAGACATTGCCGCGGGACTACTTTCATGGGACGGACTACCTAACCGAAAACCGAATGACTAGTTGGGTTCGGATGTTCACCTGCATTTAGTAGCATATCCACCATAGTTTGCCATATTACGAAGATAGTTTTGACAATGATATTCGATGGTAAAGACGCCGCACATCAAGCTACTACTATCTGTCAAATCGTGTCCTGCGTGTCCTGTCAGCTGCACGTTACAGGAACTGATGGACGCTGGTGAAAGCGCCAAAGAAGTAGCCGAATTCTGGGCCGAGTACATTTAGATTGCTATCGATCGGCACGCTAAGAAGAATCTTGTCAAATTTCTTTAATAGATTTTCAACTTTATGGCTATATAAAGCATAATGTTCAAAGTTGATTGGGAAATTTTGACAGTTTCGGGCAGCTTGATATGCTGTAGTGGTTGGACAGCCAGTTTTATCACAACTAAAGAGCCATAACCATCTTACATCCATCATTACTTATCGCGTGATGTTCCTTACCGTGGACCTTCTGGCACATCTTACTCTGTGGTCATACTGTCTAACTCTATAAAGTAAGATGCTGTTTATTAGTTTTGTCCGTCAATATAATTCGGCCAATAAAAGTAATTACGTATCTAATCGAAAATGCCACAAGCGTGACGTAACAAGTTTTCTCTCTGGCAAGTATACGGCGATCTATTTTATTTTGTTGCCATACTTTGTGTTGTGCAATCTAATTGTTGGTTTTGTATTAATTTATTGATGTTTTTGTTGCAGGTATGTGTTGGAGCTTTCGTAGCGGTTGTTGGTAAAATTAATTGATTATTTAAATGAGTGAAGGCAAGTGGAAAATAATGTACAGACGCCAGCATATCAAGCTCTACAATCTGTCAAATTTCTTTAATAGATTTTCAACTTTATCGCTAAAGCATAAGGTTCAAAGTTGATTGGGAAAATTTGACAGCTTCGGGTAGCTTGATATGCTGACGTCCATACTTGCACAGATCAAAGAAGGTTTTCATCTCTTGTAAATTAGGGTTACATAACATAACATCACGCCTGTATTCCCCAAGGGGTTAGCCAGAGTTGTACCTATAGTACACCCACATTTCGCCAGTTATGATTAAGTCCCATGTAATAGGAGGCGAGCCTATTGCCATCAACGGGGCACAAACCCAGACTCCGTGCTGCTACTGAGAAAATCCGGATGAAAAAACCCAATAACACTTTTCCCGACCCGGGAATCGAACCCTGTCAATGTCAAGTCAACCATGCTCAGTAATGGCGGTTGCGACCACTTAACCAACGAGACCGGAATAAATTCGTTTTTTTTTTTTAAATATAGAATAGCGGCGTTGAAATCTTAATTACTTCATTAGTTTCTTTTTTTATCTCAGATTTTATAAAAGTTCTAGGCCCAATAAAACATTAATTTGTTACCTGAAATTCAATGCTTAAGGACATTCGGAGTCACAGGGAGCAGTGGTGGCCAAGATGGTAACGGCCGCGACTTACGAGTTGTAGGTCGTAGGTTCGTACCCAGACAGGCGCTTTACTTCGTGTAAATTATTTCATTACCACTGCTCTTAAAACGGTGTAGGAAAACATTGTGAGGAAACAGGCATTCCAGAACCAAAAATTCGAAGACATGTGACATCTGCCAACCCGCACTGGGCCCGCGTGGTGGATTACGGCCCACTCCCTCTCACCGAGAGGAGGCCCTGTGTCCCAGCAGTGGCACAGCAGTGGCAGTGGCATTATAGGCTGATTATGTATGTATGTATGAGCCACATTAAAATTCCTAAACACCAATGATTGCACCTATGGTAGGTAGGCATATATTTAACAGACAATATGTTTGTACAAAACATTCGTAAAACACTTTTCCATAAGAGATTGGTGGTTGGTGGTAGAAATCTAACTTAGAAAGATATATTATTGATTCTAATGATTATAATTCTCTAAATATGTACCTGTTATTGTCGCGAATCATATTTTGATCAAGATACAATCTGACACTGACCTGCAAATTGCAAAAAACGTAAGAAAATTTGAATTTCGCGGTCTACCACTGTCCATTCACCTTAATAATGATTAAAGTTGACGTCCTGAATGAACAAAACGTTATACGAATATTAATAAAGGCAAAAACATACATTCAAGGACATAATACAGTAGGACATAATGTTATGTCTAAAGTTCTCACAGCACTTGTCATGAATTCTAAGTGTTTGTAATATTTTTTATACGAAAAACATGTGCTAAATATGCTGCACGAATTTTAAATCGCTACCTACTAGTTAGTTTACTGCCCCGACATTGCTCAGGGGACTTTTGTAAAAACAAAACATTTCTTGAAAGACTAGCTAAGCATAGCTTAGCCTATGAAGTTCCCACTGCTGGGACACAGGCCTCCTCTCTACGAGAGGGAGTTAGCCGTAATCTACCGCGTGGGCCCAGTGCGGGTTGGTATATAATGTCATATGTCACTTAACAGGATACCGAGCCTCTTTCTCCCTGAGGGTTTCTCAGGAGTAAGGAAAAATCACCGGCAGAAAACCCGAGTAGAAAAACTTTATCAAAAAACACAATATTGTAACACTTATGATTTTTTGCCAGAAGTACTTCAAACTGAAACCTCTCTTCACAGATGTGAATGTTTTGACGTTTCTTTATAATTTGAGCTTCTAAGAAACTCTTAGTTATCTCTTTATTATAATTGCATTAGACAACATTTCGGATTAAGCAGCAAAAAACTTATCAAGTGTAAAAAATCTACGATCTATTGACCACGAAACGATAGGTACGTTTATTGACAGCTAAGCAAATGGAAAAAATTGCTCAATGAAGTAATTAAACTTGAATAGGTAATCAGATTGTTCTGTTGCCATAGGAATTAGGAAGTAGTTGAGCATTGAACAAAATTGACGTGTGGATTCTACTTAATATTAATTGACGACTAGCTGTTGCCCGCGACGTCGTCTGCGATCCAGGATGTAAAGTAACCTATGTCCTTCTCCAGGTCATGGTCTACTCATGTGCTAAATTTCTTCTAAATCCGTACACCCGTTTTATCGTAAAAGCGTAACAAACAAACATACTTACAAAAATCTTTTCTCTTAAGTATATTAGTTTACAAGAAACTTCTAAATTTCTTGTTTAACACATAAAAAATCACATCTCTAACAATCCAATGACACTCGGCAATACTTTAGCTTCCCATTAGGGTAAAAGAATTTTTGTCATCGGATCAGTAGTTACGAAGATTACAGACTGTTCATTCTCCAGTTGTCTATGATTCTCATATTGCATATTAATATTAGGATATATCATCATCATCATATCCCCACGCTCCTGTGCCAGCGTCATCCAGGTTATACCCGCGATGGCAGCAATGTTGTCCACCCATCTCACCGCCGGACGACTGACACTTCATCTCCCAGTCCTTACACGCCACTCGGGCACTGCCTTACTCCACCTGTCATCATTGTGCCTTGATCAATATAAGTCCTTCTATTTATTTTGAAATCCAGAACAGACTTACGTCTTAAACGCCAAAATAATTCGTCAATCAGAAATTGGGGTTTCGTGATGCTAATCTTATTTGCAACCCCACTGATCTCTTGCGTCATCCTATAATTACTTATAGTACAGCGAACGTAACCAGCAGCAAACTGCATAATCAATACATTCTCAGCTAAATGTGGATTGATGTCAGTACGTGAGATTTGCTGTGCGAATGAACTTCTAGCCAGTTAAATCAATACTAGCGCTAGCAGAGCCCGCATGCAATATCATTCTGTAGTCACCTGCATTAAGTGTAGCGAAGCAAACAGATATTAATTACCTGCATCCAAGGTTCGTCTTCGTAAGTACTTTGATTTACCGTGATTGCTTTCTTTATCTATAAACTTATAGATGGTTCGCGTAGCCACTTCCGGCCATAAACCTCTCATGTCCATTTTCACTATTTCTAGGCGATACCTATATGTAATGCCTGAATTTTCAACTCTCGGCGCTGCGCCGAACGTTGAAAGTCCAAGAGAAGTTTGATCTAGTGTTACTGAAAAGTAGCATCAGTCTCAGCGTAACCCATCTTCTGTTATTTGAAAGAGTATGATACCACCGCTTAAGCGATAAAAACAAAGAAACGATTCTAAAATACAACAACGAACAAAGAATCACTCGTAACATTAATCATCTGCAAAAACATTTAAACCAAAATCCCCATTGATACTTCCTCAATACACAAAAAATAAAATATCAACTTCGTTGTTAGGTTCGCGAGTTTGTTCTGTCGTGAGCCACGGCACAGTCCTAACACCGGCTGACCGATATAAAGATAGGCACCGTTTAATTGGAGATCACGCTCTTTTGAGCACTTTATACCATCCAGACACTTCCAATGCTGGTATTTAATTTGCTTAAATGGTTGCCTTCATACTAAGTAATTATGTTTGATTTGTTTGCCATGGGTATTTTATGGCTGTTATGTCTAGCGTACAATAAATCAAAGACTTCTTCCGAGTATCAGGACTGGAATAGGTAGGTAGTGGAATTAACTTCAACAACGTGCAATATATACCACCTTGAGTTCTATATCTACACCCAGATAGTCTATTCCCATGTCAAGTCTTGCAGAAGGGATTTCAGGTGCAATGCTTAGGAGATCCATAGGCAACTAGATACCTACAAGTACTCGTACATAAATATTTCTTCTATTCTTTCATGTTTCTCTGGTTTTGCATGCTCTCCAACGCACCTAATACACATCTCTCTTGAATTGGCTAAGAAAACAGGAGCTCTAGCAAAACAAATATAAATAAGTAGATATTAAGCACGTCAAAGAATTTTTCTGCTTCAGTCGGCAGTTCTACCTACAATCCATCACAAAGACCAGTATCACCACTTACCGTTACATCACCGAACTGACCCAATCTTAAATCATAACAGAATCCCGTCCACGAATCATCTATAAGGTCACTGATGTAACTATTAACAGCTTCCGCGGTTCCCACCACACGTAACGAGCTATGTAAATATCAATTAACGGCTGGAAATGTTCCGGCGTGGCTACCTGTACCGATAGCTGGCTCACGAGACTTCTAATTGATTATATCAATGCACGTGATACGCAGTTTCCGTCTGCAGGTGATGGTGTATGTCAGGATGGTGCGTGGATGTGAAGAGGTCAACCTGTTTTTGGGGATGCGTAGGGACTTAAAGGCCATTATTGCTCGAACTTGGATGAGACTGGCACAGAAGTATGGAGTTTGCCACAATCAAAAACAGGTCATCACCTATGACTAGGAGAGTCGGGTTTTGGATGTTATTAAGGGCCCGAGGTTTGGAAGGTTTCCCACAAGGTGGTCCGACGACCTTGTGAAGGCCGCAGGAACCCCTTGGATGCGAGAAGCACAGAACCGGTCGACGTGGAGGTGCTTCCGTACTATAGTTACCAACACACTTGGTATCTGACACGTAGATAATTAAGTAGATTTCTAAACCTACACACAATATTTTGCCATCTCTCAATATCGATCCATCTGAAGATCTTTCAGCTTTCTGCAAGTGAGCGTTTGTAGCAGATGGAGGTACCAGCTGGAGCATTTGAAGAATCGTTCTGATAATGTAACCAAACCCGTGCTACTGAGTTGTATATTATGTCAGTCGTGAACCGGACAGTCAATGTATGCGTATGACCGGTACTAATGGTGCACACGTGTTCGGTTTAGTATGCAGCTATGTTATGAAGGCATTTTCCCACGACACTTTCCTTTAAATTGTTGTTATTCAGAATTGTACTTACCTGTTTATTTTTAGAAAAATAACACTGTTTATTTTAGTCGGTCATCCTTGGTTCGTATATCGTAATCCATCGAATTAATTCTCTTGTTGATAGACATCATCATCAACAGCCGATGCTATTCCACTGATACTTATTACTGCTTCGCCAATAACGAAGATTAATTAGTTGTTATCTTTGTTGCTAATTAGATTCTCAAATCCATCTTTAATAATACACTTATCTTCTTAAAGACGCTGTTGCTTGTCAAAGATGACGATTTTAACCAACAACTTCAAAATTATTTCTGCTGTAATTTTTTTTTGGTCAACCTTGCACCCTAATTGCGAAACACACTATCGATCACAATCTGAATCATTTTGAAGGATATTGCTAATGCATTGGTTTTCAGTTGCATTCAGTTAGACTGGAAGCCAGCCAGCAACATAGTTGAGAAAAGGCTAGGCAGATGATGATTGCTAATGCATTGCTTGCCAGATCGACTATCGGTACATCGAAGTGCTGAAGTGTCTGTACGAAAATGCCACTATGTCAGTCCGACTCTAGGATCAGACCTCGAAACCTATCCTTCTGCAGCGAGGTGTAAGACAGGGAGACGTTATCTCTCCGAAACTGTTCACCGCTGCACTGGAGGATGTCTTCAAGGTTCTGGACTGGAAAGGGGCTGGCATCAACATCAACGGCGAGTACATAACTCACCTTCGGTTTGCCGACGATATCGTAGTCATGGCTGATGATGATGATGAGACTATGGAGGACCTCAGTACAATGCTCGATGACCTCAGTAGAGCCTCCGAAAGAGTGGGTCTTAAAATGAACATGGACAAAGCAAAGGTCATGTCGCTATGCTTGGAGTTTCCCTGCGTGACCGAATCAGGAATGAGGAGATCCGCAGGAGAACCAAGGTAACCGACATAGCCCGAAGAATTGCCAAACTTAAGTGGCAGTGGGCAGGGCACATTGCTCGCAGAACAGATGGCCGATGGGGCCGAAAGGTTCTGGAGTGGCGACCGCGTACCGGAAGACGTAGCGTTGGAAGGCCTCCCACAAGGTGAACCGACGACCTTCTGAAGGCCGCAGGAACCTGTTGGATGCGAGAAGCGCAGAACCGGTCGAAGTGGAAGTGCTTGGGGGAGGCCTATGTCCAGCAGTGGACGTCTTTCGGCTGAAATGATGAATGCATTGCTTCAATTGTTTAAAAAATTTGTCTGCTGAACAAAGTAAATAACGCAATGAATGTTGTTGGACTGTCAAAATGAAAGCCATTGCTACTGTTAGTGTGTTACGGAATTACCCCATCAAACAAAATTACCTATCAGACCATGCAAGCCCTAAAACTTGAAAGTGAACAAATAAAATGGCGACGTCGTGGGCTCCTGACGATATTGCTTTCTCACTTGAAGCACTATTAACGTCACTGTAAACCACCTCTGCTATGTTTATTGTAGAATATAACTTAAACTTACAGTGTGAACGCTTTCTCATTGTAAAAACCCCACACGATTTAGTATCACTTGCAATCGACAAAGATCACTCGTAGAGGCGCAGTTTACGAAAGACTGAGGAAAGAAGAGGTGAATCCATAAATTATTAAAAACTAATGGAATGCAAAAACCCTGCTCTCTAGGATGTGAGAACAAACGAAATTAGGGATACAGTGATAAACCTTGGTATATCATCTCAGCGTATCTGCAGGTAATCGCTCTTTTACTCGTTATCATCCATCATCATTGTTCCGCTATTATCCCAATATATTTAGAGTCGGCGCGACATGTCTTTTTCTTCCATACTTCTCTATTAGTCGTCATTTCGGTAGTCATCCGCTTTCTAGCCATATCATAATTCACACAGTCAATCCATCGTTTCTTTGGTCTTCCCCTACTCTTATAGCCATCGACATTCATACACATCATCATCATCATCCAACTGCTCTTATTCCAATATATGAGGAGTCGCATCATGTCTTGTTATTTTTCCATATGTTCGTTTCTATTAGCCGTTATCTCATCATCTTTCACACAATCCGGTACTACATTTTACTACGCAAACGATAAAATCCACGATATTTTTTGCGCTACACCAATCGAATACGTATTAAATTACAGTAACAGTTTGTAAGCTTGGGCGGAGTGAAACTTGTTTATGCCTTTGTTAGTCTCGGGGTTCGATTCCCGTGTCGTGTCGTTGTCGGACGATGGTCGGCAATAAATCGCGGTCGACACCTCCGATACTACAATGGGGAAAGAGAAAGTTAAGGAAATATCACAAGATCGAGACGGGACAAAAATCCGCGTAAATCTTGCAACTTTACCGACCGTCTCATTACCGCCGTTGTATTGTTTTCTATATGAAAACGTATTGATATTGTAATCTACCCTGACAGATATAAACTGCAAGTTGGATAATCAAGGAAAACATAAATAGTCTTAATGGGTAGGCAGGTCTGCAAGTAACAAGTAAATACTGTCTTTAAGAAATGATTACATTGTATCTTTCACACTCTTTAGGTACTTACGAAACGGGGTGTTTGTACTGCAAATAAAATGCAGCCATTTTGTTTTCTTCTTTAGAATAATTTTCGCTGTGCTCCTTAAAGAGAGGACGACAGATTTGTACTCGCGGCACTGCTTGTAATTTAACAAGATCACACAGAAACTCAGGAAACTGTAACGAGACGGAATGCTCCACGTCGCTCGGATTCCCTCCATTGGTCATGTCGTGACAACCGGCCATATGAAGGAGCTCTCAGACCAGAACCACATCGATTAGCGACGCACCATCATTATTTTATCGTATTACACTTGATTAATAACGACAATCTACTGACCGGGTCTTCTAGATTCCTATATAATTGTATCAGCTTTCTTCCATCTCTGTATGGATTGCTATCGCTAATTTCAATCGTTCCAGCCAATTGAACATTCTAATCTTGTATATGGTATTAATTATTGCAACCGTGCAAGTGGAAGAGGAAACATATTGATGAAATATGTGATCGCTCATGTTTTACTGGTAACATGATCTGATTGGCTTTTGCAGAATCCGCGTGTTCTCTGCTCTACTTTTTATTAACAACGAAGAAATGGGTTTATAAAATGAGGCTCTATTGGTTCACAAAAGGCTTTATGTCTGACCTAATAAGCGTTCGTAGAATGATGGCTTTCATTTAGTAATTAGGCCAGATCTGTCAACAAACCCGATACTTGTGCGGAGACGTATTATCTCCTAAGCACCACAACGACACATAATAACCACTGTGGACGTCGTTATCTCACCACAAATCGTCCCCGGAGCCCTGAGTCGTCAATGCGACGATTATTTAAATAAGCCCCGGTGCATACAGTCGCACAGACACGGTACCGTTGGCTCTACGTGATCCTAGCGCCTAGCGGCACTATCGGTGCCTGTCATTATCTTCACATTAACTCGGCTTCAGGATGTGGCACACTTTCGCATTTCAATAGACAATTCTATTTCGGTGTTTATTGTGTCAACTTGACAACACGCTCGCGAGAAAGCCAAACAATCTCGAAGACTCGCGGCAAACAAGTCATACAAAGTGTAGCTGCAGCGAAATGTGAAATATGTAGAATCACTTTATGGATCACTCCGTCTTCCACAAAAAATGTCTCCAAGATAATCTATGCCTCGCATTCTCACGAGAATCCTCATCTTACTATTTACTCGTGTACGTTAAATTCAGGGTTCCGTAAAAGGTCTGAATAATTACGACGTCGGCAGAAAAAGCGGTCGAATGCCATAGCTCGCACAGTGGTCTGATGCGCGATGCAATGTGAGGTTTTTGCTCGGGGTAAAAAATATTGGTTGTCCGAGCGGGGTGTAGCGGTGTAGGCTCGAGGGGTTGAGAATGTTGAGATGCGGCGCGGAATCGAGCCGAGCGACCGGCTGCGTCAGTGTCGCTGTGCCCCGTGCGTACAGCGGTCGTGGTAGAGGGGCGTTACGTGCCGCTCGCGTTAAACACTGTTATTCGCGGTTCGCCATCGAATGCGCACGTGTCGCCGGCACCGAGCGCAGTATCTATTTACACAGTGTGCACCTGTGACCACGCAAATATTTGTCGTGATGTGAAAGACCATTTTTGGTTCAGCCTACTACTGGTGTTTTTAAACTCAACGTCCTAATTTGTGTTCGTTCAGACGTGCTTAGTTTGTGCCAAGTTCTGTACTGTGCGTTTGGTGATATCGACGTTTCTTAGAGTTTTATAAACTCATTGCATGTTCTTAAGTGTTCGAATACGAATTTCGGCGACAGCCAAGGCGTCAGCACCGAAAGTTGGATGAACGCCAGCATCTCCGGTGCTAAGGTGAGGGAAAATTTCAATTTGGAAATATACCTTTTGGCATTTTTACGAACATAGGCATAATTAACATTATCGCGGACAATACCGGCTTATCTGAAACGTTCCGCCTGTCGCGAATGAATAATACCGGCCAATAATGTTTACAATTCAACTACATTATCAGAATTTATCGTAACATTTGTTTGGGCTTTTAATAATAGCAGTACATTTGGAATTGGAATTACAGCAATATTTGGAATTACACCAACTGGAATTACAGCAATATTTTCATAAATTTCATTACCAAAGTTTTGTCCGGAATTTATTGCAGCCTAGTTGTGTTCTCGAATATTAATTCCTACTTCCTTCAGACTATTGTTCAAAAGTTTGAAGCAATTACCAGATGTGCGCTCCGTAATGAATTGTTTTGTTTGTCATCAACAATAATTTTCATTCAATGGTACACTGTGCACACACACACAGAAACCGTCACAACAGCTGAATAGTATTATGACTACCTATCACTATAACGTACTACGTAACTACAATTAGAAGAATAAGCAACATAATATTTTCCAAGCATTTTTATAATATAAAAAATTGAGACATTACATTTTCCCGAAATTGTAGCGTTAAAAATTTCCACAGCGAAAATATACTTTTTATCTGTCAACTTAATATTTCATTATCATTGTCGTTATCTTGTACTTCGCCAAGGACATAATTATGGAGTAGTATATCCTTATCTACTGACGCGGTATGTATTGGAACATACGAATGACGGTAATTTATGATTGCTGACGTAACGTTTGGTAACATGCCAAAATATTTTCAAAATATTTATGGCTGTCTCATAATGGCATTATCGTCCTGAAATTCGGAAATGTCTTGTAGAGTTAATCGAGAAAAGGTGTATATCATCGAGGTAAACTTTTGGCTTCCATTGTTTCCTTTTTGGTTCTACTTCATATCTCCTGTAGTCATCTGGAGTCAAGTAACGAATACAATGATCGAGGTCCAATCGATAACTGGCTTCGATAAGAGCGTTCAGTCAGACAGCGCGTCGGACGTGCCGCAACAACGACGCCTTTACCAGCCCGGTCACGTCTGACACACTCAAAGGACCTCCTTCACTTTAACAGTAGTGCATATACAGTGCCATACACCACGCTAGCCTAAAATATTACACCCAAGTACCGCCACTATCGTACACAGACACGCATTTCCTCTAGCTCAATGAGCGCAATCCTCAAGTGCCAGAACTGCTTCTGACTCAGGTACTTCAGAAAATTCGACCTCCCCGAAATAGATCGATCCGTGTTCGTCTACCCCTGTTATTTTTTGTTTGCTAATCGTCACTCATTCAATTGCTCAGTTGGCCTTCCGCCAGGACTCCGACGACGCCAAGGTTCGCTCCACTTTTACGTGCATCTTGTATTTGCGAAATGGTATCACGACTTCGGTCGCGACCTGGTGCTATGTTTAGTAGGCGCCAGTTGACATTTTTTACGACTCTGAGAGCATGATTCTGCGACATTTGTCTGGTCCGCCAAATATTTTCAGAGCGTACAACATCAATCTTCGTGTCAAATCAAACCGGTGTTCTTGTGTTCTTTTATTTCGAGCTGTCGTTACGCAGCAGTGTTTCGTTGTTGCTAGTTACCAGCACTGAATTAGTTTTACGAGTAGGTACCTACCAGCCGCTGTTCTGACGTGTTTGCTCACATCAAAAGCGGAGCAACTCATTGTTACGTATTTATTATTAGTTCCCATGAACAGTTTACGTTACATTTGTGTATGTAGGTCCTCAGTTTTCGTAACCTTGGCTTATGTTTTTTAACCGTAATTACTCACCAGATTATTCATTTTTGTTAGTTACCGATGATCATCATCATGGTGGTCTTTGTTCTGCGCAAATCAATATTGACTGAATAGAAAAGATGTAACAATGCGAAGAGGATGGTTTGAACAAGGATCTTAATCGATGTCATTAGGCCAACAACTGCGAGAACAATGTGCACCTCAAAAGTTTAATTAATGATGTCAAGTCGCCAAAAATAAAGCGAGAAACCGCGCCGACCACCTCAGTGACCTATTCATGTTAGACTAATCGAACTAATTAGTTACGACATAGTTTCACTTTCCGATCTTTTCGATGCGTTATGTTGGTATTAAGTTAATCCGTGAACAGCCTTGGATCCGATTTTGTTTTGCCAACAAGAATTTTGTTGACCGGCGAACTGCGCCAAATTAATTGATGTTGTAAATTGATTCGCATCCAACAGATACATTTGTTTCGGCAAAAGATTTAAAATGTCCAAAAATTGGTTATGAGGTCGGTTATCGGTAAACTCGAGTTGCCGAGGACAGTTGTCATGGCCGGCAAAGTTTTCAGATCTTTCTGTCACCGACACTTTTTATCTTTATGGTGTTTAATTTGGGTCTCTGTCGTTGTCAATTTCATCACCACTGCTCTCAAAGCGGTGAAGGAAAACATCGTGAGGAAACCGGCTAGTCTTAGAACTTGAAGACGTGACATCCATCAAGCTGCACTGTGCTCACGCGGTGGATTATGGCCTACTCCCACTCAAAGACAAGAGGCCTGTGTCCCATAAGACAATTGTCCAACACTTAAAATATGTTCAAAAACATCTTCGACAGAAATCACTCAATAAATCGATAACAAACACGAGAACGTGCTTCATCTGAGTGGGCCTTATGAATAAATGCATGTAAAATTTTATTGTTGCATTGACACCGATATGTCATACGTACGTAAAGTAAGCAAGTAGGAAAAAAGTGGCAATGCGATGAGGCTAGAAAATCGGAACATGATCCGACATACATGGGCAAAGGGACAGGTTCTTAACGATTGTCGAAGTCATCGAATAACGGTCAGTAGTTGGTAAAAAAGTTTCAGCGATTCCCGCGTAATTGGCAGGTCTCATGCGGAATGTGGCCTGACGAAGATGTGTCCCAAAAGGAAACACGGACAACCGTACAAGGCGCATCGGATGCCTGTATTAAAATAGAATTTCAATTAACATCAACATCTCGGAATAAGGAAAAATATTCCTTGCTTAGTTGTGAAATTATCCTCTACATGGTCAGTTTTTATCTTCAAATTTATTGCAATAAGCCAAACGTAATTATCAGTTTCCTTAATAGGAAATCTATTTCAAATGCAAATGTAGGAGTGTCGCCATTTTATTAATACTTGCCAATATATCAAATTGTCGCCTGATATTAATAGGATTATTCAATAATCAGGTTTGTCCTGTCAGTATAAAGGCTGGGTTCTAAGCTGCACTTAAATGGCGTGTAAACTTATCTAAATCATTGTAATTAGTGTCGGGGACTATGGTCTTTTAAGGCTAACACTTCTAGCAGAGTGGCTTAACGGTACACCAATCATAACATTATCCCTGTACTTTAAAACCAGCTGTAGCGTGTTGATCGAGGAATGTATGTCAAACGTATGCCACTAGACAACGACGATACTAAGAAAATTACAAATATTATAAAAAAATCCTTCTCCAGTTAAATTGTAAAATTCTCTTGAGTGCTATTGGAGTTTGTATAGTGGATTCATTCATCAATTTGTCAATACCATAAAAGTATTTAAAAAAATCCTGTATCATTACGTTTGTATATGGTCGCGAGAGCGTACGCCTATGTTCGTCGGAATTCTGTTAACACCATAAAAACTTAAAAACTTCTTGGTGTTTTAAAACTTAATGTGGTGTCTTATCCGTGGAATGTGTGTCAAATGTATGCTGGTTCTACGAAGACCGCCCGTTCAAGTTTCACCCTCATTTCTATATATTATAAAAACTAAGATTTCTCGGAAATGATACTTTGAGATTAATTTGATGCGTTTCTTACTAAAAACTTTTGGTTCATGCACAATGGTACAGACTAAACAACCTACTTTACTTCCCTTAATAACATCGACATGAGTCTATTCTCGTTACATAAGATGATTCTTGGAACTCAATAAACGAATGCGTAGGTTCTCCTCCTTCTTAGTTTAATGGTTACGATCTAGCAATTTGCTATAAGTGAGTACTAAAAGCTAAATTAAGCTATAGTACATTAAATTAATATGCAGTAGCTCTCAGAAATCTCATAACGAACGGTAAACGATATTCTTTCTAAAGCAGTAAAACAGTATAGTTATGTTAGCTGTCTTGAAAGTGCAGTCTTTATATTTCTTGACTAATCATTCTCTTATCCCACTCTTCTTCTACCATACTTTTTTCTCTATTAGTCTGCATCTCAGAAGTCACGCCGTTGCTAGCCATATTATCTTTCACACAGTCCGTCCATCGTTTCTTTGGTCTTCCCCTACTCTTCTAGACATTCTCAGTCATACTTAAAGCTTTCTTCACTACATTTCTCTCATTCTTCCATATCTAATGGCTATACTATGAAAAAGATTATAAATGGCTATACTATGAAAAAGATTAGAAAAAGATATGACAAAAGATTTCTACATAACTTTTCAGTCACCGGTGCCACTTTCACACTTCACTCATTTCTTATTCTATCCATTCATGTAACACCGGACATCTCTCTTAGCAGTCTCATCTCAGCTGTAGGTATGTAATTATTGCCTTTATACTTATGTTAACTGCTTTATTCATTTCTATATTTTATATATTAAACACCTAGATTTTTCTTTCTTAAGACGCATATTCTTAGAAAATACGCGAGTGCAATAAACTAGAATGGATCATCGAACCGCGAGTCGGCTGATTAGCAACTCATACGCACGTAACATAACATTCATTTTATTGTCTTTGTCGCTGACTGTATCGACCGCGTCATGCCCGCCCCACGCATAGTACACTTTTAGATACATTGTATGTTCGTTTATATGTCTTAGAAATAAGTGGCGATTTTTGTGAAATAAATAAGCCTCCTGAAAATTGTCATCATAAACATTTTTCAGAATTTATTGAACAAATTATATTCAGTTCTTTATTGTTGGTATAGCAAAAAAGAATACTACAAAAATAGAATAGTGGAGCGTCTCTTATTTTAATTCTAAAACCGTAACGTGTTGTAGGGATATACCTACTTATTTATTTATATATATAATAAGTACATTATTGAACACCACTTTATACTTAATTAATATTAAATTAGCCCAATCTTTATGTAATGCTGGTGGTAGGCGTTCCAGTAATCTGTCACCACTTACAAGCGATTATAGTGTTTGTTAAACGGAGCTCTAAATATGCGCGAGCGCCGCTTTCAGTGCTACTTACCCAGTTCCAGAAGCGTGAGACTTAACCTATAACATGCTAATGTAGTAGGCATTTGATAACGATTAATAATAATTTGTTGGGATATCGACATAGAAAAATCTGGAGGATTTTGGTTTGAAGAGCTACAAAAATACCTTTGGGTTTAAAATTACATTATCATCGTCATCCCGTCCCTATCCCAATATATCGGCGCAGCATGTCTCTTTCTGCCATGCATCTCCAGAAACCGTCATCTCAGTATTTATCCCCTTTATTTTTCACACCAGTCTATCTAGTTCTAGAATTTTCTTATATTGATGAAATGAAATGAGATGATGAAATGAAATGAAATGATGATGAAATGATTTTATTTTTTGTAAGTAGGTTTGTACAAACACTTTTACACGTCAATCATGTTTTTTTTTTTAAACTAGATGAAGTCTGCGTTTCCTATCTGATATTCATTCGTTAGGTAATTGCGAATTGCAAAATACTCAAGTCAATTGTTATTTAAAACAGCGTCGATTGTATCTATATCTAATCTACTGAGCAAATAATCTTTGGCTTGTTTGTTTAACGCGACTTAGATAAAACATGAACTGATAAAAATAACACGCTTACTTATGCAAGTTTCCGGCCCCGAGGTTCACAAATTAGAATTATGTAACACATTATCGAATCAGATGTTTGTGTAGCGTTGGACCACTCTTTTATAATTGACTACTTAACTGTTGCCTTCGGTTTCACTCGCATTCTAAAAAAACTACTTCATGAACCTGGGTAAAAAGTATCCCATGTTTTTTTTTATCAAGGACACGGTTTATTTGCGTGCCAAATTTTAGTCATATCCGTTCAGCCGTTTATAAGTGATCGAGTAACAAAGTAACATCTTCACAAACTTTCACATTGTTTTATTATTACTAAAGAATGTTTTTGTACATTGTCCTTTTGTCAAATTTTACATTAATAAAAAACTTACTACCTACCACCGCGGCTTCGCCCACGTGGTGTGTCGATAAAAAGCAGCTTATGTCCCCGTGGTTTAAAGTATCTCCATACCAAACATCAAAATAGGTTCAGGCGTTTCGGAGATTAACCGGAACAAGCAGACAGACAAAAACTTTAAAAATAGTAAAACTTTTTTTTTTTAATAATTTTGTAAAGGACACTGTGTAATGTGTGAGTAAACCAATTATAAACACATAATAAAATAAAGTAAACTAGTAACTTCATAAAAACGCAGTCAATAGCACTCGTGTGAAAGTGTAAGTTTATGTTATGTTCATCTAATGTAATTTAGTTTTTCATCCATTTTGACTTGTTAGCGTGTCTCGCGAAATCACTTATAAAAACTGGCTCTAACCGGGTGACCGATCTTTTATGGATAGGTATGGAAAAAAAAGCAGCTGGACATCCCATATGGGATCTTAGCGAAAGGTGTTGCTAGAGTAATGACCTCAGGCTTTATGAGTGCGCAACTAACAATGTTTTTTTTAATAATTTTCATAGTCCTTTATGCCTTTTTTCTCTTGGAGATAATTCGATCTAGTATCGAACATCTATTTGTCTAATGTTGGAGCAAGTATGTGGTAATCAGTATAAATTAAAAATAACGAATATTTTCCTTCAGTTTTCCCGAAATGGTTTTTTTCGTCTTTAATTTTTAACCTTGGGTATTTACCGCGTCATCAGTGTGTAAATCAATCTTTCTTAATTGTGCTGTTTCCTCAGTATTGTTTATCGCATTAGTCATGTTCAGCTTATTATGTGCCAATATTCTAACGATGCTTGGGTAATTTCACGCATTTTTTATTTTTATCAGCAGCCAGCAATTTCTAGTTGATGCAATATTTATTTTTGTTTTCTCTTAAGTATATAGATTTCAGCATTTCAAAAGTCGTAATTGATAAAAATAGAAAGTTATAATTCAAATTCACGTTATAATATTCCCTACGGTTAGCAGCTACGTAAGTTTTTTCATTTTTATTGTGACTTCTAAAATTGTGCAATTTTCCTTCCTTCGATTTATTAGGAGCCAAAGTCTAATGCTCAAATTCACTAGTGGAAGTTTACTAAACTCGCTAATGTGACGAAGGATAAATCAACCTTCAAACGCATAAATCTACACATCTCACACGTTTGTCGGCACATCATGTAGTATATTTGTATAATTTTCATCTCTCTACCCTCACCTTGGTATTTTCTTAAATTAATAACAGCAACTGCACCGTCTGCACTACAAGTTTTTGGCATAAACATAACGCATATTTCTCACATGAGATTGGCAACACTGCGAGTGAATTATGGCATACAGTTGCTAACAGAAATAAATTTATCTGACATGACTCTTACCCCAAAGAAATAGGATTAGTTATTGCTTGTTTGTGCAAGTGGCGAGCCAATTAATTAAATTCAATGCTCGTTTTTCCTACAGCAATTTAGCTACAGGGAAAGAGAAAATTCCTTACTGCGATACTGGAACTCTTGGGCCGCGTGAGTCGCATTCCGTTCTCTATTGCCTACCATGAATGTAAAAGTTGTCATTAATAGCTGATGTATCAAGCAGAATGTGAAATTAATAAGGAATGGTAAAGATATAAGTTATTGGCGAGAGAGATTGCAGTTATGAGATTCTATATTTACTTTACGATTCAATGGGTGTTGGATTTTATTGCTGGTAAATAACGTGTAGGCATTAAGAGACCCCTATGGTAATAAAGATACTTATTTGCGTAGGTCTAACTCTGTTACAACCAATCTTACCGACTGGTTATGTTTTCACCATAGCACCTATGTGTATGTTACTGTGGCTAGATCATCATCATCATCTATACTGTGGCTAGATATATGTATATAATTTGTTCATGTTTATACCGAGTGTGTTCTTTCTCAGACCGGAATAATTCATGTTTACCGCAAATAAACTAATCAACTTTTCCTTTCTTCTTTTTCTTTCATATACAATATGTATTTTCGTCTAGAAGACGAATCAAAGTCTTCACTTTCTTCTAGGCATAAACCTATAAAGCAATGATGGAGCAGGTACAATTTCGCTATAGCGTAATTAGCGAGAAATTATCTAATACATTAAGTCTATATTTTCACTTACAAAACCACATTCGCTTCCCGTATTGCTCGAAGCAGCTCGGGAGCCAGTGAAATCAGTGAATTATTACATTGCATCCATTATTCATTAATTAAGCTACAATCGAGGCCATAACGGGCCATCCGAGGAAGCGAAGACTTGTGGCCAGTATGTACCTTTTAACCACTGAGTAATTAATAACTGGAGTGCTAATAAACATCAGAATCCCCACGCATAACGGACCGAATGGGAGTCTAAATGCGGAAAAGGGAGTCTTATAATCATCAATCAAACATCAGAATCTGTGCAGACTATGGGGCGCAAAACCACATCTACCGTTAGATGACCACACACTGGCATTGCCTCATACAGCGCATGTGTTTTTGGCAAATCTCTTGGTGATGTTGGTACGCCGTGTTTGAAAGTTATCTGTCTGATTCCATTTACTATTTCCTCCGTGGTACAAACACATCTTAGAGTAATTTATGTATCTAACGTAGAGCAGTCACGATACGCAAAACTGTTGCTTGTAACGGACTGTGTACTATTGGGACTAGGAACAAACTATTGGCTGAATTATTTCTTGTAGAGAGAATTGATTTAGAAGGTACTGTCGATGGGAGAAACCGCGATAGTTTAGCAGTAGTGGTTTAAATAGTAGTATTAATAGATGATACGGTAAGAAAGCATTTTAACACTAAGTTGACACGACATGATACTGCTAAAAAGCACAGGACAGCTGAGAGAGAAAGAAGTGTGGAAGAGGAACTGGCCGTTCACAAATAAATTGGATTAAGGGCAAAATGGTGATTATGAGCCCAAGTTAATACTGAATTAAATAATAGAAAAAAAGCTACAGGTACAATACGTCCGACGTAATTTGGCGGGCCTGAAAATAGGCACTAAGAACTTTCGCGCATGTTCTCTCACTCGCACTCGCCTCATGTCACCATTTGGTTCCTGAAAAATCTTACTGCGCAGTCTTCTGCGCAAAGTTCAGACCCGCCAAGTTACGTCGGTCGTATTGTACTTAGGTAGACCAGCATGACTGGCATGTCCTATAACCAAAAAAAGTGGCACTCCGGGAGTGCCGACAGAAGTGAAAACTTGAACAATTACCTGTGTATTTATTTAATCGTCTTATAACAAAACACTCGCGGTTTCGGTTACGGTAACAGTGTCGCGAGTTCAATGGTTTTTTCCCATCTCAAAAATTGCCCAACGCGGCTAAAGAAGTTTTCACTTCAAAAATCGAAGACATGTGACACCTACAACCCGCACTGGGCTCATGTGGCAGATTTAGTAGATTATAGCCCACTCCCTCTTCCAGAGAGGAGGCCCGTGTCCCAGAAGTGGAAACATTATAGGTTGATAATGCTTAAGCTTTAGATATAAACGTAGGAAGGAACCTAGAAATGGAAAGTAATGACTTTAGTCCAACCCGCGCATCGCATGTTGCTCTTCCGCATAAATTTAAATTATTGTGAACTACTTACTGACCTACGAATGCAAATCATAACATTTCCGTCTTACCAAGTTATTTACGGCGCAACTACTTCGCCTTGTCTCCGCAATTTGTAGTCGAAACTTTATGTAGCAGAAAATAGATGTCATATTACCATAACTGCATATACTGTAAGACTTGGATTTTGTTTTTTTTTTAATTTATCTTATCTCCAGCTTTGAGGAAAATTACGTTTCTTTTTCTTGTAAGATTAGATCAGGATAAACCTTCGCTTGTTTTTAGTTTCTTAACAAGAAATTATTGTGTATTTTGTTCTATGACGATCTTCAGATGTTCTTTTGTTCTCACTTTATTATTTAATCGTTTTCTTGTGTTGATAGTTCTTCGTAAAATACTGTTATATATGGTCACATTATAGTGTCATCTATTACCTTTGCTAAATTTCTTCCTTCAATTCAGTTTTGCTCAATTTTATTAACTTGTAACCAATTTTTCGGTTGTGAGTGCTATTCAACAGGAATGCTATCACATTCCTTTTAACGTAGTAACTCAGACATTTTGAATTTACATTTTACATTCGGATGTTCCGCACGACACGACGCGCCCCAATCACGCGCGACGCGACACGACTGAAACGTCACGTCAATTAGTCGTGGCACGGTCGCAGCGGGACGCGAACACCGTTACTAGTCTGTTAAGGCCGATATTTTCGCTCTTCTATCTAATTGTTTGGACTTGAAATGATCTAGATTGCTGTAGGTCAAACGCAGGAATCATTTCAAAACTGTATTTTTTTAACATTTAACTGTAATCATTTTCGCATAAGTTTCATACCTCTGTGATATGTACATTGTTTTTTCTGGTAGCTTAAAACATACCACCTCTTTCTAAGACTAATAACGATGAATTCAATGAATAATGATGACACAATTACTTTTAATAGTACATCTTCAATCTTACTAAGCGCTAATTGAACAGCAGCAGCAAAAAAAGCGAGCCGCGTCAATAATTATTAGACTCGCATCTTTATTGCCGAATTGAATATACCAAAAGATAAACTTCTCTTCATATTTAATTTACTGATTACTTCGGGAAATTATATTTCATTGCTAGATAGACTCTTATATCATATTTTGTGAGTTTTTTTGACAAGCGAAGTAGAACTCTAGAGCGAGAATTACTTGAAGCAAAGCCAACAGAAGTAATAGCTGCAACAAAAATAACTAGAGATACATTATCGTGTATATTTGTTTCTACGGGCTATATATCTTTTCTAATGGTAGGGTTGGCAATTTCGACTTCAATGCTGGCATTTAAAATACCGAGTGTCAAGTTCAGAATGGAAAAAGAAAAGAAAGTTAATTTTATTCCTTGACGGTGTTCTAGATCTCAATATTAAATTAAATTTCCATAATAATAGAACTACCGAAGAACAACAGGAAACTCATAATCTAAATAGTTATTTACTTGAGATTAAATAGCATGATAATTCTGTCATATCCTTTCCTGAATCTGGGTCATTTCTGTTGGAAATTACCGCTTTGAAACATGCGAACCCTATTTCAAAGTCAAGTTCTTGGCCAAGTATCACGCAATGGCAGATTATATCGCGTTTGACCCGACGTGTCATTACCAGAGTGCGAGCCATAGTGTTCAGGAGCTTATCAATCATTTAATCAATCTTTACACATCGATTGAAATGCAGAACATGTTTGTAGGTCTATGTTTTTTACTGCTCACTTTCTCCGCGAAGAATGGAGGACGTTTTGTTCTATGAAGTCCTGTTTCCAGGTCATGACTGCAGTTTTGTTTATATGTGGTTAATGATACTGTATATGAAGCTGATATGCTATCTTACATGGAGATAATGATAGCTTGATCTTTTGAAGTTCGGGTTTTGGAACTTGAATCTTACGTCATATCGAATTTCTCAATGAATAAAATGTGCCAGCTTCCATATTTAGAGCTGAGATAAAAGTAAAGTAAAAGGCAGAGGATAAATACAGAGACCAACTTACAAAGCTTCTTTCCCTTCTCAAATGAATTTTTCGTAGTCACGCTCCGCCGGTTGGCTGTAAGGATTCGGAACTTAACCTCAGTAGATAACAAATTCTTTAACCTGCCATTGACCCAATGAACCCTAGAACGAATCCACTTGTGCAATTGTCACCCGTTTAACAGTTCTATAGTTGAGCTGTCAAATAATTTTATCTCTCTTCCACCTGAAGGAAGGAACAGGACAGAGTTAGTTTAATAATCCGTTCTAGCACGATCGATCGAATGTCAAGGAGAACCAGCTAAGCTAAAATGCGAACAGTTAGATTTTACTCTTAATTGTCTTTGCTGATGGCTGCTAACGACGTTTTTATTGCTTTCATTAAGATTGGTGGTTCGGATGAAATATTCATCTGAATTATTCATCCTTAACGAGATCTTTTTTTCCATCTTCGTAACTTCTTCGCTGGTCGGTTGAGTTATGATTGGATTAACTAGATAAAGATTATAACCGGCCAGATATTTAATATCTCTCATCGATAAAGCTATTCGCCATTCGGTATGCCCGCTATTTTTCTCCTGCAGTCTTGTCCGATAGAATCGGAATGTTGTCAACTATGTTCACATTATCTTGTTATCGAGTACTCTATCGAGGTCCACAATCGCTCACCACTTATTCAATTTCCATTGAATCAGAGTCCCCAAGCCGTTGACATGCGGGCTACAAATTATACGGGGCAGGACAGGCCTCTGTACGAATATACAAATTAGTTAACAACTATTCAAATGAATAGTAGATTTATTGGATGGAATGCTCTTATGAAGTTGGCTCGTATTTTGATGGAATGGCGAGATGAGAACTTTGATTTATGGCTTTCGAACTGGATCAATAATGTTTCGTAGAATTGAAGAAGTGGTCTTTAGGAACTACTTAGCTATGAAGAATTTGTAAAAGCTTTTGAGATTTGATCTGGCTAAGAAACATCTTCTATACTTATAGAAACTTACTTAATAATAGAGCTGAAAAGTTTGTTTGTTTGAATCCCTGGAACAACCAGTCGGATTTGAAAAAATATTTTGGCATTCGATAGCCTAATTCTTGAGGAAGGCTATAGGCAATTAAAAATCACGCTAGGACCCTTAGGAATTTAGCAAAAAGACAAAAAGTTAGAAAGACGACGCTAAGCGATAACGAAGTAATAGCGCGGACGATGCGATGCGGGCGGGGACCAAGAAATTTCACATATTTGATTAAATTAGCAACAATTTAGCGAATACGTTACACATAAGTGAACCACTTATTAAGTTAATCTTCGATATCAACCGCTCCAAACTCAACCCGAGTTTCGGAGGACAAACTAGAAAATTACATTACCGGAGAATTTCTCATAATATTTACTACATAGACGTATCACAACTTTCCTAATTAAGCTTTATAACGGTTTACCTTTATATTTCGTCCAAAGAAAAGTGACCTTTAGTCCATTGTGTTAAGGACGCGCCTATAATGTCCTCATAACTTTCCACTCCAACGCTTCCTTTGGGAGCTGGTGACCCGTTTAGCTCATTAAGTGTGATGTGGCCTGTTTACTAAGGTATAAAAGGGCTATTCTTATGTAGCTGCGGCAATGTTATTATTCTGCTAAATTATAGACAAAGTAACCTTAGTGTAACACGTGAACCTCAAGGTTATTTCTATATACTAGAGGTCCTAATAAGTCCCTTTTGTAACGAGGGACACCCTTTATGGTTCTAAGGACAAATGCCAAGGTTGAATTATTTTTATTTCAAAACGTAAAAGGGAAATGTTTTCTTTGTTTTTCCATTGATTGTTCTGCCAGCTACTCATAAGTAACTTTTTTATATCTTGCTCACTGAATATCTGATGATGATGAATCATGTTGTTTCTCAAATTCAGGAATCATCTGGTGGTTTGCATTTATAACCTCAGAGATTTCGATGCAAAGCCTACATGCTGCTGCTAAAACCTCTGAAATTACGATTTCAATTCTTTTTAAATGCCCACTTCTTGAATAAATTGAAAGTTTTCATACGCAATGCAATGCCATTTGCAAACCCTTTTGCAAAATGTTGTTTCTTGAGTTTTTTTGTTCTTCAGACACCATTGTTATCAGTGTTGTTTGTATTTCGTGTGTTAGCATAATCTCCGTCTGTTTTCAAAACATACTTCTTGTAATCTCCTAAGAACCTAACTACATATTTGTGCAGTTCCAATATGTATTATCTAATCATTGTTTTTGAATGATACTGCATGTTCGTTTTGCTTTTATCGGACGTATGTCTTGCCATAAAATTGAATGATACAGTTCGTTGTTTTTGGCTTTTATCAGACAGCCATGTATGTTTCATGAATACTAATCTAAAGTCTGTCTAAGTCTAATCTAAGTGCTAAAGTCCGTGTGACGGGCATTTCATCATAATGCTCGGCGCAGCATGCCTTCTATACTTCTGTATCAATCATCTCAGTATTGACACCATTTCTAGCCATATATTCTTTCATGCAATCTGTCATTTCTTTGGTGTGTTCTAACTTTTATTGCCATCCACATTCATTCTCCAAATTCTTCTCACGACACATGTACACCATCATCATGTACATCACATTTACGGGAATTTGTAATTTACGTTTCATCAGATTACCTCAATTTAATGGACGATTGTCGATGTGTTAACCCACACGTAACTGGCACAGTACAGTTAGTCCCGCGCACGCGCGACAGGATACAATGCGGTTAAAGTTAATTGCACGCGGTGCGCATACGATGCTTCCGTTGCACTCCAGTGTACGCGGCTGTACGCTTGGCCGTATGTGTACGAGGTACGAGTGGATGAGTGTGACAGTTTATTGTTATTGGCTGTTGACATGAAATCATAAACAAAACATTACGGAAGTTCCTGAGTGTTTCTGCCAACGATTTTCCTTATTTTTGCCGACGGCATATACTCATAAATTTTATCATCAACTAGCTCCTGCCTGCCCGCGATTTCGTGAACGTGAAATTTCTTGTTCCCTGACCCATCCAGTCGCATCGCATCACCTGCCCGCGCTGTCATTTCTTTTTTGCTTAGCGATGTTTCTGGCTTTTTCTTTTTGGTCGGCTCTTAAGGGTCATAGCGCGTTGTTAATAGCCTATATTATAGCCTGCCTAAAGAATTGGGCTATCGAATGAAAAATAATTTTTCAAACCCGACCGGTAGGTTCAGAGATCAGCGCGTTAAAACAAACACTTCAGCTCTATTATTAGTATAGAATTATAGAATTTTATCATCCATTTCATAGATTGTTGTATTGTTGAGGTGCACACCTAAAATAATAGTGCGAACTCCCCATTAAAGTCCGTTATTCTGGCTTTATTATGCAAATACAATCATCGGACCCCTCCCCCATGTTCACCCCTTTCGTAATTAAATATTGCATGTGTTGCATCGATTCGACGACACTGATGTTGCTCCCCACACTCCTGTAGGTACCCTCATCGATGGAAATTCCGTTTTACAAATACTCGTTAAATATGTACATATACAACGTGAGGAGAATTTATCAGTAGAGATACGTATGTAAGTTAATCTTACCAGCAAAACTTTCATGATTATTCAAGTGTACCTTTAATTATCTGTGAGACAGGTGAAGGTGAAGTTAAATAGTTATACGTGAATCTAACATCAAAAGAGCTTCATAATGTCAACTTCGTAAAGGTCACAGAAATAACTTTTTGAAATATTATGAAGGGTTGAGGAACTCCCCTCTTATATTACGGCTATACATTATAAAGCTATAGACCGACAATTTATTGGCTATTTTATTACAATAGTAGACAAAATTTATAACGTGATAACTTACGTATTTCATCCTGTTTATTAAGCGATGGAAATCTTTGTGAATCCGGGGGTTTAGAATGTTTAGATATATCTGTGTGGTGAGATTAGGTGTAGCTGTATCTATGCGATAGAGCTGTGATTTATAGAGATAATGGGATTTGTTAAAGCCTCTTCTGTTGGTTTATCTATTATTTAGTTGTTCACGAACATTCAACAGTTGCTTTTGTTGGACAAATTGGTTACATTGTTGTCTTGTCTAGCTGTAGGCACCTCCAGGTCACTAGAATTTAGTTCTGAAGCTGTGGAAATGATTTATTGTGATTTTTCTAGTATTTCTTCTTCTAAGGGTTCATCATACGGGTGATGACACCCAAATAAACCTATTGTTATAAATCGAAAACGGATATCGCTTCTCTTTGATTTCGATAAAATTGTATCAGTTCATGGATAAGTCGTATCGAAACATATTTTCCAATCTGTTTTTTTTTTTATTAGTCACGCTTTTTTCCATTATCAGTCGTGCATCAATAGAATGAAATTATTGAATGAAAATAAGCATTACAGCTCATTACTATTCTTTTAACTATACCTATTGATTACATTATATCATACATAGGAAAATGAGACTATTCTTTTTGAAAAGGAACAACAAAGCGGCATACTTACAAGACTCCCAAGAAATATTTGGGGTGCGCATACTGCGCATCCAGCATACGTAATTTTCCGGTACAACATTGTTGCTAGGGCAACACGAGAGTTCGCAAGGGATTGTCCCTCCCGAGGGTCGGAGGGCTAGAGGGAGGCGCGTGCCGGTCACGTGCAGAATATGTGGAGCGTGCATCCGATAGTACAAAAGCCGCCACAGCGTGATGTGTTTATCAAAGACTGAACGAAAATGAAATTTTCAACTTCATTATTGGAACGTGTGAGTGTTTATGTACCTATGTTTTTTAGTACATAAAGGGGGAAACAAACTAACTTTTAGTATTTACAGCTCTAAAAGTAAAAGTTTCATATGTAAACAAGTTAAGTGTTTTGGAAAGCCCCAAAACAAAGACTAATTGGAATATTTAAAAATGTTTCCGGAATGTTACCTAATCAAATAATTCTAATTTCGCTGGCAAAGACATATTCGCCGCTATTATGCCAATTTTGTGTAAAACAAAAACCATATAACTACCCATTGTTATACAGTATTTATTACTGATTGTGAAATCGCTGCTAATGATACTCCGAGACAGATTATAATTTCGCTAGTTGTGTAACTTTAAAACGTTTAAGGAACGGAGTGAAATTCTAAAGAGGATGATGTAAATGATGCAAACGTCACAGCTGAACCGATGATTAATTTCATCACCACATTGTTGGAAGTCGTAAAGCGTGACCCAGCGTGCAGTTCTTTGTTTAAAAAATATAAAAAAAATCTGCCAAATTTCGAGTACAAAGCGCGCATGGCCCATTGTTCAAATTGTTGGACGCATGGGGCGGAGAATGCTCCCTCAGTGAACACCCTTTGGTTTCGTCGATATGTTATTATCTTGGATCATTCTCACGGGATTCGCTTATAGACGATTTCTAGTTTCTGGACATTAGTTTTGGTTGTTAGATCAGCAACATTTGCGAGTATTTGGGGTGAATAAGCTCTATTTGTAATGTGTTGTTTATTGAAACAGAAAAAGTCTTACTTGTGTGTTATAACTTTATCAGCAACTAGTTTTCTGCCCACGATTTCGTCATCATGGAAGTCAACAATACGATAAAGCCATCCTGTGGAACTCGGAAATAGTATAGATTAATATCAGTAAAAGAATTTATATATTCCGATCAGAATTCCCAGAGATTACCTAATACACACAAACCATTTTACCTTTTTATGATATTAGTAGAAACTGGACTAGTGCGCGAAGCAAAAGAGTATGTTTGAGCAAGGATCTTAGCACGGGGCATTATATTATTCTTCCTACCTACCATATGGAGGAAAAGCGTTTCAAATATATAAAAATATAAAAAAAACAGCAAAATATTACTAATCTTCCAAAAAGTCATCATTTGTTTCCCTAATCATTAATTAATCTTATTTAACTCTAACGAAAAAATCTCTTTCGCTACCGTCGTTGGCTAATCGCTAAACCATAACTTTGACACATGCGCCGGATTACTACTGCTACCGACCCTTGGGACTCTTTAAACTTTGCGGGACCTCTGACCTTTTCCATTTTTTAGGATTATATTCAATGTTTACCCATTTTTTTTTGCTGTGTGTTTAAAAAGATCCCCTTTTTTGTCACATCTATTCTTTTTTTGTCGTATCCATACTCTTACTCGTATAACAAAAAATAAGTCGTACTCAAGCTTTCACATTTTTTGCTATGTTTTTTTTTGTTTGTTGTTCGATCTTCTATTACGTTTGCATATAATATGTTATTTACTAAGGCAGTTCAATTTGCAAAACCTTTCAACATAAAACGAGAATTGAGGAAGATTTACTTTGACAAAGTCTGGATGATTTTATTCAAATTTAGGTAGGTACCGTTTCGAGTGCAATATAAAGTTATTCATTCCGCAGACGACAATTTATGAATGTTTCATAAGATTATAAAGACAGTAGGTACTCCAAAAGTTTCGTAGCATGCCATGCCACAGGGGACACACTTGGGCGCACACCCTCACGCAAATGTTCCGACTGCTGGAATGCCCCCCTCAAAAGTATGGCCACCTCAATGATATAAAATAAGGTAACTACAGAAGGACAACTGTTAACATTTTGCTTGGTAAAGCTGAGTAATTGAAGCATGCGCAAATACTACTTTATTCTTATCATTGTCTAGGTCAGGTTCATGTTATAATTAATGAGCATACAGCTCTGATTGGTCTTGCAAATATAGCATTTCTATTAACACCTTTTAGATACGGTACGTTACTTAGCAGTTTTGAACAATTCCAATTGCACGTGCATCGGTGATATTTTTATATATGTGTGTGTCCCTTCTGTGAAGTTATATTTTGTGTGTGTGTTCACAATCCGTGACTACACATGTCCGTACATCACCTGTTGTCTTTGTTCCCACGGAACCCAGCATTTAAATTGTATTGTGCATCCCCCATAATTTTACTACTGTCACACAACTGCCATATTTTAAAGGGAAAGTTATATTTAAGTCAGCACTCTAATAGATGGTTGCAATCTTTATGGGATCCTTTACAAATATTTTTGTAGTCTGTTTTTGTAGCAATACTTTATGTTTTCTTTCGTATTTTAAAACTTCCCGAGCTGCTTTTTCATAGTTTTAGATTAAAGCTTCTAGATTCTGTAAGATCTAAATAAAACATGTTGGACAAATGTCAAACAAACGCCGATGACTGAGATTATAAGTGACTAAGATTGCAATTCTGCAAATAATAGTCCCAACACAGTTACATCATTGCCAGGGAGTCATCACTCGTAGCCATCAGCCTCGTCACCGGCGAATCCATCGCGAAGATCACGACGGTCCACCATTCCCATGATGCCAATTATTACCATTCCCACGACCGAACCAACTTCTGATTGAACTATTATCTCAGATCTTGTAAATGCTACAGCTTGATTTATCTCAGCAATAATGTTCTTTTAAGGTTTGCCTGATTGAATTTATAGCTTAATCGCCGGTATTGAAAAGTTGCCAGCTACAGCTGTAAATAAAATGGTACGTTAACCACATTACGATAACACGTATCAATCAATTTCGAGATCATAATATTTACTTTTCTTTTTGTGTTGTTTGGGCAATAATGGCTCTAATTTGTGTAAGTACCTAATTATAGACTTCCTTGAGATTAGGAAAGATTTAAGAATGATGTTGCGTTGGAATCATTTAATAAAAGAAGTTAAAGTTTTTGGAAAATACTCGTAAAGTTCCTTTTATTTAGGCAATATTAATCCGCGTAGGTTCATAAATATCGGAATATATAGTATGAATAGATCCCTTTTTAGCATCTGTGTACTCTTGCCTGACCTTCGCAACTCGCCGATTGTTCTCCCAAAAGCTATAAGCCCCGAAAATTATATATACATTCCAGTAATAAATTCACCAGAAGCATGATTTCTGTTTCTCATCGGGTTATCTTTTACGTCAAGCTAGACAAGTTTATATAATAACGCCGATTTAAATGATATTAAACATAGTTGGACCGACTAAAAGGGGCCGTAGCGACTGCAGTGTAGTGCAATTTGTAATAATCTTCTTGCGATCCCTGGCGAGTGCTGCCTTGACCTAAAATCGTGAGCATACGCCGCCCGAGGCATACGCGTGCGCGCAGTGTCAGAGGTCCACCGAGTGCGCATGTTGTGCGACTTGTACCTCATGAAGATGGATGGTTGGTAAAAGTTTTACTTGATAAGTCAGCTTTTTGTTTTATTTGATGGCTCGTAGATTATGATGGATCCTCTCAGGTGCATTCGATGGTCGACAAAAAAGGTACTCTACTACCTGATGTCCGTAAAACATTTTTTGGTAAAGACTTTCCAAAATGTAAACAATAATTTCAGAAAGCCTGTCCTATCCTAGACGGCAATCAAAAATATTTCAACAACAAATATCTCAATTCTCAAATAGCTTTCATATAGAAATTTATTTTTTCTAATCATCAATTGTGTTGCTAGCCTAACGGTGTTGCTGATTTATCGCCAGGAACCACGCTTGGATCGCGGCGTGCGCCTGACATCACAATAGCTCGTCCATTTCTAGTTTAGAAATGATCCACCTCTGCCTCTCTGCGACTAAACGTTGGCAACCACTTTCAGTCGTGACAATGTCGCGTACCTTTGGTGTTTATGAGCTCTTACCGATAACAATGGTGAGATTTAGAGAACTTTTGATTTAAAAAACATTTGACATTCAAATGGGCACAGTAGAACACCTGATGCGATGAATGTGCAAGCTGAATATGAGCTGCCTCCCTTAAAGGCGATAATCTGGTATATTATACTAGAAATGAAATGCTGTTCGTTGGTAAGTAAGCGTGAATACTTGAGAATGGCTAGACCGATTTGGCTAGTTTTTGTTTTAAAACGTTCGTAATAGTTGAAATTAGGATCTTACGGAAAGCAAAATTGGAACAGTTTTCCGGAAAATTATCAAATACGGGAAAAACTGAACGTCCTTTTTTTTGGATTTTTGTATGAACTCAAAACCTTTGGACAGGTCAACGTCTGTCGGTCGGGTCAGCTTGTTGTTAATAAAATTAACCGTTAATAATGTGAATGGGATGTTCATTGATGATAAGGATGTCCATAGTCAAAAGAAGTTTAATGAAATGTAACATTTCCTTGACCTTATAGCAAGGCATTTGGCAAGCGACTTGCTTCTCGAAGAACATCTGTTTAGCAATCATGTATATATATACTACATATATACCGCTATACATTGGAATCTAGCACGCTAATGAATGAAAACACGGCAGGTCTTCGTACGTAATGCACTGCCACTATCTCATAACCTTTAACCTCTACCAAAGTATTATCAAAACACATTAATTTAATCGATATAACGTATTTGTTTTTCAACACTGCGTCCGGTGATTAATGAAATTCCACAACGTTTATCTCTTTTTGTTATATCATTAAGATTTTTGTTACGTTCGGTCAACTCGTCAGTTTCGTCTCTTGTTTGTCTGTGTGTGTTTGTCATGTGTTTGGATTTGTGTTCTTTTCTTACTTATCATCTCCGGTGTAACGGGTCTTATCTTATCTGAATGTTTTATTTTGGTCACTCTGCGTGCATTGATCGATAGATGTTTGTTGTCGCTTTATCCGTATTTATTGAATTTGTTAATTTTTGTAGCGTTTTTCTCTGTAAAGTTTTAGTTTGGAGTATTTATCGATTAGGTTTTGGTAACATTTAGTTTTATTGCAAAAACTACTCAGAATGGTTTCAGACGTACCTACCAATGCTAACAATTCTACAACATCACGATAAAATAGCAAGTAATCGATCTGCTATTCGCCATAACAATACCGGTATTCCGAAAATCCTACGTACCCACGAAAAAGGATTTATGAGATAGACTCGAATCTCTAGCAATTAACATGTTCACATTACCATGCGGCCGCTTGGCGTGAGTCACGATCAGCTACCGTGCGCGCGCGCCGCCTTCACATAAACCATACAAAAACTGAGCACAGAAGGCGATTCCCGAAGCCAAAACACATTAAGGAATCCATTAGTCGTCGATACCAAATGTGTACCTACAATTGTATAAGTGTAGTCTCCAACTAGAAAGGATCGCTAGAATTTGCATGAATTTGAGAACTTTTGATTTTGTGTGATGTTGGGCGAGTTGATTCATCGCGACGTAAACCTTCTGCGTTTTTTTCATCACATATAACTTGAATGTAGCGTGTGTGTATTAAATTCCAGTTTCCAACGAGAAATTAATCTCGAACGCTATGTCAATATTTGGTTTTGTGTTTTGTCAATAGATTTGTGTATTAACGTTGAATGAGTGGGTGAGTTAATCTTCGAGTAACTAACGTCAACGAGTTTGCTTTGAGATTGTTGTGGACTTGACCTTAAAAAATACTGTTAAAGTGAGAATAAGGCTTTATTATGTGTGAGGCACGTCGCTAGTCACGTGCTACATAACCACGTGGGTTGATAAAAATGGAACGTGTTATATTTTTATGTGACATTTTATTTTAACTTTCAACTTTATTTCTAGCTCGGGATGGTTATGGTCGCTATAAATAACGTTGTTCGGTGAACCCAAAAAAGGCTGACGTAAAAGAACTTATTTCTATTAGGAGAATGGTCTCCATTCATAAACTCTCCTTTATCTTCTCTTGGTCTACCTTTGTTGGTATATCTATGTATGTATGCTTTACGTCCTTGCGAATTGCACTTTATTTCCTCAGCTCTTCAAATTCGTCCAAAACCCATCAGCCCAGCTTCCGGCGTGTATCTTCGAGTTCTTCAACCAGTTTTTATCACAACAGGGGTGACGTAACGTAATTATGTTACACCCCAATGGACCCGACGGAACTGGCGCTTTTTATAAACAAGTTTTTCGGAGTCTTATCTTTGTAGGAAAGAAATCGATCAAGTTCCGGCATTCGCCTTCTCCAGAAAACTTTGAAGGCTTGAGGAATCAGTACTTTCGGTGTTTCCAAAGGATTTGTTTGGTACTGTTAATTAATGTTTTATTTTAATTACTGATTTTAACATATTTGTCGGCAGACACATTGATTAGCAGCTGTGAGAGACGGCGACTAGATGGCGCTAGTGGAACGTGCACCAGACGCAAATCATTCACTCTATCGATCATTTGGCCTAAAGGACTTGGTATCCAATCCAGTAAAATATTGTAACGGTTTCCCCCCCACTAGCGATCGCCTTTATAAGGAGCTGCGCTGTTTGATCGGTACGCATTTCCAACGGTTGCGTCGTGGTGCACGGACCACTGTCTCTCGACAGTCAGTACTGCCCGATTATTGGATGTGGAACGCTGTCTCTGACAATTAGTACTATCCTTATTGCGGTGGGTGCATGGACCACTGTCCCTGACAGTCAGTACTGCCCTATGTGACCGCCTTTTGCCGTTATTAGTTTTAGTATTTCATTTCTGTATTTTCTAGATTTAAGATAACTGATTGTTCAATTAAATAAACTTGTGTTTTACTTCTGATGTCTGGGCCAATCCGACATCAGAAGTGGGATCGGATTGTCCGCCCACCTCTGGCACTTCATTATCACAAAATGGCCAGAAAAATATTCCGCTACCCTCAAATAATTTAGAAGCATTTCTTTCATAATGAACTGATGCTCTACTACCCGGTCCAATGCGCCACCACAACCATTCACAGTGTTGGTACCATTTGAACCTGAATACCCCAATTCATACGTAGAGGGCTGTCAGACACCATAATTAAAAGCAAAAATTTGAAAGGTGTCAATTTAATCATGACGCTGACCTTGCCTTCGAGGCGGCGCAGCCACATTACTGGTCAAGATGCCTCTCAGTCATTATCAATGGGATGATATCTAGACCAGCAAATATGTACTGTAGGGGTTGCAAGAGTATTGTGACCTAGTCCAGTGAGCTGCAGGGATCTCATCCATGGGATGGTTATCTAGACCAGCAAATGTGTACTGTAGGGGTTACAAGAGTATTGTGACCTAGTCCAGTGAGCTGCAGGGATCTCATCCATGGGATGATTATCTAGACCAGCAAATATGCACTGTAGGGGTTACAAGAGTTGTGACCTAGTCCAGTTGTAGCTGCAGGAATCTCACCTGCTTTAGTAGGTGACGATTTAGACCAGCATGTTTGAACTGTAGGGGTTTTCTATTGTAAAGAAATACCTAGACCAGTGATATTTGCTAATTTGATATGTAACGATGATGACGATGTGAATTGATGACGAATGAATGCACTCGAGAACGAGTGATTTATCAGGATGGCCGTGTCGGCAGACACATTGATTAGCAGCTGTGAGAGACGGCGACTAGATGGCGCTAGTGGAACGTGCACCAGACGCAAATCATTCACTCTATCGATCATTTGGCCTAAAGGACTTGGTATCCAATCCAGTAAAATATTGTAACGGTTTCCCCCCCACTAGCGATCGCCTTTATAAGGAGCTGCGCTGTTTGATCGGTACGCATTTCCAACGGTTGCGTCGTGGTGCACGGACCACTGTCTCTCGACAGTCAGTACTGCCCGATTATTGGATGTGGAACGCTGTCTCTGACAATTAGTACTATCCTTATTGCGGTGGGTGCATGGACCACTGTCCCTGACAGTCAGTACTGCCCTATGTGACCGCCTTTTGCCGTTATTAGTTTTAGTATTTCATTTCTGTATTTTCTAGATTTGAGATAACTGATTGTTCAATTGAATAAACTTGTGTTTTACTTCTGATGTCTGGGCCAATCCGACATATTCTTTTAAGGCTTGTACTTACATTTGAAAGCGTTTAATTGCTTCATCGGTCTTGACTCACACTTGTTTACTTCCGAAATTCTATTACTACTCAAAGTTATAAAAAATACCGCACGTGGCTTTTTTTATTTATAAACCATTAGGCTTGTTGATGAAAGACTTTGAACTACATAATAATATAACATATTCGATTCTAAAAGATTTTGACGTGACAACGTCTTAAATTAGGTTGCGACTGGGAGTCACTTATGAAAAAGTGTAACGCTCGGTAACGTTACGATGAGTCACCGAACGAACAAAATATATTTCTATAGTTAAAATTTGTGCAATTCTTATTTTCATTCAATTCCTTGTTCCTATTGTGCAATTTAATTATATTCATATCAATAAATATTCTACCGAGAAAAAGACATTGTCACGTAAAATCTTCGCCCGTAAAACCGACTTTACAGGCAACCATTTTTTTTTGTCCCATTGTAATTGATCCAGTTTTTTCAAGACTATCATTATACAAGAGTACCTACTAAAAGCATGTATGTGGGTTTTTCCTGGGACTCTTTTCCTGTACATTCTCAGACGTTGATGATTTGATTAATAATTGAAGCATATGTGCGATTTATAAGATGAGAATATGATTTCTTAATAACTTTTTAATATTGTATAAAATCAGTCCATATCAAATTGTAATCTTAACACTCTCTCTCTTGATGAATAATGCTCCCATCTCATGAATATTCAAGAAGTCAGTTTAAATCTATAAGACTTCTATACTCTGAACCAAACAATTCACCACTACCAATGATTCATACATAATCGTATGATTTACGGCCCTCCCGTTCTAACTTTAGTTTTCCTTCAATGATTGGTTCAAAGGAAATCCAGTTGAATGAAAGCTCGTCGATAAAGCCGTTTACGCAACAAAAGTTTTTGTTAGCCAACTGTGGCGCTACGTCATCAAAACATCTTGAAAGTGCGATGGTATCGGTACCGTTTCGTAACCGATTGTGCTCTATCGTTGTATCAAACCAAACTGAATCGGCGCGGACTGAGTCTTGAGATATAGCGGGATATATCAAACTTGTTAGTGTTACATTTGGAGTAAATTGTTTTTTGATTTTAACATAGTCCACCATAGAAACAGGTGTCTTCGATTTTGCGCCTAAAAACACATTCCTCAATATGTGTTATTTTTTCTTTCTTAAGGTTGATGCATTTGTTTGTATAGTCATTCCATACTGCGTTTCCTAAGTTTCTACTTTATAATTATTTCGGCCTTCACATCCGTGGTTTCTGAGTAGGTATTTCATTAAAATATTTGAGCCATAAATAAACCCAGCTTTAGCCATCTTATTGTCTCTGGTTCTTGAACATGAATATGCTCACTTAGCTTCAGAATTAGAATGAAATAGCGAGACGATATCATGTTGTGGTTTTGCCAAGGCCTTTGGAAACTCATCCGACATTTGGCTTACGCACGAAGATTGTGTTTATAGTGAATTCTATAGTGTTCTTGTTAGATTACTGGTATTGAGTAACGAAGTTCCGCTTTACTCTTATAGCTTAATTTAATCCTATATTAAAATCTGCACTATCTGCATGATCGTGCCCATTAAACAATTCTTTTGTCTAGGGTGACTTGCGCTCTCCTTACGCTTCACTTTTGTCCTATTCTTATTTGGCTTTCTCTCTTACCACATTATCTAATTCAATTAGGTATTGCTATATTTTACTCTATCTTTTCTAAATCATCAGACTTTGACAATTTAATTTCATCTTCATCTTATATAACAGTGTCTGTCCGTCCACCTGCACCGCTAGTATAGTTTTGAACTTTCGAATAAAATATTAAATTTTTCGCACGAATGATGACAAACTGTAAAAAGACCATACTATTGAAATAGCTAATCGTATTGCAAAACGTAAACTTAAAATATGCCACAAAACTAGATTCATCGTATCAAATAAATCAAAAACTTGTTTCAAACGGACGGACAGATGTCATTGCATTTCGTACATTTTTTGTTGTCACCTGACCGAATTTTTGCGACTACAACGAACATTGTTCATTGTGTCATGTCGAAAATATTCTTTGTTTATCTTTTTGGCACAACGCAAAATTTTGTTTACGACATAGTTTACTATCTACAAATATACTTCACAATCATTTTAAAATCAGACAGGCTAATTTAGTAGACCGTGTTCCATAATAACTGAGATTATATCAAATATCGGCCGTAGTTTTACTGGAATTCCGTTATCTATCATTTCCATTTGGTTGGTTCTTAGGCATTTACAATGCTTCACGCAATGGATGATACTATCTGACTCGGACCAGTTTTATTTGTGGTTATAATAAATTATGTAAATACGGTACAATTATGAACAATTACAATTTAGTAGCCTATCTGAAAGTGAAAGACACGTTTTAATTGACCAAGTTAATGATTAAATTTTCAAAAGGAATCTTTTGAAATTCTGGGCTTAATAGCGTGTATCGATTTTTTTGAAAGATAAATGCAAAATATACAAAATTACCATCATACGTTATTTAAGGAGACAACAATGATTAAACTGTTGAAAACAATGTATGTATCGATGATGAAATTTATGATTCACGATTGTATCATGATCGAGATATCGAGTGCACAATACCCTTTGTTTAATCGCTTCATATTTTTGAATGTCTCGGTGGTATTCGTATGTCTTTGTATGTAATGTTACCTACACATTTTTGCTTGTTGCTTCCGCGTTTTAACTCACATTTATGTTTTCATTAAAAAGGGTCTGTGCCTGGTATGAATTCTCCAATTGTATGAATCATGACGAAAATGATGATCGAAGTATTAATTCTGTTGAAATATTTGTTCTGCTGTTGGTGATTGACAAGTAACTAACAAGATGTATCTCAATTGAAAGTGGAGCTCCTCAAAAACAGCTAGAAAATGATGTAACCGAATCACACAACTAAGTCTAATATGTTACATTGGACGCATGTACAGCCAAAATACTATTATAGAAAATACACGAAATATACACGTGACGGTCAAGAAAATGCCAGATGGCGCGTTCCCAGCGAAGTGGATCGATAACCTGAGGAAATAACTCATTATGTGGGAACATTACTAAGTCAGTAGAAGAAATCGTTCTCAAGGCATTTAATCGTAAAGAAAAGGACTTAGCCGATATTTTTGCAAATGAATTCCAACAAAATGTTGACAATATCACAAAACCCTGTAACACCACCATATTAGACCCGCTGACGTACTCAAGTGACTGCGGCATGTCACTGCGAATTAACAACATATCTAACGATAAAATTTACAAAATTATAAATAACTTAAATATAAATAAAAGTCCAGGCTATGATGAAATACGAGTCTCCGACTTAAAATATGCTTCACAAAAAATCTCTCCAGTCATAACACATCTTATTAATACTAGCCTAAAAACCTGCAATTACCCTGATAAACTAAAAATAGGTACTATTCGCCCCATCCATAAAAAAGGATCCTTAAAGGACTACAATAATTATAGGCCTATCACAATTTTATCAAGCATTGACAAAATAGTTGAGCGTTGTATTGGTGATAAAATAAACCACTTTCTACGCGAGAATAATATAATAAACAAAAAACAATTTGGATTTCAGAAAGACCGAAGCGCCGCTCAGCTTTTGTGTCAATTTAGCAACGAAATTAATACATACCTTAACGATAAAAAACATATTTTAATAATTTTTATTGATTTTAGTAAAGCCTTCGATACACTTAATTATAATACACTTTACCAGAAACTAGAATGCAGTGGGATAAGGGGTCCTCTTCTTAAGTGGTTTATGAGCTACCATAGCAACAGATATACGACTGTCAAGCTGGGAAACTCGTATAGCGACATGAAATTAACAACAAAAGGCACGGCACAGGGGTCAATAGTCGGGCCTACTGAATACCTACTCTATGTCAACGATATGTGCAATGCTATAGAGGTAGGCTCTGTATACCAGTTTGCCGATGATACCTGCATCGTGGTGGCTGATAAAGATACAGAAGAGGCCGAGCGTCTTCTTCAAATAAACTTTGACTTACTATGTAAGTGGTCGCACGATGTTGGTCTCGTCATAAACGCCGACAAAACCAAAGCCATGCACATACATTCTTCGCATAACCAAGCCACTTACACACCATCCATCAAGGCGCATAACCATACCTGCCTACATGCAGTATGTACCGGTAGTTGTAGCTGTGAAATACTAGAGTTTGTCACGGAACATAAATACATTGGTCTCATAATCGACTACAAATTAAATTGGGTACCACACATTAACTATATATGTGATAGACTAAGATCTATCCTGGGTCGAATAGTCATACTGAAACATAAAATGCCATATAAAACTTTAAGACTGCTATACCTAGCCCTAGCTGACTCCATAATTAGTTATGGTCTCAGTAGCTATGGGAGAACATATAAAACTAATCTAGATAAAATTTACAAATTACAACAACGAATCATCAAAAATATTGTGCCACTTAAAATTAAAACAAAATACCAAGATGATTACTCTGAACTATTTCATTATTGCAACATATTGCCATTACAAAACATGATCAGACTTTCAATACTAAAAGACGAACATATCAATATAAATAACTTAATTAGAAGGACACGTCATCCTAAACTAAGAACTTTACCTAACATAAAAACCTTTACCCTGCCCAAATGTAACAATACATATGGTAGGAGAACATACACTTACATACTACCAAAAATAATAAATGACCTTCCTAAGGACATACAAGATAAATACCTCGACAACCCTAAAAAAGCAAAATGTTTAATAAAAAAGCATTTTCTGCAAACTACAAACTATGAGTATGTACTTTAGTTTGATACACTCACTATTATTTTCTAGTTATATCTTAAAATAAGATAAGACTTAAATATTCTTTGAATGTTAAACTTACAAACTTACCGTCTAAATTTGTTTCTTTAGTTATTTACATTTTTCTGTATTTTTTAGTCTTTGTAGTACTAATATTAGATTATAAATACATTTACATTACTTCCGAACTCACTAGCCATGTATAAGCCATCAAAGGCTTCTGTGGTTTTTAGTTTAAAAAATTTAAACTCTGCGATATACTTTTTGAACATTAATAAAAAAAAAAAAAAAAAAAAAAAAAAAATAGTTAGCACTTTGGATTGCCTGGAGATTTGGATTGCCACACGCCTGTGTGAATATTGACATTGAATACTTTCGATCAATATGAATTTGTGAGAGCCAACTATGATAGCTTTTTCTTTGTTGAAGAAAATGAGCGTGTAAACAATGGCTTGGGTATAAAGTTTATGATTTCAGGTATGGATAGTGCTGATGAATAATTATTTGATGAAGTCAATAATTACGGTGTCTTTACAGACATAAAAAAATGGTTCGCTTTAGACAAGGGTACGCAGAAGCGATTAAAAAAAATATGGAAATTTTAAAGTATTTTTGTTTTTGCATGAACGAAAGACAAAAAAAATTTTTTTTTGAGAAGTTGGCTACTTAGTTTTATTTTTTGGAAGAGACCGTAACTATGAATGTACCTAATACGTAGCTTAGAACCGAAGGGTTAGGCAAAGGTGTACCTATGTGGTACACCCACATTTCGCCAGTTATGTTTAAGTCCCATGTAATAGGAGGCGAGCCTATTGCCATCAACCGGGCACATATCCAGGCTCCGGGCTACTATCCAATTCAAACCAACGTAGCGTCATATATAGCAGTCTAAAACAAGATGCAGGTGGTCATTCCAAGTAGGATTATGTAAAATTGCAAGCAAAAAATAAAAAAAATATAAATCAAGGCTTATCTCCCGTTAAGCTAGTATACTCTAACATCCAATACTTTGAAATAAATTCAGAAAATAACTTTTTATCTCCGACAGACGCGATAAACAGTCGCCCACGTGTTAGTCTGCTGCAAACTTCTTATCAGTTCTCTGGTGTGATTGCTCTTGCTCGCAAATGTACTAACTGAACATCCCTGAGTTATTTCTACATGTATTCGATTAACTGGCGGGTTTAGATTAGCTATTTTATCTTCTGATGTTAGAGCGGTAGCATTGCGGTATTCTTTAGCATCAAATGTGTTAGTTTTATTGGCAGCGTCTACTATTTTGCACGACTCATAATGCGAAGAATTAAAGAGTGCTTTACGATCGGAAAATTTTTGTTGCCTCCTTTCTGCAACTGTTTCTATTGTTATACTCCGCTAGTACAAAGAACCTACTTAATTTATATACCATTCTATAGATAATTTAATGGAGATTAATTCTGTACTTAAAATATGATTTAATGCAGTAGAAACGAAAAGAAACATCAAAATATTTCTAACAAATTTCTCGTCAATCAAGTGTGAAATCTGAAAACATTTACCTTTTTTTTTTACCTTGCGAAAAAATCAATTAATTGAGCCATTTTTTTTAACCATCGGAGGAACCCTATTGAAAATGGCTCATTTCGTCGCTCGCATGACTAAAAGTCTTACCTCATTTTTCAGCTGATTTGAGTTAGGACAACTACATTATTCTATTCGTGATTCTTTACTTATAGTAATCTCTGCATGATATTTCCACCCATATTTTATGCGGGCTTTTCTATATGGATTAGACAGTCTTAGGTACTTTGTTCAAATATAAAAACATAACTAGATGAAGCTCTCCGTTTATAACAGCGATTAATTTATACTCCAAAATCTCAGGATTTGGTAAAATCCGGGATTAATTATGCCAAGCAGGAGATTACTAAAATATTTTATTGAAAATTTAAACTCCCTAATCTGCTAACTTAATAATGTTATAGCATATATTAGGCTGATTGATTAATCCGGAAGAAAGATTTAACGTAATAACAAAATGTTATCTACCATTCCTAGTTTAAACATCGTACAATCCTTCGGCTTATCATAATGGACTGGTAGCCTAATGCTGAGACCTGACAGCTGTGGTAGATATCTTAATGAAGAATGATTGACGTGGCACGTGATACGAAGTTGCTGTTGAGTGTGTGTGTGTTTGTTGAGCTTGGCAATTCATTGATATGATAATGTTTTTGTATGGAGACATGCTTACGATATTGTACAATGCATGACATTCATAATAATACTTAGTGATGCTCTTTATTTTACTTCTATTGCATCTCATTATAAATAGGTAAACAATATTTTAAAAACAAAAGGAAAATATCGTGAGGAAACCGGCATGTTCTAGAGGAGTATTCCCGTTTGAGCACCTATTTTTTGAGCACCAAAGGTATTCCCATTTGAGCACCAATCAATATTTTATCTTGGTGCTCAAAGGGGATCAATAAAAAATATTCAACGTTATTCCTTTTTGAGCACCTACAGTGGTTTCTAGTCATGGGGTGTATAATGAAACAAAAATTCGACGAAATGTAACATCTACCAACCCGCACGCTGGCCCGCGCGGTGGATTACGGCCCACTCCCTCTCACCGAGAGGAGGCCTGTCTCGCAGCATTGGGAACATTATAGGCTGGATTATGCTTGAACAATATTCATCTGATTCACATGACAGGTTTCCATAAGTTATCAATAACGCAATTACGGCAATTTATATTTGTTGCTTTACCAACTACCATAGTTATTTATGCTACTTTCCATTAAAATTTCTCAATTTCCAAAGTCCTATTCTAGTTTTATGTCGCAAATTATCGCAAAAATATAAATCCTGGTTAAAGTTATAATTCGTGTAATTATGTCATTTGCAAGTTAACGTAATGGTTAAATATCGTCTCGTTTACCGTTATTAGGAGCGGATATTCCAGCTTCCTACATCGTTAAACAGCCATTTAGCACTTAGTATATAACTAGCTAAGTTCAAATACGTGTTTCACTCATTACGGCATTAACAGTTTTCTATAACTTAATTTGATTCATAATTTTCCTGGGGTAATAAAAATAAAACTGGGTAATAGCGTCCACAGGCTTGATTTAATGGCGGTTAAAACAAAATTAATTACAATTAATTTTGAACAGTCATTAGTCGGCTGCAGTTCGTTAAGTGGTTTAATTTAATTCTGTTTAAGTTTTTTTTCACCCATTTACCTGCGTTTAAACGCAGCATACGGTCACGAAATATCTCTAGCTCGAATGTAAAGGAAGCATGACTCTATACTTTAAATCATATTAATTTAAATAGCCATGTTCTAAGATCCGGTAAGCTCACATGATTGCATTTTAATTACACATGATGAAGCTATTTAATATTTTCTTAGTAGATAAACTATTATCACGTCACAGGAAACCACTTCAATTAAGAAAATATAAAATTTTCTTTGCTTTTTTTTGGATGCGCTCAGGAAGCCCGCGAAAAAAAAGTCTTAGATTTTTGCAATTTGCAAATGCTTTAAATCTCATGATTTCCTAAAATATTCATTCAATTTGAACTTAGAGACTTGTAAGAAGTAAATACATATTTGTTGCGGTCACGAATCATGTTTTGATCAACATTACAACAAAAAACGCAAATTATTATTTCGCGCGCGCTTTCGCCTTAAATATTCAACAACGCAGTTCCATTCGTCACAGGGAAACGCCCATCGGTCAATAGTACGTCGAATCTGCATCGGTATTGTGTTCAGACACAAATATCTGTAGAAATAAGTACATAGTATATGCAGAAACGAATAAAAGGCACAATAACAATCTTTACAATGTTATTTGTTAGCGTGCAGAATGCACAAAGACTTTACACTGAGACGTAGTATTTCGTAAACATAGCGTAGTATGTTACTTTTAAACAACATGTAGCTGAGAAAAGCTAAAGTTTTCGAAATTAGAATACCATCCATTAGAAAAGAAAAAGAAGCGTTTCCTAAGCCGACGTTCGCACAGACGTAAAAATATCGCGACGGGATTTAATCGCGCACTAGATTTTCAACCCTCGGTGTTGAGCCGAGCGTTGAGAATCCAACAGAGCGCATCCCAGAGCGTCATAAAACCACTGTTCGATTTTCAACTCTCGGCGCTAATGCGGGCCATACACGATCAAGTTCACCGTCAAGTTTGCAACGGACTTGAAGCCGCGTCCAGTAAACTTGACGGTGTATGACTACTTATCATGCAAACCCATATCCATACACCGTCAAGTTTACTGGACGCGGCTTCAAGTCCGCTGCAAACTTGACGGTGAACTTGATCGTGTATAATGGCCCGCATAAGCAGTGAGTTCAAAAAATCCCGCCACGATATTTTTACGTCCGTGTGCTCTTTTTTGTTAACGGTTAATCCGTTTAAAAAAAACCGGCCAAGTGCGAGTAGGACTCGTTCACCGAGGGTTCCGTACAAATTTGTAGGTATGTATGTCAATAGTTTATAACGGGTTTTTTTATGTCATCATCATCATCATCTGCCTAGCCTTTTCCCAACTGGCCCAACCCAGCCTGTTGGGGTCGGCTTCCAGTCTATTTTTTTTTTTAATGTAACTCGAAATTACGGTTTTCGGATTTTTTCCTTTACTTGTGGTACATGACCTTGCTTCTTGCCAAATTTCATGATTCTAGGTCAACTGGAAGTACCCTATAGATTTTGATTTCCTTGAGGGTGTCGAAATATACGTTTTTTGCGGCATAAACGGCCGTATCTTTTTTTTAAGTTAACTTAGAAGTTTGATTTTTCACAGCTTCAAGGGACTGTAGACCTGAGTATATGGTTTTAATTTCAACTCGATACCTCCACGGGTTCCCGAGATAAAGGGTCTTGACAGACAGACAGACAACAAAGTTATCTTATAAGGGTTCCGTTTTTTCCTATTGAGGTACGGAACCCTAAACAGAGCGCGTTGCATTTGTTTCCATCATTACAATAGTATAATTAACCGTGCTTTGCTAAGTACGTGCTTCTAATTCCGAACAAAACGTGCTACCACGTTGTCGTTCTTGCTACATTTATTTTGAGTGTTTAATCTAGATTTCACACCTGAACGACTGTACAGATCTAAAACTTTAGGCTTCCGAACAACGTCATTCTTGAAGACAAGTACCTACCTAAGCATTCAAATTAAGAACAGTCTGGATCAGATAAACGTCAGATCGTACGCAGTTCCAAAGTTATGTTGGCAACATTTTGGCAAATTGCGAGTCTGTTGATCGGTGTTATTACAGTAATTGGATATTAGATTTCTGGATAATTCTCTTGCATTGAGATTGCAGATTGATAAATTTTGAAATAACGTTGTGATTTGCGTAGCCTTCGAGGTTTGGTCCTCGCCATTCTATTGTTGGTATATTTGTAACCAACCAACCCTATTAATGCCTGCCCAAAGGCAAAGGGACTGTTATTGAATATAAGGGACAACAACGGAAAACTTTCGGTTGAATGAATTTGTAATGTTTTCGTTTTGGACCATGAATACTATGATCTCAATACAAACAAATTGATGTCCTATTTAAAATTTGTCTAATAATAAAAACTTTTTGTTCCAGGTATTTATCTACAACCAATTCTAATCATCGTATATGCTCTGAAAAAATGGACATAGGTGAGTACTTATTAGTTTTCCTCTATCCAGCATTGTAGGTACTTCTATAGGCTGATGATAAAGAGTCACTCAGTATAAAAAATAAAACATGTGGGGTCGGGGGACCCTCGGCAGGAACGAAGTTCAAAATGAAAATCAAAGATGGTGGCTGCGAAAATTTAAAATTTTTGAAAAATTAAAAAAAATTACAGCTGCCATCTTGGATTTTTATTTTGACCTCACTATCGGCTTCACCACCCTCGAAAACCATGAAAACTATCTCTGTCTCTTTCTATTATGTGTAAAAAAGTCGCGTGGAGGGGCATAACGCTTTTTCGTTACGTGACAATTTCTCCAAGTTTACTCTTGCCGCAACCAAAAAGTCGGTATATCGTGATGGCCCACTGGTTAAGGTCTCGTGTCTCATGCACGAGGTTGTGAGTTCAAATCCGGGCAAGTACCAATGTGAATTTTTGAAGTGAAAACTGCCGGCGCGTTGGGCATTTTTTGAGATGGGAAAAATCCATTGAACTCCCGACACTGTTACCGACATCGATACTGACACCGAGCTACATTCGGATGTGTTCGGCTGTCCTCGGGATGTACTCGGTTTTAAATCCGATATGTCAGTGAGTGAAGCAAAGTATTCTGTTTGTGTATGGTTTTCACTTCTGTCGGCACTCTCGGTGTGCCACCTTTTTTTTTACTTATTTGTCTACAGACGCCAACACATCAAGCTACTAACAATCTGTCAAACTTTATCGCTAAAACATAAGGCTCAAAGTTGATTGGGAAAATTTGACAGTTTCGGGTAGCTATATGTACTGGCGTCTGTACTTTCTGAATTTATCTTGGATATTACTGCCATCGGTAAAAGAAAAATTTCGTGAGGAAACTAGTTAATATAATAAATCTGAAATCACCAACCCGTCTTGAGTCTCTGTTTGAGAAGAGCCCTTTACCCTGCATCATCATCTGCCTAGCGTTTCCCCAACTATGTTGGGGTCGGCTTCCAGTCTAACCGGATGCAGGTGAATACCAGTATTTGGCCTTTGCCCTGCAGTGGGACATTAATAGGCTGGTATTATTTTAACATTAAAGGTCACCGCAAAATTGTCAAAGCACAGTCCTCCGTGCTGTAACAGTTTTCCAACAATGTTTCCAACAATGACTCACTATTGTCACAATTTTATTTTAAACCATTTGTATTCAGCGCCGAAACAGTAAGCTCGATGACTCAGCACATTGGAATTGCTAATGACAGACATGGACTGCCATTGTCTATTTTTTATTGAATCAGTGAAATCATTTCGGTTAAAAAAGCTCTGCACATTTTACTTGAAAGAAATTGATCTAGTAATCTATAAGTCAATGATGTGTTTCAATGCTATCAAGCGCGGTCCAGTTACTAATGTCATCTGTCATGGTAACTTAATGTCAAATTGACAAATAGGTGAACGTCACTTTTGTTTGACAGATTGAACTACTCATTTACCATAAAGTCCGTTTAAAATTATTTTACTCTGACAGTAGCTACCCAACAGCAACTCTATTGTGACGAAAATGAAGATCACAGTGATTTTGACAGACCTGTCAGTGACAGCAACCCAACAGTAACCATTACAGAGATACTACGTATCAGGCGATCCACTCCCATAGAGAAAAAGTGGTTAGTAGAGATTGTCAAAAGTTGGAAGTTTAGAACATGACAGTTAGTTTTTTTTTTTAATTTAGGTGTTGAGTTTTTGGCAAAGACTCACACAGCCAGGCTCAATTACACCGTTGGGACTGTCTTCGGATTTCTTTTTTTTTGCTATTAGCAGCAAAATACCAATAAGCTCTTAGATGAGCTCATCGGTATAATTACTGGAGAACTACTGAGAAATATGTAAATTAAACACAACAACTGGTACTTATTCAAATTTTTATTTTTTTAAATTTAGTTTTATATTTATTATAAAAATTTTGGATATGAACCAACTTTGAGCCGATACTTCTCACTGATGAACCTTTTTTCGAAATGTTCTGGCAGATATAGTTTTTAGGGTTCCGTACCCAAAGGGTAAAAACGGAACCCTATTACTAAGACTTCGCTGTCCGTCCGTCCGTCCGTCCGTCCGTCCGTCCGTCCGTCTGTCTGTCTGTCCGTCCGTCCGTCTGTCTGTCACCAGGCTGTATCTCAAGAACCGCGGTAGCTAGACAGTTGAAATTTTCACAGATGATGTATTTCTGTTGCCGCTATAACAACAAATACTAAAAACAAAATAAAATAAATATTTAAGGGGGGCTCCCATACAAAAAATGAGTTTTTTTCGGCGTTTTTGCCGTCTGTCTGTCGCCAGGCTGTATCTCAAGAACCGCGGTAGCTAGACAGTTGAAATTTTCACAGATGATGTATTTCTGTTGCCGCTATAACAACAAATACTAAAAACAAAATAAAATAAATATTTAAGGGGGGCTCCCATACAACAAACGTGTTTTTTTCGGCGTTTTTGCCTTGTGGTACGGAACCCTTCGTGTGCGAGTCCGACTCGCACTTGGCCAGTTTTTGAAGTTCTTGCGCGCAATAATCACTCTTACCTAATGCTCAGAAGCCACTTTTCGAGTCTTATCTCACTACAAGGAAACGGATGCATTTTAACGAACTTTCGTTTAGCACCACAATGTTCGAATACAACACGTCAACACTTGTTGTACATCTTGCACTACCGATGCAAAATATTGTAGTTTAAAATCACTGACAGGGATAAGTACGGAAATTAATCAACGCAGACTTCACTCGACCAACAACAAAACTGTAATGGCGGTAGCGAAAAAGTTAAATTCTGCCGACAATCACCTTAATTTGACAGTGACATTTGTAAATTGTCTATAGTTTAGGCACCGGGTGTAAGAGGGGTGAAGAATGATAGAAGGGGGCGAGGAGACCTGTCAATCATGTTCTTTTCTTCCAACCATAGAGTATACGGTCGAAATTTTTTGTTCTAGGTTTGCGTGCCGTGGTAACCATATTGAAATGAGAATAAAAATCACAGTGATGTAAAATAACTGTGAAACAAAAACCTTAAATATTCTAAGAATTTGTTTAATTATCAAAGGAGAATGAAACCTGCTGCCCTCAATAAACAGGAACTTCTTTCTCAACAATTAATTTATCCGACACGTCACCTAGTAAACACCGTTCTGTTTCGAAATAAAACCCGCCAAACCAGAAACTCGGTTGATATCTAATCGTCTGCTGCTAATAATGTCCTTGGATTTCACCGCGAAACTGTTTTAGTCACGTTTAAACTCGAAACTTATGATTTATGACTAACAGAGCAACAGAGAAAGTGTTTTGATGCAACAAACCGTATAAAAACTCCTTTCAACGTAACTTTATGATTGATGAGGGCCTATTCAGATGTTCAACTATTTTTTTTTTACCTTTATACCTTTTGCTGGAGGTCGTGGAACCCTATTGTGTGGTACAGGGACACACCTCTATGCGATTATTACAAATGATCATTGCCCAAAGGTCGACGACTTCGCTAATTCCCGGATATTATTTCATTAATATTCATTTATTTCTAAGGAAAGTGTGAAAATCTGTTAAGTTATGGGAGCGGCAACTATATGATGGACAATAAATTAATTATGAACGTATTTATGACGTGATATAAAATATTTTTTTCTCATTACCCTACTTGTTTATGCTTTTAGAGCTACTATTTCAAAATCAATTTCGGTTTCAGAAGAAAGTCAAATTGATTAATTTCTTGATGTAAACTGGCTTAAGTAGAAGATTTATGACCGTGTTTAGTTTCGGTCATTATGACCGAAACTAATTGATGTATCGTGTTTATCTTGTACCGATATCTTCATAGTTGTAAGCTGTGAACATAACACGCGTAAATATATTTTAACACTAGCAACACACCGCCGCGACGGCGCCTCCGCCAATTTGTAACATTCCTCTAAAATTGTTCCAAGCTTTGTTGAAATTGTATCAAAATACCAAGTCTTTCAAGATGCAAAAGACGACGACGGGCCTTACAGCATAGTTTCTAAGCCAACATAACAGTATTTGTGAGTAATGATTTTTCTTTCATCTCTAGGGACAGACCTTACGAAAGCACCGCGTAACTGTTGTGACTAATTCATTAAAATGTGAGAAACTCATCATGTCTGACGCCACAGAATCCGGTAGTACTTGTGAGATGTAGATACGCGGTTATTGTGCAATGTTACGTCAGCTGCCTCCGTTGTTGTAGCGGTTTTTCCATTTCACAGTGGCAGACACAAATCCAGACTAAGAGCGGTTCTACACTACACCCGATCCGAATCCGAATTAAAGATCCGACTTCAATCCGATTTGTTTGAAGGGTTACGCACTAAATCCGAACTCTATCTGTCCTAATTTCGAACATTCCCAATTCGGATTGAAGTCGGATCTTTGAATGTTCTAAATTCGGACAGATAGAGGTCGGATCTAGTGCGCAACCCTTTATACAAATAGGACTATGGTCTCTTCGGACCGGCATTTCTCGGATTCGGATCGGATGTACTGCAGAACCGCTCTCAGACAGGGCTCTGTATCTGGATTAATGTCTGGTTAATCATTCCCCTACTATTCCATAGGACTTAAATACATATATTTATTTCTTAATTTAATTTTGATATTTTAATATTACTATAATAATTTCATAACTGTGACTGTCAATTTTTTATCCTGTACCTACCTATTTTCATTATTTGCATACCCATGTGATGGTTAAACATGGAGAACTTTATTATTAATTTAAAAACAAAACATCAATGTATATTTTTACCCATGTTTGCAAATTAATAAATGATTTATGATTTATGAAATACAGGTAACTGGTGAAATGTTACACCCATATTTCGCCAGTTTTACCACGTCTGCCTACCTTTTGGGGGAATTGAGGCGCAATAGATGTTACGTCACACGGAATATGATTATTGAATCTTATTTTCGTGTGAGAATATCCGACATTTATACGCCGACACACGTCAAAATAGGACTTATTTTTTCTCCAATGTGTCTGTGTTCCTTGATTTGATTGACTGCGAGTTATGAAAAGTGCTAGAAACGTCGGAAAGTGCGATTTTCTTTCATACAAAAAATAATATTTACTTACTCGTGTCAATATTCTGTTTCACGCTTGATTTTTCAATTTTGTATGCACACACGATTTTATTTTAGTCTTTTGTTTTTTGAATATAAGCTTTCAATGTCAATGTTACGTCAAAAGTCAAGAACGTACTGATGACAGAACAAAAAATATTTCTCCTAAATTCAGATCAATAACATTTTTATATGATAAAGTATAGTACCTAATTATCGTAAAAGAGTCGGTATGTAAAAATGCAAACACGTCAAAACCGCCTAGACTTATGAATGAATCCTAAACGCGAAGCTTTTCATAAAACCGTCTACATTTTTTTTAAACCGTTAACAATGCCCCTGGATACATAATTCATGAACCGTAGTGAATTCTTTTGGAGCCTCGCCAAGCAAATGTTCGCTATGTGAAGTTATTGTTCTGCTTTCCGTCATCACCAAAATCGTGTACAATTGTTATGTTTAGGCGAGTATTACATGATGTTAAGACGCGTTAGTGCGTTTCTTTCTTATATACTTATAATAGGTTCCGTACACACAAGCACGTTAAGCCGTTTGTCTTGCGCCTGATCTCTCTCCGGTCGTGTCAGATTGCCATCCCATCGGACTATGAGAGTGAGGGAAGGGAGAGTGCACCTGTGTCTGCGCACACACTTGTGCACTATAATATCTCCCGCGCCGAAGGCTGGTCTCCACTGAGATAAGCCGCCATGGCCGAAATTCAGTCTGGAGGACCTTATTTATTTATATGGGTTCCGATACATTTTCAATAACCGGGCATATCTCCTTCTTTCTTATATCTATGGTGCTTTATATTCGCAGGAGTGTAAAAGTTCCCGCAGTCAGACGCGACGGTACGACAGTATTTCACCCGCGTAAGTGTCGATCCCGTGGGAGTATCGGGATAAAAACTATCCTATGTCCTTCCCCGGGATGCAATCTATCTCTCTGCCAAATTTTATCGAAATACGTTCAGTGGTTTAGGCGTGAAAAGGTAACGTACAGACAGACAGACAGACAAGATTTACTTTCGAATTTATAATATTAGTATGGATGAAATGTTTGAATTAATATTTGTGACTATCACGAAAGCTCTTTCATATACCTTTCTGGTAAACATAACCTTACGCCTTCTTCCCATAGGGATAGGCAGACCCGACAGAAAACCAACTGCTACGTGTGCTTGTAAGTTTACTAAGATTAAAAAAAAAAATCTTTTCTTTTTCATTTAGCACTGACGCTACTGACTACCAAAACTTAGTTACAGTCACAACAACTGCCGTTACTACTTACATTGTAAGATTTGTAAGGCTCTTCTAAGAAACTGCAGTGTCACTGTGTGTGTGCGTGTGTGTTTAAATAAAAAATTAACAAGCAATTAAGTTCTGTAAACAGTACGAGTTGTGCAACCTGTGTTACGTCGAGTCATTGCACTTGGGAGTATTATTGCGCCCGCGCACCGCCGTGACTGCGCGTTTCCTCTCGGCAGATACTTAGGGAAAAAAATCTATTAGTATTTACTACTTTCGATTATACGTAGATAGTATTGGACTAGTGACGGCCGCTGCTCCACCTGCATGTATAGTTTAAAGACTCAGGAATAAATGTGTTTATGTCCCTGTCAAAGTACCAAAATACCTCTGTCAAAATCAGTTACATCGTTTGTATAATTTGATCCTTACTGCATTTTTAATTTATTTGAAAAAGTTCCATGTGCATGGGTTTTCCACTTCTGCATTAGGACAAAATATTTTATCAAGCGTTATTGAAATATTACACAATACAAATAAAAAAATGTTAACCGAGATTACTGATATAGTATCCAATTTAAAATAATTCCAAGTGATTTTCAATTGCCTCGTATACAACTCCTATACGTTACTAAACTACTGTTTTCTCACAAATTAACATAAAAATATATTTTATCAAACTAACGTGCGGCTGTCCGGCAGCGGACGGAATTAACATATAAATTAAAAAAGAAAAGAATGGACACGTCTGGCCGACTTTGTTTTTAGGGTTCCGTACCCGAAGGGTAAAAACGGCACCCTATTATTAAGACCGCTGTCTGTCCGTCTGTCTGTCACCAGGCTGTATCTCAAGAACCGCGATAGCTAGAGAGTTGAAATTTTCACAAATTATGTGTCTGTTCCTGCTATAACAACAAATACTAAAAATAAAATAAATATTTCAGGTGGGCTCCCATACAACAAACGCGAATTTTTTGCCCTTTTTTGCTCGATATCAATAATGGCAACAGGTAGGCACTTGAAATATTCACAAAATACTCAGTTGTATTTTTACTTTAATAATAAAATTAAATATTTAAGGGGGGCTCCCATACAACAAACGTGTTTTTATCGTCGTTTTTGCCTTGTGGTACGGAACCCTTCGTGTGCGAGTCCGACTCGCGCTTGCCCGGTTTTTTGTTAATTGCTGTATTAGCATCTAATTATCTCTTCCTGTTTGATTTTGTAATAGTCGCTAGAGATAACCAGTACATTTTGTTAGATTGACCCAGATCACGTTTGTAATGGTTATTGCACATCCGATTCTTATAATTTACCTGGATTGTCAACCTTTGGTTTATTATAAAAAGAAAAGAAGGAATGAAAACGTGTTTATTTGGCACATGCTATAAGTAAAAGTATTGCACAGACATTCACAGAATACAAATATTTTAAAAAATCTGTTCCAATGAACAACAGAAATGTTTCAAAGTTTACGCCTCAATCAATTAACTTAGCCTATCGCAGTCCACTGCTGGACAAAAGCTTCTTCCAGGCTGTGCCACAACACCCTGTGCTCAGCCTTCCTCATACAATCTGCCCTAGCCACCTTTTCTTCAGTTTCCCATTATCTGAGTCGAATATAAATAGTCATGTCTATACCTACTGACAATTTACCTAAACCCGACAATGATGATGTTTTACCTTTTACATTCGTAAATACAAGATTAACCATAGATAGTGGTTATTACCATTCCGTAGAAGCCAATCGTCTCCCTAATACGCAAAACTTGTATCTCCATTTTAACCAACTTTACGGGAGCAATACAATTGATTTAAAAAATTATGTTAGTAATTTTATACATTTCCATAGTAAAAGACGTTAACAAAGGAGTTACAACGTTTTTACAACGAAAAAAAATGATGGTGCATTTTACGAGGTGTGCTTGACTGACATCCATTTTTAGTATTACCAAAGCACAAAAGTAACGATGTTTACAATGAAAAAATCCAAATTTTTTATGAAGCAATTTGCCATCAAAACGTCAATTTCGACCTTTGGTGGAGTTACGAGGTTTGCGTATTAAGGTGACGCAATGATGTGTTCTAATAAGGGCTAACCTTGTTTACAAAACACCGAATCACTGTGACCTTGAAAACTCTAGAGTTATTGTTTTCAATGACGTAATAAATTAAGTACAACAATCGTTGAGCTCCTCAAGTTCTGAGTTGAGCTGCACGATTTTTGACAAATGCGTGCACTGATTGGACAGGTCCGCTCAATCTGTGTGGTTCTTTCCTCAAAAGACCATTTCAGACACCAATCTACATGGTCTTCACACGATCTGACCAAGATTTTGTCTGGACTTTAAAAGAGACTGTGACTTCTGAGTTTGTTTCGGCCTTTCTTCTCAGAATAGTCAGTTAGGAAACGCCGACCTCATCTAGTTTAAAAAAAATATGATTGACGTGTAAAAGTATTTGTACAAACCTACTTACAGAAATAAAAATCATTTAATCATTTAACGTAAGGAAAATCAAGATATCATCAACATGAATGTCAGAAAGCACACTTCATTAGAAGAAAAAAACGCAATTGCCGACTCTAGGAAAAAACAATTGTGGTAGGTACTTGGGTACTTGTTATCTAAAAGTGGTATCGATTTGCGCACACGCATTGTTTTCGAAATTCGAACGTTACGCGATAGGCGGAGGAAATTTTCCGTAATGCCTGCGTAATTGGTTGAAACGTAACAATGGTACATTTCGTATTTCACTTATTCCAATAATGAGGAGTAAGTAGTAAGTACCAGAGCGAAGGTAAAAACATTCGTTTTATCGTTACGTATTATTTTTGCATAGACAATAATTATGTATTATTTATAAACACGATTGTAATCTATTTTTCATCCAACCTATTTAATTTTCCTTGCATTTGTTCTAGTTATCAAAATAAATTATAATTATTTTTTTATTTATAATCGAGATTTAATAATACACACCTGAAAGTCCTGATACCCATGCAAACATTGGGTTGAATTGAAATTACTGATTCTCTTTGGATTAAACCAAGCCTCATTTTAAATCTGATCCTTATTTAGCATTTTTAACACCGTTTCAGAAGATAATTAATCTGTTAAGTCCTCTTAACAATATTTCCTACATAATATAGAAGACTAGCAGCGCCCCGCGGTTTCACCCGCATAAGTTTCGATCCCGTGGGAATATCGGGATAAAAACTCCTATGTCCTTCCCCGGGATGCAATCTATCTCTCTGCCAAATTTTATCGAAATCCGTTCCGTGGTTTAGGCGTGCAAAGGTAACATACAGACAGACAGACAGAGTTACTTTCGAATTTATAATATTAGTATGGATTTACGTACCTAATACAATTTTTTTTTCTCATTTACTGTGTTTGTTTTTTCAATAAAATTAATGAGATTCTTCACACTAGTTACGTACACTCTAATTTATTATAGTCTACTTTTTAGTCTAGCTTGACGTTAGCTATTATAAATCTTAGCTAATTATTATGAAAGTGAAGTAAAAGTAAGACTGACGTAATTTTTGGTTGGTTTTATTGGACAGTTTTAATAAAGCAACTATTAAAAAAATAATTAATATTATTAGATTACCTACTTACATAAGTTGCTGTAAGTAGGTATATACATAAATTTCGCCAAAATTAAAATCACAAGCTCAATCGTTTTTTCATTTTATTACTTCTATTTCATAGGTACAGACAGAGGCCAGCACATCAAGCTACCCGAAACTGCCAAATTTTCCCAATCAACTTTGAACGTTTTACTGTAGCGACAAAGTTGAAAATCTATTAAAGATATTTGACAGATTGTAGTTGCTTGATGTGCTGGCGTCTGTACTTATAGAACGAAAATAATATAAAACATAATGTTTTTATTATTTCTCATCTTGTCACATTTCCATTACCCGTTTCCGGAATAGAAAATAAAAAATAAGTGCAAACAAATGTACTAACACTTTCAATGTCTATATCTTTACCTTAGTTCATTGCTCCAACTAAACCACTCAATCCACTGCGTCAGCCGAGCTATAAAATATTGCTATTATTGAAGAAACCAATATTGTGATGAGGTGAAGGCAAATATAAAAGTTGATACATAACGCAAAAGTATGTTTATTTATTCTTTCGATACTGACGACTACATTTTTAAAGCGATACACTTGGCTTGGGATGGTGTGAGAGATGAAATACATTTTGTTAGTAATATTCTTTAAATCGTTGGCTATATTTTTTTGTTGAGATAGAAAATTGTTGACTGTCATTCAAGCTCTCAGAAATATGGAATGTCGAGACTTCCTTACTTACCTACGGAGAAATACATATGGTTAGAATTGAGAACTTCTTCCTTTTTTGTCGGTTTACAACATTATTGGACTACAAGTTTCTTACAATCAAGTCAGTTTATCGCAGTCCACTGCTGGACTAGACCTCTTGGGCGAGACTACACCCTATTTTCTACTTTACGCGTCCAATTTGTCACTGTCTTCTTCAGGCAGTCGCTCGTCAGTCTATCTTTGTAGGTAGCTAGTTAGCTAACGTCAAGCTATATTCTGCAGTAGTTTCGCTAATGTTTTAGGTGATTAACCTAACCAAATTAGCATCAGTAACGGGTGTCGGTAAATTTCCAACTTCCGCGGTTACGTTCGGCTCTGTTTGACACTACACTTTTGTATGTATGTATTTATGTCTGTTGCATTGTAATTATGTATTTATGTATGTACAACGGGGCCAGAAAACCAGGCGAAGCGGAGTTGGAAACCGTGTTAACATGAAAATGCAGGTCAAGCTTTGGCGACTGAATTGATTTAAATAACATTACTTAGTTTTTGTGAAGTATGGTTTCGAATACCTGTCTTTTCTGAGCTATAAGCTACTAGCAGCGCCCCGCGGTTTAACCCGCATAAGTGTCAATCCCGTGGGAATATCGGGGTAAAAACTATCCTATCCTATATCCTTTCCCGGGACTGAAACTATCTCTACACCAAATTTCATCTAAATCGGTTCAGCGGCTTAAGCGTGAAGAGGTAACAGACAGACAGACAGACACACTTTCGCATTTATAATATTAGTATGGATGTGGCATAGAAGCTCTAAAACGGATAAGCCGTTTTTAACGCGGGATTGTACCGCGCAGACCAGGGAAGCATGGCACAAAAGGGAGCGGGTCTATTATAATCAGCAATGGGTGGAACAAAGCCAATGATTATGATGATTTCAATAGCTATTTTTTATTATTTACTAGCTGCGCCCCGAGGTTTCACACGCATAAGTGTCGACCCTGTGGGAATATCGGGATAAAAAGTATCCTATGTTTTAATCCTGGTTATAAACTATCTGTGTGCCAAATTTCATCCAAATCCGTTCAGCCGTTTACGCGTGATTAAGTAACAAACATCCAAACATCTTCACAAACTTTCACATTTATAATAATTATTATAAGTAGGATGTATTGCTAAAAAGCGGAAATTTGCTCTAAATGCGTCGAACCGTAAACTCAATTGTAACTTCGTGTCCCCAAGTATCCCAAAGCAAAACAAACAATATCTATGAGACATTGTAGGTACATAACATTAACATATATTTGCACTAACAACATGACTAGTTAACACGTTTACACGCTCGTAGCATCACGTATGGCCACCACGTGCTTCTAAATGACGTAACCAGCTGATTCATGCGAGCCTAGTACCTCGACCAGTGTCCTGAGTACCAAGTTAAAATTATTTATATTCCTATCACTGAAGGAAACGGAATGCGGAAACTAGACTCAAATAACACGTATTTATCGCGACTGTGGAATATGGGATAGTTGGAAATAGGCGCCATTTTATATGCACTTTACATGAGTGTATATGTAATAAACACGCGTCGCATAAATAAACTCACGCCTTCTTACCGTAGGGGTACCTACTCCTTTTGCTTCGTTTACGTTTATACAGGGTTATTGGTAAAACATTAACAACCTCTTAAGTCATTATACTCATCATTATGAACCGCTTTTACTATGGGACAAAAAAATCAGCTGTTCCCTACATTTTGACGAGTTATACATACATAAATGTAGGGAACAGCTGATTTTTTTTCGCGATTTCAGGTTTAGTGCCATAGTAAAAGTTGTTCATAATGATCAGTACAATGACCTCTTAAGAGGTTGTTAATGTTTTACCAATAACTCTGTATACTTAATTACTGGTCATAATAATTAAACAGTTTTTCTTTCTTTTCTTCTTTCTATAATAAAAAAAAAACAATTCAGAATAAAGGGCTTAGATAGATATATTATCTGGTCATACACGCATGCTGGTTGCGAGTACTCGCACCTGACCATTTTCAAATTCAAACTCAAAGCATTTATTTCAAACAAGCTGCGCCTCGCGGTCTCACCCGCATACGTTTCGATCCCGTGGACATATCGGAATAAAAAGTAGACTATAGTTAATCCAGGGTGTCAGCTACCTCCATACAAAATTTTATCAAAATTGGTACAGCCGTTTAAGCGTGAAGAAGTAACAAACATGTAAACACACAAAACACAAACTTTCGCCTTTATAATATTAGTGTGATAAACCAATTACAGGCACTTTTGAATTGTCAAGACGTCGGTCAGTCAGCAAGATGAAGCTAGTTGCCCATTCCAAAGCGTAGTTGGTACACACCTATGATGGAGAAGAACGCACGAACGAACTCCACGGACACTCTTTTAAATCCTAAAATTGTTACAAAATTCAACATTCTGAAGAACATCGCCAATAAGGTCACTATAATAATATAAATCCTCGAATATAAGCATTATATCTTCGCTAGTAAAGTTTCATACAACAATATAAAGACTTTTGAAGCACCTTGTTTACGAAATATAATATACTTTGTCACGGAACAAGGTCGGACTCACTCCAAATTGAAGTGTTTTCCTTTACCAAATTAGAAGCACCTAAGTACCTAAATACAAAATTACCACATTGTTTTGTTAAATAGGGCAATTTGTTACTGATACTTGTTAAAAAGGTAACTGTCCTTATTCTTAGAACGCTAAAGTACGTATTTATTTGTTTAGTGAATTAACGACAACCTGCCAAGTGCAGAAATCACGGTCATGATCTAACTTTTCACACGATTTCAACCTCTATTTATAAGTAAGCTAAGGTGATACTGCCGTGGTGTCATATAATACAGGTGTTTACGAAATCTCGTGATTCATTCAACGTGGTCAATGCTCTTGGTTGTGTTTTGAATCAATGAAATCTATCAATCATTTGAAGTTTGTAGTGTTTTGTCGTATACGGTATAAGATGTTGCTAGTACTTAGTTGTTTTTTGTGCACGTAAATATAGCAAAAAACATGATTTGTGGAACTGGTGATAAGCCCAGTATTTTTTATTGATAACAATGAAATCCAAAACGAGCTCTGTTGAACACCGTTCTTATCGACTGTCTTTCATAGAAATACCCATGTCAAGAGAATAACGATGTTAATCTACATAATATTAGAGACCTTTAGAGGTTTCCAGAAAGAGGAGACAACGAAGACAAATCTAGTCTTTTCATCACTCCACTCTGTTGTTGTAAAGAAAAACTACTGAAGAGTCTGCCAATAAATATGCGCCTGAACAACTAATTTTTTCGTGTCCCCAGACAATATTTCCAATATTAGTAATTTTCCCCAAGGATAACAACCGATGAACAGGTATAAAAGGAATGTTTGTTCGACTTGGTGCCAAATATTTATAAACACAAAATATCATCTGATGATTGTGGATAATGTAACGCAATTTTTATATCAAAGCAAGGTCAACAGGACGCGCGTGGAATTCTACCCACATCCTATCATTTTCCGCAAAGTGTTGTTGCAGAGACGTAGAATATTATAAAGGAATGATACAGATAGAAATAATTGGATAAGGCTCGATCGCTCGATATTTCAAATTGAACAACAACGGCAACGCTTGTTGACTGATAATCTGTAACGACAGGGCGTGCGATTCTCCATACAAATGTTTTCCCCTTTTTTCTACCTGAATAATGTCTCTGGCTAGAGCAATACTTTTTTTTTTATAAAATCAAGGTCTACTGTAAACACGTCGCGTCCCTATCATTTTCTTTTTTACAGCAACTAATTAGTAAAGAAAATATGACCCTCTAAAACTTACAAAAAATGCCCTATTTTTACCGCCGTGATTAGAGGACTACCAGACAAATTAGAAAAGTTTATAGCATAAAAAAAAATGTTTGGAACTTATACATACTCTTTCTTAAAATGTTAATGTAAAAAAAAGCACGTGAAAACATTATACATTACATTACTTAAAAGGCACTTCATATCTCTAATCTCCCACTCTTATGTAACTGGAACAGTTGATATCCTAGCATAATAAGTCCCATGTTCCCACTGCTGGGACACAGGCCTCCTCTCTGTGAGAGGGAGTGGGCCGTAATCCACCACGCAGGCCCAGTGCGGGTTGGTAGATGATGTCTTCGATTTTTTTGTTCTAGGACTTACCGGTTTCCTCATATGGTTTTCCTACACAAAGTGAAACGCCTGTCTGGGGTCGAACCTACGACCTACATACAACTCGGGCCACCACTGTTCTCCAGTTGATATAGCACAAGTAGATTGTTTATTTACTTCGTCAAAACCAGAAATATCTCCATACCAGTTTTAAACATCCATTTTTTTTATTTTACTACCGCACAGCTTCAGTACAAAAACCAAATCAATTAAAATCCAATTAATCTCCAAACGAACGTACTCACGGAGTATTGATAATGGAACCGGAGGCACGTTCAATCATTATTTTATACAATGCATTTCCGTAACAACTTTAGTCACTCAATAAATTATTCCTCATCTTCCTTTATACTGTTATATGTCAAATGAACTAGAACAAATTACCCGTACACGCTAAATCCAAGATGGTGGTCAATGTTGAAAAACTATGAGATTAGATTGGAATCACCCAATCAGGTCTAATAAATGACGTAATATTGTTTATGATACAAAAATATCCGATGATCGTGGGTGCGCGTGTTGCTGAACTTTTTTCAGGGTTGTCTAGCGGGTTGGTCAAGTGGCATCATGAAAATAGAATTCTATGTACTGAAAACGCAATTATGAAATTTTATCAAAATTGCCAGGAAATAAGAGGGCCTAGACAAGTGGCGTTTTGTATGATTACGACTTTGAACAGGATTGATATATGCTTTTCGGTAGCTTATGCCAGTCTCATAAATTTTTTACTTCCATCGTCCTTATCGGTGATAAAAGTAACTTTGTCTATGGTGGTCTGGTCAAACTAAGTAGGAGAAACTTTGTACTAGTATGCTGTGCCTACACTGCCTTACCGTGTTTTATTGGTTAAATTACCCACCTAAGCACTTGCCGTTTTCCAAGAATCATCTGAGGTCAACAAGTAGTTATTAAACCTACTGAATTATGGAATAGCGTAATCGCGGTCTTTCTTTAAAAGTTCACTGACACCATTTCGTTTTTTCTCTACCTGGGGATTACCCTTTTTCCATGACTACCTCTTTCAGTACTTTAAAATGTATCTTGTCTTCGCAACTGACAGTCCTGCTCCCAATCCTAACTTTTTTTGTTTGTTTGTTACCTTTTCACGCCTAAACCACTGAACCGATCATCCTGAAATTTTTCATATACGTTGTCAGGTGTACTGAAACGGACATAGGGGGTACATTTCATCCCGAAAAAAAGTGCAGAACCACGTGGCGCCACGTGTCTTTCGAATCATGATTGAATTATATTAGACACTTTTTGGGTTACATTATACACATAGGTTACTTTTCATCCTGGATCGCAGGTGAAGTAGCGGGCAACAGCTAGTTAAATATAAAATGCTGATCATTAATTAATTGACAGTCATAACCGTTCTAGTTAATCAGGTGCCACCAAATAAAGTCTGGAGTAATTCTTTGATTAGCGTTTGATTGCCTTGATTTGCTTCCCATAATATTTTATTATGGATTTACAGTTTTAATAGCAGTTTGGTACCATGGGTAGAGTCGTAAATACTCTAAAGTTTAATATATCATCAAAATAGGTCATATCAGGAGTTGTAGCAAAGTTAAAATAAGATATAAACATGAAATACCTAAGGTCAACGAAGGAACATAAATCTACGGATTTTTAAACTAGGCCGATCGTATTACCAGTAACAATACCTAAAGTGGTACCATATATCTCATGGCTCCATGTTATTGCCATTGTAAATATAAAGCGATGGCGCGACGCGACGCAGCGCATATGAATCGTCAAGTGGCAGGGCGAGGTCTCATCTTGTTAAACACCACACAGTAAACTGCATTCCCTATGATCCGTATCTCTAAAGCTGCAAGGACCATTATCGAAGCTCCCGTCGCCAGATCTAATTCTGTATCTTATTCTACATTCGCTTACAACTGCACATTAGTTTTAATTAATGCAGCTAGTTCAACTCCAATCATATTAATTACACGCTAAGATCTCATTTTCATTGTCAACACTAAAAATAACTTCGAATGTATCTGTGTTAGTATGAGAAACAAGACTTGCAGCTTCAATTAAACGATTGTTTGCAAGACAACTGAGACATTTGAATAGTAGAACCTTACTTTTTTTAAGTCTCCGAGAATGGTCAGCGGAGGCCTATTTTTACATACGCATCGCATACTATAATTGGTATGAAAGGACTCGCTGAATGCTGTCTAAAAATAGACGAGGAATTTGTATTCAGTACAATTTTGTCTCGAAGCAGACGACGACAATGCTTGGAAAAAATTGCAAGCCCTTTTATATTGCATTATTCTTCCATCCGTATATAATTTTGTTTTATTGTGCCGCTACTTGATACATGGTACACAAAATTGTTGTCTTGTTGAAGTTTAAGAGTTGTTGTATAACACAATTTATTTCATCATTGCCCTCAGGTTCAAGAAAAAATATAGTTTTACCTTCCATTAAAATTACAGGAGATATTTATTGGCATCTCATGCTACCACAAACTAAACTAATAAAACATTGTATTTAGATGGAGTTAATAAACATAAATTAGAATAGCTAACAGGGCTCCAATCACTACCACTACAACTTTGTGAAGCTGTCGATCTTTCCAAAGATAATCAACCAATGAAATCCATTCCTCATTTCCATATAATTAAATACACAGTAAATTATATCTACTACTGTTACACAGTTCATCATAAGCCGATTAAATATTAGGGAATAATATTACAAACATAATATTAACAAACGTGTACCTACCTTAATCCGCAGTGTAAACCAGCATCTATATGTCTATTTTCCATGTAAATTCCATGTTAATTTACATTACTTCTGATTATGCGATGGATGCAAGAATTTATTCGATGAGTGGGTAACATGCAAATTGAACGTTGATACAATCTGGGACATTCCTTTTTATATGTTTATAGTAGGGCTGTTCTGTTCTTGTTTTTAGATGCAACTTGTTATACGTCTGTCTTTCGTCCATCTACAGTTTGTCTATAAAAGAACTCTGCGTCTGATTACGTTAGATCAAAGAGAAAGAATTAAATTCTTATTTCTTTAGTTTCTTTTGAGTAAGTTTAGAGTCTAGTTTTAGCCTTTGTGCCTTTGTCAATTTTAATATTGCCATAAACTTTAGCATGATCACTATAATTATCTAACAGTTTCTGTTCACAAGGATTTTAATTTTCAAAGAGTGTGACTTCGTCATTGTCATCCCTATCTCCATAGGAATGTACACCGGGTACAACATTTAATTCCCGCAATTCTTTGACATATTTAACGAGATCATCGAAACTATTCGATGGACCTTAGATGTCTAACAATTTCCTCGCTTCCTTACATAGTCTAATATCGATAGAACAAGTTCTGTTTACTCATTTATCGTGATATTCATACCCATTTCTAGATTTTACGACTGTTATTACAACTATCTGCAATAATCTTGACCATTTGTTTGGAATATTCGATATTTTCCTGATGGTCTTGGCTCTTAATGTGTTAGGAATCCCAATAACTGTTGCTGACTACTACTACCTGCTTTGTCTTGGTATTTATGTTATTCTTCAAATGTTAGTGTTTTCACAGCATGGTTTTCTGACATCATATTTTTTTATTTCTGTCAAATATTTGTGTAATACTTCATTCATTTGTAACTGCAGTGTGAACTACGCTGCAGGAGGACAGTTATGTACTAGTTTCTTTGTTCTGTAACAACCCTGCTTCCTGTCAGCGTCACATGTGTCATAAACCACGTTATGGTTCAAATAACAGAACAACAGTTGACCGCTTTGTATTAGACATTGCTTTCACAATAATTATAATATTAATTATTCAAGTGCAGTGCTCTGTGAAATTGCACTGCAGTGTTATGAAAGTTCCTATTCGAATAAACTAAACTAACACAGCGTAAATAATAACAGAAATGTTCATATTCATACGTAACTTTATGCGTTTTCATAGAGTTAATTAAATACAAAAAACGATAGTTTCCTTTATTTTTAGACATTATGACGCTAAAGTTATTTCCGCTGATGCATTTGCAGAATAAGTGATGTTAAAATTGTAGACAGTATTCCTATATTTAAAACGGCAAGTTGTCTTGACGTGACAAGTGAAACAATGATTGCAGGCGTTGTTAATTGCGAACGATTCACTTAATTGTACTCTAATGGTTCAATTGAAGCTAATAGCAGTAATTTGGCTTAATACTGAACACTGATTAGTTTAAGTGAACGCGAGTAACAATTATAACAGTAGCTTATCTATATTTTTCATCACAACTATTAAGAAACACGTCCCCTAAGACACGATCAGAATCTTTGATAGCAGTGGAGAAAAGACGGTCATGAATTGTATGGAAATGACTATGATTACGAATGACGTATGTTCTTTGGAAATCAAGAAAAATGTCTAAATATCAGTGGGGCTTGAAGCATTAGACAAGCTGAACATTTAATGATTAAAAGCAAAGTATCAAATACAAAAGCCAATTGGTAAACCAACAGTTTCTGTGTGGCATTCTTCATTGTAACTGATTGATATGGCCATGTCTGGCATACGTTCGGATTGAGGATTACAATTGCCACTTGGTTACTCCCAGCCTCGAACACTGCCAAAGGATAACGATTTGGTACTCGTATCCTTTAAAGTATGTTATTTGGTCATTTAAGTCGAGAAGGAGGCTCACTGGAGTATAAATATTGGCTAAGTGTAAATCGCCATTCCGAGAAAATATTCATTGCATTTTCGTTCAATTCTATGGCAATTTTCCACATTCTCATGCCTTTAAGGAATTTGACTGCGAGTTTTGTGAATTGGTTTAATCGCTTCGATGGAAATATGATATATCTCTATTTACAGATTTAGAGTCTCACATCGCAAAACAACACATTTCTTTCCAGAAAAGATCAAACATAAGATGCAAAATTCCAATTACATTAACATCTTCCATAAAATCACAAACAAAGTTATATTCCCTGGGATATCCTACTCTTGACACTGCTATAAATTAATCTGAAGTAGAAGCAAAATAAATAAACGCGTTTTATTGCCTCCACCTATATTTACGAGACAACGTCCAGGGTATAAAATTGGCATCCACTGGAAACTTTAAACGTAACGTAATAATAGACGCGAAAGCACGTTCATCGTTGAAGACTGGTTATATGTGTCCCAATTGTTATCTGATTGGGTACAATAGCTTTAATGACCCAGAATCAATCATATGATTGGAAGGCACAGGATTCAATTTGTGATTAATTTGATTTTATACTTACTGTAACGAGGATCATGTCTGTTTTTAATATTTTTATGGTTATTAATGAAATATCATCAACTTAATCCGTCAGCTCGTTCTTCGTTAAGCCTTTACGTGCAGTCTTCTTTATTGGGTTAAATTTATGTTTTATTGTAATCAAAATCCTACCGTTGCTTAATATAAATTATAAATCGTCATCAACACGGGAACTTGCGCAACCTCACATGCTTGTATCATTATTAATTGACGGGCAGTTCAATGCCAAATGCTCCCATAGATAAAGACACAGGCGTCCCGGTTCACATGGTATTCACAATCACTATCTTAATTGGTAAGGTCATTGTTAATCATATTTTTGAACGTGGAAGTTTAGCCAAATATGCTTATGTTTTATGAGATGATTCAACACGGATAGAGTTTAATGAACGGAACATTTAAAATGAGATGTATCAAGACGACCTTGTTTTTGCATGCATTTCTCCTCTTTTTCACTTCATGTTTTATTCACGTCTACAATCTATTACCTAGATTGTGACCTCAAAACCTAGACAATCTGTTAGCTACATACCGCATATCTCATTCCGAGGTCGTATCCTTTTTCTGCTTTATTAAGACACTGCATTTCATATGTAATATGCGTCTACTGTCACATCAAGGCATTAATTCACAATTTACTGCGCCGAGACGCGTTGGTGACTAATTTCACCAAGGCCAAAGACGATCCATTATTATTTATTACCTTATGAAATAATTCCCTTACCAAACATGAAATTTTCAACCTTATGACCAACAAATTAAGTTCGTTTTCACTTTGTGCTGCTGGAATTGAAATCTCATTTGGACCCTTTACTACATCTCTGAGTCACAAAAGCAAATTAATGTGTTACTAAAAATAGTGCGAATGTAACCCAACGTTTTATGTGCAAACAACTACGATTGTTAACAGAAAATTTCTTTGTCTTGAATGTCAATTATCATTTGTTGTATTTCTGGATGCTTTGTTGGTACGTATACTTTTTCCTATACAAAGATGATTTTATCTTTCTGTATTGTGAAATCATTGGTAATTTTGTGTGTTTTGTATATGTCCGTGTGTTTCCGACTTCACCTTTATAACTTTCCGATACTTACGTTACTTCTGTGTCAAGTGTTTCGACATCAAACAAACGGTTCATGTGGCGGTGCGTGACCGTTTTAGGTAAATTTTATGGCAGGTGCCAGCAATTTGTTTATATCCATCGTGTTTATTCTACTCAGGGCTGCCCTTTGTACTAAATTCTTTGTAGCTTTTTTATGTGTCTTGGTTTTTGTATGGGATTGCATTGAACTTAATAGTATTTCTGTTTTTTGAATAAATGTAATTCATTCTTTGAATACGACCATTCAATAAAACTATATGCACTATTGGCTTTGAATATGTGGTTGAGTCATGTTTATACTTTGATTAAAAAAAAATCGATGCTTCTGCTTATTATTATCGCATAGACACCCTAAATTGTTCTTTGCGTGATATCCCTAAACTGTTGCGTGATATCCCTAAACTGTTGCGTGGAACACATTGACCCGCACTCTCTCCTGTTACATGTCCGTTCGCGGGTCTGTTTGTGCGTGCTCCATGGGATCCCCTCATTATTTATAGAATTACAACATTTCTTCTGAAAACAGAGTTTTACTTCGAAGCGTTCCCGTTATAGTCAATTTATTGAGAAACTGCGACTGAAGCTGTTTCAAAGAAACGTGTGACTGACAACAGATCTTGGAATTTCTGTAGTAGGTATTGCTGGTACCGTCTTAAAAAGTACAGTTTCATTTATAAAAGCCTTTAATATTTTAAGTGCTATTATAATCGGCCCGAAATTTAAATGTCCATCGTCAAACAATTTTGCTTTTTTGTCACTGCTATTAACAGGAGTGTACTTATAATTCATGAGCCCTAAAAACTCCTCATATAGCTTTTCAAGTATCTACATCATTGTTACGAATGTAGTGCTGTTCACTACAAAGGACCTGAGGGCACTTCCCCCACTGAGCATGCACTTTTGTTCAAATCGTACAATCATCTGCTCAAGTATATTGCATTTTTGGAAGTTATTTTGGCAATGTTTTTTTTTTTCAATATAGGTACCTACTACTTTCGTTTGTTAAATCTTTCAATTAGTTTGTATTGATTTTATACTCTGGTGATGATAGCACTTCGAGCATGACTTTCATTTAAATGATTCACATTTCAATGTCAGTGAATGTCATTGCTTCATCATCATTCTCATCTATAACTTCATCCACGTTCATAGTTTTATACAAACCAAAAAGTAATAATCTTATTTCTAATGGGTTTTTTGCATCCAAAAAGCAATTCGCAAAGCTTCTTTCCACCACACTGCACTCCCCTTTATAACGACACATCCAGTGCGTACTAACTGGCGTCCCACTGTGTATACTGGCTGTTATTACTTTTTTGTGCGCAAGTTCACCTGCTGTGCGCCCGTGAGTAACGAGCCTGATATTAAGCCGTTCGTTATTATTTTAGTGAGAACATAGCATTAGGTTGTAAAATATGTGCTGTGTGTACTAGGCCTGTTTTTCCTGTGTGGTAGAAGTCTGGGTGAACTGGGTGTAATTACGTTTTAACAAAAAATGTTTTCCTACGTTTAGTATCTTTTTAAGAAAATCGTCCGTCGTCTATCTCTGAGTTTTTCAGAAATTTCTTTGATATGACATACAATTTGATACCGATAATAGTTGCACAAAACATCATCCATCAATCCAACGGCCCGATAAGTGATAAGAAGTGTAAAAATAACAATAACTTATACTTATCTTCCAACTTTACTCCTTCAATTCCCCCCTTATCATTATTATTTTACCACTTTTGATAGCGCCTTTTTTTTGTGGTATCTAAGTAGATACCACTAAAAATAGGTAAGTACCTATGACTTGAAATCTGGCAGCAGCACCCGCAATTTTAGTAAATTACCTCCGAAGTTAGTTTAAATAGCTGACTTCATTCGTAGAACCTTCGTAGTTATCGACCTCCCGCTCCCTCTACCCTCCATACTATGACGTCAATAGAACATCGCCTTTAATCTCATTTGTAAGGATAACCAAAAGCCGTTCGCCCGTAAATTGACTATTCGGGCATATACCCTTTGTCTGTAAGTATATAATTCAATAGACACGAGTTATTTCGTCACATAGCCTCTGAATACAAACAATCCTGATGTTACTACGTTAATGTAATTTAAGTTTTGTTTGTTTTGACATTATTTGTATCTTCAAAATAAACAAGTTCATCTTGTAATTTACCGAGTTGAAATACATGCCAACAACATTTATCTATTGTTCCAAAAACGATCCTAATACAACCATCACATCGACGCCAATTTTAAAACAAAAGACGATAACAAAAACAGGCACTAATAAACAAACCAAAAAGAACCTAGAAACAGTTAAAACGGTTTTAAGACAAAAGACAATCTAAGAAACAGTTAGATAAATTCTGAAACAAAACAGTCACCACACAGAGTCACCAACAATTTCCCTGCATCTACGTCAGTTAGCAACTATTTCCCGACCTACGACAACAGCGGTCGTTCACCCTGACGACGTTCCACTTGACAACCTCCCTGTAACACCCCCCGTGCTGACGCGAGAGTCGAGACTGCATTCAAGTGTTCGTCCCTCAGATAAAACTGCTGCACAAAGCCTTTCCCAAGAGCCCTCGACGTACGCGATTCTGTTCTAAAAAGGGAAGATGCATTTTTCGCTGCAATGCACTTTTCACGTATTGAGAACAGACTAGTGCTTCAGTTAATTACTGAGGGTCTTCTTTATGAGTTTTAATGGTCATTCCTGGAGTCGCCTTTTGTTATGTCTTCGACGAAAAGGGTTGGTTTAGGTACCTATTATATTCATTCGCTGGATTGCCTGTACGACAAATACGAAACCTATATTAACGTAATTATTATGGCCTATTTGAATAACCGATTCGTAGGACTTCTGTGGTCCTCATACGGTAGTCTGTCTGTAAAACCCTTTCATACAAAATTAAAGACTGTAAAAAGCAATATAAATGAAATGGTGGCCTTCAACTCCGTAAAAGTAACAAATTGATTAATTTCTAATCATGAGCTTACACTTAACCGATGTTTATTGCCACCAACAAAGATTTTATTGAGACTACAGTTAACTCAATCATGTAGCAACGATTAGCTGTAGTTAACTTAGAACTGTGATAGGTTCAATCTGTAATCTAAACATTATTCAATCTAAACGGAAATGTGTCAGTTAAAGCACGACTAAAGAATATAAGTGGCTCAATATTAACATCGCAAAGGTAACACTTATGTACTGGGCTTCCGTTCTATTTACACACATTGTGTGTACCGACTAATGAATTCACTACAGTTGCAGATCAAAAGATATTCACGTCCGTGCCCCAAGCTGCAAATATAAAATTTACATAGACCAAAGTAAAAGCGCCCTTAAATGCACCTGGAGTAGGATTCAGGATAGACGCAGATATCAATCAAGCAACGCCTAAGTTCGACAAAAACGATGCAACAAATGAATATGACCCTTAATCCGTTGACGTAGAATTCAGAAGGACTGCAGAGGAATGAATAGTGGTTGAAGACTAAAACAGTAGTGTTGGGAACGAACGCGTTATTACAACGCAGACGATTGATAATAAACTCCTTTCATTGTCATTAAATATTGTATCAGTGGAAAATCGTAAATAGGAACAGGAAATGAAAATGTTTATCTACGAGAATCTAGTGTTTGCTCTGAATAGCCAAAGCTCTCATTTGGATCATCTTGTTTTCATCAATCATATCATAAATAATGGAAGTTCCTCGAAGTTGGAATTGAATTGATCTGCATTATTTAATAACGTAGAGCAGACTAAAGGATGGATGGATTGTGTTAAAGATAAATTAGCTAGAAGGAATAACAAGACATATTGCACGTTGCTGTGCGTGAAGAAGTAGAAAAAATACTGCATAAAGTAAAATAACGACTACGGCGCAAGATTCCTATTCTATTCTAGTCACATTAAAAAACATTTCTAACATTTACAAACAAATTGCCAAGGATACAAAATATATAGCAGTCCAACCAACGTAATGTGCAGCACGTCCTGCCGACTTCCGCTGCGCAGGCGCCGCCGGCACTGACACTGACCCGTTCCCACGAAGCCCGATAACTAAACAAAAGCATGCTATAGAAATATATTACTTCTGCCATACTTCTTCCAAAACACATACGCAATCTGTGGTTACAGGGACTGCTAAGTTCCTGTGTTCTTGTTTGTCAGTGTAATAATTAGGCAGATGAGTTGCTTTAGCGTTGACTCAGGAATGGTAGCGCACTTGCGATGCCTCTAATATTTCAGACGTCAACAGGCGTCGGCAACCACTTATCATCAAATGGGCCGCCCGCTTCTGCTACATAGAAACAAACAAAATTGAATATCGCATGTGTATTCCACTTTACTTCAACTTATGAATAGTGTAAATAAGCTTTGCGTATGTGTACGGGAGGCGACGGAGGAATATAGAGTATTAAAACAGTATTTAAATCTGGGCCGTTAGGAAGCCTGTTATTTATACCTGTCATTTATGCAATAATGGTAACGGGATTATCATGGTATTCAAAATTGACACTTGAGAAAAGCAAATACTAAGCCCTGATGCAGGGGCTTATTTTTTGGCCAGATGTTTTGGTCCTGAATTTGTGCTGCATCGTTGTTGATGCGAGAAATGTTCGTGCTCACTGTAGTATATAGAACGAAAACTGTTATCTGAACGGTGTTGTCGAGCAAGAACTCAACAACCTTTTACCCTGCGATTCTGATTAACGCCTGCCTTGTCTTTATTCCTTTACATAATATTTTGACCTATAACTAGGAGAGAATTGCGTGTAGAATCTTTAGCATTAATCACAAGGCAAACGAAATCTTCCGCCTCATCAATCCCATTACCACATCCATGATACGCATCATCACGAAACTTGTCACCGCCTACATTCCGTGCCATAATCTCATTAAAACCATGTCTCTTATATGTCTTCCTGCTTCACGTGTGTCACACGAACGCGAAGTTTCAAACGTCATGCTATTTCTACTTATGATATTAAATAAGATTTGTTTCAGTTCTACATTTCCTTGTTAGGCAGTAGCTAGTTTCGCGTAGCGTGAAAATATGATCGAAAAGTGTTTGAGAACTTGGAAAGTCTCTGTTATAACCGCATCGAAATTGACTGGAGTATCATTAACTATATAGCTCAATGGCTTTGTAGGCATTATCAGGATCTGTAGTATTACTAGTATTTAAGCTCCTATGTTTAGTTATGTTAATAGCATTAACTAATATATATTTTTTTTGTTTGTTTTCAGGTAAAAACTCATTCTTTATCAGTCAAGATCCACGTTGGTGTCGGTGCGTATATTTCTGCTTTTGCAGTACCTCTACCTCTACGTATCACTTTTCACTATCTAAATAGAGGAAGGGACTCATTTCTAGGTTGGGCGGATCGGATTTCACTGGGAATTGATCTTGTTTGCGAGCATCAATTACTGTGTGCTCGCCGACTAGTAATTAAACAAGCTGTCTCTTGTGCCATTTATATTCCTGCAAGGTGGTCGCCCCTGAGACATCAAACGCCCAACTCATATTTTAACTGACTACCTCCTATTTCTCTCCATTTCGCTTTATTAACATAGCAAAGCTCATGAATTTTTCATCCGTTTAACATTAGCTTTTTCAAGGCGCCCCACAATTTATCGTCAATTCTCAGATTAGATGTTTTATTCTCATATCTCACCGATTCCGTGACGAGAAATGTCGAATGTTTATGTGTTTACACTAACCTTGGCAACTCACGAACAATTTAATGAATCGGAAAAAGCTCGAGATGTTGTGTGAAACATTAAACATTACAATTCAGGAACAGGAATATTATTTAAGTGAATTTCGTGTCCAGTGATATAAACATTCGCGCATGCGTGCTCGGCTGCGCCCGCTCTGAGCCGCCGCCGCGTCTGCGCAACACCCTATATTTATCCTCTCAAGGGTTTCCTGCTTGAAATGTTTATTAATTTATATATATGTGTTAACCGTTTGTTTACGCACACACCACGTGGCGGGGCCAATGAACTTTCCCATGATATTTTTGTTTTTACTTTTGTGAAATTCTTTGAACGTATGTTTTTAAGTCATAAACGGCAGTAAAATAGTATAAAAATAACACTGCTTTAATGATAACGCCACGCTTATTAACGGCTGTCATTTCACCACTTCATATTTCTCATCTTTATTTAATTCTGTTTCGACCTTGCTTTTCTCTTGGTGCACTTTGTAACACCTTGCAAGTGTGTTGAAAGTAACTATTTCTATTGATGAATGTTTTAAATTGTATTCAGTTACAATTAATTTGTTATTACTATAAACTCTTCTCGATTTCCCAACTATGTTTCTTCGAAAACAAATTGAGGTGAAACGACTTGACATGATTTGTCAAATACCAATTTCGAAGTAACGCCTTTCTACTTTATAGCGCTGTGTGAGACGCATAGCAAATCTAATCATTGTATAATTTAAAGCCCTGTCAAGGGACCGATGGCTCTCTGGTCCCCACGTACTACTTTCTATTTAATGGATATGTCCAACCCGTCAAACTCGCTACCCTTGCCAGGCCGACCTCGATCGCACACACTTTATATTGTTTATTCCGCGAATCCAATCAAAACGCTAATTATTTTACAAGCTAATTGCGTAGTTCACATATTTACTTTTTACCTTTTAAGAGAATGAAACTAATGTTGGTACATAACATGTTTCTATTGGAATAGTTTTACGTCTAAGTGACCAACAGAGCTGGTTTGAATGGTGTTGATTGTCGTTCCATGGTTCTTCTTCGTCGTATCGCTGACTCCATTTTATACCTATATTGGAAATAAGCTTCGACCAGAATTCGGTTCCATAGTTGATGGTTGCTCTTGATTTTCTTACCTTCTTCCTCTTCGTTAATAAAATTTAATAATAAACCGTCCTAAGTCAGACCTTCCCAGCGTTCCCTGTCTTGCACTACAAAGACTTGTCACTCACGATTAAGTTTTCATCAAATTAAAAAACTATTTCACGGTGTGACTTTTTCCATTGTGATTTTTCTCCCGTGATCACACACATTACATTACACCGTACACTTTTCTATTGTCATACACCACAAATTAGGTAGATACTTAACCGCCCTCTTCAATCAACAACATACTTTACCGATACAAAAATAAAGTACATTTCAATTTGCCTCTCAAAAGCAGCAATTACGTGGCAAATTGGGTTTAATGTGAGGGGTGTTAGAACCATGATGAAATGTTAAATTTTGTAAGGGATTCAGTCGCAGCGAGGTATGTTGTAACATAATAATATGATTGTTCTTTTGTTGACCGCGTTATTTCAATGTGGTATGGAAGTTTCACTTTTGATTCATGAAATATGTAACCTGCTTACAATGGAAACTGATGTTCATTCATCGTTGTTGATTCGAAGTACGAAACAATGATCAAACACTACTGTTACTGATCATTCAAAAATGGGTGTATTAACAAACCTGTTACGAGGAATGTAGCTGAATGTATTTGTATATGGGCTTGGAAGAACTGAGAAGTAGGTAAATGGAACATTGATTTATATCATTCTGTCAAAGTTCTTGTGCACTGATGATTAAGTTTGAATTCATATACATATGAAAAATATGCAACTTATAAATGTAAATCCTTTTATACTATACTAAATCCTATTAATACAAGCCTGCATAGTTGCATATATAAAAAATCCAGGACCTTAGCTGTCAATCATGTGATCAATGTCAGACAAGTACAGACGGACACACAAAGCGGACGTGGCGCGCTAAATCCGTAGCGCACGCGCAAGCATTGTGACGGGGTTGTCTTTAGCTGCTATTGTGTAGCTAATTATATCAATTTGTAATTAGTGACAAGTTCAGATATATGGGGTGTGGCCTGTGACGGCTCAATCATGTTCTTAATTTGTTAGTCAATCTCGCTTATTAATTAATTTTACCTGATCGACAGTTCTGTCAGTAATTAAAATGTGGTTGTCTACTTCCGACGTGTATTGTATAACTGGCGCTTTCACGACATATTTTTTGCTGTTGACCTTTTTTTGAAAGAGCGTGGCGGAATAAAATATCTTTCGGTTAAGCTACGCTTGCCACTGTTGGTCTGTGGATGGGTGACCATCTTTACATACCGAGACCCCTCCGTGCTTCGGAAAGCACGTTAAGCCGTTGGTCCCGGCTGCCATTCCTGGATCTTTGACAGTCGTTACGGCTAGTCAGAAGCCCGATAGTCTGACAACCAGTCTTACCAAGGGGTAACATATTACCCAGTAACTGGGTTGTGGCGGTCGGATAGGCAGTCGGTCCATGTAAAATACTGGTGTTCAACTGCATCCGGTTAGACTGGAAGCCGACCCTAACATAGTTGGGAAAAGGCTAGGCAGATGATGATGAGTTGGTAATTTAACACCATATTTTTTTAATTAAACTACATGACTTCGTGGGAAACTAACTTACTTGTGAAAGTCTAACTTATAGTAACGAGTAAAGCTAAGCAAATAACTAATAGAACTACAGTATAAACTTCAGACTTACGTCATAAAAGTTTGAACATAATTTAAAGTTATTACATGTTTTACGTGAAAGGCTAATGTGTTAGAAAGTGACAGTTGACAGTAAGGACACTTTCCAACGTTCGTTTAACTACCTACTTCATGTGATAATTTGATTTTATGATAAAGACAACGTTTACAAGTTGTTAAACTTTCGTCCAGTCCAGTCCAGAGATAAACTAATATTTTTGTAAAAATATAATTTAAAGTGTCCATGGAGTTTCTTGCCCGTTCTTCTCGTTCGTAGGTACCTACGCTTTGGAATGGGCAACTACATTCATATTTTCTGACTGACCGACTAGTGCCTGTACCTAAATGGTTTAATTGAAATAAATGCTTTGAGTTTGAGTTTGCACAGCTCAGTATTAGGCGGTCTACCTTTGTACCATTCTTCCCTGGTTTGTGCAAACCTCTTCAACACAATATCAATCACAATCTGAATCATTTGAAGGATTGCTAGTCGATTGCTTCATGTTTTCGAAACATACGTCTACTCAAAAACGTAAATAACGCAATGAATATTGTAGAACTGTCAAAATGGAAGCCATTGCTACTGTTAGTGTGTAACGCAGGTACCCTCCAGGTCGGTCTCGTTGCTTCCACTTTTAGATGTCATATAGTCATATAAAAGAGGCCCTAGTTCAAGACGATGCCCAAGGGCATTCTTTAATAACAAATATAAAAATAAAAGGAGGTTATATGCATTTTTGATAGTGGCAATAATCTTTTTACTGTCATTTGAAGGCTTATAAAGTAACTAATTTGCGATAACCGTTCATCATGATGAGGCAACTTAAACACAATTTGGCAGAAGTTAGTCTGTTCTTTCAGCAGAATTCAGAACCATAATATCTTAAGTGGTGATTTCATTCTAGCTTGCACATATCGATAACACCACTCAGATTACTCAGAACGATAAAACACGAGTGCTTTGTTTTTCGTTTTCCTGCTGCAGAAAACTAATATACTCAGGAATGTTGCATTTATTCGATATTTCACACAATATTTAGCGATTTAACTGTGACTTTTCACACCTCTTCTTTGTACCTACTCTTTTGAACTAATCAGTCGCGTACAATCAACCTCACTGAACTGTACCAGTTGTGTGGAACAATCACACGATGTTGAGTCGTATTTTAAAGGCATTAAGTTGCATTTTCGCGTGTGGGTTTTGTGTGATGATAAGGTAATGCGTTGTAGAGTGCTCGGAGCAGTTCGTGACTCTGCCTTACTATTGTTGTATACTACACATTGTGCTTACGTTCAGCGAGCTAATTTTAGTTTTTGTACTGTTTTCATCGTGAGGAAACCGGCATGTCCTAGAACCAAAAATTCGGAGACATGTGACATCTAGCAACTCGCACTGGGCCCGCGTGGTGGATTGTCCCAGCAGTGGGAACATTATAGGCTAATTATGTTGTTGTATGTACTGTTTCATGTGTCAAAGGCATTTTCTCTTAACTACGTCTCGGAATTTAGTTTGAGAAAACATTGTAAGCTCAGAATACACTTACCTACAACGACATTAGATTATCAAACTATTTCAGTTTCTCTACAATGTAGTTCTTGGAAAAAAAACCAAATCATCAACATTCCAATTTGACTAAGATGCATACTTTTGGTAGGTACCTATCTCCTTTTTCTAGAAAAAAAAAACAAAAAACTGGAACCCATTTCCACAAAAAACATAGGTAGGTAACTACTTTAAGTCTCTCCTAGAAACTAAAAATAAGAATTCACTCTTTAATAAAAAAAGATTAATTTTAATTAGAAAAACGCCATGACAGTGTGTCCAACTTAAAAACTTCGTGCCATACAAAAAGCCTCGCAAAAAGTTAAGGGCACTTACCGAAGAACACCACTATTGATTAGCTTTTTTACGTCCACGTTTCTGTAGTAGGTACAGACACTACAGACGCCAGCACATCAAGCTACTGCAATCTGTCAAATTTCTTTAATAGATTTTCAACTTTATTGCTAAAGCATAAGGTTTAAAGTTGATTGAGAAAATTTGACAGTTTCGGGTAGCTTGATTTGCTGGCGTCTGTGCATAGATAAATGATAGTGATAGATCGTCATGAATCATTGTGTCAATGACCTCGACAGAATGGTTTACGATTCAAGTACTCATGTACTTGTCTCGTTTGATGCCTGTTACAGCATAAGGTGATTTTTTTTATGTTGTCTGTGCATATGACGTGCTTTGTGTGACGAGAACTTGAATGTTTGACTAGAATGATTAAAGGTGACTGAAATTAACATACCTAATATAGCACATAATCAGCCTATTTCCCACTGCTGGGACACAGGCCTCCTCTCTGTGAGAGGGAGTGGGCAGTAATCCACCACGCGGGCCCAGTGCGGCGTGGTAGATGTCACATGTCTTCGAATTTTTGGTTCTAGGACATGCCGGTTTCCTCACGATGTTTTCCTTCACCGTTTTGAGAGCAGTGGTGATGATATAATTTACACAAAGTAAAGCGCCTGTCTGGGTTCGAACCTACGACCTACAAGTCGTAAGATACCTCGTACATAATATAGCGTCACGTCTCGTCTGTATTCCCTAAAAGGTGAGGCAGAGGTGTACAGATACTATAGATAGTACAACCACATTTCACCAGTTATGTTCAAGTAGCAGCGCCTCGCGGTTTCACCCGCATAAGTGTCGATCCCGTGGGAATATCGGAATAAAAAGTAGCCTATATGTTAATCCAGGGTGTCAGCTACCTCCATACAAAATTTTATCAAAATTGGTCCAGCCGTATGAGCGTGAAGAATTAACAAACATATAAACACACACACACACTCACAAACTTTCGCCTTTATAATATTGTGATTCCCATGTGGGGGTGAGCCTATTGCCATCAACCGGGCAGAAATCCAGACTCCGACATGCTACTGAGAAATTCCAGATGGAACCATTAAATTATAGCAAGGCCTACAATATGATTCGTTTACTTTATTCCGGATTGAAAATAGTTTTGCAATTCGAAATACGAAATCGAAAGCAAATATTAATTAACAGTGCACACACAATATAAACATACATTACAAATGTGAAACAAAATCAATTTATCAAATGTCAGTAAGATTTGTACAAACAATTTCGATTTTCCATTTCATAACTTCAACAATAGCATGAAATTCGCGTTGCTCTTGCACCGATGACGTAAACAGCGCGTGCGCAATTACGTTGTTACACTATAATCCGTGGAAACAGTTAAGCGACAGTTTCGATACCGTTAAAATATCGGAAGTTGGAGTCAGACACTGGTTTTTAAGCTACCGGAGGCAGCTACCGCTGTACCGCGACTTAAGTCAAGTGACTTAAGTCGCGGTACAACGGTAGCTGCCTGAATGTTATTTTTTTGTACAGAATCAAATGGTAGCGTACGTGATTTCCATCTTAACTTGCTCATTATGCCTTTATTGCTGTTTAAAGTTTAAGCTAGACGCTTTTATTTTACTGGCCACCCATAATTTGAATTGCTCCGTTTAAAAAACGAAAACAAAAAACTGTTTTAAATTAGGAACAAGAATAATAACTGTGACCTACGTGTCCTGTGTAGCCATTTAACTTAATTTTGTAACCAGCCAGCACCAAAAGAGACCGATATCGATAGTGTGGCAATATTATCAACAAGTTCTCATAAAATAACCTGCAGAGTTAACAAGACTCTAGGTATATACGCAGTAGGTGTGACTTGTTCATGTCGCAGCACCTTTTTTTGCAATATACTAAAAAGGAACCGCCCCACAGGTATTTTTTATTACCATCCTTCACGTCAAACTGAATAGAACACTATAATGTTTAATGTCACTCGCTGTTCAGGGTCTTGAACTGTCCAACTATCTGCTCTTGCGCAACAACATTCTTTCAAACCTTTTGTTCAAGATAAAACACGTGTTACAATTTTTATCGCCGCCCATTACATCCCGAATGGTCCGCCGATTAGTGTTGTGTCCACTCAGTGCGGTATCGATATAAAACGATCAGTAATTAATCGATACTAGTTAATATACGGCGTCTAGCTATTATGCATGAGCTTTATACACGGTGTGATCGTAATTGCTCTGAATTAAGTTGTTTCTGTCAAGGCGACGTGAGCAGTTACTCACATCGACTCCTCCCTTAAAAACCGGCTAATTAATTGCAACGCTCTATATTCAGTTATTAATAATTTCTTCTTATCGAATGGAAGCCGACAGATATTAAGCGCGAATTAGTATCGTAACAACCATCTTATATAAGCCAAATTGAATTTTCGAGTTCTTAAAGGTTAAATGCTTTGGCCAATTAGCTTTGTCAGATAGCAGTGATCTGTTCCGACTATGAATTTATTGCTACGAAATCAAATAGTCAATTTCCTTATACCGATAAATATTTGTGATAATATTTATGAAGATAGTAATCTTGTAATGTTTAACGTGATATTTATGCGGTATTTATTCATGAGTCATGCGCACCTTAGGTATGTTATTTGACAAAGAATTCTTTTGGGAGGGCAAAACGGCAATTAGCATTAAAATTTTAATGAGGGTAAATAAATTCAAAGGACTGAAATAGTTAGATTTTTCTAAAAGTCAGCTGGTTAATAATGAGTAGTTGTAAAGTAATATTTCGTCGATATCAATCCCAACACTGATTTCACCTCCCTAAACTCTTAAGTCTAAGTAAAGTTTATTTATACCCACTGAAATATAATCTTCTCAGTCTATAAAGATGGGAACTGTTTTTGATTAAAGCCATATCTTGGAGGCTATGCATCGGAAACTGGCGCTCCGTATAGGGTAAAAGCGGGTAAAAGGCACAACTGACGCACTTTATCCGACCTACTTTCCAACATAGACTTTAAGTCATAAACATTCTTCGGAAAATAAGAAAATCTTTTTGAGCTTTTACCCCCGTTTTATACCTAAAAGCTAAAAATACGTACCGGTGTTACGTTCCCGTCGGTACTCTACGTGAGACGGTCAGTAACATCAAGGCGTTGCTGCCCTTCCTTGAGGAGCTGGGGTGGATCGAATAATCGATTTTCTTACCCGTACGTAAAATACGCTCATTGACGTGGAGTTGCCTACACTAGCCCGTATTACCTATACATTCCCGTTTATTTAGTTACCTTGTTTTACTTATGTAACCGAAGCATAAATTGATCAGTGAGGGCGAATGAATGAATGAATGTTTTAATTTATGCATAGTCATGGATTATTTTAACTATTGGCATTCTCTCTTTGCGTCACGTGGTTGGTTTCATGAATACATTTATAGGAATACATAGTCGCAGGTGAAGAGGTGAAGCAAAAGACTTGTCAGTAATCGCGGGATGGAAATCCCTTGTTTATTTGGTCATGTTCTCAAAATAAACACTTTACTTGAATTCAACCTGATTGATCTTTCCTATTCTGCTACAGCTAGAACTGCCTAATGCACGTGTATATTTATTTGTAGCTTTGCATCAAAACTTACACACTTATTGTGAACAACCAACAACTAACATTTATTATTGTACCTTTCCTTTCTTTATTTTCGATCATTCTTACACAAGCAATACCGCCACCTCCCAACAGGTCCCATTCTTGACACAATCGTCACACATAACAAATGTCAAGCCCCATCTTTGTCGCTGGCTCTCGTTACCTGCGCCCGCACTGCGCACGCGTCGCTTCCCCGCCGATTGATAGCGCAGATTAGCTTTCTATTATACCTACCCACTTAGGTACTGCACCAGCTATTGATCAATTATAGACTGACTTTAGTTAATGTTACAGTTTTACAGGAAAACCGTTAATAATTAATACATGGTTTGGTATTTTTAGATGAAGATAGGATATCTTTGCATCCTGTTTTTGAGATCTGTGTTTGAAAGAAAGAAAGAAAAATTATTTATTGCGACTCGTACAGGAAGATCACAAACTAAACTAAACACAGTAAAATAAAAATCCAAGATACTTAAATAAAAAAAAAAGTAACAAAAGGAAAATTAAACAGAAAGTCCTATACGAGGCCAAAAGGCTCCTATCTCAGCATGATGCTGCGACATTTAAAACAAAAAAAAAATGTCACAGCGCTGGTATTCTGATAGGGCCCGCTGTGATGTCACGGGCAGTTACAGAAACAGTGTTTCTGTTTTAATTAAATTAATGAATGGTAGATTTATACCCATATTTAAAGCTATAAAAATAACTCGGTATAATCTACTTGGTTGCAAAATAAAAGTGACATACGACAATTGGTTTATCAGCCATCAAAACTCAGTTTAACATGTATGTCACGTCCACTCGCCCTAACCACACATAATTCTGTGGAGAAAGACCTCGTTAATGTCACTATCCACGGATATTTTACAATCAGACATGTCGCAACATTGCAAAAACAATTATTATCTCACACAGTTTCTAGAGAAACCGTCTCCTCAGTTCCACACACCTGGTTGCGGCTGTCAGTCTATCCATCAATCAGGCTTGAAGTAAAGTTGCTACCAATTGCCGGCCCCTGGATCGACTTTAACTGGCAAGCATGTGTCCACTAACTGAAGGATTTACACCTGAATTTAGACTTTAGGGGACTTATTATAGAAGGTTATTTAACTTGACGTAGTTGGACATATGGTATCGCAATTCTTGACGAAAGAACAAATCACTATGAGCACGTGAGGATAGTTGGTGATCTTGCCTTTCTTGTAGACCTAACTTAGGAGGTAATGTTGCACTTTATCAATGGGATTTGTTGTGGGGCCGCTATTTCGTTCGAACCAAAACAGATGGTTGGAGGCTTGGAGCGAAATGCAATGTTTACCGACGACGTTAAGCTGTAACTTATTGAGTTGTACTTTTGTGGTATTGATCTGAATGAATCGACGCATTTGCCCTAGCACTATAATAATCTAAGTTTCTAAGCTTTTTGCCAAAATAAGCAAAAATACCAAAAAAAAAATTATGTATTATATATTATAAATTACATTATTAGTTATGGCCCACTCTCTCAAACAGAGAGGAGGCCTGTGTCTCAGCAGTGGGAACATTACAGGCTGATTTTGTATGTTACATAAGAAAAACTACAGATTGATTTTATCAGACACGTCTAGAAAAGTCCTTTTCTAGAAATTCTTTGCTGCAGCCTTACCTTAAAATTCAAATAGCTCGTCTAAATAAACACCCATAGACCTCGATGCTGCATCGTACATGGAGTCGCTGTGTATATCCTCTCGCCAAAGCTAGCGTAATGAAGACATTAAGATTCTTACCCATTTTGAGTGCTAACTTGTACATGCAGTCTGTAGGTATCGGCTGATCGTCATAAATATTCATTTGAGCTAAAAGTGTAGGATTTAACACTTTATGAAATGCAGAAGTTTTATGGAAAGATGGCCAATATGTTAAGTTTTAAGGATATGCCGGTTAGTGGAAGTGTTCAGGTGCCGTTCGTCCAAGTGCGGTTGAAATCAGTGCTCTGAGTGGAATACCTCTTTTGCATAACCTCTAAAGGCACTCCTGGGGCTTTTTCAGCACGTAGGTTATTTCTGCTATGGAGTAATGTCCCTGCATTGTCATAATCAGCCTATAACGTTACTGTTGAGACACAGACCTCCTCTCTGTGAGAGGGAATAGGCCGCAATGCACAACGCGGGTCCAGTGCGGATTGGTGGATGTCACATGTCTTAGAATTTTTGGTTCTAGGACATGCACCGCTGACGATGTTTTTCTTCACCGTTTTGTGATGATGAATATAGTAGTGATGAAATAAACTACACAAAGTAAAGCGTCCGACTGGGTTCGAACCTACGACTTACAACTCGTAAGTTGGTGCCGTTACCACTGGATCACCACTGCTCCTCTGGGTGGCCCAGACGCTACTTGACACTTACAAACTTTTTGGGATTGTATCTTAATAATAAATGAACCTAATTTTTCCACATTGCTTCAACCAAGTCTTCTGCCACTTATCTGTTCTTTGATCGAAGTCTGTGGGCTTTTGCGACGCCATATGGTCTCTGGGTTTAACCTTACAATGTTACAATATATAAACAGTTACGTTACTCTTGTATCATGTTACTACTCTATTGCTATTACGTGATTTTTGTAACTGTAACGTTAATATAAATTGCAGTTTCGTTACTTTGGTGTAATATTTGGTTATTTGCATAAATGTTGCTGAAATTACAACAGTTTCAAATGAAAGTGGTTATACAATTATATGCTGTTAATTAATTAATTAGTGAATGCAATTTAAAGGAACTGTTATGTCTAGTTTTAGTTGTGTAAAGCTAGAATGTTTCGTCTACTTTTACGAGTTATTTGCATAGACAAACATTACAAAGTTTTATTTTCCTTTACTCATCGTGTAATATTTATCTCTTTTAATATTCATACACAAATCGCAACACATCTTTTAATTTGAATAAATAAAGAAATCCTCTTTGAACTCGTATAACTGTTCATATTATGTCATGCACAGAAATTATGATTACGAAACTGCTATTACCTATATCAAATCATCGTTAAATATAAAACAGCTGATGGGACACAGGCCGGATTTAAAAAGAACAGTTACCTACATAAACATATTTTGGCGCCGCCCGTCTCGTGTCTTGTCCGACAGAAATTACAAATATTATGTAAGTAGAAATCTACTAATATTATAAATGCGAAAATTTCTTAAGTCTGTTTGTCTGTTACGTTTTCACTAAACCGATCAACCAATTTCGATGATATTTAGTTATAAGATAGCTTGAGCCCCAAGGAAGGACATTGTCACCCTTTACAACCGATGAAATGCGGTGTTTAAGTTTGTATGGGAAAATCATATGATTATTTATAATATGATCATTTGATTTTCCCATACTTTACGCTAGTATTAAAAGAACAGAAATAACTAAATAATTGACATCAATGCCGTTTAAATTTAGAGTTGTTTTCTAATATCGATTTTAGATCATAACATATTTGTATAATTTGCTTTTTAAAATGCGTGGACACGACTATTTGCAATTTGTTTTAATATTACATACGTAACTTTTATAATAGGATTAGATATGTTTATGCTTATTTATTTGCTGTATTTTATGTTCTGACAGATTAACGATCTGTTACTTTAAGAAGGAGCGAATATTAATAAGTTTAAAAGTTTTTGATCAGTTCTTCAACTTGGCATTGCAAACGAATATGTACAACTTAAATAAATGAATAAAATTATTATCAACGGGCAGACTAAGTTAACAACTATGTTTTCTTTCCGAGGCAAATATTTGTTTCTTTTTTATAAAACTAGGATTTTTAATTAATTATTTAAATTAATGCGAAGACTTCAAATCGATTGTTCCGTCACATTTCCGTAGTTTTAATTTTTTACCAATGAAAACTACGGAAATGTAGAAATCAACATAATCAATAATTAACATAATCAATACCTACTGCCGTAGGTATTGATTATGTTAATTGACATATTACTTTTTACGATTAGTGTGACCCGTCGTTTTAGCATTTCCGATAGCACTTTTACAAATTTTAATAAATTAACATAATTAATTATTCATGTCTTTCACAAACATCTATGTCCAAATTAATGCATAACACAATATTTTTGTGTGTCATTTGTTTTTATTTAAAAGTGTCTCAGATTAATTAAGTTAACAACCTAACACTTAAATGGCATATTGTAGCTTTTTTGTTGTTCCTATTTAATAAAATAAATCTTATACCCGTCGTATCAAGGATATCCATGCCATTAGATACCTGCTAGATAAAAGCCTTAAATAGTAGTCTTTTAGTGTGTCAAGATCATATTTACAAATCCTCAACACCCCTAATTAAAATCAAAAGCATACGAAATAATACACAAACTCTACCATAAAGACATCTACAAGCAACCATATAATCTAGTACTAATCAGTTAATCACTGTTCTAATATTAATTACGAGTTCTAGATCCAAATGAATCAACGCCCGTCATTACTCGCTACCTGGAGGGAAGCCAAGTCTTGGCAGTAAAAAAAATCACTAACCTTGGAACTAATTCTTGACGGACGCCCCCCACATAGTTTCACTAATTAAACACGGGTTTATTAATGACTTTTATGTTATAATTGTGCCAGACGGTCTTGATCGCACGTGTATTTGCGTCTGTGGTATATCCTGTGTGTTTTTGTTTGTGTTGATCTTAACTAGCTAAGGAAGGACGTTGGATTAGGTACCGTATAGATTGGGAGATATTAGTTGCAGCATAATCAGCATATAATGTTCCCACTGCTGGGACGCAGGCCTCCTTTCGAGAGGGAATGGACCACCACGCGATACGATACGATTTGGTAAATGTCATATTTCTTCGAATTTTTGGTTCTAGGACACGCCGGTTTCCTCACGATGTTTTCCTTCACCGTTTTGAGAGCAGTGATAGTGAAAGTATTTACACAAAGTAAGGCACCTGTCTGGGTTTGAACCTACGACCTACAACTCGTAAGTCTGAGCCTTTATTACTGGGCCACCACTACGTCAATGGGACTAGACCATAGTTATCTTCTGTCTTGAGAACTGTGGTGATGAAATTATTTATACAAATTAAAGCAAGGCGCCTGGGTTCCAACCCACGACCGTAAGTCGTGGCCGTTACCACTAAGCCTGGTCACAGTCAGTCAGTTGTGCTTGAAGGCTAAAACGACGGTAGTCCTTGTGAATATGACAGTACCAAATGAATCCTGCATCAGGGTTAAGAGGTACCTTCTGATCTCACCATTCATTAGTCCTGAATCAGTATGATTGTTTTCTCGACGGGTCTTCACAGCGGCGGCACAGACAGACCTGTAATTTTTGTACCACTTCGAAGTGCTTAGTTATGATCTAAACTGAGGAATGCCATTAATGATATTAATTAACCAAAGTACCGTACCATCAAAGTGTAGTTATCATAAAGCTTCAAGAGACACACCAAAGGGCACTATTTCCAAAGGGCGATGAAAATCTACGAAAAAATTTAGAAGCTCTTTTCTACCGTAGAATTTTTCTACCTAGCTAATAAACCCTGAGTACAAACCGTCTAGACGCAAACATAACGTCACAAAGCTTACCATAAAAAGAAAACTTCCAAGCTCAACCGTCGAGTACCACTGTGGCAGCTTTCATTTGAATTAAAGGCGTGCTGAAAGAGTTTCACGCATAAAGGCGTTTCATCCGCTACAGCGATACTGAAGTCTTTGTAGACTGTAAACTTTGTGTGTTTTAATTAATACTAATTTGTTCTGAGGAAACGTTGGATTTCTATTAGTGTGTTGAGCAAAAAATTAAAAAGAAATGTTGCATATATATTTTGTTGCACATTTGGTGATATTCCAAGGTATACTTAAATTTTAGTAATTTTGGACAAAACGTATCTGTGCCTCAACAGTGAACCTGCCTGATGCCTGATGGCAACAAAAGCCAAAGATGAACGATCTCATTGAGGCCAACATAAAACAAATGCGTGTGACAGACCATCTGTCACTGTTCCATTACATCACTAGAAATCCGTTTTATTAAACATTCATTCGGGGTGATTAATGAGAGGACTGAACCCGTTGACGAACTTTTTATAAGGAGCAAACACCTACGCAACATGTGTCCCTGGTACTTTGGTATTTCTTGCTGGGTTTATCCCCGTGACAGATAGGTCTTGATTGGTCAAAAACCACGCTATAAGAATCGATCAACCAATAGCGATGAACATGCGGTGTGATACTGCGTTGTCATTCGTGGAATATGACGCCGACCTGACGTAGATCCTGCGCTATCTAGGGGAGACCATCTTGTTTATCAGTATTATAAACATACAAGACAGTCCATGTATGTCAGAAAGTAAACGTTGCATTGCATGAAATGCAAAGTCCATCCATTAGTGAGTGAAAATGTCCAGAATCTATCTGTCGGAAAATTTGGAAATTTTCCTTGCCAAAATCTGTTTATATATAACACAGCATTTGCAGTAAGAAGCTACTTTGAACGTTAACTTTAGTTTCATTTCCGATTTGATATGTCTTAGAAAAGAAGATGTACCTATGAGACTTTAGGTCTGCATACTAATTGCTGGTGGGAGAGATAGGTTCGTTTAGAAACATATTTATCAATCCGTCTAACCTTCTAAAGCTCGCTAGTGCCAAAAGTCAGATGCTACAAGTTCCTGTGGTTCTTCATGGTTTTCTACATCGGTAACAGTGTACGTTCCAACATTTTGTCTGAGAAGGTCGTCATTCTTCAGAAAATAAATCTATATAGAATTCATAACGCTCCTGCCCCTTTATCCCAATTTATTTAGGGAGCACAACATATATTTTTCTTCCATAGTTTTCGATTAGTCGTCACTAAATGCCAGAATTCTAAAAGAAAAATCACAAGAGTAAGTAAGACAGAGACCAAGAACACAACACTTATTCACCTTTCCCCGTCACCCGTCAAGAACACGTCACTTCACGTCAGTATACCACACCTGTATCCTTGAACCTCGAACTCCAACAACAAAGGACATCGCTCAACCCGCCCCATCTAAAATAAACATAACTCTTCGACACACTGCGACATTGACCGTAATGAAAGTTCATATTACCGCTTGCGCAACACTGTACTTAAGGCCGCGTTCACACCGGTACCTATCTACCGGCGTTAGTAGGGTCATTCTCGAACTAGATTGAATGGACTCAATAAAACTAACATTTCCGAGACTGGGTGCAAACATTTTCGAGCTCACTTCACTCGCTTTTGTATCCTGCATTCGCCCTTTTTTGCATAAGTATTTCCTATTTCTGTATGAACGGACAAATGGACAAAAGAAAACCTAACCTTTCCCAGGCGGAGTGTAAAAACTACACTCTCTAAATTTAGCCCAGGGCGCGGGGTAGTGTTAAAACCGGCGCTGTAAATTTTATGTAGATACGAACGGCAACGGGCACAGTACCTTTGTTGGTGAACTCCCCAAACGGCCGCCGATTGTAAAAAAGTTTGAAAAACAATGGACAGTCAGTCGGTGACTGACATTGTTTTTTCATACATTTTGTAGACGCTCACAGCCAGTTGGCTTTGGTGTGAACGCGGCCTTACGTACGGCGGCAGCGCGGCGCAGGCGACGGCGCGGCAACAACATAGTACTTACTATTTTTACGATCAAACGTAATGTATAATACCGAAAAATCGTCCGATTATGCCGGTTACCCGATTACACGGTTTTCGGATTATATTCCGTACGGTTTGTACTGGAGAAATCTTTGATTAATGAGTAATAGTTTTTAACAATTGATTGTTTGCTAAGGATGGTAAAAGCTCGATATTTTAATGGCTAGTTTTGACGAGACGTAGCTTTTTTATTACCAATACAGTAATTTGCAATAACGATGGCAATAACCTAAGTAATTCGCGTCTGTCAGCCATCATCATTATTTTCCTCAATCGATTCTTACTACCTTTTTTCTTTTTTTTTTGTTGTCGGGGGGAAACCTTAAAAAGGCACCCGACCTCCGGGGAGGTCGGGGAGTGTGGGATTTTTACCTCACTAAAACCACCCCGGTGATCACCATCTGCACATTGGTACCGGAACCCCCCGTGCAACGCCTGTAAGGCACATCCCTGGGGAGACTGTAAAACTAGCAGAAAATTCAATAGAAATAGCTCTTATCTCTCGAAGATAAGAAAACGCAGACGTCCAAAATAAACTATTATCTTCTCTGTGGGTGGCCCAAGTAATTTATGCACATTACAAACAAACAGCCTAAATTACCTGCCTACATAATATCTAAACATCATTCGATCTTATTTCCAAAAGTAAAGTCCAAATGGACTATCAACGTCATTCAGATCCCTACGCATAAAATAACGATGAACACACACACGAACATAAATCAGAAGTAGGTACTATCAACCGGACATCACTGAATAAAACTAGCATTACGAAAATCACCCTTACTGTTACGACGTAAAGGCGGTTACCACTCCGAGGTCGACTGTACATACAACATCGTAGTAATGTATTGTTAGAAAAGCCACACCTGTCTTAATGCGCTCCTGAAGCTATTCCTTTGATAAAACACGAGTTATGAGCACGAGTACGAGATTTGGAGTGTTTTATTTGTCTATGAAAATGATTCACTAAATAATTTGAGCACAAATACTTGAGCGTGACGTCAATTAGGTATATTCTAGTGTATTGTAATACCTGAAAATGAAAACAATTTTCATTACCCACGTAATTCGCTGACCCGTTTTCACGAACACTACTGAGTGGAATACCTCGAAAATCCAACTGCACGCTTTTCTGGTTCCCCCGATCCACTCCGTCGCATTGCATCGCCTGCCCGCGCTATTACTTACTTTTCGCTTAGTGTTCTTTCTTACTGGTTTTCTTTTTACAGGGCTCCCATGGGTCGTAGCGTGACGTTAAGTAACCTATAACCTTCCTCAAGAATTGGGCTATCAAATGCAAAAAGAATAGTAGTTCCAGAGGTTAGCGCATTCAAACAAATAAACAAATTCTTCGTCATTATTTTTAGAAGTATTAGCACAGAATGAATAACTAATGGTACTTAGTATAGATTACTAACTATAGATTTAAGTATCCTCTAGCGTTAATGAACACGATAGTGTGCACAGTCTATACTGGTTTTTATACTGTGATAGTGTGTCAGTAGTAATGGGTTTAATTTTGACAGTTCCACAACATTCATTGCGTTATTTACATAGTTGAGCAAACAAATTTTCCGAACATATGAAGCAATGGATTAGCAATATCTTTCAAAATGATTCAGATTGAGATTTATAGTGTGTTACACGATTAGGGTGCAGGCATTATTGTCGCTTAAGACAACTCCAGCTTAGTCCTGCTGTCATGTCATCACACATCAGGTATTGTCAAAAAAAAATATAGCCAATAAATCTTCTTTACTTTCCTTTGTAATAAACATTCCATAAGCACTCTTATTCCAGCCAATCGCATGAAATACACATCTAATCTAATCTAAGTACCTACTCCAAAACTTTCATCCTTGCAAACCGGTACAATATCTCAGTTAAATCAACAATGAGAATTAGTGTCACATCACTATCTGGAGTAAAGACGGATAATGACCGCTTCATGTTATTTACTGGCCACAGTACGAAGGGCACCGCAAGTTTTGCTTTCTAAGCTCTAAATTACGAGCAAACTAGTTCATTCCACCGCGATCTTGCGTCCTCTTCTGTTCAGAAATTGGTTTTAATAAATAAGGTTTTGTTGTGTTTTATGTCCACGATTTAAGACAGTTAATCTCACTTCGAATGGCGTAAAGACTGTAGTTACGGTGACAATAAAAAATTTAATGTTACTGCCGCATTTAAATTCATTGGGGGAACAAATCTGTCTTAAGATAAACAAATGACGATCGTTTTTCACGATTTGAAAAATGGCTACTCGATTTCGACAATGAAGTCAAGTTTCAAAGGGCTCTATTCTCGAAACCGTTCGAAATAGGGTCGCCGGTGTCACGGTCCTTTACAGGAGAGCGCTCGTCACTTTCTCCTGTCGTGCGACATTTGCGCAACGGATGGAGTGTCACGTCGATTTATTGTCGCCCTAGATTCATCGGTCGCGTAATGTCTTATTGGTGTCGAATTTTTCTTCGTTCAAGATAATTGCTGTCGTTTAACTTGCGATGCATCGTTTTTATTACGACAGATAAATGCATGAACAATAAGTCTTAACCGAAGTGCGGTTAAATAAACAAAGTATGCATACACGGGAAATTCTTTAGTACTTCTTGCTTACATAATTAATGTTTCCTGCGTAAACTTAATTATGACTGGTTCAACTATATTCATTTACTTCTATTTTATTGTAAGTTTAAGCAGAGCTTTTATTGAAACGAGATAACCGTCAATTCAACCGTAATTGTTCCATAAATCAAGTATAAACAACAACTAAAATAATGTACTAAACCTATTTGCATCGAATAAACCGAAGTGCATGCGATTTTAACGCACACGCAATGCTAAACAGCTATAATGTCGATTAGTTTCGCACGATTCGGTACAGAACACTCGACTTTCATACATCAGACGTCAGTTATTGGCCATCCAGCGGCCCTACATTATATTGCGACATAACGTACGATGCTCACACTCGCGGCTTGTGCAGATGAGTGGTGTATGTGACAAGATTCTAACGGGTTTTGAGGATAGGAAACCACATAATTATGTCGAAATATAATTAATATGACTACATGACATGGATTGCGTATATGACAAAAATATTGGTACTGATACACAATATCTACATTATAAACTTTCGAGGCAAAAGCGCTGTAAAGATCCCAAATTACTCTGTCTCAGCACTTTTCTTAGTAGTAAAAGGTGCCATGCATGCATAATCAGTCAATACTGTACCCACTGCTGGGACACAGGCCTCCTCTCTGTGAGAGGGAGTGGGCCATAATCCACCACGCGCCCAGTGGTGGATAAAAAATGGTGCCACCGACCTATAAAATGTACAACAGCTGCACAAAATGTTTATGCTCTTTGTAACCTGTAAACTTCACCGTGTTGACATTTCTCCTTCACACTTACACCAACCGCCATGCAGATCAACAGTAGCTGCTAAGTGGATAATATCAATTGCGTGGAGCCATTCCGCATTCCAACGAGCGGGTCATTTGACATTAATACGAACACATTAATTCATTAAGAGCAACACTTATCGCGAGAAATGATGGCGAACCTCTTGATGATATGAATGACTACATGATTGCCGCCGTGGGACGAAACATCCTGCGAAAGTAGGAAATTCAATGTTTTTGAATTTAGTGTTTATTGTCGTGTTGAAACAGGAAGTCGTGTGGGCCAATGTTGAGGATAGACCCCTGTTGCTGTGGTTTTAATAATAGACAGGCTCCTGCAGACAGGCGCAACGCGACTCTAGTAGAACAATTTCTAGGAAATCTTCATTGAAATTGTTCTACTAGAATCGCGACGCAGCGTCGCGTCGCGCCTGACTGCGGAAGCCTTTAATCAATACCGTCGTAGTGAACTTATATGGAATACTTTACTAAAACGTTGGTATCACAAATTCTTAGGATGTTAAGTTAGTTGCCGTGACCAAAAACTCTTGATAATATCATGTTTGAAGTAACTAGCCAATTAGTGCACGACAACCTCAAAAACAGAAGTCAGTTGACAGCCAAACCCTTAAAGGGTGTTTAATAAATATACTAGTAAGTTAGTAGTATCTGAAGGTAGTATTTTCCGAAGTTTATCTGATAAAGTATTAAATGTCACCGTTGTTGTCGTAAACAAGGATTTAGGATAGCGAATTTACTGCCAAAGGATTTTCTTATTAGGAAAGGCTGGTTCAGAGGTCGACGTTGATTCTAAGCCATACAGAAGGCCAAACACATCATGTCTAACCTAACTGTCTCTATTCGTTTGTAAAATTGAGAAAGACATCTTTATAGTTTTAAAATTCCTAGACGCTATTTATTTATTTTAACATAATACGGCTAAGGCCATTAGTTAATGACAAACACATAGGTACAATGACGAAAAGTATACAACTAGTCGACTTAGCTTATCTCACTATACTCCAGTCCAGAGCGTGCCATAAATTAAAAAATAAAATAAAACAGACGTTTCAAATTCCGAATAAAAAGAAGTCTAGATTCTTAAAAATCAACGTAAATTCGGACAGCATTAAGCTGCTGACAACCAAACTTTTTGTGACATTATAAATTAGAATTAAGCCAAAGTATTTCAACAGCTAGGTATCTTGTGCTAAAAAGCTAAATCTGACTCACCGTTGACCTTGCACGGATGAAAATAAAAGCTCTAGTGTCTGTTACTCAAAGAAATTAGTTTTTATTTATGTCATTTTTTATGACAGCCCCACAGATAAAGGTAACTGTCATAAAAACGCCTAGACGTCATTGCGGTGACCTACATACTAAATATTATAAAAATCTGAAAGTCTTGTGTGTCTGTTAGTCAATCACGCCTTTGTGAAGCGACAGACCGTAAAAATATTTGCGTATCGAAATGTCGTATTTAAAAAAAGTTAACTGGAAATCTCTGTTTCTATGGAAAATTTAAAATCAGTCTAATTTGGCTGCAACACGATTTTTCAAAAATATTTTCAAGTAACTTTTGTATAAACAGTTTTTATTAATACCTAATTATCTTACAATTTAACTCTAAAATATACATATTATATAGTATATACAAGTATATAAAAAAAAGAAGGGAAAAGAAAAAGAGAGGAGCTCATTGGGCATCAAAAAATAGTAGTAACTTTTTAGACCTTTGTATCCTTGCTTATGCGTATGAAGTTTCATTAAAATCGGTTCATGCATTTCGAAAAACAAGGGCTTGAAAGATAATACCGAAAAATAAACCGAAACTTAATTTTTTTAAAGCTAACTATTAATATTAAGAAAACTAGCTTTACTTTATACATTTAAATTTCAATTGAGTCTTATCGATTTAGAATAAGATTGACAATTGAGATGAGCAACTAACTTCATATTTTCTGACTGACCGACTTCTTGACAAGTCAAAAGTGCCTGTAAATGGTTTAATTGAAATAAATGCTTTGAGTTTGGGATTGAATTTTCTTTAGCTCAGTCGGCGGTCAGTATGACAAAATACATAATTTAAAAAAATACCTTTAAGTATTTAAATTGATTCAGTGGTCAATTATGAACCAACTACTTTCAGGACATGCGTTTATTCTGTTAGAAGTATAAGGAAATATTATTAATTTAATGATGAATGAATAATAATTTATTCATTAAGTACTTACCTACATAACAAAGCAGTAAACCGCTGATAAAGAACTCGAAATATCTACATTTCTGCATATCTGCATTTCTTATCATAATTTAAACAGTTACTACACTACGTGCCTTAAGGTGAATGGATAGTGGTAGACCGCGAAATTCAAATTTTCTTACGTTAGAAAATTTGAATTTCGCGGTATCAACTACCCATTCACCTTAAATCCTTTACTAAACTAGGTAGGTTAAACGAAGTGCTACCTATTAATTAATTGCATGTACCAAAGTTTAAAGGTCCCAATACATTGAAGTTCACTCTAAACCGTTGCAAACGCTAAGTGGGTTCCCATGTAATGTAGGATGCATAACATTTGCATCTATTTTCTAACTAGGGTAACATTGCCAGTGCACTTAATGGTAAACTTAGTGACCGAGTTTGTCAATTTCGTGGTATTTGCTACTTGCAGTGTAGATGTGTTGAATGTGACGTGATTTTTCTTAGAATTCAGTGTTTAGTTTCGTTTGGTTCGGAATGGTTGTTTAGTCATTCATTGTTTTGATGAAACTGCGTAAATGGCGGTTTGAAGAAAGGATTGTGTTGCAAAGTAGGTACCTATACGTCAGGTGAAAAGACAATTCTCAAATTCCTGATTTAATACAGCGCAAGAAATAATCAAAACAAAGATGTTACCTAGTTTCCAAAAACAAAGTTTCCGTTAGCGGTCTGAAATAATCATGCAATTTGCACGGAAAACCGATTCTGCTGCGTTTTGTATCGATTAAGGTGTAGGTTATTTCATCACCAGCTCTCAAAACGGAGAAGGAAAATATCGTGAGGAAACCGGCATGTCCTAGAACCACAAATTCGAAGACATCATCCACCAACCCAAACTCGGTCCGCGAGAGGAGGCCTGTGTCCCAGCAGTGGGACTATTATAGGTTTGGTGATTATGCACTATTCAGCAAGGTTTTGTACCACTATCACTAGAGTAGTTAGCTATAGCTATACCTAGAGGTATAGACCTGCCTTCCTAAGGTCATCGGTCAATCCAGTAGGCTAAATTCCCTCAAGAGAATGTATCGAACAGCAGTCAATAAATTACCACGTAAGCGGTGGCGTAACTCCAATCAACAATTACCTATTAGCGAAGGGTAATAATACTGCGATTTGCCCTTTAGTGGGACGTACCTACACCAGCTTATGCAAATACGCAACATTGTTTCAGCAAATTAGGTTTGTTAATTAGGTACGAGTTTGGTGATTAGGATAGATTATTAGTGCTTGGCCAGACTGGCAGCGCGGGGCGGGGTGCGGTGCGGGTGCGGGAACGCTTGCGGTCTGCCTGTCCGCAGTGGAGCGCGGCTGCGTTCTGCGCGTTGTCGTGTACAATGTTTGTTAAAATATAATATGAATGAAGAAGACTTATTTTTACTAGAAAAAAGCTCGAACTAGTTGGAGGACCCCGGTCCCCGCGCGGGCCGCTCGCGCCCCCACTGCAGCCACTTGTATGAACGAGCTATGGCAGCCCGCGCCGTTCACCGCGCCCGAAGTTCTTATGTTTGAGTAAGCCACGCCGCGACCGCCCCGCGCCCGCGCTGCCAGTCTGGCCAAGCACTTAGGGTGTTGATTGATCTGTTGGTAATTGGCATTCAATCTGCGTTAAAAATTGGTGTAACTATAATTATATCTCAATAGCAATGCAAAAAATAAAAGACGTCATAATGATACTTTCTTGTGACTTCATTACTTTGGTAAACCTTTATTGCGTCCTTATACCACATTGTGCTAAATAAACTAATTATTTAATTTTCCTTGTTTCAGGTCAGTATCAATCAACTGTGACATCGATTTTCCGTTCTTCGGTCACGTAAGGAAACTATTCATTAATTACTGCGTAGGTTTATTTGCACGAGTTTCTTGTAAAAAGTTTACGCGGGTTCAAGGAAACGTACCTGCACACAGGCAAACATGATTTACGCGTAAGAACTGAATTAACAACAACAGCGGGTCTGTTCTGTAAAACACTCACTTCACCAAAGTTTTCACGGTGAGGTTTTTTTACAGAATAGCACTACTGGCGTTCAGCTGGTCTATTCTGTAAAAATCACAGAATGAAAACTTGTTTGAAGTGATCTGTCATTCCACCTAATGCTAGGGATTGACACTATTGACAGCTCACTTCAAAATAACTTCACCTAAGTTTTTACAGTGAGATTCGGCTGCTCTCCGGTCCAATGACAGCTCGTCAGTCTTCCACACAAAACTCGTATATCCGCAACAATTGGCAAGCAAATGGTCCAAATAGTTCTGTGACTGGCCGGCGAAGTATTTCTAGATCTTTTACGAGCACAGTATTGATTCCAAGTGCCTGCACCAAATGAGTTCCGTTTCGCTTCGGTCGTATGTCGAGATCGGCCTGAAATGCGGAAAACGTTGAGCTTTCCTTAAATAGGTAACTTATCATATTCTTTTATTATAAAAACGTCACTTGGTCCCAGAACCCCCTCACTCAAGACTCAAGCATTATTTAATACTACTTCCAACTAATCAAAAACATTTACTTTTAAGTGAGGTTCTGTAATTGGGGCCTACTACAAATCCTCCAAAGTTTATTATGTTATTGCAATTAACACCGAAATTAATTTTAATAACGCCCGCAATAAAACCATCGTAAAATTATCAATCACTCATCCGCGCACACACAACAGACATAAATCATAATGTAGAGTAAAAATATTTACAGTTTTACATCGATACAATACCTGGCAACACTATAACGTAGGTCTCGTGGTTCGACGTCACTCAGCAGAGGATTTAGACGTTTACCGAAGCTTAGGTTATTTATGATCACGCTAATATTATTTATGTGTGTCAACTCGTTCTATTTTCGTAATCGGCGCAGTGTTGCGCTTGCGCAGCTAACGCAGTCGCTTCCAGCGGCCGAGCTCCCCCGAACTCCCCCGACGAGACGCGGCGCGTGATTCATTGCCGGGAAGTCGTAGGGTTGCTTTAACAAACACATAAAATAAAGGTTTGTGCGAGAAATTGGCTGCAACTGTCAGACGGATGACTTACAAACGTTTGACAAGGGATCTGAGTCACTTTCATCTTGTTTTATTTGCGGATCTTTATTTTTCTTATCGTTTCGAAGGCCACCTATATTCAGCCAGTTGGGACTGAGACAGGTTTTTCCGGTAACGAATAGAAATTTAATCTTCTGAAACTCGCAAATGTCGAACTAAGTATCCTCATTACTAAGGACCTTATCACTAGAACCTTAGGACTGCTTAGATGTGAGCAATAGAGGTTATAATCGTGTACCAAACTACCTGCACTTAACTATAAAGAACAAATAAATAAATCACTACATAAATACACAAATCGACCCGACAAGAACTGACGCAGAACGCAAAACTGAGAGAAAAAAACACCTCCCATCCGTTTGCCAGCCCTCACCAGTAAGCAAATACCTAAATCTTAACGAAGCAAGAACTGGAGTCATGGCGGCCGTTTATCACACACGCGAGCTATCTGCGACTCCGTCATGATCAGGACTTGGGGCCCATCAATAAATTATGTCACACTTGAAGGGAGTCAACAGAGTGTGGCATCGTGTGACAAAGGGGACGGATCATAAGCTTTGTGTATAAAACATTACCAAATCTATTAACATTATTAAGAGGATTAATTTTAAATCGTAAAATATGTCTCATCATACCATAGGCTTACAAAAATTTGACACCACATGGACCGAGCTCCAAAAATCACAAAATTTGTTTGACGTAATCTATGGGTGGCCCCTTGGCTGCCCAGGCGCCTAATTGATGCTGCATCATTTATAGTCCACGAGAATTTATAGATAGAGGTGCAAGGGCGGGACGGAATTGAAGGATAGTTTTTAATGACATATAGATATGGCATCGTTTTATAATGATTAGATGTCTCCGAAGAGGTTATTATTATCTGTAGCTTCCAATGATATCTATAGAAGATTAATGACAGGAGCTATATCTGTAATTATGTTAGCGATAATTCGCTGTTCGGTGCTCTCGGTACAATTTCTCCAAATGATAATATCGTTTTCGATAACTGTATCAATGGCCTTACAACGAATCTTAATAAATAGCAACATCAAAGCAAAAATAAATATATAATTCTAAATAGGCAGTCGCTCCATGTCAAATACTGGCATTCAGCTGCATCCAGTTAGACTAGAAGCCGACTCCAACATAGATAAAGAAAAGAAAGAAAGAAAAAGTATTTATTGCGACTCGTACAGGAAGATCACAAACTAAACTAAACACAGTAAAATAAAAAATCCAAGTTATATATATAGTTGGGAAAAGGCTAGGAAGATGTTGATATAATTCTAGAATCACATTCATCCAATTATCTTATACAGAACAAAAGACTCGACATCTTTTCAAACGTAACGTCCTCTAGTTATAATAGAGCTCGAGAAAGTATATCAGCTGCCAAAAGATCATAAATCACTTTGACTGACACCAGTGTTGAAAGCGAAACCCCACCGGCACTGGTCGAAATACACATAACTTCTTGAGAGAATAATATACGGTATATCTTAATCCCTTGATCTCGATATGGAGCAGATAATAAAGCTAAAAGATACTATGACAACAGCTGTCAAAGTCTGCAGTTGCTACAGACTTAATCCTTGCTTCATATTCTTTGAGTGGCGTAACAAGGAAGTCGAGAATTCGTGATATATTCGCATATGTCAGTGTCCCTATTTTTTGTTGGTTAATGTTTTCAGTCTTCCTTATCTACTTTATATGATCGATTGCCTAATCCTTATTTGTGGCTTTAATCCTTATTTTATTAAAGCTTAGATAAAAAAAATATGAGCATTTTAATCAGACTTAATTGTTCTTTTACTGCTGTTTGATTGCTTGATTAAGTTATTCATCATCATCATCATCTGCCCAGCCTTTTTCCCAACTATGTTGGGGTCGGCTTCCAGTCTCACCGGATGCAGCTGAGTACCAGTTTTTTACATGGAGCGACTGCCTATCTGACCTCCACAACCCAGTTACTGGGTATGGGTAATACGAAACCCCTTGGTAAGACTGGTTGTCAGACTTTCGGACTTTTAACGACCTGTAACGATCGTCAAAGTTACACGAATGACAGCCGGGACCAATGGCTTAACGTGCTTTCCGAGGCACGGAGGGGTCTTGGTATGTAAAGATGATCACCCATCCACAGACCAACCGCGGCAAGCGTAGCTTAACCTGATCGATTGACCCGTGCGGCTGTTATTACTTAGCCACAAGCTATTCATCATCAACATTTCAAAATTATGCTTCTATTCTTTCAGTATCCCCGAACACTGCACTTGTATTCAGTATTTTTACCTAAAGTAAAAAGCTCAACATAACTCTCATAACTTCACGCCTGTTCCCCCAGAATGATTAGGCAGAGGTTTGTCTATACTGCACCCACATTTCTCCGGTTATGTTGTGTAATAATACAATCAAAAAGTATTTGATTCCAATACCGATATCATCATCAACAGCCCGACTTCATCCACTGCAAGGTTTAGGTCTCTATTTTCTTATGCTAAAATCCACGCTCCTGTGCCAGCCTCATCCAGGTTTTGCCCAATACCGTTAACAGAAGCTAAAATTGCTGTCAGATATACTCGTTGACCAAGTTACAAAGAAACACCAAAGTACATAGTAGGTACATTAGAAACATGGCTGCAACAATCACGACCAGATTGATTGATTACATTTAATGTTTCCTCCACCTTATCAGGCGATTACCAACACGCCACACAGCAACATTAACTGGCGTGAAAACGCAATTCTGGCTTATTTAGGTCCAAGCCACACAGCTAATGGCTTTGCGTGCCACGCTTGAGTAGCGTAGCTCGATGCGTGCAGTGTGGTGGCGCGTTGATAGGTCTGTTTATATATAGCATAATCAGCCAATAATGTTCCCACTGCTGGGACACAGGCTTGGAGGGGGCCGTAATCCACCACGAGGGCCCAGTTCGGGTTGGTAGATGCCATATGTCTTCGAATTTTTGTGTTCTAAGACATGCCGGTTTCCTCACGATGTTTTCCTAAACCGTTTTTGAGAGCAACGGTGATGATCGACGGCGGGCGTCGACAGGTGTCGACTGATGCAGTTGCCTGTGTCGTCGACGCGAGCCGCTCGGTGTATGAGCACTAAGAGCATGCAGCGTTGCTAAGCATGAATCCAACAGCTTACCTGTATGGATTCGTCCTTAGATTTTTCGTAACGACTCGATCGCGTTCAATAGCAGGTGACAGCAGCATTGTCCCATAATGAGTAGCAGTCACACCAAGCGGACATTACCAGCTTCGACCGGCCACTATCGCGGTAATGAACGAAAACGAAAGTTTCCGATTAAACGCGCGTTTGCGAACTTAACCGTGTTTGTTATTGCCGTGTAATTGTACAACTGATGGAAGTTTAATCGGGCTGTCGGCAGTTTTCGTTGAGGTAATATTATGTGGTTTGAAATTAGTCTTTCGTAGTATATTATTATTTGGAAATTGGATTGGTATAAGAGATTTTTAACAGATAGAGGTTTTCACCACTGATTGGGCCCCCATTAAATGCTAGGCGACGTCACGGCAAATCAAGACGATCTTGACTCCTACCAAAAGGACTGGCCTGCAGTGCCAGTGGCCAGACGTGTGTGGAAAAGGCAAAGGGAGACATTACGAGAGTATGGGTGTTTTGACTTCCTAAGTCTTACACTAACGTGCACTAAGTATCAGAGTTGAATATAAAATCTCATCTTAAACGGAAAAAGCTTTTATTTAACAAAATCACTAGCTATAGACCAAAAACCTTCACGTCACCTATCATTTAGGGCGTACACACGAGCACAAAATTGTCATCCTTGAAAGTGTAATATTACCTCACGCACCACAATTTAGTTTCTCGTCCAAACGAGGTGGTCTGAGCAAACATCCCGTGGCACGCGTGTGTACGGTCATTATACAAACTGGCTGGGTATTACGGGTAATTTACTCACGCCGTGAAATTGCGGTCTCGCTGATTCGCTTGCGTCACGTGATACACACGGCCTAATGCAATTGGTCGATGTTGATGGGATGTTGATGTGGTAAACTGCATATCCTGTGTAATTGGTTTGGTGGGTTTGACGGCAGTTTGCGCTTCTACTGCAATCTGAATGATTTTGAAGGATATTGCTAATCCATTGCTTCATATGTTCGAAAAATTTGTCTGCTCAACAACGTAAATGACGCAATGAATGTTGTTGAACTGTCAAAATGAAAGCCATTGCTACTGTTAGTGTGTTACACAACTACCCCACTGTTTGTGTATGAATATGGTAATCTCTGTGAAAGATTTAATTCAGATCGCTTTAAAATTAACATTTTCTGAAAACAGATTGAGGGAACAGCTATCTGTAATTAATTTAATGTAAATGAAAAACTCTTTCAAGTTTCGACAAATTATAATTAATTTTGTTCCTTATTAATAAAGTAATTCCGAAAGTAAGTCTATCCATTTCAAGAAACCTTTCAAACCCTTATCTTAGTCAAATCAACATTTTCTTCCATAATTACGAAAAAGATACCTAACACCAATAACAGTGAGATTTAATCGGCCAATCAGGTGAGAGTAGAATGCGATCGCAGCACGTGATTGGATGAAATCGAAAGTTGGCCGTTGATTGAGGCAGATTATTGGTTTTTCAAGCTAGTAATACGCTGGTAATTACGTGGTGAGGCTGGGAAGGTAATGAGATGTTGCTGCGTCGATTAAGGGACGCTATAATGTTTTGTTGGTTTTTTGAACTTTAGATATCGGTGGCATTAGAAACTTGCTAGTAAAGCGCGCTGTTGGATTTTTAACGCTCCTCTCAGCGTCGGATAGTTGAAAATCGAGCAGCGCGCTTTTATTTAGGTGTCGTCTAGTGTTAGTGAAAACGGACAAAAGTGACGTTCGACGTGGAAAGCCATTCGTTGTTGAGCTGTATATAAAACTAGCAGCGCCCCGCGGTTTCACCCGCATAAGTGTCGATCCCGTGGGAATATCAGGATAAAAACTAAGTATCCTATGTCCTTTCCCGGGACTCAAACTATATCTATACCAAATCTATATTAATATTATAAATGCGAAAGTGTGTCTGTCTGTCTGTTTGTTACCTCTTCACGCTTAAACCGCTGAACCGATTTAGATGAAATTTGGTTTGGATGGTTTGGTTTGGACTCAAACTATCTATACCAAATTTCATCTAAACCAGTTCAGCGGTTTAAGCGTGAAGAAGTAACAGACAGACAGACACACTTTCGCATTTATAATATTAGTATGGATTCTGAGCGTCTTTGTCACAAGTATTCAAAGAAACTATTAATCTATACTAATAATAGAAGTACCAGTCGAATTTGAAAAAAAATCCTTTGCATTTGATAAGTAGTCCAATTCTTTAAGAAGGTTACAGGCTAATTCAAATCACGTTTCTACCCTTAGGAGCCGAGCGAGCGGGCGATGAGGTGCGACGGGGTGGGACGGGGGAACAAGAAATTTAAAGCCAGAACTTTTATAAAGTCTTCCATACCCATCATTCATCAAGCCTACAGCCATTTCTGCAATCTTAATCAACTCTTCCTCTATCAATTAAACCCAGAACGTCCTGTGTCATAAATCGCAGTCACTACACTCAGATCAAGTTGCAAATGAATGTATCAAGAATTTACGAACTTGCCAATTTATGTTCCTTAGTAAAGCTGACACTGGAAGCCATGTCTACGACTCTTTATCGTTCTACCCGCTAATCAATAACGAGCAGTGGCATAATCACTGAAACTTACGCGGTAGATTTAACACCGGGAAATAAACAACATTTCAAAGTCTAGGAAACATTTGGTTCCTTTAATTGGACTTGAAGTGCTAATGAATTTTGAGGTGGTAGTCTTGTTGTTGGCGCTGCCTTGTTTGTTGGGTAAGATAAGGGACAAAACAAAAGAAACAATTTAAGCGAGGCATAACTCTGATACGAAACAAACTATATTCAATACCTATATTGATGAAGAGTCTGACGATCTGCAGGAATCTTTATTAAAAACAAGTGACGATCAAAAACTCAATAGATTCGAAAAATATTCAAAATATCTTGCCGATTACAAAATCAGCATGCTATGAAATCATAAAAACAAGTGACGAACAAAAATTCAAAATGGATTCGAAAAATATTCAAATCTTGCCTATTACAATAATAGAAGACTATCAAATCAAGACATTCATGATCATATTGAATTAAAAGCCTTTACTTGTAGACAAGCCTGTTATATTTGGAGATTTCAGACAGGCAGTACCAAATAATAAAAAGTCAAATAAATAAACTTCGCTTCGTACCCTACTTGTGAAGCGAAGTAAGACATGAAAATGTCACGTCTCCTGATTAAGAAAATGGTGCAAAACGTGACATTTGAGCAGAAGGCTTTACGCGAATAATGACGGGTGACGCCATCAAAAAATATAAGTAGGACATTACGATTAACTATGAAGGTGTTGCTTCAAATAAAGGTATTAAAACCAACCATGAAGATAAGGTTATTGAAAAGACTGCACAATTATAATTTTTTTTTTTTTATTAAATAAAACGTTGCCCCACACTAGGAATTTCTCCTGTAATGTGGGTGCGTTTACAAACATTTAGACTCACATACACAAACAGCCAGACCCGGAACAACTACTTGTAGGTCATACAAATATTTGTTCCGTGCGGGAATCGAACCCGCGACACGCAGCGCAGCAGTCAATCACTTAACCACTGCGCCAACCGTGCCGTCAAATAAAAAAAAAATTGCACATAAGACATTTGAATATAGTACTTAGACAATATATTAATAGACATAAACTCAAATCAAAACCAGACGAAATAAAGAAAGAAAAACAATGAGCAAATATGTAATCATAAAGCTATGTATAGCTTTACATGAGCCATGAACGCATGAAAACCACACAACGATGTTTGACATTGAAACTAGCACTACATAATACCCCGAAAGTATTAATAAACAGACAGACATCAATTTCATTATTCATATATAGCACCTACATTAGGTCACGTCAGACTGTTAGCTACAATACCTACAGCTACACAATTTGGCGGCATTATGTTACCGACAGCCAGCGTGTCGCCTCCGCCCACCCATCTGTTTGCACTACCTTATAAGGCTTGGGTTAGTCCATAGCCTTCGTAATATCCATCGCTATATTGTTTATCGCGGCCTTCCTTAATTGCCGACACTTTCGAATGGACTCAACCCGTCTCCGCTAATAGGGTCTGAGTGACCTCACGGTTTTGCCCTGATTTACTTTGATCGTTAATTGGCTGGTATCGGCTCTTAATATTAAATTTTCATTGAGGACTTTACGTGTTACGTAAGCGTTAAAATAAACTGTGAAGTGATGAATGAAATTGATTGTGCGAATACACTTGCTGACCCGACAGAATTTCAATATGGTCTTTAGCTCATACAAAAACCCCATAGAAAAAAGCGCGTTCAGTTCTTCCCAAAGTTTTAAATTTTCCGGGCATTTTTTTTTCGGCTCAACCGTTTACACGTGATGCGCTAACCAACGAACAGCATTAATTTTCATAAAGATTATTTTTATATTTTGTTTTGAATTTAGAGCAAGAACCAATAATTTATTCTTGCCTTATTTAATTTAATGTGAATTTCTGATGATAATCTCTATGTGATTCATTGTCGCTTTTGAAGCACCTGGTAGTTTTGCAACTGACTTCATTGTGTCAGTCACTTCTCAGATTAACTTGCTTGTCATATACCATAAGTGTCTCATAATAAAATTAACATTTTTGGGTTGAGAAAATAATATAAGTACTGCAATGGCAACACAATAGAAACTTAAAACATTGTTACTAAATACTTCGTCATTATAACAGAACTTGGTTAATTAAAAGGGGTCGTGAGTATTGCACTCGGCTTTTCAGTCGGCGTTCTATACTCGTCCACTAGCATAAAGTTAACTAGTATTTTTTCTTTGATCCTTTCGCTAACTTTACCATTACTCATTGCTCTTAAATCTTCCTCCGCTAAAGCCGTGAGTGGCCGTAAAGTATATCTTCAAGATACATTTTGCTGAAACTGTTTCTCTGTAATTCCTTTTGATTTATGGAACGGTGGAGACTTAAGCAGATTTCATTGATATTTCTTTTTAATCCTGCCTGAGCATATTCTGAGGTCTGCATTTACTTATGCAAATTCGCATTACGATTCAGCTACCCGTCCTACATAACGCCTGCCATTCACTTTTTCAAGCCCTTTAGTTCCAGTGAACAATTAGCCATGAATGTTTTTTTTAAATAAAGTTATCAATGAAAGGAAGTGTATCGTGAAACTTGACAGTTACCTCATTTTTTACATCATTTAATTAATTAAACACGTCAATAAAGTGTTTAACGTCCATTGGTACTGTATCATGATATTGTTGACATCGACTACTTTCAAATTAGCGCCGCCCCCGTATAAGGTAACGTATTTAATATGAGTCAGTTTTTATTAAACTTACGTTTTCCGCTATAGTATTTACGTCGGTTTCAAATTAGTCATTTATAAAGCGACAGCATAGCTTCGTTAGTACGCCACAGTAGTTTTGTAGATCTAGAACAGTCATGAAAGTAAGTGTTTAAATAAAACAAGTGCTCGCGTTTTTGTGGTAATCGGCTAATGAAGTAATTAAAGCAGGTAAACCAAATTAAGTTTTTGTTTTACCTTTTATGTCTTCTTGTATTTCACAGTCACTATTTCACGTTTCAAAGGAGTTTTATTTCCAGCGTCATTGTTTTGTTTCACTTTAGTTTTGACATTTAAAATGGTTTTATTTTCCTTTACATGACCACTAAGGTTTAGTTCATTCAGTGAGTCAATGACGTTATCATCAGTTTTGACGTGTCTAAACATATTTCGTTCATTATTAATTAGTTCAATGGCATTCCACTGAATACCACAACATTTACTATGGTCATTCACCGATATAGACGTCTAGCATTGAAAATATTGTCTATACTTCAGCTACTTTATACTTCGAACATACTTGCTTGAGAATGTGAAGCCTTATTTTAATAACACATGATTTATTTTCAATTAAAACTATATATATTTAAGACATTTTAACAGTTTTTGGCATTTTGTGGCTCCAAATTGCTTGTATATTCATTAGTAGTATTGTCGGGTTTATGACGTTTACCTGTCGTTGACTTAATTTAAGTTTTCTAGTTAAGTAAAAGCGAATTGTAATAATAGTTACGATGAAGATAATTAAAAAATCTTGTTAGTGATGTGGCTCCTCCTTAGATGTGTCGTGGTGTTTGATTTCATCTTCTCCCTATCTTTATTAATATGAGACATTATGTAAGTAACATTAGCTTTCTATTATTGGATAGGTAGGTACGGTCCTTCTTAGATGAAAAGCAATAATATATAAGTTTAATACAAGTTTACTTTTATTAAATGTATTAAATTAAAAGTCAATAATAGGCTGAGAATCAGCACTTAACCGACTTCAAAAAAGGAGGAGGTTCTCAATTCAGTAGTATTTTCGAACGTCAAAATTATATAAGACTCCCCCAAAACGCCCGCCCTTCACCACTTCCTAGTGCTTTCACTGGGGAGAAGAAGTGGCGCAACGAGCTCCCTAGCAGCACAGCTGTCTGTTCAGTTACAAAAAAACTTGGTTCTATAGAATAATAGGTTGCAAAGTAATTAACATTACGAGACAGAGAACATTAAATTAAATTATCTGCCATATGTCAATTAGCCACGCTATTATATCTCAACCTTCACTCTTATTCAGTAATTATCTCTGACGATTAGATTAGCAATCTGTTTACTTGTTCAAGTGTATCTTTTGTCGAAAGTAATTCTAGAAACCACTTATAAAATATTAAATTACAAAACATAATAAATAATATACCTAACAACCTTACGCATGTAAACAGTTCCATTAACTATTAAAATAATCTTCATTAACAAGTCTAAGAGTTATGAGATCCGGTGATTCTGCGAAGCTTTTCTCTACCGTTTGCTGTAATAGAGTTAACTTTACCAGTTTGACGTCAATCAGTCTCCGTCTAGCTTAACTGACGACGTTTCTCCGACATTACCTTACAGTACATAAGCCACAGAATACACATATTTACTTACTACTTGCCTGTACATATTTACTTGCTTGGAAATTCTTGGCTCAAAGGGAAAACGAAAACAAGGACGGTCCCGAGAAAGATGGGTCGACAAGGTCGAGAAAGCGGGCCAGCACAGGACAGGAAAGGGTGGTAGGAAAGAGGGGAATTTAATTAATTTCATTAATTTTATTTATTACTAGCTACGCCCCGCGGTTACACCCGCGTAAATATCGATCCCGTGGTAATATCGGGATAAAAAGTAGACTATAGTTAATCCAGGGTGTCAGCTACCTCCATACAAAATTTTATCAAAAAAGTAAAGTGTCATATTTCAACGTTGCATTCGTTATTTCGTGAAAAAATCACAATTTAAAGTTGCCAAGTGTTGACATATTGGTGCTCGTGACTGTATATAGATAGCAAGGTAAACTTTTCTCTTTGTAATTTTTCACAAATAGGGCTTTTCCTAGAAAAAACTTTGCCTTAAGCGATCACGTTATCATAAAATTGGTCATGTCTAAAACGTCTCGAGACCTTTTACTGAAATAGAAGTTGAAATTTTTCAGGCTTCTCGAGTTAGCCAATTTGTGTCTTTGGTAAATTGTGTTAGTTAATTAAATAGACTTAAAAGCAATTTGTTATTTCTCTCTAAAAATAAACATTCCCGGAATATTCATTTTTGTGTATATTTTCGCAGAATTTGTAGCTTTGTTGTTCTAAATTGCTATGAAACGAAGTTAAGAATACAGGGTTATTGGAAAAACACCAACAACCTCTTAAGAGGTCATTGTACTCATCATTATGAACAACTTTTACTATGGGACCAAACTTGAAATCGCAAAAAAAAATCAGCTGTTCCCTACATTTATGTTCGTATAACTCGTCAAAATGTAGGGAACAGTGGCCTTAGTGTGAGTTTTTTCGACTCACGTTCGATTGCGAGCGCGTTAGAATTTTGTATGGGAAATTAGGTTTCTCCTAGTGACCACCAGGTGGCGCTATAACTTTTTTTTCATATAAAATTCTAACGCGCTCGCTATCGAACGTGAGTGAAAAAACTCACACTAAGGCCACTGCTGATTTTTTTTCGCGATTTCAGGTTTGGTCCAGTAATAAAAGTGGTTCACACACACAAAGTTGTACACACTTCTTTTTTATATAATATATAATACGTTTATTGGGGGGAAGCGTTTATCTAAATATATCCAACACTTACAAACATTTACTTTAATCTTCGCGTGCTTGAAGGTAAACCATCAAAGCATACTGAAAAGTTTACGTACCAAGGAAAGTGGTTCCGGTGGTCTCCCGACCGTACACTGCGGTGCACATTCACAGACCGCTGCGGCCACTACGACCACTGCCTGTAATAATACCGGACATTCAGCTATCGTAAATATTTACACCGCTCAATATTGTGCGATAAGTTTTTATGGCATGAGATTAGGGATGTCGCGCTCGTGAATTTTTATTTTTATCGTAAAATGCATGGAGTTTTTGTCACTGGTATTTGTAAAATAAATGTTGTTATTAAATACTAGCGGTTGTCCGCGACTTCGTCTGGGATCTAGGATGAAAAGTCCATATGTCCTTACCCAGGTCATGGCCTATCTGTGTGCCAGATTTCATCCAAATCCGTTCAGCCGTATTAGCGTAAAAGCGAAACAAACAAACTCACTTTCGCATTAATAATATTAGGTAGGATTTGTGTTACATTTTATTTATATTAAGGATATCATCTGAATTAGATTAAATGTATAAGACGCATTTATTATTATAACTTATAATATAACCAAGTAAGTATCCATGTTAAAAAGTACATTTGACAACATTTGTTAATAGATACTTAGTGCTTATTTTGCATTAAAACTCTATCCCAAGAACATTACGCTCTCCACAGTTACATTATTTAACATAATTATCTAGTATTTTACATAATTATTGCAAATTCATGTAGAAAGGGTCTCTTGTGATCAAATCTAAACGATTTTATAGTTTTGCATACCTAGTACTTTATGTTACTTTCACATCTACATCGTCATTTTATTATCCCTTTAGTTATCCAATAGATAAATGTATGAATAAATTACAGAGTTTATGTATGCGTGAAGTGTTTACATAAACATTACCGCCTACTTTTTTGAAGGCGGTTACAAATATATATTATTTATAAGTTTCTTATCAGTTTAATCAATACCAGTCTTACCTTTTTACGTTTGAGTTCTAGTAAAATATTATTGTTTATTATTTGAAACACGATAATCACTGATGATTAATTGTAGTCTACCTATTTAAAACTAAACGTGAAAAAAAATTACCTAAAAACTATCCACACATAGGAAAATATCTTGCCCCTTAATTAATTTAGTCGTCTATAATTTTCACTCTAAACTTGACTATGTAACTCAATGTATAACTTATCAATCTTCCCTGAACTGTAGGCACAACCCTATCTGACCCTGCAATAGGCTACATGTACCTATTGGCTCCCGTCGCACCGTGATTAATGACATACGTTATAGATATTGCTAGTATGTCTACCAATATCATAGGCTCTCAAAGGCTAGATGGCTCTTTGGCTCTTTCGTCAGAGGTCAAAGGCCTTGTTGTTAACGTGTCGATAGGGTAATGGAAATCAAGAGTTGATTTGATTACTGCTTTCTCGTAACTTTTGCCATGAGAAGACTAAGTGAAATTTACTATTATGGAGGCAGGTTTTTGCTCAAAGATCAAAACAAACAAAACACATACACTGATACTGAAGAACTGACTGTTTATATTATTGAAAAAAAAAAGAATCCATGTTTAACGGTTAAGTAAAGTCTCTTCGAAAGTGGACAAGCCCTATAAATCCGGAAGAGTTGTCCCCAATCTGGTCAAGCGACAACAGCTCCCCCTTTCTTGGTAATACGACACTAAAGGGCTTCTTGTTGCTCTTCGACACTCCCACATTGTAAGAGTTTATTTTTAAAATGTTACTTTATAAATGATGGGTTAACTTTCGTGGCCTCATTTGTATGTCATTTTTAGTTGGTTAGTGTATTGTAGACTTTAATAGATCGATACCATGTTTAGGATTTTGATATACACGTTTAAATTTAAGTCGTTCTGGACCTCTTCAGGGGTCATTGTACTCATCATTATGAACAACTTTTACTATGGGACGAAACCTGAAATCGCGAAAAAAAAATCAGCTGTGCCCTTTATGTTCGCATATCTCGTCAAAATGTAGGGAGCAGCAGATTTTTTTTTCGCGATTTCAGGTTTGGTCCCATAGTAAAAGTTGTTCATAATGATGAGTACAATGACCCCTTAAGAGGTCCAGAACGACTTAAATTTAACCTTGTATACCTACCTTTAGATCGAGAAGGTTCCCTTGGATACCACGAAGTATTTATTGAGATTAAAAAAAAAACACCAAACATATACAGGGTGTAAAAAGACAGCTCACATAGCCGTCAACTATGCATTCTTACACATCAAACAAACTAAGTAACATTACATAAAAGTAATTGCTGGGAAACGACTTGTACTTTTGGTGTGAAAATTATGCTGTTTGTGGGTGCATGCAATGGTACATGGGTCGTGGGGGCCGTATTTTAAAGTTGTACCTTTAGATCGAGAAGGTTCCCTTGGATACCACGAAGTATTTATTGAGATTAAAAAAAAAACACCAAACATATACAGGGTGTAAAAAGACAGCTCACATAGCCGTCAACTATGCATTCTTACACATCAAACAAACTAAGTAACATTACATAAAAGTAATTGCTGGGAAACGACTTTTACTTTTGGTGTGAAAATTATGCTGTTTGTGGGTGCATGCAATGGTACATGGGTCGTGGGGGCCGTATTTTAAAGTTGTGTTAAGTGTTATAATATTGCAAACTTTTTTTGTAATAAAAAACGTCAGTAAAAGTTGGAATTTTGACCTTCAATATCTCCGTAACCAGAAGGTTCCCAGGTATGGTCCAGTATAAAAAAAATATTACAATGACGGGGAGTACAATTTAATGACTCTCGTGTCTTTTTACGCGTTATGCAAACAGTTCCTCAAGCTAAAGAAATTAAAGCAGTTTACAGATGTGTTGGTTTGTTTATTGCCAGCACCTTCATTAAGTCACAAAAGGAGTAATTAATTTCTTCATGACAACCTTTTAAATTAATATTCCACCTTAATTGCACCTCTTAAAACCGGTCAATTAACCACCTTGGTACATCCGGAAGACGAAGTAAAAATCAGGTTCGATCTGATGGTATACGATACTCGATAATCTGAGATAGCTAAGTACAGTCAACAAAAGAGATAAGTATGCAGGATCGTCGGATATAGTTGAAGTTTAGTAAGAAACCGATGGATGTTCTCGAATAAAATTTTATTTTATTATTAGAAAACAAACAGCTCATTTATCAAATTAAATTTCAGTCGACAACATCCATCGGTTTCTTATTAAACTTCAACTATATCCGACGATCCGGCGGCATACTTATCTCTTTTGTTGACTGTACATATGTAGGTAACTCGACACGCGATGCACCGCGGGGCTTCTCACTGTGACTCATTAAGACACGTGTTTTTTTTTACGTCGATATTAGTAATTTGATAGAGTTCGGCCGACTTTCGTTTTCGGTTGTCGAATTTTCGGCAAATAAAAAATTGCCGGAAAATCAACACTTTCAATTATTAATTTATTTAGAGAAAAACAATAGCTACGTCCGGTCGAACTCTATTGATTTATTAAAGCACTAAAATTAAAAATAAGTATTAAGTTTTACTATCTGTCTACGGAGCTTTTTGCACTATTTCAGGATATAAGACAGATCTTAAATAACAGCCTCTATCCCCATTTCGGCATCGCATGGTTAATTTAATACCTAGATGACTGTGACAGAAACTGTATAAATGGAAATAGCGAAGGTTCCTGGTTTTAAAAGTATAAAAAATATATTATGGTCTTGTTATTATTATTAACAGCCTGTCAAATCAATCAAATTGAAATAGGGATAGTAATCTACAATTCACATAGGAACTCATTTCCAATAGATCAGACGATTCAAGAACATAATATTTCGTGTATAAATGTGTAGGCAGTCAATACTAAACCATGATTTACGTAGGAAATCCACAATATAATCAGTGAGAGGCAGGTTTCTCTGAGGATTTGCATCATTTTCTCCGTGATTATCATAGACGAGTAGCTGGGTGTCGGTAACGAGGTGTGGGCCGTCATCAAATGCGCTTAACGAACTGTCTGACTGCTGTGTACCTATTGAGTCGAAGGGAATATACCTTCGTTATAGCATGATTTATGTATATTGTTAGATTAAGCTGAATCGTTTTGCAATTTTCTTTCAAACGGAGTTAGTCATATTTTTATGGTGGCAATCATTCCTGAGATGGCAGAAGCGCCTATGACTGTTGCCAATACACATACCAACTTTAACCATGGTTAGCGTAAGTTAATTGGAATCTGAGCCTCTCGGAAAACAATGATGAACCGTGGTTGAACCTTAAAATCAGTGGTTTTTCTCGTTCCACCTGAACTGTTACCTACATCAGAAAGATCATCTACCTAGCCTTTTCCCAAAATGATGGGTCGACTTCCATTGTAAACGGATGCAGCTAAATACCAGTATTTTACATTGAGCGATTGTTTATCTGACCTCCAGTTATTGGGTACCACTTGATAAAACTGCTTGTTAGACTTTCGGGCTTCTGACTGCCCGTTACAACTGTCAAAGATCTATGAACGACAGCTGGGACCAAGTGGCTTAACGTGCTTTCCAAGGCACGGATAGGTCTCAGTATGGAACGGATGGGCATAATAATCACCTTGTACCGACCTCGGCCCTATTACATCAGAAACGTAATAACAATTTTTTTGTCTCCTTCCAGCCCCAACAGTTACCCCAAGCGCCACCACCGCTGGCGCTGCCGGCTCCAACCGCCGCGTCCGCGCCACCAGCTACGCACGCATCTGCTCCTCGCACCATCGTCATCCAGCGCCCCGACCCTCGTCACGGCTTCGGGTTCACCCTCAGACATCTTGTAGTGTATCCGCCGGATTCGTTGCAGGTGGGTGTGAGTAAATCCTTTTGTTTTTTTTTTGTACCTAGTTATTAGTTTTTTTTTTGGCAGTTGAAACAAGGCATCCTGAATAATGTACTTCAAGGCTCGTAGAGAAATCAAGGCTTTGGCTACTCTTTTTATGTCTTTGGCAATTTTCATCTTACAAGGACTCAGATTGCGTACCTCACTAACAGAAGCGAAGGCTTTCATTTTGACAGTTCAACAACAGTTATAGTGTTATTTACTTTGTTGAGCAGACAAATTTTTCGAACATTTGAAGCAATGGATTAGCAATATCCATCAAAATGATTCAGAATGCAATTGATAGTGTGACGCAACTAGGGTGCAGGTGAAATTCACCTTTAAAGGATATATCAAGCCGTAAAGGGTATTTTGACCTTTCATAGGGATAATTTCAACACCAGCATCACACATGTGTATTGTATAAATCAGCTGTCCATTCCTCTACGAAATCTATACTTATAATATTATAAAGCTGAAGAGTTTGTTTGTTTGAACGCGCTAATCTCAGGAACTGCTGGTTCGAATTGAAAAATGATTTTTGTGTTGGATAGTCCATTTAACGAGGAAGGCTATAGGCTATATAACATCACGCTACGACCCTTAGGAGCCGCGCAGCGTGTGACACAGCTAGTACAAAGATAAGACCGATATTTCAAAGATACAATGAATTTGTACAAGCGATCCTTCAGCCTTTTCAAAGTTTTTTTTTTTTTTTTATATAAACTTTGCCCCACACTAGGAATTTCTCCTGTATTGTGGGTGCGTTTACAAACATTTAAAGTCACATACACAAACAGCCAGACCCGGAACAACTACTTGTAGGTCATAAAAATATTTGTTCCGTGCGGGAATCGAACCCGCGACACGCAGCGCAGAAGTCAATCGCTTAACCACTGCGCCAACCGTGCCGTCAAAGATAATATGTGCAGTGATAATGCACTGATCAGTCGCCAGTTTTCGCGTGACCTCTGAACAAGTAGATACTTATCGCTTCATGGTTCCTTGCTGCTACTTATTAATCTTACTTTACCGACGTCAGTTATCTTAGTATTTTCTATTATCACCCTTCTTCCTATCGATACGTCTTGTTATCAGCGAAGCCCTCCTTCTTCATCTAACCTTCTACCATATACCTTACAGGATCTATACGAAGATGCGCGCCACCTCGCGGTGGGCGCGGTGGGTGCGCCAATGGACACGATCTTCGTAAGGTCGGTGCGGCCCGGCGGACCGGCGGCCGCGGCTGGACTGCGCGCCGGGGACCGTGTGCTTGCCGTGAACGGCGAGCCGGTTGCCTGCGGCCGGTCCCGGGCACCGTACGCGCGAGTGGTGCAGTTAGCGCAACGGGAGCCGAGGATATTGAGGCTCACTGTCGTGCCGAGGGATCACGATTTGTTGCAGAGGGTGAGTTTTGAAACTGCACCATGTTGCAGTGCTCCACAATGTTGGCAATTGTTGCACATGTGTTAAGCAACGTTGCGGTTTAAAAAAAGATGTAGTGACAACAATTTAAAAGAGTACCTATGCTTAGATGTTTTGGTCATGTTGAGCGGATTAATGAAAGGCGACTAACAAATGGTATTCATAAGGCGTATGCGTTGTACTCGCAACGACGTGCATGTATGATCAGGTGAATGACCGTAAATTAAGCAAGAGGAGTATAGGATCGTAGCAGATCCGTGGCACTATTGACGCGCCTGATCTAAATGTTGTGATGGCTCGCTTCTTTGTGCCAGACAACTACTGCCGCGGCAGAAAGCACAGGCTGTTTGCTGTGCCTCCATGTCGCACAGTTGCGCGTGCTAAGTCCCCAGTACCACGTACTCTGGCCGCACGTAATGATCTCTTGGACTCTAATCCAACAAACGATCTGTTCGTGGACGAGTGGACGAAGATTTTGTCGGTATGTCGGAAGTACTGTGAGAGGGATGTATGAAAGTGTTGTTAACTTTTTACTTAATGATTTCAATATTTTATGTGTTTTTTTTGTGTGTATTTAATTTCTGTAATTGGTTTTAAACCGTTTTAATTAAATAAATAGTAGCAGATGATGTTCTGCAGTTTCTGCATAATCCCATGTGAAAAAGCCGTGAGTTTATGATGATATGACGACAATGTCGGGTTCGCTTAGACTGTCACTCTCGTCTAAAATAGCGCACTAGGTCTAAGGTAGTTTAGCAATACGTGGAGTGTGTAGTTTTAAGTTAATTTCCCCTAAGCATCAGTTAAAAACGCGAGCTCAACTGAAATTTTAGGTATTAAAATAATAAACCCAATTAGTATTTATGTAAGTACAGTCAACAGCAAAAGTAGATGATCAAAGTCAGAAATTCAATACTAATGAACGGAGTTCGCGTCAGAACTGTGTGGCGTCGAAGTGATTCAAAAGTATTCTACGTAGTAAGTATTCTAAGTAGTAGTACTTCGACGCCCCACAGTTCTGACGCGAACTCCGTTCATTAGTATTGAATTTCTGATTTTGATCATCTACTTTTGCTGTTGACTGTACAACAACATCAGCAAATACCAAACAGCTCAGTCAGCAGATAATACGTGTCTTGCTCAAGGTTGCACCTAATTATAGTTATAGTATACACCCATAAACAGACCAGCTAACTATTTCTACAACTAGGTACTTATAATTTACCTACTTGAAAACTATTTATTGTGCTAAACGTTCCTTTCCCTACAGTATTTCAGCGAAGCAGCATACAACCCCGAAACAAATCAGCGCCCGCTAGACATGCCGGCTCCAGTAACAGAACACGAGTCGCGGCTGTTCGACGCGTACCGGAGGCCTAGGGCTACGCTGCCGGCCCCACAGGCCCCGGCGCGGCACCAAGACCCAGAGTACGCTAGTGTGGCGTCTCTGGCACCTTCCAGATATGACGTCACGAATCTGCCTGGACCACCGCACTATTTATTGCATGATGGGTAAGATCATTTACGTGACTGGCATAGTAAATAGTTCTTAATGCGTTGTTTGTTTATGTCTAGACTTGTAGAATCATGAGTTTTATTACATACGCGGTTGATATATGATTCGCTTTATACCGTTTATTAACTCTACGTATACCAATATCGGGTATGTCACCAAAATATCGGGTTTAAAAAAACCAATTCTTAAAATGTTTTCTTATTTTTCGCAGCAGACGGGAATCAGACACATCTTTGCCATCATCGGCGACGGAGAGCAAAGACAGCCTCGGATCCTTCGACTCGAACTCAACCCTAACCGGGCGAGAGCTGGACGACTCGATAATCCTATCGCGAATACGAAAAAGTCTCGAGCAGAAGGAGGCTTTCCTCCGACGGCCGAGCCAGCCCACTGGCTGGGTCACCCCCGACGCCCCACCCCCTATCAAGCAGAAAGAGTTCTACGCAAGACCTCAGAAGCTACAAAAGCCTGCGTGGCCTCCCCCCGCGGCTTCCCCGCCCCTCGCCGCCTCCCCACCCCCTCAGCCCCCGCCACAGAACCAGGAAAGAAAAGAAGAATGTTCCGCAAGTGTCGACAGCGGCACTTACAGCGGCAGCGGCTATGGTGAAGTGAACGGAGCTCAAAACGACAAGAGTCGACAGAAACAGGACAAGAGTCAGTTCGTGTCGACACTGTCGAAGATACAGGAGACCGGGCCCAGCATTCAGAGCATGAATGTAGGGACTGTCACCAATGGAGCGACGGAACTTAGAGATGATGCTAATCAAGATAATAAGTAAGTTTAGTTTTATAGTATACCAGGTAGTATAGTATATCAGGCAAGAAAGTCTAGTGAGCTATTTGAAAAAGTTCTTCTGGGATGGTATGGTCCCACTTACACCATACTCATTCCTGCTGCCAGTAGTAATGCTTTGTTTAGGTTTGAAAGATATGAATTCCGATGAAATGCAGACATAAGAGACAGTTCTACTTGGTGTTTAAGGTTCATAACACATCAGCAATCCCCCCTTTATACGACGGTAACCACTATTTATCAGGTGGTATGGCGTCCTGTTTACCAAAAGTGATTACTCGTATTTACGGATATACTGTCAAGAATACCTCTAATTTCCCTACATTTTTGACAAGTTTTTTGTTACGGGAATTGGTCTTCCGGTTAAAGCCGGTAGAGGACCAATACTTAACATCCTTCTTTCCCCTCCTCAGATACCCAGGAGCAGAGCTGCAGCTAGTGACAGCTCGCACGCGCCAGCTGGAGGCGGCGCGGGGCGGCTGCGCGCGCCGCACCGAGGTGGCGCGCAGTGAGCTGGCGCGGCTCAGCACCACGCGCCTCGAGCCCAGCGTCGCGCTGCGCCGGAAGGAGTTCGAGACCAGGACTGCGAGACGAGAGGCCAGGTCTCTGGATGTGCAGCCTCAAGGTTAGTTTACATATTTGAGTACTTTTGAAATGGTAGGACTTTAAAATGGAGTTATTTATTTTACCAGTTTAATGCACTAAGACGTTTTACTCGCGTTGTGGTAAAAACGTTGACCCTCTATACAAAAAAATATAGTCCAACTTTTAATTAGCTGCAGTAAAACGACACTTCTTTAGTAACTCATTTCGGATTGAGTTTAGAGATATGCATGTCAAATAAGTTTCGTTTGTTACACTGTTCTGTACTAGAAAAACAAGATTTGGTTGATGGCCGCGAAAAAACAAAAAGACGCCAATTTCAGTCAATTAAGTAACACTTGCTGTCATTTTACTGCAGCTAAGTAATTAGTCCGACTATAGATGGTCACTCTTTTGTAGAAAATCAAAACCATTGATATTATTTACTCACTTTTTTTCGCTCGAATATAGGGATTATAGGCTCAGCAACCAAGTCTAATCTGCGTCCGCGTAAACAAATATGATTTAATGGAAATAGTATATTTCATTACAAGTGCGGAAAGGCTGTCATTGCAAAGAGTTCCGACAAATGTCTACCCGAGCCGAGGCGCAGCCGAAGGCGAGGGTTGACAGTCGGAACAAGTTGCAATGACGGTTCCGCAGGTGTACTGAACGACTATTTTTAATACAGTTGCGAAAAAATGAAGCAATTTAATAAAATAATAAAAACACAATATTGCTTTTTTTCTCTTCTCTCTACGCAAAAAATTTGTCGTATGTGGATATGTAACGACTTTTTGACTTTTCCGGTAAAATGTTCTCCGAAGCATTTTGTGCAAATATACTGAGTTCCGGTGGTGTTAATTTAAAAAAAATATGGTCGAAATTACTCATTTTGTGCAACAAACAACTAAACTCGCAAAGAAAATTTCTGGAAAATGGCGCCAACCGTAGAATATAAGCAGAGTTTTTTTTTCTTCACCCATTTTGGTAGGCAAAAGGAACTATCCATACAGCTTAGTCTTCAGTATATTTTTTTTATTGATATGAAATGAAAATGAAATTTAATGAGATGAAATGAAACCTAACGTAACTCATTCAATTAAATCATTAAATCTGATATTGAAATAAATTAGTAGCTTCTTTTTAGAAATATACGTATTTGTATGAATCACAAAAACTCTTTAGTAAAAACTTCATGGTTGGTTTTTCTTTTTAATAGACATTATTTTGACAGTTGGGAAAGAGACACGCACGAGTTCGGGAAAGGTAAAAAAAAAGCACTAGTATGTAATAGCCCACTTCCCGAACGCTATACGTCCCCGCAATACACCACTTTTTGAGCAACTGTATTAAAAAATAATTTTAATTCCTACACAATAAAGTTCAGTTTACGCTATGACTTCAAACGTTTTAATAACTTTTTCAATAGTGCTAGTACTCTGAAATCAACTTAATTTGTCATTGAAATAAAGTTGATATCTGTTTAACTTGAAATAGAGCGGGTACGCACACAACTCCAGTGTACCTATTTTTCTGTTCTGTTTTACTTGTCTGTTTATATGTGTGTACATAAATGGTTAAATAAATAAATAATGTTATTTGCTAATTTTATTGTTTTCGTTTCATTACAGAGTTGGACCACGAGTCGCTGCTGGGCGGCAGCTTGTCAGGCAATCAGCTGACGATCACCGGCAGCAAACACTTGCATTGTCCTCCACCAGACGGATATGTGCCCGGTACGTTTACCATCACATCCATACTAATATTATAAATTCGAAAGTAACTCTGTCTGTCTGTAACGAAGGGCATAGGATAGGTTTTATCGTCATACCTCGCGAGCTAAGCCGCGGGCAGAAGCTAGTCACATATACATTTAATTACAACAACATCCATTCTGAAGTAAGGATTACATCTCAGAGAATATTCCAGGCGATGAACCTTTCGATTTCATTGAACAATCCAATATGAAGACTCACGCATACATAAATTAATGCATCACCTTTATAAAAGCTAATTTACGTTAAAGCTATGTTTATGAAAGCTAATAAATAATCACTAAGAGCTTCTGGCTTGTCTTGAAGTAATGAAGATGAAATTAATTCTGTCGACCAGGATATCAGTCTCTCTTCTTTCGACTCAACTTAAGGCCATAGGATGCGACAAATAGTTGATGCAGCTGTTATCAACCAGCCCATACAGCTCTACACACTTCTACAAAAATTTATTAAAAACAATTAATTTTCTCTGTTATAGAAGTAGAAAAGGTTCAAATGCGAACAAGGTCAAATAGTACCGGAAGTGATGGATTACCTATTAGAAGACATCATGCCACAGGTAAACCGTCATTCGATAATATTATCACTAGAACACATCACATCACTAGTAGACAGGGTTTCACATCACTACACACACAGTAGAGCATATAAGTGGGGGGAGAGTTCGATAAATCGTTGTTTGAGCCCAAGGGGCGAAAGGGACGATTAGTATAAATTTCCTGTGATATTTACATTTAACTTTTCAGATTTTTTTATCCATAATCATTGAATAATACTAGTAAATTAACCACATAATTCATTAATATTCATAAATGTCTTAAAAATATCTTCTAAGTACCTATGTGTAATTGTGTATTGTCCTTTCACTACGTTTACATGGCAATGAGTTTATAAGTACCTAGATGGTTTATATATGTGCCTTTTAGGGGAAGGGTAAGAACACACATACTTCTGAGTCTTCTTCTACTCGTATAATTGATGCTGAGTCATGAAACAAATGAATGTGTAACAAACCACATGAATTTCAAAATGGTGGATCTCTTTAATCGTCATCAACTTCAATTCATTCGATTTATGGACTTTCCATTCATACAGTATTTTTACAACCTCAAACATTACACATAATCAAATCGTTGAACACAATGTGAGTTTTCGGTTTTTAGCTTTGGGCTTATTGGTTGACGATACGCTTATTCACAATATTTTTTTATTTGAATGCTTTCCTATCTGAATCATCCAATTTTCAAGTCTAAAACATTACTTGATTCTTGATTCATTCGTAATTAATATTAGTTTGAAATCATTGATCTTTCTAAAGTCTTATTAAAACTTTCGATCTTTATAAACTTTGCTTGTTTATTCCTAAAACTTGTCTGTGCGTCCACTAATTTCTGGAAATAAACAAAATTAAGTAAAAAAAGAAGCATTTGAAATTCGAGCATTCGAATAAACCGTCGAACCAACCGCTCGAAGCGCGCTGACCAATGAGAGGGCCACACACACACACACACGTACACAGCTTCGCACGCGTCTAATGGCACCGTTCCGCCCCAAGATGGCAGTCACGCGAAGCGACGAATGGGCCTCAACAAGGAACAGATGGAGGCCATGAACCGCGTGTCGCTGGGCGCCGCGGCCCCGCGCGCGCGCCCCACGCAGCTGTGCCTGGCGCCGCCCGCGCCCGCGTCCGCGCCCGCGCCCGCGCCGCCGTCGCCCTCGCCCAGCACGCCAGCCGACTCAGGTCGGACCGAGTCCCCTCCCTGACCTGCCTGGTGCCTGCCGAGTGTCGCGCTGCATGTGCAACTTAGATACGTCACAGATTGGGACACAGGTTACAGTGCCCGGTCGGAAGAGTGGCACATCGAGGTCTAGAAAAAATTCTGCTCTGTAGAGCGTTGTCTCTGTCTCTTTCTACAGCTCGATGCGTCATTTAACTCCTTGGTACTGTACTTGACACCATACATTCGTTACCCGGTCCACTATTCGACATTTTTAACACAAAGTAAGGAAGTACACCGGGTGACGAATTTTGGGAGTCGAAAATCTGTATGCTAAATCTGTGACATCCTTGACGCCGTAACTCCGTACCACTCCCTACGGAATTAAGACGTCAACGCTGCCGGAATTGCCTGTTACTTTAATGCTAAAACGCGACGCGATATCAGCAATAATTACTCTTTTATTTCCTGCTCGTTCACTAACAATTTCGTTTGATATCCGACCCATGTTCATGTGATAACGAATCAGGCTTCAAAGCAATGTCTTTTTGGAAGGACGTTGCTTTGAAACTAGGGAGGAGGCGTTCCGGACTCACCTGTCTTCTTTAAACATTTTCAAGGAATGCTGTGTGCTTATAGGTGTGCTACTAACGCAGAACTAACCTTCGTGATCATTCGATGTCTAATTTACTAATGTTGTGGTACAAAATTGTGTACAGAATGGTTGTTTTACTAAGTATTTTTTTGGACAGGTTTTGCCGAAGATTTGGTGACGAGAAGACAAAAGAAAGATGCTCAACTCGGTGGTCAGTAAACCAATTAACTAAGTGTTATAATCAACTCTAATTGCATGAAAATACACGCCACAATTGATTATTACTGCTCTTACAGCATAATTATCATCTTATCTTACAGTGCAATTTAAGCCGTATAACAAGACTAATAAGATTTATTTCCCTTTCAAGCAGAAGAAGAACGCGCCATGCGAAGGGTTTCGTACTTGAAAGCCACATGGGGTGATCGATTGCACCTCGACAGTGACGTGGAACCAGGCAACGACCCACAAGGCCTTTTAGGGTATGTACTCTTAACTCTTTACACAATAGCCATAAGTTCTTATTTATAAAAATATACATAGAAAATTCTCATTTGTTTTGTCACCTTACGCTTTTGTCTTTTGACCAATATTTTGCTGTTTTACTATTTAGACAGATTGTTATTAAGTGACAAACACAAGTGAAAACTGTTGTATAATTGTATTACACCTGTCCAGTAGATACCCAAAGTAGTTAACTACCGTTTATACCTGTCCAGATAACATAATATTTGTGATTAGCACCAATTTTTAATATCACTGTGTCACATAGAAATGTTGTAGATAGACTATTGTTACCTACTATAAATTGTCTGTAGCCAATAGTAAGTAACCATTATCATGTGTACCTAACATAGCGTGGGTTCAATTGGTAATATAAATTGTACTAACGGGGTTTACGTGATTGGGTTCAAAACGCAGACTGCGAAAGTGGCGCCCCCCTCGGTTCACGGATGACATAACTCCACTGCTGAGAATATTCGACCCTGAAGCCATCCTCCCCACGCGGTACGTCGTCCCACCCATAGATGGTGCTTTTTAAAATGTGTGCAATAGTTACACGAATGCGTTCATAGATAGCGCCTCTAGTAGCCGAATAAAAGAACTTGATTTTTTAATGTTTTAGTGTAAAGTATTGAATTAAATCGCATTGCACTGCTTTAATCATAAAAAAATAATTAAATACATCGGTAAGTAAGTACTGAATATCACAAACAAGTCCCATTCAATAACGAAGTTTACCTACCCACATTTTAAACAAATTCATCCGCAAAACGATTTAAAAAATAACTTGTTTGGGGAGAGCTTTGTAAATATCGTATTCCGTGGAACAGACGTCGATATTGTTACAACATAACAGATGTTTGCATGGAGATAATTTTGTCGGTATTTTGATGTGTGCATGTTCGGTGTAGACGCTCAATGTTAATCGTTTACCTACTGTGTTCTCGTATGTACGTAAAATTCTATGTCTGAATGTATATACGGCATGTTTTTGTAACTTATTCGTTGTTAGCTTAGGATTTTTGTAAATCTATAACCATGAATTCAGCACATGATTCTGGGGGTCTCCTAGGGGATCAAAAAAATCTGCTGCTAAAAAGTGCTACGGGGTCAAATAATATGGATCAGTATTTTTTTTTTAATAACATACGAAAGGTTTCTATAGTAAAAGTGCGCAGTGCTGCACACCTATTTCAAGTTAAACAAATATCAACTTTATTTCAATGAAAATTAAGTTGATTTCAGAGTGACTCTAGCACTATAAAAAAAGTTATAAAAATGTTTGAGTTGTAACGTAAACTGAACTTCATTGTGTAGGAATTAAAGTTATTTTTCCATTAATTCATAATTATTTGTTTACATTTTTTGCAAATAAATCGCGAACGCAGATTACTTAGGGTGGTCCAGAACGATGTACTGAATCAATGGTAAAAGCAGGGTAATTGCGTAACACACTATCAGTACAGTAGCAATGGGTTTCATTTTGACAGTTCAACAACATACATTGCGCTATTTACGTTGTTGAGTAGACACATTTTTCGAACTTATGAAGCAATGGTTTAGCAATATCTTTCAAAATGATTCAGATTGAGATTGATATTATGTTACCAGGGGGCCTGAAAAGGCCACTTTGGAGAATCATAAAAGGATAACATTATGAATTATAATATGGCGAAGACAGTCCGTGTTTTTCTTTTTTTCGCTGAACTACGTAGGTACAATCAAAGAGATTGTGATTGGAGTTGGAATGGATGATTGGTATTTTAGCACAGACAAAAAATGCTTCACCAATGGGATTTGATACGATTAACTTAACTGTTAACTGTCCATTATGTTATCCTTTTATGATTCTGCCTAAGTGGCCTTTTTAGGCCCCCAGGTTGCGCGTCGATGTTTGCCACACTTTACGCCGAACGTCATTTCATACAAACTTTCAAGCCCTTGTTTTCCGAAATGAATGAACCGATTTTAATGAAACTTCATACGCATAAGCAGTATACAAAGGTCTAAAAAGTTAGCAGAGAACATTTTCGAAAAATAGTGTTACAGCCAAATTAGATCGATTTTAAACTTTTCATAGAAACAGAGATTTCCAGTTATCTTTTAAAAAAAGATAACTGGGAATAAGACATTTCGAAAATGTTCTCTACTAACTTTTTAGACCTTTGTATCCTGCTTATGCGTATGAAGTTTCATTAAAATCGGTTCATTCATTTCGGAAAACAAGGGCTTGAAAGTTTGTATGAAATGCCGTTCGGCGTAAACGCTCTTAAGTATAGATTACTGTGGTAAGAGCTTTTGTAATTTGGCCTATTATGATCAAAACAGAAGATAATTTTTAACTGCTAAAAGAAAAATGGTTTGGTTTACTTAAACACCTCCACAATAAAAAAATCGTATGAGTAAAGGACATCATTAGAGCTTCAATCAACATTTTTAAATACTTCCTACATAAAAATATTTGCAATTAATTCATGTTAATTGTTATTTAGCACTACGAAGAAGGGAGAAGAAGAGATAGCGGAGAATGCAGTGGAAGCCGTTGAAGGAGACGTGCAGGGCAACGTCCAGATCAAGATGGTGGTCAGCAATGGCAAGGTACGTGATAAATAATCCATACTAATATTATAAATTCGAAAGTAACTCTGTCTGTCTATCTGTCTGTCGGTATGTTACCTTTTCACGCCTAAACCACTGAACGGATTTTGATAAAATTTGGCAGAGAGATAGATTGCATACCGGGGAAGGACATAGGATAGTTTTTATCGACATACCTCGCGGGCGAAGCCGCGGGCGGAAGCTAGTTACCTATAAACGTCAGAATAATCATGTTCCCACTGCTGGGACACAGGCCTCCTCTCTTCGAGAGGAAGTGGGCTGTGTAGGTAATCTACCACGCGAGCCGCCTAGTGCTGGTTGGTAGATGTCACATGCATGTCTTCGAATTTATTGGTTCTAGGACATACCGGTTTGTATTGTATGTATTCCTTCACCATTTACTTATAAATACTTAAATCGTATTGAATTGAAAAAAAAAAGGTATTTCTGCGTTATTTGACAATATTTTTTCGTTACCACAGCGCGCGAGTGACAGATCCTGGAAGCAGGTGTGGGGTGTGCTGCACGGCACCAAGCTGTACCTGTACAGACACCATCCCAGTCAGGTATGTGATAGACATAAATGATTCTAGATTTAGCGAAGACTGACAAAACTGAACTGAATCCGTGATTTCAGAGAAAAAACCGCAAGATTTTTTAATTTAGAATTTATCTAATGAAATTCTTCATGTTATATTTACTTCAGATTTTAAACATGGGCATACGGTACTATAAAAACGTATCTCATTCAAAAAAACGAATATGCGAAGTATCACTTACGATGCGCAACAAACAATTTCCAATACTTTGTAATTCGACAGAAAACCTTGTTAACATGTAAACCAATATCTAAAAAGCTTGGAAAATCCTTATACGGTGAGGCCAAACCAATAGCTATGTGATGGAAGCTTTACGGGAAGGTTCCATTTGTATGCGGCCTTCGCTCGCTCCGATCAGTGACGTATGGTTTTCTCGAAGTGTACCTTTTTGTTGGCCGAGAGTGTATACTCTGTAAATGTCTACTAGGGCTGTCGAATGCTGTTGTGAAGGGATTTTTTGCAATTCCCTTTATTAATAACGTTAAAAGTCTAATCGCATTTCATCTCAGCAAAAAAAAATTATAAAAACTTGCCAAAAATGTATGACATTAAACGTATTTTTGACAGATTCACACTAAGATCAAACTGTGAACGTTCTTAAAATTGCGAGAATTGTCCCTCTGTTACCATATGAAAATCTTTTGGTTGTCGGTTGAAGCTTAAGAGCTCAGGGTTAATTCATAAGATTTTAGAAAATTAGGCATTTGTGCTTCAGTGAGACAATAATAGGCTGGTATTATTATTAAGTTGGTGAAACCATGCGTCGTCTCATAGAATGATTTTGGCAGGAAGTAACTTATTGTTCTTAATTAGCTTTACCATTTATAATTTGGTTCTAAGCTGCAACGCCCTCTTTTGGTTGCTTTTAAGTTGTAGTATAGAAGAACGAAAATCAGTCATATATTTATTATTTTATTAACCGACTTCAAAAAAGAAGGAGGTTTCTCAATTCGACCGTATATTTTTTTTTTTTTTTTTTTTTTTTTTTATGTGTGTTCGCGGATAACTTCGTCGTTTATGAACCGATTTTGATTATTCTTTTTTTGTTGGATAGGAGATATGCCAAGGGTGGTACCATGATAAGGAAACCAGGATCTGATGATGGCATCCCAGTGAAATCGAGGGGAACATTCGAAAATCGTAGGAGCGACTAGTGCGTTTGTTAATTTTTTCATTAGGTATTTTAAAGCACTACAATTTAATGAAGGCCTGGAGTCGATCTGATGATGGAGCCGAAAGACAGTCGAGGGGACTCCTCAACGATTTACAGCAGTTACCTTGTGTTTGGGCTTGATTAATTTGTATTGATGAGAACTTTACACCTACATGGTTGTGACTGTCATTCGGGGTCGGATGATGAAGACGAAGGACAGTTAAGGGAACTCCTCAACAGTTTACAGTAGCTACCTTGTGTTTGGACGATTTACAGCAGTTTTTTTGTTGGACTTACTTCATACGGTTCAATATGCCAAAATGTTCAGTTCGTACAATAATAATACCTAATTAAGATTGTAGTTTTAAATTTTTTTTGCGTCAATTTGAAATCGAATTTAAGTTGAGTAATCGCGTCATTTCTAGCAATGCTCTTTCGTCGTGTGGCCTACTCAATAATTAAAGTAACTTGAGCATTTGCTCTCGGAAATCATCATTTGGTAAAGTGGAGCTGATGATGAAGACCACAGATAGCCATCGGAACTACTCAATGACAAATATTTCACGGGTTGCGATTCGGTTACTTTAATATGGTTGCTAAGCAATTTATGCTCGTTACAATGCGTATGGTGAGTGGTTGTTGAGGAGTTCTCCTGGCTCTTACCAGGAGAACTCCTCAACAATAAACGTCCCAGCATCGGGAAAAGCAATATTTTGTAACATGTGATGAGCAGTTGACATTAGGCTATTGTAACTTAGATAAAAAAGCTTGTAATTACAAACTGACCAACTAAAAAGTGAAAAATAAAAACTTTTTACAAAAAAAAAACAACCGACTTCCAAAAAATACACTACAAATTGAAAAATAACTTTAATTTCGGAAGTCGGTGTCATTAAACGAAAATGAGGAACCAAAGACACCGACTTCCGAAATTAAAGTTATTTTTCAATTTGTAGTGTATTTTTTGGAAGTCGGTTGTTTTTTTTTTGTAAAAAGTTTTTATTGTAATATTTATGTACACACAGTAAAAGAAAGCACTGGAAGCCGATCCCAACATAGAACTTTTTGTTAACGATTCTAAACCATTTGAGTACAAAGAATGATGAAATAATCAATCATGAACTATGACAACTTTTTGGTTCTTTGGTTTTAACTATTTCTTTTTACATTGTAATGACAGCCCTATAAAAGTCTACAGTGTAGTGCAAATGTTTTGAACCAGTGAGGTAATGGAATATTGTTTTACGCGGAATGGGTTTTGTTTTGTTATTGTCTACGACTCGTGTTTGCTTACGTGGCACCGGCTACACAAATATTACTATGGCGCTAAAATACCAGACTGTTTATAAAATATCGACAGGTTGATGTACAAAGTGATTAGGGAGTTTTTTTGTAATGGAGCCTAAAATATCCATTACAAATCCGGTTTCCTGATTTAAAAAGAATCTAAGACTTTCTACACGCTTAAAATAAAGTGCAAAATCGTAAGGTTCACATTTCTTGACTTGACCATAGACTACTTACATACAGGAAAAAAATAACCAGTGCGCACACTGTAACCATGAATTCAGTACATCATTCTGAAACCTCTTGTATTTTTTGTCGGTTATTAAAAAAAAATGGCTCAGTTAATTATTATTAATTCAATTATCATTTTGACCATTTAGGTAATTTAATTTTCTATGAAACAGCTGTTTTTATTTCTTGATTACTGACGAAAAATTTCTACGCAAGGAGTCATGTCAAAAAATCATGAGCTAAATTCATGGTTACATTTGCGCACTGGTTAAACAATTTCCCTGTATACAAACTCCAAATTTCTACCAGTAAAGTACAATTATAACCGCCATTATTAACCAAGCGATACCCTAAGCCCACTTAAGTCAAATACTAATCTTAATAACTAATTGAGATACCCGTATAAGTTACACATTATGAATTCTTGCGATGTGCCGGTTATCTTCAAGATAAACTATCGACTTCCTGTCGCGCGCCATAAGCGCGTGCGCACCTGGCTTCATTGTTTAAACTTCGAACGACAGTTTAGGGTTGTCAACGTTTTAATTAATGAATATAGATTTGTTGACTTTAATTGTTTGACTCAAATATGGTCTGATGACGTCAAATCGAAGACAGATTTGTTATCTTTCGGAGAAAAAGAAAATTGACCAGCAATTTATTGTTTGAACACCCTATCACGAGTTTCCTAGCTTATTGTCAGGTTTTATATAATTAAAGGAAGAGTTTCAATCTATCTTTCGTGATAGATTGTGAAGAAAAAACTCTGAGAAAATTTATAGTATCTAGGTGCGATTTGATCACCGTTCCAATTAAAATCTTAATAAGTCAATTAATTACGCGTGTAAGCAGCTGCCGTGCTTCAAAACTTAAGCAACCCAAAAAAACAGATGGTAACACATTCAACCCTTAGGTACTCACCATGTTGGGACAACCCGCACCTTCCTAAGACCTATCCAAGCATACAAGTAACGGCAAACTTTACTGACCCACGTGATCAAAAGCGGAACCGCAGCTGTCATGGAATTAATGTGTAACTTTCTTAATTATGGGCATAATTCACACACGGAAACACAGCTGTTTGTTTGGTTGAATTAAGTCGGCAGAGTAATAACGATTACATAAGATACGATTTATCTGAAGAGTTTTGATGACACTTTTCAATATCGATCGCCTAGCATAAGAGATCAGTCGATCTATTCTGTAAAAAAGCTAAGTGAGGTGAAGTGAGCTATCAATAGTATACATTCCTAGCATCAGGTGGAATGACAGCTCACTTCAAGCGCGCTTCACCAAGTTTTCACGGTGAGATTTTTACTGAACGGACCTGCAGATTTTGAATGGTTGTGAGTATAGGGAGACAGTTAAGAATAAGAATTCCAAGTAAAATGTAAAGCAATGACATAGTATGCGCTTTGTTAGAAGTCTGCTACAACAAACATTCAGCACAAAACACTTCAAACATGAATGTACGTAATGCGGAAGTCACAACTCACTTCACTTCAACTTAACCACTGTTTTCTTGTAATAAAAGGTGTCACACTCCCACCCACTCTCGTCCACGCACTAAACGTCAAAACTCTAACAATGTCAACTCTTGCGCATCCGAAGGCTCATACGGACGTCACTCATTCACGATAAACGCAATAAATTTATAAAATGATATATTTTTGGTGCAAGATTCGTGGCCTTAAGTGTACGTGTCACATGTAGACGTGCGAAATTTATGTTGCGGTCCCGAACATTAATTTTGTTGTTAATCAGTTCGTTAGATATAGTTGGTGTTGTCTTTATTCTTCATATACGTACCTACAACGGAATATATTAATTTCGTTTGAACTCTAAAATAAATCGGCTCTGGAATGCGAATGAGTTTAGACTCCTTGTTTTGTGATTTCTTAGTAAAGCTTGAATATTGTTTATGGCTTCCTTGATATTTGCTGAAAGTATGATCGTTGGAACAAAGACTGTGCTGTCCGCGAAAACTGCAAGAGAAATTAAATGAAGGACAAAAGTTACTATTTCGAAATTCTATGGTCACTTTTGTGTTGTTTTTTCAACGATAAATCGTTGAATACGAGAAGCACAGCCCTAATTGTGAAACACACTTTCAATCCCAATCTGAAATACATATCTTGAAGTATTGCTAATCCAATGCTTCATATATTCGAAAAATTTGTCTGCATCAACGTAAATAACCAGATTGGCCAGATTTGGCTAGAGACAGGAAAAAATGGAAAGACGGAAGGGAGGCTTTTGCCCTGCAGTGGGACATAACAGGCTCATAATAATAATAATAATAACGTAAATAAAGCAATGACTGTTGTTAAACTGTCAAAATGAAAGAAATTGTTACTGTTAGTATCGTGTTACGCAGTTACCTCGCTGGTCGATGTGGTGGTGATTGGTCCCAAGACCCATGTTCAGTAGTGGACGTCTAATAATTATGATGAATCATGATTGTTACATTTTCTAAAGTTATTTCAAGCAATTTCGTAACCCCAGCATAGTTTCCTGAATTAACTACTTTTGATCAAAAGGATTCCGTCGCGACAGTCAAGTGTTTCCTCGAAGCGTGTCCTACAATTTATTATTGACATTACCTACACATTTCTCCGTACAATAAACCGAACATTGGTTTTATATTCCTTATTTAACCATTCGTCCAAAAACCTTACTGTCTTAGTAATAAAGGCTATTTTGTTAAGTTCGTACTGCACTTTCACGGAAGACATTCCGCGAATGAAATGGATTTAGATTCTGAGAAGTGTCGCCTCTATATTTCTACAGTTTATTAATAAGATACTTATTATGACTACTGCGGAAATCCTATGTTCTTATAAATATAGAAGATTGATCTTTCAATTATACTAAATGGTGTTATGGGATCTGAAGAAGAAACTCGCTATAATATTTTCTAATCTTTATATGACAAGAAGCGTCAGTTGCTAGACTGTTGAAACTCTTAGGAACATGTTCAAGTTCCTTCTATATCAGAAACTAGTTTCTGCCCGCGACTTCGTCTGCGTGAATTTTCTTGTTCCCCCGATCCACCTCGTCGTATCGCATCGCCTGCCCGCACTATTACTTCGTTCTGTCTGACATTTATTATTTTGTGCTCGGCTCCTAAGGGTCCTAGCGTCATGTTGAATAGCCTATAGCCTTCCTCAAAAATTTGGCTATCAAATGCAAAAATATTTATTCAAAACCGACCGGTAGTTCCAGAGATTGGCGCGTTCAAACAAAGAAACTCTTCAGCTTTATTATTAGTAATAGATATAGATATAAAGATAGCCTTATTAGTCTGATAATGTAATCAAGGTTCTAATTAGCGCCCATATTGCTTTAATTAACGTTACAAACGCACGTTATGTCATACCGTGCCTAATTTTCGTGTAAGTAATTACGCTACCGACTAATTTATACTACTTTTTCGTTTTTCTAAATGGGCCCGCTCTTGACCCCGATCACGCCAGATGGAAAGTGATGGATGAGGTCTATGATGGAACGAGCGTGCCCAGAAAATGCCTGCTCACTCTTGCTTTGAAGGCAGATGGGTTAAAAGTGGGAGGGTACACAGACTTACTTATTAACAAACATGAAACTCGATTCGGAGTAGGTATGTCACATAACTTTGAATTTTTGGTTTCGTCACGATGTTTTCCTTCACCGTTTTGGGAGCAGTGGTGATGAAATAATTTACATAAAGTAAAGTGCCTGCTTGGGAACGAACCCACGACCTACAACTCGTAAATTGCGGCCGATCCCACTGGGCCACCAGTGCTCTCTAGCCTGATTTTTTACTCCCAGTTCCTATTCTCATTCGGAACACGTAAAGGAGGATATGTCATGTGTTTTGGTATCACGCGAGAGCTCTCCTTGACCCAATATTGGCAAATTAAAAAACTTGGGCTAAATATGGTACCATTAATCTATGTTTCATACATATAGGGACCATAACAATATTGTACAGTTCAAAATTGTAAGAGATGTTAGGTAATTAATAATGTAAAGATGTCTTGAATTAAAACCATGTGTGTATGGAAAATTACATTACAAATTGGTTTATATAAGGTGGCAACATCAACGCACAAACTGTAACCACGAATTCAGCACATGATTCTAGAACCTAGCTTAGAAATTTTTCGTCGGTTTAAAAAAAAAATGTACAGTCAACAAAGGAGTTAAGTATACAGGAGCGTCGGATATTGTTGAAGTTTACTTAGAAACCGATGGACATTCTCGAATAAAATTTTAGTTTAATAATAGAAAACAAACAGCTCATTTATTAAATTAAATTTCAGTCCAGAACATCCATCGGTTTCTTAGTAAACTTCAACTATATCCGACGCTCCTGTATACTTAACTCCTTTGTTGACTGTACGTCCTGTATGTCCTACTTATAAAAAAATAAACTTGAAACTTAACTTGTTTTGTTTCCCAACCACAACATAAAAGTCTTGGTAAAAACTGTAGCAGACTAAATTAGGTCCAGTATAAACTCAACAAAACATTCATAAAGTAACCAACTAGTTATTAATAGCAAAAGGTGTGAAGGATAAAATATACACGTCTTTAAACCTTTATGAATTAATAACAGCGTACGATCAAAGTAACAACTATACACTATAACACTTCATTTTATAACAATTTATGAACGTGCATTAACACCGTCAAAGTATGTATTAAGTGTACTTAACTTGCCGATACTAAATCAATGGAACAAAACAGTGATTAGCATAATGCTGAGCGCAAAATGTACCAAATACATATTTATGAAGTAAACACCCAACGAATATGTAAGAAGTTGCGTGTTAATGTTATCTGATCAATGTCGGACGATGCCTCTATTCTGGTGGAAGATATAACTACTTTGGTAAAATATATTTATAACGATATTTAATTTGGTATTTTAATGGGAAAAGCTGTTAAGAAAACTTAAGGTTAATTAACTAACTATATAAAAACAAAGAAAAGTCAAAGATTGTCCGGAGCTCACTGAAACGCATTACAGGCGATTTTGTAGATTTATAAACCTCGTATTGTTCTAACTAGACAACTGCACGAAGAAAAAGTAAACGCAGAGTCTGACAATGCGTATTGACTTCTGAAACTTCAATACACAATTCTGGAACTTACAAACCTTCCAAAGTTACAAAAAAACACCTAGAATTCTCAGTCAATTTCCATTACCTCACACAGAATAAGATCTATTTATAATAACGTAAAGTTCCATAAATCGAGAAGGCTGTTATCTCGTTTTTGCCACCCACACCTAGTGTTGCCCGTCCTGCCCTGGATAAATGCCATCGCCTCGAGGAAGAATGCTAATGTGAAACAAGAGGATACCATGCATACTATGGCACCCATTATTTACGCAAAATACTTGTGGATATTTGTCGTTTCCGTTTTGACAGGAAATTGGGTTGTCATGCATATTCATGGGTTAGTTTGGTAAAGTTGATCTATGTCTACTGCATGATTCAATTATTATTATAAATAAGCTATTTTTGTATTGTTATGTGAGAAATTTTGATAGTGTTTGTGAGTGTCACAAATCGTATGCGAGTTGGGCCCAGTCTATAAAACCATAAAAGCTCCTTCAAACAGGCGCGACACGACACGCGACACAAAGGCACCGCAAGTCGCGCAACAAGCGATGCCTTTGTGTCGCGCGCGATTTTATCGCGTGTCGCGCCTGTTTGTAGGAGCCTTAATCAGTAGTTTGGTTCTAAAAATGGTTTCATACAATTTGTAACACTTACAGGCGCCTTCAAGGTCAGGTACACCCACAGACACACCCTCAAGCATATTCTTAACACGTCAGAATTAATTTATGAAAATTGCTATCGATATCCCCTTATTTATTGCAGTGTTTCGGCGGACTCTTAAGTATTTTTCATTATGGTAATGCGTTATTCGATTCTGGACAGCTGACAGACTAAACTAGACTTTTTAAGGATTATAAATAGTTTATTGCTGGAGCTGTGAGAGGCATAAATTTTTTTTCGCCTTGCACGAGTAAGCATTATACCGCCAGTCGACTGGCAATTTTTTCTTGAGTAAAGTTTCTATTTTCGTCGACATGTGTTGAGTAACTTGAAGTAACTAATTAAATACTAGCTGAGCTCCGCGGTTTTACCCGCAGTCTCAATCAAAAGTCTCCTATGTCCTAATACAGGTCAGGGTCTACCAATGTGCCAAATTTCATCCAAAACTGTACTACAATAAACAAACATACAAAAAATCAAATCTTTTCTCTTATGTTAGTTTAGATAGCTTCCTTATACTTTTACGTCATTACTTTCTTCGGAAACCACGCTTGAAAGATTTCCCAAAGTGGACGTGTGAACAGAAAACACATATCTCGAAAACACATCACCTGAAGAAAAAATACACAGCAATATTCCAGTGCAGCGTATTCGAAGAAGCGCTCCTGACACTTATACTCCATTAATAGACAAAGAACAGATAAGCATGCTAAAATAATGGAATGGCCACCTAAACTTAATCGTGGATGCACACCGTAATGGATCGCTCGCACGCAATCAATGATCGATCGGGACACGCGTTTCGCGATCCTGCGCCCGCGCATCCGATTACGCGATAAACGACCCACAGCCGATGAATTACAAGTGACTGCGTAATTGAACACCTTTGATATTTGATAGATTGAGTTTCTGTTTTCCGCGGATCAATTAGTCCCTTCTTTTAATGAGGCAGTTAATTGACAAAAAAAATCAAGATTTGTTATGGTAAAACATTTTTCAGCAGATAATAACAATCAATCAATCAATCTGCCTAGCCTTTTCCCAACTATGTTGGGGTCAGCATCCAGTCTAACCAGATGCAGCTGAATACCAGTATTTTACGTAGAGCTACAGCCACGGCCCGTTACTGGGTAATACGATACCTCTTGGTAAGTCTGGTTGTCAGACTTTCGGGCTTCTGACGACCCGTAACGACTGGCAAAAATTCACGAATGACACCTGCAACAGCTTAACGTGCTTTCCGAAGCACGGAGGGGTCTTGTTTTGTAAAGATGGCAGCAGATAACAAAGGTCTTTATTCAACCAATTATGACACATCGGAGCAGGAAGTTAATAAAACAATTCAGCGCTGTAAAATTACGGTGTAAGCACAATAATTGCCCATTGTCTCAAATTCCAAGCCACTTTTGCTCGTAATTTTAAACCTTAATGCTGTTAACATATCAACTACTTAAGAAAACAAGATTATATTTCATGCCATTGTTGTATATTGTTGTTTGAATGGAAGAGTCAGTTCAGTGGGTGTTCATGATCTACACGAATGCATTGAGATTTATCATGATCTTCTTGGTTTTCTCAAAAAGGCGTTAGATGCGCAGGCGGCGATTGAATGGTATAGCATCGGGTCAATGCTGGGCAGGTGTCGCCCTATTGTTTCAAGCCAGGGTTACCGCTTATTGTTTCCTAACGCATTCGTGTGTACTTACTAAAGGTAATATGTTAAAATATATGCAATCGTGATGGGTTAAAAGTTCGTAGATGCATTCAACTTGGTAGGAAATATGAGTATCGTAATATTAAAATTTACGATCTAAATTAAATGAATGCGCTTGAGCATGAACAAGTTAGTTAATATTAGAAACGTGAACGTTGAAGTTATTTTTATGTAGGTTTACTCTGAAATGACATACCTTATTTTTATTACTAGTTATTTTGGTATCCTTGATTACCTAGAGATTAAAGTTTGCCATACTGATTGTCAGGGGTAGGTAATATTTTTAACCGACCTCAAAAAAAGGAGGTTCTGTGTTCGACCCGCATGTATGTAAATGTGTTTGTATGTCACCGATTTTCTAAAAAAACTGATCCGATTTGGATGGTATTTCATGTCAAAGTGAACCTGTTACGTAGGTACCAGCCGTGCCTGCCTAAATACACCAATGTCAAACCATCAGGTGCAAGGAATTTTGGCGTAGGTATTCGACCTCAACAGAAATAAACATCTTTTGTTATAATTGTACGCCATTGTCCCAATGAGTTGCACAAAATAAACACGTTCAAAATAAACCGTAATTAAATTGAGGTACTTGAGATTTACAAATGGCCGCTTTTAAAATAGAAATACTGCACACAGAGAGAGAATCTTTGTGGTATGACATAATGCACAGTCGGGAACAACGGTGTTTTGAATATTAATATAATATACGTGTTATTTCTGTACGCAAAGTGGAGTTCTTGGAAAATGAAGAATACTGGCAGGGTAAAGAAAAGGAGATTTGTATTTCAAGCTTGTTGTCACAATAGATACAATTTTCTTGTTGCTATTAGTAGAGAGGTTATTTACAGGTTTTTTTAAGAGGGGCTTGTTGCTAAGTACGATCAGCCGCACGGGTTGATCGACCAGGTTAAGCTACGCTTCCCGCGGTTGGTCCGTGGATGGGTGACCATATAATACCAAGAACCCTCCGTGCCTCGGAAAGCACGTTAAGCCGTTGGTCCTGGCTGTCATTCGTGGATCTTTGACAGTCGTTACGGAACGTCAGAAGCCCGAAAATCGGACAACCATTCTTACCAAGGGGTTATTGTATTAACAAAGTAACTGGGTTGTGGAGGTCAGATAGGCAGTCGCTCCATGTAAAATACTGGTATTCAGCTGCATCCGGTTAGACTGGAAGCCGACTCCAACGTAGTTGGAAAAAGGCTAGGCAGATGTTATTTACAGGTTTTTCACCATGGAAATTCTATATTCAAGTTCGCGATCCCGATATAAGATTTTCTGTTTACCTTTACACAAAGATTGAATGAAGACATACGATACAACCAATTAGGTATAAAGCTTTTCTAATAAGGAATCCCAATTGCGAACATTTTCTTGTCTCTTCGACTTGTATTTGTATTTTCCCAGGCAATCATTTGCGACCGATCTTTTAATTACAACTAAAACTAGTCTCTAAGGAAGTTGCAGTAGACGGTAACTGTCCAGTGCTTGTCGGGCGGCGGGCCACAGTCAAGTGCTCCTAGCGGGACGAGAAGTTATTTATAAACATGGCCGACCTTCGGGAAGCGCCACAACACACTTTATTCATTTGTCGCTTCATTTGTTGTTGAAACGAATGAAGCTCTTAACGACGATCGTAGGCGTCATTCATTCCCCTGTCGACAGAGTTTGACTGACTGACAACCCCTTACGAGGACGTTGAACTCTACGGAACTCTGTCGGGGAAAGTAACAAGTAATATAGTCAACTAGGACTTTTTATTGACTTCAAACGTTGGGACCAGGTAGGTACTCTTAGAACTGGATCTATTTGTGTTTATCCTCAAATTTTGACACATCGAGGACTTTGACCTTTAGGGTTCGCGGAACTTCTATATAAAACCTACGTCTAAAGGTTTCATTCTCTAACCACGTTCGGTTCACGGAGCAGCAACAAGTTTAATTAACAATTCCAATATTCATTTCATCGTGTCGCTTATTACGTATCGATAATTGCCGAATTAAGCGTAATCAGCAGTAACTCTTGTGTCGACAGCCTGCTGACGTGAATTGCCCATATTTCAGCCTCAGACGGTGTTGCTCAATTAACTGTCGTTGGTCAAATTGCTTTATTTGCATGCGCGTGTGAGGTGCGCCTCCTGTACCAACACGCCGCGGCGGCTGGTTCCGACTTCCTGCCACGGCAATTATAAAAATAAACAATAATCACTTCCTACGGCGTTGAGACAGGTCGTCGGCGGCTCCGAGCTTAATTTGAGGGCGCGTTGTCTCGAATTTGCGTAATCGAACGACGTGTGTGGCGACAGAGCGGCTCCTTATAGGGTGAGGAGCTGAGGACAGAGTCCGCAGCGCACAGACTGCCCAAAAACAACCGCGCGGCCATCAACCGGGCAATCGACACTTTATCTATCAAAAATCACACTTCTTTTAAATTAACAAGCTCCGTATACAGTTAAATTGGAATTTTATTGTGTCACTCTCGATTATCGTTATTGCGATGAGCTTATCGATGCGGGTTAATAGTGGGCTGTTAAAACAATAGGCTGACGCGTTGCGAAAAGCGTCGGCGTGGACGAAACACGATTGCGCTTTTAAAATACTTTAAATACCACAGTTGCAGCACAAGGACCGTTTAGAGTGATAAGGCCGACGTGTAATAACTTTGTGTAATAAGTTGGGCAAGTGGAATGCCGCCCCGATGGGCTTCACGTTCAGTCATTTGTGTGCAATTCATTAAGTAGGTACATACTGAAGATGTTCAATCCATCTTTCGCGATATGTTTTACGATGGATATTGTCACTGCATGTTATTACGGCCTTTTACCTTATTGATACTCCAATAAAATAGTCCTTATAGAGTGGGCAAATAGGGAGTGTCTTTGCCATTTCAGGTCACAATGAAAAATCGTCCTCATTTTTCCATGAGCGTGAAGTGAAGGTTGCCAATTTGTAAACGCTAACCACGCGTTTAAATCGGGAGCCTGCCGTTTTGCCGAAAAGATTTTGCCAAAATTTCACTACCCAAACAAATTTTCGCAACCTTTTATTATACCAATGCAATGTTTGGAATAATTTTAGTATGCACATTTTCATTTGGTCGAATTTTTACTTGGCAGAATATTATTAAGGATAATGTCATTTAGGCATTTGGTCTTTAATCAAATGATTTATTACGGCAAACAATCTTTAGACAATAAACGTTTGGTCAAACGATTTGTTATAACAAAAAATATAAAGGCATAAATAAGATTTTTTGAGAATTTTTTTTTTGTTAATTATATAATTAAAAAATGCAATTTTATTTTAAAATAATCATTTATTTAATACAAAATATTTGTAACTTACTATTTTAATTTTTTGCAATGGACATTATCGAGAACCGAATTAGTTACGAGGTTAATTATAAAAAAAAATGCTTAGGTTAGGTTAGGTTAAAACTGTGACCTCCTACGCACGAGCCGAGCGAGCGAAGCGAGCGGTGCCGCGGCAGCGGCCGGCGAGTGCCAGAAACGACTAAATTAAATAGAAAAAAATATGGAAAAAAGAGATTTTTTTAACAGGCTATCGAGAACCGAATTAGTTAGACGAGGTTAATTATTTTAAAAAAATGCTTAGGTTAGGTTAGGTTAAAACTGTGACCTCCTACGCACGAGCCGAGCGAGCGAAGCGAGCGGTGCCGCGGCAGCGGCCGGCGAGTGCCAGAAACGACTAGATTTTATAGAAAAAAAAAATATGGAAAAAAGAGATTATTTTTAGCAGGCTATCGAGAACCGAATAAGTTAGACGAGGTTAATTATTAAAAAAAAATGCTTAGGTTAGGTTAGGTTAAAACTGTGACCTCCTACGCACGAGCCGAGCGAGCGAAGCGAGCGGTGCCGCGGCAGCGGCCGGCGAGTGCCAGAAACGACTAGATTATATAGAAAAAAAAAATGGAAAAAAGTCTACCCGAAACTGAACTGGTTAGACGAGATTAATTATTTCAAAAAATACTACCAGAATACTTAATATTATTATTACCTGTTTAGAATTTGTCCCAAGTGGAAAAAACACCCTTGTAAAATAAAACATCTTCAAAGTTAGATCTTATGCTTGAAATGGCTGCCTTAAAACTGCGAAAACTGACGATACTAAATATTTGGCAAATGTAATTTTGCGTAAAATGAGTTATTCCAACTGAAATATTTGACTAAATAAAAATTGGTAAAAGAACTAGTTGGTAAACAAGTTATTGTTTAAACGTTCACTTGCCAAACATTAGGTTTGGGTTACAATTATTTGTGAAGAGATTTTTTGCTTAGTAATAATTTGGCAAATGAAATTATGCGGAAAATTGTTTGGGAAGTGATAATTTGGCAAAATCTTTTCGGCAAAACAAGGGAGACCCGTTTAAATCACTCGTCCCTTCGAGCCGAAAGGGCAGGAAGTGTACTGCCAAACATCTGACAAACAGTAATAAATCCTTCATCCCTTATTTGAAGACAAGTTAAAAGCTTCCGAGCTTTTCGCAAGTTTGCAGACAGCTGACCTAGTTCTAAACTTGGGCTTTATTACATCTTAATTCGGAGTTGACATTTCCATTTCGAGTGTTTAGGCTAAATTGAAGTAGAAATAATGTTGGCACAGGATTAACCCAAATCTGAAATTGACGGAGACAAATTATTATTACCGTGTCGAACACAGAAGAGATAAAAAGTATCCGTTCTATGGTATCAAAGCTAGGTATACCTATCTTGTATTGCTCAATCACAAAGGGCTTTCTCTACAAGAATTTCTTGAAGGTCGAGATCTAGTTTCACTAATAATTTGTTGTCTCAAAGGCGGCGACACGAGAATTGCCTCACGAATGAACTTGACCCTTACAAATTACATAAGAGTTCACCTCAAAACAATGAAACACGCGACTGAATGCCAATGTTGGGTCGTCAGCTCCCGAGCAAAATGGCGCCGTCAACGCCCAGCGATAAATAATGCGGGAATAGAAAATAATTACGAAACTAAGAAACCAGCTATTTGGGTTATACTAATCTCCAGGGTTTGTCCTAGAAACGCTCAATATATCAGAGGATCTGACTGATCGCTTAATCTCCCAAAATTGGGTTCGCGAACGGCGAACTCATCTGGGAAACCTCAGTATCTGTCGCCCTACATACCTTTCCTAATCTATTATGTAACGTAGGATAGGTACTCGTACTTAGGTTATTTTTCTCTGCGTAGCTATTTTTAGGATATCTCCTTTGTTGAAATTCAAAAGGCTCGTATGAGCTCTGAAGAGTAATTGCACGACGAAATGTGTTTTTATTTTTTATTTTGATCGTGATAAATAATCTTATTATAGATATGATAATTTTTGTGTGAGGATTCTGTGGTTACACGAGGCGTATAAGGATTATTTGTACCTACACATCAAGGCTGAAGCCTAATATATATACGAAGGTAACAACATTATCAGCCTGTAATGTTCCCACTGCTGGGACACAGGCCTCCTCTCTTCGAGAGGGAGTGGGCTATAATCTACCACGCGGGCCCAGTGTGGGTTGGTACTTTGGTAGATGTCACATGTCTTAGAATTTTTGGTTCTAGGACATGCCGGTTTCCTCACGGTGAATTCCTTCACCGTTTTGAGAGCAGTAGTGATGATATTATGTACAGAAAGTAAAGCTCCTGTCTGGGTTCGAACCCACGACTTACAACTCGTAAATCGTGGCTGTTACCACTGGGCTAACACTGCTCTCTGTATGTACAGTCAACAAAAGAGATAAGTATGCAGGATCGTCGAATATAGTTGAAGTTTAGTAGGAAACCGATGGATGTTGTCGAATTAAATTTAATGTTATTAATAGAAAGAAACAGCTCATTTATCAAATTAAATTTCAGTCGACGACATCCATCGGTTTCTTACTAAACTTCAACTATATCCGACGATCCCTGCATACTTATCTCTTTTGTTGACTGTACATAGGTAAGCGCGGACTAAATACTTGTAATTTCGTGTGCAATTATAAAAATACTTTTTTAATCAGTCAACTTCTACTGCGGTCCAGAAATTTAAGAAAAACATAAATTAATTTAGCTGCCCGTTCCCACGCGAACTGTAACAGTCATCTAGTCCGCGACAATTTGTTGTAAACGACGTGTGCAGTGGCGCAAGCGCAACCTTAATAACAACACTAGGTACTGTTACACATGGCGACTAGTCTGCAAGTGATCACTCGAGCTTTACGGATTTTCACCACATAATACCGTACTTAGGTAAATCATAGACTTTGGAATAGAAACTTCTTCGAAAGCAAATAGTACAGTAGCGGTAGGAATAATATTATATCAGCCTGTGGTAAAGTCAAGTCGATTTCGACACAAATCGTAAATAATCTCTAGCACTCGTATTTCCTTCGTAACGTGCCTCCCGAAGCCTAAACAAATACTTAACGCCGACAGACGTTTGGCGAACGGAACGCATCAAAATGGCGCTCGTATATATATCACTCATTACCTAAGTATATTGGATTGCAGTTAAGCATCCCATAAATAAATCTTCAGGCCTTCAGCTATCCCATTAACGATATTATAGACTTTATTGTCTATGCAATAAAGCTCGGTTTAATCAAATCTGAAGTGGGTAATTGTAAGGAACATGTTACGTAAACCGTCACAGTGACTGGCCTACATACTTTTAACAATTAATCGGACAATTAGATCGGTATCGATTATCGAAAACCCATCTGGTCTAGGAATCGGTAAACAATCATAGCGAAAGTATTCGGAAAATTTGGCAGTAACTGTGTTTACTGCATACCGTGGGCCTGTATTTTGGTTTCCATGGAATTGGGAGCAGGAAAATAGCTTGGACATATCTATGTCTAAGTATTGATTCCGTATTTATTTGTACATTCCCATTCACGATTATCGTTATATATAAACAAAAAACTTTTAACAAAAAAAAACACTACTAAGTAAAAATAACTTTAATTTCGGAAGTCGTTGTCTTTGGATCTGTATTTTAGTTTTTACCACCGACCGTCGAGAACCTCCTCCTTTTTTTTAAGTCGGTTAAAAACTAGAATAGGTTACTTGCACGTAAGTGCTTTTCAGAAAATTCCCCCACGTAATAAAGTCAACCACAAAATCTGGATTTTCGAATAGCTTCCGGTTTTCATGAACTCCATTCACAAATTGTGTTTTCATGTAACATCTTTATCATGTAATAGTCGTGTTAAATTAAAATAAATTGCATGGAACGGAACTAGGTTCTCTGTATCGTAAATCGTTTGTAAATTTGGAGAAATTCCTATGTAGAAATATAGTTAACTGTGTGAATGACAGGAACAGCCGTTTGACGGGAACATTGCGAGTAGTAGTGTCTGTTGTAATAACACACATTTTGCAATATGACTGTAACATTTTTTCAGCGAAATTTCGGCGTTCCAACAAAATTCCGCTAGTTGTACATGTATTTTTTATTTTAAGAGCTTACATTTATTTTCTAACTACACTATTAAGTAATTGCTCCTTTATTAATAAAGCTGAAAAGAGCTTTATTAATAAACGAGAAATTACTTACTCTTGACATTTTATTTAAACTATTTGCATCATTTCACCATCAGTCTATATAGCCTTTCTGAATACCTTCTACATTTATATTATACTTACAGCGCCGCGCAGTTTCGATCCCATGGGAATATTGTGATAAAAAGTATCCTATGTGTTAATCCTGGTTATAAACTATCTGTGTGCCAAATTTCATCCAAATCCGTTCAGTAGTTTTTGCGTGAAAGAGTAACAAACATCCATCCATCTATCCATCCTCACAAACTTTCGCGTTTATAATATTAGTAGGAAGTAGGACTAGTAGAATAGGATTAGTAGGATGACTTTGAGTAGCTGTACAGTCAACAGCAAAAGTAGATGATCAAAATCAGAAATTCAATACTAATGAACGGAGTTCGCGTCAGAACTGTGTGGCGTCGACGTGATTCAAAAGTATGTAATTGTAAATTATACCAAACATTTACTTCTAGTACAGCTAACATATATTCGTGATCAGTTTTGACTCCTATTGAATTTCTGATTTTGATCATCTACTACTTTTGCTGTTGACTGTACAACTGTACATACATAAATACGTAGACATTTTTTTTATTTTAGGAAAGCTTACAGACTAATAACATTATATAGGGCTCTTTTATAGTGCATTAAAAAAACTCGTGTAGGTATCATGTAAGTTTTAAACGTGTCGTGCATTTGCATATTTTGCTGTAATTAAAGCTTGCTTGATTAAAAGAGCATTTATGAAGTAACTCGAGACCGTAGTGTTGCACATAAAAATCATGTCATACCCTCCCTTAATTAAAAATAAGAGAGGAAAACTGTTAAAAAATATGTTTTCCTCACATTCCAAACAAATGAGTAACCATTAACCAATAAGCAACCGCTAAGCCACGCAATAATTGTTTTTTACGCGACGTCCGCTGAACTGCAATTGGGCCATATCCACAAAATACCACCACAGTTTGACATCCATTATCATTCACTCGATCTCTTTCCAGAGCACGGCATACTTCTGTCAGCGAGCCATTTATCTCGTACTTTCTCTGAAACTTCGAATGATTATTCAATTTCAAAGGAGATTGACTATTATCTAAGTAATGGTTTGTTTACTAAGCGTAATAGACGATGTTACTATAATAGTGGTCTAGTTAGAAGAACGATCAAGTGTGACTCATTTTTTTTTTATGTTGATAAGTTCAGGTGATTCATGTCGTTGCGCAGTTAGAGGATCGGTTAAATTAGTATGATGAATCATGCAGGGCTCCTTGCAGGAAAATAAAAAGTAAATAAACGCTAAAAGTTTTAATTTATCTTTTCTTTCTTCCTTCAAAATATATTATCTTACAAAAAGAGGCTGATAAATGTCGTGTTAAAATCTCGTAAGACTTGGTCGGGAGGTTCGCGTCCACCAATTAGATTCCAACGCCATCTTGATAATTTCCGGCCAACCCACCACTAAAATCTAGAAATGACTGAATGTTACAAATGCTTATTTAACGTTTAATAAATGAGCCTTTAAAAATACTAAAAGTATTCAGTTTCGAAATCACAATTTAAGTAGGTTACGTTCAAAATACGTTAAATTTTCATTTCCTAGCACATGACTCAATCTTTCCACACTTACGTATGCTGTCCATCTTCCTAACAATTCCTGGAATTCCCCACGTGTCCCGAACTTGTCTAGTTTTGGTGTCACCTCAATTACAAACTGTAGGCTAATCGATCAGCCAAGAACCGAAGGAAGGGGGAATTTGTGACCAAATTTTCCGTCATTTGGCACGCACCCGACCTTTGTAGGACAGACGTGGCCAAATAGCCCTCGTGTTTGGACCTCGTTTGATGTTTCAGTAAAGGTCAGTCGAAAGGGCCGCCTAAACATATTGATTTTGGTGGACGGCGTCCAGACATCCGTTAATAAAGCTGAGCTTGGTATTATTGATATTGTCTGGAACAGGAAGGTCACCTTTAAATAATTAATGAATAGGCAACTTAGTAACAGAACTCAAACAACATCGAGAGCAGGAGTGGCCCAGTGGTAACGGCCGCGACTTACGTGTTGTAGGTCGTAGGTTCGTAACTTTGTGTAAATAATTAAACGGTGAAGGAAAACATCGTGAGGAAACCGGCATGTCCTAAAACTAAAAATTCGAAGACATGTGACATCTACCAACCTGCACTGCCCCACTCCCACTCACCGGGAGGCCTGGGTCCCAGCCGTGGGAACTGGGAACGTTATATATAGGCTGATTATGTTAACTAAATAACAGAAGTTTATTTTTATTTTCAAGAAGTTTTAGAGACGTATCTAGGTATGCAAAATGTATCATGAAGTCGCTTTAAAATGGAGAGGTGTCTGTTTTTACATTCATTTAAATTTCTCAGTTCTCTTAACAACATTCGCTACTGCTTATTGTTTGTCGAGATTTCATGAGGAAAATTTTGTTCAGTAAGTAGGAAGTTGTTAACGAAAAGTAAGTGAACTGGACCGGAAACCAAAAGAAAGTAATTAATTCCTGTTGATTTGGCTTGGTTTTCTGGTCTGAATAAAAGCTTAGAACAACACTTCACTTCCTTTGTACATACACAACGCAAAAAAACCTAGTCTAGTTATTTTTATATTTAAACAAAAGAATAACCAGATTATTTCGCATATTTAAGATCATGTATCACTTGACCCACTAAGCTGAATAGAACTAATCTAAAAATATTCATATTGTGTTAATGATTTCCTATGAAACATATCGCGAACCGCAATGTTACACATTTTTACGGGATTCTAATAGGCACAGTTGCCCTAAATCATTTGTTAGTCAGTGGGTTACCGCAAAAACTGTAAAATCGGAGTTTTTGCGTAAGTTTCCGAAGCGTCTGATAATAATAACATAATTTACGAGTTCGTATCTAGGATTCCCGTTACAATATTGTGCCAGTGATCCATTGTTTTATGTAGTTTGCGGTTACCATAACATAACCATAAACACAATTTTTGTTACATTATTGCACTTATTTTTAGAACAAATTTCCTTGATATTCTCAATGTGGTTAACTCCTTATTCCATACTTATTTAATAACTCAAACTCAAATCATATATTTCAATTAAACCTTGTACAGGCACTTTTGAATTGTCAAAATTAAATAGTCTGTCAGTTAGTCAGAAAGTTGAAGCTAGTTGCCCATTCCAAAGCGTAGATCTCTATGGAGAAGAACGGGCAAGAAACTACATGGACACTCTTTTAAATCAAGATGAAGAATGTTCAATTCTATGTTATATATGTATATGTATTCTGACTGCAATAAAACACTATTATTTATTCTTTTAATGTAAGACTTCATTCAAATAAAGACACCTTTTTCTTCTAACAGAACACGGTATACCTAACCCTTTTTTCTTAAGGCCCTCACATTACATTACTCCGTTTACTTCCGCTTTCCCTCCATACTAAAGTAATAAGACAAATAAGGGTTCTATTCCTATTTTTAGAACGTTTCCGAAACAAATTAGTAACACAATATCGTAGCTGCGTAACGGTTATGTCGACAGGAAAAGTTCCAATGAAAATATTTGTCTACGGCTCACGTCATTGGGGTCTAATTGCGATCTTTTGAAACAGTTTACAGCTTTTTGGGAAAATTACGGTGTTTTAAATTTCATTGTAGGTTCTTTTCAAGTTTTTTCCTTTTATGTACTGTCTTGGTACTGCCGGGTAAAAGTTTCTCCTAATTTGCGCCTTACACAATCCTTGACATTTTGCCAACAGTCTACCCCAGTTGCTTTTAAGGCTGCTCTCTGGTCCTTTGTTTTGAAAGTAAGGGCCACACCTCACCTTAGTCTTTAATTACAAAAAAAAACATTCCAGACGTTTCCAATTTGCAATACTTACCTACATCTACAAAACACCCCAATAAATCTATTCGTGACTTAATCACCATAATAAACAATGAAACGGCCATCAATCGATGCTAGCCATCATAAGGAACTCCCACTGCTGGGCATAAATGAAAAGTGCTGCTATTTTCGACGCGGCTCGCGGCTGTAGGTATATCGACCACCACTCCGACTAATTAAGCCGTGGTGGCATTGAAAGTGAAACTGACAGCGTTCCCTGTTTTGCATAAAATGGACGTGATCATGGAGGGAAAATCAGATGTCGTAATTACTATTTATTTATTAGTTTTGCTATAGAAAATGAGACATAATAATAATATCTGTATGTTAGTAAATCTGGGAAAATATGATGCAAAACTTAGCAGTTCTGCACTTTTTATGATTGCTTGCTCAGTTGTTGAAAATTACGCGGTTAGTACCTACCTAGGTACTAACTACATTTCAAATTACATTGTATGTGTAAATATTTTTGAAGGATATTGATGTAATAAACAGGCTGTTTACAGGACTAAACTAATATTTATGTTCTGTCCTTTTCTGAATGAAATCTGTCCTTTTCTTAATGAAATAGAAAGAAAAAGATGCACGAGTTTAGTTTGTGAACAAGGGAATCGGCGCCAATGTCTCCCAAAATCTTCATCAACAACTTTTCAACCCAATAAAACACTAGGTTTTACGTACTAGTACGAGGATTACTTTGAAACTAATATACACTAATATCCTTATTAAAATGTCAAGGGCACTGTCGAGAATGGCCCGCCAACAAAGCGTGAAAGCTGACTCTGATAGGACTGGGGCACGCAAATAACAATTGATTTTCTTTTGCACGAAACTTTGTTGTTAATAAAAGGTCGTCTTTATTGAGCACTCTGATTCTTAACTAATTACGAAATTGGATTATTTATGGTTTAAAAAAAACCGGGCAGCCATCTTGCCGTTTTGAATAACGAACCTCAACTATTTTCCTCAATGTCGTTCTTAAAAACCAAAGCCGCCATTTTGTCGTTTTGAAAAAAGAACCGTAATAATGGTTTTCCTCAATTTTTTATCTGTCTTAGCCACGTCACTTTTTTATCAGAATTTAAACAAGTGCCTATTATTTCGTCCCGCCCCGCCATTAATTCCATGCATATATAGATTACAATAACTTATTCAAAACACATAGTGATGGGTTGTTTGCCTTGACGATTTTTTCCTATGACTCTATCTATTTTTGACCGCAGAATTTGTTATCTTTATTATTTCAGAACTGTTAGGATTATGTTATTGTGAGTCAGTAAAGTAAGCAATTATCAGTAGCTGACTCAATATACCTACTCTAAAAAAGCTTAGGACGATGATGATTCATGATTTTTACAATCTAAAAGCTTTGTTGAAGTAAAAATTGGCGCGATCGTGACAAAGTGGCTCAACCTTTGTCCATAACAATAGCTACTTAGCTCAACGTTGAGGGACCAAAAAAGACTTTTCTCAGAACACTAGTTCTTCAGAAATTCTGTCGAAACTGACTAACGAAATAACTAACTTAAGCAAACCTAGCTTATCCCAGGTTTTGTAATAACGCCCTCAAAACGTCATCCATTTTTGATAAAGCTTCGAAATAGCTGGGCCATTCTATAAATAGTCGGGGAGCCAGTCTCGTTCCAAATTAACCTTGTTACCCCATTTACCTGTGTTTCAAGGGGCTACAACCATTTTGCTCGGAAAATTGAATAAAGCCGCTTTATTTATTTATAGACTTAACAAAGTTATTTTCTGTTTCGTAACTAAGTGGCCATTATCTTGCAAACTTGGCCACTTTTCTTGCCAACTTGGCCACTTTTCTTGCCAACGACCGACTCCATTCTACAGCAGAAACACAAGACATCTGTAGATAATAGTCGCACATAATTATAATAGGGGTGTGTTATGACGTCAAAGAATCGCGGGGCGGGTGGCGATGACGGGGAGGGGGGGAGGAGGGTTATATGTTCACGTTTACCACGTGTTATAGTAGTATGGGGGGACAAATAAGCTCAGTTAGAGTAATTGAGTTGTTACGTTAGGAGCTTGACTAGCATTAGGGGATGATATATTCAATTAATTAAGTAGTACTTAGTAGCTCATTCTGAAACTTAAAAGATTTGATCAACTAATTTTATTAAGATTAGGAACTTTTGATTAAAATAAACTGCTTCGTGGATCTAGTGGTCGTAAGTGGTTTCAGGTCCTGGGTTCGATTCCAGGGTTATTGGGTTTTTCATGTGGAATTTATATCTGTCTGGATTTGTGCCCGGTTGATGAAGGCAATAGGCTCGCCTCCCATTACATGGGACTGGCGAAATGTGGGTATAGGTACTAACTAAGGTACACCTCTGCTTAACCCTCCGAGAAATAAGGCTCTTAGGGCGAGGCCACAACACTGCGTTGCGGTGTCGCATCGTAAAAATCTACGACGCATTGTATTTACTACGCATTGTACTGTGCAACGGTTTTTGCGATACGACGCCGCAACGCAGTGTTGTGGCCTCGCCCCTACAAACAGGCGCGACACGCGATATAATCGCGCGCGACACAACGGCACCGCTCGTTGCGCGACTTGCGGTGCCGTTGTGTCGCGCGCGATTTTATCGTGTGTCGCTCCTGTTAGAAGGAGCCTATACAGGTGTGATGTTATGTTATTGTTTAAACTAAGAGACAAATACAAAAGGTTAGGCAATCGTTTTGGAAAGTCCTCATTTATTTAAATTCACGTGTTTTATGGAATGAAACACCGCATTTCCGATTCGTAAAAAGTAGGTATCCCAATTTGATTTGAATTTTGAAATATCAAGCTCTTTGATCTTTTGAAGAAGATTCAGCGTGTCTTCAAAGAGCCTGAAAATATTTTAAACAATTTGTTTCCGTCTTTCACTGTTATCTTTTGACGAATAAAATGCAAAGAGACACGCTGTTTTTTAAACAAATTCATTCGCTGCATTTACCGTTTACGAAACGATACTAAAATTAATTCAAATTTTCAAGCTTCTTGTCTCATTTTTACAGTATTAACAAGTTCCTATTTTATAAATTAAAAGTAGCATTGTCAATACAACTCAAATACAGTCCCACAAACTTATCTGTCCCGGTGAGGGAGTCGCTGATATCGCATTTGGTTGGCATTTCAGCAGGCAGGCAGATTGACATTTCAAAATGGCGTCGGTAGTTCCTCTTTTTGCCACCGGGCCAGATAAGTTTGTGGCACTATAGTATACAACGTTGGCATTATCTGTCAAACTCAAAATCGATAAAAAAAATAAAAATTGTATTTACCTAAAAAACACGTAAAAAAAACGTAAATACAATTTTTAAATTTTTGCTCTGGGCGGAGCGGGAGGGCGTTTCAGTGCATTTATCTTGTTTCCTATTCATTATTTAACAGAGTAAGTTATTCAAACTCAAATTCCAAAGCATTTATTTCAATTAATCCATTTACAAGCAGTTTTGAATTGTCAAAGCATTGTAGGTTAGTTACCTATGGAGAAGAACGGACAAGAAACTCCACGGACACTCTTTTCATTTACTTATTCATATCATTAAGTGAATAGTAAAATCCCTTGGACTAAAGGACAAACACCAAACATGGCCCTAATCACCTGATACGAGTAGGTACCATCAATAAACACATAGCTCCATACATTGCTGCAATTTTCAGCGTGCAACTAAAATAGCGTCGCGTCGAAATAGCTCGTCTCACTTATTAATAGAAGGCATTGTTTAGAAAGTCGTCAGCGCCTTACACGGCTCCCCGTGTCTGCCTAATGCATAATTAATTGATAATTCATTTTATACGTAATAATGTAGAAAGACTGATGATAAGCGAAAAGATGAACTACGGGGTCTTTATTCATGTGTTTGCTAAAGAATTAGGATCGAATTATTTTTTGTCGGTCAAAGAAAAAAACGAATTTCATTTGTTTTCTCTTTTATTGATTAAAGTCAATATCAATCTGCCTAGCCTTTTCCCAACATGTTGGGGTCAGCTTAAAGTCTAAACGGATGCAGCTGAATACCAGTATGTTACATGAAGCGTCTGTCTCTGACCTCCACAACCCAGTTACTGGGTAATACGATACCCTTTGGTGAGACTGGTTGTCATGCCAAACTTTCGGGCTACTGACCCCTGAACGACAGGCAAAGATCCACGAATGACAGCCGGGACCGAACACTCGTTCACGGACCAACCGCGGCAAGCGTAGCTTAACCCGATCAATCGACCCAAGCGGCTGTTATTACTTAGCCACCTCCACCATCATGACTAAAGTCTAAACTGCCAAATACATCAATAGGTATGTTGCTGGTGTTTATTCCGTTCCTTACCAAACCATTCTCCACTTCACTGAATCTTTGGTACTTTCCGCCATTATTGCGTCATTGACACGCAAACGCATACACATTATCCTTGATAAATCAACGGCAGGTTAACTTCAAAATATCAACCTGTACTCAATCAATTAAAAAGCCTATTCCGAACAATTCGATTGCAATTCTACGTCAACCAAATTATATCGAAATGTTGCGTCAACAGGCGTCAGCTCTGTCTACAGAGCTTTTATCGCCGAAATATGATTACGTCAAAACCTGACGTCATCGATTTGACGATATTAAACGTCATTCGGTGACACGTGATAATGAATTTACCTTTGAATTAATTGTTCTTTCGCTCGTTCCGTATCCAATTGAAGTCTTTGCGTCATTGTTTTGTGGCGTTACTGAGTAAAAGTTTTATTTTGTACTTACCCTCTATTACCCTAAGGTTTTCTAAAAATATTTTCTTTGCCGTCAGAAAATTATGACAGTTAATTCGCAAGACACATTAATGCTCATTTTCTTTCGCAAGCAACGTCTGGTTAGGTAATGCCAAACGTAAGCAGTTTCCTAAGCATCCACTCCCGTTTCACCATTCGTTTCTCAGTAGACAACTCGTAAGCTTCGAATTTTACATTTTTGTCTCTGGTTTTTAAGCATGAACTTAGTACTTATGTATGTATTATATTTTCGATGTCAAGTTCGGTGTCTGGCAATTTGGTAAGAAATCTGTTGCTCTATGCAACCTGTAAAAGTTGTTTCCCTAAGCATTACGCATTGGAGAATCGATTGACTTATTGTTGATTCTTTTATGTTTTTTGCGCTATGTAACTGCTGAATGTGTAAGATCGTCATATTGTGTAAAACGACAACGAAAAAAAAACAAATCCGCGCTCTGGCGTGACACTTTCTAACCTTTTTCTGGATAAACTGTTGAAGTCCAATATGAGTCGTAAAAAACACAGATTCTATACGGAACCACAAAGTACTACAATCAATTTTCTAAAAACATTTATGTTTTTATTACTTTTTTTGCACACCATACTTACATAGTATATGCTCTGAGCACTGCACAGTCTCACGTTTTCCTTTTCACATACACAATCTTGAATGAAAAGTGTTTTTCCAAGAAACTCTGGGCTGGAACCAAATACCCACTTAATCCATTAAAATACCACAAAAAATATATTACCCATAATTTCTACTATGAAAGTAAAAATCAGACATTTATTGATGTTATAACTCTTGCCAAGTGCCTATCGCATTTCATAAAAGTTTTAATCGTTATTGCGTTTCTAGTTTCCTAGAAACAACATTATCCCTTAAAATAAGTTAAAGAATTTTGTGACAAAAGTTCTTTAATTGTAATAATAACAAAAAAGTTGCAGGATTCCGAGAGTTGCACGAGTAGCATGAACCATGAACATAGCATCTATCTGTGGAGTCTATGAAGACAAAGTGACATTTCTTTTCCTTCATTTCTAACGTTGCGCCGGCGCCGTAGATCTACAATCTGACACTTTGTGTTGGGTTTCTTCGATGGTCATGCTACACTACACGTACGGTTAGCAACAAAAGTCGATTAAGACTTCAGTTATTTTAATCTCAGTTATTGAGCAAAATATTTGTTCAAAATTGCAGCAGAAGTACAATGCAATTTTGAACAAATATTTTGCTTTATTACTGAGATTAAAAAAAAACTGCAAGTGTTAATGGACTTTTTTTGCTGATGTACAGCCATCCCATCTGCATCTACATCTCTCTTTGATAAATAAATAGGCCTGAATCAAGTAAAGGATCATCTTGCCTAAAGCTTTCGGCTTCCTATAAAGTTATCTATACTAATATTATAAAGCTGCAGAGTTTGTTTGTTTGTTTGTTTGAACGCGCTAATCTCTGGAACTACTGGTCCGATTTGAATGATTCTTTTAGTGTTGGGTAGTCCATTTATCGAGGAAGGCTATAGGCTATATACCATCACGCTACGACCCTTAGGAGCCGCGCAGCGTGTGACACCGCGGGGAACAGCTAGTATTTTAATAAAAAAATCTTTCGTAGGTATAATATTTCCATGAATATAAAAGTATTGTGAAGGTTCACAAAACTCTTTATAAGGTGCTTTTGTTTCCAATACACTTGATTCATTGTCATCGAGAAACAATCAATTTGATATTTTATCGTCGAGGGTACAATGCGGGGTTCATTGACCTGCTGGTTAACAAGTATAAGGCAGGGTTGCTACCCTTATAATGTTACTGGAATACGATTAAGGTCGTTTAGTATTAAATAACGTGTTAAGCAAAGATATACCTACTAACTTTATTTAGGTAAATGTACATCTTCATACTACTTACTACATGTAAGCACTAAGAGCGCCCCGCGGTTTCACCCCCACAAGTCTCGATCCCGTGGGAGTATCAGGAAAAAACGTATCCTATGTGATAGTCCTGGTTATAAACTATCTGTCTGCCAAATTTCATTCAAATCCGTTCAGCAGTTTTTGCGTGAAAGAGTAACAAACATCCATACATCCTCACAAACTTTCACGTTTATCATCTATACTCTATACTAATATTATAAAGCTGCAGAGTTTGTTTGTTTGTTTGTTTGTTTGAACGCGCTAATCTCTGGAACTACTGGTCCGATTTGAATGATTCTTTTAGTGTTGGGTAGTCCATTTATCGAGGAAGGCTATAGGCATAGGCATATAACATCACGCTACGACCCTTAGGAGCCGCGCAGCGTGTGACACCGCGGGGAACAGCTAGTATAGGTTATTAGGAGAGGATAGAATATGTTTAGTTTAACTCTTCATTATTTTTTTTAATATGTTGTGTGTAATTATAACGTTCTTCGAAAAGGTCAGGTGCGTAGTTCTCCAAGCGCGTGTATGAAAGTAGTATATTTTTTCGTATCGATTGTAACAGGTGCAACTTTGTAGTTTCTGCCAATCTCCATAGTAGGAAGGCATGAGTATAAGTACGATTTTGTAATGGGTTATAATGCACTAGCTTCCGCCCGCGGTTTCGCCCGCGAGGTATGCCGATCAAAACTATCCTATGTCCTTCCCTGAGATGCAATCTATCTCTCTGCCAAATTTTATCGAAATCCGTTCAGTGGTTTAGGCATGAAAAGGTAACAGACATACAGACAGACAGAGTTACTTTCGAATTTATAATATTAATAACATGGATTACGTGGTTCTAGTTAGGCTGCCCAAAATGGTATGCTATTGCACTGCCCTCATAACACGAAGTACGTAACATGAGCACGTGTCATCATTATCTAAGCAATCCTTACTTTAATCGTCCCATTGGCCAACGATCCCTGTAGGAGCAGCGTCAATTTTTGTCGGTGATCGATACCACAAGTTATTTTAGACTCTATAACCAAAAAACGCAATGCGGAATAACTCCAGCCGGCTGGACTATAAGCACCATATTATGACTTTCAATTGTTTCTTAGTATAACTACTGGTCTATGCTGTAAAAAACTCACCCTATTTTTGGTGAAGTGAGTTAGTGTATCTATGTATCTCCCGCAAGAGGGACCGACGACCTTGTAAAGACCGCAGGAATCCGTTGGATGCGAGAAGCACAGAACCGGTCGAAGTGGAGGTGCTTGGGGGAGGCTTATGTCCAGCAGTGGACGTCTTTCGGCTGAAATGATGATGATGATGAGTTGAAGTGAACATCCTACCTGACTGTAGGTAATAAAGGGATTGACAGCTCACTTCAAACTCACTTCACCTAAATTTTCAGGTTATTTTTTTGTGGTTTTTACCGTTTAGCTCTACAGTACCTACCACCCCTAGTGATCGGCAGTTGTTTAGCAAATTCACGCCATTTGTGATGAATTATTTCAATAGGCTCTGTTTGATCAGCGCCTTTCACGTTGTTAAATGTGGCCTGGCATTACAGTGCAATGACCTTAGTTAGGGTTCAATCGACAATACTTTTATATACATTTGTACCTTGTTTAATACCCCTTTTGAACACAAGACCCTGGAAATTCTGCTCAATTTTATTGCTGTTCTAACAATCTTAATGGTTGTATTGAAAGGTTTAGCAGGATTGATGATTGCTCAACGTTGTGGTTACCTGCCTTTAGACCCTTTGTAGACGGATCGGTTTCTTTACGGGACGGCGTGGCGTATAAACCGCGCCGTAGAAAAACATGTCCATCATCAAGCTTCCATAGTGATCCGTACATCATTCAGCCGAAAAACTCCCTCAAGCACCTCCACTTCGACCGGTTCTGCAGTGCTTCTCGCATCCAACGGGTTCCTGCGGCCTTCACAAGGTGGTGGGTAATCCGTACAACTCTGACGAACCGTGCCTACACACGGCGAATCAACCGTAGTTTTCCACGGCAAGAAAAACTAGTGTGTACTAAGACTTGAGATGAACTATTGGAAGCTCATGCTGAGTAGGAAAGATTACCTGGTAACCAAGTTGATAACGTGACTGGTCCGACAGACTGGCACAGGGTGCGTGACTCATGGAAACTATTTTACACTTGTATGGGAAGCAGAGAAATCTATATAGGTAGCCGAGGTCAAGCGGAAAACAATACCAATACGTAATCTGAATTACATATGAGCTAACCATTGATGACAACGGGACAGTAAGTAAGTAAATAGGAAAACACTACAACCAGCATACATTAGTATAATCAACCTATAATGTTCCCACTGCTGGGACATAGGCCTTCTCTCTTCGAGAGGGAGTGGGCTTTAATCTATCACGCGGTCCCAGTGCGGGTTGGTAGATGATGTCTTCGATTTTTTTTGTTCTAGGACTTACCGGTTTCCTCACAAGGTTTTCCTTTACCGTTTTGAGAGCAGTGATGATGAAATTATTTACACAAAGTGAAGCACCTGCTTGGGTTCGACCCACGACCTGTAACTTGGGCCGTTACCATTGGGCCACGACTGCTCTCTACATATATTATCAGCCTGTAATGTCCCACTACTGGGACACAGGCCTCCTCTGTGAGAGGTAGTGGGTCATATCCCACCGCGCTGTGTGGGCCATAGTTTATGTAACTAATAATTTGTTCAAGCACCTCCACTTCGACCGGTTTTGTGCTTCTCGCATCCAACGGATTCCTGCGACTTTCACAAGGTCGTCGGTCCACCTTGTGGGAGGCCTTCCAACGCTACACTCCAGAAGCTTCCGACCCCATCGGCCATCTGTTCTGCGAGCAATTTGCTCTGCCCACTGCCACTTAAGTTTGGCAATTCTTCGGGCTATGTCGGTTACCTTGATTCTCCTGCGGATCTCTTCATTTCTGATTCGATCACATAGGGAAACTCCAACTACTCCAAGCATAGGCCCTTTGGGTGACTTTTAGCTTAAAATTTAAAGTCCTGACTGATTGATATAACTACGCACAGGTTAAACCGCTGGTCCTAGAGACATGCAATTTGGAGGGTGTGTTCTTTGTAAAGTGTAAGTATCCACTAAGAAAGGGTTTTTCGAAATTCCACCCCTAAGAGGGTGAAATGAGGGGTTGAATTTTCTTTGAATAATTTCCGACCTCCACGCGGGCGAAGCCGCGAGCAAAAGGTATACATAAAAACAATGTTCACGACTCAGTTCACTGGAATCACAAAAAAGCTATCTACAAAAGTGATGTTCTGAAATATTTACTACATGCTACGTAGCTTACTGCAGAATAGAATGTTTCCAAGTATTTAGTATAAATAACGTTCCAGTGGATGAACAGGAAAATGATATGGAATTCACAGGTTTTTCACACGATTTTTCTTTCAACGAACACAATATGACATGACTTCTGAAATATTGTGATAGCTGGATAGCTTTTAGAAATATTACTGTTATATTTCTCAACAAAAGATTTGTCTCAGGTGCGTAGGATCAAAGATATATCGCAGCTTTTTATTACAGTTTCATCGCATTTTCCATTGAAATTTTTTTCTCGCAACCGGCGTGTGTGACCAGCACCTTAATTGCGTAACACACCATCAATCACGATCTGAATCATTTTGGAGGATATTGCTAATCCATTGATTCATATGTCCGAAAAGTTTGTCTGCTCAACAACGTATTTAACTCAATGAATGTTGTTGAACTGTCAAAATATAGGTAAGCCATTGCTAGTGTTAGTGTGTTATTCAATTACCCCTCAGATATATTATTAACGTAAACGAAGCAAAAGTAAAGTAAATAGTGTGGGGCAACGCTTAAAAAAAAAAAAAAGGTAGAAAGGATCGTAGCACGTGGCTTTTTCTAGTGTCTTCTACCTCCATGGGAAGGTGTGAGTTTATATAAATATGTAAGTTTTTCTAAGAATGCTCCTTAAACCATCGTATATCAGTCCTCTTGAAAGGAATCTTGCGAATAAAAGGTGTATGGAAAAGACATGCGCTATCTATAGAAATCACGCCATAAGATTCCTGCCAGCCCCATTCAGTTCCGTCGCTATTCAACCTGCTTCGTAGAAATCTTCATTTTTAATAGAAACTTTTTACATTTTACCTTTTTTGCTACGCCTAGTATCCTTTTCCTGACGAACGTCCTACTTTGCAAGGGAAAAAGTATCTACTGACATTTAACAAACCTATAAGTTCAAAAGACGTTTTCAATTTGTTTTTGTTTTCTTTGAAATAAATATTTGTATTTTGGTACTGAAAACACATTAAGATGCAACCCGTCAATATCACTGTAAATTGATCTGTCAGCATTTGTTAAGAAAAGTGCTTTTAACATATCTTTTGTGCACTCCCTTCACCAAAATTGAATTATTATTGTTTACGTATTTCGCGATTCTGATATGCATCGCTAATGTGCGCCAGAAAAGCAGATTGAGTGATTATTATAAAAAAAACAATAGTAATAATTGGTATAATAATAGAGCCTCGACCAACACCTAAGGAGGCTCTCGTTGGGCAGCTGGATCAAGGGCTTGATTCAGAAAGCGGTACTTCTGGACACGACCCGCATTGTTAGGAGGTTCCTCTCTCTGGAGCCCTGACTCTGACCGCCGGTAGCTTGGACCCTGTTCCCGATACCGGTGGGCTATTTTTTTTTTTATGTTTTTATATTTTTTATATTCTAATATTTAAAAATATAATTTATAAATAAAGGAGATAATTGGTAAAGTAACTCTATTAGTTTGTAGGAGCAGTGGTGGCCGCGACTTACGAGTCGTAGGTCGTAGGTTCGAACCCCGGCAGGCACTTTACTTTGTGTAAATTATTACCGTGTAAATATTTCATCACCACTGCTCTTACAACGGTGAAGGAAAACATCGTGAGGAAACCGGCATGTCCTAGAACTAAAAATTGGAAGACATGTGACATCTACCAACCAGTACAGGGTCCGCGAGAGAGAGGAGGCCTGTGTCCCAGCAGTGGGAACATTATAGGCTGATTATGCTTGTATGAATAATAAGATCGAGAGATATGAATATAGTTCTTATCATCAAAAGAACATTGACACAACTCGCAGCAGGGCGGAATGATACAAGTTTGAAATTTTCAACACACTCCATCCATGGAATACCTAGAAAATGATTGCTCCACTAATACTGTTTGTAATCATTACAATAACATGTAATCAAAGCCCATTATGTCCAAGCCCTAGTTCTAAGCTCAAAGATAATCTACGAATAAACCACATTCAATTTCAAAACCATAGCTTCACCTAATCATACAAGATCTGAGGCAAATTACTACAACTTTTAATTTTACGTTTATTATCTATGGCCCCATCTGTTAATAATTAGTTTAGACACATGTTCAGAACACGTTAATAATCTGCAGACCACCGGAACTGTTCCAAGGATGATCCAAAAAAGAACATGGTCACAGACTTACAACTATTTTTACGAACGCGGCATCCACTGAACATTCTCGTCAGAAGCACTTCGAAAAGTTTAAAATTAACCGCGCAATGTATACCAAACAATAGCCAAGACTCGTGTAAGAAAGTAAAACAGTCAAGGCTATCCGAGTTGTTTCCTAAAATATTTACACAACTTCCACGTTTCGAAATGGTGTTAATTTTCATAATACAGGATCAATTTGGTAACGTAGGTACGTCGGTCGTTTGGTAAATTAGCACTGATTACCTAAATGTCATAACGTGGGTTCGGACCAGGATATTACTTCATGTATTTTCTTTAATAGGTAGGTATACGATTACGATTATGCATACTATTATTTTAATAAAAACATAAAAACAACCTGTCGCAGTCTACCAGCTCCTAAAGTAAATAAAATCGTTTTAGTACCAAGCGAAAAGCCTGTCTCCATACTAAATACCAGTAAAGTAAATAAAGTAAGCCTTTATTGCAAAAAACAATTATTTGAAAGTAGAAAATAGAGGTAAGAAAACTAATTAACTTAAACTAAGTCATATTTCTTGGCATTCGGTTGGTCTCTCGTCATAACAGTTTGTCTTTCCACAAAGGCCTCCTCTAAGGCTTTACCCTTGTTTCTGTCCTTTGCTGTACGTAACCATTCTGCTTAAATGCTGCATATTAAATACTAAAATATTATAAATGCGAAAGTAACTCTGTATGTCTGTTACCTTTTTACGCTTTAAAGGCTGTCATGAAATTTGGCACACAAGTAGATAACCTTAGGACATAGGATGCTTTTAACCCGGTAATACGTTTCCGTGGCATAATTTCAGACCTACACGCGGGCGAAGTCGCATGCAGAAGCTAGCAGCTAATAAAAACAGATGCCTTTTTAGACAACAATATCGTAAAAGAGAAATGTAGCCACATAAAAAATCTTGTTCCATTATGATACAAACTTAAAAGCTCTGTATTACATGAAATGGGAATTTACAACCAAGAACTATGTCGAAGAGTTAATTAAATCTTTACATGATTAAAGGAATGCTTACACAGTCTCATTGAACGTTTAAATATAATTTATGAGAATATGGACCTATTTAGTTGGTTGCCAATGTTTTTATTAGTTTTATTAGGGACGTTAAATACCGTAATACTTATTGTTTGGGGCCTCGACTTGGCCTGTTATACAAGAGGTTATATACGAGTCTACTGGGTATGTACGTGTCTAGTTTTTTCTGCGGATTTGCTTACCTGTTAAGGCTCCTTCAAACAGGCGCGACACGCGATAAAATAGCGCGCGACACAAAGGCACCGCAAGTCGCGCAACGAGCGGTGCCTTTGTGTCGCGCGCGGTTTTATCGCGTGTCGCGCCTGTTTGTAGCAGTCTTTAATTCAAGTAACCAATCAATTAACTAAGCCGTTCGTAGGCTTTCTTATTAATTATTGTAATAGGTAAATTATTGATTAATGTGAGAAATATTTTAATCCTAAACTAAAATTGTAAAGAGAAAAGATTTGATTTTGTCTGTTTGTTTGTTACGCTTTCACGCTAAAATGGCTTCACGGATTTGGATAAAATTTGGCACATGGGTAGACCATGACCTGGAGAAGGACATAGGCTATTAACTTTCCTGGGTCGCAGACGAAGTCGTGGGCAACAGCTAGTAATAGATATCTTGCACAGCTAGGTAAGATATGGTTCAAAGAACTTTTGTTGTATTTATCACCCATATTCAAGCAAATAGATGATCTTAAGGCCCGTAATTAAAAACGTTCCAAAAGTCGCAATCTCATCTCAGCGACAATCAATGTCAAAAACTTGTCAAAAATGTAGGGAAATTACGAGGTATTTTTGACAGATTTCGACTGAGATCAAACTGTGAACGTTCTTAAAATTCAAGAATTGCCTATCTGGTGTTGAATATTCTTCTTCCCTACTGTACATACTCCCAACATGTGTTACAAACATTGTTCGCCGTCTTTTGTTTAGTTCTGTCAAATACTGGCTACTACTTAGCTCGACTTTGCCCGACTTTTCATTTCGACACGCTGTTGTTGTGATACGATGCAACATTTCATCGGAATTTATTGAATCAACTCAAAATAGAACGACAAGTGTTAGCAAGGCCAACATTCACATTAACTACAAAAACATTGATTGGCAACTAGATCAGATTTATTATGAAAACTACACAAATATCACGTTTTTTTTAACATAAGTGTACAAACATACGGTTAGTTTCAAAATATACACGGTAGAGTAACGAAATTACTCTGACGTGCATCCACGTAACTCGGTTTACGGAACACTGCCGTAAAACTCGCGTAACAGGCGCAAAAAATACTGTAAAACGTTAAAATATCGTTAAAACGAGCTGTTGACCCGTTTCCATGTTATGTTTACTTTTTTCCGCTTTATATACTCGTTTTACTTGATGAAATAATTAAGATATCCGCGAGACATCAGAGTTTTGGGTATTATGAAGTGAAATTTAACGTTTTACTGATATTCCAAAGCCACAACGTACTTAATTGGGGAAATTAAAAAGCCGAGAATATACTTCTTTTCCATTTTTTATCGTTATTTTATTTAATTTTATTCCAATCACGGGAAATTAACCTATTTTGTTCGGCCCACACTTTTATTATTGTTTACTTTTACTCGCGTGGGTTGACGGTACCTGATACAGCGCACTCGCTTTTGTTTTTGCTATCATGGAAGTGTTATTATTATACAATATCGATGAACGGGCAAAGCCTACATTATCGATCCCTTCCTTTTCGAAATTTTATGGCTTACTTATGCCCGAAACATGTGTTATGATAGTGTAGCAAATATTGGGAATTTGTCGTTTTGTTCCGACTGCCTTGTTGGTCTAGTACTCGTAAGTACTAGACCAACGAGCCGAGCATGAGGCCCTAGATTCGAATCCCAAGTCGGGCAAAGTGCTGTTAGGTTTTGCCATCTGGAATTTCTAAATAGCAGTCCGGAGTCTGGATTTGTGCCTGGTTGATGACAATAGGCTCGCCCCCTATTACATGGGACTTAAACATAACTGGCGAAGAGTGGGTGGAAAATAGGGTACCTACACCTCTGGCTAGCTCTTCGAGAATTACAGGCGCGTGATGTTATGTTTATGTCTGGGTCACATTTTTTTTTTCTACAACTTAGAGATAAGCAGTTTAGACTTTTGATATAAGTATATACAGGGTTATTGGTAAAACACCAGCAACCTCTTAAGAGGTCATTGTATTCATCATTATGAACAACTTTTACTATGGAACCAAACCTGAAATCGCGAAAAAAAATCAGCTGTTCCCTACATTTTGACGAGTTATACGAACATAAATGTAGGGAACAGCTGATTTTTTTTTCGCGATTTCAGGTTTGGTCCTGTAGTAAAAGTTGTTCATAATGATGAGTACAATGACCTCTTAAGAGGTTGCTGGTGTTTTACCAATAACCCTGTATAGTTACATTGCAAAATCTAATTTAGTTCAGTTACCTATCTCGTCTGCAATGTGTTCGTACACATGTAGTAGTTTGAAGCGAAATTCCGAAGCACGTGCTTCTGATGATATTAACTGATAAATGTGAACATTCGGGCTTCAATAGCAGCGATGGTGAACCCGCGATCGAAAAGGTCAGGACTGGCGAGTGGAGGCTTATTGTGGTAGAGATGTACTGCCTTATGCAAGAAGGTTATATTAAATCGGATGGGAAATAAAGTACCTAAGGTTGTTTATAGATATTAGCTGGCCCTTGAATAAAATTCTGTAAATAATACAGGCTGCTTTTAAATTTTTCTTTAAAAAAAATGGACGATCATGATGAGACTTTTTTTATAGTTTTGGTTAGGATCTCTTTTTTCAAATGATATTAATCATTGCATTATGTAAATTATTTTCCACATTTACGCGTAAATTGTTTGCGTCCTATCAATCACATAAAAATAATATTTACGAGTATTCTCATAATTCAAGGTTTCAACAGAGATCGACCTCCACAGTCGTAAAGATACGACGCCATTTTGTAAATAAACAAACTTTTCATCCTACTCCTAAAAGGAAATGCTTGACAATGATTTTTCACAAACACGTCAAAATGTCGTAAAATCATAAAAAAAATTTAACCATTATTTTTGAGCTAAAGCTGCAATAACAATCCCACAATTTTAAAGATGCATGCACAACAGCGTACCTACTCAATGAATCCCGCATATTTATGAGCACAGCTACGGTGTAAAACCGCTTAAATTATCGCCCATATACACTCGTCTTTTTACGATCTGTTAAAAACATAATATCTTTAATATTGTGCCAACTACTTAATATATCATAGAGATAACTACGAGACGTATCGTGTAACCTCGCCTTACATAATTAACAGTGTTCTAATTTAGATTAGACCTAATTTAATTTTAGAATGTTTAAGTAAAGAAATGTTATTTTAGTTTTCTAGGAATGGCTGAGAAAATATATTCTGTACCTACTCATGAATGAGTTGTGGAAATTATCGTATGTTTGACTTAGAACTATTAGATATCACATAAGTATCGTATTTAAAAAACTGATTTTTTGTTGATGTCTAATTTATTTATTAGTAACAATTGTTTTTGATGTTTAATGTGAAAACGTTTTATACGTAACCTATATTAAATATTTCAATGTTTTAACACATAAATTATCGCATGTAAAATCTCACTTGAAACTAACTCGTAAATCTAAATAAACGACTTCTACAACAGTCTTTCAGGTTTTCTACTAAAAACGTACAGTATTCTCCTATAGGTATTTTATATTTTCATAGCCTTTTTATTCTTTCCGATGACCTACAAAGTTAACCAGGAATTTGAACCGCGATAATAACTGTAAGAGGGTGTTTAAATCTAAAGACTAATTAGCAGTTTATTGTCTTGATAAAACTGGAAACTCGATCTTCATAGCATTAAAAACTGCGTAGGCGACAGTGGTGAGAACGACCCGGTTTCTCACCCCATCCTGTTCAATATAAAAGTATATTCTTGGGGCTCAAGATGAAATTAGCACAACTTACCTACCTGCTGCTCCAAAAAATCGGGTTAACCGAAGATTTTGAGTATAAAGTCCTAAGTGTTCAGTAAACCGTACTAGGTATAACAGAAAAGGTGTTGTATTATTAAGTAAGGGTTTAGTAAATTTTTGATATACCTAAACTTTACTTTGAAGTCTAGTCAAAGTAAAGTAATATCAAAAACCTATTATTAAAGCCCCAGTTCACTTCGTATACCGTAACCTGGAGAAGTTTCTAGAACGCTAAGAATACTGAGTTATAAGGTAATACGACGAATTTCTATATCTGTACGAGTCTGTATTCTGTATGTATCAATCGAATTTCATCATCACATAGAGGAAGTCTGTGTCATTGGAATCAGTCATTGTTTACCTCAGATGCATTTACTAGTTCCATGCAAATTCAGGGCTAATGTGTTGTTGAATAATTTCTCAATATATCAATGTGCGATTCCTAGATTCCATTTAGGAAGGTAAACTCCGCATTGTACACGGTAAACATGTTCCATGTGAGAGGGTTTGGTTTCCGCACTTAGTCCTTCAGGTGGACCGTTGTGCATGGGCCGTGGCGGCCGTCGGTGGCTATTCCAACCACAGTAAACATTACTCGGTTCAGAAAAACGAACACTGTTGCAGACGTCCCAAGGTCGGAAAGTACCCCGAACCCTGATATCTCAAGGCTTTCGCCCAAAAATACATTAATTAGCGGCTCCAGAATACAAATTACACACATAAATGGAAGATCAAAGTGTAAACATTAGAAGATCAAAGTTAAAAGCGATGATATACCTACTTGAAAAGGGATAAATAAAAGATTTTATTGAAACTTTCAACTTTCGACATATTACATGATACTGTGTGTTAGTGAGAGCATGTTTCAGTCCATTTCATATTCCGATGACAGTTCCAATTTCGTGAAAGCACACAGTGTGAACATCACCACGTCGCTCGGCGTATGCGCTCGGACACTCTGACATAACTCGGCCATGTATTTTGCAACACACTCTATAAATAATCTCGCTATTCGACTATCCAAAATAAACAGTGTTTATTTTATGTTGCGTGGTTATAATTATAGTGCGGTGTCTTTAACCGCTAATGAGAGCTTACTGTCTTACGTGTAATACGAATATTTTCTAAGAATGTTTCGCCTCTCTGCCCCATATTATATCGCAGAACACGAGATCATTTTAAATTAAGCATTGCCATAAATCAAGGACGTCGTGAGCATTTTTCATGCGAAAGATATAGCGGTCTTTAAAAGAAATGAAAATACGAAGAAAGGTAAGGAAGCGGCGGCCTACTGACTTCAATATCAAATATGGACGAAACAAAGATATTCTAATTTGGAACGCGGAGTGTTTAGATGAGTGAGTGGGTACGGTCTGAAAGATTCCTGTTTACTCCGTGTTCATCTTTTCTCGCCTCACGCGTAATATCGACGAGCTCCGCCTGATCTTATTTCAAATGAGGTTTTTTACGTCGTATTTGGCCTAAATGTTCATGTGACAGTACGTGTCTACCTTCTTTTTTTCTGAACAATATAGCGACTCATAAATGAGGCATTTCCTGTTCAAAAGGAGATGAAAGCGTTTATATTTTTCAACATCTCGATTCTGCTAACGCAATCAAGTGAAACTCAACTGAATAATTCAGTCGGCTGTTATATTTAGGAACACAAAAGCTTTTCGATTCTCTTTAAACTAAGTGAAGGCACGTGAACATATCCGTCAAAAGTTGGCCGTAAGGTCCCAGCGCTGATTTGCTGGATTCGTTTTCTCCTCTACTGATAATGTTTGTCTCCTCACAGATTTTGTTTATATATATGTATGTATGTATCTATCTATGTATTAGTATTTATTCTTGTATTTTATAGTAATTTCCTAGCTATTTATCCCGTATGTTGCACCTGCCATGTTTTGTCTCTGCATCACCCTAAGGTTGACTGGTAGAAAATGCCTCAGGCATTAAATCAGCCTTTGTACAGTATTTCTTTTACTTGTGCATACAGTTTTATTAAATAAATAAATCCATTGAAGCATTGCTACTTTATTGGTACAATTTAGTTGGCCGCGAAACTGGACCGGTTGCCAGACATCGCCTAAACGAGAGAAAAACTACTTACGACAATGATTAATTAAATAGAATTTGTAACAGAAGAGCCAACCAAATAAGATTAAAAAACCACAACTATCTTCAACCCATTTAATTCCCAGATAATAAAACCATGGATCGAATGTAGATATTAATTCCAGAATCGCGGAAACTGGGCGTTTATGGTTCCTCGAACGTGTAGCGCTGCAGTTTACAACATCGTTCCGTAGCTTCTGATAAACTATAAACCTACATCTGATCTGATACCTTTCACGATGTAAAGGAAACGAATAAAAGTAATAAACCATTCTTTCACACGTGAAATCATAGCTTTCATAACTCAATGTTCTTTTACATCATTCGCCCATATTAGTAAGAGCAGTGGTGGCCAAGTGGTAACGGCCGCGACTTAAGAGTTGTAGATCGTAGGTTCGAACCCAAACAGGCGCTTTACTTTGTTTAAATTATTTCATCACCACTGCTCTCAAAACGGTGAAGGAACACTGCGTGAGGAAACTGGCATGTCCTAGAACCAAAAATTCGAGACATGTGACATCTGCCAATCCGCACTGGGCCTGTGTGGTGGATTACGGCCCACTCCCACTCCCTCTCCCAGCAGTGGGAACATTATAGGCTGATTATGATGGCCATATTAGTATCGTCGAAGAAAACTAAATCAAGTTATTTTGGCCACAAAGCATTTTACACTGTCGAAGGAATTCGATTTGTTCCAAATATTCGACTCAAAGGACCAAAACAAGAAGTGTTTTGGCCATGTACCAAAATTGTTAGCAGTCTCCCGAAGAACCATTGTGATGATAAATTTGCAGACTAAACAATCTCTTTGAAAATCTTGACTCAAACATTTTCGCTCCTAATTCATAAAAGTGTACTAGTTTTAAATAAAACACTTGGACGAATTCGATTCAACCAAATCCGTTAAAAACTTCTTTAACCTTTTGACCGCCACAGTCATGTATAGATGACAAACCAAAATGTGCTCAGCACGCCACGGTTCGACTACATGACAGACCTTGACGCCGAGGGCACGTTTTTGATTTTTTGACGTGTGGTGTCAAAAGTGAAATATGTGTCCTAACGCAATTTCGCGACTTGACATTCGCGCGATATAATCACGATCTATTAGGACAAAGGCTAAGACCAAAACATAGACAGGCAGACGTATTACCTACCTGAATTACCTACGCAACACAGCTTCAAGCATTATTAAAACATTAGCAAGGGTAAAGCCCACGCAATCAGCTCCTTACTCATCGTCGATTATCTTCACATTCTCAAGTTTAAGGGTCACCCTTTTGCCCTGTATTGTCAATTATTTGCCATACAATACTAGAACTAATATGCTGTAAGGTCAACTAAACATAAACTTGGTTGAAGTACCAGATTTTTCGTTGAAATATTATTTAGATGTCATTTGTTTTTTTATATGTACTGTAGGTCACATGTCAGTGGTAGCAAAACCAGTATAAGATAACCTCATATTCTTTTAAAAAAAAGTCAACAAGATACCACTGTCACTGTACCTACTGTAGGTAGGTAGGTGAACCTACACTAGGCAAAAGAAGCGTGTTGCTACCCAAAAGTATTTTATAGAGTTCGCCTCCCGTTCATATTTTCTACCAATAAAAACTATACTTCCGAACGACTATATCAAGAAACGAAAGCCAAAAACCACATGTTGAATGTGTGTAAAATATCGAATATCTGAAACAATAACACGGATTTAAGGAATTGCTAACCTGAAGCCAAAATGGCCGACAGGAGCCAAGTTAAACATTTTATTCCGTAAAAACAAAACACTAACATATAATTTTCACAAATGGAAAATGGACACCTGCCATCCAAGATGAGTAAGCATCGCAAAAAGAGGGGTATTCTTTCAGTGAAATAATATGGCGAAAAAAAATAAGAAATTGAACACGTGGTTAGCGTAACCTCTTTAAATGACAGGACGATGATGTCAGAAAAAAAGTAGAACGGAAAACAACACTTTGTTTACTGATATCATAATAAAAAAAGGTACGGATTAAAGACATGGATTGTTCTTTAGTAAAGTTACGGGGTAGATAGAAACTACAGACCGCTTTGCCTCGTTTAACGTTCATACATCAACGGGGTAATTCCGTAACACTAACAGTAGCGATAGGCTTTCATTTTGACAGTTCAACAACATTCATTGCGTTATTTACGTTGTTGAGCAGACAAATTTTTCTAACATATGAAGCAATGGATTTGCAATATCCTTCAAAATAATTCAGATTATGATTGAAAGTGTTTTACGCAAGGGTGCTGGTCATACACGCACGCCTTTCTGAAGAATATCAACAATGTGATCACTATATTATGTCCTCCCGGCGTTTCTGCCCTGTAAAACTCAAGGTCTATAAAAAAACTGTCTAACCGAAGATTTTCCGAAGCCATTCTAAAGAATATTGTATTTCGCACACAGAAAAAAGAGAAAAGAAAAATATTTTCGTATTACTGACATTATTTTTCCTCTTGTCTTCTTCCGCAATACGCAACTCATTGTAAACTGCCATCTCGAATTTTTTGCACCAGAAATAAATCTTCCGTGTCAAATGACGTCACAAACTTCCAAACACTATTATTCTGTCTTTATTAGCAAAGTTTATTATGCTTTTTAAAACAATAAAAATATATTTCAGAGGTAATTTGGAGTGTTGATTTGAAAATATTTGTTTTATGTGTTTGAAAGATTCATGAATGAAAACACAATAATACGAGTATAAATCTTTCTGAAAAGTTTTCTTGATAGCTTAAGCTGTAAACTGTGTAATTCATTATATTCGGAGAGTTTTATTTTGTAGATTTGTATTTCTTTGCGTTTTAATTATAGAAGTATATTATTGTTCAAATTTTCTTTTCCTTGGACCTAATTTCAAGTTTAATTTAAAATCAATAATAGGCAATATTAATCAAACTGGTCTCAATGTCAAGCTCTTCAAGTGGGGGACTTATTTTCGACGTCTGTCCTTCAGGCCAGATTAATTGTAAAACGAAAATCCAATATTGACCTAAATATCGAACCAACGGTGCTACTCTGTAAAAATCTCACCGTGAAAACTTAGGTGAAGTGAGCGTGGAGTGAGCTGTCAATAGTGTCAATTCCTAGCAAAAACAAACTCACTTCTCCTAAGTTTTCACTGTGAGATTTTGACAGAATAGCACTGCAGGAGTTAGTATTACTGCCCAAATCAAGAACAATTTAAGAACCAGTTTCATGTTACTCCGTTTGATATTAAATTGTTCCTTTAAGCATTTTGACGTACGTACCTATACTACGCAAAATATTCCGTCAAAATGCTTTGACATTTGACTTGCAGAGTTTAGTGAAATTGACCCTTATTATCCTTTTATCTAACGGAAACAAAATGCCGCCCTTTGATTCACCGAAATAAGAGATAAATAAAATGTAGTGCCAAGTCCTTTTAACACGAACAAACCAGGAAGACTATTTGTGTCCTCTGGTTTATTCATTTCAGGCAAAGAGCTTCTGCCGAATCGGCCTTTATGACTTCACTCACAAACTGGATGTCTCTTGCGCATGCTAAGGAAATAAATGACAGAAGTTTCAGTACAGAAATGTGGCCTGTCAATGGCTACAGATTCCTATAATCCTCGTCCTTTACATATTCCCGAATATGCAAATCTAGGAGTGGGAGTAGTATTTGCAGTTTGAAATGCAAAGTTTATATATAGTAGGTACTAGCTTTTGCCCGCAGCTCCGCCCGCGTGGTCAGGTGGTGGTCGGAAATTATCCCCCGGAAACGTAATACCAAATCCGATCAACCGATAAGGCGTTAAAAAGTAACAGCCAGACAGAGAGTTACTTTCTCATTTATAATATTAGCATATATAATTTTGAATTCATGATTGACAAAACATGCTCTATCTCTTTCGTATTGTTTGTTAATGTTTCTTTTCGTATCATAACGATCGCTTTTCTTTTGTTCTAAAGTCTGATGAATTTTCCGCATTTTTGCCTCCATCCACAAAACCATCACCTAAACTTCTGATCCAACTATATAATGTACAGTCACCAGCACATCAAGCTACTACAATCTGTCAAATTTCATTAATAGATTTTCAACTTTATCGCTTAAGCATAAGGTTCAAAGTTGATTGGGAAAATTTGACAGTTTCGGGTAGCTTGATGTGCTGGCATCTGTACATAATAAAGCTGTTCTTTTCGGGTTTATTGCGCTGTCCATGTAGCGCGGTGCATCTGTCTTTTGTCTTAGTCACAGACAGTACCGACACTGTGAGGAAAGAATCGGAAGACGGTAGTGCGCATAAAATGCTAGCCACCCATCTTACTTTGTTGCCATCAGAGCGTATTTTAGTTCAGAGTACAAGACTTACCAAGTTAAAGAGCCTTTTAAGCCTTCGTATGTACGCGAGACACAATGGCTTTTTAATTGTTTCTCTAATTACGGCATTCAAACGGTTAAAGCCAGTATTATAGGAAGGCAGTGTGGCTAAGTTACCCGTTTGTTGTAAAGTTGACTCCCTTTTGAATATGTGTAGGTGTAAACCGGAGGTCGACTGGCCTTCGTTAAGTTCGAACTTACATAAATCCCTTAAGATACAACAGCTTTGTAGTTTAAGGTCGCTATTCATTGTTTTCACACTTTCTTGTAGTGTCAAATGAATAGCTTATTTCCAATAGATTGTAATTTTTATTTAATAATTGAAGTCAATCATCAAGCTTTGTCACAGATTATACATAACTAGCTGCGCCACGCGGTTACACCCGCATAAGGGAATATCAGGATAAAAAGTAACCTATGTCCTAATCCAAGACATGGTTTACTCATGTGCCAATTTTTATCCAAATTGAGCTGTGTTTGCATGAAAGCGTAAACATACAAACACAAAAAATCTAATCTTTTCTCTTTATAATATTAGTTTAAGTAGATGTGTTCTATTCATTACGCCATTCCTAACTAAAGGATAGTAGCCAAGCCAGCCTCTTGTCTGCTAATAACAACATTTTCTGACCACATCTTCATCTGTCGAACTTGGTGATTATAACAATACATAGCGTAACTGTTCATTGTAACGGTCCTTGGGTGGTCAATTTTTATCACTGGACTTCTACGGGCTGATAAATATGATGATAATACATAGTCAGGGTATTGACAGGCGATTTGTCATAGCTTAACACGCCACTGTTCTGCCAAACATAGCTGGAATTAGTGCTTTGATATTCATAGATACTTTTACGACACAATGTTGTTCGGTACGTCACAATTAGTCGGTACATTGATATGTAGATAGGTGTGTGTACAATAGGTACATGTCACACCCAAGTATGTAGGTATAGTCGAAAACATAGACAAGTACGCAACTATGCATTCAGCTTGCTAAATGTGGTTGTTAAACCCATGTGAGCTAGCCACTCACAAAAAATATAAGGTATTGTGGTACTGAGTTTTAGTATATTACTTTGAGTATTATTATCAGGTCAGATAGGCAGTTGCTCCATGTAAAATACTGGTATTCACTTATTCAGCTGCATCCGGTTAGACTGGAAGCCGACCCCAACATAGTTGGGAAAAGGCTAGGCAGATGATGACTTTAAGTATTATTATAATACTAGCTTCCGCCCGCGACTTCGTCCGCGTGAAATTTCACCCTCCCCCCATTCACCCTCTTAGGGGTGGAATTTCGAAAAACCCTTTCTTAGTGGATACCTACTCTTCACAAAGAACACACCCTCCAAATTTCATGTCTCTAGGACCAGCGGTTTAGGCTGTGCGTTGATATATCAACAATCAGTCAGTTTACCATTTTATATATATATATATAAGATAGTTAAAATTTCAAATAGATAGGTACTAAACCCTTACAACCAGTGTTATTAAATTAATGTGATGTATAAAATTTTTACATTTTAATATTTGGCAATACATTCTATTACTAAGACCTTAACGTTTTTTCTAAGTAAAGAAACCGTGCCGTGGACGAAGGGCCTTAGACTGTTTATTTCTTGCCTACTATACCAACCTATTTTGCTGTGTATACACACGTTTAGACACACTCCCACATTTAGCATGCACTTCCTGCATATCTGTTGGAGCCGTAGATCTTCGACAGTTGCGTTACAAGTGTTACAACTAATAGTTATACAAACACTGACGCTCAGTTTTCGGAAGTTGTTTATATCACGATTTATAGGTACTGTGTTTATGTTTGAAATAATTTAGATGTTGAAGTATGGTACAGGAGAACTATTCGTTAGATAGAAATCGAAACCGACAAATACCGGTTCTAAAATTCTTGGTACAATAAATGTACAATTTTTTTTTAAAGTTTTTTCGATAACCATTAACATTTTTTACATAACATTTAAGTCACACCGTTTTCCCATGGGGATAGGTAAAAACTTCAAAAGCCCACCCGCTACGATCCTGACATACACTTTTGCTTCGGATAAAATTGGTAAACCAAGCTTTTTTTTGTCGAATTTTCCCATAATATTCCATCCATACAAAAATCACAAACAACTCCACAACCAAGGCTCCAATAACATTAATAACAGTTCGAATAAAAGCGTAAACAAAACCTCGTGGGACCGGAATAGCGACCCAATCGTAAATACGTCACTATTCAATTGCAGCATCATTTATCATAATATCTTCTCAAGAATAAATCAATCAACTCAGTCTATCGCAGTCCACTGCTGGACAAAAGTCTCTCCCAGGCTGTGCTACAACACTGTCTTCCGCCTTCTGCATTCAGTATGTCCCAGTCACCTTTTTGAGGTCGTCGGTCCACCTAACTCCTAGGTCCCACACTACGCTTGCCGATACGCGGTCTCCACTCCAGGACTCGTCTGCTCCACCGGCCATCAGTCCTTCCAGAAACATGGCTAGCAGACTGCCACTTCAGCTTGCTTACTCTGCAAGCTATGTCTTCTCAAAGATAATAAAAGAAAAATTTTGAGAAGACTACAAGAGAGTTTTAAGAAATCTTGTGCATCTCAAAATAATTAATTAGTCGTGACTTGAAATTCCTGTATTTTCTATTATAGAAAAAAATGCGGCTTTAAGCTGTATTTTCCAAGACACATGAAGCTGTAGTAGTAGTAGATAGCTGTGCATTAAATCCAGTCTGATGATTCAAACTATTAAAAAACTCTTGAAAATAACCTAAAATTAATTCCAAAAATTCCACTCAACAAAACAGTATCATCATTAATAAATGTTCCTTTCCCTTGTATTGTAGACAAATACTTTATTGTTTACCGCCTAACCTATTTCTTTAAGAGAAATAATTGCGCGGGCGCAACGCTCCAGTGGGCTTGTGTTACATGTGTTACGAGTTGTTAGATCAGATCAGAGACTCGTTAGCTACCGAGAAATGTGGACGTGAAGTGGGGCGAGACGGTCGCCTGTCGCTTGAACCCTGGCGGACATAGACAGTGTCGGGCGATGGCCCTGGCGTGTGTAGACGACTTCATTCTGAATTGGCTGTTTCCTTTAGGATTTTTTGTCATAAAATGAACAAAACTAAATGAAACCTGATTTTGCTTTTAAAAAAACTTAACTATACCTACGACAACAAAATCAGCCTATATTTTTCTCACTGCAGGGACTTAGGCGGGAACTCTGTACGCTCACAGAGGTCTGGGGAAAAAAATACTTTAGCACAGGAGAGACAGCCTTCGGGAATTTATTGACTTTAATCATAATCGTTCTAGCATTTTCCTTCATTCTCAGCTCGACAGATACAAAACAGAATATTTCATTGATATTAGAACGAAATAGTCATTACTCAAAATAGTAACATTCCACTAATGACCATCGCCTACACTTCGGAACCCGTTTACCTAATTGGCTCCTACGGTCAGAACTTAGACTAACATCCGCCATTCCAATGCAGCTGCGAATTTCTTTCAACCCAAAAAGCTTTTGAAAAGTCTTAAATGAGTATCTAATCATAATTTTCTTAGAAAAAAATGCGACAGGCATAATGCACTCGAAGTCGGTCAGTACAAATCCGATGCCACATCGTCCTAATTGGCAACTACACTCATTTGTAGGGTATTGTGACAGAAATGTGCTGCGCCCCCGCAGAATGTCGAAGATGATTTTCTGACAGTGTCGTAACCATCGCTAATCTGAAAGAAAAGTGCTTTTGTAACTGACATTTGTGACGTTAAAATAACTGGCGAAATGTGGGTCTACTATGCGTGCGTCACTGCCTAACTCTTTGGGAATTACATGCGTGATGTTATTAGTGACGTAAGAGTTACAATGATATACTTACGGTCCCCATTTTTCGGGGCGATTTGATTCACCGGTATTTTAAAAATCTCTAATAGGAGAACGGATGAGATCAACATGAGCTCTCCTTATTTCCTTTCCAAAACCTTCTACCCACATAATCTTCATTAATCAAGGAACGCTTACGTGATTCAATACACTTTCCCTTCTAATTCGATTTAAACATAAGATAGGTACCTCTATTGTCTTCCATATACTACGTCAACAGGTGCCTTACCAAAAACCAATCTTATATCAATATAACCCGCACACCTCAATGCATATTAAAATGATACCATAAATGGAAAACGTGACGTTATATTTATAACTGAAACTATAATTTGGTACGAAATAGCATTTCTACTACCCCTTGGGTTCAGGAGGTTATTCCGTAGGGATTCAAATGAAAACGTCGAAGGATCTACGTGAAATGTCATCTCTGGATTGAATTCGGAGTGTCATAATCAAAATAACTGTATATTTTTTTGGCCATTATGGCTAATATTCGGTTAATTTTAAATTGCATTATATTTATCTAAAATTAAATCAATACTTCGCCTGGCGTGAATAGTGAATAATCTGAAATTGATAAATGTTTTGAACGGAATTTATCGATTAATGGTCAGTTCTCTACCAATTTGGCTGCTTAATTAATAGTATCAACAAAGTTATCAAATTTTAGTTATCTTTAACCCACTAGGTTATTAATTATTGCAATATTCAATAGCCCAATCATCCAAATTGCTGGTTTCAATACCAGTATAATTATTCTTTACTCTGCTTGTGTATTAACAAACTAATCTTTGTCTTTATTTTGTTACAGGTATGTTAACAAAGCGGTTTATCAAAACATTAGAGAAGTCCTGACGTATGTATGACATATTAAGTTATTCAAATAAGAGACTCTTTCGTTATAGGTACCTAAGACCGTTAAATTTGGACCCTGGGGCCGTATTTTCTATGACACAATGAACAAAACCGCGCGAAATTGGCGGGATTAGCTAAGGAATCTATAGAGGTATGAGGAACAGGGTGTAAAGTTCACTCATACTCTATAGAAAATGGAGGATCCTCCGACCAGACGGGTGTTGTGTCTGGCGGGCAACTGGCCCATGATTCATGTCGGGCCGTTGTATCTATGTTAATTGCGCGGTAAACTCTGCTTGCGCGATGCAGGATTTGCGTGACGTAGTATGACGCGTTGTTCGTTGTAGATACCCCTACAAATTGTTAAGTGGCCATAGTGACTTAGTGCCCTGAACTATCGTACTACGAATCCTTAAAGAATGACGACGCCAAATAATCTTACGAATGGGCAGCATCACAGCTTGCATAAGCCGGAAAATCCGACATTGACGCAAACGTTAACGTAATTAGGCGATCCCCCGCCGCGTCTAATGTAACAGACACAGACACTACTGGCCACATTTCACGTCCACTCTTACCGTTACCTGTACTCTTTCGTCACTCTACCCCACAAATAGTAGTCTATTTTTAACCAAGTCTACGTCAGCCTGTGATTTACAGCTTATCGTGACCTTGCGGTAATTACTGGCTTCTGCTAGTAAAAGTTTACGGAAATTGTTATTTTTAGCTGCGAAAACCGGACCGGAACCGTTTGAAATTAAGCGGACTAAGCGGAGTTTATTTTTAGACTGGAGGCTCTTAAGCGTTTTTAATGAACACGTGCTTGCCGTAGAAAATTTAGGGCAATGAAAAATAATGTTTTTAGTAAAATGTTTACACATGATCGTAGCTCGGACATAGCAAGCCTCGAAAGTAAAACTCAGTTGAGTTTTGCTCGTAATTTTATTTTATATGGACGAAGAAGAATTAATAAATGTGATTTCGTGTCGTATTATGGAATAACTTACATCATTCCTTCCATAACATTAGCTAATCCCCACGTTCTTTCTAAACTTTATCGTAAGTAAGTGACGTTATAAACCACTCTGTTACACGAATTTATCACCGTCATCATTTCTCAAATCCCTTAATTATTTAGTTTTTAGTACAAAAAGATCTGTTTTGAATAAATATCAGTGGTATGTTAAGCGGTTTTAAATTGACCATTAGTGTCGCATCTTATATCATGAACCCAATTTGTTATCTCGAATGTTATTAAGCCAGTTTTTCCCAAATTCCTATTAAACAGATGACGATAACGGTTTACTAATCACGCTTCTACCTAATTCTTTGTATAACATAACCACAAAAAACCCAAGTGTAATTCAATAATATTTTTCATACGAGAGTTTTCTGTTTGAAGTTTTCCAGGAATATTAATGTTGACCTTTCATACAGTTATTTTCCTTTATCGGTGAGGTAGATTTTATTAGCTTACGATCATAAAATCAAATACGGCCTTTATAATATTAAATGCGCACTTGTTTGGTCGAGTTTAAGAGCTCTGTTTTTCACATATTTTTTAATTCTGCATATATTTGTTTCTGTCCTTCATAAATCAACAAAAAAACATAATCAGTGGGAATAATAAATGTAGTTAAATAATTTTCAGCTGCCAAACTATTATAACACTATTCTTTATCCGTCCGTTTCGAGTATAATTGAGTCTCCGCCATTAACTTTTTCAAGAAGACAAATATCTCTCCATCTAAACGGACTAAAATCCATTAGTGGCTTGATATATGTATTTTATAATTAATCAACTGCTTAAAATAAAACAAAGCAACGCGTGCTTGTGATTTTTATGTTCTTTATGTTATTTATAAGAACTCTGAAATAGGGTAACCATGTATTCTTTCATAATTTTCCGGTTGATAAATCAATCTTTTCAAGATTCCTTTTTTTTGCGTATATTTGTAAACATGCGCAACATAAATACGCATTTTCCAAGTTTAATGTTTAGTCTGTGTGTAGTATGCCTATGCCAAGCTATCAAAACGAATAATGTTCACATGGTAACAGAAAACGTATGTATTAAAGGGACTACAGGACCTAAACGCAAAAAACAGAAGTTTTTGTATAAAACTTCCGTTTTTTTCGACTACAGTAAACGAAATAAGAAAAATATATGATATTCTTCAGGATATACCTATGCTAGTTATATAGTGTGTTGAAAAGAACATACAACCAAATTGATACGATAGAAAAAAAACATGAAGATACCTATAAAAACTTTCTTTTTACAATAAAAACCATACTAGTATACATACAATCATTCTAATTTTTTGTCAGATTATTCTACAAGCAACATACTAAAGCACTAGTGTTTTCATTTTTAGGGCAAACAATTTTTTTTTGTAATTAGATAATTGCTTCATATTTTGTAATAAGTTACCAGCGTTGTGTCATCCCGCTTCTGTTTCATTTCTATGCGGTCCGACAGTGGCCACGCTTTAGGTCATGTAGTCCCCATAATGAATTTATTTGTTCAACAATGTGTCTTGGTGGTCTTTACCTGTTTAATCAATCATAGCACTCCAAATCTGTTAAATCTCGTTCCAAAAATAAAATAACAGTCTCTGTTTTTATAAAAAAAACATTAGAAAAATTCTGTACTGCAGCTTTCGTATCTAACCAGCTTCCGCTGAAAACTCGTGAAAAGTTTCAGCGCTTCCCGTAGATAAGCGAAACTTTCAATGTTACTTCAACCCACGCCTACTCTAAAACAGAAACTGTAGGTACAGAATTCATGGCGACCCTGCACGGTGTCGGTCGCCTGATTTACCGCTTGTCGCCGTGTGGTCACAGTAACGCACTCTTAGAATTACGACCACAGCCTACAATAAATTGTGGTAAACAAAGAAATGCACCCGCCGCTATGCAGAGGACACCGCACTTCGCGGCTATTTTAGAAATGTCAAACTATTCCGAGGTCGAAATGTTACTATTATTTCTCTGTTTTAGAATAAACCCCTATTTTTAAATGCACTTGCAGTAAAAGGTGAACATGTTTTTGTAGAGACTATGAAATACGTAAGTGCCTGTTCACACGTTCCGGGTAACGGGTAGTTGGCAACGGGTACCCGGGGACAAATGTATGGGTAAACCGGATAAATTATGCCGAGATGAGCAAAAGCCTTCGTATTTACCCGTCGCGTAGCCTACACGGGTACCTGGAGCGTGTGAAAAACGCATAAGTTCTTGCTTCCACGAGAAATTTCTCCTCCAAACAAATGTTATAATAAAGGACAAGGATAACGACGCATATTATATGCTTGAAGGATAATGATATGACCTTTATTCCTTTCTTGAAACACTATTTAACATCGCACCTACAATTTTGAAACATAATGAATACAAAATTCGATGTTGCAATCTGCTGTTATAAAAGACACAAGGATACTCCAGGCAAACATTTCATACATTAGTTAAAACACATAAATCTTATTATATTTAAGTATAATAGCTAGTTCTACGTAGTACTGTTTACGAAGCGTTAACCAGATCAAGGCGAAGTTATACATAACTGCATTTCGGATTTACGACCATTGTTTCCGTAAAAAATAATAGTTTGCTTTATATAATAATCTTGCGGCGCAAAACTGCGATGAATAATTAGACATTCTTGATGGTACTTAATAAGAAGATAATAATATTTCCTTATTATGGCAGGCTTTTTTTGTATTTGTCGAGCAATAGTTGTTCTTAAAAAATACAGGGTTAATATAACCTTAAGATCTTGGCCATAAAGTATTATAGGTCTTCCAATTCTATACTAATATACGAGTAATATTATAAAAAGGTTTAATTTGTAAGTTTGTATGTAGGAGGTAATCTTCGGAACTACTGATCCGATTCCGAAAATTATTTCACTGATGGGAAGCTACAGTATTGTGGTATTACCGAGTGTAAAGGATATATTTTATGTTAAAACAAGTTTACGCAGACGAAATCGCAGACAGAAACTAGTTAAAAATAAACTAAAGCAAAATGTATAATCGAACCCTAAACCATTTTCACACTTTCAATAAATATCGTAAGCGTAACAAATGTGCCACACATGTCCCACGTGTAGAAAACTATTAAAATACCAGCCAATCATATTATTGGCGGCCGCGGCGTGCGAAGTTTTATAAGTGCTCAATCACTTCCTACTTTCACACGAAACTCATGAGAAAACTAAATGTATTTCATTAACGACTCCCGCTTTCCTCATAGTTCAGGAAAACTTTTACTTTATTTTGATCTGAAAGAGGAAAAACTTTTTCCTTTTATAAAGAACGGGAAATCATACAGGAACGTGGAAAAATATACTTACTACGAACTACGAATTAAGATGGGCAATGTTTGTGCTGCGACCTTCTGAAGGCCGCAGGAATCCGCTGGATGCGGGAAACACAGAACCGATCGAAGTGGAGGTGCTTGGGGGAGGCCTATGTCCAGCAGTGGACGTCCTTCGGCTGAAATTTTGATGATGATGAATTAAGATGTATCTTTAGTTGAATGGAGAACCCTATTACTACCTAACAGAAACCTTCCTTGATTTACAAAACCATACATATGTCTCACCTATTCTAATCATATTTCTTGGCTGATAAGAATTCTATCATATTTGACATTTCAATCAATTTCCTGAACCCACAATCAAGGACGACCTTAACAAAGACCCTTCGAAGCTTCCACCTTAAGTAAAACACTGACATTTTAGTAACACAACGATAGCACCTTAACCTCAAAGTGATTGGCATTTGACGTCATTCTCGATACATTACTACCTCTCTTATTTGAGCTCTCTCTTTATAGCCACAGTAACTCAACTCCTACGGCTAATACCTTCTTGAACTATATAAATGACCTGCTTTCCGCTCGTGGACATTAAAAAGGTTATTCAGGCTTCAGACTCGGAGTAGGGATTTGTTTTCCACGTGTACAAATACTAGAAACCTTTCCTTTTTTTATTTTGTTGCTGACGCTATTTCGGACCACATTGGCACATTCTTAAGATTTTTTTTTTTACCAAAAATGGTTTCTAGATAAATTATTTTTTGGAGGATTTAATTCATCATAGTGTTGGTCATCCGGTGGCGAGATGGGCGGACGACATTGTTACCATCGCGGGTAGAACCTGGACGACGCTGGCCCAGGACCGTGGGAATTGGCACGTGAAAAGAGAGATCTATATCTTGCAGTGAGTGTAATCAGGCTGTAGATGATGATAATGACTTCATTATAGGTTAAAAGTAATCCCCCATTTCTTTAGAAATTAGGAAGGAATTAAGAACCCAAACCGTTAGTTAGCTCCCCCTAAGGTCGAATTATCAACACCGTCCTACTCTGTTTGCCAACAGTTGTAATTACATCTATGTGTTTCAATGTAACGTCCTATAAGAGACTCACCTGTGGCCTTTTTCAGTCATTTCCGGACTGCAAAAGCAATTACATCAACCCACACATTTCTCAATCAGTCGTGCTTAAAGAAACAGTAGAACAGTTTCAAAGATCATTTGTTGTAGTAAACTGTTCTATTTACGCCCATCTGAACGCAGAAAAGTCCTTGACACCCCATAAGGAAAATACTGACCTATATACATCCTAACCTCTTCAGAAAGCCTCGGGAGGCAGAAAATAACCAAGTCTTTTACATTGACCAGATTGAACGTCTTTCAAAAGATTAATGCTGGTATTATCCTACGCAGATCTAGGCAGAATTAGGCCCACGACTGCATTCCGGCGCGTTTTGAATCTATCATCAGGTGTCTTCGAGACAGGTCAAGGTTTCATCGATTTTGCAGACGTGTCCTTCAGGATTCTTTGTTCAATGTTTTGTTTTATGTAGAATCGATTTTGTAACTAGATATCAGAGGTAGTCTGTAGTAGATTGTATGTTTAAGATTAACTTGTCATTATCTTAATTGACAAGGGTAAATTGGTACGCTGTCAACCAAAAATATTTCAGATTAACAACATTACAATCTTGTTGACATTTGTGCCAAGATATGCTGGTTAATAAAAGTTAATGATTTATTAATTCTAAGTGACGTCTCTGACTGCGGCAGTTAGAATAAAATATTGAGTCCATATGGTGACACAACGAAGTATAGGTATCCTATTCGATACATTCTGAATTCAGCCTTGTAGCCTTCTTCACCCAATTTTTTTAGATTCAATTTAATTTTCTTGTTCCTAACAGAATTATTTACACTCAACATCCTCGTTCACCGGTGAAATTGCAAAAATAAAAAGAGATTTATCTCTAAGACTGTGATTTACGCGAATGCTAACAGTTATCAGCTGCAATTTTACACAAAGCGCTAATTAAAAATGATTTTCATAAATCTATTGAGGCTACAGAAACTGCAATATGGGCCAAGGTCGCGTTGTCATTCATTTTGATTCGCCTTGTGGTTGTTTTATAGGCATCTCTTGTTTTTTTACCCTTCGGAGCAGCCGTAAGAATACCACATTATTTTCTTAGATTTCATGCTAATAAAAAGCATTTTGGTGTAAATATTTCATGATTATGATTGGTTCTGTCATGTCAAAGAGTGCGTGGGTGCTGACTGATGTCTGGTACCAGAACCACGACCTTCCTGATCTTACAAGATTTATAAATTATTGGATTATATATAAGACACGTGTTTTGTTTTTAACTAATAAACTGAAGTAGCCTTCGCTTAGGTCTATAGATTGTTATAGTTTTGTGTTAGGGACGGTTAGTACGTTTTTCCGGTTCATCTTATCGGATTGTGTTGAGTCAAGATCCTTCCGATAACCCATATCTATGTAATAGTAGTAATTGTGTTTCATAAGCGAATACTTTGTAAGCACACAAGCTGAAGGTTTTCACTCGGCGTGGCGAATTTCGAAAGCCTCTACTTTATCTAATCAAATTAATTAGAGGTACTCCAACCAGCGGTAATTAATTGGGGCACTCTACCGTGTTTCCCACGTTTTTCAGGCAGACAACCACTTTGAACAAGTCAGAAAAATCAGCTGTTCCCTACATTTATGTTCGTATAATTTGTCAAAATGTAGGGAACAGCTGATTTTTTTTTCGCGATTTCAGGTTTGGTCCCATAGTAAAAGTTGTTCATAATGATGAGTACAATGACCTCTTAAGAGGTTGTTAATGTTTTACCAATAACCCTGTATAAAGTGATTTTTTTAACACTAGATTTTAAAATTACAGAATCCTAGCCAATTTATAGGTTGTGGTTTCGAACCTAAGCAGGCGCTTTACTTTGTGTAATTTATTTTATCCCCACTGCTCTCAAAGCCGTGAACGGAATCATTATGAGAAAACGCATGTCCTAGAACCAAAAATTCGAAGACATGACATCCGCCAACCCGCACTGGGCCCGCGTGGTGTTTTACGGCCCACTCCCTTTCACAGAGAGGAGGCCTGTGTCCCAGCAGTGGGAACATTTTAGGCCAATTATGTAAGGCAATTGCACGTAGTGCGTAGTAATAAAAGTTCTTTAAAATGGAAAACGCTACGGGAAGAATTCTTTGAGAAATATATACATTTTCCAGGCTTTCAGAAGCTAGGATGTAACAAAGTATTTTATGACGATAGGTTTCCCCTCAGAGAACTAGCTCTCTTTGTGTCGGTCGTAACGTTACCTACATACATAACTCATACAACTTGGATTCGCTCCCAACTCCCGGTTGCATTATGATTTATACGACAGACAGTAAACAAGAATCTATTTAGACGAGCTGAATCCATATCTGTATCTTTAAACAGTTGTTGACATATTAAGTACGACCGATAGCAAAGTCACTTTTTAATAAACAAGGGTTTTTACTTTTTTATCAACTTACAGATAACAACTTTGAACCACATAAAATAATAGCTTTATTAGTGGGTTTTAAAGATTTTCTTTTCCTTAGAAACTTGAACAGTTGAAGGATGGAGTTACTAAAACTTCCGACGTATTGTTTTAGATCCACGTGGCTCGCCATCGATCTTTTCATATACAAGGAAAAATTTCTAAAATAATTGAAGATAAAATCTTTATTTTCCTGATGTTTGGATTCGTGCCCGGTATTGGTAAAAGGGTCGCGATATATTACTTGGAACTCGATAATCTTATCCCTTCGTAGAATACAAGCCTCACGCTACGATGATATTTCTAACTAAGTTACTCTAAAATTAAATAACATCTTCAAGATTTAGAACAAAACTGTACTAAACGGCGATTAGTCTGACAACACTTAAGAATGCGCACCTACGTACAAACATAATCCAATTTAATGGGACATAATGTTTGCTGCAAACTCATTTAAAACACATTACCAACGTAATTTTATTCGCAGTCATAAAAGGTAAATGTCACAGGAACGATAAAACTCATACGCATAAAAGAGAGATTTTTGCATTAACTTGAAGAAATGGTGAGATATTTCATATTATTATTTATTTCATATTATACACTTGTTATCGCCTTTTCTGACGATATACAAAAAAATCGGAAAAAATGTAAAAATCGGTCGCGAATAAAAATCACCTGATCCCTACATTTTGACGAGTTATGCGAACATAAATGTAGGGAGGGAACAGCTGATTATTTACGCGACCGATCTTAACATTTTTTTTTCCGATTTTTTGTATATCGTCAGAAAAGGCGATAACAAGTATCTACGTGGTATAATTATTGCATGTAATGTGGTTTCCATACTGTATACCAACATCCATTTCATACCAATATATAGATATTTAAAACAAAAGACAGTCGCTACCAGTCCTCTTGACATCATTCTGACCTCCCCTCACCCTCACGTGAAGAGGGACTGCCACATTCCATTCCGGAAACCGCAAGCTTCAGCAGTAAATATGATAGTAAGCTGAAATGTCAAACGTCTACGTTGATATTTCAGCATCAGGGCCGGATGTGGACCGCGGTTCCGGGCCAATAGGACGCCATTTCCTGTGCACGAGAGCCTACCGTAGATAAGAGGTCTATATCCAACTAAGTAACAAACTTATGTTCAACTTTATTTTACGTAGGTGAATCGCGACGAACTTATCATAAAAATAGTAAATGTACGTATGGTCTAAACGACCTCTATCCGTGTTACATAGAATACAACTACGATAAGTATTACTTATTCGTAGTAATACAAGGTGTAGTTTAAATAACTGGAAATTTTGAAAAGAGATAATTATATTCATGAACAACTTTTACTATGAAAAACAACCCTAAGATCGCGAAAGAAAATCAAACTTCATTTGTTACCTACATATCCATTTTTACCCAAAGGGTAAAAACGGGACCCTATTACTAAGACTTCGCTGTCTGTCCGTCCGTCTGTCTGTCACAAGGCTGTATCTCAAGAACCACGATAGCTAGACAGTCGAAATTTTCACAAATTATGTATTTCTATTGCCGCTCTAACAACAAATACTAAAACAAAATAAAATAAATATTTAAGGGGGGTCCCATACAACAAACGTTTGTTGTTTTGTTGTTTTTTTCGGTGTTTTTGCCTTGTGGTACGGAACCCTTCGTGTGCGAGTCCGACTCGCACTTGTTTTACATTGTTTTTATTGTATTCCTCCCGTAGATATTCAGCATGACATTCCTTTGTTTTTTGAAGAATATTTGTGTACTAATATAGCTCTCGTTACAACAATAGAACCATAGTAACACAATGCCTTTATTTGGCAAGGAGGTAGAATAATGCGTTTTCCACTCAGTGTACACATGCTTTACAGTTCATTGCCAATGTTAAAACAAATGTTTTCCATCACTCCGTCATCTATAAAGTCTTGTATTGTAAACACTATGAAACGTAAAGTACTTCAATAGACAATCATAACAAGCGCCAATTGTAACTTTCCTCAGTTTGTATATCAATTATTACATGTTTATGTCGGAAACTAGCTGATTTTCTAAATACAATAATTATTTATGACACTCGTAGCTTACAAAGCTTTGTATGAGTTGTCGAACCGCAAATAACATCAACAGAAAAAAAAAACTAAAATTAAAATAGTTATTTCTCTATTTTAATTTTAGATTTACTACATCTGCATAGTAAATCTAAAATAGCTAACTACTTCCTGCAAAACTAAAGAATGTCAATGATACAAAAAGCTCTTTCTATTTCAAGAAAGCTTCAGAATTTTTCAGAAATTCGGCAAAGATAAATTTTTCAGAAAATCGGCAAAGTGAACTTTCTTTCGTTTATGATTTCCTAACGATACTTTTCTCTAGAATTCATCATACAAGCGACAGTCATAACGACACTAATACGATTCCTGTAAAAAAAAATGTTCTAATTGGAAGTTTGGGCGGCTAAGGCGGGCGGGGCGGCTTTCCGGAGGTAGGAAAAGCGGAGCGGTCGCCATTCGTTCGGCTGCCGGCAACGCAGTCGCACGCGTCTACCTCACGGGTTACGGCGTCTCGATTCGCCTTCACATGTGAATCTGTGTATAGTGAACAATAAAATAAATTAACAATTTATAGTAAAAACATTCAGTGTAAATGAACGTTTATTAAACTCTAGTTAAACGGTGGTTAGTGGAAGTGAAAGATGACATTAGACAGGGGCGACAGTTTTGTTAACAAGATACAGCCGGCGTCTTCGGTCTCTTGTCTCTCGCAGTGTCAAAACATTTTCGGGAAGAGGCTGAAGCGCTGGGGCTCCACGGGATCGTGGGTAAGCAGAAATTGAAGATTTGATATATCTTTTAGTTAATTATCATTGTTTTAGATCTACTGTCGCTTATTTGATTGATACTGTCGAATGTTTATATTGCAGTACTCAATTACCCTTATCTTTTTTTAATCTTTTAGAAATCGGATTCACACACAAGGGAATAAAGGTACACATTAGACAACATTTTCATTTCATAAATACGGTTATGACGAACAATTACACTTTTAATGGAACAATTAAGCACCAACTTAATCAGATCGTTTATTTTTAATAATAATTAGATTATAATTACGTACTAATAAATTTTCAATACTTATTTCTTCGTCACAAGGCATGTGATTAGTTGTTTACTGCTAAACTTGGCATAGTTTGATGTTATTTATCACTCTTAAATATCACTTACATAGTGTCACTTCATTTAATGATTGACATTCGCATAATACACACTAACACACATTGTATTATTATAATATATATGTTAGTCTGTAAGGTATTTATCTATGGGCCAAAGTAGCCTGAAAATAAAGGTCTTATTATTATAATACTTAGTTTGAAAATCCTAAAATATTTTTGTGGGGACAAGTTTCTGGGTGACCATAGGTAATCGAGTAGATATTTTCCTAAGCTGAAACCTCCAATTTAGGTGAGGAGACTAGAAAAGCTTTTAATTAACAAGTTATTTTTAAATAATAGAAATATCATTAGGAATAATCACAGCAACAAAAGAGGTATTTCCTTACTTAAAATGGTAACACGCATAAAAAGGTCTTAAATCAGCTTCCGAAACCCAGGATTTTTTAAAACCATAAAATGAATCGCAACAAACAAAGTAAAATTTACCTCTGCCTTTCTGAATCCATATCTATTGCTTTAGTAATAGAGTTATGTCACCAAAACCTAAACAAAACACGATAAACAACAAAGAAATGTCATAAGTAGTTATTGTCTATAGTACTATCACATCTTGCATATTACATGCTTGATTTGGCACTTACACAATAATAACCTACTTATTTACACAAGCGACTCTAATATCTATGAATAGACTTTAATTAACTAAATAATAAATATATACATGCTTGCCGGTGAATTACATAATACGTTTACGGTTTTCTTTTATCTATCGCGCGTTTTGACGGATGACGAAACGGTAATTTGGAATTATGTAAAAGCCGATAAAAAACTGACAAGCGACTACAGTTGTTAGCCAGTAAATGAAGTTTTTTTTTCTTGCAAGGATGAAACAGGAATGTATCACATCTGTTAACTGTCGCTAGGCCAAGCTGGATCATGATCATGGATCGTATGTTTCGGTTTTTTGTCTATAACGGCTTAAAAACAGGAATGAAATCATCTCTGCTAAATTGATGTACTCACTTTTCATAAACGTTCCTTGAACACAAGTTATTAAGAAAGAAATTGATCAAAAGTACAGGAAACTCTGTTAGTTTTCCTGTGCTTTTGATCACACATTTGTCAGTTTTACAACCAAACGAAAAATTCACACTCTTTGTTACAAGCAATAGAAGAAGCACACACCAAATTCACGTCAACAGCATCCAGTTCAACAAAATATACCCACCCTTACGACGTCGTTCAAACACGATCATGCGTAAACTTCATGTACGAACCGTAAACAGTATCGGCAAACGAACATTATTGTATGACGGACGAAGCCATATAGGATTCCAACCCCAATTGACGGGTGGCGTGGTCATCACGCGAGGGACACGCGACGACCACGTCGTTTCCGACGTAGCCTGCGGGATAACCACGAGGTTTGTTTCGACGGGCTGTGTCAGATAACGGCAAAGCTGGATTGGTTTTGACATAATGGCTTTGTATTGTTGGTGTAGTAAGCGATATTATGGGTACTTTTGCTGTATGATTTTGGCAGTATGTTGTACATATTTGTGTGTCGTTTATGAGTAGGGTAGGGGATGGATTTGGCAAAGGAAATACGGCGTAAATTACACTTTTTTTTGGTCTATGAGAAGTTTTATACCTCTGTTTTAGACTGACCGATAAAATAGTAATATTATAGTTTAAACTACCAATTTCCACCAATGAAGAAGTAGTTTTTAAGTACTGATTCTTTGCGCTGGATGCGAGAAGCACTGAACCGGTCGAAATTGCGGTGCTTGGGGGAGGCCTATGTCCAGCAGTGGACGTCTTTCGGCTGAACTGATGATAATGATGATGACTGATACTTTACTTTATAGGTCGCTTAAACTGAAAATCTGGCGCAAACGCACCAATCCTTTCTAAGCAATTACTTCCTTCTGTGCTGAGAAGTACAGTCAACTAACGAGATAATGTATGCAGGATCGTCGGACATAGTTGAAGTTTAGTAAGAAACCGATGGATGTTCTCGAATAAAATTTAATGTTATTAATAGAAAACAAACAGCTCTTAAATTTCAGTCGACAATATCCATCGGTTTCTTATAAAACTTCAACTATATCCGACTTTAGTTAGTTAGTTGACTGTACCTATATAAAATTAAGGACAACTTCCATTGTTCTAATACCCTCACAATGACGTACCGATGTGATCTACTTTTCTGATAAATACCTACCTTTTATATATTTCAGTCACACGTAATATTGGTATTGGAATACAATTAGGACGCCACGCCTGAATTTCACGAGGTTTCAGGCTGTAAACTACCTTGGTGGGCTTTTATGTCGGCCAAATATTATATGTAAATTTATTTATTAAAACTTTATGCACAAGTAAAAGAAATACTGTACAAAGACCTTTTTCTACCAGTCAACCTTAGGGTGATGCAGAGACAAAACATGGCAGGTGCAACCCGTGCAACATACGGGATAAATAGCTAGAAAATGACTATTAAATACAAGAATAAATACTAATACATAGATAGATACATACATTTAAACAAAATGAATATTTTTTATTATTTTCCCATTTGTCAGTTAAATTTTTGGCGATAATTAAGGATACTTCACTTCGGACTTTGAAACAGATAAATCAGCGACCATTTGATCTTAAATATATAAAATTCAAAGTCCTGACTGACTGACTGATATATCAACGCACAGCCTAAACCGCTGGTCCTAGAGACATGGAATTTGGAGGGTGTGTTCTTTGTGAAGAGTAGGTATCCACTAAGAAAGGGGTTTTTCGCAATTCCACCCCTAAGAGGGTGAAATTTCACGCGAACGAAGTCGCGGGCATATAAGCTAGTTTACACATATTATAATTCCGATCTTTCCTCTCAAAACATAGAATTTATCAAACTTTAAATCAGATTTTTGCAAAACTTAAGGTATATATGTACAGTCTATTGTCTAACATATGTAGGTATCTACTAGCTGCGCCACGCGGTTTCACCCGCGTAAATGCCGATCTCGTGGGAATATTGAGATAAAAAGTAGCCTATATGTTAATCCAAGGTGTCAACAACCTCCATACAAAATTTTATAAAAATTAGTGCAGCCGTTTGAGCGTAAAGCAGTATCAAACATATAAACATACACACACACACTCACAAACTTTCGCCTTTATAATATTAGTGTGATAGTTCACGAGAGTTTCTCTCTAGCATTGATTTAACATTTGCTAGACTTCTGGAAACGTCCCAAGATAGAACATAGGCCGACCATTAAATCCTATCTAGACTTGGCTAGCAACAGATGCAGGAATCTTTCTCTTAGCGTTTCCTCTTGACTTGATCTGCTCACTGAATGCGAAAGCTTCTCTTTGAATATTTTATAACATTCTATCGATTCAATTTGGCTTTAAAACTTCGGCCTTCACCCTTGTTGCGTCACACAAGCACAATCTAACATTTTGAAGGATATTGCTTATCCATTGCTTTATATATTCGTTAAATTTGTAATTACTCCGCTAAACACAATCTTCTATAGATTATTAATGACTTCATATCATGCTTCAAACAAAAATAGCGCATCATTCACTTTAACTATTTGTATACAATTACTCGAATATAATATGCCGGATAAATACGATTCTAATAGCACATTTAGCTGTCCACGTTACAAACAACGTTTCATTATATAACGCTAATAGCAAAATTACCCGTTTTTCAATATTTACTCTGCAATTACTGCTATTCAGAATAACGATTACTGTCGAGATCGTAAACGATTAGTATAATGACTTGGGACTCGTAAAAACTGTTTTTTAATCTGTCATAACCACTGCAGATGTGGTGAAGTTAACATGTTATTGCAAGAAATGAAGTGGTTCTTCTTGAGTGTAATATACAAGAAAGTTAAACAAATCGTGAGACGCTGGGTGAGTCTGTTGTTAAAAAAATATACCAAATATTAATAATTATAATAGTTTTATATATCCCCATGTTATGTAAGACCGTTTATTATGCCAATTTATAACATTGCTTCCGATTGCGCGGAACTTCACAGCCGCACAGACTAAGATCATAAATCCAACTCGTTGCGTTACTACAACAACTAATAGTTGCCAAATCGTATTCCTGATCTTATACAACATGCAGACGTGTTTGTTATTAGTACTCGCACCTGGTTTATAGTTTGAGGAAGCTTTTAGTTGCTGACTGGTGTAGTTTTAAATACCCATTGCTCTATAACCTGGCCCGTGTAAAGGTCACCTTTGTTGTTGTCCAGCCGACCATCTCGTAGACTTTAGTCCTAAAATAAATTCAAGTCTAAAGGCCCTTTAGAAGGTCTTGATCCTATCTCAAGAATTAATAAACACTAAAGTCAGCCATTTTGCGTGTTCGAACGTTAAATACAAAAATAATAAACGGGTTGATAGAGGCTAACGCTCCCTGCGTGTCGCGGGCTCGCGGGCTCGGGTCCGAAGTGACCGGGTCTATGGCGGGACCTTGCTTCGCTAAACTGGTCCGGATGCGCAGACGCAGGACTGGTTTCGCGTCCGTCGTCAGGTGGCCACACTTTACGTAATTTCGCCGAACGTAATGTCATTAACACTTAAGTGAATGTCATACCACAGATACTCTCTCCCTATATTTCATGTTAGAAAGTACATAAAATCAATTTGTAGAATATTATAATGGTATCAAGGCCCACCCCACTAACTTGTTTGCGGAATTCGCATCACTTTGCATAACATTTTCATAGGCCGGAGAAACAGAAATGATTGAAGATATCGGCAAAATCTAGATCTAAAAATATCTAACGTAATATCTCAGAATGAAGGATTTCATTGACATTTCAGACTTCAGACTGAGATAAGATAATGTATTTGAACATAACATTTCTATGAACGCCTCTGTATCCTTGTTTCTGCCATAAATACTTCAAACTAATTAATAAGAGGAACACATTTTCATGTAAATCACAGACGACATTTAGAATCCATAACAATGCGCATAGAAACGTATCTTCGGCGTAAGTTTACGTAATGTCTACTAATGACATAGACACAAAGCCGTTATTCCACATGCAGGAACATGCTACGCGATATGATGCGATGCGGTAATAGACAACAGTATAATCTACTTATAGTACATACTAGTTCCATGCATCTACTAAACTGCATAGGATACTGGCAGTTGTGGGCAGTGGCCTACGCCAAAGGAGTATTTTGAACTTAGTTCCTTATTCAATTTGAATTTCGAACCAGTCGTGTACCTTTACAAAATGTCGCTTTGCATCGTGTCGCGTTTGTTTTACACGTGGGAGGATAGTACAAGTTATTTATTTTTACACACCTCGAACCAGTAAATAATGAGCCGAACGACGTTATAAATAAAATGTTTCTCCCACGCAACATGGAGTAGTAACATGTCAAGGTTCACACTATATTTATGTTCGCACCGTGTAATTAACTAATTCCGGTCTGAACGCATCAAAATGATTGACGTTTTGATTTAGCCTATTTGTTCTACGAGCGAAATGATTTCGTTTTCACATGGTTTTCATGCTTTATTCTTGAAAATTGCGGTCGTTCATAAAATAGAACAACTTCCATTGAGGAGAAAGTACAACATCAATAATTCTACAATTTTCAAGTGCATCTAACTAAACAATGGCGGCCGAGTTATCAAATATTCAATAATAAATTACAATTCCCCAGCTAAACACCACTTGCCTTCGTATTATGCAGAAAAGTGAAAGCTCATAATAATATCAAAACAATAGCGTCCCCATATAAATTTCACTTGCACAAGTAGTTGCAAGTTTTCTCGGAACAGTAACGTTCTTGATTGTTGGCATTGTGCTCGGTAACGTTAGGGTTAACTGATGTACGGCCGTTTCTTTGTTCTAAAGCTTTAGTTTATTAAGAAAGCGATTCCGTCATATTTATTTATTAAAACTTTATGCACAAGTAAAAAAAATACTGTGCAAAGGTGGAACTTAACAGTTCACTGACCATGATTCATAATGGTATCCTTTTATGATTCTGCCAAAGTGGCCTTTTTAGGCCCCCTGGCCTCATGAAAATCTGTCATTGTCAACAGTATTTGACATTAAGCTGTCAAAAATCACTGTATTTGGACATCCGTTATTGTGTAACCGTTCACCGCTTTCATAGGAAGCCAAAGCTTTACGTCAAATATATCAATTGTAATGTTAAGTTTTACAGACAGCTTTCAAGTAACTTTCGAGTTGTCCAGGCGGTAAATTAGAGGTTTTATTGTGAATCTGTTCCGCGCTTGAAGAGAAATTCTTGTAAAGAATTATGGTCATGGTAGGAAATAACATACGAAGAGAATAATGTATGTAACAATAAATTAACTGTGAGATACTGAGGGGCAACTCCCATATTTTTACAAACGTTCGCAGTCCAACCTCGGTGTCAATATGGCAAAAATTCTCCATAGTCTAATTGGTAATTGGACTATGGAAACATGTAATTTTCACCGTCGAAAATTTATCTTATTTTCCTAAATTTTTGACAAGTTTTTGACATTGATTGTCGAATTTAAACGTTTTAATTTAAAATATGGGCTTCATGTAGGTTCTTTAAAAGTTAAAGTAAAAAAAAAACATTCGAAGGAAAGCCAACGATGACCACAATAGATAAAGACGAACACTCTTAGCTCTACATAAATCAGAGTAAACATTTGAATGCGCAGACGTCGATAATATGCAAATATCAAGTTTACTTTCTACGATAAAGCCGTTTGATTTACGACAAAAAAGGACTTTATCTTTATCTAACTTAGTGTTTATTTGTACGATGTACTTCGTTGGACACCTGGATAATAAATGAGAATCTGTAGACAGTTACAAACTATTTGAGAAATAATATTTACACTGTTGAGATCAGTGGTGGCACAGTGGTTTCGTCCTCAACTTACGAGTTGTAAATCGTGAGTTCGAACCCAGGCAGGCACTTTGTCTATTTAATTTCATCACCACTGCTCTCAAAACAGCGAAGGAAAACATCTTGAGGATATCGGCAATGACTTAGAACTAAAAAGTCATGTGACATTCACTAACCCGCACTGCGCCCGCGTAGTGGATTAATGGCTCACTCCTCAGGCCTGTGTCCCAACAGTGGGAACATTATAGGCTGATTATGCTATTTACACTCTAGAGCAATTGTATCCTTTCATAATCTGCCTCCTGCCCATATCACAATTTAATTAGGGTCAGCGTAGAATGTCTTCTTTCATACTATTAGTCTTTACCTCAGTAGTCACCCCCTTTCTAGTCATATTATCTTTCACACAATCCATCTATATTTTCTTTCGTCTTCCTCTACTGTTAAAGCTATCCATAAAGAAAATAATTATGACAATTGATTACAGATAGCTACTAAACAATAGAACGTTTTACCTGCGAACACAAACACAATCCTACAAAAGAAACCACATAAAGAGAAGTTTCCCCAACCAACTACGAATCGTTAACTAATTGAAATTGACGCTTTAATCTAACATTGAAAGTTTCAACTCATCAATTGATAACCATCATTCATATCTCTTTGCCGCCCATCACTTGAAATGACCTCAAAATTCTATTGTTCAAGTTCAATGATGAAATTCTTGTCATCCCGCGCAAGTTTCGAGAAGATTCCAATGTTACTTCATACTGTACTATCTTAAGCATGTGATCTGTATTGTCTTCTCTCTTTGCACCTATGGTCTGCAGACTTGGAGTCCTGCCCACCCTACATGCCAGCGACTACAAACAGAATTTGACAATTTCTATTTTTAGTCGTCCCGTGTTTTAGCAGTCGGTTACGACGAGTTGTACGTACCGGGAACAAACCAGGTGTCACCGGTGACCCCTATCAGTAATCTTGGCCTTCTACGACGCGGAACGTTTATGTAAATGGCTTTATTGGGACTTAGAAGGTCCGTTTTGATTACGTGGGGGTTTGGTTAATATACATAATATAATACTGAAGGTGTTATTCTGTTAGTAGATATTATAATTCTGGTTTGACCAGGTCCGAGTTGTTATATTGTTTACTCAAACCAAGCCCTTTTATTTATAATCCCACGCCAGTTATGGCAATTAGCTTAATGTCAATTTAGAAAGTCAAATTACAAAATTTAAAGATAATGTTATCTTAACATCAAAAGTAACTCATGCTGCAAAAAGAAAGTGCATAGCTAATACAGTTTTAATGGGAAAGTGTAATACGATTGATTAAATCATGAATTCTCAAGTGTAACCTCGGTGATAATTAAAGTATATGTGGCAAAATTACACATACTTATTTTCTTGAAGGAAAACGTAAAGCGGTTTAATTTCCTGCAATAAAGTGTACTAATAAATACCAGTCCGGTACACTGCGCAGGAGTCGCGTGCGCTATGTTACGTCCGTTTCTTCATTCTTCAACTATCGGCGCGGAATCACGAGATCTTATCTGTATTGTCGAAATTATGATTAAAAGTGATGCTAAAGAGTTATGAAAAAGATTATGTACCTGTGAATCTAGTTCAAGTACCTTTTCATCATGATTTTGTAACGTCTTGAAACCTGTGTGTTTTATAAAGTGATTATTATAATTTTGTCATTTAATTTTTAAGATGTACTGTCATAACTGGCTTTCCGATAGCTTGGGAAATCGTGGGCAACACATGATATTTTTTCGAAACTACTTTGGTCCAGATTTGGTATCCATGCAAATTACTCGAAATTCTGCTGACACTGTCGAACAAAATACTCAGCATAGCAACAACGAATATCACGTAATGGTGTCTAAACTAATTTGAACAATTATTTATTTAACAAATAATCACTTGATCAGCGTACTTAACAAGCTGTCCTACAGCCAGCGGTTCTGACCGACTTTTACCCATTATAGGAGAAATCTAAGCAATTCGTTTACTTGACAATGGATGAAATCAAGGTGAAAACCAATCCTAATTATACAGTATTAATTGTACTTTCTTTTTCGGACTTAATACATCCAATCTTTGCCTGTGGGCATCAGAAGATTAACTAAGTAATGAGAAAAATCATATTAAAGAAACTAATCATATCACAATGACACAAAGCTTGATTGTTATAACGTCCATAATATGAACCAGAAAAGCCTTGATATGATATTTTATTTCTGTGAGTAAATTAGTTGTAAATAACAAAACACTACACATCAAAAAGTGATCAATTCGAAAGTTCCTAGTTGAAAAAGAAAATACCGAGGGGCCCGTGGATACATAATAACAGCTGCACAGATCGATCGACCAGGTTAAGCCATGCTTGCCGCGGTTGGTCTATGGATGGGTGACCATCTTTGCATACCGTGACCCCTCCGTGTCTCGGACAGCACGTTAAGCCGTTGGTCCCGGCTGTCATTTGTGGAACTTTGACAGTCGTTACGGATAGTCAGAAGCCCGAAAGTCTGACAACCAGACAACCAGTCTTACCAAGGGGTATCGTATTATCCAGTAACTGGGTTGTGGAGGCCAGATAGGCAGTCGCTCCAAGTAAAATACTGGTATTCAGCTGCATCCGGTAAGACTGGAAGCCGACCCCAACATGGTTGGGAAAAAGCTAGGCAGATGATGAGTTGAAAAAGAAAATACGCGTGCGACACGTCAACCGCCAAGCGACTAGACAAGCGCAACAAACGATCAATAATTCCTATATTTCCCATGCATATATGTATTTGACATAATCAATCCGTTTATTTGTCTTCCACTATATCTGTTCAACCGCATTGCGTACGCGTCTATTCAATATCTACGCATGTCCGCGATTTCTAACGTTTGCGGTTGGACCCACATACACCGTACCTACTAAGTAATGTTAGAGGCTTTTCACACGGACTGCGAGTAGACGTTACTAGAGACTTCTGTTGATCTCATTTATTTAAGTGGTTGTGTTATTATTGATTTGATATCGTACTTGACTTCAATATACTAGTAGCTGTGGTCTGGTTGAATTTGATGCTTAGAAGATATTTGATTACTGCTAATTAGATACTTGAGTACTCGCAAAATTGCATATATCATCTGCGTCCTTTCGTCTATAAGTACACACAGTGTCATGCTCATAAGGCCAGTGGTTTCATGTACTATGCTATTACAGCTTGCTGACCATACCAGGTTAACCAAGAAAGGTGTGCGCATGAAAAGCCAGTTACACAACAGTCCGTGCGGTGTAGTCCCCCCTATTATCACGGCCCAGTTGTCGCTCGTATGTCGCAAGCATGTGTGCGGCGACCCTAATATTTATTGGAGGCATACAATTATGCAAGGAATTTTCTTCGCCATTCTGTAGTTACTTCATGTAATGAAACTGTGAAAGCAGGGCAAAGACCTGAAAAAAAACAAATGAATCACTTAGTTGTGCGAAGTTAGACAGACGTTGAAAACAATTGACTCTCTCAATTCGGTAGGTTTCTTTGTTTAAAGCATATTCAGCCCGTTTCCACTGCTGGGACACAGGCCTCCTCTCTGAGAGAGGGAGTGGGCCGTAATCCACCACGCGGGCCCAGAACGGGTTGGTAGATGTCACATGTCTTCGAATTTTTGGTTCTAGTAGCATGAAAATGATGTTTTCTCACGATGTTCTTCTTCGAATGTTTGGTTCTAGGACATGGCGGTTTCCTCACGATGTTTCTTAGAACAAATTATCTGGAACTAACTAGGAACAAGAATCCGAATAGTAATTTAATTTAACCTCATTGACCTTACGAATTTCCAAGAAAAAAAAAACAATTTTAATCAATCTTAAACTTAAACCCATTTGAATGCCAATTTGCCGTTTTGACAGCAGAAAAAAAATCTATCAAATAATTTATTCACTTAGTAAAGGTCAGTGACCGCTGAGAAATTTGTTGAAGGAAAAGTTTGCAAAGAAGGAATAGGCTTTGTAAAAGAAGGGAAGTCAATTAATTTTCTTTTCAACTTGTAATACGTTTTCCAGAAATGGATTGGTATTGACTCTGTTGAGAGATATACTATGATCAATATTCTTAAACAATCTGAACCTTTAGTGATGACTGATGATCAGTCAATGGCTTTATGGTATCCAAAAAAAAATTGATTTATACTGTCTGAAAAAAAAAACTTCATCTATTCCGAATTTAAAGTCCCTATGTGCTTAAAATTACCTAGGTAGGTAAGTACTGCTCTGAGAGCATTGGTTACTAAACCCAGTGTTTCCAGGTTCGAACCCAGACAGGCGCTTTACTTTTTGTAAATTACATTAAAACATAAATAACTAGCAGGGAATCCAGGGGGGTCCAGTGGATCAGACCGGAATAAATCATTTCATCACCAATGCTCTCAAAACGGTGAAGGAAAACATCGTGAGGAAACCGGCATGCCCTAGAACCAAAAAACCGAAGACATTACATCCACCAACCCGCACTGGGTCCGCGTGGTGGATTACAGCCCACTCCTTCTCACCGCGGGGAGGCCAGTGTCCCAGCAGTGGGAACGTTATAGGCTAACTATGCTAACTATGCTTTCTTCTTTGCCACATTCCAGTAAACGGTTCGATGACTACCTAATTAAGAGGAAATGCGTCGGAGAGACTTTTGTAAAAGTCTAAGTAAAAAGTCATAATTCGAGGTTTGGCTCTCGCCTATTTCCTCCTCCAATATTGGACCAATTTGAAAGATATTTCTTAAGCTGAATAAGAAGGAGTACTGTGTCCTTATGTTTTTCTTTTTTTTCATTAATAGCTGTCAAATTTGTACACTAGGCCTCTGTTGATAGCGGTTTAAATCGGCATTTTTTGAGGGTTCTAGTGCTTAGAAAAATAATGTATCATCAAAAAGGAAAACATAGGGACATACAAATAGTTAATATTTATTATTCTGTAAAAAATCATTGCTTTATGGTCATTGACTAGAAAGAAAACAGGCGAGAGCGTTTCTATGGAGAATAGACCAACGGCATTTCCTCTTAAGTGGAAAATAAGTAGTAAATAGACCAACAAGAGAACAAACAATTCGCAAAAAGATACGCTGAATAAATATCAGACGAAAACTCGGAAAGTTTTCCACTTCCGTTAGCGGCAAAAGGAACGAACCATGCGTTCATAATTAGCGCGGATCCTTTCAGCAAAATTCTATAAACAGAATCTACAACAATTCAACGACCTATAATAAAAGGCTGCTACTTTTCGATCCCTAATTAGATTACTTTCAAAGAACATAAAAGTAAAGTAATGCACTTAATTTCATTTTTATCGTAACATAATAATATTTTACTGTGAATAGATTTAATTCTCACGATAAACCCCAATTTTGTCCGCTCAAAGAATCACGTTTACTACCAAACATTATGTAAAGCCTACTTTAGAGGTCATTGTCCTTAGAATATGAAAAATTTACGTCGGGCTTTATAAATATTTACGCCTGAGGTCAAAGTTTACAGGTCAATTGCTTTTCTGTAATAAAAGGTATTTATAGAAATTCAATCTAGGTATTTTTAAAAGGTGACTGAACGAGACTCACTGAATGAAACTTCTCTAATCTATGTATAGAACAATACACACACACACACACATACATATGTATATAATACATGTGTCTGTAACACATGTGTATGTTACATATTATATCCCTACGTAAGTCTAGACATTCTACATTGCCCCTTGCCAATTATGTTGGGGTCGGCTTCCAGTCTAACCGGATGCAGGTGAATAACAGTATTTTACATGGAGCGATTACCTATCTGACTCGACAACCCAGTTACTGGGTAACATGTTATCCCTCGGAGAGACTTGACAGTCCTAGACGCCCCTATGTGAGTCTAGTAGGTAGATATGTTTCTATAAATGTTCCAACATACACAGTGTCTCAGTACATAATATCCTTCCTCTGCGACACTGAGGTATAGAAATAACCGCCAATACTTCCTGTCCCACCATATACATGGTAGAATAACACACATACACATAGATAATAGTCAACGTAACGAATCATAAATAACGTCGGTGCAATCTACGATTTCATCGGAAAAATGCCATTCTTAATTTACGAACAAGACAATAACCTTATCTATCTATTCTAAAGTTTTTTCCTTTAAATTATTCAGAGATTTGAACTTTGCCAATTCTAAGACAAAATATCGTGAGTTACCAACACGATTTCGGCACCAAAAAATACTTAGTACAATCTGCTGCCTATAAAACAATGATATTCAACTTCCTATTCAGCAGAAAACGAAAAAAAAGAACAATCGATCAACAAATTCTCACCACGCACCTTGAACCTATCGATAACCAATGATTTATTATTATATTCATCTGACAAACGAAAGGTTGGGAAGGCTCTTTGACCTTGCGGTTGTAAAGGTGAGGTTACATGTCTATCGCTCATAATGGGCAGCAGATGACAGCCGATAAGTCCTGACAAGATGGCATGACACGTGTCAAGACCTACCCGTATTGTAACGTAACCGGTTCATACCTTGAGCTCGCCAGATTTCGCGAAGTGAGTCTTAACCAACAATGTGACGTCATATGCTACCTGTTACTTGCTGATAGTTCAATGTAATGTCAGCAAGGACATCTCGTTACGGTGCGTGCCCTTTGCTCTATATTTTTATTTAAATTTATGTATGAACAATACATGAATGAGTAGTGTTGCAAACTTTGCGTCTTCCGAAAGGATATTTGAGTTGCACCCAGTCTTTCCTTATAAAGAAGCCCTTCCTACATTTAAGGCTTATGAATCAAGCTCCCTTCAGCGCCGACGCAACAATTTCTTGACCGCCAACAATTCGTCTTCCAAAACGTCAACAATGCCACAAGATCGCCGCCCATTACCGAACATAGCGTTGCCTTCAATGATATTATATACAATCCTTGCGCGCGCGCAATTCTTTTATTAATTATAGTGGCCAATTCGGTGAGGATATGACGCCATGACGGCGGTGTCCGAGCGTGACCCACCTGCAAATCGAGCTGCGCACACGCAAGCACGGTATTCATCCTTGAATCGTTTGAGGTAGAAACTGTAGGTATTGTTATTTGTTGGCTCGTGCCATCAAAATATCATGGGCCTCAATAATGTCTCGGATTAAATATGTGCATTTTAAGCAGGGAAGCCGTTTAAATAAATTGGGCTTTAAGTATCTTGGTCCTTTTGTTTCGGATGTGCTATTTTAAAATTCCTTTAATGTCTGAAGACAGAAATAAGCTGCGATTAGGACAACATGACATCCGTTGAGACAGAATTGGATAATTTCAAAGCTCAGGTCAGCACGTAAACCATCTGTATATCCATACTATATACTATCCATACTAATATTATAAATTCGAAAGTAACTCTGTCTGTCTGTCTGTATGTTACCTTTTCAGGCCTAAACCACTGAACAGATTTCGATAAAATTTGGCAGAGAGATAGATTGCATCCCGGGTAAGGACATAGGGTAGTTTTAATCCCGATATTCCCACAGGATCGACACTTATGCGGGTGAAACCGCGGGGCGCTGTTAGTCTACGTATATTAGCATCACTTGGAGACACGTACGGCAATAATACATAGAATATCGCGATCGTAACAGCGCAGTCGTGAACACCATAATAATTTACATGACGACGTCTTGTTACTTCATAAGCAGCATATCATTTTCTCTTAATAACCCTCAAACCAGATAGGAAAATAATATTCAAACCTAAAATGAAAAATTTCGTTTTCCATATTAGGAACACGGAAAATTCGTCACAATTAAACATTCAACAAACGGTAGTCGATAAATTTCTTCGTCTGTTTATGGTACCATCGACCTGCGTTATGTCATGCGTGACATTCGAAACGTACTGCGCAGGCGGCGCGATTGATTTCATAACTCTGTTTAACCATAGTTTGTATTCCCACTGACGTTTTGCCAACACACCGATAGCAGTGTCGAATCGCAAATCAATTTGGAACTGTCTGGTGTCGTTAACCATCACACTTGCAAAGTAAATCGATACGGTACTTTAACTTCTCGATTTATTAATCGTTAAGAATGTGTATCGATTATTTAATAATAAATGTCGGAATTAATAATAAGCGGATGAGATTTCATATATAAGCATTATTGTAATTTTATCCGTCCGTACAGTATGACTTTAACTTGAAAATAAAACTGCCCAAATTATACAATCGAATGCTTCCTTATTGTTAATTCCTATAAAAAATTTCAACAGAAGCTTTCCAATGTGTCTTTTCAGGAGGTAAAGCTTCTGTATCCTTGAATTTCGGTAGCAAAACAATATTCATGTTCAAATTCCAATTCCAGACACTCACGACCACACCTAAGTACTCGTTAAATATTAATAATTTACGTTTATAATTGGTATTTTTTATAAGAGGCTCTAAATATAATAAGGAAGTAGCACCCAAAACAATAATATGCTGTCATAACCGATCTATAGTTTTTTGTAACTAAAACAATAATATCAAGGCGAAACGCGGGAGTTCCGTAAGTAAATAATACGGTAATAAAAAGAAAAACTAAAATGTTCTTCTTGAAAGATATGAACAGGCTAATGGAATTGGAGCACTCGAGAATATTGAACAAGTCCCTTGATCTTACTCCAGTCTATTTACTTTAAACGTCAGAGAAAAATCTCGAAGCTTTTGCGAATCCGATTCGTATGGCATTCGGTATGTTCATATTTGGCCGACTACAGAGACCTTAAAACGAGTTATTAGTTAAGTATAATTACCTAAAGTTCATTGGTTATGGTTACTCACAAACATGGTCAACACAACACAGACTGACATTAAAGCCCGTTCGTTGAATCACGGTCACTCTGACAGGCGAAAACCTTTCACGTGCTTTTTACAAAAACCAGAGGATTATTCGATAGTGTTTTGTTTACATCACAATGCGCGTAGTGTGTGGTCCAGCGTGAATGTACACATGATCTCGAAGCAAAGTAAATATACCAATGATTCGATGGAAAACTACTTTTCTCTTTATTGAACCGACCATAAAGCTTTATTCAAACTGATTCTGTGAAACATAACATGAGGATTTATATCGAGTACCGCACTACCGCTACATTATAAATGAATCAGTGTGGTACATTTTTACATCATAAATTACGATACAGGCCTGCACTAAGTGCGTATTGTATTGCTAGGTAGAAAGCCAGGCTGTCAGTGGTTGGCGGCCGATGATTCATGTTATATTCAATGGTTATAACATCGTACGTGAGTTACGACATACTGACTAGTCGAATTTAAAAATGGTTTCGCAACCTCCAGCCCTGTAAACTAAATGTCAGTCACATCGAATTAACACTTCACAGGCTTTTTAGGGTTCCGTAAACAAAAGGTGCCAACGGGACCCTCCATCCGTCTGTCTGTCAGCGGGCTATATCGTATGAACCGTAATAGGTAGACAGTTGAAATTTTCACAAAGTGACAACACGAATGATAAAAATAAAGTAAGGTAAAAAAATTAAAGGGGGTCTACAAGAAACGTGTTTTTTTTCGGTCTTTTTGCCTTGTAGTACAGAACCCTTCGTGTGTGAGTCCGAATAGCACATGGCCGCTTTTTTATATCAGACATCTCATCTCTTTGGCAGCTTTCAGTATTTCTTAATTCATTAAATAGTTTCAGTTCAGAGATTTCGAAAACGTGCTTTATGCCCTGTTGCGTTTGCCATTGACCCAATAGCTTTGATATATTTTGTTTTAAAATCTTACACTTTAGAGGGGACAGGATTATGGCTTTTTTGTGGAGCAAGGGCATGGGTTTTATAATATAATTACAGCGGTGCTATTCTGTAAAAATCTCACCGTGAAAACTTAGGTGAAGTGAGCGTGGAGTGAGTTGTCAACAGTGTCAATTCCTAGCAAAAACAAACTCACTTCACCTAAGTTTTCACGGTGAGATTTTTACAGAATCGACCGGCTGATCTGACATTTTATCATTTCGTTTATTAAGCAAACATAAAATATTGTTTTATTTATTTATGATGTATCTACATTTTTGCTTATTGATTCATAAGCCTTTAATGTAGGTCCTCTTTATAAGGAAAGACTGGGTGCAACTCAAATATCCTTTCGGAAGACGCAAAGTTTGCAACACTACTCATTCATATATTGTTCATACTTATTAAAGAGTATTCTATTCTATTCTATAAAATATTATTACCATAACATGCCTGTCAAAATTTTCGTCTCGCTGGCAGTGCTGGCACGACAGTTATTTAAATTTTCTTGGTTCAAAACTTCGCCACTTCCGTGGCGTTATCGGTGGCAGCGCACAGGTGATATTTGGCTGCAACTTTTGGGACACAGAGGGCAGGATAGGAGGTGGAGCATAGTTTGTGACACAGCTTCACATTCACACCCTGCCGCCGATCCGTCGAGGTAGTTCCCACTTTACGTTAAATCTAGTAGAATGATAGCCGCCACAAATACACATATGACGTACACAAGTGTATATGATTGAACAGATTCACAATCCGAGCCTATACTGTTACAAATAAATGTCTATTTCTGTTTACTCTGCGGTTCGCCGACCGTCCGCCCGTCACGTCCCTCGTCAGTATGTTACACCAAACTGCTTATGATTTATTTCGTAGTGGCCGAGTCCGTCGTCGCTCGGTGTAACTACCGTAAGATATTGTACAAGCGTCCGTCTGTCTGTCAGTCATGATCGTGCGCCTGCGCTTCCAAGAACGGATGCCTCGGTCCCGCGCTCCAGGACGTCCACTCATTACGTACTATTAGACCTCTGCGTGCCTCAGATTGTGCCGTAAATGGTCAGTTAATTGCAGTGTTTTACGGCAAACAGTATTTATAGTATGTCCAGGAGTCCAGGTGCGTCTTTGTTCTCATCCGACTGTGAGAATTCACGTTAAACATAAGTTTTAATATTCTCTGCAATATCGTCAATATTGACGTGAGACGCTTTATTTAATATCCGGCCATTAGATTCATTATTCATCACCAGAACGTATTAATAATCAAGAAACCACACTTATAATAAGACCCCGTATGTGCTTCGTTTACTGCTCGGACCAGTAGACCATTAAATCGTCAACATGAATGTCTATGCTCAAGTGCATAGCGTGAACCGTTACGGCGGGGAAAGCTTTTCATCATGTGGACACGTCCCAGTAATTGATATATTCCATATCTGTAACGCGATGGTACACTTAAGTGAGTGTGCACACTTCTTTATAAATGAATATCAATTACAATACATTAATACAATTTTAATTGCATTGCATTATAGTTGCGCCAAAAACCAAAGTCTCAAGGTGTCTGTAACTGTAACCAATCAGGTAAAACGTCAGCCTGTTTGGCTAAATAATCACACTAATATTATAAAGGCGAAAATTTGTGTTGTTTATGTTTCTTACTTCTTCACGCTCAAACGGCTGGACCAATTTTGATAAAATTTTGTATGTAGCTGTACCCTGGATTAACATATAGGCTATTTTTTATCCCGATATTTCCACGGGATCGAAATTTATGCGGGTGAAACCGCGGGGTGCAGCTAGTACATTAATAAAATCAACCCAGAGCTGGTAAAACCGCAAATTACCTATGCATAAGAAGGTACCTACGTCGGATTCTGACTACACACCTAGAAATAGCTATAAATCAACTGTCCTTTGTAAAAACGTAGTCAAATTGAAAGACGTCATCGGCATTTTACAAATATTCGCGGGTTTTTACGATAGGTATCATATTGTCAAAACCCGAAACACAGTGTTCTAAGATATCTATAAAAATCTTATCCTCATTCCGTAAGCACGACTTCCCAAGTAGCACACCGAGGCTGCTTATCAGTCGAATAACGGATTCCCATCATGCTTAAAGCTGAATAAAAAAGCTGCATAAGGGCTGTATACGGCCTTATACAGCTCTTATACCTCTTAATTGGGCACAAATTATTCAGCCTTAAGTTCACGTAGCTGCTTAGGAGCTGTGTAGCAGCAATTTAACAGTGTTATAAAGGGTAACAACAGTCCTATGCGCTGAATATCGACTGATAGGAGCTGTGTAGCAGCAATTTAACAGTGTTATAAAGGGTAACAACAGTACTATGCGCTGAATATCGACTGACTAAGAGATCACAAGTTGCTCTTTATTCAGTAAATATGTCACATCTACGCTCTTAATATATGTTTTAAACCGGGAAAGGCTGCTTGCGGCCAGTGTAAAAGTGAACATTATTTGTGTAGCAAATTTATAGAAGCAAATATTATAAACTCTACTTATGGCTGCCAATTGAACACTTGTTTCGTGGATAATATTCATATTTCCTGGTAAGTACATTGTTTTACATATTAATAAAAGAAAAATGATTGGGAATGTAATTTCACTGACATTATACATATATATTGTCTAAGAAAATTTTAGTGCGCCACGAAAATATTCAGTTTTTAATTAATTTTTTGATATAAATAAGCCGTGATGAAAATTTGAATAAACAATTTTTAGTGCTTTGAAAAGAATTCTAAGATAAAAAGTTATTATTATGTTATCAGGAAGTAAAAACGAATGCAATACATTCCTAATTCATACACAAAACATCATAAAAGTTGAAAAATGAATCAGTATATTTTATAGGTTAAACAATAAAATGTTAAACAGCGACGTGAATAATTAAAACTCTTATATGCTGCAGAAGGCTGTCTAATAGTTTACTAGTGTACTGTTAATCAGAAAAAAACTGAATAAAATTACACATGTGAACTGTATGCAGCTATAAGCTGTTTTCTTTACTGTTAATGGTTCACAAGCTCTACCGTTAGCTATAATGTGAACAATTAAACAGTTGTTATACAGACTCTTTAGGGATCCGTAGTATTATATCTAAAACCACCGCATGGATAACTTCTAGTTCAAAATTGTCAAAGTGATATTATTTAACACACCGTTTTACGCGAGCGCGAACCTTTCAAATTGGGTAGAAAGATATTAATATATAAACAGATATTTTATTTTTTCATTGTAAAATAAATTGTACAGCAACATAAACATAAATGCAATATATGATCCTAAACATATTTTAATTTCCTAGTTTTTACATATGCAAAGAAGGCTATTACTCAAAACGTGACGTCACGCTTTATCGTTTAGTAAAACGATAACTGTCCTTGCGTTTGATTGTAATTGAATTTAGAACTTTGACGCTCGTTTCTGACTTTTGTATTGTGTTCATGAAATTGGCCCTTAGAGACGTTTTGACGTGGAGTTGCGGAAATCAGCTCGTATTACCTACTTACCTAGTTCTGTTTTTTACCTCTATTCGCAATAATGTTTACGATTGACATAAACAAGCAGGTACCTACAAACTGTAAAAAGCTTATGCAAACAATACTACCTACCTACCCAGATGATACCTATGTACAAGTTATGTATTTATTACTTATAACTGATTGTTTCTTTTCTTTATTACAGAATAATGCCTTTTAAGATCGTTAGTACTACAGAACCGAATGGTGAGCGATTGAGCATTGTACCGTCACTTTGGGAGTTTAATGGAATATTAAGTTGGCCTCCAAAGAATAAAAACATTTTGAAACTGATCAAGGAAGAACGTTCGAAGCAGAGTCCTGATTGGTCCAAAATTATAAGTGCTAAATGAATCAATAAATATGTATAAGTTCAATCATTTATTTTGTTTTATTTACAAAGTATGTAATAATGGAATAAATTAATAATGGCATTCTTTATATGATAAATGATTTATTTTCTGTACTTACAGAAAACTTACCTACTTAGGTTTGTACAAAAACTTTTACACGTCAATAATATTTTTTTTAAACTAGATGAGGTCGGCGTTTCCTATTTGACTATTCTGAGAAGAAGGGCCGAAACAAACGTCTGAGTTTGTTTCGGACAAAAGACAAAATCTTGGTCAGATCGTGTAAAGACCATGTAGATTGGTGTCTGAAATGGTGGAATAAATTCGTTGATAATTGTTGCCAGATCTTTTAAAGCAACATGGTTAATACTCTTTTCTACAGCCCACGTTCTAATTTTTTCCCTAAACAGTGAGTGCTTTACATCATCGCTATAGTTGCCGTCGTCATCATCTTCAGAACTCGATATTTTTTCTGAGTTATAATTGCGGGTGTTTAGAATTGAACAATTAATATTTTCACCGAGGTTACTGGAAGAATAACTTGGACATACATAATTTGTTGAATGTGCAACATCTTCTGAGCTATTGCGACTAACATTCTGTACGGAACCATCCTGTTCCAAAATATTTGTCACGCTTTGCGTTACTTCCCGACTTGAAAATTTCATTTCTTCTGTCTTCATAATTCTTTGGTACTCTTTCGATAATTTTCTTCTAATGCCTGTTCTAACTTTCATTTTCCACGATTTAGTCGAATTCATATTTATAAAGCAATAAAATATATACGTCAGTATAATCGCCATCATCAACTAGTTACACTGACTGATTACAGTACCACATGTTACTTTTATTCAGATAAAGTCTGATTAAAGGTACTTATGTGAACCACTTTAAAGTAGAAGCCGTTAATTCGATACACTAGTGAGTCTCGAAGCAGCTGCGAGGCATCTAGTGAATGTTTAAACAGCCGCTATGCAGACACTATCAATGGCAGTATAAAGGCTGATTAGCAGTAGACATATTCAGCAATAAGCTGTAATGTGGGCCACAACCCATCCATTAAACAGCTATTAACGTCATAATAGTTCACATGTGCCCATTTAGTAAGTCAGTGTAATAGGAGTTCACAAATACCTTCTTATACAGCATTTGGCGTAATTTCATCCATTAAACAGCCCTTACTACGGTTAAGGCATTAGAAAAGGTTAAAAGCTGAATAGAGTCGGTGAAATTATACCTTTATAGCACTCTTATCGTATTAATGGTAGTTTTGTCGGTCTTAATCAGCCTTAATGCAGCTCTTAATCAGCCTAAGCTGTTTAAATATCACTGACAGCTATTATGCAGCTGTAGGATCACCAGTGTACTCTTAAAAGAGTCTTAATACGCATAGAGGTTCAAAGTGAGTAGTTATACAGCAAATCTGTGCTACTTGGGTTCTTAAATAATGTCCAACAGGAAAATACGAGTTCTCAGTATAAATCTTTCATGGCTTCCTTTTTTAGCAACTTGACAGATAACACGAGGAAATCTTGAATCATTTCAAACTGAACATTATCCCTACGTGTTTCTAGAAATTGACACTTTATATCCTTAATAGAAATAGACTTATTATCCTAAATTCATTAACAAGGGTTGGTATCCATTTCTGGACGAATGCCTGCTCCACCTAGGTACGTGGTTTCAACACAAAAAAAATTACTGTTTCAGTGCTACTAGAAGTTACCAATAAGTATATATTTTTTTCAATTGTCCATATATTATCTCAAAATGATTCACAAACCCCATTTCTAGACAAAACCTGCTTATAAGTACATGGATTAGACACAAAAAAACTCTTGAACCATTTCAATCATGTATTCCTTCCTGTTGTTGTTACACAATTTAGTCTTATTTCTCAATACGAAAACTTTCCCCAAGTGTAAACAGTGCATTTATTATGAAAACAGCGCATACATCTCAATTGCCAAAGCAAGTGCGGACAAAGAGCTGCAACACATGGCGACCGAGGCAGACCGAGTGTCTGCTTTCCAAGAAGCACGCCGAACACATACGAATGATAAATGTGAGGCACTTGCGTACTGCTCATTAATTACAAAATACAAATGTAAATGCACATAATTCTCAATGCTCTCTCTCTTTAAATTAATCGACTTTTTATCTAGATCTCTCACTGCTTCCATCTCTATATGACATTTCAGTTTTTTATCTAGATCTCTCACTGCTTCCATCTCTATTCATCATCGACATTTCAGTTTTCAATGTCGATTTGCAACGAACATTTCTATCTATAGGTCCAGTGTCGGACTGTGAGATTTATCTTTTCCTGAACAAATTAACTTCTAAACATTTTTGTGTGTGCTATTGTTACAAATAATCTAGCAGGAAGTCTCTAAAACGTTTCTTTATCGCATCGGAAGTCGTTCCAAGAATTTTTTTTGTTATTTCCAAACCCAATAAATATCTAAATCTTTAACTTTGCCGAGAGAATGCTTTAATGTGGAATTCCTTAATTTAACAAAGTTAACCTTACAAATGAGTGGGGATCATCCAACGGGGAAAAGTGGAATAAGCCAGATCTAATTGATTGAAAGCAGAATAGAGGAATTACGAAACCGAAGCACGTGGCATTTCAATTGATTTCTAAATCAAACGCCTCACATTGTGTATTCCTAATGGCAATAGAATCGCAATAGTGCATCTCAGTAGGCTCTTTACTGTCAATCGCTTATCCTACGATCGGTTAGCTGCGCGCACGCACGCCGTCGTCCGTCCGCAACGCAGCGAGCTGCCGGGGTCGACGACCTTGCACGCCCGACGTGGAAATAATGAAACACTGGAAATGATTGCGAAAATATAATACAGTTGTCCATTTAAGGAAAATCATATTTTACAGTCTGGCTACGCAATGTCCGACGCTGTCGTGGGCCTTAACACGTGCTGCTACAAACTATATTTTGGAAAAACGAAGAGACAATTTTGTTGTTAATTAGTTGTGTCACAAACCGATAACTGATGCTCGTTAGTATTGTCTGTTTAGATATTTTAACCGGAAACCTTTTTTCGGCTACTCACAGCTACTGTCTACTTCTTCCTTACAATAATTCTTACCAAAGAAAAAAACATTTCCTTGTCATGTCTTGCCTAACCTTTGACTTCCTAGCTTTGCCAGACTGTGAAAAATTCAATAAGAAAATATGAATCATAAATTACTACGGAACCTTTCTGTGCCTAGTAATCACTGTTAGTGTTAAGTAACAGTTTTAATTTTCACTCTCCATTACATCTGTCTTGTAACCTTATGATCTTGCTCAATTGCCTTACTCATCATAGGAACTTTCTCGTCTAGACAATGTCACCCACGTGGCTCATCCAGTCTTCCGCATCCGTGACCCATTCAATGAACGTGTGGGTGACGTACGCTTGCCAATTATTATTGTTTACTTTCTATCATTAATTGCATATTTTACGAAACAAAAATCTACGTCATTCATAGTGTCAAGCTACCTGAAGTTTTCATGAAAATAACTGTGATTCAAAAGGTTTATGGGGGCTGTAGGTACGCCTTCGAAGTGCCAATAGATGTGAAGATGAAACAAATTATTTTCGAGTGACTAATTGACTTGAAAAAGTAACTAGCTAATCCGTCTATTGGCCAATCCCTGCCCACATTTGCCAGAAGTCACTCAATGTCTCAGAGACCATTTATAACATGTATCTACTCATTTTCACTTGTAAATGAGGCATCAGGACCATCGATAGAAAGTGACTGATTAATAGTAGGAGTCATTCACTGTCAAATATTTGAGTTGAAACGTTCAACGTTCACGAATGAAGTGCGAACATTTGTTTACCATTGTGTCGGTCAACGAACCATAAAATACATGAACTCGTTTTAATTATTTGGTTAAAGTATAAGCTTCCTACACCTCATTATTTTCGCTGTAAAATGTAAACTTTTTCAAGTCCTCTCTACTGAAGTTTATATGAGTTAATCGACGAATAAATTGGACAGAATGAAAGCTCGTTACACAAATATAGTGGTATCTTGGAATTCGGAATATGTAAACAAATATTACACCCAATATTAAAGAGAATGTAAGATACCCCATAATATTGAGAAAAGTAGGCCATCGTGAAATACGTAAAAACACCAAAATATTTACTTAAACGAAACGTTTTTATTAAGCTCAACATTTTTTTACTGAGAAAGTAAGATCTGTGTTAGCGAAGAGAAAAGTAAACTTTACAGAAATATTTTATCTTAATCTTTTTCTCGACTGATTTATCTGGAAATACATAATGGAGATACACGAATGTAGTCTATACTACCTCTGTACACACGGCTACACATCAAATAATTATTTTATTTGATGTGTAGCCGTGTGTACCTTTTAGTCCCTCAAAAACAATTTACTCGTAACTGTTAAAACAAAATTCATTATGCACTGTTCCTGTTGACAGCGATGCGGACGAATTTTTTGATGCCCTATGATCATTTTGCTTATTTTTTTTTCCATATAAATGTACATATTATTATTATTTTAAATATTAGCATAAATTATGTAAATATTGATAATAATAAATTCATTATCGGTTAAAAATAAAGAAGTAGGAAAACAAATAACAGACAGATAAATTGCTGTACAATTTACATTTAATAGCGTTTTCTCTATGGTTACAATTTCTTATATTGACAGACAAGCAGACAACTTGATGGTTCCGATATACAATAAGAAAGATGACTATTATTTCTGGTATCATAAAACATCGATTTCTCTTGTATTATGATTATCATAATTAACGAAAATCTCAATGAAAATCTACATTTGTTTTCTCAATCCAAGATGGCGCTTAACAGACTAATTTGCTCCATAAATAAACACCACAAGATAATTAAGCTTATTTTCAAGTGGTTCGATTCCGCTTATCTTCCACTCGTCATTAATACCAAACTAATTAGCTCTCGTTACACGACAATACTGTATTCAGGAGGAAATTAATGAAGTTATTAAAGTAGCAGATCAGTTCCGAGTGATCGGGGGCCGATGGAGCGGCACGAAGCATCGCCCGGCTGCCTTTCGGGGCCGAAACACACCGTAAACAAAACAAAACGTCATCGGAACAGACTTAACACACTTGTCAGCTTACACATCGAACATTGACTCTTGTGTGGATATGGGAAAAGGGTCAAAACAATTTTAAAACGCCAGGGTAGAATATGTTTCGCGACCGTAACAAATATGACTTTATAGAATAATAATCTTTAAAATCATCAATACTATCGGTGTTCATATAATCCTACTGAATGACTATTTCATGAAAAATATCAATCAATAGGATTATTTGGTTTTTCAGCAGATTTAGACTTACTTTTTTTTACCATGTCAACCAGTAACAACAACAATAATAACAAACAAACAATGATGGCGCCAGTTTGAGCGCCATAATAGTTTCCATAGAGCAATGGAGTGGAGCAACCAAAGACAACTCAGGTCTGCAGTCAGCCTAAGTGTCAAAGAAAGTTTAGAGCTGCTGTCACGTGCCATCAATCTCTTATCGTACGTAACACGCCAATCATGATTCGGTACTCCTTGACTCGTCATGCAATAACACTTTTACAATTGAAATAACATTTTAGAGGAGGAGAAATTAGCAGATGTGTCAATCATGATACACTTCCGAACTAATATTCAATATTGTTGTGTTGGTTCCGTATACGTTTTGTGTGAGAAATGAATCTGCATTCGGAATGAGGGTAAAAGCTTCTGCGAGCTTTCCGGTTAATTTCGAGACATCTTTATTAAGTTATTTATGTTTACTTTGCAATAATCATGGCGGGCTGAAATGCATCGGTTGCGAGCTTATTTGGAGCAATTTTTTTTTAATTTTTTTGGTGCTAAAGTTATTTACATATTACACAACGCTTATCATTTAAATATTTCTGTTATATTCAAACTAATGTTATTACCCCGTCCATTCAGAATTTCTGATACAAATCAAATGAGATTCTAATGCATAATGTAATGTCATCTTACGTCACCAAACCTCTAATGCGTACAAAAAAACATAAAAATATGTTACGCAACGTTATCTATTGTTATTATGGCCGTTATTTGCAAGTAGGCTATCAGCTATCATTACCTATATTAAGACTATGATAGCCGTAGCCCGTGGCTTCGCCCACAGTTCTTATTTGACCAGCTTTCTAGATCTTAACGTAATTATATAGAACTATTTGATTATGTGTTATCGTCCTGTGATAAGTTTAAAATTATGATGTCTTAGACACCATAACAAAATAAGCAATCGCGATTGATGGTCGTTCCTTCTTCATTTAAAGCTTTTGCGCCTTGCAATTACTTGCAAATGGAGAAGCAAAGGCTTTACCTACATTGTAATTTATATACTTACCTACTTGAGTCTGATTTTCATAGAAATACTTAAACTATTTAAAGTTTCAGGCCTCCGTGATAAATAAAACATGGCTTCCAAAAACCGCTATGTATATAAAACATTCCTTCATATTATATCGGAAAGTAAATAAGGCGAGTAATCTGAAAAGTTTCGAGAAATGAACATAATATACAAACGTACGCACGACGTGTGAATTATGTTCGGTAAACAGTCTGGGGTACGCTTTGAAGATACCGCTATCACGGACGACTGAACTTTCAACTCCGCAAATTATTTTTGGTTCATTTGTTTAGGCCGACAAATATTTACCTTCTGAATACATACTATTAGGCTTATTACTATATAGTACAACTTGTTTATTCACACGTAATACTGACTCGCACTTAAAATGAATGATGTTTAAAATGAATGATGTTCAATTTGCTCCTTCTCAGGGTTGTGAAGGTGCATTTATCTCGAAATGACTTACGAAATATTATAAAGCGCATCTGATGACCACGTAGGCCGCATATCCGTTCCATTTTCATCAAACAATGATATAAATAGAGTAAAATAGGTTATAAAACATGAATGTATGAAACTGCCTGACCCAAATACGCGAATGACGTCAGTGTGACGTAAGGTAACGTAAGGCGGATCGGGATCAACCCATTGACTGCGCGGGATCTGGTTTCTATTATACTTTCTATCCGATAAATACGTAAATCCGCACATTACACTGTACATCATAATACAGGATGCGATTAAGTAGAAAGTTTCGAAACGCGTTTACTGGCTGAATATCGAGTTTTGAAAGTAATGTGAAATAAAATTGTTTACTAGCATGCGAACGAATTTAGAAAATTGTTGAAAACCTTTAGTTAAAAAAAAATACCTACAACGTGTAATAGAACATGCAATTAAAAACACAAAGCTAATTTATCGATGAATTCAATCTCAGCCATAACATCACTTTACCGACTTTACGGTCGTATATTTCAATAAAATACTTAAAAGCTTACAGTTAAAAGCTTTTGTTTGTCTAGCGTTTACATATCTAATACTAAATTAATTGCTATAGTCTTATATTATCTGCCACAATCTCTCGTACAAATGGTCCTCTTAAGACTTCAGCGACGTCTGGCTGTCGGCGTTACGCAACGATGACTCATTATTACCAAATATCGATCTACACTACTGCACGCACCATAAATCTTTCAAGACGCCGCGTTGAATCATCCAACCAGCCTATTGTTTATTCGACACTTAGTCACGAGAAGTAGATATAATCGACACAGTTAGACGCACAACGCAAGTCGCCACAACAAAGTTACGTAAAAAAGAAACGCTTATATTACGGAAACTGTCAAACGTATTTACTGAAACCGTTGTTATGTGTCATGAAATTCGACATCGCTCATTTGAAACGCGACTAATCTGAGAAGTATAACTAGTCGTCGAACGTCAGCGGTACGGACGTCAGGTGGAAAACACTCCGGGGTTCCTATATCTGTACTACGGCCAAAATTAAAAGTTTAATTGCAAACTAACATGCGTAACGGAGCAATGACTTACCCTGAAAAGTTTGTAACTATTAAGTCACGGTTCATTGAGAGAAGTAGGGCGTTTGCTTCACCGGTTTCAGCAGACCAATCTTTCACTTTGAAAGCGTCAAAACCCCACGTAAAGAGTTCAATGACAAACCGAGGAAATTGGCTGAAGGGTTGTCACCCGACGCGAATAAAATTATGTAAATTAATAACTTGCGGACTGATATACATCCTGTTAGTAAAAGTATTCGAAATTTTAATGGTTTCTCAGAATTTGGGAAAATTCCACGTCCATACATCCGACGGCAAAGAGATTAAAGAACTCCCAAGTTCACCAGTTACTAAGTCCCTAAACATTTTTGACAACCCTGTATTTCTAAGCGCGAAGGAAAAGTATGACAAATCACGACGATTACCTCGTGTTCGCGGTTCCGAAGAAATTACGAGTGACACGGTCATTGACGAGTCGATTATAATTCACTTTGCAAATCGATGTAGCTGGATATTACCACTCGCTTGACATGGCTAAATAATGTTTGTTGAAGGCACCTAATGTCTTGTCAGATATTCACTAAATTTGAAAGCTTTGAGTAATGTTGCAGTCGCCATGTAAAAGAAAATCTATGAGGTCATGTTTATGCCAGACGCTGAAGAACTAACGTTCGTGTATACTGCACGAATTAAAAAACGAATTGACATGTTACTTTTGAAATAACTCCAAAATGCCAAAACATTTACCCAAATAAACGTCTGAGAGCGGAGGCAATAATTCGAAGAAACCACACCGTATTGTGCTGAATGGGTCATCCGGAAAAAATCACCAGTAGGTATCCGTACCGTGAAAAAAGCCATTTTGGCAGACGGCGCGGAGTCTGCGCGGGAGCACTTTCTCTGCGCAGACGCAGATCGACAGAGCGCCGTCATAGTCCTGCAGACGAGCGCGCGCGCCGCCCGCCCCTCACTCTGCACATTTCCGGAAATTTATTCAATTTTCACATTGTTGTTTTATCGCCGGTATCGATTCGGTCGAGCACTTGAACGCATGATTGATTATTATAATAAAACACTTTTACGAATGTTCAATATCGACGGCTACGGATTTGGCATTCATCTGTGAGATATTTCGGAAGTTCGCGAATGACGTTAGGGCCAATGCCCTCGTGCTGAATTCACGTGAAAAGTTCGCTGGAAGGGTATTGTTTTGTTCAGTGTATTGAATAAGTGCATAGTGTGTGGTGCCGGTGGTGTGTAGCGTGCCAAGCTGTGACAATGACCACCAGGCCTCGCCCTCACATGTGACGTTCGTGGACAGACGCCAAGTCATGACACTCTGGTACACCGATATATTGGTGAGCACTGAGCATGCATTCACTGTTTACCGATGTTATTTCAAGTTCAGCTTTTATTTTTAAGAAAATCGAAACTATATTCCGTGTTTACGAAGTTGTGTTATCTCGTGTCGACACGAAGTAAACGAGAAAAGCTAATGCTGAGTAAAAAGCACCAATGAGCAAGTTAGACACTCATCTAATTGCATTTGAAGCTTTTGACACTACACCGGTAGCTGGTATCAATAAGCCAGGCCGTCACACTTACACGTATTAGTCCATATCTTGAAAATTACTGAATCTATTTTGATGAAACTTGAACTGTTCCTTAAGTGAAAGTAAATGTAAGCCAATAAAAAAAAATTGGTCACGATCCGATTAACAGTTGCGGAGAAATGCGTGGACAAACATACATACATAAAATTTTGTATATTTGTTTGGAAGCCCTAATAGATTGTCATAATTATGTGAATATAATGCAGGTCCAATAATAATACATACATACGTGTCGAATTGATAACCTCCTTTTTTTTGAAGTCGGTAAAAAAGAAAGATAATAGACCTATAAAAAGCCATATATAAGAAAGTAAGAGTTAATCAAGTTTCAAATTCTCATAAACATAATATTGAATAGAGACACTATCGACTCATGCTCGATCTCTAATCTTCTATGCGCCGTTTACCTACATTTTTAATTCGTCCAAGCAAAGGCGTCGCAGACACAACACGCCTCGCAATTACGATTATTGGAAGGTATAGGCAATTGACCTACAACTCCTACAAGTAAAGTGATATGTTATTACCGATAGAGGTGCCGCCGAGCCTGCATCGATCGGGTCAATTACTCGATAGTTCCGACATTCTTCAGTGTACTTTCTATATAATCACCGCACTCGCCCTCGCGAACGGGACTAATCAACGAGCTTCCTCATTAGCTCCCCTGTTAATTGTTTATTAGCATCTCTGCTATATTGCATGCTCGTTACGTCACCGTACTGCTACTGACAAGCCGTTGACCCACTAATTGTGTTTGATGTGAATAGGTTACAATCGCTAAACGTTGTCGTCGGAGAGACGAACATGATTTTTTACTTCACTGTTACATATGCGGAAATCGGTTAATGTGGGTCAGGCTCAATAAATCATCGATTCTTATCGCGGCCCGACGGTTTTCAAGACTATTGGAAGCACGATTGTTTTCTCACATAAACCGAAATTGAGTATAATAGCATCCGATCACGATAATCTGAATGGCTCTACTGTAAAATAAATGTATTGTCTTTTAAATGGAGAGTCGTGCTCATTTTTCGAGTCGCCTCTCCAAGTAAATGTCGTTTGTTGTTTTTGGTTAAAGGTTAATAGGTTGGATGTCAGAAATAAATTATTCGCATATGTTTTTCCGTGAAATGTGATTACTAACATTGGTTAAAACCATCTGTTTTCCAAGTTGGCTCGACCGTAAACGTATCTGCTATAATTAATCACGCAACTCAAACATCACGTCATTTTAACATGTCGAGTAAAATACAGCTTCGTGAAAGACGCTTAGCATTGTAAGGTCAACATTAAAACTCATAAGATTTCAATCTAAATACGGTTAAGTAGATGGGCATCTATGGCGCACCGTGACAAGGGCCTTGAATCGCGTGCCGTGACAATGTAGCACGCACCCGCGGAAGACGCAGCCGCGATCGTACTTTCGATTTCCTCTGAGTAACGAGCCACTGCCGCAGGCGGATAAACAAACACTTCTAAACAAAACCTAAGTATTCACTGCTACAATATAGGCGACGCTAAAGAAATGTTCCGTCTTGTTCACGACACGACCTACTTTTCTGTCGTCAATCTCTCGAACCGTTATTATTCTAAAGTTTGTTAAACTTTTTTCCGTCTATCAATCGTCATAATGAGCGTTTGGCATTTGCATTAATTACTCATCTATTTCGATTAGCCTAAAATATATACTAGCTAATTTATTGTTGTCTCAAAATTATTTAAGACGTTTACAATACCTCAAAATCCAGGGTTTGTTGAATAACGTCTTAAAGATTTATAGCACATAGTTGTATACAAATCAATTTGTCAGATGGATTCACAACCGTAAAAAAACGAGCTATTATTTTGGTGCCTTTTTTCCGGCCATTTGGCGCCAGTGATGCGCATGCCAGAGTTTACAGAAGGTTCAGTCCTAACAACGGAATATTAAACAATAGGATTAGGAACCTCAGCACTACAATTAGAACTGCTAAAACCCTTTAACCTTAACGGTTAGAACCATTATTAAGCTTAAGTATAAGCCTGAACTTGTCAACAACTGAGCCTTCTTAAACTATGTCATCGTAATCTCGATGCATGCCGCCTTCACTCTGCAATAAAACCGACGCGATCACAACACTTGTCTGATTCACGACTATTCTTTCTGAAATACTATAATTAGGGGAGGGGTGAAAGCTAGACAAGACGCCTTTATTTCATTTCCGTGAGTAGTGTCGCCTCACGATTTATCAGCAACTAGTTTTTTGGAATGTGCAGTAATTACAATAATTTTGATAACTGCTAGACACGGTGCGATTACACCGTACTGCCTCGACTTAATAGATGACCATGAAAAAGTTGACTATCAATTATTTTGAGCTTTCATTTGTCGGATTACAATCTCGCTTTATTTTATTAGGAGATTCGTCTTAGATAGGTCTACGTCATAAAAGCCTGTCTGCCTGTCTTCTTCCTCCACTCGTGGCTAGTATGAGCGTGCACATATGGCCTGGAGCCAAGACATTGAAAACATACGCGTACATAAGCTGGTAACTAATCTATTGTTACCGTCATCGCTACACGTTATTGCTTCGGTTCACCGCTGATAATGTAAACTGTTTAAAAGAAAAGCCTATTTCTCAATTATTTTCAAAACATAATGTCTGTAGGACGTCATTTTGTACTGTTCTTTATTATGGGAACACCTGAAGTCGTGACCGAATGACATGAATTGTAGATATCATATGATTTTAAAATACAACGCTTTGTTCGAAGTGCTACCAAATGGGTCACGAAAGATTGTGAACCATTGATGTTAGAACTGCAGAACCTAGGGTCCTCAATAGCGCCAAGTCTTTTTCAAGTTTAGGTTTACTACTAGGTAGTCTGACCAGCCGATCAATTCTGTTAAAATCACATCGCGAAAACGTAGGTGACGTGAGTATGAAGCGAGCTGTCCTGTCAGTCCACATGATGCTAGGGATTGACTGTATTGACAGTTCACTGCACCTAACTGTCCACAGTGAGATTTTTACAGAACAGACCGGCAGTCGTTACTGCCATATCCTATTTCAGACTGAAGTCTAACCACCTCCTTTCTTTTGCCACAGAGCCCCGGCGCGGTTAGCGGCGGAGGCACGGAGGCGCAGCCCGGTTCCAGGGATGCACTGGACGTGCGCTATTCTCTGGCAGCTCTCGCTGACGACTACACCAAGAGGAAACACGTGGTCAGGGTCACCACGGCAGCAGGCGCTGAGCTGTTACTACAGGTATGTTGCTCCCTAGGATATAGTGGCACTAACAGTTCAGACATAGATACATGAAGGAAGGACGGGTCCTGAATTTAGCATTAAAGGCTGTGACCCCCGTGATCTTTTATCACAATTTCATCACAAGGCTGGAGGCCGTTTGTGCTGTCTCTCATCATTTTTTTCACGACCATTTTCAAGTTGTGCTGCTGTCATGCATATCGTTTTCTAAGTAAGTACCTAGTGCCTGTTGATTGAAAACAACTCTATTCCAAACGTTCAATAACCTTATCTGCCACTTACAAAACATTTGAATATAAAAATATAACAATGAGTTTTGTTACATTTTCTCCAATACAATACAAACACGGGGGCAGTTTGCCAGAACACGTAATTTTGGCAAATTGTTGAATGCTAGAATGTTTCAATTATAATTAGCAACTACGACGGTATGGTATTGTTACAATTCACACAAAACTTCCTCTGATTCAAATGTAAATTCTATTCATTCAGAACGTCGTTGTAAATAAGGCAACCTACGTCTCGGTAAATATACTTGATAAATCTCTCGAAGAAATAACACGATTTTCAATGTGTAACTTCTATTTACTTATAGAATTTTTTTTTCGTTTCCCTTAGGCTGAAGGTGCAGCAGATGCCCAGCGATGGCTAGCAGCCCTGCGCCGTCACTCAGCGGAGCCCCCTCCGGCCGAGCCCACACAGACACAGACGCAAGCGGCGCCGGCGCCCGCGCCGCTGCCAGCTCCCGACTGCCCCTCGCCGCTCCCGCCGCAACGCAGCAAAAAGATCGGCAGGAATAGGTCTCCTACTGGTAAGTGTCTTCCAAGTTCCAAGATATGCAGGTGTTTTCTGGCCACCCGAAGAAATTAGAACCTGAATAGATTTAGGATGAGGAGCATCAGTTAGACTAATTATGAGGATAAATGACTAATTTTATGGGAACAGAGGTTCTTAGAATATTATATAAATATTCGCGGGGTCAGCTAGTTACAAAACTAGCTAGCTTCATACTGCTTCAGATTTTGTTTTGTTATTTTTTTCAATGTTTTAATAATTAGGAATCACGGGCGTCCCCAGAATACCCTATCAAAGTTTCATCACAATCGGACCAATGGTTTGGGAACGCATAGAGGACGAACACTGATTTGTATATAGATATATAATAGGTTCAATCAGACAGTACCTACCTACCAAGATTATTTTTAACGATGAAAGTTTTTTGTGAAAATTGTATCAGCAGTCAAAAAAACTTTGAAACATAACTTGGGGAACTATCAATGTAACCCCTGTTTTAACTTCTCGTCTCATATCGGCACAAAATCCACAGATATAGCTTTATCTGTGCCAGGTTGTAATGAACAGTTAACTAACAGATTCTTTTCCCCACAGGCCCACCGACACCAACCCTCCCGTCGTCTCCAAAGAACAAGACGTGGAAGGGTCGCATGGCGAAGCAGCTGCGGCGCATGCACGGCGGCGCGGCGGCGGCGGCGGCGCCGGCGTCGGGCTGGCTGGGCGCGGCGCTGGAGCGCTGCCCGCACGACCCCGAGCACCCGCTCGTGCCCAGAGCTGTCACACTGCCCGCACATGCCGTCGAGGTAGGAATTTGAAGCTAATAAACCTATAATTTTAAGAATAGATCTTTCAGCCAAAGTCGCGCATGGAGGTTGCTACTTGAAGATGTCCATGGATTGTGCTGCAATAAAAATGTCTACAATGACAGTTGTAGTTGGAATTTTTATTGATTTGTTAGCTCTTTGAGTCATAACTAAGACTAGCTTCGAAGACACTAGCAAATTTTCACTAATATCGAGTCGATTTCACCAGTTTCTTTTAACGGAACAGCTCGACATTTCTGATTCTAGGATTTATGAACCCAGTATAAAACAAACCACAAGAACACACAAGTCAACCCTATGCAGCTCTTATAAAATACTCTTTCTTCCAGGCCTACGGCCTCCGCACGGTGGGCGTGTACCGCGTGCCCGGCAACGCGGCCGGCGTGGCGGCGCTGGCGGCGGCGCTGGACCGCGGGGAGCCCCCGCCCACTAACGACGCGCGCTGGGCCGACGTGCACGTGGCCTCGAGCCTGCTGAAGGCCTACCTCAGGCGGTTGCCTGACCCGCTGCTGACGGCGGATCTGTACCCTGCGTTTATTGGTGAGCTTTTTCTTATTGTTGTTTGTAATAGGTTCAGTGAGGTCCAATTTCGAGAAAATCTTACCACTTGTGACTTAAAACATCAGTATGTATTTCCGGTCAAAATCCTACTAAAGTACAGACGCCAGCACATCAAGCTGAAACTGTTAAATTTTCCCAATCAACTTTGAACCTTATGCTTTAGCGATAAAGTTGAAAATCTATTAAAGAAATTTGACAGATTGTAGTAGCTTGATGTGCTGGCGTCTGTACAGGTCCAAATTCAATTAGCTAGCGAAAATTCGCTAACGTGATGGGTATCGATGTCGACGATAAAACAAAAGTAATTTTCTAAATTTACATTTCAAGTTAGTACGGTCAACGACCGGTGTGGTTACTTCACCACATCTATGAAGTTTTACCACCTAATTTAATTTGACTCTGTATTCATTTATTTATTATTAAAGGTTTACCAACAGCTTTTGTACCATACATATAAATATAAAGGACCCTTTCGCATTAAACTCTGAAGCTATGAAGTTGTTTGCAAGTAATATTGATTCTCCAAATTTAAATTACTCTATTCTTAGTGTCGACTGCGAAAGAGTGGAAACACCCAGTGTTGCCATTATACAAAACACTGAACATTTCTTGGATATTCATTAATATGTAGTTACCTATCGTGACATCCGTGTTCAATAAACAAAGTCGACCGTGCTTGACTATTAAACACAACCATCACCACTTCAACAGTCAACAAACTTTTTAGTAGATTCACTTTCTTGATACTTTCAACGTTGCTTTGAACTGTAACTTCCGAATCTACTCAGTAAATATCTCACCTAAGTTTTAACGGTGAGATTTGTACAAAATATACTGGCAGTGCTTTTTCCAGTATTTACCTAAATACTGGACTTATTTACTAAGCATCAAATGACAAGACTGACTCATGTGAAGGTATCTCATTTTTTTTTACAATGGACACAGATCAGACAGATCTTGAAATGACCACAGAATATTAAAAAATCCGACGATTTGAGAACCTCCTCCTTTTTGTAGTCGGTTAAAAATACCTACGCAATTAAAAACATGATGGAGTGTCTTAGCTCTCGACTCGACCCCCAATGTAGCACACTTAACGCATTTTTTTTTTTGTTTTTTTAATATGTAAAAAAAATCTAACCAAATTTTCTTCTCCTAGCTGCCGATCGGTCACCAGAAAGAGCGCGGGAACTCCGTCGACTAGTCCGCGCATTACCAGACGCGCACTACGAAACACTTAAGTACCTGATCCAACATTTGCGCCGAGTGGTGGCGCATTCCGCCTACAACAAGATGGAGGCGAGAAACTTGGCCATAGTGTTTGGTCCAACGTTGGTCCGCGCAGCCAGCGACGACATGTTGGCGATGGTCAATGATATGTCCAGCCAGTGTCGAATTATCGAGTCTTTCCTCACACATGTAAGTACTTTTATATGTTAAGGGTATTTAGAGTTTCCATAAATAATGGCCAAATCCCTAACTTCCTACAAATTAATGGAAGGAAACTTACAGGAGCTTTAGAAGGAAATGTAAAGCCTTAATGATTTTGTCAGTCTGAAAATGAGATGGATACAAAACGCATAGCGCCAAAACTTTTTCATATAACTTGAACAATTCTTTATACAATACGGCCCCATTAGCAATTTTTGGTCTTTATCTATGGATAAAGACCTTTGTTATTGTCTTCGTACATTATGATGTACGAAGACAATAACAAAGGTTTCGGAAAATATTGAAAAATTGCTATCATCATCATTCTCGGCGCAACAAAAACTCTGAACCTAAATATCATGAACGCGCTCAAAACAGAATTTTAAAATTATTAATTTTGCCTTTTACAGTACGAATGGTATTTCGAGGAGGAAGAGGGAGACCCTCCTATGGACCCTCCCACCAGCGCGGAGGAACTATCCCCTGCGCCTGCGCCGTCAAGAGACCTACTCATACACAACGTTAAGAAAATTGAAGGTAAATATTTTCACAAGCTGGAAATACTTGACCCTGTGACAGAATTTTTTAATGTGATCTATGTTACGCACCAACTTTTAATTTATGTTTTCAATTTTATATTATTTTAAATATACTAAACGCCAAGACTTGTGGCAGCTGCTGTCGTAAAACGTGCAAGTAAGACGGAGAGTATTTCTCCTGACGTCTCGCTCCCGCGTCTTATGACCGCAGCTGACACGAACACTGGCGTATAAACTTATAGTAACTTCTTCTTATCTTTCAAGTCTGTCGCACCAACATTACGCAAGCCATTATACCGTGTTAGCAACTAATAATACCATTAAAAGTAGCCTTCCATATTCCAGGTAAGGATGTGTCCACACGGGACATAGTTTCGTCCATCATATCGGCGGCTAATCGTAAGATCCAGCGCAAGCCGCGCTCGAAGCCCGACAAGAAGTCGGACGACAAGCGGTCGGACGTGTCGCCGGGCGGGTCGCCGCCCAGCTCGCCGCTCACGTCGCCGCCGCACCACCTCACCACGTCGCTGGCTGACTACGACGGACTCGACCACAAGTACGGCAGGACGCAGGATGGACATAAGTGAGTGGTTTTTAAATAACGCTACTGGAGAGCTTTTTGCGCCACTTCTTCTTCCCAGCTAATGCACTAGAAAGTGGTGACATGTGTATAATTTTGAAGTTCAAAAAGTGTTAATTCTCAGCCTAATTTGAATAAATGATTTTTAATTTTGATTATGTTAATGGAGCTTCTAGGAATACAGATATTTCAAGCTTTGAGACTAACGCCGTACCTATTAAAATCAAGTCAAGGGCCTTTTTGCTATAACTAACATGTTCTAAAGAAAAAACTTATATTGTGTTATCTTTCTAGAATTGAACTGGAGTCAATGCAAGCGCTGGGCCGCGGTCGTCAGGAACTCTCGCGGCATGCTCATGCGCTCACCAACTTCTCCATAGATGGTGAGTTTCAAAACTTTGACATATTTTGGATATAGAGTATGAACAAGACAAACAGTAGTCTCGGTTTTTAATTGCGTAGAAATACTCGATAGCTTGTCTTATCTATACTCGATATATGCCTCAGCTAAGGATATGGCAATGAAATGATATACTTTTTATTTATATTCGTGTACAATAAAGGTGTCCGCTATTTGCCCCACTAGGTGTCCAGTACTGACGTCAGAGAGTAGACACACCAATCCCTTTCTTTTGTCCACAATATAAGGTAGAGAAATGTGAGCGTGCGTGTTGCAATGTGTGCGTGTACGCGCCGGCTACGTTAACACGCGATGCTACTTGTTCACATCTGTCACCACACGTTACTATACGTTGCACTTATTAGGTAGCATAACCTGTCATTCTCTAACCTGTAAGTGGAACGTTGTCACAATAACGACGACTAGATGTGAATAACTGTATTATCAAACTAACGCTTCCAGTCGGCGGCTGCTGACAGCACGGCTTTGATATGCTCGTGCATTAGTATAGTGGTAGGCCAGCGTGACCATCACCACATCACCATTGTACATACCGACATCACCCATCATCATCAGCTCATGGTCACCTAACGACGCCACCCCTAACACGCTTCCGTCTGTGCCTAACCCCCGCCCCCAGCCCGACGCGCACTAATCTGTAACATGTTGTCGCAGGAACCGGTGACTTGGTGTCGTCTCTGACCAGCACGTTCGACCAGAAGCTGCGCACGCTCAACAACTCGTCGCCGCTCGACGACGGCAGCATCCCGTACGCGGACGAGTGCGCCGACGAGACCGAGGAGGGCAAGTCGACTGCCAGCTCGCCCTCCGACGGAGCCAGCGAGCGCGACGAGCGACTGTCGCCGGCTGCGCGCGCGCACGAACTGAAGGCCGCCTGGCTCGCGCGCGACCATCGCCACTCCTCCTCCTCCAGCGCAGACGAGCCCGAGCGGGTCTGGCGCCGGCACCCCCGGGACGACCCCGACGACTCCGAGAAGGAGAACTGTCCGCGGCGCGACGAGACCGACGCGCCCACGGCCGCGGCCGAGGCGCCCTGCCCGCGCGACAACAAGCGCAACAGCGCCGCGCTGGAGCCGGCCCCGCCAGCCGCGCGCACCGCCGACGCCGACGACGGCGCGAAACTCAAGCGCTCCGAGTCGCTCCCCCGGTCGCCCGAGCGCGGCGGGCGCGTGCTGCGCTCGGAGTCGCTGAACTGCCGCGCCGAGCGCTCCGCTCGCTCCGACTCGCTGGGCGGCAGCAAGGAGCGGCGCGAGCTCCCGGGCGTGCGGCGCCGCGAGCAGCAGGCGTGGCGCTCCACGAAGCTGAAGCGCAAGAACGGCATGCCCGAGCGCGGCATCAAGCGCCGGCACACGGTGGGCGGCACCAAGGACTTCGACAAGGACGGCTGGTCGGCGCGCCACACGCGCACGTCGTCGCCCGACCTGTCGTCGGACGTGACGTCAGACCTGGCCGAGCTGGCCAGCGTGTGGCCGGCGCCGCTGGTGCCGCCGCCGCGCCCGCCGCTGGAGTCGCACGTGTGACGTCACACCTGCTCTGTCTAGACGCGCGCGTCGACAGGCTCACGACATGTTCACGTGACGGCGAGCAGTGCGGTGCCGTCGCGGTGCAGTGGAACATTACGCTAGCGATGCGTCGGACCCGCAGCGGTCTCGACGAACCTATGAACGACTATGAAAGTACACGTCTCTTTAGTTTACGACCCTTCCCGGTACCTATTTGTTCGAGTGGTGCTGACTTGGTATAGTTTTCTTTTGTGCTGACACAGAACGAACCTTCTTATGAATTAGTTTGAATTATAGCAAAACGAATATAGTATTCTACTATTCTAAATCGTCTAACAGAAGTCTGATTTACATTTACCCATTACCACGTCGATACTAACAGTTCGAAACTTCATTTCGAGAGAGGCTATTATTTGATTCGATTCAATTGACTGAATAGATTAGGTCACAAATATCTATCTATATTGTATAATATTACGAATGATTATAATACTCAGATTCGTTTACTTCATTAAAGCATGTTCAGAATTTAAAATTCCATGCATATTACAACAATATTAAACAATTTTATTATCTCTAATAACCGAGGCGTAGCTTATAGTTATATGTATAAATAATTAAATACAAAACAAAAGTGATTTAAAAAAAAAGAATTCAGTAGTGCAATACATTTTAAAAGCGTGGACTAGATGGAAACTATCGGTAATACATGAATTAAATCTATTAGTGGAAGTCTTAACGAACTTAGCTCACTAAATAATGCCAAAGAATGATATGAAACTGACGTAGTAACAGAACGCATGCGCGGAGCGTATCAGAGTGAAGGAACGAATCGGTGAACGGAATGCAAGGATTAAGATGTTGTCGGTCAACGACACAATGACCATATCATGGAAACAATGTCGCACTTTCCAATATGAAAACATTAGTAGGTACTGAAGAGTACCGCGGCCGAGAGCCTTCCACACATCTACATTATTTGTTTGTAGTGTAACTCCCTTTGTAGATAAACAACTACTATTTACGGAGTTGCTGTGGAGCTATGACGTTAAAGTGCAAAACAAATGCATAATACATAATATTAGCGCTACTAGTACGTAGGTAGAGCAGACAATGAAACTTTATTAGCTATGGTGCCCGCGGGCTTTATATTTAACTTGTATGATATGTGATTGGATGTACCACCGGTACACGACATTCTGACCACACTACTGTAACACCACTTAGATGTAAGACGTATACATAAGGATTATTGTAGGTTCTCCTGGAGTTTCGTAATAGTGATTATTGAAAGGATTTATGAAAATAAAATGCATACATCACCTACTTGCCTTCGCAATAGTTTTAGCTGATTCGAATTTTATGCACAATTCTCAATTATAATATTATAGATAACTTCTACGAATTAAAGTTACCTTGTGTCAACTTTTGACGACAAATCTATGTGAGTTCGACGATTATTAATTAGATTATATTTGTCAGAATTTTGTAGATTGTAAACGCTTTTATTTTATTTACAAAATATGAATGAGGTGTTTAAATTGTAAATAATGAATGCAATACCTATTATGTAATAATGTTAAAGATATTCACTATGATGGTAACAATAGTTATATGTACGTGTATGCCAACAACGGCCGAGTTAAATGCGCGACTAACAGACGTTTACACTACATTACAGTGATAATAATAAAAGTGATCCCTCTTAGCTTTGTAAAAATTGTACATTTCTTTTATGATTAATTTATATTAAATTTGTTATCGTAGCTTTGTTGAATGCAATTATTTTTTATTGTTTTGTTTATCAAAGAAGTATTTTAGGCTAAATTCAATTGTTATTTATTTGTGAGAGATGTAAAACGTGATTCGGCACAATTTCATTTTGGAGAAAAAAAAAATGTAATTAATATTCTTGTAAATATTTTCGTCAGCAAAATGATGTTTTAGAATTTCGTTCTTTAACTTTTAAAAATTTTATACCATCTTTTACGTTAAGACGATCTCAAGTTTGTTGAATGTTTGCAAAGCGTTCCTTTTAAAGTTTTATTTGTAAATATATCATTTAATGTAGGAACAGTGAATTTACTAATTTTACTGAATCGTATTGTATGTAGACAGTAGGTGGCAGTAGTGAGCCGCTCGTTCACAATAAAAGACATGTTTCTGCCGGGCCGGCTCGCCGTGTCTGCTTGCAACTGATTTGTATTCAAATAATCTATTCATGTTCTTCGTGTAATCAGCTATGAAATTCAAATAAACACCTTTAAAGACATTTGCAAATATGGATGAATCCACATTTTCAATATTTGTCATTGTGTATATTTTGGAGCAATGAAAATAAAATATTGAATCAATTTAAACCTGTTTTTTGTTTTCTGTCCTAATGCCCTATTCACAGCTTCACCTATATCCGAGAAATACGAAAGCAGGGTGTCACTGACTCTGGCAGAGCCACCACCAGGGATTTTAATTTTGATAACACAAAAAATTATTCGCTAATTAGTCGAAATTTGTGGCCAAATATCAGAATTTGTCGGTCACTAAAGGTGACACAAGAACTAGATCGAAAAGTTTTTCGACTTCGATTTAGCTCTTGGACTATACCTTACTAATTGAACTCATATCTCCTAAACTAAGACCCGATTAAATCTGTGACTTGGCGACTGATACCAACTAATTGGCGACAAAATATGGGAGAAAACAGATCTTCGCTAGGTGCCCTAGTTTTTTTTTGAGATATAAATGTGGCCCTGCTGGGGAGACTCCAAATCGGCTACCTATAAACCCTTATATCTTTTGAACCAGTAGTATTACTAAGACTTCGCTGTCTGTCCGTCTGTCTGTCACCAGACTGTATCTCAAGAACCGCGATAGCTAGACAGTTGAAATTTTCACAAATTATGTATTTCTGCCGCTATAACAACAAATACTAAAAACAAAATAAAATAAATATTTAAGGGGGGCTCCCATACGACAAACGCGATTTTATCGGCGTTTTTGCCTTGTGGTACAGAACCCTTCGTGTGCGAGTCCGACTCGCACTTGGCCAGTTTTTTTTTTTTGTTTTGTTTGTGACCCGCTCCCTCGCAAGTTGGTACGGTCCCATGGCATTCTCCTTTCCCATACAATATACTATTATAATAAAAGCTCATTTCAAAATTAAGATAGAAAAAGGCTACAAAGAAACAGAAGAGCACATACCTCGAAATACCGTCCTTCTGGGGTTAAATATTTTTTGAGCCTTTATTAAAATAAATGCTTAATTATTTAATTCTTCTCTTAACACTTACGTAAATGAAGCCGCGAGCACAGCTTGTATGAAATAAATTATCTTCACACTATGAGCATTGTTCACTCTTGCTCAGAAAGTCGTAATTAAAACATTTTAACAATCCGTGAAATCTCTTATTGAAATCCCCATTATTGCATTTTGACTCTCGGTCTATAACGGAACGACTGGGAAATAAAAAGTTCCAATCGTCACCACTGGGTAGGAACGAAACTTTTTTTTCCCACTCGTCCCCAGTGGGAACGACAGGGTGGGGACGACCGGGAACAAACGGATAAAAATTGACTTCTGTTATAAAATATAAAATAAATTTTATAACAGAAGTCAAGTCCCTTTCCTATTATAAAATAAATAAATCTTACTGATAAAATATAGGTAGGTACTTACATTACTTAGTATCAGTAAGCGGAAACACTGGCGATAATTTAATACAATAAATTAAAAAAAAATTGCAACGCTCAAATGCACTAGCATAAAATACTGTTGCGGCTGACAGGAATCAAACTATGAATAAACAGTAAATAGATAGCGCGTAATGAGGGTAGACCAAAAATGTGTCCGACACAATTGTCTACCCTACACAATTTTGTCGCTTAGAAATATAATAAAGTTGATTATTGTTAAAATTAAGCGTTCAAAAAAAAAGAAAACGGTGTTAAGAGCGTTTACGCCGTACGGCATTTCATACAAACTTTCAAGCCCTTATTTTTCGAAATGAATGAACCGATTTTAACCTTTTAAACGCCATTGTCACATATACGTGACAAGCAAGCGCGTGCCCTGTACGCCAGCGACACAAATATGTGACAAAAAATGCGGTGCACTTTTTTACTTCGATATGTATGTTTTTCTAAATGTTCTCACTAACTTTTTAGGCCTTTGTATTCCTGTTTATGCGTATGAAGTTTCATTACAATCCAGTTACAGTATTTTCTCAGGTTAGCAGATTGAGTGTTCTAAGTTGTTGGCGCCGCGGATCACCAATGTGACGCTGTCAGTCAATCTTCAAAACCTACTCTGTGGACCTGCGAGTGACAGCTTCGCGACTCGCGCCATTCCGCCAAAAGAAACCACAGTGCGTTGTCTGTGTCAATACTTCAGATTTTTTTATAATATTACTCATTGTAATAAAATTGTAAAAAGTGTTTAATAAACACCAACCAAGCAATAAAGGAGTTCGTTATTTCAACTCCCAAACAAAGTAATTGACCACGACTTTCTCACCATAGATTTCACAATTTTTTTATCTTCACCATGAAGTTTTCACAATTATTTAATAAATTGTTCCTTGGTTTCGTGAAAATATAATAGGTAATCTTTTAACCTTTTGACCGCCACAGACGTGTATAGACGTCAAACCAAAATGTGCCCAGCACGCCACGGTTCGACTATATGACAGATTTTGACGCCGAGGGCACGTTTTTGATTTTTTGACGTGTGGCGGTCAATAGGTTAAAAAGGAGCACTCAATCCACACGCACATCATGAAATGTTACACAAATTCGCTCGTTTAAAAGATTACATGTTCTGTGCTGGTTTCTTTGAAATTCAAGTTGTAACAAATCGTAAGTCTCACGGTGAGATTTTTGCAGAATATTTCGGTTGGACAGTAGGTAGTTGTAGTCTGGTGGCGGTGCGGTCGGTGGCTGGTAATGGCATTCTATATCTAATTTTGAATATCCATATTATACCATTAGACCATGGTAGGATGAAATAAGGAGACAAATAAAGAAACCAAATGCATTTTTCTGACATTTTATTAATATGTATTACATCCATTTAATCATAACATCAATACATTAACTTTTTGTTATAGGGAATCAAAAATATAATAATTTAAACATTCTATCGGAAAATCAGAAAGTTAACTTGTACCCATCGAATTGTATTTTTAGTTTTCAATTTTTTTCTTTGACAAAAATAATCTAAATAATGTAATTATTCGGTAATTAAATCCAATATAATATATTAATATTATAATTTTGTCAATATAACTGATCTAATACATATAACGTGACTTAACGCTACTCATTACTCGACCCTCATTACCTTACAGAATCACACACTTTGAACTTTTCAGTCATATCATGTCAATCTATGTAACTAATAGATAAAATACTTAACACTGACAACTACATCCGGGTGCGGCCGGAGATCGGTACAATCACATGAAACATCAATTATTTGAACTATCGACACCAAAAAGCCTCGAAACTATGTGGATGAGTGAGTGTTCTCGATCTACCCATCGGGAGAGCACGTTGTAACCATCAGAAGGTCAATTACCGTAATTAAACACGTTTAAAATCTAGTCACAATCTCATCTCAGCGACAATCAATGTCAAAAACGTGTATAGTCCCCGTCACGAGAAGCTATAGATTTTGTAAAAACACATTCAGGGGTTCGCAACCTTTGAATCAAATAATAAATAAAAAAACAGTTTTGTAATGTTTTTTTTTTTTAACCCTTCGTTTGTGTTGCGGCTTTTTCCCCGTTTTTACGCGCAGATGTGGCGGTACTCGCGCGATTACGCCTCGTCTAAGCCGTGTCTGATTAAAACGACGATATCTCTTAAGTTGCGATAGCTAGCTCTCTATAAGTTATGTCATTGGAATCGTTATTAAATTAGCTAACAGAATATGTATGGATTAGCCTTGTAATGTATTAGTAATTGTAAGGTGTGTACAGTGAGCGGGGTTTTTTTTTAATATTTACAATTACAAAAATTCAAAACGTTATTTGTTTTAATTTACATAAATACACATTATTTCACATAAATCAATAAAAAAGTCATGAGAACATACACAGTCATAAATTTTTTTCATCCCACAAGCAAAACAATAACATGACGTCATTTACAGGGGGCGCGGGGGCCAGTTTAGTATTGAGGCGTCATTCGGCAATTTTTAATACTTAACACAGATAAAATATCTTTCTCGTATTGTCACCTATACTCTATGCTAAGCTTATGCAAGATACACACACTTGATATTAGGAATTTTACGTAATAATCTGAGGTAGTGCCGCGCAGACCGGAGCGCAAGGCGTCACAGATATAAAAAATTTCGCCGTCATGCGCTCGGGCTGGCGTCACAGCTGGGGATATAATTATGTTAAAACACGCATCTAATTACTGTCGTCAGAGGTTCCGAGTAATCTGCATTCTGCAGCATTGACATCGTCAGCGTGAACTTACTTCAAAATGGCGGCCCAAATGTTTACGTTCCATGAATCAGACGCGTTCCAGTACCACAAAACCTTAGACGACAGCGCTTTATATCGCTAAAATATAACCCGACCAAGTGAAATTGCTCGTTAGTTTCGTATTACACGTATGTTACTTTGAGTTGATTGAATTTGGGATTATTTGTTGTTGATTGAATTGTCGCTACGTAACTTAGTAGAAGTTCTTTATTTACAAAATGTATAGCTTCTCGTGACGGGGACTTTATTAAATGTATAGCTTCTCGTGACGGGGACTTTATTTAGGTATTTTTGACAGGTTGGAGACTGAGGTCAAACTGTAGTTTTTAAAATTACGAAAATTGCTCCTCAGTTCATCGTAAAGCTCATAAATATAATTATACTTATTCAATTTCTTCTAAAGTCACTTCATGTCTTCTCCCGGTAGGTACCGAAAACTTAGTCTAACTATTATAGTGGAGTTTCCAAAACGACTATTGAGTATTAATTCATTGTTAAATAATGAACGTCAATATTTTTCCTAAATTGATCAAACTGTCTACATAGCTCTACCTACAGAGAATATTGGCAATCCTTAATTTAATTCCCGGCATGTTTTGCAAGCAGTTTTTCATGTGCTGAAGTGTGTATAGTTGTGTATGCATAGATTTAAACGTAAATGCGGATACTAATAAGCATTTTAGGACCGACAATGCAGGGAAATCTAATTTAATTATAAAAATATATCATTAGAACAAAAAAATAGCACTCTAATATTTTTGGCAGGCGAACCAAACTCGTTTCACCCTAGTAATAATTGTACTGATAAATGTTAATAATGACTAAAAAAATAAATATAAGAGATCGTTTAAATTTTGAGTCTTCTAACTAATGCCCGTATCTTTTATACGCGTTCATACTCTACCTACGTGACAGGAGGCACGAATCCCTCAAAAAACATAGAGGGCGGCACACTCAAATATCATAAGGAGTATATTGCCACGTGCCAAATTAAATGTAAATACTTTCCTAGAACGGAGGTGCGAGCTCAGCCGGTCTATGCTGTTGCTAGAGTCACTTCAAACTTAGTTGACCTAAGTTTTCACAGTGACATTTTTATAGAATAATAATTCGACAGCTCCACCACGCATCCCGCTCCAGTCGGAGACAAGCGAGGGTCGCGACCGGCCGGGGCGGCGGGACAAGGAACACTACAGGGGCCCGGGACCCGGCCGGCCGGGGCGGCGGGACAGGGGACACTACAGGGGCCCGGGACCCGGCTGGGGGGCTCGGCGCCGGCCCACTGGGCCACGTGACGTCACTACGACTATCGACGCGAGCTCGGCTCGGGGAAGGGCTGCTACGGTGTAGTCAACAAATCCAGTGTTAATGTGCACGTCTCCCACTGTGGCATTCAATAGGTGGCTGCAGCGGTCATTGACCTTTACATAATATCTCTGAACGTAACGTTTTTAATTCATCAGCGAAAAATGTTGACAAAACTTCATATCTGTTTTGAAACTAGAATCAGTTAATATAATTTAAGTAGGTTATCAATGACTGCTATAGCCTTATATTACACCTTTGCAAATCACCAAAAAATGTGATGTGTGGGAGAAATGTATTACTTGCCAGCCACGTCGCGTTATTTTATATTTTGCGGTGAGCTGTAGTATTAACCCTCGTACCCTACCCACAGGGGACTTTTTAACGTGTTGACTTTTTATCGCGCACCGGATTCTCAATGGTCGGTTCAACACCGGAGTTGAAAATCCAGTGCACGATAAAAATCGTCGCGTTAAACAATCAGTCATACGAGCCTGAGATTAGTGCACATTATCGCTGTATATGCTCAGCACAGCACTGTCTAGTGATGGTACTCGCGGCGGTAGCGGTGATGGTGACGGGCCCGGGCGCGGCGCGGTCACTCCGCGCGCTCGGGGCCCGACGCGGGAGGCGCGTGCGGGGCCGCGGGGCCCGCGGGGGCCGCGGCCGGGCCCCACGGCTGCACGGGCGGCGTGGGCGGGCGCGCGTCCTGCCCGCCCAGCGCGTCGCCCGCGGAGCTGCCGCCCTCGATGGCCAGGCTGTTCAGGAGCATGTCGAACAGCGTGTCCTGGAAAGTTATGTGTTCTAATTCAGAACTAGTGAATTACATGCAAACGGTGTCTAGTAATCTAATATTCTACCTAATACTACAATAGTACATTATGATACATGTGTGCTATGTTGATCAATGTGATATCAATGCACACGCGTTTCATACGACGTTTTTCAACACACTTGCGAGGGAAAAAGAGACATGTTATTAACTTTTATGGAAAATGACGCGCTGGTTGTTTCCCGCGAGCCGCGCGCGCAGGTGTAAATAAAGGCACTGGCAAAACCGCTAAACAGCCTATGTATTAAACACAAAATAATGTTTAGACTGATCGTAGTGTTGTCGTATGTCAAATTGTAGTTTATTTAGTATGTAATTAGAAAGTACTATTGGCAAAGAGAAATATACGCAGTTCAGAGAGAAACCGCAATAATAGAACAGCGGTCTTTTCTGCTTGGATTCAGGAGGGACCAGGGACAATTTAAGGTAAATAAATTTTAGTTCATTTTGGGATGAAGGACAATAATTAAAAAAAAATGTGAAATATAGCCCGCGGATTCCTTTTAGCGTGAAGTCTCTTTGATGAGATTAAAAAAACGCACATCTTCGACTAGTAAATATAATAAATATATATCTGTGGCGTTACCGCACTAGTGCGGTAATATAAAGTAAAAATTACACGTGTTTAATACACTGATGGACCTAAAAGCGGTTCATTAAAAGCCACTTTACGAGCAAGTGTGTTGAAAAAAAAATAAAACAAAAAAATACTCAAAAATTACAAAAAATAAAACAATTGAAAGTATTCCTTTGTTTTGTCTTTTGAGACACTGATGAAAGGAAAAAATAAGTCTAATATCTAAGAAACACCAAAATGCTAATCATAAATGGGATATATTTTCACGGCATTATTATCTCGGCTGATCTCGGCAACATTTTGTAGCAGAATATTGTCCGGAAAATAAAATTTGCCTGTGGCATACCATAAGTTGGAACAGCAATGAAAGTAGCATCGTCTAAACAATGTTTAGAAGACGATGCAAGTAATTTGACGCTTCAATTTTATTGTATACCACAGGACAGAAACTTGCATCGTGTAAATGAGGCTTTAGTATGCACCTAGTGCGCCTAGTGTAAAATAAAAATAAAATGCACAAAAAACAACATTACATTAAGCTGAACATCGTTATTTACGTTGTAATCGAGGACGGCCTCCACGTCGTCGGCGTCGCTGACGGACGACACGGAGGGCCAGTAGTCGTGCAGCGCCAGCGACGACACGGGCGACAGTGCCGCGCGCTCGGGCGTGCCGGGCGGCGTGGACGCGAAGCTGAGGCCCAGGCAGGCTGGAATGTGACACCAGGACGTTGTTTTATTCTTTTCTTAGTGCCTTTTTGGCAAGAGGATTGTGGATAATAGGAGTGTATGTGGGTATGTGTAACTATTGTCACATCATTGACATCGACAGCAGGGGGCTTACTCTTCAAACTAATTTTAATTCCAATGAAATACCAATACGATTCCAGTGTTAATTTTACAGTCACGTGGTTCGGTATTCTTGAAAACAATATTGTCAACATTGAAATGAAATTGACATTGCTCCGCCATTATTTCGTTACACGTGAAGTTAGCTATGTTACGGGCTGCAATTATTGCATGAGAATAACTCATTACAATAACCCGGTAATAGGGCTTTAAAATGCTATGCGGCTGGCGGCGCGAGCGCGGCGCGGCGGGCGAGGTTGCCGCTCTGCCGCGCTACTGCTGTGTATACTAGTGTGTAGTCAGTACGTACAAGTGGCGGGGTGCCTAGTGTCGGGTCTGTGCCGCAGCTGGCCCGGCGACAGCGGCGGCTGGCGGCGCGAGCGCGGCGCGGCGGGCGAGGTTGCCGCTCTGCCGCGCTACTGCTGTGTATACTAGTGTGTAGTCAGTACGTACAAGTGGCGGGGTGCCTAGTGTCGGGTCTGTGCCGCAGCTGGCCCGGCGACAGCGGCGGCTGGCGGCGCGAGCGCGGCGCGGCGGGCGAGGTTGCCGCTCTGCCGCGCGTGCGACCTGCAGCTGCACTGCGACGTGCGCCTGCCTCGGGGCTTCCTGCGCTACTGCTCCAGTGACGTTTGCTTCCGGCTGCAAAGGTTACATAATATATGTATAGAGTACGTTGGTCAAACACATTATTCAAGGAGGGGGTAAAGCAGTGTCTTTTTTTTGCGGGCGCTATATTTAATTCAGGGCGCAAAGAACGATTATAATGCTCCCGAGCGCATCGTTTTAAATTAACTCCTGAGCGAAGCGACGGAGTTAAAACTAGAATCCTGAGTGCAGCAAGGGGAAAAGAGTATTTAATCTATTGCTTATTTCATGCTGAGACACTAGAAAATTTCTTTACCAACATTCCAAAAGAGGTAACAAAATCTCTTCCCTCATCGTCTATATTAGCTGAATCTCTTCTTAAAGAAAACTTCAATAAGGATATTCCAAGCTTTGAATTCAAGCCCATTTCATCATCATCTTCCTGCCCTTATCCCATGTTTACTTGGGGTCGGCGCAACACGTTTTCTTCTTCCATTCGCCCCTGTCAACCGTCACGCTATCATTCACTCCCTTCTCTTTCATATCATTCCTCACACAATCCATCCATCTTTTCTTCGGCCTTCCTCTCCCTCTCCATCCATCAACATGTATATCCATCACTCTTTTAGTCACATGCGTTTCGTCCCTTCTCATCACATGCCCATACCAAGACAAACGATTTCCTTTCAACTTTTCTGTCACTGGCGCCACTTTCAAACTTCCTCTTATATACTCATTTCTTACTTTATCCATTCTCGTCACTCCACACATCCATCTCAACATTCTCATTTCCGCTGCATGCAATCTTTTTTCATCCGTCTTCTTCACGGCCCAGCATTCAGACCCATACAGTACGACAGGCCTTATCACGGACTTATAAATTTTCCCCTTTAACTTGAGGGGCATCCGTGGGTCGCAAGTTGTTCCTGTGACCTGTCGCCATTTTTTCAAGCCCATTTCAATTACCACAATTAAAAAGGCATTTAAGTCCTAACATAAAAAACACTGAAGACATGTGGGATTTCTGTTAAGATTCTTGGAGATATTATTGGCATAACTGCCCCTGCCCTAACAGGCACATTTGATCAATGTTTTAGACAGCGCGGTACGTTTCCTGACTTAATGCAACATAGTAAAGAAGTACCAATTTTAAAATCGGGTAGTAAGTTAGATCCCTCCAATTATAGACCTATACCTGTGCTACTAGCATTGAGCAAAATCTATAAAAATATCATGCTAGACCAGATGTAGGTCGACGACGGACACGGGAGTAAAACTCATCAGTCACATTTTGGTTCCTGGGAGAAGCCCCAGGAGGCTTTTATGTGACCTCTCAAAAGCGTTTGACTGCCTTGATCATAATACACTGATCTGTAAATTATACCTTCACGGAATTCGTAGACAAGCTGCTTCATCTTGTTCTTTCCTATATATCAAAGAGGCAGCAAAAAGTAAACGTTAACGGGGCGAAGTACTCGGCTTCTCTAGTTAAGATGGGCGTGCCTCAAGGCTCAATTCTTGGCCCTTTCCTATTTCTAATATATATTAATGACCTTCCTTACATGATGGCTAACTTATCGGATATAATTTTATTCGCTGATGACACTTTCCTTATTTTAAAAATAGATAGACTTTTCTATCTTTTTTATTTATACGGATGTCTTACATCTTACAACGATAGTCTGGCTGTTCTTTCGAAATGGTTTGCAGCTAATAATCTTTTACATTAAGTAAAAGATTAATCCGCTTTTATAACAATAGTTGCCAAAGCCGGTTACAGAACTTAGCAATGGAAAGTTCAAAACACTCGTCAAGTGTGTATATTATAAGATTAAAGACTATGTTGAAGACAAGGTAGTTTGGCAATCATTCCTTCTGCACAAGTGGCTTCCCTGGCACCTCATTAATGGCATGACTACGTAATTGTCTATTAACTGCTCTCAAATTAAGATGTTTATTATTTATTTATTTTTTACATACATCTTTGACATAATCTTTTTATTATTTGACATTATATACAGACAATTCTAATTTCAACTATTACTGGTTGTAATGGCAATCATATCATTTATTTATTTATTCATTCATTTATTCACTTGGTTTTAATAGGTTTTTATTTTTTATTTATCCTTTTGATAGATTCTTTTATATTTTGTGTATATGTGAGGACTTTGCAGGCCTTGTAGACTTTAGATCTGTAGACCATTTTTTATTTTACTAAGTACCTGGTACTTGTTGACAGGCTTACGCTGTCCTTCCATACCTGCTGTAATTTGAAAACATTTTAAAAGCCAATTATTTTTAAAAGAGTAACCGTGTAGTTTCTGGCCGGCTCTTCCCCATTGGAAACAACCAATTGGAACCGTGCACCTAGCTTCTGACGTTTCATAAATGCCTATGTAGGTTTATGTGAAATAAAATATTTTGATTTTGATATCACTGAAGAAAAAAAAGATCACTTACTATGTCTAGAATGTTTAGGGGTCAATCCATTCATGCGCATCAGATTCAACAGCAACATGTCTGTATGAGCAGCAGTAGACAGCTGCGGGTCGTAGTCATGTCTCGGCGGGGCGTGCACAGGCGTGGAGCCGTCCGTCCCGGCCGGCGTCACGCCCCGGGACGCAACCGCACACACGAGGCGTCGGAGAATATCCGCCCCGGATCCCGCCCCGCCGCTTGCTGCTTCTATGTCGTTCTCACCTGAGAGATAGAGATGTATCAACATTGATGCTACTTTTCTATTGAAACCCCAGCGCTATACATAGCTTCGAATATACAATTTTTACGCTGCGATGTGTGCGAAAGAACCGGAAAGCCAATTCTCGTGCTCAGAAAACGTTCAAATTTATGTCGCAATGTCATATCTACAACAATCAATGTCGTCAGAAACTTTTCAAGAATATAGGAAAATTATAAGAAGTTTTTTTGACAGATTGAGAATGTGATTAGAATGCAAAAAAATATGGAAATTGCTCCTCAGATTCAGACGCTAACCCAACTTGCATAAAATTAAAATATTTGAAGCTATGTCGGGCGCCGGCTAAATAGGCTGGACCCCACTTGAGCACACCTCACCGCGCCCTTACTCAGCACTGTACACTGAGCGAAAGCGAATACCGTCAGTAAGCTGCGTCAAAAATAATAAATGAAGTCGAAGCCTGTCATCAATATAATATAAGTACTGTAGTTTTGTAGCCACAAATTGTAAGAGAAAACATATAGCATGCATGATTGTGGTTTTTGGCTGAAACCGAATACTGTATGCAAACTAGTCCGCACTGGCCATACCGCCAGCGGGGCGCGGTGAGTTTGTTAACGTGATCAAGTGGGGTTCAACCCAATACTGACGCTACTTACTGCGGTCGTGGTGCGTGTTCTTGTTAAATCAAAAGCTCGACGGCGTTTCATCCTTTATTATTTAATTAAGCTCCGCGGCGGTCATTAACGTTCTTACTCATAACAGTGACAAAATCTACCGACGACGTCTTAAAAATTGTGTACTTGAGGAATTTTCGGGAGAGGACAGGTAGGGTGCGGTGCAGGCGCATACGAGGCGGCTATGTGGCGTGAGGGGCGCGCGGGGCCCGCGGGGCCCGCGCGGGGCGCGCGTAGGGCGCGGGGCGGGGCCCGCGAGCGCGGCCCGGCGCGGCCAGGCCGCACCACGAGCAGCCCGACGAGCCCGACGTGCCCTCTGCCCCAGGACCAGGGTTAGGAAGCGGCGGGGGGGAGGTGCGGCCCGGGGGCCATGGCACGACCCTACCGGGGCCAATACGCTCAGGCTACCTTACAACTCTTTAAACAGTGCTCGGTAAAATTACATTAATATTCTCTGTTCTTTAAAATCTGTCTAATACTTTACTACCTACTCAAAATCAATGAAAGGATTCTCAGTCAACTAACAAAATATCATGCATAGAGGTGTAATAAAGTAGAACATTACCTGACATAGTTTCGTCGTCAACATCGTTCTCCTCGTTAGAGTTCTCGTCCACGTGACTTGGATTATTTTCATCAGCGAACACTTCTAATTCGCTGAACATCAAGTCCTGAAATACATATTTTAAATCAACAACTTATTTGCAACCTTTTCATGGTGAAGGTGTAAAGTTGTCGGAAATGAACTCTTGACCGTGTTGATACGGAAATAAGGTATTTTTTTTTTATTGTGCTCGTTTCGTGGGAGTGTTAGTGGTGATGCCCAAAATACAGTAAATTTTCAAATCCGGTCATAAAATTCCATTCTATTCTATCATGGGCAACATTTTCATGGTTCAAGACGTACACACGGCTACACATCAAGCTATATTTTTCCAGTTTTAGCTGACCTCGCATTGTATAAGTTTTTCGTACAATCAGAAGTCAGCTTATACTGGTTATGTAATGGCGGAACTACTGCGGTTTCGCTGCTATGGTTTCGCGGCGGAGATGTGATACCAGCCTCAATGAACACTCACCCCAGTATCACTGCTGCTCTCCGAGGCGGCATGTAGCGGGTGTTGTTGGGCGGGTTCAGACGAGTCCAGTTTACCACCCGCGTTCAGTTCAGGTGACGAGATAGATGAACAGAGCACTACGTTTGCTACTGTCGCGTTATTTGTTTCCGTCACCGGACTGCTTGATACTGCTGTAGATTAAAATAAATGAAGAATAAGAAAAATATTAACAAATAATAAGGAAAATATTATAGATCGTTCCAAAGAGACCGAACGAACGCCTCATCCGCACTGAAAAGAAAGGAGAAACAAAGGAATTTTAAGAAAGAAATACCATATTTTTATTTGAATTCTTGTTTAGGCACAGGAAGTGATTTTAAATCGGCACGAAGTTAAATTTTTTTTCAAAGCCATAAAGATACTGAGACAAGAAGTTCCCCGCAAAACTCACGAAATAACACTTGTGCCATACTACAAACAGTTTTTTATTAGCGATCTGCAGTAGATACTAACAATCTATAGAGGTATGAGGAACAGGGTGTAAAGTTCACTCATACTCTATAGAAAAAGGAGGATCCTCCGACCAGACGGATGTTGTGTCTGGCGGGCAACTGCCCGATGATTCATGTCGGGCCGTTGTATCTATGCTAGTTGCGCGGTAAACTCTGCTTGCGCGATGCAGGATTTTGCGTGACGTCAGTATAACGCGTTGTTCGCATGTGGCGTTGTAGATACCGCTACAAATCTAATATTATCCAATCTATTAGAGGTAAAATTTGTTTGTATGTAGGGAGGTAATCTCCGGAACTGCCGTAGTCGGATTTGAAAAATGCTTTTTGCATTTAATAGCCTAATTCTTGAGGAAGGTTATTATAAGCCTATTTAACATCACGTTACGAACCTTAGGAGCCGAGCAAAACGAAACAAAACCGGAAGGAACGCTAAGCGAAAACGAAGTATTAGCACGGGTGAGCGCTGGGATGCGACGCGATGGGTAGGGGGACGAAACTTTATGCGGACGAAGTCGCGGGTAGAAGCTAGTTTGTTACAAGGTGTCCTATGTTGCAGATAAAGTTTTGTAGTCATCATTACAAAGAAATACGAGTCGCATGAAGCACGCTCGTTATTTGCATTATTTTATAATAATAATAATATAATAATATTCCACAACTATCACACAACGCCGTCTAGTCTCAAGCTAAGCAGAGCTTGTGTTATGAGTACTAGACAACTGATAAACATACTTATATATTTCTAAATACATACATATATAGATAAATTACACCCAGACACAGAACATTTTGAGTAGTTACCGGTGAGACTGGACTCCTTGGCGGGTACGTGATGCTTGTCAGGCCGCAGCTCGCCCGGCCGCTTGTTGGCGAGCTTGCTGGGCACGCGGCTCGGCGTGTTGGCCGCGCTCAGCAGGGTGTGTAGGCTCACTAGCGCCATGTTGTCTGTGCCCGACACGTGGAGCGAGTTTGCGGAGCTGATGTACGATAAAAGCTAACATTTAATTAAAAAGTTCCAAGTTTTGCAGGTCTTAGATAAATTATGACTTGCTTTAAGCCGTGCCAGAGGCTATAAATCAGCGAATCTTAACATCTAACTAATATTATAAAGATAGGCAATCGCTCCGCGTAAAATAATGTTCATGCATCCGGTTAGACTGGAAGCCGACCCTAAAAATTGTTGGAAAAAGGCTAGGCAGATCTTGCACGCGAACGAAGTCGCGGGCGGAGCTAGTGCTGTAATACGTACCGTGAAGTAGACGGCAGGTTGTAGCCCGCGTCCAGCGCATGCGTGGCGTGCGGCGGCAGCGGCGCGGGGTAGTCGCCGTAGCCGAAGTCGCGGGCGGCGCTAGTGCTGTAATACGTACCGTGAAGTAGACGGCAGGTTGTAGCCCGCGTCCAGCGCATGCGTGGCGTGCGGCGGCAGCGGCGCGGGGTAGTCGCCGTAGCCGAAGTCGCGGGCGGCGCTAGTGCTGTAATACGTACCGTGAAGTAGACGGCAGGTTGTAGCCCGCGTCCAGCGCATGCGTGGCGTGCGGCGGCAGCGGCGCGGGGTAGTCGCCGTAGCCGAAGTCGCGGGCGGCGCTAGTGCTGTAATACGTACCGTGAAGTAGACGGCAGGTTGTAGCCCGCGTCCAGCGCATGCGTGGCGTGCGGCGGCAGCGGCGCGGGGTAGTCGCCGTAGCCGAAGTCGCGGGCGGCGCTAGTGCTGTAATACGTACCGTGAAGTAGACGGCAGGTTGTAGCCCGCGTCCAGCGCATGCGTGGCGTGCGGCGGCAGCGGCGCGGGGTAGTCGCCGTAGCCGAAGTCGCGGGCGGCGCTAGTGCTGTAATACGTACCGTGAAGTAGACGGCAGGTTGTAGCCCGCGTCCAGCGCATGCGTGGCGTGCGGCGGCAGCGGCGCGGGGTAGTCGCCGTAGCCGAAGTCGCGGGCGGCGCTAGTGCTGTAATACGTACCGTGAAGTAGACGGCAGGTTGTAGCCCGCGTCCAGCGCATGCGTGGCGTGCGGCGGCAGCGGCGCGGGGTAGTCGCCGTAGCCGAAGTCGCGGGCGGCGCTAGTGCTGTAATACGTACCGTGAAGTAGACGGCAGGTTGTAGCCCGCGTCCAGCGCATGCGTGGCGTGCGGCGGCAGCGGCGCGGGGTAGTCGCCGTAGCCGAAGTCGCGGGCGGCGCTAGTGCTGTAATACGTACCGTGAAGTAGACGGCAGGTTGTAGCCCGCGTCCAGCGCATGCGTGGCGTGCGGCGGCAGCGGCGCGGGGTAGTCGCCGTAGCCGAAGTCGCGGGCGGCGCTAGTGCTGTAATACGTACCGTGAAGTAGACGGCAGGTTGTAGCCCGCGTCCAGCGCATGCGTGGCGTGCGGCGGCAGCGGCGCGGGGTAGTCGCCGTAGCCGAAGTCGCGGGCGGCGCTAGTGCTGTAATACGTACCGTGAAGTAGACGGCAGGTTGTAGCCCGCGTCCAGCGCATGCGTGGCGTGCGGCGGCAGCGGCGCGGGGTAGTCGCCGTAGCCGAAGTCGCGGGCGGCGCTAGTGCTGTAATACGTACCGTGAAGTAGACGGCAGGTTGTAGCCCGCGTCCAGCGCATGCGTGGCGTGCGGCGGCAGCGGCGCGGGGTAGTCGCCGTAGCCGAAGTCGCGGGCGGCGCTAGTGCTGTAATACGTACCGTGAAGTAGACGGCAGGTTGTAGCCCGCGTCCAGCGCATGCGTGGCGTGCGGCGGCAGCGGCGCGGGGTAGTCGCCGTAGCCGAAGTCGCGGGCGGCGCTAGTGCTGTAATACGTACCGTGAAGTAGACGGCAGGTTGTAGCCCGCGTCCAGCGCATGCGTGGCGTGCGGCGGCAGCGGCGCGGGGTAGTCGCCGTAGCCGAAGTCGCGGGCGGCGCTAGTGCTGTAATACGTACCGTGAAGTAGACGGCAGGTTGTAGCCCGCGTCCAGCGCATGCGTGGCGTGCGGCGGCAGCGGCGCGGGGTAGTCGCCGTAGCCGAAGTCGCGGGCGGCGCTAGTGCTGTAATACGTACCGTGAAGTAGACGGCAGGTTGTAGCCCGCGTCCAGCGCATGCGTGGCGTGCGGCGGCAGCGGCGCGGGGTAGTCGCCGTAGCCGAAGTCGCGGGCGGCGCTAGTGCTGTAATACGTACCGTGAAGTAGACGGCAGGTTGTAGCCCGCGTCCAGCGCATGCGTGGCGTGCGGCGGCAGCGGCGCGGGGTAGTCGCCGTAGCCGAAGGCGCCGGCCGCGGCGCTGGACACATCGTTGTTGCGCGACTCGTCCGCGAACATGCCCGTGTTCAGGATCGAACCTGCGTAAGCGCCGCGGGCTGGGCACAAGCGTGCAACGTTAATATCATATGGAACAGGATTATCCAATATTAGGGAATTACGATCTGGTGATGGAAAAAAACATACAATAGTCATAGGTGTTAAGGGTAGACAATTCGAGTTCTATCGATACTCTCGTGACGTATTGACAGCTCCAAAGTCGCAACACTTGTATTGGAAAGCGCAATCTCATGATGAAGTTTTATTTAAAATTTTACAACAATTGTAAAAATAATATAATTACTATCAATATTTAGATCATCATTAATGATGTTACCCCGTTACCATCGATAGTGTGACTGATTTCTTAAGTCGTGATAATATCGATAAACAGTATCTATTCACTCGCAACACTTTTCAAAGTTTATTTCATACATTTTTCTTTTTTTTTTTTCTTTAAAATAAAAATCTTCACCAACCTGGACTAGTAAGTCTCTGGCCACTCATAATATTATGCGGCGCGCTGAACTTCCACTGGTTGCCGAATACGAGGGAATCGCTGAGACTGTTTCCATCGACGGGGTTATTTTGCGAGGGATTATCAGTGTCATTGCTACCAGCGTTGGATTGCGTGGAAGTGTTTGAGCCGTTCTGTGCGCGCGTTGCCGCAATCGAGTTGCGTGACATCTCGAGGGAAAGACGCTGCGGAATGGAGAATTTGGTGGTTAAGATTGTTGGTTATAATGGTTTATGTTGAAAATGACGGATTGAAATGAGTGAGGTGCTGATTACCTGATAAAATAAGAACATAAGGCTCAAGGGGCAGGCCAAGAGCATCAAAAGACAGACATTACGCAGAAGGATGCCCGTGGAGCAGTTTGATGACTACGTCGATATTCGTACAATTTTGTACTTTATGACAATAATAATAAAGCTTATACTTATTTATTAAATTTCACCAGAAAATCTGTCCTCTTCTCGGTCTGCACCGAGTCATTTATAGTTCAAAAGCTAGTAAAGTTAAAAGTTACCTCTTTGAGATCATTAATCTGTAGGATGTGTTGGTTCTGCATGGTGATCAGCTGGTTGATGTACCATTGCTGGTCGCGGCATCGCTGGTAGAACGTAGGCGGACGCACTTGGAATCTTTAACGCGAAAACAAATACAAACATATGAGAGTAATGTTGGAGCATAGATATTAAAATAGGGCATCAGTAACATTTAAGTTTGAAGTGAATATACAAATACATGACTGGTTAAATATCTAAACATGAAAGATTTCTGTTACTGCTACCAAGTCTTATGTTTCAAGTTGACTTCCGTAGGATAACAATTTTGTTAGGAAAAAGCGGCAGTAAGGCCACTCGCTGTAATCGTTTCTTACAGCCCGATTCAAAATTTATGGCCGGTCGGAACATGAGGAGAGTCGCTGCGCAGTAACAAATTCATGTGTCAGCGAGGGTGAGGTTTGGGGTAAAATTTGTTTTGGTTTTTAGTTCAAGTCGGTGCGGACGTCAACTTGCGAAGATAAACTTCTTCATAACCACAAACTCGTGTAGTTTGTGGTATTGAAAAAGTATCTGTGTTATTTAAATAAGCAGTTTTTGTTCTGAAAATATTGTAACAAACAGAATCCATTCATACCTTAGTATAAGAGTATCAGTATCCGGGTCCAGATACCCCTCACTAGCCAGCAGATCGAGCCTGAAGAATCGGTTGTACCCCCAGCACTCTCCCACTTCGAAGTCAGAAGCAAACTCCCGCACTATATTCTTTGAGGGGTCGCGCGACACTTGGTGCAGCATTTCCACGCGATACTCGTATCTGGGACATATTGGGTGTACAGATTCTGCTCAGGGGAATATGGAAGAGATTGTTGAAAAATTATATGTGAATAAGAGTGTTTTTTAATTATGCGTTTGATCACGATAGGCGTTCACGCGGCGGTTAAGCAACGCCTAAGCTGGGCAAATTCCATGTGCGAATACACCCTTAGTGATCGATAAAACTTGTTTAGATTCCCATTTCAGCATACATGTAGTAATAAATAATGATTAGATTTGTCTAGAACTAATTCATTCTAATACAAATAAATTTCTCTTAGCGGATTTTCTGAAATATTAATGGAGAATCCGCGTTTTAAATATTACCTGTGCCTGTGGTATTTGATTTCTAATGTAAAAAAATTACGAAAATAAAGGCAATTTATTATATCACAGATTCATGATTCAGTAATATTATCTGTGCTAACATGGGGTGTACCCACCATAATTATTATTTTAATTAATATACTAAAGAACTGCTACCCCTACTATCTGAATTGTTTACTTACATATTCACCGCATCTTCTTCCATACAGAAGTTGAATTTGCCTCTAAAAGTTTTAAGCAATGCTAACAACAGATAGGATAGATTTACGTACGAACAAGTAAGGCCACATAGAAGATTCGAGTTATTTCTAATGAAAACTAATGTCTTATTCATATTTCCTAGTTTTAATACAGCTGTGAAGTATAGATATTTATTTATACAGATGTAGTACGAATTTATAATAGGAACTGATACAATAATTGCGATATTAAAAGATGTGTGTCCCAGGCGTTTAGAAATAGTCTTTACAGCTATAAGACTCGTCAATTATAGACATGCAAGAGAATATACTATCATTAAATGATATTTACTGATTATCAGCTTTTTTTTTAATAATTTGCCCAATTGTCTTTAGATTAATAAAGAAACAAATACGTCTGGAATATTACAATTAAGGTTACTCTACTCGTATTTGCCTGCGTTTTGCTAAAATTAATCCTATTCAAGACTGCTTATTCAAAACGTTGCGACAATGTCCTGTGAAGGTACTGTCTATTCGAGTTGTCTAAGTCGTCGCCAAAGGATGGATAATGGTACAATGATAAGCTAGATTTGCACAGAATGGTAAAAAAGAGTGTTTTTAATTGACAAGTGGTAGATTAACATAACATCATCTGACGGTTCAAAATGTACTGATTCTGATCCTACATACAAATTATCTGATTATTATAAAAGAACGAGGTCATTTCTATCATATATTTGTTGATAATTACAACACTGCTGATCCTAAGTTTGGAATTCCATAGAAGCTGCTGATGCATTCTTAACTGATTATTATATCAGTTTAAAGTCTGACGCAAATTAAATGTTGGGACAAAGTGCTAATGTCCGATTACATTATCCTCAAAGCTGTTGAGATATTGATAGGAAACAATAATACTTTTAATGATTATTATTATCTACATCCTATGTAGATATAACAGCAGCTTCTTAGCGATCTTGTAATTAATTAATTAAACAAGTCATATATTTGACTTGTGCCTAACAAGCCTAACAATAGGTAATAACAGCCGCACGGGTCGATCGATCAGATTAAGCTACGCTTGCCGCGGTTGGTCCGTGGATGGGTGACCATCTTTACATTCCAAGACCCCTCCGTGCCTCGGAAAGCAAGTTAAGCCGTTGGTCCCGGCTGTTGTGTTGTGGATCTTTGACAGCCGTTACAGGTTGTCAGAACCCCGAAAGTGACGACAACCAGTCTTACCAAGGGGTATCGTATTACCCAGTAACTGGGTTGTGGAGGTCAGATAGGCAGTCGCTCCATGTAAATTACTGGTATCCAGCTGCATCCGGTTAGACTGGAAGCCGATTCCAACATAGTTGGGAAAAGGCTAGGCAGATGATGATATATTTGACTTCAGATAGCTACTTTTGTAAAACGTAACTAGTGCTTGTTTAACGCCAAGTAAGATGTCAATCAATTTACCGCTTATCATCGCAAAAGAGCATTAGAAGTGAGCACACGGAAGAGAAGTAAGGTACCAATTTTACAGAAGTATGGCTGAAAGAGAGGTGGCCGTGGCGTGTCTTCTAAGTTTTACATAGTCTCATTATATGGAGAAGAAAAACGAACACAAATTCGGTTGTCCCAAGTTTGACTCTCGAGCCATCCCTAAAAGGAAGCAACCTTTTTGGGAAAGGCCACTAACTAAAAAAGGCTAATAAATGTGCATATTGAAAAGGCTAATCAAGTTTCTGGTCAGAAATAAACTTGTCAAATCTAAGGTTAGATTTGTGATTAATTGACTGAATCATCAAAAAAAAAGGAAAGGCTTTATAAAATTCACCCGACGCCTGATTCCGCCTCCTGTCTCACCCTCACTTCAAATATAAATGGCACCTTAATTACGAAAAGCATGCTAGCACATGGAGCTACATCTAATGAGCGACTTCCACAGCCCGCACTTACCTCTTGCCTACTCTTAACTTAGCAGTGCTTGCAATAACGAAACACTAAGTTATTCCACTATCAGTTACAAGGTAGAGGGTACAAAGATATCAGGGTTGGGTTGTGCATTCAAATCAAGTGTTCAGGTTACTGTTTCACCACTTGTAAGCTAGGATGTGCCAATGTTTTCTACTAGATTTTTGAACCAACAATGGTGAAATAAAAACGATTTTGTGACTGCACCATGTGCCATTATAAATCAAATACTAGGTACTACAAAAATTGTAAGGGCAAATATGATCAAAATATTGTGATGTCTGCATTTGGAGACTTTAATACGTAATATTTTGTGGTGAAACAGACCCACAAAAATACATAGAGAATCACATTCGAATATTACATGGTATAAATGCAACCCAATTACAAAAGTTTAAACAACTTACTTGGAAGTCTCGGGCAGTCCCGCGCTAAGTTCGAGGAAGACGGAGAGATAATTGCCGCGAACGACTCCGTTACCGTCAGGGTACACCTTCAGGCGCCAGCAGAGCCCGTTCACGTGTAGTGGTGCTGAGTACACCGGCGCGGCGGCATGTTGCAGTTGCGTGAAGTTAGTGAGGGGAAACGTGCTGCTGTCGTAGCTCGGGACGATTTCACTGAGGGATAGGGGTCGGGTGGACTGTCAATACTTAGAACATAAAAGGTGATCGGGGTCAAGAGCTTAAAAAAAAGATGAATTTTTGAAGTGGGACTTGGGATTGAGCCAGCTCAGTGGCTCAGACGGCTAACATATTGGAAGCCCACGAAGTAGCGAAAAAACTAACTCGCAGAGAAGTTACCCTAGAATGGTTAGTTTGCGTTTACCGTTATTAAACATTCTGGCTAGCTGAAATAAACACTCTGCAACCGAAATATCTAACGCTCGTGTGCAGTAGTGTACCTCTCAAATAAAAATTATTTTCTTCCAAAAAAAGTTGATCGTGAATAAATCACACTCCTACGCAATACGTTGCTTCAAGATTTAGATAATACCTACTATTTTTTTATAAATGGTAGGTATTAAATGGATCTTGAAATTTATTTCAGAGCCAACAGTTTGACTTTGCAATGTCAAAGCGAAAGAAAACGCAAAAGACCGAATATCAAGCAAGCGGTCCACTTGATTGAAAGTGGTACAGTCGTCTAGTCTATCGACATCTGCAATACCAGGCGCATCGCATGTGCGCTTCCATTCCCGAGACAAAGCTGAAATATCTCATATACCTGTAATTACACCGGTACCCATACCGTTCAAAACGGCACATAGCAACGCGGCAGACATAGCTATAAGATAGGTAGATAACACATAATAAAGAATATACAATATTATCACTTGCCTGTGAAAATCGGCCGGTACGGGAGCAGTCACGAAGCTAGCCATCGGCTTCTTACGAACTTGGTGAATCATCTTCGACAGTTCACCACTCTTGGATATCAATTCAGACCTGCAAACATTGAGATATTTACAAAAACCTTTAAGATACAACTAGTGCTTTACTTTTTAAGAGCGTTTACGCCGTACGGCATTTCATACAAAATTTCAAGCCCTTATTTTTCGAAATGAATGAACCGATTTTAATGAAACTTCATACGCATAAGCAGGATACAAAGGTCTAAAAAGTTAGTAGAGAACATTTTCGAAATGTCTTATTTAAAAAAAGATAACTGGAAATCTCTGTTTGTATGGAAAATTTAAAATCGGTCTAATTTGGCTGTAACACTATTTTTAGAAAATGTCCTCTACTAACTTTTTAGACCTTTGTATCCTGCTTATGCATGTAAAGTTTCATTAAAATCGGTTCATTCATTTCGAACAATAAGGGCTTGAAAGTTTGTATGAAATGCCGTACGGCGTAAACGCTCTTAATATAAGTAATTTTAAGAGAGACATTCATTATTATTGTTTATGACTTTACTCGTGTTGGATTGGGATTCCCCTCGAGGCCCTTATTTATAGGTCAGGGAAACGACCTCGCTCGTTAATAAGCTCATGAATAAGACTCCGCTTTCGGAAAATTACTTGTTTGCAGAAACGTCTACAGACAGTTTTTCCTAGGAAAAATCGTAAACAACAATAAACACAGTATTACAGACAAACATGCATGATTGAATGAACTTTCACATGCAATACTAACATATTTGATGATGTACGCTTTCTGGTCACCCCAAAATTATAGCATGAAGGTAGAAGATACACAATTAATACAATAGTAATAGCTCGAGTTTTTACCGACTTCAAAAAAAAGGAGGTTATCAATTCGATACGTATGTATGTAATATTATTGGAATTGCATTATATTCACATATGATGATCTATTAGGGCTTCCAAACAAATATACAAAATTTCATAGACGTATGTATGTATGTATGTATGTATGTTTGTCCACGCATATCTCCGGAAGTATTAATCGGATCGTGACCATTTTTTTTTATTGGCTTACATTTTCTTCAACTTAGGGAACAGTGCAAGTTTCATCAAGATCGATTCAGTAATTTTCAAGATATGGACTAATACGTGTAAGTGTGACGGCCTGGCTTATTGATAAGAGCTACGGGTATAATGTCAAAGGGAAAACATCTCAAAACCTTGGTCAAATACTAGTGCAAAAACTAAAAATTACGAAATAAAAAGTAATTTAAAAAAATTAAACCAACTTCAAAAAGAAATTAACTCAAAATTATGAAATAACTTTAATTTCGGAAGTCGGTGGCATAAAACTAAAATACAGATCCCAAGACACCGACTTCCGAAATTAAAGTTATTTCATAATTTTGAGTTAATTTCTTTTTGAAGTCGGTTTAATTTTTTTAAATTACTTTTTTTAAATTAATTGTTAAAGCACCAAGTTTGTTTAATGACTGTTGACTGACTCCGTTAACTTAATACGGTACCTCAAATTCATGAAAGTAAAAGTATCCTGACATACATAATCAGCCTATAATGTTCCCACTGCTGGGACACAGGCCTCCTCTCTTCGAGAGGTAGTGAGGTGTAGGTAATCTACGACGCGGGCCCAGTGTGGGTTGGTAGATGTCGCATGTCTTCGAATTTTTGGTTATAGGATATGTTGGTATCCTCACGATGTATTTTCTTCAGCGTTTTGAGAGCAGTGATGATGAAATTTTTTTATACAAAGTAAATGATTTTATTTCTGTAAGTAGGTTTGTACAGTCAACAGCAAAAAATAGATGATCAAAATCAGAAATTCAATACTAATGAACGGAGTTCGCGTCAGAACTGTGTGGCGTCGAAGTGATTCAAAAGTATGTGATTGTAAATTATACCAGTCATTTACTACTAGTACAGCTGCCATATATTCGTGATCAGTTTTGACTCCTATTGAATTTCTGATTTTGATCATCTACTTTTGCTGTTGACTGTACAAACACTTTTACACGTCAATCATATTTTTTTTTAAAAACGAAATGAGGTCGGCGTTTCATATCTGACTACTCTGAGAAGAAAGGCTGAAACCAATTCAGAGGTCACAGTCTCTTTTAAAGTCCAGACATAATCTTAGTCAGGTCATGTGAAGACAATGTAGATTGGTGTCTGAAATGGTCTTTTAAGGAAAGAACCACACAGATTGAGTGGACCTGTCCAGTCAGTGCACGCATTTGTCAGTAATCATGCAGCTCAACTCAAAACTTAAGGAGCTCAACGATTCGACGAACAATACCAATGAAAGGACATTTGGGTAGGCCGCATAAATTACTCAAACTGCCTGACCATGACTTAAACTATCATAGAAAAAATAAAGACAAAAGAAAATTAACCCACAGTAAAGCACCTTCCTGGGTTCGACACCACGATAGTCAGGGGTAACGGCGCGGCGCTTATCCTGACATATGTGCCAATTTAATTATCTCCTATTCTCCCTAGTCAAAGCCGAAGTTAACACATACTAAGTTTATTCAATATTGATGATACTTAATGATTTTTAATCAAAAGACCAGTTAACAAGTATTGCAAGGGACAATCCAATCATGGAACAGATTACAAACTGACAAAATGAGGTGAATGAACTGACAAATAAGTAAAAAAAGGAGTAAATATTAACATGAATACCTAGTACTGGAATGCAGTTGATGCTCAATCTCCTGCAGCAGATGTTCCAGTTGCTCCGTTTCTTGGGTAAGGCTGTTCTTCTGTCCCATCAGGGTGAGGAGTTTGGCCTTCAGTGCGGAATCCAGGCGCGAAATCATCAGTTCAACGGCGTTTCGAATCTCGCGTACGCGCTCATCTTTGGCAGCGCGCACAGATTCTACGTTGCGTTCCTGGAAACAATATTATTGATTTAAATTTAAATATTTTTAATTTTTGTAAGTGTACCATGGCCATGTCATGAGGGTAGACGAAATACATACATGTGCCTAAAGAAGTGACACCCTTCATCAATCATATTATGTTGAATTTATATCCATACAGATTTGTTTGTATCTTCAAGGAGATTTTTATGATGAAAGAGTGAGTGCTAAGGTGACTACTATCAGGGAAAAAAGTAAGAGAAAAATATGTACATTATTCTGACCCCAAGTGACATGGAATCTCACATAGAAATATTAGATCAGCAGGAATAAAAAGATGCTGTAGAATAAAAAACCGTCTTGTTACTAGGCAGGATGTGATATAAAGATCAGTTGCATTTCTTGAGTAAATGAATGGCAGATGACTGCCCTGATTCTGGATTAATAAAATTGTATCATGCAATGCTACAGCTACATTGTCGCGATAACGCTTAGTGTATTTCGCGCGCTCTCTCTCGCACACCGCTCGACGTCTCGCTGTACAACAGTGAGCGCGTGAAGTGTAGTTTGCGTAATCGCGACAATGCAGCCGTAGCAAAGGAGGTTCAAGTATTATAATAGGGCAACTGGCCTCGTAACCTCATCTTCATCTCTTATTATATCTCAAGAGCAAATACATGTTATACTATATGTTTAAGTATCAGTGACATACAATATTCTCTAGAATGCATTGTAATTAATACAATAAGCTAGGTCAATAATCAAGAAATTTCAAAATGTTATAGTTATGACATCAATAATTTTTTATGCAGTTGTGTTTGCTTATCAACAGAATATTAACACAAAATTCTTACCACGTCTTGCACCAGACTAATCAGCTCCATCAGTCTACGTCTCAACTGGGACACTTCATCACGGATCTGCGTGACATGTTGTTCATACACCTCTTCTAATGGCTTGAAGGTATGCCCAGAGTGAGTGCCGCCCCACAGAGCACACTGGTGGCAGATGCAGCGCCGGCATGTCCAGCAATATACCGTCAGCTTCTCCTGATGTGTCGGACACCTGTTCAGGGTGCTTTACATGTGTTTATTATATCCTTATTTGAGAAGAATATAGATTAATTATGAATGTTTCACTGTTGTGTTAATATCTAGAAACTTTCTATGTGTAAAATATCTCAATAAATAAATTACAATGAACAGGGGAAAAAAGGTGATTATTTTTTTAAATAGAAAATTAGTACCTCATGTTGGTCATAAGGTTGTCTTAGGGATTCTATTTTGTAAGTGTCATCATCATCAGTCAATCAATCAATCAACTCAGCCTATCGCAGTCCACTGCTGGACATAGGCCTCTCCCAGACTGCGCTACAGCACCCTGTCCTCCGCCTTCCGCATCCAGTCTACCCCAGCCATCTTCATCATCACATCATCATCAGTACAATGCCAGAAGTGTGTGCAATAATCACCTATCTCGGAAGCTCTCCCTCTGACTAGCTGAATTGCTCTGCTGCATCGTCTCGATCTGCTGGGTGACCTCCTCGACCCAGCGGCAGTTGACGAGCTCGTGCAGGTGCAGGGCTGCCCGGCAGTGAGGGCACTGCGATCGCTGCTCCGTCAGCCATCGCCTCACGCACGCATAGCAACATAGCTTCGAGCAGTGAGGGCACAGGTGTGCGTCCACCAGCTTCTCCATACAGATGAAGCAGCGGAACACCTCCGCCAACGTCTGCAACCATCATCCCATTCATTCTCTCGTCAATTCAACATAACTGTCAAATATGTAGGCCACATCGATTTACCTCAACGATCTGCTCCTCGCCATTTCCATTCCCTTTGTCTCCTCGCGAGGCCATAATAAAGGTTTGCTTTTCTTACTACGGGGCCGACGAGATATTCACCATAATTTGGACTTGTTTATATATTTCTAAAATAACAATTGGACATGTTTCGCAATGCGAGCGTCAATACACGAAACCACTTCCGCGTTCGAATATCAATCGAATCAAAATAAAAACAAAAAAATGGTGCTTTTGTGCAACTGTTAAAATTACCCTATCATAAATTTTACACACAAATCAATAATCAAAAAACATGAGATTGGAATAATTGTATTGGTAATATATCGCAATTAATTTTCTTATGGTATTTTCCTACATTAATATTTTATCTTTGGCTACAATTCGCGTATTCTAAGCCGTAAACAATTTTCCCTTTCACAATATTTCCCTATTAAAAGGGTAACAGAGCTGGCAGCACTGTTGAAAAAGCAAAGTTGCCATTATTCAAAAATCTACTCGATCGATTAAAGAGGTAGCGTTCGAAAAAGAACGAATTTGTATGTATGTATGTATTACTTGGATATGTTCATCATAACATGTATGTACACTGTCTACGATGTACACGTTGTTCTTCTCTAGATTTGACTATGTGACCAAATGAGTAACTTCTCGCAATTTTCTCGCCGCATATTCACGCTATTTATCTACTGACTGTAATCAAAGTGACCCCTTGACACTACCATAGGTTTGCTTGTCCTACAGTTTATCCTGCCCGGCTGTTCTGTGTATGGGTTTTCTAATGCCGTGTATGCTAGACGCACGCACTAGCAGTGGGAATAGAATAAACCACTGGCAGACTAAGTCTGTTGGAGACCCGGGGCGGCAAAACAAAATACGGCCCCCTTCGGTCGTCTCAGTTTTTCTTACTAGATTTTTGCCATAAAACACGACAATTTGATTACTAATATTAATGCTTATTAGAATAATTTGACTATCGCACTATGACACTAATAAATACTAACTACTCACTAATAAAAAGGCGAAAGTTTGTGAGTGTGTGTGTTTATATGTTTGTTACTTCTTCACGCTCAAACAGCTGGACCTAGAGTGATAAAATTTTGTATGGAAGTAGTTGACATTCTGGATTAATATATAGGCTACTTTTTCCCGATATTCCCACGGGATCGAAACTTAAGCGGGTGAAACCGCGGGACGCAGCTAGTTGATTATAATAAAAATGATTGCTAAGTTCGTAGTAGAGAGGGACACGTCGTATGTGGTCGCGATCATCAGCATTGAAGGAAACAAAAAAAACTAGGAAGAAAATAATTCTGAAAAAGATAAGTTGCTTGATTTGAACGAGTGGAAGTATATGTCTACGATTCAAAAACCTGAAATCCTCTGATCAACTTTCTTGCCTTTAGGGCCGAGTTCACGGACTGTCATTTGACCAATGTTTGAGTAATCGGCCGATGAATTTCTAAACATCGTTTATGCAGCCGGTTAAGTATTCACTGCTCACCACGAATATTTTAACCGTGATTATTAAATCGGGCAATCAGCATTCGCTCAGAGTGAATGAACGAATGCTATAAGTGTACTCATTTGCGAAGTCATGTCGTTATATTTAGTCAACACGAGTTTTGGTGACATCTATATTTAGTAGCATAAAATAAAACGCTTTCAACTTTAGAAGTTCGAAAACGCATTGGGATCATTATGCTAGCCTGTAGTGTCCAATTTGGAAGGGTAATAACACTGTGCGCTGTCACTGTCAAATGTCACACGTGCTAATATTATTCTCCGTTGTGTTTTCGTTGTGAAAGTGTTTAATTAATTCTATCCTACGACTTACTATTTACCTTCTACTTGTAAAATGGCAGCTCAGAAAAAGAGAACAAACAATTTTTCATGCGATGAGAAGCGTATTTTAACGGAGTTGGTGTTAAAATACCAAGATGTTGTTGAAAATAAGCGCACCGATGCCACTACGAATTCCTCTAAGTTGAAAGGGTGGATCCGTATAGCAGAAGAATTTAACACTGTTAGCACGTTTTGCCATCGAACCCACACAGTCCTAAAATGTTGCTGGGAAAATATTAAAAGGCAGACGAAAAAAGATCAAGCAGACAGGAAGAAAAAGCTATTTATGACTGGTATGTACAATAACAATTCACGTGGTGTATTAGGTATCTTTAAGGATATTGCTTAATCATGCTTTTCTTGTGTGTTTTTGTATTGCAGGTGGTGGAAAACCGCCAACACCGCCACCGTCTAATACCGGGTCTTCAATAGTGGAGGCCATATTAGGACCAGCTCTAAAGGGAATCCCAAGTGATTTCGACACTGACAGTCCCACATTCAGTGTAAGTATAATTCTTCCTGTTATCCAATAGTGTGTGTTCAAAATGTTCAAATCTGATAATTTAGCACTATACCTATAGAGAACCTAATTCCTCATGATTGTCAGATTCTGCATCTAAAAATTGTTGTATTTTGACTGATAATTAATGTTTCAACAGGAAATTATAGAATGCAAGACAATGGATCAGAGTGAAACAGTCTATGTAATAGAAGGCAATACTGATTATGCAGGCATATCAATAGAGGATAATGTGAGTTGATAATATTTATAAGTTATAATTTACGTACCTACCTAACTACCTGTTATGAATTGTAACTTATTGTTTTTTACAGGAAAACATTGAAACTATTGTTGCTGAAACAAGAGTTGACGAGTGTAAACAGAATGCTCACACAAGTACTGCAAATGGTTTATTGAAAGAAAAGAATGTAAGTTAACACAGTTTTAAGTTGAATAAACATGAAACATCAGACCAATTAATAATTCTCCTAAAATATATTCTTTTATTACATGACAGTGCTTTATTATGGTATTTTTTGTGAACAGGACAATGATACCTGGAGTTCATGGACTCCGAAGAATTTAAAAACACCAATATCAGGTCAACTGAAGGTAACCAGAGAAAGTGAAGAAGGGTGGTTAAAAAGAAGAAGACCTAAAATCGACTGCTTGGGTGACGAGCTTGTAAAAGAAAAAATTCGCTTGGTAAAAATTTTACAAGAAAATGCTGAGAAGGAATCCCGTATTCGATTAGCCATTCTGGAACAGCAATTACAGCAAGAACAAATAAAGACCCAAAAACTTATGGATAGTTAGTTATTTTTTAGCTTTTAAGTATTAGTAATAAAAACATTCAGATGATGTAAAACAGTTGTTGCTGATGCATATTGTGACGGGTGTTGACTAACATAATGCATAAGATTTTACTAACACAATAGGTACCTATAAATGTTGACATATTTTTCTGTGTTTTATATATTTCTCTATTCGTATTTATAATTTGTAATTGTATGGATTGGTTTGTTTCTGAAATAAATTGATTAATAATAATAATAAAACATAGTTTTATTTATTAGTATACAGTATAACTTATTTTTCAAACAAGACTTTGGTAATAATTTGATATTAGTGATCTTCTGCTGGGATTTACGTCTCTTATATTATTATCTAAAGAGCGCTGTACTCTTCCCTGGTGTAATATTTCTTCCCATGGTGCTGGCAAGGCTAGATTTGGGTCGTCAGAAGGCATTTCATCTCCTCTCATTTGTAGGATGTTGTGTAATACACCCGTAGCCACTATAATAGGTGGCGTATTTTTCAAATTAACCCTAATTCCAAGGGCCAAAACTGGGAAGCGCCTTTTCCAAACCCCAAATAACCTCTCAATTGGGTTGCGTGTCCTGATTTGGGATTCATTATATAATGATTCAGCTGATGTAGCAACTCTATCTAATGGCATCATCATGTAACTCCTATTCATGTAGCCACTATCTGCAACAAGTAGTGAATCACCATACATTCCCAATTCAAACATGGCATGTCTTCTAGATGCACTGAATATCCGTTCATCATGGTTACTTCCTGGCCACCTGACTACTAGGTCAGTTATTATCAATTGGGCGTTACATATAGCTTGCACATTTATTGACATATAGCCTTTTCTATTCCTGAAGGTTTCAGCATGGCTTCCTCCTGGTGATATTATCTTTATATGTGTGCAATCCAATGCACCTATAACTTTTGGAAATCTGGCTATATTGTAAAAGTCTATTTGCGTTTTTCTAATGTCTGTATCAGTCTGCGGGAACTTGATGTAATCCCGGCTTAGGGAAGCTATTGCTGCTGTTACTCGGTGGATGACACGATTAGCTGTTGGTCGACTCACTCCAGAGAAATCACCCATGGTCAGTTGATGACATCCAGTTGCATAGTACCGTAAAGTCAATAGTAACTGATTTATAGGTGCCAGGGAGTTATTCCTACAATAAAGTAAAAAGTTATAATACATACATAAACAATCAAAATTTTTAAAATTACTTACAGGTTTGCTAGGAAATTTAAAAAAGTTGCATTATTGTCAACTATTTGGTAAATGCACACCAACTTAAGCAGGCACTTTTTCTTTTTATGAATTACTGGCGTCTGCGATATTGAACTTAAGTTAATAGGTACCTAAGCATAATCTATGTTTGTCAGGCAGCAGGGGTAGCTTTGAGTTAAAAGAACTTTTCAAAGTAGATCTGTCTTTCCCCCAACATAGATACAAACACAGTTTTACCTATTTTTATTAAAGATTGATTATAAATAATGATTGTAGGTACTTACTTATCGTTCGGGAATTCTAATTTATTCTCAATTAATTGTAGTACGTTCAGTGCAGAAGGTTTGGACAAACGGAATCTAATTTTAAATGCTTCCTCATTATATTCTTCGTAATAATTACGACGCACTTGAAATTGTCTAGGTCGCCTTGTTCTGGTCTCTATATCTTCTAGATTTTCTAGAAGGCTTAAGTAGTGATCTTGATAGTTATCAATTAATACATTGAACACTGACTGCATGTTTATCTATTCTCAAAAAAACAGCGAAAAAGCGGAATAACCTAAACGTATTGTTGCAACTGTTGTAAAATCACAGGCAAATGTCAAAATACGGTACTAATGGACGGTTAAACGATGCTGTAGAGCTCGGTTAAAATGATCGGCTGTTTAAGGGCTGTAAACACTGGTTAACGTGTGGTGAACAGTAAAAATGATTTAATCAGTTGTTCAAGTGATAAACAGCCGTTTTAAAAGTCGGTGAACTCCACCAAATAATACATTAAACTCACCGTGTCACTATCAACTACTCATCTATTTCAATCCAACAGGTCCAAACTCGGTTGAATTTATAAGGCCGAGTATTTGTGACCACCTTCCTGCTCTATTACGACTATGTTCACTTCTTTACCATTTCTAAATTAACTATTAATCGAGACCATTTTGATAGAGCCCAAACACGATAATAATATGCTTGCTTTATGTTGTTGTTCTACAACAACTGCTTCGCACCCGGCAGGATAATTTTTTACAGGGAGGTGTATTTTCATATCCTCATAAGAAAATACTGCAGGGAAATGGGGGGAGTTATTCACGAAAAGCAAGAATGTAGGCTGCAAGAGCGAACGAGGTGAGATCAAATTTTTTGCAGCCCAGCTTAGAAATTCTGGATAAGGTTTCTTTTATACATTCATACGCATTTAACAGTTGCTTTGTCGACATAAGCGCGAGCTTGAAAATTATAACACCCCGTGACTCTCACCCCACCTCAGAAAGGTTAATAAATCGGCAAGATAAAGTCTAAAGCGGGCTACTCACACCTGCCGCAGGGGCAATCTATTATAGGGCGCACGGTGCCGCAGCGGTCGCGGCAATATCAGAATTGTCTCTGTCATGCCTGCCGTTCAGTGTTGGGGTATAAGTTGAGCTAAACACAAGCGTTGAGAATTGCACCAGTGTTATCGAAAAATTAAAAAATCGGGAGAGGAGGCCTGTGCTGTGTCCCAGTAGTGGGAACATCATAGGCTGATTAAGCAAAAGATCAGTTTAGCCCTGGCTCATTCTGTGGTGCTACATGAATATTATGAAAGAATTAGAAGTAGATGACCTTAAAATCTTTTTACAAATGGATATTGCTTCTTTTGAAGAGCCCCTTGCAATGGTGACAACATTAATAGAAAAAAAGATACATTAAATGCATAATGCCCTAAAGAACCAAATGATTGAGAAATTGCCCCGATCGCGCTACACATGCGACAACGTAGCAGGGCGACAGGGACGATCTAGGGACCAAGTATGGTCTCGCGCCCTTGCTGCCCAGCTGCAGGACCGATCTAGGAAAATGCACCTGCTTGCCTATACACATCACAATGATTAAGGTGGCAATTAAGGGGCATCCCCACTTACACTCTAGATTGCCCCTGTGGTAGATGTGTGAGTAGCCCGCTTTAAGCCAAAAAATTAAAAAGAATATACTGGCAATGATCATGCACGCGCTGACACTCTCTGACAGAGTTACGTCACTTTACACTTATGTCATATGTCGAATTTAACGTGATAACCTCTGAAATGTTTTCATAATATCGTTTATAACATAATTATTTTTTGTGGTGATATTAAGGGTGGTTTTTAGAATACTTATAATACTAGATTACGATTAGTAAACACGTAAGTCTCATTTCAATCAGTCATAACTAATGCTTTAACAAAATAATTTGCAACTATTTACTCATTTGAAATTATGTTTTGGATGGAACTGTATGTTATTTAATTCCAATGTTATCTTTATTTAAATTTAGTATTGGTTAGAGTCTTGGTTTGTACTGTAGTCGTACTTGAACTGGTGCAATAAATATTTCAATAATAAAAAAACAAATATATATTTTTGAAAATTTCAGAATGTTGATCTAAAAGGCGTGTAACGGCAGGATGTTCTACAAAAAAGTGATGCACTGCACGATCTGCCTGAAACATGGCACTGTCGGCATTTCTGGGGTAAGATTTTTGGAAACTATTACTTAATTTTACAGGTGGAAAAGTGAATAACAAGCTGTATGTTGTTATCTTTTACCTACATGATTATAACACAGATTATTGCGTTTTATTTTTTATCTTATGATACCATGATATAAATTTGGGCTTTAGATGTTTATAATGCTTATTAAACATAAGGAGTTCTTTAGAACTTTTGTAACAGTGTGCCATAGTTTATTATTTATTTTTAGGTAAGTACTAAATTAAATAACTAACTAGGTAACAGACTATACCATAACAACATTATTGAATTTGGTCTGCTGCTGCCCAATAAAATTTTCCATTGATCTGAATCTTTTTGTTTTCTTAGAGTTTTATTGGTATTCGGATTTAACTGAAAATCATTTTTATTTAAAAAAAACATTACTAATTACAAAAATTACAAACATAAAAAAGAAACAATGGTGCCGATTCTGTTGTGCACAAACTAAACTAAATTTAAGTTCAGTGCATCTTTTTCTTTCATTTAAAAAAACGGATGGACAGACACACAAGTGATCCTATAAGGGCTCTGTTTTTTCCTTTTGAGGTACGGAAGCCTAAAAATACTTGCAACATTATCATCAGCTCTTATCCCACCCAATTATTTGTGGTTGACACAACATATTTTTTTTCTCCATACTTCTCTATTAGTCGTCCGCCTGTGGCTAAATATTAACAGCCGCACAGGTCGATCGATCAGGTTAAGCTACACTTGCCGCGGTTGGTCTGTGGATGGGTGACCATCTTTACATACCGTGACCCTCCATGCCTCGGAAAGCATGTTAAGCCATTGGCCCCGACTGTCATTCGTGGATCTTTGACAGTCGTCACGGGTAGTCAGAAGCCCGAAAGTCTGACAACCAGTCTTACCAAGGGATATCGTATTACCCAGTAACTGGGTTGTGGAAGTCAGATAGGCAGTCGTTCCATATAAAATACTGGTAACATAGTTGGGAAAAGGCTAGGCAGATGATGACAACTCTATTAATTGTTATCTCGGTAGTCACACTCCTTCTAACCATATCATCATTCACACATTCCATCCATCATATCTTTGGTGTTCCCCTACTCTTACAGCCATCGACATTCATACTTAAATACTTGCAACATATCAATCATTTTTGTACTAGACAAATAAATAAGCTGAAACAATATTTTAACATATTATACCATATTATAAGCCTTACTTTGTTAACAGGAAAACTGTGTAAAACTAAGGGAACATTTTCAAGGTCATCTCTAGTGGTTTTTCTTATCATTAGATTTTTTTGTTGTGTAGCGGCTTTGTGGTTTTGAACTTAATAAGTCATCACACTAATATTATAAAGGCGAAAGTTTGCGAGTGTGTTTGTTACTTCTTCACGCACAAACGGCTGGACCAATTTTGATAAAATTTGGCATAGAGGTAGCTGACACCCTGGATTAACACAAATAATACTTTTTATCCTGATATTCCCACGGGATCGACACTTTATGCGGGTGAAACCGCGGGGCACTGCTAGTTTAATATAAAGAAGACATTTTGTGCCAAACCCAAGTATATTGGGATAAGGGCAAGGGCATTTGAAAATGACAATAATTGTAATCCATACTAATATTATAAATGCGAAAGTGTGTCTGTCTGTCTATCTGTATGTCTTCACGCTTAAACCGCTGAACCGATTTAGATGAAATTTGGTATACAGATAGTTTCGAGTCCCGGGAAAGTACATAGGATAATTTTATCCCGATATTCCCACGGGAAACTTATGCGGGTCATGGGTGAACCCGCGGGGCGTTGCTAGTCACAACATAACATCCTGTTTTCCCCGAAGGGTTCGGCAGAGGTGCACCTATAGTACACCCACATTTCACTAGTTATGTTTGTGTCCCATGTAATAGGGGATGATCCTATTGCCAATTCATCAATCAACTGGGCATAAATTCAGACTTTGCTCCAAATCCAGACTGCTAGCCCTAATCAATAATTCAGAATACTATACTTACTACCTATAGTAATCATTTAAGCACGTTAAGGCGTTCGTTGGTTCTGCGCCTGATCTGTCTCCGGTCGTGTCGGATTGCCGTCCCATCGAACTATGAGAGTGAGAATAGAGGGAGTGCACATGTGACTGCGCGCACACTTGTGCACTATAATATCTTCCGCGCCGAAGGCTAGTCTCCGTTGAGATTAGCCGCCGTGGTCGAAATACAGTCTGAAGGACTTTTATTTTAGTAATCATTTATTAAACAATGTTATGCTACCTACTACTACTACTAGGTGCTGTCAGCGTGATAACATAAACTTGTTTTTAATTAATATTATTTTAAGTAAAACAAATATCAACTTTATTTTAATGGTAATTAAGTTGATTTTAGAGTGACTAGGACTATTGAAAAAGTTATAAAAATGTTTGAAGTTGTAGCGTAAACTGAACTTTATTGTGTAGGATTTAAAGTTATTTTTCCATAAACTCATATTTGTTTACATTTTTGGCAAATGAATCGCGAATGCAGAGTAATCTCAAAAATTGTTATTATTAAACAAAATGAAAGTCATCAGATAGCTTGTACAGGTTAATAAAATAAAAATGTTCTTATGTAAGTAACAGACTGTTATCAAAAACTTCGCATGATTTCTGAAAAAGTTCTCGCGTGTGATAGGTATTTTCGTTTCATTAATGAAATCGCATTTGTATGACAACCCATAATCAGCCTATAACATTCCCGCTGCTGGGCCAGGCCTCTTGTTGATCGAAGCCTACGGCCTACAACTCATAAGTTGCGGCCAACATTGCTCCCTGCTGGGCACTGCTGCTTTATATAACAACTTCTTAGCATGTCTATGTCTGAGTTCAAACCTACGGCCTACAACTCATAAGATGCGGCCACCATTGCTCCCTGCTGGGCACTGCTGCTTTATATAACAACTTCTTATATAGCATATCTATAGGCTGCACAGATATAGATACACCTAGATAACGCAAGAGCAACTACTTCGCGTGCCAAAAATCACACCAGATTACGTTAAAAAATCGTAAGGCCGCTTGTATATGTCCGTTTTTTGTCCGGTGTCCGTTGCGCCGAGGGGAGGCGGCGGTGCATCCGGCGTAACTTGTTCGCCGGACCTGTTTCCGATGCATGTGCACACATTCATTATAAACCATACACCACCGCGAATCCGGCGAAAAAAAACGGTCCGTTGTCCGGTGAAAAAAACGGACGTATACAAGCGGCGCCACATTCGCGCTCAGTCCTGTGTACTGCTGGCTGGGTAAGCGAGAGCGAGAGCGCAAGCTTGTGACGTCATAGTAGGTAGTCAAACAAAGGCACGCTTGCTTTTCATACTGTTCGTGATACTTGCGTTATCTAGGTCTATATATATCTGTGATAGGCTGCATTAAAATAGCCTGAAGGAGTGGCGATACTGGCGATACTTAGGTAGGTATACCTACTCCGACTCCGACCGGCGGCGCACCCTAGGCAGTAAACCCCGCAACCAACTTAATGACTGGCAAATAATGCGAGTGCAACTGTTGAAGCTGCTGAAGATTTTAAAATACACTTTTTGCATTATATAAATTTAATCTCCTAGTATTGTATAATTGCATAGCACATGTGTGAGTACTATGTACATACTATAATGCTTCCATTTACTGGGTACGCCTTTCATTGACTTGAATGTGCCCTGGCGGCTGAGAGTATGTCATGCTCACTCAAATGTCTCGCTGATGGTGGCGCGTGTGTTGGATCATTTAGCTCCCTATAAAATGGTTGAGCTGAATGGTGCTAATACATGCGTCATGTTCGTGAACGGGCGCCGTCAGTAGGGACTGGTCATCTCTTTGCTGCCATGGCTTATTTTAATTTTATTTAATATTTGAATTGTTTTTTTTTTCATTACGGACGCTTTTAACGTTCTGCATCGTTCTCACATGCATAATTTTTAACATGAATGATGTAAACAAGACTTTGTAACCATATTATTTTGATTTAAAAGAGTGTCCATGGAGTTTCTTGCCCGTTCTTCTCCATAGGTACCTACGCTTTGGAATGGGCAATCTAGCTTCATCTTTCTGACTGACCGACCCCTTGACAATTCAAAAGTGCCTGTAATTGGTTTAATTGAAATAAATGCTTTGAGTTTGAGTTTGAGTTTGAGCAAACTTTTGGCTCTTGTGATACAGGACTTCCTAGTACAAGAGCCAGGGCTACACTGATGTTTGTGTTTTGAAGTGAAAATAAACAAATTATTATTAAATTATTAATAACTTTTTAAGAGAGACAGAACAGGCTAATATAAAAAAAAAAAAAAAAAAAAGAGAGACCAGACACCGTCTGTAAAAACCTAAGTAGACCAACTTTTATCTACGGGGTAATTGCGTAACACACTAACAGTAGCAATGACTTTCATTTTGACAGTTCAACAACATTCATTGCGTTATTAACGTGGTTGAGTAGACAAATTTTTCGAACATATGGAGCAATGGATTAGCAATATCATTCAACATGATTGTGATTGAAAGTTTATTACGCAACTATGGGCTATGGAGCGGGACCGCTGTTACTAACGAGAAACTTTTAAAATGAACTAACAACAGGATAACACGCAGATTTAATTAAATTTTGATACGTTACAGCCCGAAGGACAAAGATTAATTAAAATTGAACTGAACAAGGCAGCGTTGCCTGACCTGACAATGATGACTGAGCAGTTTCGCAAGTTTATCGGCAAAATTAGTTAGGACTTTAGAATTTAGATAAAAGCAAATCAGAAAGTCTCTCTGGAACTACCAGTCGGATTTGAAAAATTGTTTTTTCCTTTGATAGCCGAATTCTTGAGAAAGTTTAAAGGCTATTTAACATCAAGCTAGAGCTCTAAGGAACTGAGCAAAAAAAAAAGAAGAATAGTCGATAAGAACGCTAAGCGAAAAAGCGGGAGGGCGGACGATGGGATGCGATAGGACGCGGTGAGTCGGGGGCCGAAATTTCACGTGGACGAAGTCGCAGGCAGAAGCTAGTCTAACTATAGTTAACTAGCACTATTTCACGCGTTACATAATTATGAATTAGAAGACTTTATACCTACAAGTAGGAGCACGGTATTTTCCTACTCGTTATAGGGGAAGTACGTCCAAAACGACATACAGTCTTGTTTTTTTCATCATATATTTTTAATTAACATAGTTACAATCAGTTTTTAGTTTTAATATCTAATAATATTTGGTTAATTAGTTTTAACTAACGTAAACTTGTAACTGGATAGGAACCATATAAAAGTTATAATTTAAATTAATCACAACCTATAAGGAAATTCATTTTGTCCATGTAGTACGGACAAAATGACATAGGTACATAATATACACGAAAATAATGAAGTACATATTTTACGGACGAAGTTTTTAGTCTTCTTGGGTACATCAGCACATGATGTATGACTTGTATGAGCCCAAAGAGAACAATGTCGCACCGTAGCCAGGCTTGGAAAGGGCAAACAGGTCGTTACAGTTAATGCATGCGCAATCATGATCGTGGACCGTTCTACGCAGCTGGAAAATCTTCTACATCTGAGGCCTCATCGTAATGAGTCTTCTGTGCCTGTATTCTTCGTTTTCCTGGCTGCTTTTGGGATCATTACCGTGATCTGAGCCATTATTGATATGCCGTTTTGCCCCGAATGTATGTCATTTTGCCCCACACGTTATCGATACAATAACTAAGTCATAATTTCTTTAAACACGTGATATTTATATTCAATCTTATTAATAATGCAGTATAATGCTACACTACTTCAATTTACATCAAAATATGTAATAAAAACCACGTAAAACTCGCCAAAAACGAGACGAACTCCATCAAAACAAAGAACTTTTACGCGCACAAAACGCATTCGCACCAGTTACACCGGCGCGGCGTGACTGAGTCAATGGCGCTAAAAACTTGACAGGTATGCCAACATGGCCTTCTTCACGTGATGTTATGACAACTGCAGCATTGTAGCCCACCAATTTCGAAAAAAGCCCAGTATGTGTAATTTTGTCCGTAATAAGTATGTCATTTTGGACGTACTTCCGCTACTAGTAGGTATAATGAATTCCTTCCTGCAATATCTTACGTAACTAGGTCTCGTCTACAGTCGGTACCTAACTAAGGTCATGATCAGATGTTTTATAATTAAAACTACCTTCTGCCCGCGACTTCGTCCGCGTAAAAGTTCTTGCTCCCCCGACCCACCCCTGTCGCATTGCATCACCTGCCCGCGCTATCACTTTGTTTTCGCTTAGAGTTCTTTCTGACCTTTCTTTTTGCTTTTTGCTCGGCTCCAAAGGGTCATAGCGTGATGTTAAAGAGGCTATAGCCTTCCTCAAGAATTGGGCTACCAAATGCAAAAATATTTTTTTAAATCCGACCGGTAGTTCCGGAGATTAGCGCGTTCAAACAAACAAACTTTTCAGCTTTATTATTAGTTATTAAGATATAAGAAAAGATAAAGATTTCTAATTCGGGCCGGGCATTGTGCAGAGTTTATCTTTAGTACCCACCAATCTATTGAATAGACAAACTCTAGATTCATAATTTTTATACAGTTAACTTTCATCTTAATAAATGCCCTCCTTTATTCCAGAACGGTATACTTCTGCAGCAACTGGCAAGGATATCGACGTCACAATGTTGGAATAGTAAACTGCCACTGACGACACAAACGACTGCTCCGGCAAAGAGCAAAAATGTACCACCACAAGACAACAGGATGTGGAAGGAGACGCCGTCACTTGAAAGAAAGAATCAGATGGGGAACTATTGTATGATGCTGTCAAAGTTTCGATTAAGTTGTAAGTAGAAGAAGCCTTATATTTCTAGCTTAATTAATTAACAGAGTTTGATACTATTGGAAGATGAAAGGTAGTCGTATTTGGTCGTATTACATGTAGAATTTGTAACAGATCTTTCGAAGGCCTGCCAGTCCCGTTCTTTAGGACGTTTTTTGGCGCCGCATTCTTGGGCAGCGTCCCATAACTGAACCATTTTCCTCACCCCCTAGATTAATGCAAAAACAAATGCACAACCAAAACATGCTATCATGCATGTCCATCTGTACCCTTTGGGCTTTGGGGCTGCACCCAAAAATTAGGTTGATGCCTCGACAAAATCAGAGCCACCAATTCCAAACACCGAAACTTTGTCTGAGACAGTGCAAGATCGATACAGTCGCACTGCAATAACAAACCAAGTATGTCTAGACTCAAGACATTCCCTTTGCCATCGTTATTTCGTATCAACATACTCACGCCGTTCATTGATTGAAAACAAACGCCCGTCCCACATTCTAAATTGAAGTATAATTACACTGGCCGTTAACATTCCTGGCGCGGCTTATCAGTTACGTGGATAATCGATGCCATTATATCTTGAGTAGATAATGGACCATGGTTATAGGTATACAGAGAAAACACTCTGTGGCACTAATGCCGATATCAGATGCTTCACTGGAGACACTTAATTTTTGTTGCATTCCCCGTTCACACAACAGTCAACACCGACAAAATTGTATAACAATGAATGGTTCATTCGCTCCTTTTACTTCATTTATTGATTATTCTGTAGGCGAGAGGAAGATGCTGAGTGCCGAAACCTGACATCGGTGGATCGGTATTCATTTTTCACTTTTAATTCATTTTGTATTCAGACGTTCACTTCGAGTGAAAGATGTCGAATAAAAGGCAAAAATTAACAAAAAGTGAGGCGTCTAATATCGGTTTCATAACACGAGGTGGTCTGATAACAGAAAGCATGTGTATCAATGCTTTATTGATAAATTATATTCTGTAATCTTTGAAAGGAATCCCCCGTTAGAGCTAATCCTGCAAAGAGTTTGACATAGACATAATATCTTAACCTCATAGTTTATCGATAAATATGAGGAAAATGTCGCTTTTACTTTAATAGTCTTGAGTGTTTACTAGTCGGAAAACTCAATTAATAATGCGCTCTTATGATACTGGATATCAATCCATGAGACCTTGGCACACGTCCTAGGAATGCGAGACACGCCTAGAAAACTAAATAATTATTTCATGTACCTATGTATAGCTGGGGGCCTGTTCTCTAAGTCCGTCAACAAAGATACGGCCGGCCCGACCGAAAGTTGTTCGAAACTTAGAAGTGAACCCTACACCACATAATTAACTTTTTTTGGACGGGCAAAAGCACACCAGGAGTAGGGATAGTTGGCAAATCGTGGTGTCATTCATTCTTAGATCGGGCCCCAAACTAATCTTATGTCCGTAGATGATACGTCGTAGGAATCGCCCGTAAGGCTGCCTTTCCACCAAAGATGAGCGAGGATGCGTAGCGAGGGATTTGTGTGAAACCAACCAATAACTTCGCTTGATTTTAGGGTTCCGTAACCAAAGGGTAAAAACGGGACCCTATTATTACTAAGACTCCACTGTCCGTCTGTCACCAGGCTGTATCTCATGAACCGTGATAGCTAGACAGTTGAATTTTTTACAGATGATATATTTCTGTTGCCGCTATAACAACAAATACTAAAAACAGAATAAAATAAATAAGTATCTCCCATACAACAAACGTGTTTTTTCCGGGGTTTTTGCCTTGTGGTATGGAAGCCTTCGTGTGCGAGTCTGACTCGCACTTGGCCAGTTTTTTATAGCTTGAACTAAGTTAGCGTTGGTATTGGTTAGTTTTACAAACATCCCTCGCTACGCATCCTCGCTCATCTCTGGTAGAAAGGCAGCCTAACTTCGGCCAAAGCTACGGATTTAGTAGACCTCTGGATTAAAAATTCTGTTTGTTTAACAATATTAACCCGATAGCTCGGTGTTTGAAAATACTGCGACACTAGTTTACTAACACTGATGTCAACTTCTATGATATGCACTGAAAACATAGTAGGTACGAGTACGTACATTGTTTCTTTAAGTGCGTAATCTCTCTTCACCAATGATTTCAAAAGTAAGGATACGCCCGTCTGACCATTTTACATAGAAGTTCTTCGTTCGAAGTTCGCGCGCACCACTGTCAACTGAGTCGCGTTGGCCCTAAAACCGTCATTTTAGGGCCAGCGCGTTGGTGCCATTTAGTCGCGCCGTTAGCCCGGTCCTTACGCTAGTAATATATATGTCAATGCTCTTCACCGTATCCGGTGACAGGGACCCAGACTAATTTTCATTCCTTTCGTGATTATTTGTTTCTTTGCAAGATGTACAAACTTGTAGATACACTATTTTGTCTGAGAAAATACCTGTGCACATACAATGCTGGTCGTGGTGTAGCGGTGCAGCTATGTGGGGCTCGCATCTAATAAAAACATGACACTCCCATTTTGGGCAGGCGTGTAATCACGCCGCCACCCGCCGTCAATCAATCAACTCAGCCTATCGCAGTCCACTGCTGGACAAAGGCCTCTCCCATGCGACGCCACAACAGCCTGCCCTCCGCCTTTCGCATCCAGTATGTCCCAGCAACCTTTTTGAGGTCATCTGTCCACCCGCCGTACCTCTTACAAATCTGACTTTCGCGACACCTCAATCGGTAGCCCTGCAGTTGGGTTGTCTGCATCAGCTTTGTGGAGAAATCACTACCTCTCCCTCTGAAATTCATTTAAAACAAAAATTTGTGCTTATAGAATGCTTTTTTCCAGCTTTAGTAGTGATGTCCTCGATGGCCGGGTATGCGCTTGCGCCCGCGCCCTTCGACCTGACGACGTTCGCGTTATGCGCAATCGGAACGGGACTCACTTCAGCGGCCGCCAATTCTATCAATCAATATCACGAAGTTCCATTCGACGCACAGATGTCTAGGACTAAGAATCGAGTGCTGGTCAAAGGATTACTTGAGTAAGTCTTTTTCTATTTTTCAATGTTTTAATTTTTATGCAGTATTTCGATAAGTATCTAGAAAGATTTCACTAAGGCAGTAATGAATTGAATGTACAGTTAAACCAGAAAAGGTATGCGCTTCGGTGATGTTCGTGTTTCCGAATTGGAACCAACCTTGCGGCACAGAGTAATCCCCCACAGAAGCTCCCAACTTTTCTCCTGCCGCACTTTGTGGTAGTGCACCCATCATTGGGCGTTTGAGAGATTAATAATATTTTTCTTGTTTCTCTAATTTTCCTTTTCAACTTGTGATGTAAGGCAGCATGGTAATCAAGCTTCACGAAACACTCAAAGGGATTCGTCGAATCACAATGGCGGCCTCGGTGGCAATTTCATTACAACTGTGTGTATCATAACTGTTTACATTACAACTGTGTACATTACAACTGTTTACATTACAAATGTCTACATTACAACTGTGCATATTACAAATGTGTACATTACAATTTGTATACATTACAACTGTTTACATTAAAACTGTATACATTACTAATGTAAAAATTACAACTGTGCACATTACAACTGTGTACATTACAATTGTGCACATTACAAATGTGTACATTACAACTGTGTACATTACAAATGCCTACATTACAACTGTGTATTGTATGTTCTGTATAGTTGCCCAACTAAGGGCCAACAAGGCTCGATCAAGACCTAACTAGAACCAGACATGGCCAACTAGATTTTCTTGCGAAAATCTAGTTGGTCATGTCTGGGTCTAGTTAAACAAAGGTTAATGAACAGTGTTGCATAAACATCATTCAAACTATCAAAATATAAATAAACATAACATGTTTTTGTGTTAATAATTGTAAATCTTGCAAAAACGATGTGTTTCTATTAAACTTTTTCTACTATAACAATATTTTAAGTTTTTTTGTTAGTAAAATCATGAAATCGACAATTCCTAAATTCAATGGGGGGTTGATAGCTACCTGCAAGGAAGTAATTCCTGTTGTTTTACGTTTATATTCGGGTGAGTGAAACAGTTTTTAAGGTATTTGTACTTGAAGCAAATAAATTGAGCATGTAAACGTGCCACATATACATACATATATCCACATCTAATAGTACAGTCAACCGCAACTCAGTTGTACTTTGATAATCGCCCTTACTGCTACGAAATAAAGGCGTCATTGTCAATTTGTTACCACTGATTTGCGGTGGTTGGCTGTACCTAGTAAGTTTTCTATTAGTATATATTATATACCTATGTCCAGCAGTGGACTGCTATAGGCTGATGATGATGATATATTATATCTAAACTTATAGTGGCACCGTTAATTCATCGGTAGTTCTTCTTAATTCGCTAGATATAGTGTAATCCTCAATCGGTTGTCTAAGCGTAGTAATTATGGCAATATTTTGTTTCGGCCACACGTTTTCTAGAGGAGACTTACCCAGTCAAGAAATAATTGCATTTCATTCAATTCATTCATATCATTTCAGCCGTAAGACGTCCACTGCTTGATATAGGCCCAAGCAATTCAATTCAATTTATTCAGTACCAATTCACATTACGTTCGAATATAATCCAGCATGAAACATTAACATTAACAACAGTGATCTACAAACATATAAAAATATAATTATGCAATTTATCAAGCTCCGCCACTGCGACCGGAACCCTAATTGCGTATCACACTATCAAACTCAATCTGAATCATTTCGAAGGATATTGCTAATCTATTGCTTCAACATAATCAGCCTATACCCACTGCTGGGACACAGGCCTCCTCTCGGTGAGAGGGAGTGGGCCGTAATCCACCACGCGGGCCCAGTGCGGGTTGGTAGATGTCACATGTCTTCGAATTTTTGGTTCTAGGACATACCGGTTTCCTCACGATGTTTTCCTTCACCGTTTCGAGAGCAGTGGTGATGAAATAATTTACACAAAGTAAAGCGCCTGTCTGGGTTCGAACCTACGACCTACAATTCGTAAGTCGCGGCCGCTACCACTTGGCCACCACTGCTCCCATCCATCCCGTGCCATCTATTGCTTCATAAAACTAAAATAAAATAAATAATTATGTTCGAAAACATTTTGTCTGTTTAGCAACGTAAATAACGCAATGAATGTTGTTGAACTGACAAAATGAAGTCCATTGGTTCTGATAGTGTATTACGCAATTACCCCGCTTTTCTGTGCATGTGTTTAGAAAAAAACCGGGCAAGAGCGAATCGGACTCGCGTACCGAGGGTACGGAAGATGATGGTACGGAAGTACCATCATCTTTTTAAATTTTCATCGGTGAGGCCTATATAATATTGCAGAATTATTTCAGCACTATCTCTTGACCGATAGTGGAACTAATGTAAATTTTATTGACGATTTCTGAAAAAGTGTGTCATTTAGAGACTTCGTTTTATTGTTCCTGTAATATTTACATAAACTTCTATCACATAGAATAATTTCAGATTTTTCTCTTTGCAAACTTCGGAGACAAGGGGGGAGGGAACGGTATTTTTTTTACATTTTTCATCAAAAGTCGAAAACTATGAAGCCTTCCCCACATGCCCTAGTAGCCCCACTACGAATTTTTCAGACCCCCTTTCAGTCCCTGTTGCAAAAAATATACATATATTTTGTATTTCTTTCTTATTTGCAAAACAGTTGGGCCAACGTCATCTAAAACTGTTCCAAATTTCAAGTTGATAGCATTAGTTGTTCTTAAGATATCCAGCTGTGACAGACAAACAGACAGACTGAGTCTCACCATAAGGCTTCCGTTTTACCATTTTGGTACGGAACCCTAAATAGCATTAATCTTGCAGGTCACGGCGCCGGCTCTGGCGGTAGAGGTGCCGGCTCAATCCAAGATGCCGGTGGTACTTTCAAAAAAATGGGAACAGCCAAAGAAGCTCATTACTTCTACAAAAAAGAGAGAGAGCTCATAGACCATCTAAGGGGTCAAACGAAAGATCTAATAGAATTTCACGAAAAGCAGATCGCGATGCATCAGGCTGCTATTGAGAAGATTAAAAGAAAACAAAACGATATATAACATTAGTTGTGGTGAATTTAAATTGTCGTGTCACGTAAATGTAAATAATAATCAAGACAAAGACACCGTCCCGTCATTTAAGTCCCGAATATTAAGCCATTCTAATAATTTGTATGCGATTTCGTAAAATGAAATGTTGTTACATAACAACATAATAAAAAGCGTAATACAGAAATATATTTAATTGAAAAACAATATTTTACATTCTCAAGGCTGAAAACTCTGAAAAGCCTACAACGAAGAAGACACCATAACTCTTACAAGTTTAAGGACTGATCTTTCAATAGTCAGATACTTTACCTTTTATCTCAAGATCAAAATATATTTCGGTTTGACAGTTTTTGTATAGAAAATATGTCAAACTATCATAAATTATTCTTCAGATAAAAGTTATCTGTCTATTGGATAATTGAAAAACTAAAAAACCCGACTGCGGTAAAAAAACTTAAGAGCCTATACTACCTCAAATGGCTTAGCATGATCCTCCGTTATGTCGAAAATTCCGCAGCATTAATTTTGAAATAAATATATGCTAAAGTTGAGGATTAATGTAAGGTCTTATGTTAGACGAAAACACGATTCCATAAAATTTTCTCGATAGAAAAAAATTCCAAAGTTACCTCCAAACCGAACAATAAACCGCTGGTATTCAAAAAATACTTCAAATTAGATCATTAAACTTTGCATACTAACTGAACTAACTATAAAGCAGGTCTTATGTTAGTTAGTTTTTTTGAATTACCTTTATTTTCACCGTAAAAAGCAAATACCTAAACTATTGGCGCTGCCTCCCGCCCAGCACCGCACTCTGTCTCGCTTTCACACAGTCCGCGAGCAGTATCGTGCGAGCGAGATAAAGAGTGAATTTTAGCTGAGGTAGTATAGGCTCTTAAGTAAAAAAAACCGAAAAGCTACAAACAAGCCCATTTTAAATTAAATAAAAGTTGGAAGCAGGCGGGACCCATTTGAATTTGAAAATATAATAAAAATGGTATGGATCCCGCCTGCTTCCAACTTTTTTTTAATTTAAAATGGGCTTGTTTATAGCTTTTCGGTTTTTTTTACTTAAGTTTTTTACCGCAGTCGTATATAATATATTAACAACTCTGTGAATTTCAAAACTTATCGAGTGACAAATGACGATCTAAAACCCAACGGGATTAGTAACCCAACAGAGAGAAAACTTCACACAAGCGCACAATTGTTGTCATTAATTTATTAATTCAAGTTACAATGACTCTAGACAATATTCAATACATTCCAAATTGTTTGTTGTTTTTAACATAACATTACAATACAAAACAAATACGACGTTACTTTCAACACTTACTTTAATGGCCGACGACTGTTGGTGACGTGCAAGTCACTGCAGCGTCGTACAATAATAGGTGCACTACCACATTCACTACTACAAAGCGCGTTAATACCTACAAAACTGAGAAGCATTGCCTCTGTGGATAGTCACTCTGTTGCGCGACGTTCGTGCTAATTCGCATGAAGATTACCGAAGCGCAAACCTTTTCTGGTTTAACTGTATGTATAATTTAGAGACTCCATAACAAATTTTCTTCACCGTTTTGAGAGCAGTGGTGACGAAATAATTTACACAAAGTAAAGCGCTTGTCTGGGTTTGAACCTACGACCTACAATTCGTAAGTCGCGGCCGTTACCACTTGGCCACCACTGCTCCTGACGGTGAAGGAAAATATCGTGAGGAAACCGGCATGTCCTAGAACCAAAAATTCGAAAACTTGTGACATCTGCCAACCCGCACTGGGCCCGCGTGGTGGATTACGACCCACTCCCCCTCACCGAGAGGAGGCCTGTGTCCCAGCAGTGGGATCATTATAGGCTGATTATGTATGTATGTATAACAAATTTAACATTTTACTCACAGCACTTTTTCTTCTCCCTAGGCCAGTCCACGCCGTAGGTTTCGCAGCCCTAACAGGTACCACAGGCTTGAGCCTACTTTACTTCGGTGTCAACCCCCTGACAGCCGCCCTTGGAGCTGCCAACCTAGTACTTTACACGTCCGTCTATACACCCTTGAAGAGGATGTCTATTTATAATACCTGGCTGGGGTCTGTAGGTAAGCTTTGTTTGATAACTTTCTTATAATGCTGGAATAATACTGTAGTTCAGTGAGTAAGGTAGTTGGAACTTAACTCCACCTGCGTTTACACCAAGGTTAAAAACATCATAAAACATGTACGTTACAAGTTGTGTATCCTGTAATCCTGTTTTCGTTTACACCTAAAACAAGTTGTTAAGACTAGGAAGAAAATAGCTAACAATACATGTCTGAAATAACGTCAATGCATTTATGATGGGTAGGTATAGGTACATGTTTTGACAAGTCTACAGTTGCAGGGTCTAAACGCGGGGTAAGAACCCGTTATTCTTATCTGCATCTTGTTTTTAATGTCTTTTATCTAAAATGTAGATAATTTCCCGTTGCATACAAGTAACGACCATTTTCATAGAAAGCAAAACATTGTGCATGCAGAAAAATAATTACACGTACAGCTGCATTTTCTAAAACATACTTTTACGATTTCACTAAGCCTTCTTTTTTTTTAAATATTAAAACAATTTTTTTTTTAATTAAATTTGTCTTCCGCAGTTGGGGCTATACCCCCCCTAATGGGCTGGGCGGGGTGCGCAGGCGCACTCGACCCGGGCGCGATCGTGCTCAGCGTGATACTGTACTCATGGCAGTTCCCGCACTTCAACGCGCTGTCGTGGAACCTTAGGCCTGATTACACACGGGCCGGATATAGAATGATGGCGGTCACTGATCCCGGTGAGTTGAGATTATTTTCAAAGATCTATCGGTCTTTTTCATCGAACACCAAAAATTATTCCGATTTGAGCCTTATGTATCTGTCATAAAAGTTATTTTCAAGAACTTTAGATAATTTGAACCTTATTTCGTTGTCATAAGATTGAGTAGTCGTATCATTGGTTGGAAAGCAATGCAATCTGTGTTGTGGATCATTGGTTTATCTATCTGCTCAAACCAGTCAAGTCATGCAAACTTTTCTAAAAATATTTCAGCTTCATACAGGTTTATAACTGTTTGATTTCGTTTTCAGCGCTGTGCCGAAGAGTAGCCCTCAGGCATACGGGAGTGATCATCGGAACATGTCTTGCCTCGTCCTATCTAGAAGTGACGAACATGTGGTTCGCGCTAGAATCCTTACCATTAAATGTTTATTTTATGTACTTAGGTAAGCCATTATAACTTTTACATTGCACGTGTTTCAAGCCTTTTTAACTATAGTAATAAAATGTAGAAGAGAGAGAAGGAGGAAGCAGGTAATGATGTTTTTTTTTTATGTTTTCAGCATGGCAATTCTACCAGAAATCGGACAGTAACAGTTCAAGGAAACTATTCAGGTTTTCACTAATACACTTGCCAGCCTTAATGATATTGATGCTAGTCAATAAGAAGAATTGGTACAAAAGTGAGACACAAGAGCAAGAGGCTCCAAAGGTGCAGGAAGTAAAGATCCCCGACTCCAGGATATCAGTGTTGCCTCGTCGGCCAGTTGTGGCTGCGCAGGAGTCGGACGACGCATAGAAGTGGAAACACTGATCGATAATAACCGAACCGCACGCAACATAGAATCAAAATGAATTGTGACGACAATCGCATATTTGTTACCTATTATAATTTAAGTAATTATTTATTAAATGTCAATTTTTGAGGCAATACAAAACGAGTCGGAAAGAGTCGTACGATTCGCACGTTTGTTTGTTAGTTGCGTCGTACCGATCGTGTCGTCGATGTAAGGATAAGTGAGAGTTTATATGAAACTTATGTCCATAAAAGTTCCATATAACAAAATGTAAAGATGTATTGGTGCGATACCTACGTTTGTTGCCGGTCAGTGTTCTATGTCTTAATCTACATGGAAGTAGAAGTAGTACTTATGTAAATAATGTACATTTTAATTATGTGATTCACTTAGATGCTCGTAAGTTGGTAATAACGTTCTAACCTCAGGAGATTTTGTTATTACGTCACAGTGCTAAGTAAATATGGCATGTGTCGCCTTGATTCAGTGTGCTTATTATTTAAATTATGTTCTAAAATAAAATAGTCTCGAAATTACTACAATAGTAATTGATGTATAAGCTATTTTGTTCTATGGTAAGACTACCATTGTTATTGGAATAGAATCAGTTGATTATGAATTAGTCCATGACTCGGGAATAAATGAAATCAGCAAATAATAAATCCTTAAATTTATTTCTTTGTGGTATTAATTTATTACATTTTCATTGGAATCAGAAAGAAACAACATACATACAAACATTCAGACCTGATTTGAACAACGCAGACGGACATTGGGTGTGAGAACACGGTATCAGTAACGAGCAGTGCGGCAACAGAAACCCGTATTTGCTCCTAACAAAACCATAGGTTCTTCGCAGTTTATTTCCTGAAACAAAGAAATACTCATTAGTATTTTGTTGGCTAGTAATCTTTGGTCTACTGGTCCGCAAGTGCGACTGCTAAGCATGAGGTTCTGGGTTCAATCTCCAGGTCGATAAGGAGTTTCTCAGCAGCTCAGGGTCTGGATTTTGTGCCCGGTTGATGGAAATAGGCTCGCCCCCTATTACCGATGGGTGGTACCTTAAAACTGAGGCTTAAGTGTTAGTTTTTTCACTCATGTTCCATTGCGAGCGCGTTAGAATTTTATATGGGAAAAAGTTATAGCGCCACCTGGTGGTTACTAGGAGAAACCTAATTTCCCAAACAAAATTCTAACACGCTCGCAATCGAACGTGAGTCGAAAAAACTCACACTAAGGCCACAGGTCAAATGAGGGTAGACTATACACCTCTGCCTATCTCTTTGTGATGTTATGAAGTGGAACAGGGTTTGGCAAAAGGCGCAATTTATTCTGTTACATAAAACTTAAAAAGAAGAACAGTCATTTATTCAAATAAAGCTAAGAATCAGCACTTTTAGAATGTCAAAATTACATAAGACAGTCCCAGAAAACGACCGCCCTTCAACACTTCCCACTAGGGGTGGGCGTTGCGACGACGAACCGTTTACAAAGACCGTTTTGGATTCTGCAACGATGCAACCGTTTTACGTCCTGGGTTCAAACAGTCTTCGTTGTACAAACCAATCTTCGAATTGCTTGGTGCGATTTTTTATTTTACGGCTATGAAAATACAGTCGAGAATGCAATGGTTCAACTCTATCACACTTTTCCGTCGCGTCGCCTCTCATTCCGCGTTCGTTTTCGTTTACAAAACGGTCGTTTAAACACGAAAACTTCGAAAACGCAATAGGCTATTTGACTGATTTCTGATAAACATCTCAGATTATTTAATGGTGTCTAACGAGCCCACAAAAACCTATTACTTCAAATTGCATAATGTATTTCTTTTAGAAAATAGTAAATAAAAATGTACTGTTTAAATAAGCCGCCAAAACGCTATCTTTAACAATATGGCGTCGTGACGTCACAATACACGTAAACAAACGTTGAAACGGTCGAGATACTAGATAAAAGTCATCTGTTCTGTCAACGATAGACAGAAATTGACTATATCATGACGTCATCATAAGTTCAGCCAATCCAGACCGTTTTCGATTACGTGGCGCCAGATTTAAAAAGATGAAGTTTTTTCGGGATTTTTTAAAATAAATAATACATTGTTTTGTAGTAAAATTAATGCAAATCGATCTTAAAAGCAATAAATAATCTATACGAGTGTCAATAATTATGACCTTATTTTTTACATTGTCAAATAGCCTATTCTGTTCCATGTTGGATAACTTTCGTCCTTTAAACCAGTTGCCGTATTTCAAACCAGTTGCAACGACGACCGTTTTCTGCAACAGTTTTCGTCGTCGCGTCAGGAGAACGGTTGCGTTTCGTCCAACGACCCACCACTACTTCCCACAGCGTTATAGCTGGGATGAAAAAGTAGCACAATTATCCTAACTTTGAAACCGTAGCCTCCAATTTTTGTAGACACAATACATAGAATTTATTTTTATTGCATGAACAAAACGTAGAATAATACTCACTTAGCTTTCTTAGGATGACGGTCATGGTCCCGGCTGTCGTCGCGTGAACGCTTGTGCGACTTATGGTCACTGGAGTGCTTCTTATCGTTAGATTTGTTGTGGGACTTGCTGTCGCTCTTGTGGCCGCGGTCGCGCTCGTGGTGTGACGACTTGTGATGCTTGTCGCGGTTCTTTGAAGGGCTGGAAAGAAAGATTGTGGATGAGAAACAAAGAAATAAAAAGTCGATGCATAGGAGATGTACCGCGGAACGCCTTCTAGTTAGATGGCCCGACGTCCTCGAAAAGGTAGCTGGGAAAGACTGGATGCGAAATGTGTAGAACCGGGTTTTGTAACGCAAATTCGATCATGTCTATGTCCAACAGTGGGCTGGGATAGGCAGAGTTATAAAAGACATTTGAGATTTTTAGTTTTCTAATCACTACTTGCTTGGTGATATCAACCATGATGGAATCTGCGTGTTTTTCGCTTCTAACTAACGCACCCCTTCTGACAGTATTGGGTGATCACCTCATCAGTGGAGAAGTCTATTTATGGACCAGAGACTAAACATTGTAAACAAGATAATAAATAAAGCCCAACAGCACTGTAATTGCGTATTGCGTAACACATTGTCAATTCAATATGAATCATTTTGAAAGATATTACTAAACCATTGCTTCATAAGTTCGAAAAATGTGTCTGCTCAAGAACGTAAATAGCGCAATGTATATTGTTGAACTGTCAAAATGAAACACATGGCTACTGACACTGTGTTACGCGATTACCCCACAGAAACCAACCTGCTGTTGCTATGTTTCGACGGACTCTTGTGATTCGAACTCTTATGGTTGGAGCTAGAGCTTTTATGGTTGCTAGAGCTCTTATGATTGCTGGAGCTCTTGTCATTCTTGCTCTTCTTCCCATGCCCTTCATCCTCGAAGCGTCCCCGACCGCCCTTGCGCTTACGATCGAAGTCTGTTGGTTCCCCGCCTCGATCGTATATACGCTCTTTTTTGTCTTCCTCAGCAGCCTCGCGTTCAAGATCTGACCAGTCCTTCCCGGATTCTTCGTCTTCTTCACCTGGAATAGAGTATTAGATGTTAGGAGTGTGATTTAAAAAAAAATAGATATGCGAAAGGCAGAGTTAATTAAAGAAGAGTATAAGGAATACTTTGATTTCTTGTTAGTGGCAGTTTTTATTATTCAAGTAGTTATAGAATCGCATTGGCACATTTTAGTTGTAATGGTGTTATTAACGAAATTTTAAAGAAAAAAATAAAGTTTCAATACACTCGCTGTATCGTAGTATCGAGTAAATAGCCTTTTCATTTCTCATGCTCAGAAAGTAGTGTTTGTTTGATCCGAATCCGGATCCCTCTCTAGGGCGGGAATGAATTTTAAAAATAGAACTAAATTTGCTTAGGTAGTCAGCTAGTTTTTTTTTTTTTTAATAATTAAGTAAATTGCAGCGGTCTTCTGAGTTTATAAACAGCCAGTGTTAATTAAAAAAAAAACTTAGTAAGTGGGACGACCCGCCGCGGTGGTGAACAGAATCTAACTATTTATGTGGCTGTGACGCGGTGTGTTCCATATTTCAAATTTAAAAATCATATTGTAGTCTTTGAAAGAGACTATTAAATAGGTAGTATTCATGTTCATGTCATCAATAAATATTTTAGAAAAACTACAATTTTTTACTTTCCTTATATTCGAAATGAAAAGTAGAGTGTTTAACGCGGGTGAAAGACATCAATTCCCACTCGGGACTATATGGGAATTGATTCCTTTCGACCCTTGCATAACAATCTACTATTCATGATAGTTTGTTATACAGGTTTGAGCGTTCTAGATTTAACTCCTATTCCTCTAGCACCCTACACAGTTAACGCAAGAATTTTTGCAGAGCATCCTAGAAAGATGCATTTATGTAAGTACCAAACCGCCAAACTTCAGATTGGGAGACAATTAGGCTATCATTTTTCCACTTCTCAAATCTATAGATACTCTGTGCTTATTTGCTAGTAAATTACAGTGAATATCTTACCATCACTATCGCCAGACACATCGGACTCGTCGGATGCTTCCGAGTCGTACTCAGAGCCTTCGGAATCCTCCTCGCTCTCAGCGTCCGTCGGCTCGTACGCGTCGTCTTCTTCCTCTGACGATTCATCCTGTAACAGAGAGTTATGATTTTAAATATGTGGACAAGGTATATACGTGGAACAACACACAAGACTTCTGTGTTATTCTATGTGTTGTTATGTGAAAAAATTACCTATTCAAAGATAAGTTAGTAACGTAGGATGTGCTTCAAACTTAGGTATTGAACAACTTATTATAGACCACTGCTGTATTTTTCATATCAACCTATCTTCTGATAAATATTGGCTTCCCCATAGACATGCAAGGCATCGAGAAAACACAATTTTTAACAGAGAAATGGTAAAAGCCCTATCCCTTCCAATATAATCTTTTAGTCACCTTGGAACAATAAATAAATAGGTTGGCTATGGTGTAAGTAGTCTAGGTTGTAACTTTATTATTATAACATCCTATTAAAAGCCTGTGGTGTCCCACTACAGGGTCAAAGCCTCAAGAGAGTAGGGAGGCTTTTTTTTTTCTAAGAACCAGTTGTTATTTAAGGAGGTGTAACCAACTTAAGGTTAGGTACAATAACATTGATGCGGTACTAACATTCGCAGCATTCTCCTCGTCGGACTCAGGATCCAAGAACGACCAGCCGCCGTTGTCGAAGAAACCCTCGATGTCGTCCGTGATCGTCTTCATGACCTTCGTCCAGTTCAACGACTGTATGCCTTCTGAGTAACGGATGTCGCAAGAGCTGGGGAGAAATGTTTATCTTCAAAATCGGTTTGGGTAGTTAAATCGTTTTGCAGTCTTCTTATCTAGTTCTTATGTCTATCTCGGACATACCACATTGAAAAGAAATGAGGGAAATATTGGTGTTAGTTGTAATACTTAACATAGATACATAATCAGCATATAATGTGCAGTGCAGTGGGACTGCTGGGACACAGGCCTCCGTGAGAGGGAGTGGGCCATAATCCACCATGCTGGCCCAATGTGGGTTGGTGGATGTCACATGTCAGTTGTAAAAGGCGTTTTAAAATTATTTACGAGACAGAGATATAAATTCTGACTTTAAAGAGCAGCTGAACTCTTTTCCAGACGCAAATTCGCGTGATAAGGACAGAAAAGATCCCCTCATAAAACTTAAGCATTTTATCCTCCCCATTTGCAACTGCGCATTGCAAATTAAACCTTATATCAATGACATTAAAATCACATGACGCGATCGTGATTTACAACGACTATACTTTTTCAAGATACTCACTTAAGCCACTCCTTCACATGATCCAGCATGTTCATAGGCACAGCGTTCACCATCGCGACCTTCTTAGCATAATCTTTGAAAACGAACACCATATCGAAGTTCTTGAGATGAAACTGTACTCTTTCAAAGTGAACTAATTCTACGTCTTCCAGTGCTATGACGAACGGCGGCCATTCGGTCAAGTTGACGAGGGCGCCTGAAGTGGGCTGGAGGAGGACTGTGCTGCGGAATGGGGCTCCGGGGAAGCCTAATTCTCTGTGGAGTTAAAATAAAAAGGTTAAATTATCACATTTGCAATTCTTGGAACTGCACTTTCTGGTTTATTCAGACTTGAAATGCTGCTATAAGATATTGACGCAATCAATTAGTCGTAGTCGACTTTTACGACTTCAAACACAGTAGCTTACTACGCCAAACTTTGTATTATTTACGGTTTAGATATACTTTACACCATAACAGAACCTGTAGGTAACTACGATGTGGTTTGAGCACGCGATGTGGTCTTAAAGTCGAACTATCCCAATGCTGCGTCGCATAGCGATGCGCTTACGCAGACGGTGTATTTAGTATCGGTGTAACTCGTGCGACTTCGTCACTCGTCGTATTTCAAAGACTAAGGTAAGGTACATATAAATTCAAACTAACCTAAAAGGCGTATCAAACTCGACCTCCTGCTTAGTCATGTTCTCCACTCTCTCGCAGAAGCTCTTGAAGGCGACCTTGAGCTTGTGTCTCAGTTCCCTCTCGCTCTGCTCAGCTGCTAAGTCGTCTCTGTCATGCATGTGCTGATGTTTGCCCAAGTCGGTCGTGATCTCACCCACTTCCGTGTAGAATTGGACGTCAACATGCTTCTTTTTACCTGTAATTGGGAGTTTGTTTGAGGATAGGGGATAATTTATGAATATTATATAGAGTTTGTTATGTTAGCTGTGTGCATAGACAAATATTGGTTAGTCAGAAGCTGGTCGCATTTACGCCGCGTAGACACTGCGCTTGCGTCGCTTAAGCATGATTGTAAGGAAGCGAATATACATAATATTATGTTTGACGACGAATGCTTATGCTAGGTGCAAAGTGTGCCGTAGTTGACAATAATATGCTTTTAGTCTTTCAACTTACCAAACATAATAGCATGCTTCAAATGGAAATGTAACAGTATAATCATCTCTCCATCGCACGGTTGGAAGAATGCATTCTTAATATTATTGTACAGAATATCCACTTTATCCCCTCTAACAGAAGTAAATCTGAATCCGTTTGTGTGTGATTCTAAAGACCCGCTCATTCTCTTAGTTACGATATTAGGTCTTATGTACAAGTCTTTAAGTTTCGGATTGCCTTTACTCTGTGAGAGCACTAAGGTGTCTTGTTTGACCAAGTCCTCCTTTTCTCTCTCTTCTGCTTCTCTTGTTTTGAACTTCTTCTGTACTTCTTTGATAAGTCTAAAGCCAGTGTTCAGATTTGAGGATGGAGGGGATATCTCGCCTGGCTCCTTTGTGTTTGTACTTCTGTATGTTCTGTAATTGTATAAAATCGTAGTTTAGTTTGGTGAATATGGTTGATCATATTAATGCCTGTCATTAGGTTGAATTTCTTTCTTGAATATTTTGAAGAAAAGCAAGGTATTTGTTTACAAAACAATTTAATGATGTTTGGACACTACAGTATATCAGCATAATAAAAAAAATGGTTGCCTGTAAAGTCGGTTTTACGGGCGAAGATTTTACGTGACAACGTCTTTTTCTCGGTAGAATATTTATTGATATGAATATAATTAAATTGCACAATAGGAACAAGGAATTAAATGAAAATAAGAACGTAACGTTACCGAGCGTTACACTTTTTCATAAGTGACTCCCAGCCGCAACCTAATTTAAGACGTTGTCACGTCAATACTTACACTTCTTTGACAAACGTAGCATCCGGTTGTGAGTAGTTCCCTCCTTCGTTCCTGCCCATAGTGGCACCAGGGTGGAAGAAGTTTATCCTAAGGTAAGTGTAGTCACCCTCAACTGATTGGGAGATGTTCTTGATCGTTGAAATATGGAATGGAACCGGCACACCGAATATCGGCAATATTACTGTTTCATATTTGCGATCTGGAAACAAATAATACATGACGATAACATGACATCATGTCTTGTTTCCCTGAAGAGTTGAGCAGAGATGTATTTATAGTACACCCAGATTTCGCCAATTATATTTAAGTCCCATGTAATAGAGGGCGAGCCTATTGCCATCAACTTTGCAGAAATCCAGACTCCGGGCTGCTACTAAGAAAGCACAGTTCCGGCAGGCAGTATATGGTTATCATGATTCATATAAATATATTGACAGGAAACATCCTGTTCTACCACTGCCAGATAAGTTCCAGTAATTTTTATGGCAGATAATTTCATACAAATTCCAGTTAATTTTTTAACTTGCTTGGAAAACAGTGCCTATCTGGACGTTTTAATACAGGCCCTGATCATCTACCGAGTAATATCAAAAAGTAAGAGATACAGGCAACAGTCGCCTGTCCGCACGGTACGCGTTAACTAGAGGCTTTAGAGGACTGTGACTTGTATGATAAATTGTAATTAGCAAAGTAATTTCACACTAACTCACCAACATATAACTTGAGTTCTTTCACTTCATTTTCCCTTGGCATCTGACTGGTGCTCTTGTATGAAACGGTGCTTTTCCTCAGCTTTTCTCCTTCCTTGCCACTTGATTGTTTTGCTAACCTCTCTTTAGCCTTTTCATTTAGTGTTATAGCCAGTTCCCTTTGATGTTCCTTTCGTTTTTCTTCTGAAGAGTGCTCCGTGCGAAGTTTTGATTCGATTACTGCTGTTCTTTTACCTCTGCCTGGAGTAATATTGTGTGCTTAGAAATTAAGTTGGTTGAGTTAAGCAAAGTTGTATTTTGTAAAAATTTAATGAAGCAGTACTCTTTTTTAAAACTGTGTTTCAGTGTAGGCCCTTAAATGCTTATGAATGGGGTAATAGCAATCATTTACACTGTTTAGGGAAGAACGAAATAATCGTTTAATAGTTGACAATCATATTTGGTCCTGAACATTCTATGCTTTTAGTGGGCAAGACTGTATCCAGTATAATAAAATAGCACAGTACACGTGCGTCAAAGCAAATGCTGTGTTAGAAAACTTTTTCTAAGACTTCATCTGCCTTCTTTATAACGGTTGCATACTGTATAAACAGATTTAAAAAAAATATTGGTTTATAGTCAAAAATAAGTAGAAACTCACCTCCATTCTCTATAAAGAGTTCCAATAGCATGTAATGAAACAAAAATAGGTGTAAGTAAGTATAAAACACTCCAGTTCGTCATATTGTAGGTAGTTAGTTTAGCATCTATAGAGACTGAAAGCTTTTACAAATATTATACAGGTAGAAATTCAAGTGGAAAAACATTCAACATACTAATCTGTCATCCTTCTGAATTTATTACTATCATATTCCTTAAATTATAAATTTAAAAAATGATTAGTTATGTAAGTAGCAAATTGTTGCCAATCCATCAAGAGCATTGACTTTTGTGTCAATATTTTCACCTTTAAATAACATGCAGAGTACAGTCTTGTGACTCTCAATCAATAATTAAAGTTATTAGTATTATAGCATATTATAAAATTCTGTTAAATTATCAATTTCTCGACAAAACTGCTCAATTTGCTTGCCAAAAACATTCAATTTTTGACTCAAAATTGCTTGTATAAAGCTGAAATTCATATCTCAAAAACAATTGTATCACTTACAAATCATATTTTCTTTGTACACACACAACAATCAAGCTTCCTACCTTCAACATAACACTAATTCCTTTCTCGAGCAAACAATTCATATTTCAACACAACATAGAACTTTCAACCTTCCTCCCCTCACATAAAGTTTAAATACCTTTGCCAATCACAATTACTCACCAAGTATTTCAGTCTTGTTTTCCTTTTCTTCTTCTTCTTCCTCGTCGTCGTCCTTTAGGAAGATACCGACGTTCTTGATTTTCTTCTTAGATTGTGTGAGGAGGGATGCTGGTTGTTCTTCATTCACTAATACTGTGTCACCGATGAAAAGGGCGTATGTCTGCAAATGGTATTCAAAAATACTATGCTATTGTCGCAAAATTTGCAATTTTTTAATTAAAGCAGATTTTCGCAGTTTCGAAATTGTGGCGGATTTTCGCATTTGTAAAATTGAATTGGATTTTCGCATTTTTGAAATTGAAGTCGATTTGGGCATGCATGCATATATTTCAAAATGCTGAAACTACCTATGTCAAAAAATAGTATGAAATGGACCTGTTAAATAGTAAATGACGAGAAACGGAGTTTCATTTTTTGATGTGAAAAAATTCAAGCAAAGCTAAATCATCATTAGGAATCTTAAATGTTATGAATACCTTGCCCTCCTTTTCTGTGGCGGCGCTATTTGTTAAGTTTGCCAAGCCGATATTAATGTTAAAAACCATTCCTTTTTTAGCCACAGTTGACGTTTTGGGCCCTATAATAATTGAACTTTCACGAAATTCTATTCCCATTGCAAACCTGTAAGATATCATAAAAATATTTATTTCAATTAGCAACACAATGAGTTTTTGAAGTTCGTTATTAAGCCCATATTATTTATACCTTGTCTCTTACTTGAATTCAAACAAACTTACCCAAAAGACTTTGTAAGATTCTCAACCAAAGCAGGCTTCTCCTTTTTCGCTAACTCCAAACCAGCTTCATAAACCGCTGAAAGTTTAACACCAGAGACAAGCTTCTTCATAACCTCCTCTTCTATAACCAAAAGGAAGTTATAATTGCTCTGAATTTCATCTGTAGGATTGACGAGCAATGTTCGAACTATGTTTGAGCAGTACGACTTATATCGAGCGCCTAAAGAACAGACGATCGAGCCGAAATGTAAGTGGTTCTTGTCTGAAACGGCGCTGAATTTAAGACTGTAGTTCCCTCCTGATTGTATGATTGGAGGGTAGCACATGTCGACTTGGCTTGTGTCGACACCAGTGACGTATTTCTTGTCGGATATCGCCGCTTCGACGCCCTCTGCGAGCTTTGAGTGTTTTACTTTCTGTAAAGGAGAAGTAATATATCATGATATGATATTAAAGAGTAGGACCTGTTGTTTTGGAAGAAGAACTTGATAAAACTCACCTTATCTGAATCAATAATTTCCATAATCTGGTCTTTCAAGTATTTCGTAAACACGTCAACTGTCACCATACACGCTTTCTTCACAGTTATGATTTCTGAATCCTCTTTTGGCGCCATAAGGTGTGCAATAGTTGAACTTATATCTACATTTTCGAATTTTTCACCTTTCATTACTGCCTTCCAACTTTCGCAGAATTCTCCGGGATAGTTATCTTTTGCGAAAACCCCGAGGGTCTTGCCAGATTTCGATTTTTTAATCTCTTGTACTAATTTGTTGAAATTTTCTTTATCTTTATCGTTCTGAAAACACATTTAACATGAAAAATAGGCAATTATAATTTTATTTGAGTTTAATTACGGGAATAGGCCTTCTGGTCCTATCTATAATCTATGTAACTGTTTGAACGCTCAAACAGGTGAGAAAAAAATCCTATATGCATGCCTATGCACTCCAAACTTTCCTCGACTAATCTTTTACTGTCCAGGCAGCTCGGTTGTGGAATGCATTGCCAGTTGAGATAAAACGCGCGCAGTCGTTGTTTAAAAGAATCGTAAAGGTTACTTGTCATTGTGATCTTGTTCTCGAAACTGTAATTATCTTTAGCCTTCATTTATTTTTGTTGCTTATTATATTTAGTACCTATGTATGTATTTATGTATCTATTATTTAGGATAAGTATATATCTGTGTATCTATTTAAGTATATTATTGCACCAACAACAACCCCATTTTATTTCCAGGCAAATCACTGTCCATTCCAAGGTTGCCTGGAAGAGATCGTAGAAAGCGATACCTAAGGCCGCCCATTGTATATTTTTTGTGATTGATAATAATTTTTTTTTGTTATGTATTTTTGTGGTGTACAATAAAGTATAAATAAATAAAAGCCAACTAAGCATGTACTTACAGTCTGACATTTTTACACCCTGCATTTCCTATATAACTCTACAGATCTCATAGAATCAATAAAAATAAATTAGATTTATACTTACTCTATCTCTAACAAGTAATTTCACTGGTGGCAGTTCTGTTTCTTCTTTTCCATTTTCTATTTGTCTTAAAAATTCAATCTTCTTTTTGCTTGCAAGAAAACACATGCTGTTTTCTGTGAGAACTGTTATTGTGTCAGGCAGCTCATACCCAAACAGCCAAGTCTGGATACATAAACAAAGTATGTAATAATAATAGTAAATAAATAGTAAGAGAATAACTGTAATCTGTGACTCGTGGAATAGTCTTCCATTTAGTTATCAAGCAAAAAGCCTAAAGCCTATTTTGGGTGTGGCTAATCAATAAAAATGTGTTTTTTTATGAGATGCTACTCAGGCAAAGATGTTGTCTGTCATCTACAAATTGATAGCATGATTTTGCTGGATATCTTGGACTCAAACCAAAAACATTGATTTTAATTACCATTAAACAGCACTTGGTAATTAAAATAAATGTTTTGGGTTTGAGTCCAGCATTAACCAGCACTTTTGTCAAGGAGTATGTCAGTCAGAAAGATGATGCAAGGACTGAACTTTGAGAACATTATTTAACTGTTCAAACACTGTCTGTACCTGTACCCTGATAATGACGATGTTCATAGCCCTAGACTACTGTACATTTTATAATATATACTTTTTTATGATTATTGCACAATAAATAACCAAATGATGAAATCTATCTAAATTTCTATCTATCTAGATTGGCTTGTTACTCAATGATTTTTTATTCTGAGGTGGAGGCAGTTTTGTAGAATCATGATACGAATAGTAGATTGTTATACAATGGTCGAAAGGAATTGATGACTTTCAACCGTGTTAAACACTACTTTTCACTTCTAATATAAGAAAAATAAAAAAATTGAAGTTTGTCTAAAATATTAATATTATATTTTCATGTGTGCCAGCCACTACATAAAATCACTGAATGTATTTAAGTATCTTTCTTTTGAAATTTCTGGCAAAAGATTTTCTATTACTGTATTTGCCTCGTCTTTAACCGAATCTGGGGTCAACATTTCAGAATTGCTTTAACTCATTTTTAATCAAAAGTTTTTTAATTTCGGTACAGCTTACAGAGTTAATATCCTGCCAAATTATACAATAGTCTTTTTAAATTTTAATTATGGAACACACCACATCACCGCCACACATGCCGTCCCACTTAATAGGTATTTATTTTAATTCACACTGTTTGTTTATACACTCACAAGACCACAGCATTTTTCTTAATTATGTAAAAAAAATCAAGCAGCGTCTTCCACCCGCTATTTGGATAAAACAAACACTACTACTATGAGAGATGATAAAAATATACTTTACATTGACTTTTTGGCATGGCATTCTTCTAGTACATTCTTGCTCTGGCTTTCAAGATGACAAATTGTACTAAAGTCACCCAATTCTATGAATATTATGATATAATTTTTTACCCATCATAATGATTTCAGCTGAAAGACGTCCACTGCTGGACATAGGTGTCCCTACTTATCATAATGCCTCAAGTTATTTTTAGATTATAATGTTCAGAGTACCTTCATAACAAGATAAACTTTGAGTAAAATAAATTTTCTAGTGCAAATATAGTAAACAATAACAATTTATTTGATTGTACTGCATATAAAGGAAATAATTGAAGTAAACAGGAAATAGGTAAGTACTTGTACTGTGATAATTATTCATGCTCATTCAACTAATCTGCCAAAAATCAGTATATTGTTCTATCTCCAAAAAAATGGTTGGAGTGTAGCCTTAGGGGCACTATGGCGCGAGGACTTAGAAAATTTTACGAAAAAAAAAATTTTTTTTTTTTCGGAAATCTGATTTTTTTTTTACAGTTTCGGGTTAACCTTGACCATAGAAACTATTTAGGGTCTGAGAAGCATGGCCCTACGACGCACCGTTTCCGAATTGTGGGCCTCCGAATTTTATTCGATTTTATATAAAACGCTCTATATTTCCAAAATGGTGGCTCGGATGAAAATCTTTTCTGGAAAGAAATTGTTGCTCTAGTCGAAAACCATGAGATGGTGTAAAAAAACCCGAGAAATATTGAAAAAAAAAAATAAGTGCAAAATTTTCTAAGTGTCGGTCGATCTTTCAGCTTGAGTATTCTTAGGGGCACAGGACTTAGTAAAATTTTGCGGAGATTTTTTTTTCTCAATATTTCTCGGGTTTCTTTTACACCATCTCATGGTTTTCGACTAGAGCAACAATTTCTTTCCAGAAAAGATTTTCATCCGAGCCACCATTTTGGAAATATAGAGCGTTTTATATAAAATAGAATAAAATTCGGAGGCCCACAATTCGGAAACGGTGCGTCGTAGGGCCATGCTTCTCAGACCCTAAATGGTTTCTATGGACAAGGTTAATAAGGTGCTGCAAGAAAAATGGCCAAAATCTGTTAAAAAAAAAATCTCCGAAAATTTGGCTAAGTCCTCTGCCCCTAAGAATACTCAAGCTGAAAGATCGACCAACACTTAGAAAATTTTGCAATTTTTTTTTTCTCAGTATTTCTCGGGTTTCTTTTACACCATCTCATGGTTTTCGACTAGAGCAACAATTTATTTCCAGAAAAGATTTTCATCCGAGCCACCATTTTGGAAATATAGAGCGTTTTATATAAAATAGAATAAAATTCGGAGGCCCACAATTCGGAAACGGTGCGTCGTAGGGCCATGCTTCTCAGACCCTAAATAGTTTCTATGGTCAAGGTTAACCCGAAACTGCAAAAAAAAATTCAGATTTCCGAAAAAAAAAAATATTAGAAAATTTTCTAAGTCCCAAAAATTTTTTTTTTATAAAAAAATTTTTTTCTTGTTTTCTTTGCTGCTCATAGTGCCCCTAAGCGTATACTCCAACTCTAACAAATCCGCCCCTAAGACGACCCACTGACCCAAATAAGACTGCAATCTGATAAGTTGTGGGTATTAAAGCTTGTTGAAATTTTACTGTTTGTACAAAGTTACCCTACCAACACTAAACAAAGACGTCTTTACTCGTAACAACTCTTAGTTCAATACTTAAAAGGCTTTCGACATGTTTTAATTCAGTTTTTAAGCACATGGAGAGTAATAAAACTCGCGCAAACCTGTAGCGCTGTTGACTTGCTGTAAAGCGTGTCTTCGTCCACTCCGACGCATGAAACCAGGCAATCGACTTTCGCCAGGGCATCATCGCCTTTTGAATCCGCTGCAGCAGCCTGTAAAACATGTAATTACTGTAGAACGGGCCCTCAAATGGTGACATCAGTAGACGAAGAGTAACCGACCTTCCATGCTGCGTACAGCTTCCTCATGCGTCGATAAAAAGTTTCTTTATCGAGCGATATATTAGACATCGTGGAAAACAATAATAAAACTTAACTAAATAAAATATCCTACGTAATTACGCCGCAATGATCGCAATTTATTCACGACTCCACGACATTACATCGCTTTTGACAGCAAACACAAATGGCGGGCGTCGGTAGAGGAGGTGCCCGCCGCCTATTCTTTCAATAATTGTCTATGCTTCATTCGAATGCAGATAACGATTTCAACTGACTTTTCCAGTAATTTAATTATTTAATTTTTTTATTTTATTTATAAAATCGTAGCCATAGATGGCAATAGAGTAATTTCTCTAAGGTCAATGAAATCTACTTGTTCTTCATTATTTGAAGTGAAATGAACATTGAATCAGACTAAAATCTTCTGAGTCGATTCAATTACCGAGCGAATCGAAGCGATTAAAATACTGATTGATGAGCCTGTCTCTATTTTGTCTTTGTCTCTGTTCTTTGACATCTGCTGCCATTCGTTCCGCCCACTCATTTTCATTCAACAATCGCAGACTCGCAGTTCGTTCACAGTTTGAAAATATTAAAGAAGTTTTGTTTGAATTTAATTCTTTTGTTTTATTTTAAATGCAAAAGTTAAAGTCCCAGAATTTAGGAAACCTTTCCGAGAGTTCGTTAAGAACTCTTGCTCAAAATCGTATTACAACAATTTTAGATTTTCTTCAAGAAGATGTTTCTAAGTTAGCAGCGTTAACTAAATTGAGCCTGCCTGAAACATTAGCAATTAGAAATGAAATATTTACAAAATTTTCAGCACCACTAATAAATGGAACCGATTTATACATAAAAGTTTTGAAGACAAGAAGTCGAATTAGTACAGGTATAGAAAGGTATGCAATGAGACTCTATATTAGCAAAAGCTAGGCCTTACTAACTTTTATAAACCTTCTCTCTACTTGGTACACACACTTGTTGGCTTAACACACATAATAAATAATTATGATTGGTTAGCCCTTGAATATTGTTCAAGCGCAAACTGTCAATTAAAAATCTATTTCAGGTTAGACACTATAACAAATGGTGGGATTCCAGTGAGATACATTACAGAGTTATGTGGCCTTGCAGATTCAGGGAAAACTCAATTGTCGTTCCAATTAGCTGTTAATTGTGTTAAAGATGACACTAGCACCATCCTGTATGTTGATACTAAAGGGGATTTCTCAGCAGTCAGACTACAAAAGATGTTGGATGCAGGAAAATATTCCCATAAGGTCTTAATTTATTTTTATTACAATTACAATAAGGTATTATATTACACAACAACTTGGATTCATTCATGGTAGATTGATCATAGAATCATACTATCAAATAATATTGTTGAAGAAGGGTCATTGAATGCGCAGCTATACTTGTCCGCCATTTTGATCTTTTTTTTAAAATGGCGGACATGAAACGTATAAAAATCAATAGTATAGTAATAGGAAATTAAAAAAATATGGATGTCACAATGATCAACTTTGAATGTTAATATCTCGGAAATGTGACACTGCTGGGTTTGGTCTTATTTTGTTTTCTGTTTGCATTGATATCCGCTATCATTTTATGTAGGTTTCATGCATGGCAGCCATTTCGAAAAAAAAACAAAATGGTGTGACAGTAGGTATGGAGCCTGTCTGTAAAAAAATCTTCAGTCCCTTTTTTGCTTAAATTATATAAGTAAATGCTTTTTACTTTTCAGGAAATGGCTTCAATAATGTACAAAATAAGAGTAGTCCACATATGGACTATGGAGGATTTAGTGGAGCTATTCAAGAGCCTTAAAAACAAAACACTTGTAATTGAAAACTTGGCAATGATTATTGTTGATTCCTTACCATGTTTGATGTTTCAACATCTTGGTGATGATAATAAAATGGGTAAGTTAAAATAAATAATAATTACAGAAATTATATAATCCATGTAGACACTTAAAAAAAAATATTTAAGAAGAATATGAGATGACAGAGCCCACTCCCTCTCACAGTGAGGAGGCCTGTGTCTTAGCAGTGGGAAGATTATAGGCTGATTATGCTGTATGAGATGACCGAAGTTGTAATAATATGTATAAGCAACAATTGAAAATAGTATTTAAGGTCGAACTAGTCGCAAGCTCGAACTCACTGGTCAAAAAGTCCTTAAGGAAAATCGAGTTTTATGAAAAAACCACTGCATACCTATAACAGTTATAAATAAAGTTAATTGAACTCTTTGATAATAGAGCTTTGTCGGTACTAACTTAGTTTTGAAGATTATGCAATTCTTATAATATGTAGTTATTTACACCCAGAGTACATTAAAATTTGCAAGAAAAACGAATCTTTGTTGGCTTATAACTTTTTAATGACTATTTATTTACTATTCTGTTTATGCACAGACAAAATTAATAATAAGACAAAACAATGGCGCCGATTCTGTTGTTCACAAACGAAACTAAATTTAAGTTCATGCATCTTTTTCTTTTTACATATTTAATTAAGAAAAGGACAGAAGATAAATATTAGTTTAGTCCTGTGAAATTAGTCAGCGCCTGACGTAAATTGACACACAATCAGTAATGTTAGGGTAGACCATAACATTACTGATTGTGTGTGTGATACTACCATGTCTTGGTCAGACGCTATGATTATATTAAATCAACTTCAAGGACTTCAACAAAAGGAGGAGGCTATGTATTTGACGAGTTTTATCTTTAGCTAATATTTATATTTGTTCACAGGGCTGTCGCTTTTGAATGTCTTAGTTAACTATAGCAGATTTATAGCAAACGAATTTAATGTGGGAATAATTTATATAAACATACAAACAAGATGGATAGACAATGATATTTCTGATATGGAAGGTAAAATCGGAAATTACTGTGACATCTCATAACAATATGTATAAAAAATATGTTTATGAAATTGTTTATTGTTCCAGATGATGGTGAGTCAACATCTGCATTCAGAGAACCCACTTATATAGAGAAAAGGAATCGCTGTCTGGGAAGATATTGGGAACAAATTCCAGCTTTAGTTTTACAATTAGAAAAACTTGAAAGCAGCTCTAAGGAAATCGAATGTTATACTCAAATTAAAGTATCAGTTTTAAGTTCTAATGCAGTTAAAAATGAAAATGGTCAATGTGTTTTACAGTTAAGTTCAGTGGGAATAACTTGATTCTAAATAAAGGTTTGGTTTCTTATGTACTTCTATAATGTTAATTTAAAATTCTGAAAAATAAACGAGATTAAACTACTGGCTGTGACTAGCATCACTCACTAGTACAGCGCCTAACAACTAGATGGCGGTAAAAGTTCTTATCGTGCATACATTTATGGTTCCAGAAACTTGTCTATGAATCATTCGATATCAATACCCGATGCTGCGCGTCAAAATACGCAGTCAATCACTCGCTCGCCTCCCTTTCATTCACTCTTTTATTTAAGCGCACGCACGCCTGACGGGCGATGCGAGTTAAACTGTGATGGCTCTTTACAACACTTTTGTAAATTCAACATTTTTATGATATTTGTGTGCTTAGTATCCTTCTTAGTGTAATTTAATTTTAATTTATATATTTGCGTTTACTTTAAAATGGCGAATCAAACCCAGAAAATCGTTTACAAACTGGTCCTCACTGGAGGTAAGGATTGCTCATTATTTTGTATACGGTGATTTTTTAATTTTTTCATGCCGCTATTATGTTTTAATATGGTTTGTTTTACAAATGAAGTGTAATATATATTTGTGGTATCTTAATTATTATTGTATATGTTATTGGTGTCATGAAAAAAGCAACACGTGGATTTCTGACGACGTAAATCTCACCTCGAAACCACATTGTATTTTTATTCAGGACCGTGTGGCGGCAAAACCACCGGACAGTCCCGCCTCAGCACGTTCTTTGAGAATTTAGGATGGAAGGTGAGCAAAACATTTATTATTTTACACTACTTGATAAGTACCTATGTACCTAATCTTTGATTGTTGTCAATATGTTTAGATTTTGAATAGGGTGTCTCTATTTTTATAAACTTCACGAATAACAATTAAATTATCTGTAGTATCAATGCTTTTCTAAGAAATAATTAAAAAAAATTTTTTGTTTTACTGCTTCAAAACTAAATTGTAATATTAATTGTAATCATTTGGCCTATTTTATTGTGAAATTATATTCCTTAAAAATGAGATATTCCTAGCAAAATATTGCTTCCCTCTCGAATTCTGAATTGTGGTGTCTCCATCTGGAGATCATATGACATGGTTCCACAATGTGTTTATTTCCAGGTGTTCCGGGTGCCGGAAACGGCTAACGTGCTCCTCAGGTAAATGAGATACCTACAAAAACTACACAGTGCATCACAAACATTAATTCAAGCTTTTAAATTTACATTCTCTATCAGAATTGTGTACACAAATACACATAAAATTAATGTTTTTAGTACTATAAATACATATAATGTTTCACTGGTCAGCTTAGACATGTCATTTGTGTTTTTCTGACTAAGTATTGAAATTATATTTTAATGGTGACTTCATTTGCTATTTTTTTAAATTAAAATTCAAGTATGATTGTCAGTAAACTATTGATCTGTAAACAAAGAAAGTTAATGTAAATTTAAAACCTGATTTACTTGTATGCACTGTGAAAATGCCTTAGTTTTTGAAATTTAAAAGCTTGCACAACGAATATGCAGTAGTTGTTAATTTCTTATCTTGTTATATGGAATTGGGAACTAATGCATAAGTGATGTAATAAAAATGAAAACATGAATTTAATACAATTATATTTTGTATGTTAAATGTACTGCAATTCATATTTTTTCTTTTACAGTGGTGGTGTCAAGTTCGCAGATCTCTCCGCAGACGAAGGTAAGATGTCAACTAATCTTTCACTGCTTTCAATTCTGCAAAGTTTCAGAAATCTCAAAAATGAAACTGTAGAATAATGTCCAAATATTGCATGCTGCATGTCTATGCTTTCACACCAAAGCGCGCTTAAAGGCACCTTTCGCATTTAGTGTTGGCGTTTGTTATCGTTGAGCGTATATGCTGCGCAAAAGCCTCCTTTCTATAAAATCCCGTCAACGCTACACTAGCGCAGCGTCAACCCGACGTCTAACAACGCCAGATGCGAAGGTAGCCTAATTTTCACAGCTAAGGTAATTTCAGCTTTTATCAACCTACATCCATAGTTTAGAATGCATGAAATTGGGTACCTCGATAGACTATCTACGACGTTGCCTATTCCTCGCTTAATGTTTATTAATGTTCCTTCTAAACGAATTTACACAATATGTTAATTATATATTAGGTAGGAAAATTAATGTTCAACCTATTTCAAATACATAATTTACGTCAATTTATTCTGTAAACTTACTAATGTAGACATTACTGGTACTGCAAAAGTTATAAAGTTATTTTCATTCCACATTTGCGGTAATGAATTAAGTTTACATAAGCAAATGAAGTGTTTATGTTATGAAGAATAGTGCTTACAGGAACCTGCATGATTATGGATGCCAACATTTCAACCCACATTGTTCCTTAGAATTTACAAACAGAAACTTCCAAGATAGGGTACCTACTGTTGATTTGACGAGCAACAAATTTAACGGAACAGAGTAACAATGGGGTAAACAATTGATTTGATGGCAGCATGTCACATTGCCGTAACATTTTATTGCATTGTCTGAATAATAAAAGATTGTGGGTTTATACGTTTTTTCCATAAAATGTCTTGAATACCTCTAATAGTAAAATGCGCAGAACGTATTAAATACTCGATAAAATAAAAGAAAATATTTTTGCAAAATCCAAACGTCGCATTGGCAAGTCTGATGACCGGAAACCTCTGCCAGTACATTTATTGTTTAGCATTGACTGCTGCCAAAATCTTATATCACAAGTTTTTTCACCCTATCATACATCGTTTTGTTTAGACTAAGCATTTGGCTGGCTTTAGTTTTACATGGGATCGGCCGAACTGATTCTATTGTGTTTGTAATTTAATCCACAGCACAAGTTCAGTGTCAATGACTTTTGTCTCATTCCTAATCAAAGCATAATCAGCCTATGACGTTCCCACTGCTGGGACACAGACCTCTTTTCTGTGAGAGGGAGTGGGCCGTGATCCACCACGTGGGCCCAATGCGTGTTGGTTTCTATTCATACAAATACTCTAATTAAGCTTTTACATGCATGCAGCATATTCTGTTCCAGCCGACGTTTCTCTTTGAAAACTAGTGAAACTTGCTTTGGATTTTTATCTACGTCATTCGGTAAATGTTTTTTTATCTCCTCTAAGTTTTTCAGGCCTTTTTTGGCGGCCATAACAAGGTCAAATTGGCTTTCTCGATAGAAATTCTCACGTAAATATTGGTCTCTACTGCAAGGGGCGTGACTGCCATTGACGTAGACACCACGTGAGGTAGGTCGACTATACGCTCTGCCAAGTGATAATTGAATTTTCATTGCTAAATGCTAGTAATTAAAGACTGGTATGATGGACAAATGGAACATTTCAAATGGGAACACAACACGAGAAAGGTTTCTAAATATAGTCTAGAAATATGTTTACCAGTGCAGGCAGCACTCAACCATTTTAGTAAAACAATATCAAGCTCCCTATGGTTTCTTTGAAAAATAATTTCTTTAAATCACGTTGGTAAATTTTTCTGCGTCTGCTATTCATGTATTTTCGTCGTGAAGGGGGAATGCCATTAACATAATACAACATTCTGGTAAAAAAGCAACTTTGTTGGAGAAACCTTAAAAGTAGTTAAAAGGTCAAACAAAATTCTAAGTTGTCACGTTGTCTCGCATGTTCCACAATGTTTTGATATTTAGGCGACTAAGAGGTGATTTTACCAACCACAGATATCTTTTATCCGTGGAATAAAATTTACGTCTGACAACTAGTAGGTAAGAACTGTCAAAAATTCAAAATTTATTCTCAGGATAAGACTTATTCTAGGTATAAAAGTTTGATTAAACGCGGCCTAATAAAAACAAAATGTTCGCGGGTTACGGCGCATAACATAATAATCCCTGGTTTCATGCTAATTGTAAAAAAAAGAAGATTGTTTAGTTCCTGTAATGTTTAGGCAAGAATTATCTTGATAATTTGTTTCTTTAGAATCTTGTCGCTGTAATAGCTGTGTGACAGTTTGTGTTTAGACTCCAAGTCACATGCTAAAAATAGCGTTGAATGGATCTGGGGTCAAAATGTTGTAAGGCCCCATGCGTCACCAATTTCTTTTTCAACTACAAATACCTTTTATTTCAAATCACCTATAACATTAACGCACAAAGATTGATAATTATCGTATTTGACAAAACCTTGTAAGTTCTTGAATAAGTCGTTAAGTCATGCCATTTGGAAATCTCCCACCTGCAGCGTATAAGCCAGCAGATGTATGAATCATGTCTGCAATACTTGTTTAGTAGTCTTTGGCGAATTCGCACGTCACAGAGAATTCCGTACTGTATGCTTTGTCACCATACATATAGGACTGATGTATCATTTCATACACTGCCAAGACGTAACGTCGGGCTAAAGTCCAAAATAAACAATATTAATAAACCGTTTATTTTCATGTAACAAAGACCCATAGATACATATCTTAACCTAAGTATACATAATAATATAGTAACAATTTTGTTACTAAATAAAACTTAATAACTATGTTAGTATCACTTTCGTGCACTAAAGTCTTTGTGCGTTCCGGTGTCACTTGTCTGCGAAAGCGGCGGAATACCACATCCTGCAGCCAAAAGCTTTCTTCCATCACCAGGTGCAGGTAGCATGTTGGTATGCGCACCACAAACGCCTTAAAGTTGATAAAACAGTCTAGATCTGTATAAAACTCATATAAAATTTAAAGCGGGCAATAATTATATTGCGTTACATAACACGTATTTGTATTCTGTAACGCCGGGTATTTCGGTTGTTTAACATTGGCTACGATCACGTGCATCGTTTATTTTTGCTCCTGAAGCTCTAGGTGAAGACCGATTTGCGAGCCCCTGTATGCGAAGCTTCGAAACGCCCCTTGGGGACAATCTTCTTGTCTATTTTAAGGATACTTTATTTGTATCTTTTTCTGTGCTATTGTTTGCTTCGCCGTAGTTTAATCAATGTTATTCTGGATATTTTTGGTCGATATTGCGAAGCCTGTGCTAGAAAAGGTTGTTTTTGAGAGGCTCTTATCTTTTTTATTAGAGTAGAGGGACATTAAGAAGTCGCAGATAATTATATTATCATTCTGCTTTAATTACACAGCTCAGTCTTTCCTATCCTCTTAATTCCATTCCCCTTTGTCCATGAAAAGAGCAAGATTAACTTCGCTGTCGTTTCTATTGACGATTGTATTGAGTCGTTACGTTCTTGTAAATCTGTTTAATACGTAATCGGCAAGGCCACCTGGCGTTTACCCATTGAATAATACATATTTCTGCCATCGGTATAATCTTCTTATAAAAATTTCATTATAAATGTATAGATAGGCTGGGCTGGGGGTGTGGAAGAGGCAGGGAAGGTTCGTTATGAGGCTTCTCGACACGTGATTGTTAATGTGTGTGTCGCTGACGTATCGAGTATAAGCTAGTTCACGGTCACGTTCACGGCGATAGAAACGCGTTGTATATGGAATGCGTAGTTACGTATCTGTAGCATTGCTAGGCTCTAGGAGAGGCTCTGGGGCAGGTCTCGTATGGAATAATCTCGATATGTTATCGATAAAACGAATTGTTTCGCAACTGATCGCATTTCTACTTTTTTGATGTTCGAATTGCATTCGTATGTACCTAAACGCAGATATTGTCTGGCGCCTCAAATGCGATGCTAATCGTAATGACAATGTTTTTTAAGTAATTCATGTTTTTCGTTAGCGTGTATGATCGCCCGACAAGTGTTGATATGATAAGCTCCATATTACACATTTTTTGTTGGCCTGCTCTGTTTCACGCCTGAATTGCTTCGGCAGTTGTTTCTGATAAAATGTACTTTTTATTCAATTGAAACGTGTCACGACACAATTCAGCGATTCATACCGAGAGTCCGAGACCGACTATTACCAGATCGAAGAATACGCGATTTTTCTAGAAATAGTCGCTTATTGGGTTAGACTGGCTTATGTAACGTTATAAGACTACAGGACCTAAACACAAAAAATGCAAGTTTTAGAAACAATAAAAGTAGGCATATGATAGACTACAGTAAACAAAATCAGAAAATATATTATATTCTTCAAGATCTAGGGAGATAGTGTGTTGAAAACATAATACAACTATTTGATACGATTGAAAAAAATCATAAAGATACCTCTAAAAACTTTCTTTTATACAATAAAAACCATACTATTATACATTCAATCATTCTGATTTTTTGTCAGATTTTTCTACAAGCAACATCTTACCTACTAAAATACTAGTGTTTTAATTTTTTAGTCCAAACAATAGGTTTTTTGTAATTAAATAATTGCTTCATATTTTGCAATAAATTACCAGAGTTGTGTCATCGCGCTTCTCGTTCTTTTCTATATAGTCCGACAGTCACCGCGCACAGAATATGTTTATTCTTTTGATAAGTCTGTTATTTAGGCACGTGGTCACACCGCGCCCCTTTATAACCATAACAAGTCTATCGTATCTACCTGCAAACGTTTATTATTTACGCATGTTACCCATTAAACAGAAATAGACAATCGTGCCCGGTTCCACTCAACCGCAGTTTTCCGTTCCAGTGCCCCTCAATGGTTAGCCATCACTCGAATAAACTGAATATAACTGGACACCATTGTTCTTCTAATAAATTGTATAAGTGTACAAAACAAACCATTAATTTGTCATCAGTGAGTGACGCAGACATCTGTTTACATTGAGCATCAAACGATGCCTGATTAAGTCCACCATCCATTTCTAAACATTCATCAACGATATGTTTATCATTTTACATCTCCTGATGATATTTACTCATAACAAAGTCACATGCAAATCTGACGTGAAACAGCAATAATTACTTTTGGCCCGCATTCCCTACTTTTATCTCTCATACTTAAATATCTAGCTACATCTTTTTTGTACTAAAAATATTCGTTTTATGACATCTTATACATCATCTTAACAGAGATGTTCAAAGACAATGTTGTCTGTCCGTATCTTTAATTTTTCTCTACGGTTGAATTATTGCTCACTACCCATGTGACTTGAAGCTATTATAATCATTTCAAGTATTTTTAAATGTTTTGAATGAGTCTGGATATTAAGGAAAAAAAGAATACTAATGGCACTAAGTATACAAGTGTTGACAAAATGCCCATTTGTTATTTCGTCGTTTGAAATATCAACATGAAAATTGTCCAACCTTGTGTATTCAAACGTTTCTTCGTTTACTAGAAAAGTTGTGGGCATAGTGGCGTCGTAGATTTGTCTAGCCTAGCGTAGCGTATACTGCGTATAGCGTACTTATTGACAAACACATAAAGCTTAGTTTTATAGGGGCTGGGGACTAAGTTCGTTCGGACAGCCATATCCCAAGGTCAGGACGACCTCACCAAACAGATATTGATCCATACTCAATCAATGCCACTATGAAATGTTAATAACCTGTAGCGGTAATAAGATTTTTTGTCATTACAGACTAGTACGCGTGTAGAGATCACTTTTTATGAATTCTTTAAGGCAGTTGCCGTTCGACCTCGTGCCCTTTTTCGTCTAATATCTAAACTTACGAAATACAGAAACAAACAGTTGGTTCGCTTTCATGTCCTTAATTTTTTATAGGTAGGTACAGCAAGTGTTAATAACGTTCGTATAAAAACCTTTTGTTCTGAAGTAGGGCGGGCCAAGTTTCAATGCTGAAGGTAATATCGACCTACAAATATTTTCTGTATCAATTACGCCTTTGCCTTGAAGTTTCATGTCAATATAATAACACAAAGGATCATTATCAGGCGCTTGGACATTCAATTGTGACACAATAAATCACCTAGACCAACATCTACCTCTACACGCGAAGTTATTAAGGTTACCAAAACCAACTTAATGGTTTTAAAATCTATCATGAACATAATATAATTATCATGCTACTATGGATCCTAACGGGTTCAACAGTCATGATTATAAATAGCAACGCTAGAAACCAGTTCGCCATATACTTAGGCTTACATGATAAAACCATCTATGATCAAACATGCTACGCACCACAGTCCACAATCAGTTCGCCAAAACACGAGCATTTTCATGAAAGTAATAGATAATGAATATGTGGCAGATCCGCCGAAAAGTGTTTCAGTTGACATGTGCTCTACCAATTGCAAATGGTGCACCGCCGCGGCCGTAGCCCAGGCAAGCGACGGTGTCAATGGTGAGTCGATAACCACCGGTAACCAACGCTAAAATGGAAGCTCATGCAGTAGCTCTTATAAAGCTAAAAACAACCATATCACATGACAACAGTTCGGGGTCGTCGATCTTTCGCTAATTGCTTTATCTATTTATCCAAGCATAGGTATATGTCGCTCAGCTCTTATCAAATTAGGTAGCCCATTGCAGACCGCTAGCTCGTTACTATAGCCACTGTATCTAATAGACATAATAAATAGTGTTATTTATTAGAGGAGATATAAATCGGAAAGTAAACAAGTTAACCGACGAATTCCAGTATGCTTCTGTTTCGTCACGTCACGTAATCGAAGTTTGTCGCAGTGATAACAACCCACATCTGGTATTAATAGGATCGTTAATAGACTGCGGTTTAAGAAGTTTTCATTTTAGATTATCTGGGTTCATGTGCTCAGTAATAATATGTTAGGTTTGGTATCGTGCCAGTAACCATATTTAACCACGCACAGTATTTCAAGAATTTCGTAGTCTCCTTTGCAAAAGACTAATAATTATCACAATGATTGAATTATTTGGTCATTACGGCGTGACCGACTAATTAGCTTCAGTCAGGTATCAGGAGCTTTGTTTGGCTTCTAATGACGTCGCTAAAAGCGCTGATTTTTTTTTTCTTTTTTATAAGGGATTGACGTCAGTGGAGGCGTGTGTTGGTCAATGTCCACAAGAGAGCTGCCAAACACTTTGTGAATTAGAAGGAATTTGAATAAAAAAAGAGTTTGGAACTTTGAACATTCAAATTATTCTTAAATAATAATGGTCGTTGTAAAGAACTTTCATTTGGTAGTTTAGCCGTGGTTATAAAATAAATTGATTCAACTTTTTACAAGAATCCTTTGATAGGTAGTCAAAGTCATGGTAGAAAATTACCTACTGAGTCATAAAGTATCGTCGATTCGCCATGCAAAGCGAACAGGAGCTTGCTCAAATAACGATGAATAATGTAATTTGAATAGTGCATGAAATTTGTCATGAAAACAAACCACGCGATACGAAAATAAATTTGATTTCCACGTTATCTTCGTCAATACAATTTTATTGTCTATAATAACTTTCTAGTACGTTAATTTTAACTGGATTCTTTCCCTGATTTGTGCAGCCAGATAAAGCTATCGCCGTTTGTTTGGTTTTTAATTCATTATCAAAACTATAATGTCTGTGAACCCTCCGCACCTTGGGCACTCGATTTTAAACATTTATACAGTTTTGAATGAAACGTCTTTCATAGCTGTAAAGACAGGTATCAAACGGATGAAATCTTTATTTTATAGATGAGCTAACTACCGTCTGCTTGCTTGCAATAAATATAACTACAATGACGACTTTGTTCTTTTTACTTACCTACCTGTAAAATACCATGTCGTTCTTGGTACGAAACCATTTGGCCTCGGCACGTTGACTTGGTAATTAGGGAAAAAATATGATTACAGTATTGTACAATGGTAGGTGGATTTTTTAAATAAAAAGCAATACTTTTTGCTCGAAGAAGGAAATTTAATTAAACCCCTAATTTCCTTATTTAACGTTATTATCCTCTTGGCAAGAAACCCGTACAATTTTTCCGCGGTTTGGCAAACTCAAGTTTTTTTTTTCTTATTAACTACGTGCCTAGCAAAAACAATAATGTTTTATCAAGTTCATGGCTATAGATTTTTCTTATCTATCATGTGATACCTAAGTGTCCACTCTAAAGTAGGTAATTTATGATTATGGCGACAAGTAAAACAAGTAGTATTTATGAGAGGTTGTACTCAAATGGCAATTAGGGACTAAACCCTACTTACATAAAACTGCGCAGAAAACCCGTATCTTGTGATGACGTTGAAGATTTCTTGTCTAAAATATGTTTTTTTTTTACTTTTATCAATCGTAAAACACGGCAATGACACCATTTTTACATCAACCTCGTAAATTGTCTAGGCAGCTGTCGCCACGTCATTGCCCGTATATCTTCATAGACTTTTCGCTAACATCCTACTTTGAAATGATACGATTATTACACCCACTTAGTTTCAAATAAAAAAAAACCAGTGAAAACGTGAATTATCCACAACCAGTGCGAGTTCATTGGTATGGAGCTGAAAATAAAACAGCAGACAATCACGGCCGAATTCGTCTCCCGCCACGCCTCTAGCTGAAATAATTTCCTTAGGTACTTTATTTTTTAAACTAGCTGCGCCCCGCGGTTTTACCCACATAAGACTCGATTCCATGGGAATATTGGGATAAAAAGTATCCTATGTGTTAATCCAGGGAGTTAGCTACCTTCATACCAAATTTTATCAAAATTGGTCCCGCTATTTGTGCGTGAAGAAGTAACAAACATCAAACTTTCGCCTTTATAATATTAGTGTGACAGACCACCCGCCAGAGTGAGTCGCGGGTTGTTCGAAAGAGATACCGTGGCCCCTGGCACAGGCAACTGAAGGAACACGGGTGGGTTTTAGTCAGTAAGAGTCTGACACTCCCTTCCGCTCCGCCCAGAGCGTGAGGGGTCATTTGATGATTTCCCACCCAAAAAAAAAAAGTGTGACAGACCAGCAAGGCACCATCCATATGCTACAAACTGTCTGTCAATTACATCGGGGACCTCACTGTCTATTTGTAAACTCAACAGATTTCCCACATATTAAAGCCACCCATTTTTCTTATTAGACAGATATCCTGCTGTTACTCGTTGAGAAGTGTTTGTGAATCATTAATATTTAGGTACTAGCTTGATTGTAATGCAGTGTAAACCGGTGGTATTCAACATGTCTACATTACCGCATTACTCTGTTACGGTCAGAATCGGAATCATCTTACATAAACAGGATACCTCTAGACGCGATACCTTTTTAATTGATCGTTACCATTTGAAAGACTTTGATATCGTAATACGAACTCGCAGCATCAGCGTGTTGTCATTGGCAATGGAGACGATCGTTATCTACGATAGATATGTATCATCGTACATATTAGCAGATTCCCTAGGAAATTAGTAACAGTCGATGAATGATTTAGATTCTTGATTCATCATGAGCACGAGTCATGGTATTGATTTTTAGATACGCCGAAAGAAATTAAGCTTAATGGCTTAGCAGTTAAAGTTTTAATTCTGAAATCTATATCCGTGCTTTTTTTTTTGGCATTGATTATAATGGAGGTACCACCGGGGTCGTTAACAGTGATTTGTAAGTGATAATATGTAGGTATGTGTTCCGCGCGGCTTGTCGCATCAGTGTCTTCTTGCGTCATAGAAAGGTCTCGTGGCTCTCGGCTCATGTCCGCACTTGTAGCGACAAAAAAATTATTCAAAGTCTTGCTATTTATAGTTGTCGTACGTAACTGTCTCTTCAATCTTGCCGACATTTAAGTTCAAATGTCAGGCAGTAGACTTTTCAATTTTAGTAAAATAACAAAGTAATGGAATATTATAATGTAAAGGACTACCGCGCCGCTTGTATAGATTTTCATCTTTTATTCATTGGGTGATGCCAACATAAGAGTACTTGTACTATGATTTTCAGTCACGTTCTCTAGAACGGGACTTTCAATTTCCGTTCATTTGGAAAATGCATATGGATTGTGTGCGTGACACCAGTTCACAAAATTAAATGAACTAGCTTTATCCGACGACGTTTATTGGTATAGATCGTGCAGTAAATTGGCGTGATCAGCATTCATGTCTTTCCAAAACGTTTGTATTCAAATAACTTAATGTAGATAAATTAACCTAACTGTCATAGTTTATTATGCAGCGGGTAATTTGCCAGAAAGGCTAACCTTCAACATTTTCTGTAAGTCAAATAGAATATTTAATAAGAAACCTCCTGTGATTTGGAGTTAGGTAGGTTATTCTCTTTTGAAGCTTTTCATTGCACCATTTCCTACCGGAAATTGGAATGTCCGCTTGTATTCTGAGTCATTTCCTGTTTAAGTGTTATCTGAAAACTGAAATCAAGGTTTCTGTACTAGCAAGTTCGCATAAAAAAATATGCCAACATGGTTGCTGACCAATTAAAGCCACAAGATTATCCGATAACTGCTACATAAACATAATATAAATTAACCACGCGCAAAGCCATGTGTTATCAAGTCTAGCATCGTATATCCAATAAAAGCGCACTTTATGATATTTGCTTGACAAGATTTTATTGTCAAGTGTGTATACAATACAATACATGTACGGAGGTACTTTAATCGAGGTACATAATTGATAGAAGGATAAAGGTTTCAAGTGTCAACTGCTCTGGGGGAATTCCGTTTCCCAGTAATCAAAAGCTTGGTGCAATCACTTCCATCTGCCTAGCCTTTTCCCAACTAAGTTGGGGTCGACTTCTAGTCATAGCGGATGCAGCTGAATACTAATATTTCACGGAGCGACTGTCTATCTGACCTCCACAACCCAGTTACTGCGTTACACGGTACGCCTTGGTAAGACTGGTTGCCAGTCGTTTAGACTCCTGACTACTAGTAACGACTGTCAAAAAACTCCGAATGACTGCCGGGACCTTTTCCAAGGCATTGATTGGTCTCGATATGTACTGGTTTGGGTATTTAAATATACATGCATTCCTCAATGTTTTCAGTGGTGTTTGTTTGGCTCCAATTCAACACCTCATTTTATAGGTTTATTATTCTAGAAAATAAACATTTAATTTAGTAACGACCTATCTGTTTTTACCTATATACTTTTGACTTTTGAAAAATCCTAAGTAAAAAGTCGTAATTCGAGGTATGGCTCTCGCTTATTTCCTCCTCCAATATTGGACCAATTTAAAAGATATTTCATAAACAGAATAAGAAGGATAAATACGGTGTGCCTATGTTTTTATTTTTTCATTAATAGTTGTCAAATTTGTACACAAGGCCTCTCTTGATAGTGGTTTAAATCGGCATTTTTGAGGGTTCTAGTGCTTATAAAAATAATGTATCATCAAAAAGGAAAACATAGGGACATACAAATAGTTAATATTTATTATTCTGTAAAAAATTGTTAAAGTTACGGGTGACAAACAAACAAAGAAAGTGAGAGCGCTGCTGGACTCCGGCTCGCAGCGGACATATGTGAAGACTGCACTAGCTCAAGAACTGGGATTAAAGGTAACAGGAAGTGAGAGCCTTAGCCACTCACTATTCGGTGGTGTCAAGAAGGCTACACAAACACATAGAGTGTTCGATTTTCAAGTGAGTAACCTCAATGACACATACATTACTACAATGAAAGGACTTGAACAAAATATACTTTGCGGCAATTTGCCTAAGGTTCAAGATTCAAACCTAATAAAGAATCTACAAAAACACCAGATCCATTTAACAGATGCTGAAAATAGAGTGGCCGCTATAAAGGACATAGACTTACTCATAGGTTCAGACTACCTAGGCTCCATCTTAGATAACAGTCTTGTGCATGTTACGGAAAAACTTGTGGCTGTTAAAACAAAGCTTGGGTGGACACTGCAAGGGCCTATTGATTTGTCTCATGGAGTATGTAATAAGGTGGTCCACACAAGTTTTGTGACGGCTATACCGGAAATGGATAATTCATTAGAGTTTTTGTGGAATATTGAAATTTTAGGTATCAAAGATCCTTGTAATGGGGAAGTAAATGATACTGTTTTGGAAATTTCAGTAAATGATAGCGGACGATATGAGGTGCCATTGCTGTGGAAGAATGGATACCCAGAGATTGAGTCTAATTGCGAAGCAGCAAGAAGACGCCTGGACAGTACTACAAAGAAATTATCTACTACAGGAAAGCTTGAAGACTACCATCAAATATTTAAAGAATGGGAAAAGGAAGGCATCATAGAACGAGTAAAGGAAGATAATAGTTATGATGGACATTACTTACCTCATCATGCAGTAATTAAGCTGGAAAGTACAACAACAAAAATAAGACCGGTCTTCGATGCTTCTTCCAAAGATAAGAATGGATTGTCATTGAACATGTGCATTCAGAAAGGTGTAAACCTTATAGAAGTTATCCCGAAACTTATAATGATGTTCAGAGCTGGTACTTATGGAGTTATATCCGACATAAGAAAGGCATTCCTACAGATTTCAGTGGCACCAGAGGATCGTAAGTACTTGAAATTATTATGGTGGAATGATCCCAAGGCGAAAGATGAAGTACTTACATATCAACATGCTCGAGTACCATTCGGTGTTGCATGCAGTCCCTTTCTTCTGGCGAAAACAATCAACCACCATCTGGAACAGCACACTCACATTTACCCAGAAACAGCTGCAAGACTAAAAGAGTGCTTCTACGTGGACAACTGTGTAACCAGCTTTGACACAAAACCAGAGGTCAAGAAATTTATTAAAGAAGCTACAGAACTTATGAATAAAGGTAAATTCGATTTAAGAGGATGGATGATGAATTCAATGCAAGAAGAAGAATCACTCTCAGTATTAGGAGTACAGTGGGATAGAAAAAGAGATAAATTGTGTTGCAATTTAAACATGAAAACTGTACCTGAAAAGATTACAAAGAGAGATCTATTATCAATTGCACAGCAGATATTCGATCCCATAGGTTTCCTGTGCCCAGTTACATTAATCCCAAAGCTTATCATACAGAAAGCATGGTTATTAACGGGGCACCGAGCTTTTTATACACAAAAACACGTTTTTCTAACGGTTGTTTGAAGTAGTAAACAATTAAATAAAAATCTAAGGAAATAAATTGATATTATTGGGCATATATACTAGCCAGTATACACGATGGAAACACGATTTGATAAAGTTGGCTCGATAGAATAAATTCACAAAGTTATCTCTAAAAAACAAAACAAACGCTTAGTACGGCGTGAATACTTCGCGGAAGGTCATCAGTTTTTGAATAATAACAAAACTACATGTTTTATACAACGTATATACTTTACATTTTCAAAATGTGTATTTGTTTAACAATAAGAAGGAAATACCTAAAGTCGCGCGAGTTTCGCCCAGCATACCCTGAGCTACCGCGCCGCCCTCCTATCCGCTTTAGTCCTGCTTCGGCCATCGGACGGGGAGCTTGTGTCGCTTGCGCTTACGCACGGATTTAATAATGTAACGAAGAAAATTGAATGAAAATTCAATGTAGCGTATTTGAAATGGGGAACAAAGTAAAGAAATCAAGGGAGAGAAGGGGTTGGCGAAAACCCAATGCGTTTAGCATTGGTTTTTCGCCAACCCCTTTTCTTGCCCCTTGCCCTTGCCCCTTCGCTTGCATGAAAAAATGAAGTAAGTAAAATTCGTATATTTACATACTTATTTACCAATTGCGTCAGATTATAGAATAAACTGTAATCTGAGCTAATTGCCTTACTAGGTGGTGTTATTTTAAAAACAATTTAATTTATCTTTGCTGAGAATGTTGAAGACAAAGAGAATACTCCTGTTGCTTCGTAAGTATACTCAGTACAGTACCTACCTACTTTCTTGTATCTGGTGACATTAATTCATGCAGCCAAATTCATACTGATGACTCGGTAAGTGCTTAGTATCAAGGGTCGATGACCGCCTTTGTGAATTTCGTAATTTTTTTTTTCGTGTGGTTCAAACGCAATCCCAGCCCTTAGTCAAATACACAAATACAAATAGGTCAAAATTTTATTTTGCATTTGCATAATATGTTGTGATGTTGTCGATCCGTGATACTCATCTATCGCTTACCAAGCCCCTAGTATGAATTTGGCTGTATAAATTAATCTCGCCTTATATAGGCTGTTTAGAAAAGTACCGAGATCCTTTCAACCACGTATAGTGATTGCATTCTCAGCACAGCCGCCGTGCGCGCGGCACGCGGGCACAGTATAAAGATCATACAGTATTGTAACTCGGCCGTAACCTTGAAATAAATGCCTACAGCCGCGCGGTACGTAAACATGCGATAGGGCTGCCCGCCTCCAGCATTTTAATTACATTTGCCTACTTTGTGTTTCCATTTAGTTTTGTTATTGTATTTTACTGTGTGTACATAAATATTAATAATAAAAACCACGTCTTTACTTTGAATTACACAAACTAACAAAACAAAACACACATGCCCAGAGGTTTTAACACAAGCGTACCTACCGTATAATGATTCATGAACCGCCTATAACTACCTATTTCACTCGTGTCTCACTTTCCTTTACTCTATTCACTTTATTTATTAAGCCAGACATCTTTTTTTTCGGGAGATAAAAGGAAATACTTATCCATTAAAAAGACACACATTATGTACCTACCTACTAGTAAGTAAAATTATTTCATACTCTTACCTTTCAGAGTTTCCAGGTAATCTAAAAAAAAGTTATCTCTGGATGCGTTATTGACGAATTCATGCAACCAAAAACAGCACAATATAGCCTACTCGTCATATTAAATATGTACTTCAATTTATTTTGCGCAGTTATTGTTAAAAAAAACAACACACCGTCCGTTCGTCACTGCGGCACAGTCGCGACTGTCTGCATGCCGAGCGCATCCCGAGGTCGAGGCGCGTAGATATAGCTCGCGTTTCGTCCGTTTGTATGAAGTCGAAATACTGTATATCTTTATACTGTGGCGCGGGCGCGCGCGCGCGCTAGCCTGCGCAGCGATTTATATATAAAAAATTAATTAATTAGAATGATTAAAAATGGAGTGACCTTTTTTATGAGTCGCTATTCTAAAGTTTTTTTATTTATTTTTAATATTATTTTTTAAATTTATTTGTAGAATGTATTACCTGTACCTGTGTGTGTATTATATCTACGAGTATTTACGATATTTCTGCAATACAGTTTACGTACGAAAGGTGGGTAAAAATCACTAAATTAAATCTAATTTTAATCATTCTCTGTATATTTTTTTCTATTTATAGTGTAAATGTACCAGTTGTTGACATTTCACTGCAAAATAAATTTGAATCATCTGATGACGAGAGAGAAAGACAAGTGCAGATAGAAACTACATTGGTACACTGGAAAATTCTTTATCTTTTTCTGTTTTATAGGGTAAATGTACCAGTTGTTGGCACTTCTACGTCTACAAATTTTTGGTTCTAGGACATGCCGGTTTCCTTCACCGTTTTGTTTTCTACACATCATTCGTCAGCTGATTCAGATTCAGAAGAAGATTATTATACAATAGAACCTGAAGAAAAATTTGAAGAGATCAGAATAAGTGGAAATAGAGTTGTAGATTTTATTTAATTATTAGAACAGTTGCAGTTCACTATGGGACCAACTCAGAAATCACGGAAAAAAAAAGCTGTTACATACATTTTGGAACGGGCGACTAGAATCAATTCTATTTTTTAAATGTAAATTTTGACGTTCAAAAGTGCCGTTTATGTGCCCATTTGAAATAAATGCTTTAACTTTGACTTTGGTCAAGTAGGCATTGAACTTTTGTTTTAAACAGCAGATTTTTTTTCGTGATTTCAGAGATGGTCCTATAGTGAAAGTTGTTCATAATCATAGGACAACCTGTATAAATTTGGAACCGGTAAAAAAAAATTATCCGGTATACTAACCGATCTTATCGTAAATAACAATTTTGCTGGCTACTTTCTTCCTGAAACATGTTATCCAGAAGTCGACGCTCTCACATTATATTTTCATATGGAATGCATATTTTGTGTGGCTATGTGACGTCTTGCCTTATCGAACAAAATACTTACAATGTAACTTCATTATCAGAAATTCAATAGAATCTGCTTGCAAAAACTTACTACGAACTAACAAAAGTATTTTATTGAATCTACTTTGAAGAATAAATAATTTGAAATTGAAAATTAAGGGTGACTACTGGGACTTTTACCCTACTTATTTAGCCGATATGTTATTTTACGTTATTGAGATCATTTTTAATTTTCTATTGTACTTAGAATATTATCATAAAAGGTAATTAATTGACTAAGTAAAATAAACCTAATAAGTAATATCCATTTTTCATTGATCGTAGATACAGGACCTATCTAACGACGGCGACGGTAAATTATAAATTTTAAAAATTGTGTAAAATCTGAAAAAAGCTTTCATATCGTGAATATTTCCAATAAAAGTATCTCAAATCGTGTTTTTTAATTTTGTAAATATTGGTAGCACTAGCATCTCGCGAGTCGATCGGCGCACGGCTCGACGCGCGCGCCGCGCGATTTGCGCAGTTCTCTTATCTGTCTAGCCGTTCGCTTTCTTGCAGGTGTGCCTCACGCAAACATACACAGAGCGCATAGAATGCCTAAAATCGATCAGCGCTAGAAACTCAGTGTGCCCGGTTTTAATTTTTTATTTAATTATTGTGAATGTGAGGACTATGTGGGTCATTTCTTTTTTCCTTCTTAGTTTTAATCATGATCTGGCAGTTTGAGTACCTAGTTTATGCGGCCTACCCAAATGTCCTGTCTTTGTATTGTTCGTCGAATCGTTGAGCTCCTCAAGTTCTGAGTTGAGCTGCACGATTTTTGACAAATGCGTGCACTAATTGGACAGGTCCGCTCAATCTGTGTGGTTCTTTCCTCAAAAGACCATTTCAGACACCAATCTACATGGTCTTCACACGATCTGACCAAGATTTTGTCTGGACTTTAAAAGAGACTGTGACTTCTGAGTTTGTTTCGGCCTTCTTCTCAGAATAGTCAGATAGGAAACGCCGACCTCATCTAGTTTAAAAAAAAATATAATTGACGTGTAAAAGTGTTTGTACAAACCTACTTACAGAAAATAAATCATTTAACATTTACTACGTAGTAACAAAATTATTTTATTGAATCTACTTTGAAGAATAAATAATTTGAAATTGAAAATAAAGGGTCGACTACTGGGACTTTTACCCTACTTATTTAGCCGTTATGTTATTTTACGTTATTGAGATCACTTTTAAGTTTCTATTGTACTTTGAATATTATCATAAAAGGTAATTAAGTAATTGTAATAGTTAATAATTCGACTAAGTAAATTATACCTAATATTGGTTCATTTTTCATTGATCATAGATACCTACCTAACGACGATAAATTATAAATTGTGTAAAATCTGAAAAAGTTTTCATAACGTGAATATTCAAATCGTTATTTTGTAAATATTGGTAGCACCTCGCTAGTCGATCGGCGCGCGGCGCACGGCTCGACGCGCGCGGCGCGCGATTGGCGCAGTGCTCTTATCTATCTAGCCGTTCGATCTCTTGCCGGTGTGCCTCACGCACACATACACGGAGCGCATAGAATACCTAAAATCGTTTAGCGCTAGAAGCTCGGTGCGCCCTTAAAGACAGGATGGGATGAAACGATTCCTGAGGAACTAGAGAAAGAATATAAGGATTGGATAAGTACCATCGACTGTCTCCAAGAGTGCACAATACCAAGGCGCCTCACAGAATTTCCACTAGACAACTGCAAAACAACAGTACATGTATTCTGTGATGCTAGCAAAGACGCATATTCAGGTTGTGTATTTCTACGAACAGAACATGAAGAACAGGTAACGATACGACTTATAATAGCTAAAAGTAGAGTTGCGCCCATCAAAAGGCAGATGACGCTACCAAGACTAGAGCTAATGGGGGCAGTCATAGCTTCTAGATTATACAAAGAAGTCGTAACATCAGGTCTGCTTGCAACAAGCAAGAACTACAGAGTATATTATTGGACAGACTCTGCGGTAGTGCTGGCGTGGATACAGAGACAAGATACCTGGAAAGCATTTGTAACAAACAGGGTAAAAGAAATCTGCGCTATCACAGATAGAAATAACTGGAACCACTTACCTGGTATTCATAATCCTGCAGACTTACCTTCACGCGGCTGCAACCCTAAGACACTACTGGATACACAATGGTGGACAGGTCCTCAATGGTTGTACCTGAAAGAAGAAAACTGGCCAAAGTCTATCATTAGTAATAATAATAGAAAATACGAAGAAATCATTAGTGGTGAACAGAATAAAAGCATAGCAGTCAATGTGGAGGTAACTACAGACAACTTCAGCAATAGCTTATTGTATTTTAGTCAATATAGCAAGATAATAAGGCTTGTTGCTAGAATACTAAGACTGTGTCCTAGAACTAGGGAAAAATATAATATAAAGTCTGAATATATAGGTTTTGAAGAATACAAGCATGCTGAAGAAACATTATTTAAACTAATACAAAAAGAAAGCTATACAGACAAGAATAATATAGATAAGAAGCTTATAACTACAGAAGAAGAGGGAATAATAAAAGTGAAAACTAAACTAGAATACAGTGGAGAAGAAAAAGATTTCATACACCCAATTTTACTACCAGGAAATAACGAGATAGTACAGAGAATGGTTCAAGAAACACATAGAAAGATGAATCACGCTGGGACACAGACTTTGATGACTACATTAAGGAATTCATTTTGGATTACTGGTGTTAGAAAGCTAGTAAAGAATACAGTGTCAAAATGTATTACCTGCAAGAAAGACAAAGCTAAACATTATGTGGTTCCCGAACCACCTCTACCAGCAGACCGCATCAAAACGACAGCAGCCTTTGAAGTGACTGGTATAGATCTGGCAGGGCCATTATTCCTAAGAAATAATGAAAAATGTTGGATTGTTCTTTTTACCTGTGCTGTTTATAGAGCAATACATCTGGAACTCGTAGAATCATTATCCACAAACGGCTTTCTCATGGCTCTAAGGCGTTTTATAGCAAGGCGTGGCCGACCGAGGACTATTTATACAGATAATGGAACAAATTTTGTTGGTGCTGCTAACCTGCTTCAAGAAGTAAACTGGCAGGAAGTTGAAGAAGCCACCAACTCTTATAAGATCCTGTGGAAGTTCTCCGTGCCAGCAGCTCCGTGGTGGGGAGGATGGTGGGAGCGGCTGATTCGAGTAGTAAAAGAAATGCTGCGCAGAATTCTAGGAAAAGCATCAGTGGACTGGATAGAACTTTCGACTATTTTATGTGACTGCGAAATAGTGATTAACAGTAGACCCCTTACATACGTGGAAATGGGAGATGTTAAACCACTGACGCCGTTATTGTTTTTACAGAACTTACCTACTGGAGAGACACCTGATCTTGACCAGATAGATGAGAAAAATATACAGGTTCGTTATCGTTACCTACAAGAACTAAGACTACAATTTAGAACAAGATTCAAAAGTGAGTACCTATCTCTACTTATAAGCAAGGGAAAGCAACATAGAAAAGAACCTAAAGTAGGAGAATTGGTATTAATAGAGACAGAAGGAAAGAGACTATACTGGCCTGTAGGTATAATCCAGGAGACTTACACAGGTAAGGATGGTTTTACACGAGTAGCAAGAGTTCACACTGCCTCGGGAGTAAAGGTAAGACCCTACCAAAGATTATACCCTCTGGAACTCTCTATCTCCCAAGACTGGCTAGACAGTATCCCTGCATCCAGCACTGCTCACCCACACCAATCACCGGAGCAGCCAGGTAATTGTCAGACCTCAATCACACCTGTGCCTCTAAGCGCAACCACCAGGTTAGGACGTGCAATAAAACTGCCACTTAGATTTATGGATTAACTTTATTATTTTTTCACAGGGCTTTATTCTGAATTGTATGATGCTCTCTGGTGTGCTGTGTACTGATTACTAAATGTAAAGTTTGTCGATTGTTACAATAGGTACATTTCGATCCCTAGGACTGACTCTTTGAAAGTTATATTATACTCTCAGTAATGTTATTTTAGTAACAATTTAAACTAATATGTTTGTGATGTTAGATGTAATCTTATAGTATGTAACTAAATTTGAGTGTAACTTTCTAAACTAAGTATGTACTTTCGACTTTTTATTCTGTCCTGGGAGTGTGTTATAGAATGTGTCATTATATTAAACTCGAACGCACCCTGATTTTGACAGGACTAGCTAATTCGGAACGCGACCTATGTAATCTATGGAAGAAGGTAGATCCAATAAATGGTTGAAACGAACAGTTTGTTTTTATTAAGAACCTGCGGAATCTCCAGAAATCAGGGGAATCCAAAAGAAATACCACAAGAATAGGCGAGAGCGCTTCTATGGAATCAAAATCAAATTATTTCATACAGGGTTATTTGTAAAACACCAGCAACCTCTTAAGAGATCATTGTACTCATCATTATGAACAACCTTTACTATGGGACCAAACCTGAAATCGCGAAAAAAAAATCAGCTGTTCCCTACATTTTGACGAGTTATACGAACATAAATGTAGGGAACAGCTGATTTTTTTTTCGCGATTTCAGGTTTGGTCCCATAGTAAAAGTTGTTCATAATGATGAGTACAATGACCTCTTAAGAGGTTGCTGGTGTTTTACAAATAACCCTGTATAAACCTACATGGGCACTTATGAAACGTAAGAAGCTAGGTCCATGGAGAAACGACCACCCGCATTTCCCCTTAAGAGTCACGCCTATACTTTTCCTGAAACCGTTAATTAAAAAGTTGATTAACAATTGATTCTTTTTAACGAAGAAATTATTTATTCTTATTGAACATTTATAGGAGGGTAGATTAATTAGTAGTTTTTTTTAAATAGTAGACTACATTTGTTTTGTCTTTAAAACATTTCTTGATGAATCCATCATTAAATCTTCTGCCTATAATTTTACAGTTGTATAATAGTTGTGTTCGAACACGCATCGTCATTCACAAAGTTTATTTTGTTCAGAATGTTTAGAATACCTGCAAGAATAAACTTTGACCATCTGCGCTTTCTCATGGCACGAGTAGTCTATTCGTCAGTCATTGTGTTTGTAGTATTATTTATAGGAACTTTTTTGGTATTAGAGACATTTATTCCGGTAGTTCCCAATTACTTCAAACAGTTGACACGTCATTTGAAGTTTTTGGACATGATTGCGTGGGTTGATTTTAGCATAAAATTATGCAAACCATCAATCATTGCACTTACTCATACATAACATAACATCACGCCTGTATTCCCCTAAGGGTAAGGCAGAGATGTACAGACGCCAGCACATCAAGCTACCCGAAACTGTCAAATTTTCCCAATCAACTTGGAACCTTATGCTTTAGCGATAACGTTGAAAATCTATTAAAGAAATTTGACAGATTGTAGTAGCTTGATGTGCTGGCGTCTATACATAATAATACACATAAGTAGCGTACAATACGACCGACGTAACTTGGCGGGCCTGAACTTTGCGCAGAAGGCTGCGCAGTAAGATTTTTTATGAACCAAATGGTGACATGAGGCGAGTGAGAGAACATGCGCGAAAGTTCTTAGTGTCTATGTTCAGGCCAGCCCCCAGTACCCTCATCCATCTTCACATATAACTATCCTACTACTTACTTATTGCTCTCACCGGGTAAATCTTTGTACTCATAAATGTGTATTCCTTGTTACAGCGTTAAAATTCCAGGAGAATCTTCTAAGGACTATGATACAGATTGAGAACACTTTCTTCGAGCTGGGCAGGACTTGCCAGAGGGATTGCCTGATTATATGCGATAGGGGAGCGATGGATGCCAGTGCATGTAAGTTTCAACTTCTACCTTTTCCTAGCCTAATATACATATACATACATACATAATCAGCCTATAATGTTCCCACTGCTGGGACACAGACCTCCTCTTGGTGAGAGGGAGTGGGCCGTAATCCACCTAGCCTAATACCTAAAGTGAAAGTTTAAAATCCAATTTGACAGCAGCGGTACTATTCTGTAAAAATCTCACCGTGAAAACTTAGGTGAAGTGAGCGTGGAGTGAGCTGTGAATAGTGTCAATTACTAGCAAAAACAAACTCACTTCACCTAAGTTTTCACGGTGAGATTTTTACAGAATCTACCAGCTGGTCGGACCCAGACATAGCAGCAACTTTTTATCACCGAAATACTGACGTTTTGATTTATAAATACACCTGATTTCCTAGGTCTAAACCTACCATTCTAACAGGTTTTTACACAGCATTGTGAACGCAGATCAACGGAAACTATAATTAACACGTCTATTTATTAATTACTGACCGCAAAACAACGTCATGCCATGATTATGATTAAGTACGAACAGACAGACAAACAGACGCCTGAAGGGCGGGCAATTTGTCTGAGAATTTATACTATAAGTATTTTATCGTCTACCTACACTCTAGATATATCAAAGTGTAGGTACTTAGCGGATTATACCTGGAACATAAAACAAAAACACGTGCCCTATAAATAAAGCTAATCTGCGTTCGCGAATTAGTTTCCAAATATGTCAAACAAATATGAGTTATTGGAAAAATAACTTTAATGTCTACACAATAAAGTTCAGTTTACGCTACAACTTCAAACATTTTTATAACTTTTTCAATAGTACTAGTCACTCGGAAATCAACTTAATTTTCACTACGATAAAGTTGATATTTGTTTAACTTGAAATAACATCAATTGGAAAGATAAATTTGAATAGACCTTAGACAAGCTGTAATATGCATGTTTATATTATATAAACACTAATATGTAAATATACAGCGTTTATTATCATTACTGCAACGAGCCAGCGGTTTCTCAACAAGTTTTTATTATGGATACTTACCTACATACCTACTCTACAAGCTTCTAGTATGCCTAGACAATGAATCAGAACCAAGAAAATAATTTTATGCAATCAATCTGCCTTGATTGTGTAAAACTATTTTTAACCGACTTCAAAAAAGGAGGAGGTTCTCAATTAGGATGTTTATATTATTTTTTTTATTGTATTTCCGTCATATACATACGGATTAGCGGATTTTTTTATGGATTTGGTATGTCTCAGGGGTGGTCCCATATAAATTTTATTACCTTTGCTTGAGTAGTTTTTGAGTTAGCTTCAATAATACGTATTTCTGCCTCTTAGTTTATATTGATGATGTTATAATAACTTCCTGACACTGATATTTACAAAGCAAGTAGTGTTAAATGAATTTGTGTGGTGTAGGTACAACTAAAAACAGAAAAAAACAGACTTCTAAAAAAAGACTACAAAGTGAAAAAGAACAAATTTCGGAAGTCGGTGTTAAAAAACGAAAATGCGGAACCACAGACACCGAGTTCCGAAACTAAAGTTATTTTCACTTTGTAGTGTGTTTTTTTAAGTCTGTTGTTTTTTTTTTATTGTTTTATACCATAAGGAAAAATAAAGCTGCCAGTAATTACAATTAGTCTCTGTCAGACGGGAATGTTACTGGTATTGCAGTAAATACAGAACATTTTTGTAACTCCTGGATGGGCATTTTTGGGGACCGGTCGTAACTTAAACTAGAAAGAAATGGATAATTGAAAGGGAGCCATGACTAGCAAGGCATAATCAGAACCTAATCAAATGAGTGGTTATGTATACCTACTGTATAAATTACTAGCTAAATAGGTAGATAAGGAAAGTTTAAATATAATATTTACTTGTACAAGGTCAAATAGAATTTACAGAGCGTAAAAAATTATCAGTAGGGAATTGAAACGGTGCTATTATATTTGCTGATTATAGAAATTACCGAAACTAAAAGTGCGCAGTGCTACACATCCCTACCCTATTTCAAATAAAACAAATATCAACTTTATTTCAATGATATTTAAGTTGATTTCAGAGTGACTAGCACTATTGAGAAAGTTACAGAAAAGTTTGAAGTGGTGTCGTAAACTGAACTCTATTGTGTTAAAGTTAATTTTCCATTAATTCATAATATTTGTTTACATTTTTGGCAAATAAATCGCGAATGCACGGTACGTTTACTTGGTACAAAAGCTTTATTGTTACCTGTATACAAGGTGGCAGGGCCATCTACACGCATCTTGTTACCATGGATTTTCAGTACCTACATGATTCTGAAACCCCTGCGTTAAAACTGAAGGCCGGTTATAAAAAAAAAATTGGTTCCATACATTTTGCCCACGTAGGTGTTGCATCTTTGTAGGAAACGCTGATTTTTAGGGTTCCGTACCCAAAGGGTAAAAACGGAACCCTATTACTAAGACTTCGCTGTCCGTCCGTCCGTCCGTCTGTCTGTCACCAGGCTGTATCTCATGAACCGTGGTAGCTAGACAGTTGAAATTTTCACAGATGATGTATTTCGGTTGCCGCTATAACAACAAATACTAAAAATAAAATAAATATTTAAGGGGGGCACCCATACAACAAACGTGTTTTTTTTCGGCGTTTTTGCCTTGTGGTACGGAACCCTTCGTGTGCGAGTCCGACTCGCACTTGGCCAGTTTTTGTAGGAAATGGTATGATTCTTTTGTTTAACCGACGAATAAATTGCGCAGGGTGGTTCAGAATCATATACTGAACCCATGGTAGCAGGTTGTGCATCGGTGACCCTGACACCTTGTATACCCACGTAGCTACTGGTGTTGGTATGCATTTGATAACTAGTTATTACATTTATCATAATTTATGCTCGTTGTGCAAACTTTTTGTATTGTCTGATTCATAATTGAATATTGACTTATTTATAATTGTTGTCTATAAATGAATCGCTTATTGTATTGGAAAGTGGTCCATAACTGCCCACATACTACAATCGAGTATAATAATAAGTTTAATTTATTTTCTCTCACAATGGTTTGTAGCATTATAAATTCACATTGTGAGAGCTGGTGCCTGATGTAGGTTTAAAAACCTGTGTTACAGGTCACCAGGCCCCCCTTAGTGGGCTCATACAAATTAACAGGCAGGTAACATGTATTTCTACTAAACAAATCAAACAAAAAAATCTATACTAATATTATAAAGCTGCAGAGTTTGTTTGTTTGTTTAAACGCAACGCGCTAATCTCTGGAACTACTGGTCCGATTTGAATGATTCTTTTAGTGTTGGGTAGTCCATTTATCGAGGAAGGCTATAGGCTATATAACATCACGCTACGACCCTTAGGAGCCGCGCAGCGTGTGACACCGCGGGGAACAGCTAGTAATTCATAAAAAGAATTGATATAAAAAATAAAAAATGCGTAGGTGTTGTTGATGTTTATATTGAAACTTCAATGTTTTTGTTATGATTAGATATATTTGCAGTTTTAACTGGGACATGATAAATTCAAATACAATGCGGTTAAACTAGATTGAGGTTTTGGAATGATTGGAAACTTGCACAATTGACAGCAAAAACAACATTAGATATTTATTTTTATGAGACTGGAAAAAAACTTCAAGTACACAAGAAAATGTAGGTGCAATAGTTTGGGTCGCTACCATTTAAAATTCCCTTCAGTATGCGGGATATTTACCTAACAATGAATGACGTGAAGGTCGTAAACATGTTTACAAAATATTTTATTTTAGGAAAGAGAAATGCCTACCTACACGCATTTCCGTAGATAATGTCTGCAAATTCTTTTGACAGGCACTGCAGATAATAATAACAAGCGTTGGGTGGTTTTAGTTTACATAAATTTTAAGCTTGAATGCATTTTGTTTACTATTAGTGAATAATTAAGATTTGTGAGATGTCAACCAAACAAAAACAAGTCTGAAATCTAAGGCGATTCGCACACTGCACCGCATCACGCAGCGGGTCGCATATAACGCACTCACGCGCGTGATTTTTTACATACAAATTCAATAAAAACGCACTCACGCGCGTGGAATATGGCTCCGTTTCCCGCACACCGCTGCGTGATGCGTGGCAGTGTGATAATCGCCTTAGAAGCATATTAGGTAGGTAGGTTATACAGGGGCTTGTGGCTAAGAAATAACAGCCGCACGGTTCGATTATGCTTGCCGCGGTTGGTCCGTGGATGAATGACCATCTTTACATACCAAGACCCCTCCGTGGCTCGGAAAGCACGTTAAGCCGTTGGTCCCGGCTGTCATTCATGGATCTTTGACAATCGTTACGGGTCGTCAGAAGCCCGAAAGTCGTGACAACCAGTCTTACCAAGGGGTATCGTATTACCCAATAACTGGGTTGTGGAGGTCAGATAGGCAGTCGCTCCATGTAAAATACGGGTATTCAGCTGCATCTGGTTAGACTGGAAGCCGACCCCAACATTGTTGGGAAAAGGCTAGGCAGATGATAATGATGTTAGGTATACAGGATGGCAGGGACCTCGACGCGCAAACTGTAACCATGGATTTTTTTTTCGTCGGTTATGTAATAAAAAATTAATGCCATACATTTTGAACACGTAGGAACAACTACCTTTCTTAGGGTTCCGTACCTCAAAAGGAAAAACGGAACCCTTATAAGATCACTTCGTTGTCCGTCTGTCAAGACCCTTTTTCTCAGGAACGTGTGGACTCCACACGTTCTTGGGAAAAAGGGTTTAAAGTTCAAATTAATACCTAATACTCAGGGCTCGTGGTATCGACCGCGACTTACGAGTTGCAGGTCGTAGGTTCGAACCCAGACAGGCGCTTTACTTTGTGTAAATTATTTCATCACCATTGCTCTCAAAACGGTGAAGGAAAACATCGTGAGGAAACCGGCATGTCCTAGAACCAAAAATTCAAAGACATGTGACATCTGCCAACCCGCACTGGGCCCGCGTGGTGGATTACGGCCCACTCCCTCTCACCGAGAGGAGGCCTGTGTCCCAGCAGTGGGAACATTATAGGCTGATTATGTACTCAGGGCTGCAATCCCTTGAAGCAGTGAAAACATCAAACTTCCAAGTAAACGCAATTAAAAGATACGGGCGTTTATGTTCCGTTTATGCCGACTATTTTGACACTCGCAAGGAAATCAAAACCTATAGGGTGCTTCCCGTTGACCTAGAACTTGGCAAGACGCAATGTCATGTAGCACAAGTAAGGGAACGTTTCCACTATGTCGTGACGATTAATTTATCGTTGGACACAAGTTGTACATAAACATTGATCGCTTAGTAATGATGAGGATTACCAGTACTTACATATAAACAAACAAAAGCCCTAATCACGAACATATACCTAAAGAAAGGTAGGTACTCGTAATTTTCCTGTATTCAAACATGAGTTGTTATGTAAATTCCGGCCACGCGCGCGCACCACAGAGGTCGTTTGCTCGCTGATACCAACTACAATTTTGTTTACTTACAACGATATCTGAATGGGTCATAATTACAAATTATGGCTATCCATATACTTGGCTCTTGACTGTTTAATCAGTTACTCCAATTATAATTAATCATACCTATGATCAGTACAGTACAGTACCTTAATTACCTAATTAGGTAGTGACAATTATTGGTAATTTCTTTCCGGACATGACTCAAATTGGTGTAGACTTGTAGACATTGCTTCCGTATTCACTAACGCTAAAAAACGAAGGGTTCCGTACCACAAGGCAAAAACGCCGAAAAAAACACGTTTGTTGTATGGGAGCACCCCTTAAATATTATTTTATTTTGTTTTTAGTACTTGTTTTTATAGCGGCAACAGAAATACATCATCTGTGAAAATTTCAACTGTCTAGCTAAAACGGTTCATGAGATACAGCCTGGTGACAGACAGACAGACAGACGGACAATGGAGTCTTAGTAATAGGGTCCCGTTTTTAACCTTTGGATACGGAACCATAAAAAAAACAAAAGTATGTCAGAGTGTTACATAAAATTGGCGGGCAGCCGAATGTTACATTCATTTATAACTTCCTCAATCGTTGATTGTGCCTAATAGATTTATTTAACACATTCCAGTTATATCAAGAGAGAAATGGGAAGCGATGCTGTCTACCAACAACTGGAACTGTGTGGAGCTGCGAGACAACCGGTATAATCACATCGTGCACATGCTCTCTGCTGCCAACGGCGCTGAAGACTTTTACTCCACAGAGGTTGGCATTAACTAGTAACCTTTATCTTACACTACAGGCGCCGGCGCCGCTATGTGACACGTACTCGGGAAATGCAGGCCAAACTACCCGAAACTAGAGCACGTTTAAAATACTCGTTAGATAAAAGTCACTCGATAATATTATGCTCGTTCTATTTTCAGTTTTGCTTTTCTTCTTTGTAGATTAGTGTTTCGTAACCTATATATCTAATCTCTTTGCTCATACATAAGTCTTCATTTGTAATCTAATTGATGCTGTTTGTACGCCAATATTCAAAAGAAAATCAGCTTATATATTTCCTGTAAATCTTATCAGTACTAGCTATCGATTTTAACATAGGTTAATTCCACAATACAAATACTGATAAAAAAAGGAATTTTACTTGCTTGTAGCTAAAATAACATCTATACAACATGCACATTTTAATGCAACAAATTGATGTTTTTAAAATACCTATGTACAAAAAGTATTGAAAACGATAACAGAGGTAATAAGAGAACATAAATATCATATTATCTTAAACTACGTGAAACTTAAGATTGTCCAAAGTCTGTTAATTAAGAAATTCGACGTAATATTTTAATAATAAAAGCATTATTATTAAAATATTACGCCTTATCTGAAAAGCCACTAAACTCAAATGTCAGTTGTACCTAGTCTATTCAAATTTGCACATTCATGTTATTTCAAGTTAAACAAATATCAACTTTATTTTAATAGTAATTAAGTTGATTTCAGAGTGACTGAGCACCATTGAAAATTTTACAAAAATGTTTGAAGTTGTAACGTAAATTGAACTTTATATTGTAGGATTTAAAGTTATTTTTCCAGAAACTCATATTTGTTTACATTTTTGGGAAACAAATTGCGAATGCAGATTACGTAAAAACTTAACATCACGCCTTAATTGCTGGAAGGGGTAGGCAGTGTACGCACAGGTGCTCAGACATAAATTTTTCCAATTATATTCTAGGTAACATAGCGAGAATGAGAATTTATATTTATATAACATCGCGCATATACATATAGGTACCCCGAAGAGTTAGGCTGAGGTACTATTTAAATAGTAAGAATAGCTAAATACTTTGCATCCTCCTATTTATCTAACATTGTTACTGATATTATTGATTAGTCTTTAGGATCATGACCCCGACTGTGGGTGTGGGTATTATCGTCTGTAACGTCAGTTTTAAAGATAAATCGATTGATCCGATGAAAACGATCTATTGAGGAAACATTCACAACGTCTATTATTATTTTAGTTCATTTGTATGAATCTACGCGTTATCTTCAAACCGGCTAATTTCAATGTCACTAAATTCTTTAGGTATCATCTAACGCGTGATAAGTCTTATGTATATGTTTACACGTTATCTAGATACCGAATGTTTTGGTACGATTACATACCTCATCATCATAGTAAATAATTAACGCGAGATAAGTTATGTGACTAATAAATATTATGTCAACAAATATAATGTGTGGGGAAATAAGTATTCAATGTATGTTACATACAAACTAGTTAAGTACCTAATTAAATAAGTATTTGATTTCAGTAACTTGACTATTGATGACTAGCTTCTGTACGCGACTTCGTCCGTGTGGAATTTCTTGTTTTATTATAAGTACCTAATATATTTTATGTTAAACAAACAAGAAATTCTATGACACTTGAATTTTGAGAAGCGGTTCAGTGTAGTTCCGAACGTTACCCAATACATACTAACTCAAAAAATATACCTTATAAAATTAGTATAGATTATTACTAACGAGTTTATATATTTAATAAGGCTTACCAACTAAACACATACACAGAGTCGCTGACACAATATTGATCTCACATGTATCTAAATTATAGGAAAGCACGGTACTATCAATTAACGTACTAGTACATCATACAATAAATAGAAAATTAAACACTAAAACAAATTATAACAGTTAGAAAAGAATTTATTTGAATACTACGTTAAAGCTTAAAAATGCTGTTTTTTTTATGACACACAAAAATTACCTCTCACTTCTTTTACCCGACTGCGCGATAGCAAGGGCAGGTTACTTACATAGCGTACAACAAGAAATAACTAGTTCAACTAATCGAATAACCCATTTACGTCATGCCACATACCTCTAAAATAAGCATTAAGCATGTACCTAATGTGTACAGTGTAACTGACAAGTCGTAGTACCCACCTACGTCGAAGCAAATCCAGAAACCCATCAACATTCTCATACCCTCCTGTCATAACAATTGAACAGTCCATTACACCTCGTTGAAAAGCATTTTGACACCCATCTTTCGATCAATCAGTTTGAGAGACATTAGTGTATTAACTTACTCAGTTGGCTCTAGACATCACATACTGTTGTCAGACTCGATTGCACAATAAGGGCCTGTGCACAACACGTTTTTTAAACGCGCCGTTTGACGCGCGTTTGTAGCGATACAGACGCGATACGCACGCGAGTCAGATACTAGCAGGCACTGCTCTGTAGGATAAAAGCGCGCCGTCGACGCACGTTTCTGAAACGCGCATTAACGGCACGTTTAAAAAACGTGGTGCGCACAGGCCCTAAAGTGGTAGGTAGTCTTTGGTACGTTATTTGAGCAACTCGTTACCTAGTCCAGACAATGGATAGTAACTTTTAACTATATGGGGCCCTATTACGTCTAACACGTACGACAGGTTATCATATTTGCATAAGCACATGCTTTAAAAACGAGACTAATAATTACATAATTATCATACTATTTCGCATCTCATTCATAATAATTCCTGTTATTATATTTTTTATGAGCATATCTGTCTGCCTACTACGCGATTACGTATCTACACATGATGGGAAACGTGACTTAAATAATAAAATGCTTTAGTGTGCAATTTCATTGTAACGCTACTGGCATTAAATTTCCTTGCCGTGGCTCGGTACCTCCCATTCACGCGAGCCGCACATGTTGAAACACCGCATGACGATGTGTTTAATTTGAAATTTCATATTACTGTTAAGGGGCTTACATGACCTAAAGCGTCGGTCACTGTTGGACTGCATAGAAAAGAAAGAGAAGCGCGATGACACAACGCTGGTAATTTATTGCAAAATATGAAGCAATTATTTAATTACAAAAAAGCTATTGTTTTAGTATGTTTTTGTATAATAATCTGACAAAAAATCAGAATGATTGTATGTATATTAGTAAGGTTCTTATTGTAAAAAGAAAGTTTTTAGACGTATCTTCATGATTTTTTGCTATCGTATTAAATTACTTAGTTGTAGATTTTGTTTACTTTAGTCGATCATATACTTTTATTGTTTCTAAAACTTGCGTTTTTTGTGTTTAGGTCCTGTAAGCCCCTTAAGTTTACGTAAAAATGTCGCGGTGGGATTTTATCGCGCACTGGATTTTGAACTCTCGGTGTTATGCCAAGCATTGAGAATCCAACAGCGCATCCCAAAAATCATCGCGTCAAAAAATCACACTGTTGGATTTTCAACCCTCAGCGTTAAGCAGTGCGTCGAAAATCCAGTGCGCGAAGAATAAATCCTTACGAACATCGGCTAATACTTGTTGCAAAATGGTCATTGACTTCACTAGACAACAAACTATTTTGTGTATAAATCATTAAGTATAGTTTTGTCTGGCTGACTGATAAAAGCTGTTACAAAAGAAAGAGATAAGTTTTCACAATTGTAGTTGGTATTTAATTAGCACTTGATAACAGTAAGTAGGTACTTAATTTAGCGTGTGTATCACCACGCCGTACTATCTGTAGGTCGTCGTCGTGTGTCGTCGTTATACCAATTTATTTAAGGTTGGCGCAACATCTCTTTTTCTTCCATACTACTCTATTAGTGGTCATCTCGGTAGTCACCCCCGTTCTAACCATATCATCATTCACACATTCCATCCATCGTTTCTTTGGTCTTCCCCAAAAATCCACGCGCGTGAGTGCGTTTTTATTGAATTTGTATGTACAAAAATCACGCGCGTGAGTGCGTTATCCGCGCCCCGCTGCGTGATGCGGTGCAGTGTGCGAATCGCCTTATAGTCATCGACGTTCAAATTCAAAACTCTCCTCACATTTTTCTTCATATTTTTTCTGTCGTGCTATCTGTAGGTATGAAATATAATGCACAAGTGGAAAATGTATCAAGATAAAAGGATATAAAATAGTCGATAAAAGGATATAAATAGTCGATAAGAGGATATAAATAAACAGTAAAGGTACAGTACCTACAAATAACATAACATCACGCCTGTATTCTCCGAAGGGTTAGGCAGAGGTGCCCATAGTACACCCACATTGCGCCAGGTATGTTTAAGTCCTTTGTAATAGGAGGCGAGCTTATTGCCATCAACCGGGCACGTCAGTACCTACCTAACAATTAAGTAGTAAGTAGGCATGTTTTAAAATTAGTAAAATAATATACCTAATATGACTACATACAATCTTCTACTTAGTATACATTCTTAAACCACAAGCTTTGTTCAAAACAAGCAAAACCTATTAAATTCTAAATTAGTTTGCGTTTGTTTATTTCGCTAAACGATTGCTCCGAGCTATAAAATCAATATTATTCAAATGTCTAACTTTATGAATGACCGCAGCTCATGCAACCTATCGACTCTCTGGTTCGCAATAACATTGGCAATGTGCCATTTCAAGACTATGGTGATAAAGCTTGTGCTATCACTATCAATCATACCCACAATAATTATTGAATGACGTCATCGTAAGATAGGATTACCGTTTTGTTATGAATTTACAAGATTAAGGTTAGACATTATAAAATAGAAATATTATTGAATATCATAATGATTGGATGTGTGTCATGTGATCAGTGAATACGTAATCGTCTTACCACGTTATCATTCGGAATTCGACAATTTCAACGTACGACCTAAATTATTTTCGTACTTTTTTTGCCCAACCTTGACAGACCTCTTGATAAATAAAGTTGAAGAGTTTGTTTGTTTGAATGCGCTTATCTCTGGAACTTCGGAATAGTCGGATGTGAAAAATTCTTTTTGCATTTGATAGCCCATTTCTTGATGAAGGCTACAGGCTATTTAACATCACGCTAGAACTCTTAGGAGCAGAGCAAAAAATGATGAAAGCCACCTAAGCGATAACGAAGTAATAACGCAGGCAGGCTATGCGATGCGACGGGGTGGGTCGGGGGAACAAGAAATTTCACGCGTACGAAGTCGTGGGCAGTAGCTAGTGAATAATAAATAATGAAGGTGTTGTTTTTTTGTTGACAGGATCATGCATCTCGGTCCGAAGGGGTAGAGTTGGCCAGGGAGCTTGACTACAACGCGGCGGCCGCCTGGATCGGCCACCCGTACTTCGACGTGATCGACAACTCCACTGACTTCGATCTGAAGATGAACCGGCTCCTTGACTGCGTGTGCCAGAGGATCGGCATCGACACCGGCGACCGGCTCAACGTCAACTCGAAGAAGCGCAAGTTCCTCGTCAAGTCACCGATTGCTCTCGACTCGGAGTTCCCGTCCTTCCAGGACTTCGATGTCGTTCACAACTACTTGCAGAGCGATGTCCGTAAGGCGCAAGTCAGACTGCGCAAGCGCGGTCAGAAGGGCCACTGGTCGTACATTCATACGCTACGGAAGGTTCATCCCATCAATGGGCAATCTGTAGAAGTGAGGACGCAGCTTACACACAGGGACTACTTGAACCTACTCCCGCAGCGTGATGAAGCTCACTTCACGATCTTCAAGAAGCGTCGCTGCTTCATCTACAACAATCAGTACTATCAGTTGGACATTTATAGACAGCCCTCGCATCCCAGGTGACTAGATATTAGAATTATATTACTATTATATCAATTTATTTATATATTGCTTTCTTTATTGTGATAAATAAATTAAATGGCTGTGTTTTTTCTTTCATTATTTTTATTTTGTTCTCTATCTAGAGATACAAATTTCGTGATAATAATACGTATGTATGCTTCGTTCTATAATTAAAAATCTCTTTAATCTATCAACAAAATTGTCTATACTTAAGTTATATTTGAAATGTTTCAGGTGTCGCGGATTAGTTTTGTTGGAGACGTACAGTGCTGTGTATGACAAGGACAAGTTGTTGGCTGGGCTGCCCAAGTTCCTCGTTATTGAGCGGGAGGTGACCGGAGATCCTGCCTTCTCTATGTACAACTTGTCCTTGAAGGAGGATTGGAAGACTACAAAAAAGTACTACACGGGTGGTGAAGCCAAGGCGAGCGCGAACGGTAAGACGGAGAATGTTTGCTTCGCTATTTCAAGTATTGATGGAGTAAACCAACATGGGGATGTTCTCGTCTCTCATTCCATACAAATGAAAAATCAAAAAATCGCAATAACTTTTTAGAAATAAAGCAATTTTATTCATTTTCCAAACCCTTTGCGCTCGCTGTCTAAATGCTTCTCTCTAACTTAGTTTTCTATCATTTCAGTTTTACAAGTTTGCTGCAACTATTAATTTATAAAAATATGACTTAGTAGTTACAACAAATATATAGTACACTATTTAATATTGAAATAAATTGCTTTCGATATAATTATTAAGTAAGACTTGAGATTTTAAAAAGTATTGAATGCATGAATGAAATTAATTGAATTTTTAGAGATGAAGCACATCAGCTAAAACTCCTTACTATCTGTCAAGCTAAAATGTCTACAAACGCTATTAAAACCAAAATGATTAAGTTTTAAAAATACTTGGCAACTGCTAAATATATTTGGAGCAGGATACAAAGTTCTAATAGCTTTTGGGTCAGACAAGTCAATGTATTTATCTCTCGTCGGTAATTTTTTTGCATGTGATATTGTGATGTGAACACTGGCGTAATTGTGTCCTAGTCTAGATTAGTCACCCTTTTTAGTTCCGGTAGACCTCTTTTTACTAGTTTATTTAGGTTACCTTTTAAAATCTGTCTTAGTTTTACACCTTGGATGTTTTGCACTAACACGTCAATATCTCCCCCGTCGCATCGTTTACTATTCTTGGAAACTTCCTCTCCGGACTGCTTTGAAAACCCTCGATTAACAAAGCTCCGCGATTCGGCACAACCTGGCTAGAGTACCTACTTACCTACATTTAAAATTACAGACATCAGAAATTAAAGAAGTATATTTGTGTCAAATAAAATGAATAGGCGCGGGAGGTATCGATACAAATCATGTCATTTTCACAGTGTGAATAATGTTAGCTTTCCCCCCGCGTACCCGCGAGTATATTAAAGTTACACGTAACTTTCCAGATACGAGAGCTGTTGCTAATTTGGGACGATTCGAACATTTGGATTCATCCGATGAATCTACTCAATCGCCGATCTAACATTAACATTCAAGAGTTTAGAATTTTATTTAGCTTAGAAAACGTGACTAACACATTTGCGCCAGTGTCACTATGAAACACTTAGTTTGGGGGTTAAAAGGAAATTTTCTTTTGGTTTATCAGGGCATTCTAAAAGGTTGACCAACGGCCACAGTGATGACAAACACAATGGCCAGAATGGAGTCGCGAAAATGAATGGGCACGCAGGTGAGAAAATAAATGGTCACGCCGTTGGGAAAATGAATGGTCACGCTGGTGACAAAGTTAACGGGTACAGCGATAAGGCGGGCGCCCGCGCAGGCAAGGCGGCGGCGGATGCTCCCAAACTCAACGGTGCTGCCGTCAACGGTGACGCGCACGACACTGAACTAGACGAATTCAAGAAAAGCCACAGAATGGATCTCGGATCACCAAAGATTACAAAGGTCGCTGTAAAGATTTAAAAACGTTAACTTATCTACTTTAGATTTTGAAATTTTATGAAATTCCACTTTGTAACACTTCAATATACACCAAATTATGAAATACCAATAATTTTAAGATCTATTTAAATGTAATAATTATTTAATTATCTCAAACCATCATTAAATGGATCATGTATGCTCGTATAAATATTGTATTTATTCATACTAATTGTATAAATTGCCAAAAGATAACTATTTTTGTAGTATTCCTTAAATATTGCAATATTTTACAAACGTAACGCATCCGAAAACACCACAGCATATGATATAATATTGAGCATTCTGAATAAAATAATTCAGATCAAAATGAAATGTTTTGTATTGTTTGTGCCTTTACACAGTATAATATATTTAAATACTTTTTCATAAAATAATAAATGTATTAAGAAATAATGTCATTCATATTAATAGCATGTACTTAAAATGTTGCAATAATATCAATTTAAGTATTGTTGCAGTATGTTTAACACTATGATTAGTGTTTTAGGTTTTAATGTACCTAACGCGATAGCATTTTATTTATAGACTTAATTTAATTATGTAATGACGACGAATCAATGTCAAAATTAGGACATTGCAGTAAGTAAATCGTTTTAGTTTGTAGATTGAATCGTGAAATTTTAATGTCTCGATGTTGTGTGTTCACGTACTTAGATCGTTCACACTTTTTTCTTTACAGGGGTCCAAAATGTTCACGGTAATCAACACCACTCGTAAACAATATTCATTAGAGCGGTCCCCCTAAGCTTTTAGCGTTGAATTTGTCTTAAATTAAATATATTTTTATCAATAAAGAAATATATATATATGTGACATAGACTCAATTTAGAAATTGATGTCGTTGCAATGTCACTATTTTTTTTGTCGGTGGAGAATAGTACTTATTGCAAAATCATAAAAATAATTTTACAGAAGTATTTTAAGCCACCTTTTTAATATAACTTCAATGTGTTGAAGACAACATCTACTGTATAGCGGATTGCTAAATAGCTGTAAAGCTATTCAATCGTTTGGCAAAGATCCACGGTAGCATTGTTAATGGCTGTGCTATTATAATTGAGCAATTGAGGGCTCTAATTCTGCAGCAACTGTTGGCGGCGAGCGTGCCAACTGAAATTTATCATACGAGCCGTTTGCACCAAAAGGATAAATGAAAAGCTAGCTTTATTGCTGTGTACAATTAAAATCAGGGACTTTAAACGTTACTCAAAATAACGTTATGCGTAGTTCCGGTACCGATAATTTGTACCGTTTCCACCAGGATCGTACTTAACAAAACAATTACAAGCGGATAAGCTTATTGTTACTGATACCTATAACGTTACTTGTAATATTGTTCTACGAATATGATATTCTATAACGTTTTTTTTAGTATCGTTACAAATTTTGGAACGTTATATGATAACATTAGTGGTAACGGTACGAAATTCATTTCGTTTTCAAGTCCCTGATTAAAATGCCATAATTATTTGACATAATCTTGTAGACTTGGCTTTGAATATTGTATTTGAATGAAACCTTACATTTTGATGATGTAATTTGTTTTGGTGCATCGTGCTGATAGCTTTTGGGCGCAAAAATCTCAAAATTGCATATTATGTAAAAACTTTCGCATCCCTTCTTAATAAAGAAAATGCGTCATTGGATTACGTTTTGGTTTTATTTATTACGTACCTGAACACAAGAGTTGGTAAAAGTTGGCGGATGTTGAAGTGATCTATGTTGACTTTGCTGTTTACCGAACGCAGTCACCAAATCGTAACTTATCTGAAGAAGGAGTGTTAACTCTGGCCAAACTGAAGCAAATCCCTCGCGGGATGAGCAATGGACTTCGCTCGCGTCGATTGTGTCAACTAACTTGCGTGGAAACTAAACTAGAGGTTTTCAAACTGGCGCGAATGACTATTCGCGCCAGTTTGAAAACCTCTAGTTTCGATATTTTCAAATGATTAGGAAGTCGCGCGACTGCGCGACTTCCTAATCATTTGAAAATATCGACGCGCGCTGTCGCGTCCCGCCGCGCAAGGGTTTCGGCTTAGTGTGGTCAAACTCAAACCATTTACAGGCACTTTTGAATTGTCAAGAAGTCGGTCGGTCAGAAAATATGAAACTAGTTGCCCATCCCAAAGCGTAGGTACCTATGGAGAAGAACGGGCAAGAAACCCCATGGACACTCTTTTAAATTAAATTTTTACAAAAATATTAGTTACATTACTAATGTTAAATTTATAATTTTAAGTGAGAACGATGTACAAAAGACGTACACGTTAAAAGCGTCCAGAGTACTTGAACTAATAGGTATTAATATAACTTGTATTTCTAGTACTATAATTATGTCTTTCACCTCTTTTACTAAAAAGATGTAAGTTTTTTCTTACATACATGATGTTTTCGTAAATATATTCACAAGGCAGCGTCATAACAGTTAGTTCCCTTAGAGAATCGCGCCTGCGGAGATTATCTAATAATAGGTATGGGTCTGATGGCTCTTTTCTGCAGAATAAAAATAGAATCGATGTCTACAGCCCGTCCCCAAAGTATAATACCGTAAGACATACTATGAAAGTAACTAAAATAGACTAGTCTCGCGGTATCTAAATCAGTAAATTGACGGATTTTACTGACAGCATAAGCTGCTGGACTTAGCCGTCCTGCAAGAGATGTTAAATGAGGACCCCATTGTAGCCAAGAGTCGAGCGTGATCCCTAGGAAAACAGTTTTATCGACGAATTCTAGTTTCTCTTGATTTAATATTATCTCAAAATCACTACCCTTGACATTTGGTAAAGAAAAGCTTAAGCACTTAGTTTTTTTTCCATTTAATACTAAATTATTAGCAGTGAACCAATTTTGGACCTGCAGTAGGGCGTTATTTACGTCGTCAACATTTGTAGTACGTCTATTTTCCTTAAAAATTAAGGAAGTGTCATCAGCAAATAACACCATTTGTGGTCAAAGTTTAATCTGGAGAAATGTGATAGTGGAACAAAATATAATTGAGTGGATGGGAACACACTTAGGCTGGAAATAGTGTTACGCTAACGATTAATGGACGTGTATAGTTTAAGCACTGACAGTCGGCAAGCGCGAGTCCCATGCAAATCAGTACGTGACTGACATCCGCGAACGACGTTTGCGTAATATCTAGTGTTGGTTGATTTCTCGAATGGCTTCAATACCCTCAGTCACGACATCCTGTTAGCCATTCTGTCCTATAGCCTATATTATGGTCTCTCCCGAAGCACTGGAATGGTTCTCTTACCTTCAGAAAAGTCAGCGCGCAGTCCGTTCATGTTGGGGATTCTTCTTCTAGCTGGTGTGATTTGGAAACTGGCGTTCCCCAAGGCGGTATACTTTCTCCTCTTCCGTTTTCCTCTTATAACTTCCGAACTTCAGTGTGCGTAGCGTAGGTATCATCCTTTCATATATCTATGGTATCATCTGTATGCGGATGACTTGCAGTTGTACTGTCAAGGGAAGGTTGATGAATTACCTGACGCTATTGACAAATTAAATAAGAACTTGATGGCCATAAAAACCTGGGTTGATAGATTTGGCTTAGCTGTAAACCTTACGAAGTGTCAGGCGATCATCTTTAGCAGTTCTCGTAGTATTAGCAAGGTAGATGGTACAACCTTGCCGCCAGTTCTCTTCAATGGTACGATCGCTTCTTTTAGTACTGACGTGAAAGACCTAGGCTTGCACATTAATTATTATACCCTAAACTGGCGGACTCAAGTCGCTAGGGTGAGCCAGAAGGTTACTGGAACGCTGCGGGTTTTGTATCGTTTGAGAAATTATTACCATCAAGTACGAAGACAATGCTTGTGCAGTCCCTTATTTTCCCTATCATCAATTATGGTGATGTAGTATTAGTAAAAATTTATATTAGAGGATTTACAACATCTTCATCTTATTCATTCTCACCTTACATTAAATAGAGCAAATTTTATTTTTTTCTGCGATCATTTTTATTATCTTCAACATTACTGAAACATTTTCTATTTAAAAATACTATACATGAATATGGAATGCAGTAGAGCAAGCTTAAAATACGTGGAATTAAAAATAAAGATTGCTGCATATGCCCCATGGTTAAATGATAGTGGCAATCAAAACTGGAAATTGACTGACTATCAAAAGGATAGTTTCTTATCACAGGGCGTGCCTTTATACAGACAATGTCGCTGATGAAACTCTGGTGTAGTGCTGTTGAAAAGCTAGTACCTACCCATAGCATACAAACAAATGGATCTTTGTAATTTGATAACAACCACAACATGTGCGTATGTGTGTATAAGGCACTGCTACAATTTCAGATACAAAATTGGACGATTTCAACACGATAACGGACACTATTATTTTCCTTGTACTAGATAGAGGACTACATTGCTGTTGTGCTGTATTCTCAAACGTAAGTTATAACTCCACGACACTTCAAGGTGTATATTGCGCTAGATATATTGGCTTTAGGACCTGGCGAAGCGCAGCGCGATTGTCACTGCCAAACAAATGTGGACCTTGCACCGGTTAAAATAAAGTTGAAAATAATAAACTTATCCCCCGCCCGAGAGCTTATCAAAGCGAGAGAGGGGTGTGTGTTTCAGGTTAGAGTCAGGTTAATTAATTTCGACTTTATTTTAAGGGGGAAGCGCTAAGGTAACCCGCGAAGTTAAAATTTTCTTACGTTGTTTGCAATTTGCTGGTCAGTATTAAGTAATCGCGTAGAATCAGTGAAGTTAGAATAATCCTAAAATGTCAAGATTTCATTCAGTAGGATTGCCTACTTGGTCTTAGAGAGATGTGTTGAAACTAATGATTATAATTCAGTAAATACATATTTGTTACGGTCCCGAATCATATTTTACACCTACATAACCATTCTATACGCGAAACATAATAAAGTTGCCCAATTTCAACCATGCTGCAAATACAGCAACCTTGACAGGATTAGTTATTTAGTTTTTATTATTTGTATCTTTGATTTTTTGTTCTTTATACATTTTGATAACTTTCTTGCCGGGCACTAGTGTCTGGCTAAGTCCTGGTCGTTTTAGTTTTTTCTTGTCTGTCGCACCCTCCCAGACGGCGTCATCTGTAGGCAACACGGTGTCAAGGACGGCGAGGGGTGGCGGTACTGCCGTCATAGTGCCAGCACCCTCACATACCACAGACTTCAGTTTCTGGAAATTAAAGATTTTTTGCTGCTGATGAGGATGTAAAATCTTGCCATTTACCTGCTTTAAAATAAATAAAATCAAAATCTTTTATTGGCAGGCATCGTAGACCCATAGCGTGTTATTATTACAAGTAAGTACCTACTTAATTTTTTTATATTTCTAAGCACATTTTTTTGTAATTTTTTTAAAGATGAAAAGAATATATTCCTGACAGTTTTCAAAGATGCATAACTACATTACATTTTTGAATCAATGCTATTGATACTTAATAATTATGCAGATAACTTTGACCATAGGTTAACAGTTACTAGGGTGTTATGTAAGGATAACCCTATGTTATCATAATATTGACAAGCAGTACAGACAGTATTACTATGACCATACAGTACCTGTTTATCTGCTTCCATTTCATCATTAGACTTCTGTATATCTGTGTCATGTGCGTACTTGCAGTTGTGTCCAAAGCGGCAGCGCCCCTTCCGGTAGTTCCAGCATATCCTTTTGCCATTTATCATCTGTGTGTTGTCTTTACCTGGAACCTTACAGTTTTGCCTATGTACTTGACGATTGTATGCACCACTTGATACTAAACTTTTATTTTATTTAGATACCATGAAATATAAGCAAGGATTAGCATATTATACATTTTAGTTATTAAATCATTATTTATTAGTTTCTTGACAGGATGATGGCAACTTTGGACCGGAGTAGATGGAGGCAGATTGTCCGCTTAAAAGCGTCCAGTGACCACGATCCTCAGTAATGAGGGACCGATTGAAGAAGAAGACAGGATAATCAGAAGTTGGTTTTGTTGCTAATAGATTGCTGATTTGTTTCATATAATATGTATACCTGAGTATAATTTGTCTTTGGCTGGTATAAACACAATAACTACCAATACATAGTAGGTTTAACCAACATGTTGATAAACAGAAAATTTTTTATTTAAAACTCTGTCATGGACTTGTAAATTATAATTGTCTGATAGAAAGTCAACATATACCATTTTAACATGCTTCTCAAGTATCGCGGCCTTTGCTAGTTCAGCTTCCACGAACGGATTGGAAAAAACAGAAGTTTGTAGGCTACTTTCCCCGATCGTCGGCTTCGGCAGTTTAGGCTTTGTGCTCTCTGTCTGAGATCTGGAAATCGAACACAGTCAAGGTGTTATACAACAAGCTAAAATGATCAATTGCGTTAAAGTTTACAAACTGTAGTTTTTACTTACTTTTCATGCTCCGTGATATCTTCCTCAGATTCACTAGAGGATGACCCGTAATTTAGTAAAGCGTTCATTATTGTGATGCGGTGAAACTATTTTAGAATAAACTACTGGAATAGTAATTACAATTACATACAATCACTAATAAAATCCATGCTTCGTATTGACTGCAGCGAAACAATAACAAATTAGGTATGAGCGTTATTTCACGTCACTAGTTACAATAACTGCTTATGGGGCATATAACCGAATCACTAGTTTCGAGTCACACATAAACTAGTGATTTTTGTAACTAGTTACATTACCAATGCAGTGATCGAATGAAAAGCGAGACACGAAACAAAAGTACGTTGCGAGTCGTTTCTACATGGTTACTACTCTGTGCCTGTGTGCCTATTTCTTTGTACTGACCGGCAAAGCGAGCCGAGACTTCCCGAAATCACGAGTGATGACACGATGAAATCCGAACATGCACACACCAAGTCGCCAACTACGAAAATGATGCGTATAATTTTCATACGTATTACTTAGGACTTAGAGATTAATTTAGATTGGTCATTATTTTTAACCTTCGACGGGCGGTGTACGAACACAAATTTGAAATTGTATTAGTATTTGTTTATGATTACTTTGACAAGTAAACCTTGTTTAGTTCGTTGGTGAATATTGCACAAGTATGTACCTATGTATGTTGCATTTATTGTGAAAGTGACTTCCATGCATGTTTTCGTAATATTTTTGAATAAATTGTGAATAGTGTAGTACGTATAAAAAAAACTGTGAATAAATAACTTTTTCGTCATGTCTCGATGCAATTCGAGTGTCCTGTGGAAGTTCTTCCAAAAACTACGTAATGAAAAAAAAGCAAAAAAAAAAACAAAACAAAAATAACAAGAAAAAAAAATGCAACAAGTGTGGTGAATCACTGAATAGAATATGACAAATAACTAGTTACAAAAATCACTAGTTTTCAAAACAGGTAAATGTTCGTTTCGCAAATACTTCGGTAACACCTTTTGAATCACTGAATAGAATATGACAAATAACTAGTTACAAAAATCACTAGTTTTCAAAACAGGTTACGCCTTTAAAGTAACTAGTTACGTTACGTTTCGCGAAAATCACGTAACGACCCATACCTATAACAAATTGTCAAATTCAAGTCAATCAATGATTGCGAAAGAAGAAGATAGCGACAGTTTTGCCTGCTCTCGCGTTAACGAGTGAAAACACCAAGGCGATTACCTATCAAGCCAAGCAGGATGATCTCTTTAATTATTTATGTTTTTAACAGGTACCCACAGTGGAAATAATTATTATTTTACTTCCAAAATAATATTTCCCATTACAACTAGAGTAATTTGTGATAGAAAGAATATTTAGTTTTAGTTTTTTATTCACTTGCAACATTTTAGTTTTGTAAAAATGATATTAAAAAAAAAGTAAAAATGATTACCACTCAATAATTACTGCTTGAAATGGTAGATTTTAAAATTCGAATTGAAGGATTTTTCAGTTATTTTTTTTGTCTGTGCCAATCAATCCAATCCCATCTCTTTGATTATACCTACGTATTGCAGCGAAAAGCACAACACAAACACGGAATGTCTTTGAGATATTATGATTCATAATCAGCATCATATTGTAGTCTTTGTTCATAATGTTAAATTGTTAACCTTTTATGGTTCTGCCAAAGTGGCATTTTTAGTCCCCCAGGTGGAGATTCATAGACGACTCCACAGAGTACTTTGATAAGACTTGGACGACTCCGCCTTGGAGTGTAATGTGGTGCTGTTCCACAAACGATGGGACATTTAATATCGTGTCCTGTCAGCTGTACGCTACAGGAACTGATGGACGCTGGTGATGGCGCCAAACAAGTAGCCAAATTCTGGGCCAAGTCCATTTAAATTGCTATCGACACGCTAAGAAGAAGAACAATGTCAATCTTTAAACTGTACCCCTCTGAGGTAAACACATTAATTTATTATGTTATTTGCCCGTATGGGGTATGGCCCATACCCCGTACGGGCAAATTCCTGTCGGGTCAACCCGACGCGACACATTACCCGTGCATTTTAACTGAAAGAATTGTGCTTATGCGGCGGACAGTCTGTTTGAGGGGAATGCGCTAGCCCGCGAAATTCAAATTTTCTTACGTTTTTTGCAATTTGTCAGGTTTGGTTTGGTCAGTAAAGTGTTACATGCTCTGTATGGTCAGTGTCAGGTTGCATGTTGAGCAAAATATGATTCGCTAGCGTAGAAATGACTTTAAAGAATTAAAATAATTAAAATCATCAATACAATCCTTTATGTAACATAATCCTTTATGAATGAATTACTATTTAATTAAATATCAATCAATAGGATTATATGAACTTGACATTTACCTGCAAATTGCAAAAAAACGTAACACAATTTTAATTTCGCAGGCAACATAACTCCTCAGTCCTCACCCCTAAATGGAATTTACATGTTCGGGTGCCCTGACTCAAAAAACGCTGTAACGAAATCGAACCTGTCTTAAAAACCTGACATATTATGCAGCCGGCCGGGCTAAGATGACACACCTAACCCCAATCCCCATCCATTTGCGAGATTACAATCGTATGAAGTTTCATCCCGTAACCAAGCCAGTTTTAGCCCTATTAGCGTTGATATCGGGTTGTGTTTGTATGTCCCAACCTTTTAATAAGACAATCGGCCTTTACTTTTGAAATGTTCTTGCTTCCTAGGCTCATCAATTTACACACCCATTACGGTCACAGCTGATATCACGCTGGAACGGTGTTCAGTAATTCTATTAGTTCTACCGGTTAAGTATTTAATAGAGAGTGGTAACAAACTGAAGTTTGTCTAGCATTGAGTGAGCATACTTGACATAGTATTAATCACTAGCACATATTGGCCGTTGGAGCTCCTGCATTCTGCCATAGTTCCCATTATCATCATCACCAGCGTTTGGCATAATTGATTAGCATTTCGACAATCTTCACATTATTTTAAAACATGCTTGAATAATCGAGTTACTTACCTCAGTCACATCTTTTGTGATATGCCATAGGAATGATAAGGGACATTGCTCTCGTTTCTTTCTTGGCCAGACATAGACAACCACGATAGAGTACGAGAGATTACCCTTAGCACTAACTGCCTCGACGAGGTCAATCAGGCTTGCTTGGTGGTGGTTCCAAATAAGCTTCTGCTCGAGACGAAGAGTACAGTTCGCGTCAAATAACTTTGCCGCTCTGAAGTAGGCAACAAATCACTGCGCAGTAGTTAATCCTATGAATACAACAGCAGCGCGCATTGCGTGGATTGGCGCGGCTAGGAAAGAGCCTAACTTCAGAGCGGCAAAGTTATTTGACGCGAACTGTACCTCTATCCTCTTTCCTCATCATTTTCATTAGTTAGTACTGGCATTCTTTTTTTTCTGGAACAAATACAACTTCACGGAGTTCTAAACAAATCTGCATATCCCCTGAAAGTCTTGTTCTTATTTCTAGTACTTATTCAACTTATTTTACACCTACAGCCAGGGCCGTAACTTCGGCCATATCAGTCGTGGCAATGATACAGACCCCCCAGATACAGCCACTTTTGCAAGCAAAATTAAAATGTAATCCAAATCCCCAAATTCAAGAAGTTAATTTTCATAATAAATAATATAATGAAAATTAACGTAACTTGTTGCTTACAAAGGCTTCAAGATACAGGTCTGGTCCAATTCTCAAGCTCTTGCATTCATTGAGTAAAATCGCATAGAAAATCTAACCTATCCCAGTCAGGATGCTAATGATGATAATAATAGTAATAATGGCCCCACCGCCGTATCTCACTCTACGTTGACATTCGTGGTGGGGCTTGCGCGCTCCGAACTCTAGGCCTGTGCCGGAAGAGTTTACTTTGCCGGAACAGGTCTAAGGTGAGGAGCCAGACCAAGAGGGATACAGAAACCAGCAGGGCAGCATGTGGCAAGCTGTTGGGCAGTAGCGACCCCACGGACCTTTCTCCCGGGAGAAGTCTTGTTCCTCACCTCTGGCTTGCCTTTATTGGCCGGCTTGAGTGGAGATTCGCAAGAGCAAACGTGCTCGGAGGAAGGAAGTATTCCAGTAAGATGCTGATAGGTATCTTGACCGTACTTCCGAGATTGTCCTGATAGCCGTGGAATACCTCTCCACTCCTCATAAGCTCCTCAGGACATGTTGCCTCCTTGTCGCTACGTCACTATGTGGTAGCGACCGTTTCCGGGGGCCCATTATTGAGTGTGCAAGTTACTCCCTGCTATTTTATCCGTGTATTTATATTATCTATAAAACATTGATCAGGCAGGGGTCATAGTTCTTGGTAACCAGTCCACTTTAACCACCCAAACCCATAGTCCAATTTTTTATTTTTCCATATTCTGCAATTATTGTCCTACACCTAAAGTTATTTTTGACTTTGTAGTGTTTTTTTAAATTTCCTCGATAAAACCGAGGAATCCGCAATAATTGATTGTAAGCTAAAAAATCTCACGATGAAAATAAGTGAGTGTTTTGTTTGCTCCTGGAGCTGGAAAGATGCAGCCTGCAGTCTTTGTTCCAAACATAGAATTTTTCCATTCCTCCTACATGCAAAACTAGTAGATATATTTTTGGCTTTGCAGATGCTTACCTAGTATTTTGGTTTGAATTTTTAGCAGCCGAATGATATTGATATTTATTGGTATAAATCGAAAAGCGTGAGTGAAGCAGGCGTCTTAAAACATAATGCGTATAAACTGAAGTTTTTTTATAACTGTCATCCTTAATTTTGTTCCTAAAATAACCCTAGCTGTAAGAAACACGTGTCACGAGTCACGAAATAACCAATTGTCAGTCATACTTTTTATGCATTGGTAGATTTCATTTTGGTATAGTAGAATTTTTCAATAAAGTATGATCACCCTATAATTTCTTTTTTCCCATATTTTTGAATGTGTGCGAGCGAGACAAGAACTCTCGCTAGTTTGCCGTGTAGTGACGGCGGCATCAATTTCTGAATTAATTACCATTTGTCGCAAAAACTGCGCGTCCTTTATCTTTTCTAGACCAAAATCTTTAATCTTATTGCAGGTTGTGTTGATTAGTGATCTAAATGGCATCGGATGATGAAGTAGACGGTTCTTTCGCAGGTAAACGTTGAATTTAGCTAGCATGTCATAGGTAAGCCGCGAATAGCGGTATCATGTGTTTACTTGCGGTATAAGCAATTAAAAATTTAGAAAATTTTGGGTTCCGTGTCTTAGTTTTTGCCACTTATTTAGTCAAAACAGAGTGATGTGTTATCAAAGAATTGGTTTTTCAGTGAGTTAAGGTTGTATTTGTTATTTTGTGGTTGTAAATATTTTTAAGTGGCAGTTTGTGACAGAAAAGAACATGCGATATCCCCTCATTACTACTTAACAAAATGGACGCCGCCAAACAAAGGGATTAGTGACCTTAGCGAGAGGAGTGTGCTCATGTGGCGAAATGCAGTATCGGAGAGGTTTAGCTAGAGTGTTGGTAAGAGGGTAGAGTGGTGGACTGGTTTGACCAGTTTATTGTGAACTTGCAGGCGACGAGGACGTGGAGGAAGGTGAGGGTCAGAACGAGAACTCAGGAGAGAGTGATGAAGCACCTCCAAAGGTAATTGTAAAATATTATATTCATTCATGTTTTTAGTATTATTCCACTGTGAATGATTGTATTTGTAAACATTTGAGGTACTGCTATTTGTGTTATGGTTGTCTTGTTGAAGTAAAAAATTCATTAGCTGTGAATGATATTGTTAGGAGGATGAAGACTACTCACCTGAAGATGGTAGAAAGAAGAAAAAGGGGAAGAAAAGGAAAGCCCGTGGAGAAGAGAAGAAGGGTAGAAAGAAAAAGAAGAAGCGTAAGAATGAGAGTGAAGAGGTAAGTTTAGAGACATTATTTTAGTTTTATTGACATGGGATATGCATATACCTTAGATCGTCATCTGCCTAGCCTTTTCCTAACTATGTTAGGGTTGGCTTCCAGTCTAACCGGATGCAGCTGAATACCAGTATTTTACATGGAGCGATTGCCTATCTGACCTCCACAACCCAGTTACTGGGTAACACAATACCCCTTGTTAAGACTGGTTGTCAGACTTTCAGGCTTCTGATGACCTCTAATGACTGTGAAAGATCCAAGAATGACAGCCGGGATCTATGGCTTAAGTGCTTTCCGAGGCATGGAGGGGTCTTGGAATGTAAAGATGGTCACCCATCCACGGACCAACCGCGGCAAGCGTAGCTTAACCTGATCGATGGAACCGTGCGGCTGTTATTTCTTAGCCACAAGCCATACCTTAGATAGCCAATCTAAAAAGCATGGTGCATTGAGTTATTTAAACAGAAAAATGCAAAGTCTTCCGTACATGATATGCCTTTCCATCTTGACTAAACCTGTGCTTGAATAACCTCCTTTTTTTGAAGTTGGTAAAAATAGAAAGTTGAAATGATCATTAATAAAAGAATCTCTTTCACTTATAAAATCTTTTCTATCTATTACATCACTGAGATTGTTATTGAAACATGTGTACTTTTCTGAATAGGTATGTGATGTCACCAATGATCTAATTACTGAAATCTTACTTGGCACTTTACAAACTGACTTTACAATAAAATCAATTCAGTATTAAATTTGTCATCCTTTAACATAATGATTGAACCAAGTATTCAATTACTTCATGTAGATTGAGTTTTATTGTATTTACGTTGTAATCAGTGCCACTACTATAAAAGTGATAAGGTTTTTCCATTAATGGATTTATATAATTTTCTTTTTAAACAAAACTGATCATTGATAAAAATCTTTGAGAACATACAATTCTCATTAACTGTTTCATTCAGCTGCATCCAGTTAAACTGGAAGCCGACTCCGACATAGTTCGGAAAAGGCTAGGCAAACTAATTGATTCGAGTCAAGTATGAAATAATAACAAATTTGTAATATTCTGTCATAAGTATGTTTTATAAGTAAAGTTTCTAGTTTTAACATAAAACATAGCCTATGACACTCAGGGATAAAGTAGCTTCTCATTAGTGAAAGAATTTTCGGGATCGAATCAGTAGTTCCGAAGATTACCCCCTACAACCTCACAAACTTTATAGTATAGGTGAAATCCTTTATTAAAAAAATCAAGTCACTTGAGTTTATAAACAGAACATTCACACAGTACTTTGACCTTTCCAAAACAAACAAAACCTCTTTTATTTCAATGTTATCTTAAAGTTAATTACTACCTCTAACCACACAATCATATAAATCTAAATAAACAATAGTTTGCATGTGAAAGGCAATTATTTCTAGGGAGGCACCAGGAAGTGGTGTGAGCTGGTCATTTTGCGGGCTGACTTTTATAACTCTTGATGTTCACATTACATAACATCTATAATCCCCGAACGAAGGGTTAGGCAGAGACCTGTAGTAGTACAGTCAACAAAAGAGATAAGTACGCAGTATCATTGGATATAGTTGAGGTTTAAGTAAGAAACTGATGGATGTTCTCGAATAAAATTTAATTTTATTAATAGACAACAAACAGCTCATTTAACAAATTAAATTTCAGTCGACAACATCCATCGGTTTCTTACTAAACTTCAACTATATCCGACGATCCTGCATACTTATCTCTTTTGTTGACTGTACATCCACATTCCGCTATTTATGTTTAAGTCCCATGTAACAGGAGGTGAGCCTATTACCACCAGTCTCCGGGCTGTGTGATGTTCAGAGAATGCTAATTTTCGCCTATTTTGAATTGAATAAGTATCAACTGTTTTGGCTTTCAACATAATATAAAAGCTCTGTATCTCTAACAGTTCTAAATTAATGTTTTCTTACTTAGGAGGAAGAATTTGGCGGTGGTGGAGGAGTCGAGATTGAGGCAGAAGGTGATAGTGACTATGCACTCAGTGCTATGTCATCCACAAAGAAATCTAGAAAAGGCAGAGGGAGTAAGCACAACACACCTGTGACACCGGCAGCCTCTGATTCAGGGTCTAGTAAGTATTCCCTTTTACTTTTATAACTTGTAGTTTCTTTTATGTGTAGAACACCTCTACTCGTCATACAACTGAATAGTATGACACTGTGACAAAATATTATGACACTGTGTGTGATGATGAGGCTGTGAGTGTGCTTGGGTGAAGTCTGCTCAGTAGAAATAAATAGTAAACATTTCTAAGACCTCTCTAGAAACTTGTAACTCGATCTGGGCTCTGGTATAGGATTAAAAATGTTAAATACATCGTTTTTCTGAAAGACCCTTTGCTCAGCAATCATGTCCCACTGCATTAGTTTGTTTTTTTTTCTTTTTAGTCAGAGTTCAAAAATGTTAAGTCATACTTTGTTAATGTCCAACAATTTAAAATATTGTTTGTGGCAAAACCCTAATGTCAGTTCTCTTATTTAAATAAATAAATACTTTTCAAAATTATTCAGAAAAAGGCCATTAAAACACATGTGAAGGTAACACTGAAGGGCTTATGGCCAATATTGGACAACAACAGCATTGCAATATAAATAGCATTTATTGATCATGTTTTTACGCATTCGTATTTCAAGTACTTTATTAGTTACGTAACAAGAAACGCGTCACACATATTAATCACGCGAGTCTTTGCAAGAAAAATAACAAACATTTTATACTTTAAAATGCAGTTATTTAGGAATTGTTTAGTACTTTAGGATGCAGGACATGCGGTACATACAAATAATGGAATGAATAATTATTTCCTAGATATTCTAATCGAAGTCTAGCGACGCGCAGTGCAATGACCTCCTCAAGTTTATAATGACCTTGCTCAGTTCTCTATCATGTATCAAGATCGTGTTAAATTTGCGTTTGTGTCTATAATTTGTGCATATTTTGTTATCATATTGGTAGTAGTATCCTGATTGGGTTTATTGTTTTTTTTTTATTTCCTCAATATGGAGTGTTCGGATTGGATTGGACGTTTATTTCGATCGATTTGACGGGGACATAGACTTACTGAATATTCGACTTAAAATGTTTGGTGGGATACCAAAGCACTTACAAAGCCAGCCCTAGGTCTTACAGAAGATTCACAGTGAAGCGAAATCTTTCGTCAACACACAAAAATAATATCGATCCCTAACATTAAATTGCGTGTGAATATTACAAGTTTATTTGTATGCAAAGTTCTAATGCAAAATGCAAATTAATGCTGACTTAAGTATGCATAATTAGCCATTTACAAATTCTCAATGTCAAAGAGTTGAGATGAGTTAGAGTAGATAGGTATAGGGCGAAATTACAAGCCTGCCTTTAAAATTATGAATCCCTAAACCCTTTTTAATTTCTATAGCCTGAATGTGGCGCGGTTTTTCGTACACGTTAAAAAAAACAAATCATAATTTTGAAAGAACTGCGTATCGCAGACAAAATGCGAACACTTGCCTGCCATGTTTTGTCTCTGCATCACCCTAAGGTTGACTGGTAGAAAATACCCCAGGCATTAAGTCCGCCTATGTACAGTATTTTTTACATGTGGATAAAGTAAAAACATTTGCCCACTAGATGCATTCTTGAACTAGTGATTAATTTTTATGTATCTTTGACGTTATTTCAACCCAAATCTTTAGGCCGGTTAAACCGCTCTTCGTCTATTGCGAGCCGATCCTGAATGTGCAATGTTTCCACAGTAGGCATGCCGACAGTAGAAGAAGTGTGCTCGTCATTCGGGCTCACTGACGTGGACATACAGTATTCAGAAGCAGACTTAGAAAACTTGACCTCGTACAAGCTGTTCCAGCAACATGTGCGGCCATTGCTCGTCAAAGAGAACCCTAAGGTAAGTTCAGTTTTATGCAAGTGTCTGGAATATTGAGGAATGGAAGATGTTTCTTCCAAGAACTAACGATGGTTAAAACATTTAGACATAGAAATTGCCTGTTGAATGTCCGAGTTCGGGGTTTTTTTAACCCTAGCATATTTCTTTTTTCATTTCTTGGTAAATTAAATGAAATTTATTTGCAAGAATTGTAGTACCTACATTACAGATGACGGTAGTCTATGCGTATGACCACTATGTCACCTTTAGGGGTAGGTATTGATGTGATTGACGATGGAGCATGCTTGTCTAGAAGTAAACTACTCACTCTGTAAAAATCTTTGATATAAATATATAGGGTACTTGCAATTCTGAAAATGGGAGACATCAATATTTATGCAGTAATTAACTTTTAGCGGTTAAATCACTATTCGCTGTTTGTTTTCCTCCTAATGAAATAACTAGGTTTTACTTCACCTACCCAGTAATAGATGAAATAACTAGGAACTTCCTCATTCTATTGCTGGACTATGATTGGCCCTAACAATTCGATAAGAATGATATGATGATTAATTTGTGAAGAATTCAAGAATATGCAACGCACAACGTGACATGTGTCTTGCCTAACACAAGAACATAAGAGTCATACATAGTTCTAGGTTTCTATATAATGTATCACATGATTATGGACTCTGTTTCTACACAGAATCAGACATTATTCTTTATAAATAAACTCAAATTGTTGGTCTTACTAAACACGAACTTTTGCATTTACCAAGTTTCAATCAGTAAATATCGGCGACTCTACTATTCGACTCTAAATGAATCTTTCATTCAACCAGGTTCCAGTATCAAAGCTGATGATGTTATAATAATAATAATAATAAAGCCTTTAATTCCGAAATTAGACATCGAAGTTTACAAAAATAATTACAACAAAAAATCACAATATGTCTCTGATTTCGGTGTGCCTCATGGCATAGGCCTCCTCTAACAATTTCCATTGTCGTCTGTCGCGGGGTACCCTCCTCCAGTTTGGACCTTAATTTCTTCCTCCCATCGGGTAAGCTGTCTTCCCCGCTTTCTTTTTCCATCCCTTGGATACCATTCTGTCACAACCTTGCTCCACTATCCTTTAGTGTCTCGCATCTCTAAATGAATCTTTCATTCAACCAGGTTCCAGTATCAAAGCTGATGATGTTAGTAGCAGCAAAATGGCGGCTGTTCTGCGAAACAAACCCGCACCTTAGCAGCGGGACCCCGGCTATGGGCTCCGAAGAGAACACAAACACGTCTACAACTTCGGACTACGTGCCTAAACCCGGCCGGCCTGGACGCACCCCTAAAGAGGTTAAGGTAATTATACTTTTAGACCTTTGTTTCCAAGTGGTAGAAATCGATTCTATTTCGATTTTCGCTATCCATTCGTTATGGATATATCATACGTGGTACCTGCGACAATTTTCAGCAGTAACACTCCCCCTTATCACAAGGACTTCTGCTCAACAACGTAAATAATGCAATGAATGTTGTTGCACTATCAAAATCAAAGCCAGGTCTAGTTTGTTTGCGCAGTGGGATGGAACTTTTCTGTATCTATATGTCCGAATACGAACCAAGAACCAGCCTACAACGGGACTTGTCGTGCCACAACTGTCATACATTGCAGTCTTGCCTGCGAGGGTCACCTTTATTTTAAAGTTTTCTCTAAAAATGTTAATGCTTCTACTAACCTCATGTACAATCACGAGCACCAATATGTCAACACTTGGCAACTTTAAATTGCGATTTTTTCACGAAATAACGAAAGCAACGTGGAAATACGACACTTTACATATACCTATGGGGTCGAAAATACTATGTTCCTACTAATATAAAATTTCATTCAAAATAAAGGAGAAAATCGCCTTTGAATAAAGCCAAGTGTATACATGCTTTTGCTCGTGACTGTACCATTGAAGATGGTTACCGATAACATTTAGTTTGGCTTTCTAAGCTATGAAAACTGACTGTCTTAATTTCGCACAGAACGAAGAAGTAATAGAAGAGCCGGAAGAGGAAGAAGAAGAGGAGCAGAGTGACGAGGGCGCCGCCGCACCACGTAAGCGAGGCCGTAAGCCTAAGCACGGCGGCACGCCCGCCGCGCCACGCGGCAAGCCCGGTCGCAAACCCAAAGTACCCACCTTGAAGATCAAGTTTAGTAAGAGGAAGAGGACTAGCAGTGTAAGTTTTGTGATGACAGCTATATTTTTTTAAATTCCCAAATAATTAATATCTTTTATACTCCATTTGAAATAAGATTAACCTTTTTTACAGTCCATTCAACCGATTTTGAAATCTGTTCCGTTGGTGGCATGACATATGGCAGCTGCAGTAAACAGTTGGTATTGTAACCACTTTTTTGGTTTTAATATTTTATGCCTCTATGGTATAGAAGTCAAAATCGGTTGAACGGACTGTGTAAAGGTTTATTTAAATGTCTGTCTAATCTTATTTCGAATGGCTATGTAAGCTAGACTTGGACAGGATATAGGTCAACAGCATGTTAAATGATAAAATTGATAAAAAGATAAACATTTTTTTTTTAATTAAAACTAGTTGAGGTTGGTGTTTCCCAGCAGACTCTCTGAGTAGAAAGACGTAACAAACTCGAGAGGTTAAAGTCTCTTTTAAAGTCCATACAATTACATAACGGTCAGGTCATATGAGGACCATGTACAATTGTACATAGGGTAATGTCCGAGGTGGTCTTATAAGGACAGCATCAGACAGATTGATTGGACCTGTCCAGAACTCCAGGCATGTGTCAGTGGTCGTTACAGGAAAGTATCAATGTAACTTTTCAAAAAATATTTACTTTCAGAGTTAATCTTGGATATTATTCTTCTTCTTCTTCTTCGTGTCGCTGGCACGACTGTATTTTAAATCTTGTTTTCCCAAAACTTTGCCACTTCCACGGCGTTGTCGGTGGCAGCGCAGAGGTCACTTTGACTGCATGTTTTGGGACACAGAGGGCAGGATAGGAGGTGGAGCATGGTTTGTGACATAGGTCCGCAATCACACCCTTCTGCCGTTGCGTCAAGGTAGCCCCATTTTACCAGGTTGGACTTACATCTTCCCACTTGTGTCCGGAGACGGTTCAGAGATTGGATATTATTGACATTGATGAAGGAAGATATTGTGAGAAAACCTAGACTTAAGTCTGAAATCGCTAATCTTTTAGAAGAGGTTTTTGCTCTACAGTGGGACAAACATAGGCTACTATTATTTCCAGTGTATTATTTGTACAGACTTCTATAGGAATTTGTGTTTTTCTCACTAGGAGGAAGATCAAGAAGGTAGTGCCGTGAACTCGGACTCAGATGCAGAGTTTGAACAAATGTTGGCCGAGGCTGAAGAGCCGAAGCCAGTAGCAGCGGCCGCCGCCGAGGAAGGAGTCCCGTTGAAGGAAGATGACCCTGCTGTACCTGTGAGTGGCAACATTTTATATTTAAACATTTTGTTTATTTACTTAAGGGACAACATGACCTAAAGCGCGGTCACTGTCGTACTGCATAGGAAAGAAAGAGAAGCGCGATGATACAACGCTGGTAATTTATATTGAAAAATATGAAGCAATTATTTAATTACAAAAAATCTTGTTTGGACTAAAAAATTAACAACATCCTAAAGCACTAGGCTTTAGGATGTTGTCAAAAAATCATAATATACATACAATACATGTACATATGATTGTATGTATATTGGTATGGTTTTTATTGTGAAATGTAAGTTTTTTGAGGTATCTTCATGATTTTTTTCTATCGCACCAAATTTTTTTTTTGGAAACTTTTTTACTAACTAAGCAAATTGACGACTATTGAATTCCCCAGGGTATTTTATAAGCCATGTTTCTTCTTTATAGCAACCCAAAAAGAAGGCAAAGACCAAGATTGGAAACAAGAGCAAAAAGAAGAAGAAACTGAAGACTACGAATAAGTTCCCCGACGGCGCCGAGGGAGAACATGAACACCAGGACTATTGCGAGGTTTGTACCCTGTTTTCATTTAAATCTTGATTTATCGAAACTTTTGCACATTGTATAAAGTCAAACTCGAAGTTTTCAAACTTGATTATGAGGCAAAACGAAGAGCTATGAAGCTGAATAAGGCCCTTTCTACACGCACGTTTTTCTTGCCGTGAAAATTGCGGTTTTGCCGTGAAAAACTACGGTTGATTCGCCAGGCGCGGTTGTCAGTATGTATCAGATCAGATCACTATGGAAGCTGGTTAACGACATGGTGGCGGTGACTGTAAAGTAATCGTGTCAGTTTGTATATGTAAGGGCCTCAGGCTACAAACGGAAATAAACTACCCCAGGGCGGTACCGGCTGCTCAGCAGTCGGAGAATCCGCCACGTTCCCTTTGGGAACGTCAAGCCCCCATTCGTATTCTGGGGGGGGCAACGAATGTCGTCCGCTTGCCATTGGCAACAAGAGCCGAGGAGGCTCCTGTCCCTCAGGGGACCAAGAAGAGGTAAGGAGTGATGCGGGGTCGGAGTCCGACGCCGCATCGGGAGGCACGAGCATGGGAGGCTCAGGGAGCCCTTGCCGTGCCAAGGAGGTGGCCGCGAAGACGAGCAAGCGGCCAAGGTCTGGGGACAGCCAGGGATTGTCCTCAGACGGAGAGCAGGCCTCGGCCCGAAAAATCCCCACAAGTAGGCGGGGTGGGGTCCGAGAGCGAGGCAAGGGGAGGGGGCTCAATGCCCGTGAGGCGGAGAGAGCGGAGGAGTCCGCAAAGGAGGGGGGGACCGGTCGTGCGGTCGCTTCGGGGTCCTCGAGCGATGAGGCGGGTGCGGTTGACGCCCCCGACCCCGAGGCGGACGGCATGCGCAGCTTCGCAGCAGTCGTGGAGGCCGCCATCCGGAGCGTGTCGCTGAAAAAGGTGAAGACCTCCAAGGATAAGGCCATAATTTCGGCGACGGCCTCCATCATGGCGGCAGCGGGGGCGGCCAACTACATTGGCCCTTCGGCCGGCGAAGTGGCCGAATTGCGGGCGGAGGTTGCCCGCCTGACGGCCGCCACGGAGATTCTCCAAAAGGAGAACGGGAGGCTCCGGGCAGACCTGGCCGGCCTGCGGGCCACCGGGGGAGCGCAGGCGAAACCACCGAGCCGGCCTGTCCCGGTGGAGAACCAGGTCCTTAGCCTGGTTCGGCAGGAGCTGGCGGCCTTCCAGGCGCGGTTTTCCGTCCTGGAGGGCATAGTCTTGCGCCCCCCCTTGGCGGGCGGAACGGCCCCGGGGCCGAAGGCGGCCTCGTACGCCGCCGCTGCGGCAGCTGCCGCCCCTAAACCCGGGCCGTCTGGCCGGGCCCAGGCGCCGGCCAAGTCGGCGTCGGCCAAACCGGCGTCGGTTAAACCGGCGACGGCCAAACCGGCGTCGACCAAACCGGCGTCTGCTGGAGGAGCCCCAGCGCCGGCACCGGCTGGCGGGGCCCCGGCGCCCAGTGGTAGCACCTCGGCGCAGGCCCGGAAAGGCAAGGGTAGGACGGCACGGGAGGCGAAGGCCCCAGAGCCCACGCCCCGCCCCCAAAACTCCCGCACTTCTCCCGCGACCGACGCCGACTGGCAGGTGGCCGGGGAGAAGAAAAAGGCGGCCAAGGCGGCCAGGAAGAAGGCGCAAAGGCGGCGCCGCAAAGAGCGAGCCGTTGCGGCTAGACTTCGCGCCCCGAAGACCGCGGCTGTAGTGATAACGCTACAGCCGGACGCGGTTAAGAGGGGCGTGACGTACTGCGACGTGCTCACTAAAGCGAGGGAGATGGTGGACCTCCGTGAGCTGGGGATCACCGGGGGCCTCCGGCACAGGGTGACCGCCACTGGCGCCCGTATGCTGGAGATCCCCGGGGCGACTAGTGGCCCCACCGCTGACGCCCTAGCTGAGAAGCTAAGGGCGTCTCTTAATGCGGAAGAGGCTCGAGTCTCCAGGCCCGTCAAGCGCGCAGACATGCGCATCTTGGGCCTGGATGACTCCGTAACGGAGGAAGAGGTGGTGGCCGCCGTCGCCAGGACGGGAGGGTGTCTGGCCGATGAGGTCAAGGCGGGCACCTTACGTCCTGACTACACGGGCATGCGAACCATAACGGTAAGCTGCCCCGTGACGGCGGCCAGAACCATCACGGAGGGCCGAAGGCTCCTGGTGGGCTGGGTCTCAGCGCAGGTCAAACTCCTGGACCCCAAGCCTCTGAGGTGCTACCGATGCCATGTGGGGCACCACGTTGGCATCCAGTGCACCTCCGAGGTAGACCGCAGCACACTGTGCTTCCGCTGCGGTCAGCCCGGACACAAGGCCGGCTCGTGCAACGCCGCGCCGCACTGCATCACATGTGCGGCTGCTGGCAAGCCGGCCGATCACCGGGCGGGGAGCAAGTCCTGCGCTCCACCCGCCGGAACCAGGAGGAAAGGCAGGCCCTCCGCCGCCGTTGCCACTCCCACCGTCGCCGCCGCCACCGCCGCCGCCGCTGCCGCCGCCACAACCGCCGCCACCGCCGCCGCTGCCGTCGTGGAGCCCTCGCAGGGGGCCCGGGAGGGGGCTGAAATGGAGGACTAATGGCTCCATTGCGCCTCCTCCAGGCGAACATCAACCACTGCGCCTGCGCTCAGGACCTGTTGCTCCAGAGCGTGGCGCAGTGGTCGATCAACATCGCCGTGGTCGCTGAGCCGTACTTTGTCCCGCCCAGGGATGACTGGGTGGAGGACCTGAGCGGCTCAGTGGCCATAGTTTCGTCGGTCGCCGCCGGCACCCCGTCCCTGGAATGCGTCACGAAGGGACAGGGGTGTGTAGCAGCACGGTTCGGAGAGGTTGTAGTCGTGGGAGTGTACTTCTCTCCGAGCCGAACTCTCGCCGAGTTCCACAACTCTTTAACAGAGTTGAGTGTCGTCGTCGCCGGAAGCCATCCCTTCCCCGTGCTAGTGCTCGGGGACTTCAATGCCAAGAATTTGGCCTGGGGTTCCCGTTGCACGGATGTGCGGGGCAGGATGGTGGAGGACTGGGCTCTGGAAACAGGCCTGGTCGTCCTAAATCGGGGTTCTGTTCCCACGTGTGTGCGGATGCGGGGTGAGTCAGTGGTGGACATCTCGTTCGCCAGCCCCGCTCTGTCACAGCGTGTCATTGACTGGCGCGTCATGGAGGAGGTGGAGACCTACTCCGATCACCGGTATATCCGGTTCGACGTCTCCGCCCAGACCTCTAGCGCGCTGGTCCAACAGGCCCCGAGTGGTCCGCGGTGGGCGCTGAAGCAGCTGGACCGGGAGCTCCTCCTGGAAGCCTCGATCGTGCAGGCCTGGGTGTCATCACCGGACAGGCCTGCCGATATCGACGAGGAGGCGGAGTGGTTCCGGGAGGCCATGTCCGAGATTTGCGACGTGGCAATGCCCCGAGTCCGGCCAGGACGCGCCCGACGTCAGGTGTACTGGTGGTCGCAGGAGCTGGATGCGCTACGCAAGGCGTGCGTCGATGCGCGACACCGGTACACCAGGCACCGCAGGCTCCGCATTCGTCCTCCGGATGCGGAAGCCACGGAGGCGGAGCTGTACGAGGGGTACAGAGCAGCGAAGACCGCCCTCCAAGAGGCTGTCCAGCGGGCCAAGGATATGGCCCGCGAGGAGATGCTGGAGACTCTGAACAGAGATCCGTGGGGGCGCCCTTATAAAATGGTGCGGAATAAACTCCGCACCTGGGCCCCCCCGCTGACGCAGAGTCTCCGCCCCCAGCTGGTGGAGGAGGTGGTGAGCGCTCTGTTCCCTTCACGGGGGGTGCACACCCCCCCGCCCATGGCTCCGCCAATTGCGGTGCCCGAAGCGGACCACGCGGACGACGACGACGACATCCCTGAAGTGACCGGGGTAGAACTGAGAGCGGCGGTAGGAAGGCTGAAGGCCAAAAATACCGCCCCAGGACTCGACGGCTTGCCGGGTAAAGCCTGGGTCCTGGCCTCGAGGGCTCTCGGGCCTCGACTGGAGGCGCTCTTAAGCGCATGTTTGGAGAGAGGCCAGTTTCCACTCCGTTGGAAGACGGGGAAGCTGGTCCTCATTCGGAAGCCAGGGCGCCCTGCGGACTCTCCGTCCGCATACCGGCCCATCGTGCTGCTCGACGAGGTCGGCAAGCTCTTTGAGAGAGTGATTGTGGGCCGCCTCGTCGGGCACCTGGTGAGGACGGGGCCGGATCTTGCGGACAGCCAGTTTGGTTTCCGCAAGGGGCGCTCGACGGTGGACGCCATCATGCGCGTGAGAGCCCTCACGACGGGGGACGCGGTGTCCCAGGGTGGGGTCGTCGTGGCGGTGTCACTCGACATCGCCAACGCGTTCAACACCCTGCCCTGGAGCTGCATTGTGGAGGCACTCCGGTATCACCGGGTGCCGCCCTACCTCCGTCGAATAGTCGAGGCGTATCTGACGGACAGAGCCGTCAGCTACCCCGGTCGTGATGGGGAGTGGAACCGGCGAGAGATGTCGTGCGGTGTCCCACAGGGATCGGTCGTGGGGCCGTTCCTGTGGGACATCGGCTACGACTGGGTGCTGCGGGCCGACCTCCCTGATGGCGTCAGCGTGGTTTGCTACGCTGACGACACGCTGGTCCTGGCGCAGGGGAGGTCGCATCAGGCGGCGGCCGACGCGATGACACGCGGGGTTGCGATAGTCGTGGAGAGGATCCGGCAGTTGGGTCTCGAGGTGGCATTGCACAAGTCCGAGGCCATGTCGTTTCATGGGCCCCGGAACGCGCCACCATCGGGATCCCAACTAACGGTAGGAGGGGTTCACATCGGCGTCGAGACAACGATGAGGTACCTGGGTCTCGTCCTCGACAGCCGGTGGAACTTCGTCGAGCATTTCCGACGTTTGGCCCCCAAACTGGAACGGGCCGGGGCCGCCTTCAAGCGGCTCTTGCCCAACCTGAGGGGGCCAAACGCCTCCTGCCGGAGGCTTTACGCGGGGGTCGTGCGGTCCATGGCCCTATACGGGGCCCCGGTGTGGGCGCGTTCACTGCGGCGGCGAGCCGCCCACTACCTGAACGCGCCCCAGAAGGTGGTAGCCATAAGGCTTATCCGGGGCTACCGCACGATCTCTGGCGAGGCGGCAAGCCTCATTGCCGGACTGCCGCCATGGGATCTGGAGGCGATGGTCCTCGCGCGCGTCTATGAGTGGCGCGCGGAGGCACTAAGCCGGGGGGAAGTTCCGCTTCCGCGGCAAATCGCTGCGGAGCGGACTGAGCTCCGGCGCGATCTCATGGCGACATGGAAGGAACGACTGTCGCAACCCAGCGCAGGGCACGCCGCGATAGCGGCGATAAGACCCCTCTTTGAGGAGTGGCTAGGGAGGCGCCACGGCGCCCTCACCTACCGCCTGACGCAGGTCCTCACCGGACACGGATGTTTCGGGAGGTTCCTGCACATCATCAGGCGGGAGGAAACGCCCGGGTGTCACCATTGCCAGGATCGCCCAGAGGACACGGTGGAGCACACGGT